>OU618541.1:10182500-12682500 GCA_914829495.1 Eilema sororculum
TTGCTTCATCGCAAGTGCTTGTCTATGCAGAATACAATGACTGGAACTACAATTAGGCGCTTTATTTTTCATTCGTGACACTGCTCCTGCTGTTTTACCTGTCATCGCCTTGGCCCCATCTGTACAAATGTCAATGCAATTGTTCCAACTGAGATTATGTTCTTCAAAAAATATATTTATATTATTAAAAATTTCTTCCCCGGTAGTGTTTGTAAGCAGCGATGAACATATAAGCATGTCTTCTTCAAAAGAACTTTTATATGGATATCTCACAATAACCAGCAGGATAGCCAAACCAGCGACATCAGTCAACTCGTCCATTTGCAAAGCAAATCGTGTATTTTGTAGACGTGTAACTAGTTCTTGTTTGACGTAGCTTGCCAGATCATGGATTCGTCGTGAAACAGTATCGTTTGATAGCGGAACAGTAGAAAGATGCTTTGCAGATTTTTCATCAAGCATACATTTTGTTATGTCTAATACACATGGTTTTATTAATTTCTCAGCGATAGTGTGCGCTTCACCTGCTTGTGCAATGCGATAGCTAACTAAATATGATGCCTCCGTGGCCTTTTCGTTGGTAGTTTGTGTTACATGCATCATATTTTTTTGACTTTCTAATAACTGATCTTTTTTGCGAACAAAAAATTCTTTATTCTTGTCTTTAGTCTCGGGGTGTACGGTTTCTAAATGTCGACGCAATTTGGCAGGTGCCATGGAACTATTAGGAAGCAGTTTACTACAGAACATGCAGAGAGGTGAGCCGTTGGAATCAACAAATCCGAAACTGATATAAGATTCATCATACTTCCTTTTTTTCGTCTTTGAAACCGTCGAGCTTGACGTCGTGGCACTCGTGGCATCATCTTCTGGATCGGTGATTGCTAAATTCTCCGCGCGCATTGCTTTTGAACATTCAGCGTCATTAGAAGATGTTGTTGGAACACGTTTAACACCTTTAAGCCAACGTTCCATTCTTCTTTATTTATAATGTTACAAGTCAGGATAGTGGGGTTTAAATAATGCACAATCGTTACTGCGTATAAGAGACTAAATTTAGAACCTACAGGGAAGAAATGTATAAAACTGAGACAACAGAATACAGCAGGCAGTAAAACAATGAACACTAGTTTCTCGCTAGCGAGCTTGTAAGTAGGTAGTAACTTATCGCTCCGAACGCTAATCATCAACTGACGACGCCAACGCGCGATCGCCGCTTTTATACTTAGTCCTAGACTCGATCTCAAATATTCTCGAAAATACTCGAGTCGGCACCTTTGATAAACAAAAAGCAAAAATAAAAACAGAAATTTAAAAATAGCGTTGTAAACAATATCGACTTTATCCTTTGAAGTTAGAGACGAAAGTCGCTTGTTGACAACTATAGCGTCTAATTCAGAGGCGGCTTTTATCAAAGAGACTGAGCGCTTACAAGTATACTACCCGCTCGTTTTAAGTTTGCCGCTGGCGATAGGTATGAGTGTATGACGTTCGAAATTTTTTATTTAATTGTAACAATAAAAATTGTGTACGTTAGATATTTGGGTAAAACTATGACACATTATAAGTTTTGTTATCACGTGGGGGAGGGTACGCGCATTCCACAGACCGGCAAACTTAGAGCGAACGCGTTGTACAAGTATAAAATTGTTGAGACCAAACTTATGAGATATTGTACCAGCTAATGTAACACAAGCTTATACAAATACAAATAAATAAATAAATAACATTCATAGCGTTTTGTCTCCGCGCGGCCGCGGAGTCCGCACAGCCGCGGAGCGACCAGAGAGAGGTGTTTTGATTTTTTTATTTCTAAATTCTTGCGGAACCCCGACAGAGGTATCACGGAACCCTAGGGTTCCGCGGAACACACTTAGAGTATAGCTGATTTAGAGGATCAGACAGTTAGTAACTATCAATCAATCAATCAATTAGCGCACTGTAGTCCACTGGCCTCTCCCAATGTGCGCCATTTCATCCGATCCTCCACCTTCCGCATCCAGTCTACCAGCCACCTTTTCAGGTCATCAGTTCATCTGGCTTTCTGGCTAGGTTACTACTTAATACCTATTTATTTGTGTGAGGTACCATACATATTATTTAACTAGAATTGTACTCTACTTATATAATTCAATTTATTCGATATAAGTTCAGTCTCAAATTTTTATTTCATAGTAAATTGTATAAGGCATGCTATTAATATGAAACACGAAATGTGTATTAGGCACGCTCCAGACATGTGATAAAATGTGTCTGTCCTGAAATCTTTTAACTATATTACGTATCTATCTATTTGTATGAACACAATTTGGGCCACCTTTTTAAAAT
This sequence comes from Eilema sororculum, assembly GCA_914829495.1. Lineage (NCBI taxonomy): Eukaryota > Metazoa > Arthropoda > Insecta > Lepidoptera > Erebidae > Eilema > Eilema sororculum. The sequence continues at coordinate 10,184,829 of OU618541.1, forward strand.
GGATCACGACCATTATGACGACAATACAATATCACTTCGCCTCATGGATGGTAGGTAAGCTAAAGGTATCAGGAATGAGGGGTACCATTATAAATATATAGTAACGCCTTATAATGTCATCTATCTACAGTAAAAATCCCAACAAAATCGGCCCAGCTACTTTGGAGATTACAAAAACAGATGGAAAGACGAACAACTTTTTCAAAATTACAACTTCAATTTTATCCGATAGGGAAGCTATAGAAGATAATGCATACTGCATCTATCACATTCGCTCTTTTAAAAAAGTGTTACAGGCAGTAACCGGTAAATATTTCTACGAAATTCTAAGTACACTTTCATTGCACTCAATAAGTACTTTCTATATTAATCCTCTAAGCAAAGTGCACAAAAAATGTTTGGTGAAAATCGGCTGGTCGGTTCCGGATCGTAGATAACTAGTTTTGTCATCGGATTTCAACGTCAACTCGAATGGTGCAACGTGAACCGTGGACACTGATTGGTAATAAGATTTAATCGATAAATAATCGATACACACCGTCAATAGAGACAAATAGTTTTTATTAGTACATAGTAGTATTAATTTTTATTTTAAATGCATTCAGGAATAAGATCTTCATGTTATGTACGAACTAAAGAAAGAAAAAGAATTGAATAAAATGTTGGAAGCGAAGAATTAAAGATTTAGAAATTATTTATACAAAAATATGTATCTACTAGCTTTTGCCTGCGGCTCCGCCCGCGTGGATGTCGGTTCCCGGCAATTGCTCGAATTTTTCTCACCTTTTAAACCCTCCCTAGACCCGGTCCAGGTAGAAGGGGTAAGCCCAAAAAGTGCTGGCTTGGCGTCGTGGAGGGTGACATGCGTGAAAACGGTCTCACTACCTTGGACGGCCAAGATCGTGCGAAGTGGAGGAGGAAGAGCCGAAAGGCGGACCCTGAGCTCCGAGGGCACCGTGGCCTCGGATGCAATCAGGACTAACGTCTTTATGTGGATGATGATGATGATGATGATAAACCCTCCCTAGACCTCCACGAACATTTCAAGACCAAGATAAGATAAATCCGTTCAGTCGTTCTCGAGTTTTAGCGAGACTAACGAACAGTAATTGATTTTTATATATATAGATAGATTACTGTAATTGGGTATTCTATTGACTAGTCCAATTAGTTACTTTTTACTAAACGTCAAAACGATAAGTAACTTGTATGAAAAAAGATTTAGTGACGTCATAAAATTTAATAGTCAACTCAGTTATTATTATAGGTGGGTGGATGATTAAAAATCCATACTAATATTATAAATGCGAAAGTAACTCTGTCTGTCTGTCTGTCTGTCTGTATGTTACGCTTTCACGCCTAAACCACTGAACCGATTTTGATGAGAGAAGGGACATAAGCTATGTTTGGTCGCGATAACCGACATCCACGCGGGCGGAGCCGCGGGCAAAAGCTAGTAAATTCATAATTCATTCATTTATTTAGTCCTAAAATATTATACATGCTAACACAGTTTGTTATTGAGAATTTTACAGTATGCTTTGATAAATTTGTAAATAAACGCTATAAAATAAAAACCAAGCTTATAAAGCTATGGTTACTTTTGGCGCAGGAAAGTTTTTGGCTGGATTTTAATGGTACCTTTATTGGTGAATTTCAATTGCTTGTTCTTACTTTCATGCTCATTTGTTTGATGAAATTAACGTGATATTGATACAAGTTGAAAGTATACATACATAACGTCTATTCTTCAGTAGGGAAGGCAGATATCACATGATTTACCCTGCTATAATATGTCATACATCTTACGCTTTTTCTACTTTCATCATTGTTTTCACTTGGCTTTTTTGTTTTGTTTCATGGTATACGTGGCTTAAAACTATTTTCAGCAAAGAGCAAAGACGTTAAAACACAACCAACCTTTAAGCACTTTATAAATTACCAAGTAGGTAGAAGGGGCTTACTTACCAGGTTTTGATCCACTCAACAGTGAACGGTGCACTTACCATGTATCATTTGGTGATTTGTAAGCTTTTAACTTTTTTGTAAAAATGTCATTATGTTTTGACATGGGCGAGCCCAATGATGGGCTGACGTACTTTTGCTTATAATATATTCCACTAGCTTTTGCCCGCGGCTCCAATCGCGTGGATGTCGGTTATCACGAACAAACATAGCTTGTGTCCTTTCTCATGGTCTAATCTAAGCCTATACCAAATTTAATCAAAATCGGTTCACTGGTTTAGGCGTGAAAGCGTGACATACAGACAGACAGAGAGAGTTAGTTTCGCATTTATAATATTAGTATGGATATGGATATCTTTCAACATTACTAATTTCAAGCATATGTATATCTAGCAGTGGCCTGCAAAAGGTTAATTGATTGATCGATTGAAGTAATTTTCTTTATTTTTAGGAGGTAGGACCTGAATACGTAAGTCATCAATTCATTATTCATCAATCAACCTATAAGTCGCGGTTTTAAAGCACTTTCGACGTGTTTTGTTTGTGGTAATAAACGAAGTCATAAAAGTTGTTTGTAAACATTTAATATCTCACTGTATTATTAGACCTTTCTGGTACATTACATTACATTATCCCCTGACGGTTAGGCAGAGGTGAATGAACACCCACATTTCACCAATCATTGTATTTGGTCCCACGTAATAGGGGGTGAGCCTATTGCCGTATTCCGGGCACTATTTATTCTGGTAATTACACGTAATAAAATTAAATATCACTTGTTCTATCGCCGAAGAAAACATGCAAACTATTCGAAAAACAGTTCGTAAGAATGTTGGTAGATGGCTGCACCGTCGCCCTTATAGACGGATATAAAGAGAAGGAAAATTTGGAATGATTCAAGTGTGGCTCAATAGCTCAGTTGGAAGAGCAGTCCCCTTGTAAGGGAAAGGTCGTGAGTTCGAGTCTCACTTGAGCATTTCATTTTTTTCAATGTTTTTCGAACTTAAAAGTTAGCATAATAAATGCTATAAAAAATTCATTCAAATGCAAACTATTTTTGAGGAAAGCTGCATACCTATTAGTAAATAGATTTCTACATCATTCCCAAAGTGGTGCGCGTTTGAAAATAGAGCAAGAAATAAATCGGGATAAAGCAAGCGCTCAAGTGCTCGAATCTAAAAGTAAGCATAATAAATGCTATAAAAATTTCATTCAAATAGAGCAAGATACAGTTTTGTGGGTCCAGAATGGAAGGTCCTGATTTACTAACTAGCCGATATCTCCCAATAGATAGATGAATCATAGAATCATAACCAAAAGGAGAACTTTATAATAAATCACAGCAGAGGCTGTAGACATAGGTTGTAAATATATATCATCATCATAATACGTAATACGGGGACGTAATCAACCTTCCCGAAAGAGCGACACCTATGCTCGGGCCCTCTCCGTGAGTAGCGGCGACGGCGACGCCGTGAAACCATTATTACACCACGATGGCACCTCAAAACCAATTCTGCCACTTTGATAGTCCATCATCATCCTAACGTTGTTCCTGGTTACATCCGATCCGAGGCCTTCAACTCGTACTCCTTGGACAGTACAGAAGCAGTTGATGAGCTGTTATTACTACCTACATCGGATGAAAAAAAACGTGAATATATATATATATGTGTATTATCCGCCATTATTCGCTCATGAATATATATAAATTATCTACGCACATTATTCGCCTCATAACATTTACTTTTAATAGGCGATAATACAAATGCGATTTACAAAATTGACCTCTGTCACTCTCACTAATCACTGGCTGTGTCACTAGAGAGGTTGCTTGTAATGTAACGATAGCATTAAGGTTCTTTGAACTTTAATATATGACTTGTACTGTGACTCATTGTAAGTGCAATGATATCAAATAACATCCCTTATTTGTAATTGCACATTTCTTTTTATATTTCACCGAGAGTTGCATCAGGCAAGGCTTCTTATCAGGTAGGCGTAATTTCGAGTATCACCGAGATCGTTGTACTTGTCTGTCATTCGTAGTACAAAAATGTCAAAATGAATGAAAACCCTAAAAATATCTATTGAAAATAATGTGACAAGCTGCCCTGTCCATACTAACCATCCATACTCTAGCCGGGCTAGGGTAATCGGAAAAAGCTGAAGGGGTCACAATCGAATGTAGAAGTTTTGTACTAGGTCAAGTTCAAACTCTCCGACTCATAAAACGAGAACCCTCTTTACCAAGTCGGGTAATTTTCAAAACAGGGTTTTCTACTTACAGTCTCAAAAAGCCATCATTAGCCGATGTAGAAAATTATTGAATGTCGTCAAGTACCACAGATAACTGCCAGAGATTTTCTCTCAAATATTTTTTAACATTTAACAATAGAAACCGGTGATGGCAATATTTAGATATTATTATTGACCGCCATGTTTGTAATCAGTACGAGTGTATTATCAATGTTTTGTTATTTGTTTTGTTTATTTGTTGATTGAATTCTCTATTGAGATGATACTTTTCAAATAAAAACAAATTCATAATGCTAACTGTTACCGTCTATAACAACGCACTATAGTGGGTTATAACCAACATATTGAATTGAATGAATTTAGCACCCATTTTGAACAACGCTGCTCTGTCTTGCAGTAGCGAGGGATGAAATTTTTTTAGAGGCAAGCTGGAGGAAATCATAAATAATATCTAATAATAAATATTCCATAACATCTACACAACGCTATATAGACCCATGCTAGTAAGCTTAACTGGCTTGTGTTATGGAATGTAGAATGCGGATAAACATACTTACTTTTTTTTGTAAATACGTACATATTATACATAAAAACACTCAGACCAATGCAAATAGCCATATTCATGCATACAAATACTTGCACTGAGCGGGAATCAAACCCGCGCCTTCTGCGTGGCAGTCGCGTTCACTACCACCACGCCACTGAGGCTGTCAATGTCTTTTCTATAGCAAACCGGCAGGAATCTGTTTACGGGACACTTCGCCACTGCTGACTTGCTCTGTTTCTGTAAAGATTAAGCCGATTTCGACAGGACTTTCACTGGTAGGTGAAGCTGATATCATAGGCAGGAACTTCGGCTACGTCCCGAAAGGGACGCTACAATCGGAGCCTGGAAGTTTTCTCTTGAAATTTTCCGTGTTTCCGGAACGGGATCCCAGTAATGTATTTTCATGTTCAAGGATACCGTTCTTTCTTCTCGTTCTAAATACCTAAGTCTAGTTTTTACATAAATCGATATTTGTCCGCTTGTAGCACAAACCTTAAGGGCGTTTGAAAACAATAGTTTTGGAGAGACCATCGAACGGAGCCCTAGTAGATTGAATAGGTGCCATACATAACAAAGAGGGAAGACAATCTCGGCATTGTGCTACAGTTGGTTTTTTGCCGCGGCCTAATTTTTATTTCACTGAGTGTATGTGTACTTTACGTAGCCTGTACAGATTTAAACACCAGAATTTGTGATCTTGTAAATTATTATCACCCTTTAATATCTTAGGCATATCCTGGTAGGCAGATTTTCTATTTTTAATTAGATATTATTATAGTGAATGTAAAAGGCTTATTCCAGTAATTTCTGAACCCTTTGTTAAAAAGCTTTTCCATGTTCTTTAAGTAGATATTGATAGAGTTAAAAATAATTGCATACAACATTCCAATCAATTGGAGCATAGAAGAAAGGGGTTGCCTGGGTTTCGAAGTAAAAGCTTTGCAGCCAGGACTCGAATGGAGAAGACTACGAAGTCGGCGGCGATAACATCTGTTATAAAACTACCTGTATCTTCAGATAATAACCGTTCATTAGGTTCTTTCAAAAGCGATACTAATTTTTGTTGTAAATTCTTTTCTATTTCGATATCTAGTGGAACATCTAATAATAAGGGAGTAAGTAATTATATTTACTTTTTTAATACGCGTGCATGCTCATTATAACTATAAAAAGCCTTTAGATATTGTTTTTTTAATAGTCCTCCTTGTATGTCCCACCAAAACGCGTAGACGCAGTTGTAAACACTTTTAGAAGTCTCCATTTCCATTTCACCAGCAGTTTTTGCTCTCCTTGTAATAGGGGTAAAATCTATTATTGTCATCGGGCACGTTTCCCTAAATCCGAGTTCAAAACTGAAAACAGCTATATAAGTAACGGGTCTTCACCATAACTTGAGAATAAAAACCCTTTAACTGGATTGAAACAAAATTGTGCAATATCAATTTGTGCAAAAGCAAGGAATAAGTTAGCAAATTTTTATCACAATCGAATGAACGAAATGGTAGTACAATAATACCTGCATTAATTCCTTGAATATTTTTATAGTTTATTGATTGTGTAAAATAAATAAATATCAATGAGGCTATATTTATTAAAGTATTCATGGAAATTTCATACCTGTATCGAAAGCAATTTCATGCTCACACAGCGTGATGGCCATTATAAAATGGTATCTAGATGCATTAGCGAATAATTTGCAATGAAATTCAATTCAAGACAGTTATCATATGTTAGATCATAGTTTCTTAACCTTATTTTGCCGTCCAACTACTTTGAGATGTTTTATATAAAATACTAGCTTTTGGCCGCGGCTCCGTCCGCATGGATGTCGGTTATCGCGACCAAACATAGCGTATGTCCTTTCTCATGGTCTAATCTACCCCTATACCAAATTTCATTAAAATCGGTTCGGTGGTTTAGGAGTAAACGCGTAACATACGCAGACAGACTGACAGACAGACAGAGTTACTTTCGCATTTAGTATGGATATGGATGTATAAGACAAAACAAAGGAGAACAACGCTAAGATAATTATGAGGAGTAGGCTTACTAGGGGAGGTTCAGACCCGTAATCTCTTGATTGTCCCATTTCTTCAACTGTACTGGCAGTCATTTATCATTCTAGGCTTCGTCGAAAACCTGCCAGGGATTATATCATTCGTATTTATCTTTGTTTGAATAAGTATCATCAGAAATACGCATAGGTATCTGTTAGTGGAAAAGTTCATAGTTAGCTCATAATTTCAAATGTTGACGATGATTCGTTAATTCGTAATACCTATGCGAGAAACAATATTTTCCATTGACATTCTTAAGCATAATGCACAGCATCTTGACATTCATGACACTGTTTATGTTATTTACGTTGAGCATTGTTTTTTTATTGTAGCTAAACATAAATTCATAATGTTATGATGTGCATCTACTACGACACACCTATCTAAATAAATGGACATCATAAACATATGAACTAAACGACTGTTTTCATCGATATCTTCTTATAATTTTCGGTTTATTGAACTTAATATGATTAAAAGATCATCGACGCAAAATCTAACGTGATGACGTTCATATTATAGGTAGGTGACTACTCCTTCCAAGGAATGATACATGGAAATGTTACTTCTAGGAGACTTAAAATAAGGGATGAATCTATAAACATAGCCTACCTATTTATGAATGCTAAGGTGGTTCGCGTATGCCTCAATAACTTCCAAAGTTCTACATCGAAAGAGCTCAAATTTAGACTCTATTACAACCCGCTATAAATACTGTAAGTTACAGGCATTTTAAAAAAACGTTTCCGGGCGAAGTTCGGCCGCTAATAATTAAAAATATAGTAGCAGTAAGTCAAACACTATTTAGAGTAAATATATACGAGATGAAAGCTTCGGATGCGACTGGAATTACCGCTAAGATGAAGAAGAAGAATAGAAAATAACTCTTACAGATTTGTAATAATAAATATATATCAATGGGGTATTTGACTAAGTCGTCGATTCTTCCCAATACTGCTTAATATGATAGCTTGTTCTGAAAAAATATGCCTTGCAAAATAAAATATAGCATATCTAAACTGAAACTATGACTTTTCATAACTTGAAATTCCCAAAAAAAGTCAAAATATAAACAATAAATTTCAAATCAAATATATAACTTTTTAGATTCCTTATTCAATTTTAAATAACTTTTATTATGAACTATATACAAGTAAATGCAACGCAGAACGAGATAAATGCGATTTTCTCTACGCGCTACAGAGGCGTGACGTCACAATTTCGTACGATTTTGTATGGAGCGTTTTCGGGCGGCGCGCGACAAATTGAATTTTTCAAAATCAAATATCTTGAAAACTATTTATCGTACGAAAATTTTACTTTGACAGTTCATTTTATTATAAAAAAGTGGTCATATTTCAAAAGTAAAAAAAAAATAGTCTAATAGCCTATTGTGAAAATAACATACTTACAACTTGATCTCATGTTGCAAAACTAAAGTGTATATAATAGAAACACAAATTAGAAAATATTATTGGCTTAATAAGTGTACGATACGATACACCTGTGCCTTCCTTCATGGGGTATAAAAGGTGGGAGAACCTAAACCTATTTTTTATGACGGAGGAAAGGAAACTGTCGTAAAATACAGCTCGTTAATAATTTACAGGCCCTTGAATTATGGCTCACTTTCTTTTCACATGCTTGGTGTATCCAAGTTTTAGGACTTGGTAGGATAGGCCTAACATTTTATTTATCAATTTATTGCCGACGCGACTTAAATGCCTCTATTAAACCTTTTCTATGAGAGAAGTACACAAGAGCATGGTGTGATTTATGGCAGTAGTTTCATTGCGTTTTATTTACCAAAATTGACCCAAATATGTACAAAGAATCTTGTTATTATTTTTCTGTCTCTGCGTGTACCTAGTTGTTGAATATTGACACGGTTTAAGTAAACAGCATTTACATTCATGTATATTTGATTAGGCTTGCGTGTGCTATTATACTCATAGCTCGACCCTTCCACAAATCACCTACACGCACAATAATAAAAACATTTGTTATTTCCTCAATGTAGTTATGTAAATTTTCTTTTATTTCGCTTTCATTCTTGTTGTTTTAAAATCGAAAAAAAAACACGACCTTTGGCATGTCTAGTGCACCAATTAGTTTTTTTATGCTATCAGAATAAAACTTTACGCCTGAGTTAAAATCCCCTAATTTATATTTCAAACTAAAGTCTGGATACAGGTTCCCCATTATGTCTAAAACTGTACGCACATGTATAGCGGAAGTACCTGAAGAAAATAATAAGTCTACTTGATTCTTATTTCTTTGCGGATAATTTGGTGCGGGTTAGCGTACTATTCACTACGATGTGAAGTAATTGAATAAACTGAGCACGTTGTAGCATTAAACTAGAGTAGTTTCAGCCTGGCGTTCAATAATGTTCTCTATATTCAGACCCTTCTCTGTCCACAATGATATGATAGGATAGGCACCTCATCGTAAAGGAGATGTGAATCCTAAATTATTAACTACTAGCTTTTGCCCGCGGCTCCGCCCGCGTAGATGCCGGTTATCACGACCAAACATAGCCTATGTCCTTTCTCAAGGTCTAACCTATCCCTATACCAAATTTCATCAAAATCGGTTGAGCGGTTTAGGCGTGAAAGCGTAATATACAGACAGACAGACAGTCAGACAGACAGACAGACAAACAAAGTTACTTTCGCATTTATAATATTAGTACCAAGTGCCTAAATGTGAATTTCACGCGAATACTATCGATATCTTATCTATCAATCAAATTAATACCTAATTATTTTATACCAGGTATCTTGGAAAATGGTCTAACTGATCGAAAATTTGACGGCGTTTTTATCTGAAAAAATAATTAAATGAATAGATTAAAGCGGCCCGGCAAGTCAGGTAGCGGATAATTAAATAGCATAATTAACAGTTTTAAAACCAACTCATCATTTACGTTTAATGCCGCTATTGTGAAAGTGAAAGAAATAAAACCTCGGCTCATAAAATAAACATTCAGGTGATTACTGTGATGAATGTTTATTTTATGCGTGAGTTAGACAACTATGCAGTTTGAGTATTAAAAATTATATTTTTTTTTCGCGGTTAAATAATACTTATTCAACTCATTCCCATTTGTTAGTGGTTATTTTTATCCAATGAGTTATTTTTCCAAATTTATTTGCAGACACCAACTACTATTAAATGCACGTATAATAAATAATGCAACTGTCCTATACATAGGTACCTATTATGTTTGACTTTTTGTATTGCAAACCTGAGCTCCTTTGTGATGACCTTGTTGACAATAGTAGGATTCCACAGTGACATCAAGATCGCAGCTTAACGCTTAAAGCACGAACTCAATATTTACACGTAAATAAAAGTACAAACAATATAATATGATAAACACGTTTATTCAGTCAGACGCTACGCGTTCACTCAACAGCCATACATTATTAGTTACAATTTATTATTATTATTATACATTTCACCTTAAACAGATCTTAATCTGAATCTAGCAAACACAAGTTTGTCGATTCATTCTATAAACATTAATTCTTAACACATTATTGGTATTTATTATAAAATTATAAATAAATATTGTGCTGAGATTCATCCTATACATAGTGGAATGTTTATTGTTGAGCCGAACCACAGTATTTGGCAACACGTCCTCGACCTTTCGGTTTACACCGATCCGAATCGTCTTCGGCACGACCCCTCTGAGAAAGGTCACCATGCTCCTATCATATACTATAACTATGCCTATATCTCTACTACAATAATAATTATACAAAGCATTTTTACATGCGCGTTATCACTGGAAGTACCATGAGGTCAAGGTAACTTAAATATTTTTGGTAATGTTACACATCAGTCCGAGCATCGTACAATAACAAACACAGGTGTTCACGGTCACGGTCACACGGGACTGAGACTGAACAGTAAACCAGATTAGGCGAGCAGGTGAGCAATGACCAGCAGAACCAGCGAGGTGGTCACAGCAGGCATGGCAGCCGAGTTCTCCCTGGTCGACATCTCTGCCAGATTCTCACCGAATACGTAACTCTTCGAACCAGTATGGGACTTTAGAATCCTATAGTTAACTTCATTCACAGACACTAAATTTTTCACAAAATTGTAGAGCCTATTTACAACAACATACACATTTCCTTTATTATCGAAAGTGAATCGGTCCACCCACTGAATATAATTACTATCACGAGCGATCGTGCGTTGACCCTCTCGGAAGTCAACCGAGCTGTTCCATTCTGCTATTGTTGAGTTACCGATTAATCCATAGAAAAGAAGGCCGTTAGAGTCCATCTTCATACCATCGGTCTGTGACGCTTTGGGACCCAAATCCTGGACGTAGGGACGAAGAGCGCCGTCGCCCAACTGTCCTAGACTTTCGTTACGTAGAACTGATGCATCGATGGAGTACATACGAAAACTGGACAGTGGACAATAATACACTTTCCTGTCAACTTTACCATCCTCTGTTCGAAATTGGGGCCCAAGAGCGATACCGTCAATATTTACTGGAAGATTGACAGTGGTGCCATTGAGTCGAAATGTTGTAGCTTCAGCGATGGAAGACATCGATGGGGTGTCACGAACTTTCCATGATTTTTTATCACTTCGTCTGAAAACTATAATGCCAGGATCAACGGCACTATTGTCTGTGATGTACGCATAGTCATCATCACGATTATCTACAACGAGATCGTTGAGATAAGTCGTTCTGGGATTCACAACATCAGCTGAGAACGTTATGCGTTCCATTTCATTCATGCCGGTTTTGAGGTCGATGAGCACAATGGAGGGAGCGCACTTAGTATCCGGGGTTTGAGTTAGTGTCCCCACTCTTCCATTATCCAGAATCCACATTATACCATTTCTATCGATCTCAATGTTTTGCACAAATTGCAGCGCCTTGCAGTCGCCAAGCACGTTCTCCTCCCAGCTAGGGAATGGTTTTAATTTAGGTGCCGTATCTACTGGGGATACGGGGATTGTTGCCAGGGTCGCAGGTACTCCATTTAGCATCCTTGGCATAGTCAGGAATAAATTTTCTTGGTAATAGTTTATACCAGATACTAAAACGTTTTGGGGTATATATTGGCTAGCATTGAGGTAGGCCATGCGATGTTCTGGGGATTTCCAATCGAAATCTATAGTATTCCATTCGTATATAACACGAAACTGTTCTCGTCTAGGTGCAGGCGGTCGCGGAAGAGATTCGTTTTGCGCGGCCGCGGCTGCGATAGCGGCGAGAAGCACAAGTGCTAGCATTGTGGTGGGAGCGCGGCGGAGAGCGTGTAGCGCGGACGGCGCGAACGATACTACTGACGCCGGAGTAACTCCACACTCGTAACTTCGGAGCAGATTTAAGTTACGCGCGTGACTTGACGTCACCACACAAGCAAAACAAACCCTGAGAGGTATACACAAACAAAATTTGAACTGATGATGCAAAAATGGACCCAATACATTTTCAATTTACATACGTAGGTAAGTACATGATAGCACAGTTGTATTCAAAGTATAAATTATAAAATCGCAAGAAAAGGGTGTTCCAAGATCTCACCCTCTTGGCTAGACGGAGGGTTAGAGAGTCCGTGGAACGTGTATAGTTAACGGTACAAACAATCGATTTAGTCACGCACATAGCTGCAGCAATTCTAGACGCATTAGAAGTTCGTTCAACTGCAGGCAAAATTGCAACTGAAACGGAAGTTATTACACCTGAATGCTGGAGTTTGAACTTGCATTCGGTTTTAGTAGCACAATAAATAATTGATCATTTTGTAAATAAGAGTGAAATGTGAAGAAATACCGTGTGAATTTCTAATTACGAATATGTGAGTAGGAGGAATGTTATTGACTATTATATCGCTTCATGTTTGTTACCTGATAATAGTAGGTACTTACTTGATCTTGATGAGTTAGTAAGAGACTATTATCTATTCTGTGGTAAGAGCGTGTATTACTTAGGTATGTTTATGTATCCTGATACTAGAGGTATAGCTAGGTGTAGTGTAGGTAGTAGGAAGGTACATATTGTTTCTACTTATTTAAACACTGATTTCATGCGTATTTTTATGATTAGCAGTCTAATGACTACAATAAATTAAAGTGATTTATCCATATCCTTAACATTTTGTAATTATCGTTTCGTCCGATCCATCATTAGGATAAAATAGATGCATTTAGAAAATTTGTCAATTAAATTTGTAATTATTCAAGATGTATTTTATTTCTTGGCGCAAAACACATAATGTTTATATCAGTAAGATGTTGTTTAATATATACCTATTATATTACCTATTCTTTATGTAGTAGGTACAATCAGTGTCATTAATATCTTGACGACGAAGTCTCAAAATGATCTTAAAACACTCGTACTCTACAGATTCTACGGGCAGCGGCAGGACGCATTTTGATAGGTGGGGTCTAGAATGAAAGGTTTTCATCTCTCGAGTGTCAGTATCAGTGGCTACATAAAATGTCAATACAAATATGTGTGGATAAAAACACAAATTTTACTTAAGCTTATCGAGTAGAGTATCAGAAGGCGATTACATAAATATATATGTATCATAAAATAAATACGAGAGTTTAAAGATCATTTTGAGACTTCGTTGTCAAGATATTTATGACACTGACTGTACCCCACAATAGTTCTATAGAAATGAAAAACTTAGACACTTCCAACGAAGACTTCAGTAATATTGGTCTGATGTGATGTGAGAATGTGACGCTTACAGTAGTCAGAATTTTTATATGTATAATTATCTCAATAGTTACAAGCCTGTTGCTGGAGAAAGTAAGGGGTATTCTTAGTCGCTATTTTTCAATCACCAAATATCTTTTTGGTAGCGACCTTAGAAGGTTAGAACCTGGAGTGGAATACCTACCTGTGGTAGATAGATATATAGATACACCAATAGATTTACAGCAAGGCGAATAAATAGCATCTAGCTTATTGTATGTACAATAGGCAGCCTTATTGCCGGAAGCGATTTCTTCTAGGCAACCTTGGGATGGGCAGAGTAGATCCTCATTCGTTATTTAGCAGGTGCACCAACTAGTAGTAACTTCTTGGGTCCAAAAGATGGTGGGTACAATTATGAACCCTGTAAAAATTACTCGATACGGCTATAGGATAATTTTGGTGCAATTTCAATGAGTGCTATTGATAATGATGTGCTGAATTCCATTCTACCTGAGACAAAGGTTCAAGCAGTTACATGACGCCATCAATCAGTAATTTTCAGGCATAATGGGTTTTGTTAAAGACATTGGTCTTTTGTTTATATAGGTACTACGTGATTAATCTAGCTAGCTAGCTCATCTGATTGTACCCAGTATGGCTCTGAACTCAGACAGCCTCTGTGGCGTGGCGGTAGTACATTTGACGGTTGTGCTGTGGCTTCGCGTGTTCGATTCCCAGTCAGTGCAAACATTTTCATGCATGAACGTTAAGCCGTCTATATCCCAGTTGTCATACGAACATCTATGGTAGTCGTTGGAGTCCTAAAACGCAAAGAACATAAGGAGTTCCATCCCGTCCGATAGTCTCAAAATCGAAAGCGAAATTCTGTTATGGTCTACCGGGAGGAGTAATGATGACAAGTAAAAAATTGGAATGCTACCTGATATACCGGTTTTAGTTTCTTTCTAATACTATGATCAATCATAGTAGGGGTCAATGAGAGTCTTAGATTATCACAAAGCCATATTGGGTTAATATGATTGATTGATATCGAAGTCCGACACGGTTTTGCACTTGATCGCATTTACTGTCAATGGTCTTAGAACTTGATTATTCTTGATACCGTTTGGATTCACTTTCAACTTAAAAAAGAGAATGTAGGTAGATATACATACGAGTACAAAATTACTTGTCCCGACTGACTGACAGAATGATTCATCAACGAAGAGCCTAAACCGCGGGACCTATAAACTTAAAATTTTTACAGTAAATGCATTTTATGATGTACCTAAGCATCTACTAACAAAGGATTTTTAGAAACTCTTGTATGATACATACGAGTAGGTGTAACTTAGGAAAATATCTGTTATGTAATTTGTAGTTTAATACATGATTAACTTTTGTGTTTAATGTTTGTGATTCAATTTTTAAACAGTGTCATAAAGAATATAAATTCGCTGTGTTTAGCCTTTGCTTACATTATTAATCAATGAAGCAAATCAAATGAAAAAGAGAAACTTAAGTTTGAATATATTATATGTATAACTAAACTAGTATAACAAAGATGTCAAGATTAACTGTAGGCAAAGGAGATTTGAAAAGAGAAGACGTAGCAGATGAAGTCGGTTCAATTCGAACCTAGGTAGATATCCTTTCCGGAAGCTCCAGAACCTCTACCTCCACCCTTGCTAAATGAGACGGCAGCGCCTCTCTCCCACAAGGGATACGCTGTCGCAGGCAAATTCCGACTGAGGATTTGCACCGGTGCCTCTTAAGTAGAGGGCATAGTGGAGTACAGGCAAGAGGCGGGATGGTTTAGTCAGTAAATGCGTAACCAAGACTTCAATTTTTCTATTGAAGCAGGATTACTACACATTTATAAAAATAACTTAGGTAGTTTAGTAATACAAAACATTTATTATGATATTGTAGACCATATTTTCACAAATTTTATATTGGAATTTTGATCTATCCGGTAATATACTAAGTACAAAATTGTAACTCCAAACAATAAAGGTCCCTAGTAAGATTAGTGAAACGAGTTTTGGGTTAAATAATTGAATAGTCACTCACAATAACTGGGATCCAAGGAGAACGTGTAACAATATCCCTTTTGAATACAATGTGGACGTTATAGCTATTATTACATTTTTAATTGTATTCCCTGCTAACTTTAGACTAAGGGGCTCATAGATGTAGAATGTTAAGTACATACGATATAAATATTTTTCACTTTAGGAAGTGAACGAAATCGGTACAAAAAATACTAAAAAAAAAGGAACAGGTAGTCTGATCCAACTTTCTATAACACAGCTTCGAATTTAATCGTACGGTACTGACACCTACAGATGCCAACGACGGCGGCATGGGTGGGATTATAATATGAACCCATACTAATATTATAAATGCGAAAGTAACTCTGTCTGTCAGTCTGTATGTTACGCTTTCACGCTTCAACCACTGAACCGATTTTGATGAAATTTGGTATAGGGGTAGATTAGACCATGAGAAAGGACATAGGTTATGTTTGGTCGCGATAACCGACATCCACGCGGGCAGAGCCGCGGGAAAAAGCTAGTGATTAGATATTTATGACTAGCTGTGCCATTTTGTCCATGAGGATACATTTGCGTTAAAGAAGTGTAAAATAAATTAGCTTAAGTTACACTTTATAACATCAACTACCTGCATTAAAACTTCTGTAGAAATCAGCATAGCCACTTCAGAACAAAAAGACTCAATCAGCAGGGGTAGGTATAAATATGTAGGCCTATAAATAAGGTTGGCTTGGACCCTGAAGACCTTACAACCTATACTTACTCTAAGTACTTTTTTCTGTCATAAATAGATAAGCTTTGGAATTACTGATCAATGTTTTGTGTCTTCAGAACCATGCTCATGATGTCCGGAGAAATTTCAAAGTTCTTCAACACAGGGGGCGTGTTCTGCAGGAGAAAATACGAAAAGACTTGGGCGTGCACCATATCCAAGTAAAATAAGGTGTCAGAATAACACGCGCATTTCCTGACTATGGATACAACTATGGCTAACAATTCAAGAGACGCATAAAGATTTTTCTGTTGAAGTTGATGCGAAACCAAAGGGTTAATACTAAGTAGGTACCTATCTAAGTATTTTAAGTAAGTACTTCAAGAAAAATCATCGTAATTAAAAGCAGGGAAAGTGAATTAATATGTAAGTAGGTGGTTCATAATTTTATGTTGGCGCTATTGTAATAACAACTGAATTATTCATGTGTTCTCATATATTATAACGTTCTGATATGATGGTGTACAACACAACATTGAGTAGGTATGTTGAAGTCCACAGATGATATAGAGTGAGTCAAAATGAATACCTACCAGTTCATGGTAACTTAACAATACCTATGAATCATCATCATCTTCGCATTTCATAAATGTATCATTTGAAAACAAACACACAAACAACCTCCCACCCCAAACGCATGTACCGCCTCCGTTCCGTCGTGGGTAAATAGGAAACGCGAAAATTTCTGAGATAGTTAAATTACTTACTCATATTACGCATTTATTACGACACATAAGTGACTTTAAGCCTCATTATTGATCATAAAGCTCAAGTAAAAATACTTATTTAATCTTATATTACTCTTATCGAAGAAAATATTCTTTTACTTAGTAATTAGACTATGTAGAAGAATATTTTCGAAAGTAAGAAGTAAGTAGGAGAATATGGACGAAAATATTTCCTACTCAGTAATTTTCTATGTACGAGAATATTTTATCATCTCCAAAGGAGTAGAGGAGAGGATTTGGAGTTCGGAGTCAAGATACCTATAAACTTGATCCACACCTCCCTACAAAATTAACAAGCCGGGATAAGGTCCATTTAGTTCTTCACTTCTCTTCGCTATAACTCCATTGAGCAATCAAATACCATCTGGTGTTCTGAATCAATATAGGTTCCTAGAATAAATTTCTACTTTCAAGATTAAGAAGAAATAGTTCGATGCAGCTTAATGCCTAGTAGCTTGATAAAGATTTCTTCTTTAAGGAAAACGAAAGCATAATTAAATATTACCACATATGAGTAACGTATTCTAGTTACCTATACCTACCCATATATGCTTAGAACACTAGACTTACCATAAAGTAAACATTACGTAACGTTTATTGTTCATGTAGCCAGTACCTACCTTCAAACATAAAAGAGAAAATATCAAACATATTTACTAATCCAAATAACAACAAACCTAAAACGCTCTCAGCTATTCGTTTCTTACAGCGAGTTTAAAAGCGATTTCGCAGCGGTATCGTCAACATTGGGGGAGGTCAAGAACTTCATGACTTGTTATTGCTTGAGCCATAGGTATATCTTGAATCTAAAATGTGTTTTATACGCGCAGTACATGTTTCTTGAATGTATTTTGAAGATAGCACGCGGTGCTACTGCGGTGGACGAGATCAAATTCACCAAGCATTGATACCTAATAACTTATTATAAAAACATCCGCATGCGCCAGGGCCTTTTATACCTCGCGATGTAGATCCAAGATATATGAACCAAGCAGTACTATACGTGGTCCGTGCCATTTATTCAGATTCCGTAAACGTACTTTACTATAAGGTGGACAAGTACTTACTTAAAAGGTAACAAGTGTTTCAAGGAACTTTTTTTTTCGTGCGGAAATGTCCTCAGATACCTCCCCCGCTGTAGCCGGAAGGGGAGGTTATGTTGGACTCGAACCGACTAAAACCGCACGCCGACTGAGGGTCGTGGTGCTAGGCCGGAGGTGAGGTTGTCATTGTCATATCCCTCGCACCCCGTCTGACCCAGGGCCCACCGTAACGGTCTGGCCCTCCTCGGTAGTGTTTTAAGGAACTAAGGACATTAGGACTATAGAATTTATGCCAATGATCTATACAAGTGAGTAAGCAAATGACAAATACTAAGTAGTACCTACGTTATGAATTTATTGTGGTTCGTGCTCATGAACATTACAAGAATGATCTTCCGTGTGCGTTTCATCTTTTGTGTATGGTGATGAATATCTAATTATAGAAGTGTGTAATAAAATATTATTGTGATCAGTTTCACAGCTATAAATACATTAAATTTTAATTCGCGTGTTGATCCGTGTAGATACATTTGCCTGGACTGCTTCAGACTTAAGCCCGTATCCCAAACGTAGAACTCGACTTGATAATTATTATTTATCTTGTGTATCAGGTATAAGGTATATACTTATTAATTTCAGTAGTACCTAATGACTAAAGACTAATAATGCAAAAATCCATCCAATCGATTTTCAAATTTTTAAGAAGGTAAGCTTGGTGCTTACCTTTATAAAAACTATGCCTTTTGTTTCTGAACTGTACTGAACTCAGTTTAGACACACTATATTCCAGGGTTCGTTTAAAACTATGATCATATCGTTAACTTGCCAACTCATAGGTTTGCAAGAAATGACTATTGTGACGCTCCTGGTGCTGCACCCGTCCACAAGCCACGGTAACAACTATCCATTAGGTGGGCCGTGTGCTTATCTGCCACCAAAGTCGTTTAACAAAAAAATTGAAAGAGTAACTCTTACAGTATGAAGAAGACAGTATAACTACTTACTGTTAAATATCTTTTCATTCTCTAGATCTCCAGATCATTGATCCTCCGCCCAGGCTAGGTGATCATTGCTATACCTAGTCCCACATGGGATGCTGGAGTGCAGTACATATGTTACTAATAGCCATACAACGTATCCTAGTTAATATACAATCAAGGTTAGCAGTGCTGAAAGACATCGGCTTGACTTCCAAAAATTTAATGAACTAATGGTTAGCGACGTGAATAAAGAAATGAGCACTATGATATGAGCACTTATTTTCGACTTACTACGAAATAACGTAGAAGTTATCAGCAAATCTAATTGTAAAAAGTTATATAATATTAAACATAGTTTCATCAGCAATGAGTTAACTGAACGAGTAAACTATTTTAAGTGAAAGTTTCCTTACTGAATTCTAGACAGTTCTTCAATAACGATACAATAATGATGATAATGCAGGTATACAATAATATTAACGGGAATTAACGTGATCATGGTATAGGTATATACCTACCTTTGGTTTGAATGCCAGGTTACACCGGCTGTGGTCACAGCACAGGCTGAATAAAAAAAAAGGTAAGGAGCAGGTATATATCCATTATCCAGTCACTATCAATGATTTCTTGTAAGTTCTATTGAGTAGGTATACATTTAGATGTATTTTATATTATTGAAATTACAGGATAACTCAACTTTTCTTATGCTGAATGTTTTAACTTGAGAATCTTGTTTATGAAATATTTTACGTTCTACTAAAATGTAGAATCAAAGTCAAAGGCAACCGTTGACTTTGACTTTGAAATGAATAGCAGGATAGGAATATTGCATACAAAATATTATTCATTAATCAAACAGGATTTCCTTTTCAGCTGTAGATTTATACCAGATTCAAGAAAAAGCAATAATTGCTAAATAATTATCCGGTAGATAGATACCTACGAAGAGTATTGAATATGATCCCAACAGTAAGTTATGTTATAGGCATTACATTTTTGGTATTTTTTTGTCGTATAAAAGGACTTCACTTCGCCTGATCTTAAGCTAATTTAAGCTAAGCTAAGCTATTTATAATGGTGACCATTATAAACATGTATCATCTCAGTTAATCCTATTTAGACAGACAACTCTCTCAGCAGACTTCCGCATCCAGTCTTCTAATCTGGTTACTTTTTTCAGGTCGGGTCGTAAGTATATCAGCATCTCAATTAGCGCTATTATTGTTAGTACTCGTGTGCTATAAACCTACTAAACACATTTGATAAAATTATATAATTGTAAAATTACAAGCGATAAATTTGCAAATCGAAAGAACTGCTCGTAGATAAATAATTTTGTAGTACCTAATTGGCAATCTAAAAGGCTTCTCCTGCCCGCCTACCCTGAATTCTATTATCAATATAAGAATTGTTCAAGGTCTAGAATGCACCTGTTCAAATTAAAGTTGGTCTACTGATAGTTAACAATTTTAAACGGTCAATGAATTTAATATTTCAAATAGCTATTGAGCTCGCAGGTTAATAAACTTATAAACAAGCGCGTTTACTTGCAGCCTGAAGATAGGGAGGGGTCACTTTGGTCGCAGCCTGAAGTTTAGGGGGTTTAGGGGGGTGGGGGGTGGTAGGTATCCCAATGTTATGAATATTAAACCTAAAACCTGTGAATGTAGAGCGTAGCTAACCTATTTAGTTTATTCGGCATCGGTCCCTCTTCGGCTTTCAGACCCTTTACCTCTTATTGCTTCCAAGAATTCCAGTGTGTTGTTACATTTTATTAGTGAGTTCAAACAAATAAACTCTTGCAATTCTTTAAAAGTATCGATGTAGGGTTCATTTCATTTTATTAAAATTGAAGTTTAGTGACACCTGTCGTAATTTTGAGGAAGCTGTATTAATAACGCTGACATCTGTTGATCAATAGCGTTACTACAATAGCAACTGGTGTTTTAGTCCTATACACTACTTGGTATTTGCTTTATAGAATCAATAGATGGCGCTATATATTTCTATTTTTAGTATCACTGTCCAATCCTGTTTAAAAATTTGTTTGTTGAAAATATTATAGATAATGTAATGCGTACATACATTGTTTTCGTGTAAAAAGTAATTACTAAAGATAAAGTTATTACATTACAATTTAAGAAGAATAATTTCGCATCAATTTGTAACTCCCGTATGGTCTAGTGGCTAGGATACCTGGCTTTCACCCAGGAGGCTCGGGTTCGATTCCCGGTACGGGAAAACTCTTTTTGTGTAAATTTATTATTTATTTTGTGAATAATGTACGAGAAAAATGACTAAACTCGAAGTTTTTTGTGCCAGTTATGACGGCACTAAATAGCAAATGAGTAATGAGCCGTTATCGTATTTACCTTGGGTTGCCACCTGGTTCATCCATAGCATGGATAATGCACATAACTCTGCATACCTAAAACATGAGTAAGTGGCCCCAATGTCTGACTTAATACATACAACAAACTATGTATTGAACGTGTTAAAATTATACATTCTAGAACCCATTAGATAAGGTCGATAAGTTATGCTTACTTTGGGTCTAAATAATAGCGCTGTGTAGATTGTATTGAAATATTCTCGCCTCGAAAAGGGACGGTTGAACATGTCATGGTAGGCACTCTCAGGTCTTCGTCTTCGTCCGACTCCCTTTAAAAGAAGAAAATGCCGTATTTAGGTACACCGGGCAATCCATAGTTGGATGGTAGTAGAGGTTGAAGTCCAAATCATATGGACTACCATTTCAGATACTGTTAATCCTAAAAAGGTGGTCTCCACGTTGACGGCCTCGACAGATCCTGAACCAGGGATTATATAGGAAGAGGTAAATAGAAACAGGTGTGCAGTGGGTTAGAGCGTTCCACTTAGTTTTCCTTCCTTTCTTTTCTGTCATTTTATAATTTATGGGGTTCCCAGGACCTGGATTACTCACCAGCAGAAACTGCTAGCACCTACGTACTTCCTACTCATTAACCGCGGTATATCTGTAGGACGAAGGTATTTCCCCAACCGAGGTGTCTCCAAAATCGAACGGGCAATTCCATTACGTCCTAACTCATACGTAATTAATTAGGTACAATCAATTAAAATTTTTGTTAGCCCTATAGTATGTAAAATGAGTCACCACTTTTCATGCAAATATATATTTGCATTTTAAATACGTAGTATAACTATAGTCTAACAAACTTTATCATTCAACCTCCGTAGTCTAACGAATTCGTTCCACTATGGTTTTGGCTGTATTACAGTAGAACGAATGCAAGTTGATCAAACAAATATTAGGTACAACTATAAAATGAAATATATCATATTCCATTGATTTAATAAATTATCTATTTTATAGATTACTAGCTTTTGCCCGCGGCTCCGCCCGCGTGGATGTCGGTTATCGCGACCAAACATAGCCTATGTCCTTTCTCATGGTCTAATCTATCCCTATACCAAATTTCATCAAAATCGGTTCAGTGGTTGAGGCGTGAAAGCGTAACATACAGACAGACAGACAGACAGACAGACAGACAGACAGACAGACAGAGTTACTTTCGCATTTATAATATTAGTATGGATAACCGTTTATCTTCTAAAGGCGTAGGTACTTACTTGTTTACCATCAGAATATAATCTGAAATAACAACAACACAGGACACAGTAATAGTTACATGTGAATCATGGGGACGAGATATTAGCATAAGTAATAAGTATATGAATAAATTATTAAAAACAAAAACCCGACAGATGCCGAAAAGAACGATCGATCGGAACCTTTGCAAATAAATCATAAACCCGATAGAAATTATGGGTACCGTCTGCTAACTTGTTTCGATCCTTTCAGCATCAGTCGGGTTCTTTGTTTTTAATAATTTATTTTATTTTATACATTTTTACGCAGTCGGGTTTTTTATGTATAGGCTGATGAATACATACCACTCCTTTGTGTCGCGCAGTCGGGTAAAATCAACTAGTATGGAGTAAAACAGCAGATTTTACAAACAACGTAGGTGCAGATAACATAAATGTACCTTGTAAATAAGCTGACGAACAGGAAAATTCAATAGCCTCCACGAAAAAAATACACATCGATATTTATGAGCAAATAAACAACAATGAGAATATAAATCACAGTGATAAATAAGATAAATTGCAATACAACAATATAGCAACTGACGTCACAACTGATACAGCTTTTCTTTGATACTGCGCAGAAGACATCCGTAGGTCATTCCCTGAACATATTTATTATTAAAGAGGGTTCACGTGTGGGCGTCAGTAAATATCAATGACTATATTTTCATCACAATCAGTATAATTGTGTGAAAATAAACACAATAATAAAATTAATAGAATAATTACAGATTGAACTTTTTTTATTTAATAAAGTATATTGGAACCGAAGTTACTAATATTCCCTCTAACCCCTCCAGATAAGCTAAATTGCTTGTGTTAGGAGTGCGTTTACGTCAGTGGTGTAATGGCCAGGATTCGAACCCGGGACCTCAACCTTAAGTCCGATTCCTTAACCACTAAGCTACCGACGCTTGACTGCAATCTGTTTCGTGAAGATAATTTTTTTTTGTCTACTTTTATGTGCCAACAAGTTCAACAACACGGCATTTATTCATAGAAGCACGTTAGGTGTATTATGAAAAGTAAATCCATAGTTACGAACCGAAATTTCGGAATATCGATATCAATAAAATAAGTGCCCGGTTAATGGCAATAGGCTCGCCACCTATTACATTGGGACCTAAACATAAACTGGCGAAAGGCGTAGATGCTAGCACCTCTGCCTACCCCTTCGGGGAATACAGGCGTGAGTTTATGTTATGTTATGTAATAAAATCAATAGGGCCTTAGGAAGGCAGCGCAAGCTTTGCAATTCAACATGCACTTGGATGAAGAGACTGGCGCAAAAACATGCCTTCCTAATGCATACATATACTCACGCCCTATAAATCCCCGAGGCAGAGGTGTATAGCACCCGCCTTTTGTCAACTATGATTTTCAGTCCGAATGCCGTCTAGTGGGCATTTTGCCTTGTAAATTCGGTAAAATCGGAAAAAACTGAAACTTTAATTTCGTGAATCAACGTTTCTATTATTTCGACATGAATGTTTGCCAGCAGATACATTTACCGTGTTTATTTGTCCTGGTTCATCTATTGTGGCACTTTGCGTAAACTGAAACATCTGGTATTAATGTCTGCGGTCAGTAGCACATATATCTACTATTCTACAAGGTACCTACCTAGTTAATTAATTACCCGTAGCGTCAATAACAATGGGAGAAAAATTTGATCTTTTTTAAATGACTGTACTTTATTTTCACACCACAGCCACAGTCATAACACAGCCAAAAATGTTTATGCTTTCGTTCAAAATTAAATGAAAACAGTTTCATTACACTTTTTCATTCGCTCCACAAAAAAATAATTTTGAACTTAAACAAACATTGCTATAAAATTTAAAATTTAAAACACTAAATTTTAAACATTTGCTTTAGCAGAATCGAGGCGCAGGGATGTACCAGCTTACAGGTGAGGTCGGCTTGCCTCCTAAGGTCGTACAGGGCCCGAAGACTGCTGATCTAAGGAATATTGTTTCAGCCTTAATTCGAGTTGCATTCAGCCTCTAGTCTGCGATGCCATAGAGTTACGCTAGAGGCCAGCTATCTTAGTTGTTGGTGTAGGTAATTCTTCTAATGAGGCACTGGCATAGTTTCAAGTCACTTTGAATGTTAATTATTTTATTTCGAAATGAAATTGACATTGTATTGTAACTAGCCATGAGCCGAACCTGAGTGCTACAAACACTTGTATCATACGCTACGCCTTTTAGTCACAGTACCTATTGTGCCGAAATTAGACACCAGCTGTTCGATTGTTACATCTTTTTGTACTTATATAAGGTCCCAATATTGTATTTTTTTCCAAAACTTCAGATATTTAATATTATTAAGTATCGAGATTTGATAAATATACTGATAATAATTAATCACTGTTGAAACTTCTATAATACTCACTACTACATGTTTTTCTTTCTTTTATTTAGTCTCTTATATGTTCCATTTCAGTATCAGTACTATCAGTACGAATGAAGTCTACTTTAGTTTTAAACGGTTTTAGCACAGATTGCCTACACTGTACCTAAGTAATTTTTTTTTGGACTATCTCTTATTTGTCAATAGATGTCTGCGAATGACCGGAAAATATTTTAATATATTTTACGTAACATCTTTGTAGACAATAGGTACACTATTCTTTAGAAAATTATATAAGTGTACAGTTTATAAAGAACTAGCTTTTGCCCGCGGCTCCGCCCGTGTGGATGTCGGTTCCCGGCAATTATTCGAATTTTACTCGCCGTAAAGACCATCCTTGAACTACGTATATGTACGAGCGAGGGCTCACTGACAAGATTGGCTACATCTTGAAGCGAGCTTCAATCAACACATACTACAAGCCGCCAACGAAGATAAGTCAATTTTTACCATCTGTCAAGTGCCAACTACCTCTACAAGATGCAGGGGTCTACAAAATAGACTGTGACTGTGGGCTCTCATATAGGTATTGGTCAAACCAAGCGAAGCATTGGCACTCGGGTCAAAGAACACATAGCTGTCATAAAACACCAACGCTCAACAAAGTCAGCTGTATGTGAACACGCGCAAAAAGGCACCAACCATTACCTAAGGTTTGATAAACCACAGATACTCGCCAAAGAACATCGATATATTCCTAGAATGATCCGCGAGGCTATTGAAATTAAAAAACACCCAAATTTTAATAGAGAGGATGGATGGAACGTACCACCAGCTTGGGACCCAGTCATCCACTTAATCAAACCCATTAAGCAGCAAAATCCAGCAAGACTTAACAACACAGTGAGCTCATTCTGCGTAAATACGAACACCAATAATACACCATGATTCGGGTATTTTGAGATAACTTATACTTCAAACTATGTGACAACTACCATCGTGAGTCACACCGCGAAAATGGCTGCTGCAAAGCAGCCGAAACGTCGGGTTAAAAAGTAATAATAACAAATATATCGCGATAGAATTCGTAAAAAGTGGTTTTATTTCAATAAAAAAAAGAATTGGCCAAATTGGTCCAGGCGTTGTTGAGTTATGCGCTTACCAACACATTTAACGATTCATTTTTATATTATAGACTAGCTGTTACCCGCGACTTCGTCCGCGTTTAGTTAAGAATAGCTCAAACTCATTATTAAACATGGTGGAACCCGAAATACTGGAAATAGTGAATTTTACGCAAAGGAAACATTTCTTTATTTTAAAAAAGAAACAAAACTGTATTCAAATCATTTCAAAAACTCGCTTCACATCTTCCACCTTGTATTTTTAAATTAAAAACTACGATAATTGACAGACTTCTTCTATGGGCTTGGCAAATATTGCGGAAGGATTTTGAAAAATTCAACATGTTGCTGACGAAATCATTATCAATTATGTGATGAACATTGTTATATGTGGACTTGGTAATGTTCACCACTTTTAATGGTTTAAATATTCTTCCCTCCTCCCAAATTCTTAAAACATGCTGCCACTACTTACGAACTGAACAAATTAAAATAAGTACATCAGGTATCATACAAAACCCGTTGCCTTCAAGTTGCGTTTGAAAGTTTCAAGAAAACCCGGTGCCTTGCACGCCCTGAGCAGTGAGCAGTGGTTCTCTTCTTTGCCGAGCCAATGGTGGGTAGTTCTAGTTTTATGATCAATTCCATCGACCACAGTCACATCGTTGTTCATTGCTTTACACACAGGTAGAGAAGAGGGGCGCAGTAGGCAAGAGAGCAAATACAGCATTGACTTGGATGGGGTCATATAGCCTCATTTTGCTATATATTCCTTGTTGTTGGTAAGCTTGTATCCAGCAGATGATGTAGATACTTCCAAATTGATACTGGAGTTGATGTCCACGTGGCGGATTTTTTTGGTCTGATGAAATTTACCGGAACTGAGTGTTTCTCTGCCCACATTCAGTCTCTTTTATATGTATAATAGGAGCAGCGGTATCTTTTATATACCTAATACATAGGTTGGCTTCTCCTGGCGTACTGTTATCATTTCTGGGATAGATTTACGTATTTACTGTTAGATACCTACTTATTAGACGGAATCGTTAATATCGCAGCGGCGTGCGTTGGTAGTCATCAGGTCACTAACATTGTATAATGTCTGCAGTTGCATAAAGACGTTGTCTCTCTGGCTGTATTTTAGCATTTCTACCGCACCACAGCGAGTGAAAGAGCCTATTAGGAGTCTTTCAACTAATCTCTCCTTCCTTCTGTCAGTCACATACGGTAGAAATAGAGCCACCTCGAACCAAGCTGTTCGGAACTTCATTTCTTCATCAGGCGGTTAAGAACTGTATTGCTCTGCCCACACATGTGTTTTCTTCTTTTTAAGATCCGGAGTTTTTTTATATAGGACACGTCAATTTAACTTCACCTCGACTGATGTTAAGCTAAAGGCAACGACTCTGAAATAGGGTCACCATTAT
This sequence comes from Eilema sororculum, assembly GCA_914829495.1. Taxonomy (NCBI): domain Eukaryota; kingdom Metazoa; phylum Arthropoda; class Insecta; order Lepidoptera; family Erebidae; genus Eilema; species Eilema sororculum. The sequence goes on from OU618541.1 coordinate 10,212,470, forward strand.
AAACGTGTACCATCTTAACAATGGTGGCACTCATCTTTATAGGATCATCAGAAGCCTTTTCACGCCCCCCTTAAAGGACCCGGGACTGTAGGGAGAAGTAAATTGTGAGCTGGCAGAGATTTCATGTCTTAATGGTGCGACATAGGAATGGGTCACCAAACTGCGTGGTTCTTGATGGAATATTCGTCTGTGGATGACATCTGAGCCTTGCATGCGTTGTCCTGTATAGGAGAGAAAGGAGAGGGTGGAACTAATTGGAATAGCTCATCAGAACATTCACCATGGTAGAGACGGTAATACGATACGGACAACTATCTCCCAGAATACGTAATGTGTAAATGTAAATGTGTATTCAGAGAAGGTGCAACGATTTACTTCCTCCATGAGCGCGGCTTTGATCGTGATACCTTACGCTACCCATCACCCTAGCCGAAGTAATCCCTGCTCTTCACGTTGAGACCGCCTATTTATGATAGATAACTAAGGCAGGTATACTGGGGTAGCCAACCCCAGAATACCCCCAATGCCCCATTCCTCGGTAAAATTTTAATCGGTTTGATTCCAATATTGCGCTTACCCCGATGTGGTGGAATCGGTATCAATGGGGGATACCAGTTTCAGTTTTATGACTTCTCAGGCGGGTGGGACCACTTTTTTCATTCTCCGAAATGAAGAATTTTGTCTAGATCTAAGAATATTAAATAATAAGTTCTACTATTACTGTCACACAGTCTAGTTTTATGTAATACCTATAGAATACTAAGCATATAATTTATATTTTACTTCAAATAAAACTATAAATACAATAAAATACAACAAATACACAATAAAATAAAAAAGTTAAACAAAAGTAAATAAAAACACATAAAAAAGGAAAATTACATTTCATATGGATTCGAACGTACTCAGCTAAGTTATAAGTCCACCGCAGACGTATTGAGCCACAGTTACCATTAAGTTATATTGTGAAATATACGTTTACATATTATGTCATAAAAACATTCTGTCCCATTCCTTATTATAATAGCGTGATGATATTAATTATGAAAGCCAGGAGTCTTTTTACCGAACCAGCTGCTTACTAATTTGTTGGATTCGAGAGAAAATCGTTCGAGAACAATGTGAATTCTATCGAGACACTTGCTGTGCCGAAGATTCTGCAGTAACCTGACCTGACTTGGCTGAGATGTAGAACTCTGGCCTCTCGGAGTTCTTTAGATTCCTATGACCGAAATAATATCTTCTTGTTAGCATTGTTACTTTTTTATTGGTTCGATCTATTCACACAATCACAAATTGTTAGCCGTGATATGCTATTATTGACATAACTTTTTTATTTATGAACCGATTTCAATAAAACAAACACTAAATGTTAAGTGAAGCCTACCAAAATATATTAGTGAAAACCGCAACCAAATCCGTTCAGCCGATTCTGAGATTAGCGTGCACAAACTCACAGACAAACAGAGAAACAGAGAAACAGAGAAACAGATAAACAGATAAACAGACAAACAGACAAAAATTCCAAAAAACGTTGATTTGGCTTCTATTACGTTTATAAAGTCCCCCTATAACAATTTTTCTCATTTCCTTTCCATGTACAGACATCGATCGTTTACAGATTTATTATATGTATAGATAATGACATAAATCATTTTAAAATTACGAACCGACGTAAAACTTTACTAGAAACAGGAAAATAAACACACAGTGATTTACATCTACGATTATGCTAGCGTGATTGATAAATGCTTGTTCATATTTCTAAAGCCTTACGTTAAAGTCAGTAAAGCATACTCGAAATGATTTACCTTGGTCATTGAAAATCATTGTAGCCATTAAATCTTGTAATGATTCACGAGTGTACGTTTTAATTGTACACAGGCTGGTTTCTGTAACTCAACGGCAATATTCAAGAAATAGATGAATGATTGACAACCACATGGGCGTGTAGAGCCAAATCAAGGTATACGGGACCCAACGCAACAGGCCGGCAGAGTAGATACTATGTACAAAGTTGATGAACGAGACTCTAGCACAGGGATAAATGGAAGTCGCACCCTTCAATACTAAAGTCAATAAAATATGGTAAAGAGAAGAGAAAGCGATTGAAGTGATCCAAAGCATTGGATGAAACCGGGATTAGCGCTCAGATGTAGAAACGGACGTCGAGTTGCAGAAATCAGTCGTGCTTACCTATCCTAATACTAAAATCTTCTACTTTCATAAAGTGACTAAACTGTTGGCAGCAGCACCATTCGGCGCTGGATCAAATATGAGACATTATTTATTAATACCTCGACCAACGTCTCCACGTTTTTGATTAAAATTATGAATCTTTAAAGATTTATTTGAAAAATTTGACCAGTCATCAAAAAAATTGTTCAATTCTTACTCATAATTTTCCTAACTTCTAAGAATACTGGCAGATGACTCCTACGTCGTAGCCAAAAATCTTGGATACATGCCTATGTGAGAATGAATGAATGGACCAAAAAATAGATGGGGATATCAAACCTCAACTTGTTATAAGGTGATCACCATGCCTGTTATATGCACAGGACAATACCAATTAAAACAAAAAAGATCTGCAAAAATGTTTAAATGTAGAACAACAAAGCAATCAAACTTAAATAAATTTCAGTTTTAATTAAAATGAAACCTTAACTTCATTCGTTAGAATTCGTAATTGTAGAACATGTCTCAACGTTCTCAGCCTGATTCTGATAGCTTTATATATTTTCAATCGAATCGATTGTCATGTTTGACGTTAGTAACGTTGCATCGAAGAACAAATAAAGGTTATTGATTTAAATTTCTTCGAAAGGATTTAATTAAACATTTGTATGTACGTGTTCTGCACGTTTCCAATCTTTATTAGATATTAGAACCGCAACGAGGTTCGTGATGTTCGTTTCGTTTGCATGCTTATTATGGTACTTACTTTGATTTCTTCAAGAGTAATTACCAGGATACTTGTGTGAAGTGATTGTTATCGTGACCAATGATCTTATACTGAACAGCTACGGCATTGGCATTTAAAAACGGTGACTTGAAATTTCAAAAAATTTACAACTCAATTACTTGTACAAATTATGCACTTATCAGAAGAAATGAGTGCGAACAAGAACAACTTGTAGTTTTTGACATACAACGCAGCACTTTTGCCATCGCAATATTATTCAGATAACATATCCTACCTAATTTTAAAATATCATCATTTATTGGTCGTGTGACTGATTGATCACATTCTATGAAAACATTTAATAAAGGCAGACTTGATTGCTAGATATAATTTTCAACTGCACTCAGCTTGACAGCCTCATCAGACACACACACACACAGTCCCGGGTCCTATAAGCGGGACGTGAAAAGGTCACGTCCCGCTTATAGGACCCGGGACTGTAGGAAGAAGGAAACACGTGAGCTGGCAGGGAGTTCCAGGTCTTAATGGTGCGGCATAGGAATGAGTCACTGAATTGGTTCTAGAAGGTATATTCTGCACCGTATACGGATGGCATCGTAGCCCTGCACGTGTTGTCCTGTGAAGGAAAGAAGAGGGTGGGACTAATTGGAAGAGCTCATCAGAACATTCACCATGGTACTACTTTCGTACTCTCTGAAAACATTACAATAAATACCTACATTTTAGTGCCCTGTGTAGTACGTTTCTCTTTTATAAAAACTAAGTAGATAAGTATATGCTGTCACTATACGATACCAACGATTGAAAGTTTTAATGATATCATCTTTGCACTCGATACAGGTACCTACTCGTACCCTATATTTATATAGTTCAGTTCTTGAGTTTTTTTTTTCTTGGTTTTTAAATTATATGAATCGAAATACTTTTTTGAATGTGCGTGAATATGATAATTATGATGTGATGGTGCATTTATTTTAGGTTCATTGACCGCCTATGGGAAGTGAAGAAAATTCCTTATTGAGAGATTCGAGAGGACGCCATAACTTTTGTCTTTGATGGTGGTCTGTGGTCTCCGATTGGATTGAAACAAGTTCAGTGCTACTAAAACCTTGGCATCCGCATGACTCTTCCCTGTAAAGCATAACCAATTTTAGCCTAACCCGAGGTTCCTTCTCCTTAATCATTAATTATAAATGAAGTATTTAATTGTTGAAATAGACGTGATTTAGGTATTCCCGATGCTTCGATCCCGATTTTCAGCAGCCGTGATCCACAGGAGACTAAAGTATCCAATATTACTTATTCGTGTAAACTTCCAACAATGTAATAAAGTAACTATATAGGTATTAAACTGTTTTATTTCTCTCTACATTCCCTAAACTAATTCTTCATCACCTCACAAAACTAAAAGATATTGCTTGAATGTTACTCAATCCCACGACCCGTGCAGGGGAAGAGGCGGCTATGGCACTACTCGTCAGCGGACTGGGATGGATTGCTCGACTATTATGCGTCCATCCCGTGGGTTGAACGCTGCTTTGAGGGTAAGAACCCATCTGAGAGCGCTACTGCCGTCGCCGGTGAGATCGGCCTAGGTATGGAATACTATATCCCATACACCGATGTCACCGGAGTCCGCGGAGCGCGTCCGTGGTTCGGGCGCGAGTGCGCGGAGGCTGTTGAACATAAACAGTCTGCGTACCGCGCCTGGGTGCGCGCGCGCGGCACGCGATCCCAACGTGGGTCACTTCAAGGCGGCGTACAACAGAGCCACAAAGGTCTGCAAGAGGGCATGCGTCAGGGCGGATGCCCAGCGCATAGCGCGGCTGGGCCAAGAGCTAGTGGCGCATCCCACGGGTAGCCGTGGCTACTGGCAACTGGCCAAAGCCGTGCAAGCCAACTTCTGCCAGCCCTCGCTGCCCCCGCTGAGCAATGCCGATGGATCTCTGGCCCATGAGCCGCAAGAGAAAGCAAATTTGCTGGTCAATCTCTTCGCGGCCAACTCCCGAGTCGATGATTGTGGTATGCAACCACGGACAATGCCCACTGGTGACCACGCAATGCCTGATATACGTATCAGGCAACGCGATGTCCGTGCAGTACTGCAATCACTCGATGTCCGGAAAGCCAGTGGTCCTGATGGTATTCCAGCGGTTGTACTTAAAAAATGTGCAGCGGAGTTATCTCCTATGCTAACGCGGCTGTACCGACTGTCCTACAGTTCGGGTACAGTGCCTTCGGCTTGGAAGGAGGCGAATGTCCAGCCGATCCCCAAGAAGGGGGATCGCTCGGACCCAGCCAACTATCGACCCATAGCCGTCACCTCAGTGCTGTGTAAGGTGTTCGAGCACATAATTAACACACAGCTCATGCGCCACCTAGAGGATCACTCCTTGCTTAGTGACCGGCAATACGGTTTCAGACCGAAACGGTCAACGGGTGATCTTCTGGCGTACATGACCCACCTTTGGGGTGAGGCTATGGAGAAGCACGGTGAGTCACTGGCAATTAGTCTTGACATCGCCAAAGCTTTCGATAGGGTATGGCACAAATCGCTTCTTTCCAAGCTACCAGCCTTCGGCCTGCCTCCTAGACTGTGTAACTGGGTTGCAAGCTTCCTGCAGGGGCGCCGTATCCGCGTCCTTTGTGATGGACGAGCTTCGGAGTTCTTGCAGGTAAATGCTGGCGTGCCGCAGGGTTCCGTTTTATCTCCCACTCTCTTTCTTCTGCATATCAATGACATGCTCTGTAACGGAAACATTCACTGCTATGCAGACGACAGCACCTTACATGGGAGTTATCACGCACATCCTGCGGCCAAGCAGTCTGATATCGCGGAAAAAAGGCAGCTTCTTGTCACAGAGCTGGACCGGATCCTGGACCACATTTCTCAATGGGGCGCTAGGAACCTGGTCGAGTTCAATGCCAAGAAGACCCAGGCATGTGCGTTTACAGCTAAGGTATCTCCTTTCCTTCCCCTTCCCACTCTTCAGAGCACACCACTGCCACTGCAGGATCACCTCACTATCCTCGGTATGGATGTTCGCTGCAAACTGAATAACAAAAACTATATCGAGAGTATCATCAAATCAGCCTCGCGTAAACTCGGAGTCCTGAACAGAGTGAGACGTTTTTTCACGCCGGAGCAGCGGTGTCTTCTATACAAGACCCAAATTCGTTCCTGCGTGGAATACTGCTCACATCTCTGGGACGGCTCCGCAAAGTACTTATTAGATGCTCTCGACAGGTTGCAGCGACGTGCGGTCCGCATTATTGGGGATCCTGAGGTCACGAACACCCTCGAGCCTTTGCAGATGCGTAGAGATGTTGCGTCTTTGGCAGTTTTCTACCGTCTCTACCATGGTGAATGTTCTGACGAGCTCTTCCAATTAGTCCCACCCTCCCCTTTCCTTCACAGGACGACACGTGCAGGGCTAAGATGTCATCCATTTACGGTGCAGAGTATACCTGCTAGAACCAAGCGTTTCAGTGATTCATTCCTATGCCGCACCACTAAGACCTGGAATTCCCTGCCAGCTCACGTGTTTCCTTCCTCCTACAGTCCCGGGTCCTTTAAGCGGGGCGTGAAAAGGCATCTAATGAGGCCGTCAAGCTGAGTGCCACCACTGTTAACATGGTAAATGTTTGCGATGGTGACCCTCTTTCCGAGACTTTGCCTTTAGCTTAACATCAGGCGAGGTGAAGTCAAATTGACGTGTCCTATATAAAAAAAAAAAAAAAAAAAAATCGGTCGAATCATCTAATTCTATTAAACGAGCCATTCTTGCGTACAATTTATTTATATAAACCTATCCGTAGATACTATTACACAAACCATTCTAACCTAACGATTTGTATGAAATTTTTATACGTTATTATGGTTTTTAAGTTTATATTATTGTAGACTATGTCCTTTGCGAAAAAACTCGCTTTCAAACCAAAAAAACATTATTCTAGGACATTTTACAAATTACATTCTAGACTGAAACTGCGTATAGCTTGTATTTTACATAATCCATACTAATATTATAAATGCGAAAGTAACTCTGTCTGTCTGTCTGTCTATCTGTCTGTCTGTCTGTCTGTCTGTATGTTACGCTTTCACGCCTAAACCACTGAAGGGATTTTGATGAAATTTGGTATAGGGGTAGATTAGTCCTCGAGAAAGGACATAGGCTATGTTTGGTCGCGATAACCGACATCCACGCGGGCGGAGCCGCGGGCAAAAGCTAGTTGTATATATAATATACATAGAAACAACTATACCTATGCAAATAAGAGACATATTAATGCATAAGCAAAAATATTTGCACTGAACGAGAATCGAACTCATGCACGACCTCTATTGTATAACGGTGATGCATTCGATTGCTATAGTCGAAAGCATCACCGCTACACCATAGAGGTCGTTAAAATATTAAAGCACTATTTTTTTATGAAATACGCTGTATAGTAAATCATTGTGGTGAAGATCTGGGCCTTGATTCTACTAAAGCAAAACTATAGTCAAACCACAGAGATTGCAAAAAGCGGCAATAAATTATAGACTTTAAGTCGATGCATTTATAGTTCAATATTAAATAACTGTTAGCAGAGTGAATAAAATAATGTAATGAAACTTTGTCATTTAATTTTGGACCTTAGTGTATAGAAATAAAGTCTAAAGTTTAATGCCGCTTTTTGCAATCTCTGTGGTTTGACAATAGTTTAGCTTTAGTAGAATCGAGGCCCTGGTAGGTACCGCAAATCTCTACTAGATGGCGGTAACGATAAACATCAGAGTTGGCTGGGTTTATTAAATTTAAAAAACGAACCAGCATTTAAACTGTGACGACAAGATTTCATCATCAACTCGGTATTGTTTATGGTACCCGGAATCTATTGAATTGTTTTCTTCCTTTTGCATTGGCTTAGCAAATTTTTATGGAAAAAGCTGCCGTCTGGCCTCTGGCCTCAATGTCGAGGGGAACACCAGATTCTCATCCTTCAATAAGCAGGTGTATTTAGGCCTTTATAGTATAGACCATAAGGTTGAAATATACTTGACCATCCTTTATAAACAGGTACTAGCTGCTAGGTAACTAATAGGTACCACTACTAGCAAGACAAAAGAAAAGAGAACAGTACAAATCGTCATACTTTTTATGGTAGAGAGTTTGACAGTTAAATGTATAGAGTTACATAATGACATGGCGGCGCCTGTAGCGGTAAAACTGTGGTTAATTAGTCTGTGGAGTGCTGGCGACTTTCTGCAGACAGTTATATGTATAATGCAGGATTTTATATGTTAACATTTCTCTTATATCTTCGTCCTCATTGGAATGCAAATCCCGGTTGTGTTCAAAGCCTGCACACTGAAACACGGGTATGCCTTTTACTTTCGACTTTTATGGGAGCTTCTGCCATCTGAGTTCTTATCTGGAGGGAAATGTTTGTGCCAGAACCTCGTCTTTGATGAGATCATCGTTGATGAGGTCCTTCTAGATAAATAAACTAAATTAGAAAAATAATAGTGAAATAGGTCAAGAATATACATCTATTATGACTATATTGCACATATTGATATATCTTCATCAAAAAATATCTAAATGACGCTATATTAAACAAATTTTAAATTTACAAAAACGTTCAAAACTTGCGATGCATAGAAAAAACAGGTAACAGGAATGAATTAAATAAACAAGGATCATGGTGCAGTGGAATGAGATAACGACTTTTGCTAACTGTGTCACACTTGACATAAAATTATAGCATGGCGCCATTTAATTTAGCGCAGAGCCTTAAAGGATGTATTGGAAATCTCAGCTAAATAATTCCTGCGAATCGAGTGAGTCTTCCATCATCACTTTGACGTATTTATTTTTTAAACGTCTGCGAATATACAAGAGCGGTGGGATTAGCGGTATTCAGCCAGTCACCGCTCAGACAACACACGGTAGACGTTCGCGCCGCGCGCACCATTAATTTATTTCCCGCCGCAAATTCAAATACACATTCTATTTTCAAAGATCCTTATTAACAGCAGCCGTTCGATTCTAAATAATGCCGAAAAAGAAACAAGATTAGTTTTCTAAAGTATTTTAACCTGGAAAACGTGTTAAATTGTGAATAAGTGACATTAAGACTGTTTGTAGTATGTGTTTTCGCGTATAAAAATTCTGTGATAGTATTTGCTGTGAAACTTTTAGTTGTAATAACTATTTAGTGCCAAGAAAACTTTCTCAGTTACAATTTGACTGGTTTCGTGAAATTTTATTTCGCGAAACGATAAACAAAAATTCTTTATGATAGGTCCATATATGAAGGTGAGTGTTATTTTTGATTCTGCTTAACTTTTATTACATATGAGTTTCTTGAAACATAATTCTGAAAAACTGTAGATAAATAACAATGTGCATAGAACATACAGTTCAAGTAGATGTAGACTACTATAGTTTCAAGGAAAATGTTAATTGAATGCCCATAGAGCTGTACAAGTGTTAATCAAACAAGCTAATAATATGAAGTGGCTATATAACTAGGTATTGTAACTAGGTGTATCTACATAGTGAACATTTGCAGTGATGTCCTAAATGTCATAAAAAGTCATAAAGATATGATTAACAAACTGTGATCGTCACAATACATTAATATTGAAATAAACTGTTTGTTGGTTTTGTAACCTCTTACATGCTCTACATGCTTGATAAAGGTAGTTGACGCACATGACGACATTGATAATAATTTAGACCTACACGTGTTGAAAATGTTTACGAAATACAGGCATACTGTTATTAAAATTACACGCGACTTAAACACTCTTATATTAAAATACCTACTTACTTATCACAAAGAAATGAAACTACCTAATATCATTCTGTTAATTTTTTAAATCCCTGTGAACACACGCCATGTGTTCTTAAAAACTATTTTGAGGCTTGTACTATATTGAATTGACTGAGAAACCCAACCAATTTAAAAATAACTGGTAGTATTACACGGTGATATGCCGTATTTTTGATACTTACCCGGAACTGGGGAAATATATTTTGTGATAATGTTGTTATACTAGGTAACACATTACTAATCTGCCCCCCAACACCGAGTTTGAGTTGTGAGTGCACACGCCTACGAAAGTGGGAAAAATTAATGATCAGTCCCTAAGGACAAGTGGGGATCCCATTTTTTCTCATAATGGTTTTTGTCCTAATTTAAATTGTCCTAATAAGTTAGGCATAATTTTCTTTGTCATAATAATATTGTGCCATAATTGGTTTTTAGCATACTGTGTTATTAAGCATAAATATTCTGCATCCTAATGTTTTTATTCATAACTTTGATATGCATAAAGTTGTAGAGCATATTGTATAGCGGACGGCCTCGCGCGGGTGTCAGAAACTGTCTCGCGACAGAGTTGAACACCACTGGTCGGCTTAAGTCCGTGTCTATATGGGTGATAAGCGATTGACCGTTGGTATCAGTTTGCACACTTCCCTGCCCTGAGGTAAAGGTGGACTGTAAGCTATAGTGAACGAGTGCAGGAAAGTGGTTTCCGTGCGTCTCTACTGATAGCTTGAATCAGCCAGTTACGGCCCGATTCCGATTTATTTCCTGAAAATGCCAATAAAATAAAACAATAATATTCCGAGGAATAGTTATGTTCGGGATTATCGGCCCATTCAGGGTGTAGCGTCTGAGACAAAGTCTCGAAGACCACTACTGGCGACTCGGCTAAGAATTCGCAATTTGTTTACAGATCGCGCCAGCTTAAGTACTCCGAAACTTTACCTTAACGAGGGCCGCTAATTCCGAGAACGTTTTTATTCATTTTGCACAACTGTTTTTGCTATTGTTCACAACATTTTTCTTATACTAAATTTATATCTATTTACAATTGTTCATGTATCTATTGTTTAGGGTTGTAGAAAGTGGTTACCCATCCCATGGTAAGGTCATCTGGACTGTATATATATTTAATAATTCACAATATCGATTTTAATCTAAAAATGTTAGGGAATGGGGTCTATGTTACTACTTTAAAGCTAAATTATACAAAACTGTTTATGTACTGTTTACAAAACTATGTTTAGGCATTATCTACATATTATTGCACATTCTTTACACATTATTTTAAGACGATCTCGTAACATTTATTAGGTATTTTTAATACAGATTTACTCTTGCTATAAAACTACATCTTAACTAAGTTTACATGCTGCCAACATTACAAAACTAATTTTACTATACAATAAGGTGGGGTGATCGGCTCATGGCTCGACCAATAGGAAGACGGAATTTTACAGTTCTTATGTATCTAAGGGTCCGATTGCACTATGATCACTTGTTCACTTTAGTTTTCACTGATTACTTTGATTTTTTACACACACACACGAATCACTTTTTTAAACAGTTTTTGTCTGTCGCGAACATCTCTCCCGCCGTGCAGCGGAGTGAGGCGCGGCCGCTTGTGACGCTGCATCCTCCGGTGAGCGACACTACTTGGGTAGTGGCACTATTTTCTTCGTGGGGCGTTTGAGTACGCCCCCGGCTGTGCGCACCTCAACGGTCCGGATTTGACCGTCGGCACCTGGGTAGACTGCGGTGACTCGGCCCCTTGGCCAAGTGTTGCGAGGCAGCTGTCCGTCGGCGATCAGGACGGGATCGCCGACCGCGATGAGTGGCCCCGACCCACGGGGCTCCCGCCGGTGTTGCAGCTCGGGAAGGTACTCGCGTACCCAACGGCGCCAGAACATATCAGCGAGCGCCTGAGCGCGTCGCCAATGTTTTTTGTGGTCGATGTCGGTTGAGTCAAACTCACCGAGTGATGGCAGTCGGGACGAACCACCGAGTAGGATGTGGTTCGGAGTGATGGCCTCGGCGTCCTCGGGGTTCACGGAGACGTGTGTGAGGGGGCGACTGTTTACGGTGTGCTCCACCTCACACAACAAAGTACAGAGCACCTCTTCGGTTGGGTGGCGCTCATGTAAGACCGTAGTTAGGGCGGTCTTTACGCAGCGGACGAGGCGCTCCCATACACCCCCCATAAAGGGAGCAGAAGGGGTTATGAAGCGCCACACGATGCCTCGACGTGCAGCTTCGCGAGACATGGCCTCGCGCATCTCGCGGTCGGCACCGTGCATGTTGGTGCCGTTGTCTGAGTAGATCTCGGTGGGGCAGCCTCGGCGCGCAGCGAACCTCCGCAAAGCTAGGATTGCGGAGTCTGCGCTCAGGCTGGTGGCGAGCTCCAGGTGAACTGCCCGGGAAGTTAGGCAGGTGAATAGCGCCACATAGCGCTTCTGGTGCTGTCGCCCGACGGTCACGCTGAGTGGCCCGAAGTAATCGAGCCCGGTGTATGTGAATGGCCTGCGGTGGTGCGCAAGGCGAGTCTTCGGATGGTCGCCGGTGGCTGGCTTTGGCGGCTGTGCTTTTCGTATTCTACAACTTAGACATTTATTAATTACCGACTTTGTAGTCGGTCGGAGTCTCAGCACCCAGTAGTGCTGCCGGATCTCGTTGATGGTAATTTCTGTGCCACCGTGGTGTAGTCGGCGGTGTGTCCAGTCTATATATAGCTTGGTTATTTTGTGTTCGCCGTCAAGTATCGGCGGTCTCTTGACTGCATCGGACACCCCTTCTGTGGCTGCTATGCGGCTGCTTAGGACGATTACTTCGTCTTGAAGCTCGACACGGAGTTCTCGGAGTCTGCTATCTGATGGCATGTCTGAATTATTTTTTAATCGTTGCACCTCTAGTGCGAACGAGTCGAATTGTATACATTTTATTAATAATTTTTCGGCGTCTCGGAGGTACTCGGCGGTGAGTATTCTAAATTTACGGTTACTATTGCTGGGTACAGCGGCCTGTGATACCGCTGGCCCTTTATTCAACTTCACCTGCTGAGTGTTGCGCCAGTCGGGATCCTTTTGTGGATTTTTTGTTGTCCTCTTATAGGCCACCTGTTCTGTTCTTAACAGATCTATAAACTGCAGCACCCGAGCAGTGGTGCGTAGAAGTCTTTCCCGTTTGGAAAATCTATTTACATCGGGTATGGCTGAACTTACTTTGACTGTTATGGAGGTGACTCGTTCCTCTCCCGTAGCCTCAGTTGTTGTAGGCTGCTCCATCGGCCATTCTGTCATTTCTTTGTGAAGGAAGGCCGGACCGCTGTACCACTCGTGCTGCGAATTAAAATTAGTGGGAACGTCGCGAGTGGCAGCGTCTGCTATGTTAGACTTTGACGGGAGCCATCTCCAGTCTGTAGTTTTACTGTTTTCCTCGATGTCGGCTATGCGGTGTGCAACAAAAGGTTTATATGTTCTTGAGCCTTTCTTTATCCATGTAAGGACTGTCTTGCTATCTGTCCAATAGGTTATCGTATCTGGTTTCACGTTGTGGCTCTCAACAACGGCTGTAGCTAGTCGGGTTCCCATCACCGCGGCCTGTAATTCTAATCTTGGTATAGATGTAATCTTTAATGGTGTCACTCTTGCCTTTGCCACGACGAGGCTGACACTCACCTGGCCTTCGTGGGTTACAGTCCTCCAGTACAAAGCCGCGGCGTAGGCTGACTCGCTGGCGTCGGTGAAGACATGAAGTTGTAGTGACTGAGGGTCGATGTATCCCAGATAACATCTAGGTATTCGGACGTCTTTTAGGGCCTTTAAATGTACTATCCAGGTCCGCCACTGGACCAAGAGTCTGTCATCTAGCGTCTGGTCCCAGTCTGTTCCTAGACGCCATGCTTCCTGTAGGATCTGTTTGGCTCGTATTGTTATTGGTGATGCAAGTCCTAACGGATCGTATAACGACATTATTATTTTTAAGGCTTCTCTTTTGGTGGGTGAGATCTTATCTATCAAGTTTTCAGGTAGTCTGGCTAAATTCAAATTAAAACTAAGTTCGTCTGTAGACGGGTTCCACATTAGACCAAGGATTTTCTCTTCTTGCTCTTTTGAGTTTATGTTGACTATATCTGTGTGGCCTGGACTATCTTGTATCTGTTGGATGACAGTCGCAGAGTTTGAGACCCATTTTGTTAGTTCTAGTTTGGCTTTTCTATGTACGTCACGTACCTGTTTGGATATACGGACTGCTTCTGCCTCGGTTGGGAAACTGTGTAAATAGTCGTCCATATAGTGGCTGTCGACGATGGCTGCTACTGCTTCGGGAAACTGGGATGCGTACTGTCTCGCGTTCCAGTTTTTAACGAAGATTGCTGTACATGGTGAACTGGCTGCGCCGAATATTATAGATTTCATGCGGTACTCGGTCGGCGCGCCCTCCCGCCGGTCACCTCTCCAGAGGTATCTTAAGGCGTCCCGGTCTTCTGGACGTACCTGTACCTGCATGAACATCTCGGCGATGTCGGCGGTGACGGCGATTCGGTGACGGCGAAAGCGCATCATAACTCCTGGTAAGGACTGTAGTAGGTCTGGACCGGTGAGTAAAAAGTCGTTCAGGGACATCCCCCCTGACTTGGCGGCAGCATCATGTACAATACGCACCTTGTTGGGTTTGCTGGGGTTATGTACATCAAAATGAGGTAAGTACCAGGTCCTTCCTGGTGTGGTTTGTTTCGGAGCTTCTTCTGCATAGCCTTTGCTTAAAAGGGACTCCATCTGTGTTGCATACGCTGTTTTTAGGGCTGGTGTACGGTCTAGCTTTTTTTCTATACTCGTGAGCCTTCTTATGGCGTTCTGATAGCTATCAGGCATCACACTATCCTGTTTTCTCCATAGGAGAGCTGTTTGTATACGACCGTCTGTTAGTCGCGTCGTGTGTTGTTCTAATATGTTTTCTGCTTGTTTCTCAGGATCGGAATTCGGTCGACGTGGGTTTAACAGAAGCGAATCAAGTGAAAAATATTGTTTCAGTTGATTGTCTATGCTGTCATCAGCGGCTGAGAGGCGATTAATAAAATGTACTGTTTGGCCTAAAATACTATTATAACATCCGTGTAAGACCCATCCTAGTGCTGTAAGTGAGGCGACTGGCTGTTGGCGGCTTCCCCGTTTGACGTAACTTGATATAAGAAGATGCCAGTTGTCTTGGCCTATGAGTACCTTAGGGGTTCCCGCTGTGTATATGAGTTGGTCTTTGATGTCCTGTAAATGTTCGCAGCCCTCTAGGTCGGACTCGGTGATGGTCTGGGATGACAGGTCTAACTTCGGTACAGTTTTCACGGATAATGGGATGCTAGTTCCGTCGGGGTTTCCTATGTATACTTCAACTCTTCGCGAGTTCGGAAAGTCGATGGCTGTGTCCCCTATGGTCTTGACTTTAAATGGGTCTGTTTTACCTCGGGCTCCCAGCTTGGCAGCGATGTCTTCGTCTATAAGTGAGATAGTTGATCCGTCATCTAGGAGAGCGTAGGTCAACAAATCTCCCGCCGGTCCTGAAAGTCTGACAGGCGCTATTTTCAGGTAAGCTTGTCTAGGTGATCTATAATTTGAACTGGCGACTGTCTCCTCATGCGTGTTTGGTTTTGTCTCTGTTGGTCTGCTTTTTTTCGTATAATGGAGTAATCTATTATGAGATGCAGTACAGTTATCAATTCCACATTTTCTAAGCTGGCATTTATGATCCTGTTGACGTGTTCTCAGGCAACGGAAACAAAGTTTATGTTTTTTAGCGAGCTCCCACCTCTTGTCCGAGTTTCCTTTTCTGAATGTTTCACAGTTCGATGCGTAGTGTCCCTCAGAGTCGCATATACGGCATTTAGATGTAATATTCTCCCCAGTGTGCCTCTCAGTGGCATTGAATGCTCTCTGAGGGACACGCCGGGTCGTCTGGTAATCTCTGATGGTTTCAGCTGGAGCAAAGGCACTACAGAAACGGGCATATTCCGTAACGTACTCGCTAAAAGATGCTAAGTCAGGTGTGGAGTTATATTTCTCTGTATAGACTCGGTACCATTGTACACGCAATGAGTTCGGTAGTTTTTCTGTTAGTATGCGTAATAATTCAGCATTCATTAAATAATGGCTCTTTTTCAACGCCTGAAGTGTGACGACGCTACTCCTAATGCGACTGGCAAACGTACAAATATCTTTAGGTGCTTCGGTGCATCGCGGTAATGCTCTCAGTTTGTCAGTTTCTGATTGGGCTATTGAGTCGGGTCGTCCGAATTGGAGTTCTAGTTCTCTTATAATATGATCTGGTTGTGCGTTGGCTATCAGTTCTGAGCTAACGATTTCTAAAGCTCTGCCTTTAAGACTTCGTCTGAGTCTAGCTGTGTTTTCTATATCATTAAAATAATTCTTAGTGGTGTCATATATTGCTTTAAATGATAACCACTCGGTATGTGACCCGCTGAATATGGGTAATGTCATTATGACCTTCGATGCCGATGGATACGAAAATGAAGACTCCATCGGTTTTCTATCAGCAAGTGCGGCTATAGCGGAAGTTAATTCAGATATAAACGGTTTTAACATATCGTTACTATTAGCTTGATCTATATAATGTTCTGTTACGCCCCCAGCCCGGGGCGCCGGAGCAGTCTGTGTATAAGGTTTCTCTATGTTTTCTATTGTACCCCCAACCCGGGGTACCAGAGGAGTCTCTTGTTGAGTCTCTTGATAAGCGGGTGTATCCCCAACCCGGGATACCAGATGAGTCTCCTTTTGGAGCTTATTTAAATCTATATTTTCTATTGTACCCCCAACCCGGGGTACCAGAGGAGTCTCCTTTTGGAGCTTATTTAAATCTAGTTTCGGATCTGTGCCCCCAACCCGGGGCACCATAGGAGCTTCCAATTGAGGCTCTTTTCCGTGGGTCTCCTTCTGGAGGTGTCCACTTACTATACGTGGTTCATTGCCGAGTCGTATCGAGGGCGAACCTTCTTGTAACCACGAACGAACGTACTCTGTTCTAGAATGGGCATCATCATCATAGTCAGTGTCATCGGCCGATTCTTCAGCCCTACGTAAGGTAACTTCAGCTAACTGTAATTTAATTCTGAGCATATCCTCCTGTGCCTTCAACGCTCGTTTGCGCGCCATCGATTTATTATGCAAAGAGGATCTAGATCTTATAGTAACGCCTGGTTCACGGCTCACTGGCTCAGTTGTACGTACCCCTTCTATCTGTTCAGCAGGGCGTAACGTATCATCTGATCTATTCTCTCCCAGAGACCACGGCTGTTTACTTAAATCTGTTTGCGTCTTAGCGCTGGAGGGCCGTGGTGTACTGGTTGAGGGTTGAGCCATGGACGATGGCGCGCTTACCTCTGATCCAACTGGTACTGATGGAGAGCGTGGAGGCTGCTCGTGGCGCAGGATCGGGTCTCGTGTCTGCTCTGCTGCTTTGCCTTGAGATCTGGTGGTCGGCATGTTGATCACTGACACTGTTTCACTTACGTAGGTTTACACAAAGTCGACAGTACGCACAAAAAATTATTACTGTTTATTTTACTATTTACTGTTTATATATTCACTATAAGTACTGTCTAAATGCGAACGACTGTTATTAATTCACGCACGACTATTAACTGACGCACGAACGACACTGAGTTTATACTGAACTGTTTGTTTATTTTACTGGCTTTTTAAAACGTAACGTGCACTGAGTTTATTTTTACTGTTATATACTTTACTATTCAATCACGCACACGTAACTGTTAACTGTACTAACTGACTGATACTGAACGAGTATAAAATCGCGCACACGTAACTGGCACTATTTACTGGCTTATATAATATGGTTATAAACACATATCAAACTTTTACTGACGTAACTTATACTGAACGGACTTTTAACGTATTTGACTCTATTTAAAATTATAAAACACTGACTCTAATACTGTTTAGCAACACTGACTCTAACTATTCCTATTAGATTAATTCTAATTGGAATATAAAAATGCTGAAATAAATGGGTTAGACACACGGAAATCAACAATAGCTATGTGCGATTTATCCGACCGGAAGCTGACCTTACGGAACAGCAACGCTTTCTGCCGGCTCGCAATGGACACAACGGTCTGGATGGACTAGACTTAGAATATGCGATACGTCCGACCGGAAGCTGCCTATACAGACAGCGACCCTATGTGCCGGCTCGCAATTCACTCGTCAGATCGCAGGAACCAGATATACGGCTCGCAAGGACCAGAAATATATCCGGCTCGAATGGACCAGAAATATAGCGGACGGCCTCGCGCGGGTGTCAGAAACTGTCTCGCGACAGAGTTGAACACCACTGGTCGGCTTAAGTCCGTGTCTATATGGGTGATAAGCGATTGACCGTTGGTATCAGTTTGCACACTTCCCTGCCCTGAGGTAAAGGTGGACTGTAAGCTATAGTGAACGAGTGCAGGAAAGTGGTTTCCGTGCGTCTCTACTGATAGCTTGAATCAGCCAGTTACGGCCCGATTCCGATTTATTTCCTGAAAATGCCAATAAAATAAAACAATAATATTCCGAGGAATAGTTATGTTCGGGATTATCGGCCCATTCAGGGTGTAGCGTCTGAGACAAAGTCTCGAAGACCACTACTGGCGACTCGGCTAAGAATTCGCAATTTGTTTACAGATCGCGCCAGCTTAAGTACTCCGAAACTTTACCTTAACGAGGGCCGCTAATTCCGAGAACGTTTTTATTCATTTTGCACAACTGTTTTTGCTATTGTTCACAACATTTTTCTTATACTAAATTTATATCTATTTACAATTGTTCATGTATCTATTGTTTAGGGTTGTAGAAAGTGGTTACCCATCCCATGGTAAGGTCATCTGGACTGTATATATATTTAATAATTCACAATATCGATTTTAATCTAAAAATGTTAGGGAATGGGGTCTATGTTACTACTTTAAAGCTAAATTATACAAAACTGTTTATGTACTGTTTACAAAACTATGTTTAGGCATTATCTACATATTATTGCACATTCTTTACACATTATTTTAAGACGATCTCGTAACATTTATTAGGTATTTTTAATACAGATTTACTCTTGCTATAAAACTACATCTTAACTAAGTTTACATGCTGCCAACATTACAAAACTAATTTTACTATACAATAAGGTGGGGTGATCGGCTCATGGCTCGACCAATAGGAAGACGGAATTTTACAGTTCTTATGTATCTAAGGGTCCGATTGCACTATGATCACTTGTTCACTTTAGTTTTCACTGATTACTTTGATTTTTTACACACACACACGAATCACTTTTTTAAACAGTTTTTGTCTGTCGCGAACATATTGTTTATTTGTCTAATAGTTATTTTAACACCCCGACTCAGTGCAATCCGACTCGGATAGGTTAGGTTAGAAGACTAAGGCCTTAGTCTTCGTGGGTTTTTTTTAAACCACCCAGAAGTAGGAGCCCCGCGAAGCGGGGCTCCGTCGAGCTTAGTTAGTAGACGCCATTGTATACTTAAAATAGTTATGGTTATGCGTCGTTATGCTTAAGTTAACTTATGCTTTGGTATAGTGTGCTTATAAAATATTATGCTTATAGTAAATAGGATTTAAAAAATTATAGCAAATGTGTATTATGCGTAAATAATGTTAGGACAAGTAACATTATGCAATGTTAAATTATGACATAAAATCGTAGGAATAAAAATAGAGAACCGGACAAGTGACATTTCGCTGGCCGGTGTATCCTGGAATTGATGTAATACAACTATCATTCTATTCCACGATACGCCGGCCAGCGAATTGCCACATGCCACATGTACTCAGCAACTATTATTATATTGGTAGCGTCGGTATCGGTAGCTTAGTGGTTATGGAGTCGGCTTTACGATAGATCTCGGGTTCGATCCTGGCCATTACACTACTGACGTGAACCCACTCCTAGCACAAGCAATTTAGCTTAGTTGGAGGGGTTAGCAATCGAAATTACTAATATTCCCATTAGTAATTTCGATTGCTAATGTTCTTCAAAAAGAAAATTGTATTTGAATTACTTTTGTTAACCCCTGATTTTCTAAAGGGTTCTAAAGAGTATATCTTCTACAGACAGCCAGCTTCAAAGTGAAACAACTCCTGTTAACTTCTTACTCCTACTTCCGATCATATAACTAGAGGGCTCATAACCATTAGAGCACACGCTCATCCATCATACATTCAAAGTTAGAAAATTGTTAGCCATTCACGAACTAATACGGTCATCATCATTGGCAATCATCATCATTATCATCAGCACGCTCGAGAAGCGTGCTCGTTATGCCAGTCCCCAATTTGCATGTACAGTTACCTTAATATTTACCTACTGTTTATTAGTCATAAACCTACATAAAAGTGTTCCAACGCTTTTGCACCTTTGGCTCTTTGCAACTACATTAGTATGTAAGGACTGTCGTATTCCTTTTCCTTGCAAGTCTGCCTCCGGTCTGAACTAAGCACCTTGCATTGGAATTGCTATGTATATATTTCCTAGAAGATCTAGCTTTGCCAAGAATAAATCTAATAAGTTGACTGCAAAACCATCACAGACGTTTAAAGTTCTAATAATCACTACATAGTATAAAACAAAGTCGCTGTCGCTGTCTGTCCGTCCCTAGGTAAGCGGTTTTTAATAGATAGAGGGATTCAAGGAAAGTTTATATGTATAATACACGCTTAATATAGTAGAGGGTGCAGCGGGAACGGGATCAGACGCCATGCAGGCGGATAAAAGGTCAGCTAGCATCCATACTTAATATTATAAATGCGAAAGTAACTCTGTCTGTCTATCTGTCTGTCTGTCTGTATGTTACGCTTTCACGCTTAAACCACTGAACCGATTTTGATGAAATTTGGTTAAGGGTAGATTAGACCTTGAGAAAGGACATAGGCTATGTTTTGTCGCTATAACCGAAATCCGCGCGGGCGGAGCCGCGGGCAAAAGCTAGTTAAAAATAAAAATTAAACTGATTTTTTAGTATGACCTACACCTGAGCATAGATTATTTATTATAGGTGTATAATATATATTATAGGTATTATTACTTATAAGGTGAGGTGAGGTATTGTAAACGACTTTCGGTTAATTCACTTTGAGATATTTGTTCATATTATATCTTTTTCAAAACAATACTTGTTCATGATTATCCTCGCGAGTTCTGCGTAGTTAATTTCTCCAAAAATTTAGCCGTTACGGTGGTTGAAAAACTATGTACCTAAATACCAATGCCTACTTAGGCACCATGATTTCCAGTTCATAATATTTACCTATTATAGTTACGACAAGAAAAGTCGTTTATACCTGTGACTATTCGT
This sequence comes from Eilema sororculum, assembly GCA_914829495.1. Classification (NCBI taxonomy): domain Eukaryota; kingdom Metazoa; phylum Arthropoda; class Insecta; order Lepidoptera; family Erebidae; genus Eilema; species Eilema sororculum. Next base: position 10,233,589 of record OU618541.1, read on the forward strand.
AGCAGAATCAGTACACCAAACTGTCTTACTCACTGGTCGAAATAACAGTAAAGAAATAACGTCCTATCTGTTTTGACTACCTACTCAAGAGACAAGAATTCGTATTTACCTAATTATTCTATTGAACTATTAAGAGTATTCATGGAAGAGCCGCGTGGTTCCCGGCAGAGTAGAATTTGATCCACCTCGTCTCTTCCCATGCGGTGTCGTACAAGGTGACTAAGGGATAGGGCTGTTTAACATCAGACAAATATACACAGCCCAGAATCAGCCTCGGATGCACGGTTTGAGTCAACAATAGTGCCCGGAAGGCGGCAATGTGCTCACTCCTACTACGTGGGACCAAATCCAATGATTGGTGAAATGAGGGTGTTAATTGAGTTAATTCACATCTACCCAGCCCTCAGGGCTGATGATATGTATGGAAAATCTAAGAATAACTTAAAATTTGGAGAGTGGAGGAGGACAGCCGAAGACCGGGCTAAGTGGCGTGTCATGGGAGAGGCCTATGTCCAGCAGTGGACTGTCGCGGGCTGATGATGATAATGAACTTAAAATTTGAAACCATAACTGCTACAAGCTTTGTTTGCCGTATCATTCTCATGTGACATATAAATCTGTTATATCTCTAGCATCCGTCCTGAAATAACGAGATAAGATAGATATTTACAAGTTCTATGGCTGATTGTTATTAGTGTTTGAATATAAAAAGGTCACATGCTTCAATATAAAATAAACAAACATGTTTTCAGTTTTATAATATCAACGCGGAAAAATTTCAACGATTACTTGTATATCTGTACCAAAACACGGTAATATTGTGACTTATTGATATTTATTTTGAATCAAAAGAAAAACAGAACCGCTATTTTCTCACCTAGTAAAGTTCCGTTTCAGTGTTATATGTCACAAAGCAATTCAACTCTGGGATGAACGTATTTTGTGGCAAATAAACCGTAGTAAATTACTGTTTCATGAATAGTGACACAATTTTATTGGAAGACAACCAGCCAATTCTTTAATTCATGTAGTTTTCTCCTCATCCTTGCGTTAGTGGACCAAACGCCTCCGATGGGACCACCCATCGAGGCTTTTACATTGGAATCCAGTCCAGGGTCTGCTTTTTCAGTCATCATTTTCATCAAGTAGTTTGAATAACATAAGTGTTAATCTAAAGCGCTTTTATAGAGATCAGTATTTTGTTATTATTTTTCAACGCGGTGTCGCAGCGAGTCGATATAATACACGTGTAGTCTGAACGAATTCACAAGGGCCGCTTATTCTGAATTAACGTAGATATGTTATGTATGTGTAATAATTGTATTGTAATTGTATAATCCATAACGGTGTAAATATTAAGTTACGGCACTATCGTATTAGGGCTTACCTGTGAAGATAGTTGTCAGTGTGTGTAACTAAATAAATAAAAAAATAAATAAATAGTTTTTGCCCGCGGCTCCACCCGCGTAGATGTTGGTTATCGCGACCAAACATAGCCTATGTCCTTTCTCTAGGTCTAATCTACCCCTATGCCAAATGTCATCCAAATCGGTTCAGTAGTTTAACCGTGAAAGCGTAACATAAAGACAGACAGACAGAGTTACTTTCACATTTATAATATTAGTATGGAAGTGTGCATGGTTAAGGTGGAACAGCTCTTGAACTCATGGTTTTATTTATAGACAGAAAAGTGAATCTTCAGGTCACATCTCGAAGGTGGATTCACCTTTCTGTCTCTAAATAAAACCATTAGTGTGAGTGGAAATCTTAAACTGGTTTGTTTGTAGCTCGTAAACCCCGGCGCCCCGGTGGCGGCGCCTCGCCTGGCCCTTATTGCGAGTGAAATTTTATTCTAGAGCTGCTTTCACGATTTTTTGTAAGTGTAGGACTCCTTTAAACCTAAATGGTATAGCACTTACCTACATAGGTAGTTTCGATTTACCGGTTGTCATACGAACATCTACGGCACACGTTACGGGTATTAGGAGCCCTAAAAAGTCCAGCAACTGCTCTAACTGAATTCAGATGGCAATCGCTTCATGGAAAATATCGAAGATCAGCCTAACAGTTAAGTAGGCTTGAAAAAACGGACTCCAGACGCCGAAGCGACAGCTTAAGATTTTTTTTTTATAAATAAATAATAAATTATTCCACAACATTCTACACAATGCTATCTAGACCCATGGTAAGCTTTTATAGCTTGTGTTATGGAATCTAGAATGCGGATAAACATACATATATAATTTTTTTTTGTAAATATATACATATTATACATAGGAACACCCAGACCAATGCAAATAGCGACTGGAATTAACGTTAGAATGAAGAAGACAGATACATAGTTTCCATTTAATAAATTTTAATACACCTAGGACATTTTAGTTAATACTTTAGTACATACGTCATTCATAAGTAGGTACATAAACTCCATAAACGCTTGTCTTTTTTTCAAGTATATCTACGTAGCATTGTAAAGTTATAATGTCAAATACTTTATTTAAGAACATGAACGTTGAGAAAAACCGCCATTATTAAAATACCGGTTTTATAACATGAATCATTGATTCGCAATATCGATGAATTTCACAGAGTTGACGGTTACGTTCGATTCGATTGTATGCTACTATGTATAAAATAGGTATATAGTATACAATGAGCCGTTTATTTTTATAGCTGTATAAGATTTTCAATAGGAATTTCAGCCTTATATTGTAGAAACCAGAAGTGATAGTCGTATGGAGAGCTAGGTAGGGCAAACTAGGTACTTTATAGTCTCCTTGTACCTATTCATCATTCTCATTAGTCTTTACGGTTGTCCAGTATTGAATGAAACGTCATTCTGATGAATTAGGAAACACAGAACCTTTGCATACTATCTGCATAAATAGTTACAAATTAGTACAGTTAGGATAAGGAATATCCCTCTCAACGTTCTTTTTGGAATTTAGAGTCAGCTTCTTTACTTATAATCAGCTCGGCGAACCTTGATCCCTATGACAGTTCATACTAGTGACGGGTCGTGTCGATATATCGCAACTTTTTATAGGCAAAGGCGTGACTTGCATTCAGCCACATCGATAAACATGTTTTTAAAATATAATCTACATTACTATAATTATAATGCTTGTTATATTTACAAGTATCCGTGTATTTGTATATGGGGTTGCCAATATTCCGATGCAGAGGTAACATGGTCGGACTGTATAATTTTAATGTGAATTAAAATTTTAGTTATAGCAACACTATCTGATCTGTCACTACGCTAGTACTGTCAGTTCGCTACGCCAGTACGAGTGCTAACGCCTTGTATGCGCCACGTGTTTTGTTGTGTCAACGGAATCCTTTGTTTATTACTATTGTTGTTTTCTGTTTTTGTTATTGTTGCTGTTTTGTTTTTGTTGGTGTTTCAAAATGCCGAAAAGACTGAGAAAAACTGTACTCAACAGTGAAACGCGGGAGTTTGTTGTACGCTTGCGTGACTATTTTGCTCGCGAACTACAAAATGGCGGACCTTTGTTGCCACTTGACAACGTACGCGACCGTGTTGCTGATGCTTTGGGAATTGGCAAAGCTACCGTTTCCCGAATTACAAAGGAGAAGTTCGGCGAATCGTCGATGGAGGAGAACAAATTATCAACTCCAAAGAAGAAAAAACATAATAGGGCACGACCCGTAACTAACCCCGATGATTTCGACATGGCAGCGATACGAAACCATATTTACGGCTATTATTTTCGAGGTGAACTGCCGACTTGCACAAAATTATTAGCGTCGCTGAAATCGGCTGATTTATTTAAAGGTGGATTCACTTCTCTCAGACAGGTTATAAAAAAATGTGGATTTCGTTATGGGAAGTGTGACAAAAGAAAAGTGATAATGGAGCGGAAGGACATTGGATTGATGAGGTGTGATTTTCTACGACAAATAAAAAACATCGAGAACTGGGACAAGGTGGTTTATCTGGACGAAACGTGGCTCAACGCCAATCACTCAGTCTCCAAAACATGGACAGACGACACAGAAATCCTGTACCAAAGCACCAGAAGGCAAGGGCCAGCGTTTGATTATCTGCCACGCTGGCACAGCCAAAGGTTTTGTACCTAACTGCTAGTGGGCCTTCAAATCCGTGAAAACAAGTGATTATCACGAAGAGATGAATTTTGAGAATTTCAAGAAATGGTTCACAAAACTATTAGACAATTTAAACGAGCCCCACTACATTTTAATGGACAACGCCCCATACCACTCTGTGCAAATTAATAAAGCGCCTACCGCGAACAACAATAAAGGCGAAATAATAGAGTGGCTGCAAAACAATGGTGTGGCAGCTAATACTCAAATGCTGAAAAAGGAATTAGTTAGATTGTTGAACCTTCATAAACAGCAAACAAAGAAGAAATATTTCTTGGATGACATGGCAAAATCAAAAGGGCACACCGTGATTCGGCTACCGCCCTACCACTGCCAATATAATGCAATCGAAATGATATGGGCGCAGATCAAAGGTGGGTTGATTTGTATTTATTTTAACATGTTTTTATTTAGGTCACTGGTGACTGTCTAGTCGGCTAGTACTATTTAAAGCTATTTTATTTCACTAGCAAATTGCATTTTTATTTTTATCCATGTGCTTATATCAATTACACACTTTTAACGTACAAAATTATGTACTTATAATGTACTTACCCCGATCTCGCTCTTTGACTTTGCATCATTTTCAATCTAAACCATTATTGTTTCAGGTTGTGCAGCCAGGCTTAACACCACTCCACCATTCACAGCTAATAAAATGCTTACGTTGCTACAAGAGGCATGTAGTCAAGTGACTCCGGACAATTGGAGGAAAGTGGTTGAAAAGACGAAAAATCTATGCTTAGATGATTGGAATCGAGACGTGCGATACGACAATATAGTAGACCAGCCGTTTTTAATAAACATAGGAGAAAGCAGCTGCAGTTCGGATTCCGAGTCTGAGACGCAATCGGTGACACCATTGTCAGATTCAGATTAATGTATATTAAAAAATCATAAATAAACCGCTTTTGTTTTATTTGAGTAGGTATATACAATAAATTTGTTAAATCTCCTTTATTTTATTATCGCAAACAACTTAAATGATTATAAATCTGACACTAAGAGCGTAGGTGCTCTATTGATGTATTTTGTACACTCGTTTCCATTTTCGATATTTGTTTATCGATACTTTTCCGCACTAGTCGATATCTTCCAAACGGAGTAACTTTTGCAGGACGTCAACGTAAAGTCTGATTGAGATAATTTCTTGTAAGTGTTAATAATTATTATAATTCCAACGGGATATTATTGTAATTGCATATATCTGCCTAAAATTAATAAATATCATTTTTAGACACCGCCAATTCGATTATAATATAACGGTGACGCTACTACAAGGTTGTGTCGTGGGAATAACTGTCAGTGTCATAGGGATCAAGGTTCGCCGAGCTGATTATAGAATATGTTATTATAGTATAGACGAGAACTTACACATCTTTAAGTTAACAGTGTGAAGAATATTATAATTAGAGATGGTACGAGTACTCGGTAGATACTCGATACTCGGCGTACTCGGCGGGTTTTTTGATACTCGGTACTCGGCCGAAGAACTCGGTTTGAATGCCGAGTATTCAAACCAAGTTGTTAGAGATATATACAGAGTATTTGTTTAAGAAAAGCTTTTTTTTTTGTTTAAGAAAAGCAATATATTTAGGTATTAAATATAATTAAAATAACAATGTTAATAACAGTATTTGTTAAAGTAAATGACTCGAAAAGAGTTTGCAGTGTTTTCATTGCATTCGATTGTGACGACAAAGTTGATGCTACGGCTCAAGATTTTGAAATATTTTCCGCAAAGATTAATTTTCCAAATTTTTAAACTCTTCTGTGCGTTTTATTCTAACATTTGGGGGTTTAACATTGCCGTCATTGTTACTCGGCGCATCTCTAATTATAATAGAGGAAATGTTATAAATGAAGCAGAAAGAGTAACAATGATTCCCGTACCCCTCTTATCTTTTTGACATTTTCAGTTCTAATTTTTTTTCAGTATTTGGTTTATAATCATAAAATTTAGGAAAACTATCGAACAGTAAATATATTAAGTGAGTGGTTTATTATGAAACTAGAAAATATATGAAACTCCAAAATGTAGCTATGTTTAGTCTGCGATTATTCTGCTTTGCATAAACATGTCAAAAATAAAATGTATTTCGAAACATTGCAATGCAAGTCCATATCGTTAATTGTTATCAAGTGATCTCATTGTCTCTTAAGTAAATATCGTTCATTGTTTTGTTATCAAGTTGTCTCATTGTTATCGCACATCTTTTGCACTGATCCTATTAATTTAAGGTGTCAAGCGCATGCCAATAATTTAAATTTCGGTGATTGACAGTAAACTGAAGGTGTCATTCAAACATTCTGGCTTTTTGTCCCTCAAGGTTGAACGGATAAATAATTAACTAAATACTTTTAATTTTCCTTTGTAATTAACTACAACTGTGAATGAAGTCATCATGTCAAAACTTTTAGTAAAAATGCCACTTTGTTGAAATCTTAATAAGATAATATTTCGTCTTTTATACGAAATTTGAGTCTGCTTAGTAAATGATTTAATGAATTGTTGTGATTTAGTATAAATAGGCGACCATTGTACGAATTTTAAAGTAATCTAATGAAATGAGTTCGAGTCTCACTTGAGCATTTCATTTTTTCCAATGTTTTTCAAACTTAAAAGTTAGCATAATAAATGCTATAAAAAAAAATCATTCTAATCTAATGAAATTTACTGGTCATTCAAAAGTAAATCGCACAATCTGGCGTTTTTGGCCTCACAGATTTATGAAGTATCATTCAGATCGAGGACATTTTGAAATTTAAGACAAAGCCAGGTCAAAAGTGCAAATATTAATGAAAATAGATGACGCGAAATATGTATCAGGATATATTATGTGATCTCTGCCTACCTCAATGGTTGTAGTGCAGCCTTATCACATACTTTACATGTAATCCTTACGATAGTCCAACAGTGCGCTACAAATTTGGTAAAAAGCGATTGGTAGTTTGCCCTGACTCAAATATTAACTTGATTCGACACAACTACATTCTAAATGTTGGAAACATACAATAATGACAATGATTATCATTATTTCGATTCTCATCGTTGCTCACGGTAATGTGCTGGGAATGATCTCCATACAAAACGACAGCATTAAATTGTAATATCAGCCTGTCAAATAGTAAGCTAAGTATAATGAAAAATTCAATATTCATTTCAATATCTTTAGACAGGATTGTACCATTATTGAAACTACGTACAAATGTCGTAATTATGTCCTACTTACATAAAAAGTTTGTATTTTTTTTCGTAATAATGTACTTCAAAAGTTCGTACTAATTTTTACGCAATTTTTTTAAGTATTGGTATACAAAACGCACCAGTGAACACCGTCCTTAGTCAAGGTTAATAAAGGTTGCAATTAACCACAGAGTGCATAATTATTAAAAAGCAAATTGCAACACGCAGTTATAACCAGATATGTACTTACTATGAGTATTTTATTCTGACAACGGTTTTTAAAACACTGCGCTATGTAAGGCAATAGTCATAAACTTTGATCGTAATATGACTTTTTTATACCACATAAGTGTGGTGGGGTACTGTGGAAAGTGGTTACCGTGGCCTATCCGCGTGTGCAACACCAGCCCCTTTAGATAAATGGTAATTCGGTGACCGGCGTTTGATAGAATAGAATGACAAATGTACGGGATTTGACGTTTATGACATGAGTTGTTAACGTATGTCATTAACGTCAAAACACATAACTACATTCGACATTCGACATTCTATCCTATCAAATGCCGGCCAGCGAATTCGAGTCACACTTGTGCTGCCAAACCTGTAAGAATAGAGTCAAAAAGTATTTATTCAAAAACTACTACAGCTTTTTGACGTCAAATTCTGCTTAAAACTAAGTTGACCACCGCTTCCTAGGAACCAGTGGAGAAGAAACGGCGCAACAAACTCCACTGTAGCATTTTACAGACGTCAATTTACAAAAAAGTAATTTCTTAAGACTAAATATTAAAGAGAGAGAGAGAGAAAGTTTCTGTACAGCCAATTTAAAATGTCTTCTACCTACCTAGGATAAATTAACCACCATATTGAATCAGATCAGGGAGCCACACCTCTGGGAGAATTCCTAAATCAACTCTGTGATATTTAAATCTAAATGTATGTATAGTTATGTAAAATGGTGTGTCATTGTCCATTGAAAGCTAGAATGTATAAACAATCAGACTATGCTCTAGAACGTATTGAAGTTAGAATGTAATATATTATAGACAATGAAACTTATTCTGTAGAATTCAATAAAGTTCGTATATCAGACTTATTCAAATCTTACCAAAGTATCATAATCAGATAAGTATTGAATAACATTAAATGTTATCTTAACTGAATGTGCCTAGTGATTAAACCTAGCGCCATGAAGCAATCACCGACGCAAATGTAGAACAAAAGCCATTTTCACAGCGGATAGGAAAACCTGTGCAGGTATTTGTTCAAATATTCTATAGAGAGATATGGAGAATGGGTTTGTATTTATGTATATAAGTGTAAATACGGGTATCACAGCTGGTGTAACTACAAAGACAGGTATATTACTATTATCACATATGAACGTTAACTAGGGCTCAAACAAAGTCAGATAAGGCGATGCGTTAAATTCTTCAGACTTATGAGTTAAAAAATTTAATATAGGTACTTAAATAATTTATAAACAATACCTATATATATAGATACTTGTAGTTTAACGGAATTTTTCCTTTGGCATTGGTTACTTATCGAAGGGCAGTCGAAGATTTTCCTACCTCTTTTAGTACGTCATGCTTGAAACAAGTTAAAAACGTTAATACAAATGATGAAATGATTCGATCAGAATTGTTATATGTAATTTATTGATGATACTAGAAAAAATAATCATCATTATTTTCTTAGAGTGTTTCCCGGTTACGTCTGAAGCTTCCGCCTTGGAGATCGAGTTCCGGTTACTCTTTCCTTCCTTCCTCAGACTGCCGTTTGGCTTTTCAATCCCGAGAACTGAGTCAGGGCCTCGTCTGTCGATCTGGAAGTGTGTGACTTGCAGTTAAAGTTGGTTTAATCGCAAGTATTAACTATAATTTGCAGTAAAGTGTTGACAGCAAGAACAAAATTTAAGGTTTAAAGAAGTTTAAAAGACGGCAGCGCCACATGGCACTGCAGTCGGTTCCGTTACAGTATGAAAAATTTAAATGACTTTTTTATAGCATTTACTATGCTAACTTTAAAGTTCGAAAAACATCGGAAAAAATTAAAAGACGGATATAAAGAGAAGGAAAATTTGAAATGATTCAGGTGCGGCTCAATAGCTGGAAGAGCATTCCCCCTGTAAAGGAAAGGTCGGATTTCAAGTCTCACGTGAGCATTTCATTTTTTCCGATGTTATTCGAAGTATGTAAAATGTTTACAACCCTTAAGTAACCCGTCCTAACTGATCTGAAGATCAATTGGGTCAACAAATCCATTCTCCATCCATCCATTTCTCACGAGGTATAGAAGTAATGTGGTTTAGAATGATAACATCGCTTAATTGGTGCACTTAATGTACAGTAAGGAAGAGTATTTTGGTATTCGTCTTATTCGTTCGGTGTATTCAATCATAACGGGCGTATCAATTAATGCCTATTACGTGATTTGGATACATACTGGGTTTCGGTATATTTTTTCTCAACATTCTCAACATTCTACACAACGCTATCTAGACCCATGGTAAGCATAGCTTAACTAGCTTGTGTTATGGAATCTAGAATGCGGATAAACATACTTAAATACTTTTTTTTTTGTAAATACGTACATATTATGCATAGAAACACCCAGACCAATGCAAATAGCCATATTCATGCATACAAATATTTGCACTGAGCGGGAATCGAACCCGCGCCTCCTGCGTGGCAGTCGCGTTCACTACCACCACGCCACGGAGGCTGTCTATCTGGTGATATTAAGTTGCGAAACCTTACTTATACCTACTTACTTTTTTGGCAAATCACAAAATACCATTTAACTTTACAAATGTTATTATAACTTAGGTATTGATATAATTAACCAATAACATTGAGCCAATAACATGGGAATTACAATTGGGTATTCTACTGACATGTCAAATTAGTAACTTTTTACTAAACGTCAAAACGATAAGTTATAAAATAACTTGTATGAAAAAAGAAATTTGGTGACTTCATAAAATTTAATAGTCAAATCAGTTACTATAGGTTGGGTGGATTATTAACAATAAATGAATTTTCAAACTGAAAGAAACCAATGATTTCTGTGATACAAAATTAGAATGTAACGAACTAAAGTACTGTGATTTACCTTTTTATAGATGTTTTTTTTTATTTCAAATAAAAAATTATTAACCAATAAATGATTTATTATTTCTGTTCCTGACTGTACCTACTGGCAAAAACGATTTAGGTAGAGACGGTAACGGGTTGAATCGCATCGGGTGGAAACGGGAACGGGTGGAAACGCCACTCACCCTAAGAACGGGGGGTCCGACGCAATTTGTGCCGCCCTTTTATCATTCTTAATTTAATAAGCTCGGTTAGATGATTTATTTTAACTATAGGATAATACGCAATTAAATACTGTGTGTACAATTCATGTTTAATATTACTGTGGCGATTTTTTGGGTATTACGAAGAGAAGAATGTAAACCACAAAATATCGACTTAATTTTACTTAAAGAAATAACGTGCTATATGAAAAACAAAGAAATAGCTACTTCAGCGTACAGGTTAAGTATACATCAGCAAATTATTTACAAAACTAGAAATAAATAGCAAAACAACAAATTGTTACGTGGAACCAATTCTGATTATTCAGGTATATATACGTTTTCATAGTACTTTAAAGCAAAGCAATCAGATATAACCGTTACATCTAAATTAATACGTGTAACAAATCTGGTGATATATTCCAATGTTGGAGTAAGCAAGGTCGGCGGTTATCGTTACGTCGTCCCCACCATTGTTCTAGCTGAGTTCGAGTTCACTGTGTACTGTGTACCGTTGAACATTAATTAATTTCGTTTTGTTCCAACACTCGTGATCAAGTACGTCACGTCTGATACGCGGTACCTACCTACAAAACTGCGCGACCGCGACTGATAGTAATTTTTTATTTATACGTCAAATTTGCATAAAATTGTTATTCTCTCATAAACACGCCTCGTTTTCAATGCGACAGGCACGCAGGCAGAAAGACAATATCCTCGATCTGATTCACATTTGTACAACTAGTTCGACACTTACTAAGTCCTCGATTTTGCTATAGCTAAACCACTGTGCTGTCACAGTCTCTACAAAAAATCACTTTAAATTTTAGACTTTATTTCTTTACGCCAAAAGTCCAAAGTGAAATGAAAACTGTTTCAGTACACTTTTTCAATTACTCTGCAAAATGTCATTTAATTTTGAACTTTCACCGCATCGCGTTAAAGTAGGTATATTATCTAATTTTTTGCATTGGCGGTGGCACCACTGTAGTTCGGCTTTAGCAGAATCGAGACCCAGGTTGTCCCGCTTCATCCCTAAATCTGTTCCGCCAATCTTCAATCTTCTTTTGTCCATTCTCTACGCATGCGAACCATCTAAACAACCTATTAATTATTTCCCATAAAACAGGGCCGTCAAAATGTACGAATGGTTAAACATAGTTTATGATTGCGGGAGGCAGAGGATCGGAAAAATAGCGCAGATTAGGAGAGGCCTATGTCCAGCAGTGGACTGCGGTGGGCTAATTGATTGATTGATTGACAAAATTCAGGTAGACTCTTAGGAGACGGGTAATCATACTTTCGTCTGTCTTGTCATAATCACAGCGTCAGTCCCGGTTGCATCCAAAGTTATATTTTCGAGCGCAGATCCTATTCTTTATCTTGATATGGCTTTTGCAAGAAAGATTACCCTTCTGACTTCGCAATCAAGAGAGAAAAGTCTTTGCAAGAGCCTCGTTCGTTAATCAGAATCTACTGTAAGCAGAAGCAGTGACTATTCAGTTAATAACATGGAAAATTAGTTTGAATGCAACTATATGCAAAAATAGGTAAATACCCATAATAAGGAAGTCAGTAATTATAGCTTAGTAACTAAGTAAGCAAATCTGGATAGCAACAGCTACAAGTTTCCCATTACTTACCAGCACAAAGTTAATTGTATCCAGACCCTTACATGTGCATAATTAATTATGTAACCCGATTATAGGGCTTGTCTAGCGACGGCTTAGCAACAATTTATAAATTACCTTACGTCCGTGATTTATTTTACAATACAAAGTTCAAGTTTGTTTTATTTGTAACACAAAACAAAACAGGTAATTTTTATATACTTAGCTAAAAATATTGTTAGACGGTGCTGTTATGAATATTACAACTTGCAAATGCAAAATATTTTTTACGGAATAAACTTAAATTATGTCCGTCGATAAATAATCATTAAATGAATATTTTTGTAACATTGAACACGGTATAGAGATAAATTTAATCACGACCTAAATAATTTTAATTATGAAGAACAAAAGTTATTTATGTATGTAATCTATCGAGAAATTGTAGAGAGTGTAAGATGTTTAAAACTGATGTAACTTGAACCAGTAAGAGGCCGACGGACTCTAATATAATCGCGAAATAAATTCACGAGACTACGGAAATAACCTAATTCTTAAAAATAAATACACAAATACGAAACGTCGTTTTTTATATAACACAAAGTTAGTTGCCCTCTGTGTCCTAAATACTGTGACTGTTTCTGATTTTCCAAGATTTACTCAAATTAAAAACCCGTTTATTGATTGAGCTGCTGAGGGCAAATCAGTTTCGCAGTACGGCTGATCTTCTTGCCAACATTTCTTGGTAAACACAGCACTAATGTTAAAATTAAACATTATAACATAAACTGTATTATTATTATGATTTATATGTGGCGAGTGTCACGTACCTATCTATAGTCTATGCCCAGATTTCAGAGTTCATTTCTTGATTATAATTACGTTTGCCTATCGTTTTATATTTTGTGCTATGTGATGGCATACAATAGGTAGGTTAGGTACCTACATGAATGTAAATTAAAACTAATAAAGAATCGTGCGTATAAAACTTTATTTATAAACATTTACTAAATGGATGGCAAATTTATCTTTGATCAGCTCATAACAGTTGTTTATGAGCTGTAATTTTGTTATAAACATCAGAAAAAAGTAACTACTACTTGGTACTAATGTAATGAAAATGTTAAACTTATAAATACATTTGTATATTAAAATAAAATTGTTTGGAACAATTTTAAACTTAGCAATATAAAGATATAATTTGGGTGTATCAAGAACTGCGGTATAATTTCAAAACGTCAGATTGTAACACGTCATATCCTCCGTTATTTGTTACGCATTTTGAAACTACCGTTTTTATTTTACTGCTTAGTGCTTTCATCATTTGATGAATGGGCAGTCACAATACATGAACAGAAATTGTAAGCTTCAATAGACAAAAAATTGCGTGACCTGGTATCCAAATATACCTAAAAGGCAATTTGGGTTACCCACGCGGACACGTACTGAATGACCGACGATAATTTATTTAACAAAATAGGTATGTGTGTACAGTTTTTTGATCTAAATAAACATGTGGCCGAACTTTTTGTCGCAGACCGTCAGAAAACATCTCGTTAAGGACACGTGACTATACCAATTGGTCGCAACTCGCAACAGAATTTGATAGTTGCTAATTTGACAGAGAGAATTGAAACTAATATTAGAACTTTAATATATTGATGATAGAACTGAAACGTTACCCAGAAAATTTTTGTTTACAAATAATCTGATTTATCTATGCGAAATCACGTTGTTATTTAGCAAGTGGAAAATAGTGAGTAGCATAGTGATGATGATTGAAGTGACCGGACGGTTGCATGTAATACTTAATTATAGTTTCTGCTGAACTAAGTTATGTTTTAGATACCTTCATAATATAAGCAAACGTGCGCAGCAGGATTGTCGAAGCAATCGTGGAATAAGCTACGAAAGTGTGCTTCAAATGTGGTGTAGATAAGTTTCTATCAGAAACTGATAACGATTAACACACTTTATTTCTTATAAATGTATGTATGAACTAATGCATATAGTTCATACAACATACACTTATAAGAAAAAAAGTGAACAGCATGAATGAAAGTAAAAGGAGTATAGTTGAAAGTAAACAAAAGTAAATTTATACTTTTAAAAAGTTCAGAGAAATGACTGAATTTAATGAAAATGAAAGTCATGTCAAAATGAGGTAACAAGAATATTTTATTGTTATTGTAAGAATAGTTTACTGTTGAAGGACGCAAGATACAAAGGAAAATAATGCAGTCTTCAGCACCTACTATAGGTGCTGAAGACTGCATTTTCTTTGTCCGGTTAGTTGTAACACATAGTTAGTACAGTACAGTTAGGTATGAACTACAAAAAATAATGAATACTCCTAGATTTTTCTTTGTATTTAATGCTCCTTTCTATGTTACTATAATAATATAAAACAAAGTAAATACCTACAAAGAAGTACCTATTTATAGCTCAACTATTCCAAGAATTAATTAATTGTAGTACTTAAAGACATTAATTTATAGTCACACTTTATTTAATTTATATACCTATGATATAATTCTGTGACGCTCAAAGTATCCAACAACAATGTTAATATTTTCTATGTAAGGAATTTAGATCTGTAGTCAGATACCAATAAAACTATAGATAATTGCATTCTTTATACGCAACCGTCATATCTGAACAAAGGATTAATCATATAATTATATGAGATTAACACATATAAATGCTTTATTGTGTTGCCATTTTTTCTTAATACTGACGTACATTTTATTATCCAGCGACTAGGCAAGAGATAAGATCAAACTATTGTAAGACCAAACCAAGATTCAACGCATCCGCAAAAAAGGGAGAAAACCAGAACTCTTTTCTTGCAATCTATACCAATTCTTTCAACACCTGAGCACAATAAAATCTTATCTAGAGACGCGGAGCGAAAAGCGGAAAGAACGACAAAAAGAAAGAAAAGACTTCCATCAGTTTCACCAATCGTAAGATAACTGCTAATCATTCTTCTTTACCATCTTCCTCCCTTTTCTTCTGTTTTCCCTGGTCAAACCCATCCGTGCAAGGATAATTAGGTACATATCTATCTCTGCCGTTAAAATTCCGTTAAATAATTGTTATTTACATTTTAACTGCCAAGCAGATAGTTATATCCATCGAGCCGTAAAGAAGGTCGCAAACATTTCTATCTAACAGTTAATTAATCGTACTCAATGGGTTGTTATAAAATAACGTAAGTATGAGTGTTTCTGAAAGAAATTAACTGTGATTAGCAGTAAAACTTTCAGTGTTCAATCATTTCAATAATGAATTTTACTGTCATAAAATTTCTCGGAAGTAATTTGAACATAAAATGACATTTTCAGTAAATTTACGGTAGTTATCATCACCCTCTTTGGGTGATTATTATTGATGGTAAAAACGACCGTTTAATTAAACGCATTGCCAAGGTGTATTGAGTAAAACGGGTCCGGTCGTGTACAACCTATTCCTAAAATGACGTCAATACGCCTAAAATTCAAACCCACTGCCATTGGCACTCGCATGAAGACGCGACTCGCATAAACGAATAGAAAACAAGACTGCTATTCGGTTTAAATGTTACAATTAATCCTTCCTATTGCTCAAAAGAATCAGAGTTATACGATAGGAGTAAATGTTTTTAATATGTTTTATTTATCCCACTGCTGTGCAAAGGCTTTTCCCAAATCTTTTCACGCTTCTCTCTCCTTTGCTATATCTCAACAGCCTAGGGCAAAGATTTTCTCGGCCGCCAGAATACCACCTTCCATTTTTTAAATCTTAGAAAATCTTTTACATTTTGTTTAATTGAAACTATGGCTACTAGCTAGCTAATTGAGAAGTAATTAAATGTAATCATTTAATGATGTTTGTTATCTCAAGGTAGAGTAGAACACGTCCTGAACAATAATTTATGTTTATACCTAAGAATCGGTTCACAATGCAAGGATCTGATTGTGAAATAAGAGACTAGATATGATATCTGCATTGTCTGAGGCTCCCACACTGGCGATATAATTTTAGCTAATGAAGGATATAAGAGTTTATACTTATAACATTTTTTTTTTTAATTTGAATAAGGTATGAGTATTTTAAATGCTAGCCGTTCGTCCTCAGCAAGGGTTCCAACATTTATCGTACTTTTATTTTCAAGTAAACTTTATTCTGACAAGTATGAACACAGCAAAGACGAATCATTTCAAATCAAAGCAACTTAGTTTGAAATAAAAAAACCGAGGGTTCCGTATCTTAAACTACATGAACCACAAGATATTTTGATTGCGTTGGCTTAGAAGTTTGATTTTTGCTAAGCTTCATAGACTTGCTTTATAGATTTGAGTATGTGGTATGAATTTCAACTTGATAACTCCACTTCCATGCATCTTGACAGACGGACGGACTGCGAAATGATCCTATAATGGTTCCGTTTTTTTGTTTTTCAAGAACCCTACAAATATTCTAAGTGTAAATTACACAAATTCTGTGTAAGTACTCTTTTAGTAATTTATTTCAAGTGTTAGTTTTAGAATAAAGAGGTCATAGTTATTTGAGGCAAATTGGACTTCGATAACCGTTTTATCGAAAATAGAACGAACGGTGAATGGAAGATCAAAGCTGGATCGTTTTTATATCACTAATATTTTGACATTAAATACTCGTACCAGTAACCGTTCAATTCAACCAGCCCGATTCAGCGAGGTAGAAGCAGTGCACTGGAGCATTGACCCAGTTTTGAACTGTGCGGGACATTTGGCAAACGTTTCGTTTTAAAATACGATCAGAGAAGTACCGTTGCGGCGTGTCTCGTGATGCCAGTGTAGGGTTACTCTAATTTTGAATAATTTTCCCAGTATTCAAAGCAATATACTACTCGTAACGGTGCTATGATTTTTGACCACCGTCCCACTCTATTTATTTACGTTATTCTTGTAAATTTATTTCAGTGGAACTAAAATATTGTAATTTAGCATAACACACAGAAATATCTTTCATTTTACAAAAATGATTATTGATGCTCCAGTTTCTTCCCTCTAATTTGACCGTTGTTGGCATCTAAACAAGATTGCTTCATGTGTTGAGTGTTTTATTGGTATTTATTGCAGATCTTATTATGTTTTCCGTAAATATATTCGTGGAATCTTATTTACCATTGAAATAAACACAAAGTCATTTCTTTAAAACATTTAGTTGGATGTCAATATAAGCATCGTGGCAATAATGGCTTGAAATAAATGGACAAAGTAAAATCTACTTCTTATTGTGATGACGTCTGTGTGTAATAATTTAATCTCCAACAGAGTAACTAGCGAGATTCATAAAAATTACTAAATGACGTCACCATCACGATGTCGAGTGAATCACAGTGAGTGAGTTACCACGTTCGTAATCGAACAAGTGAAAATCTACAAATCCTAATCATAATAATGTATGGATTTGGATATTAATGACTCAAGGACCTATTTGCACAAAATTGACGCCTAGTGAACTATGACACTCTTACGAAACAGCTGGGCCGAAAGACATATTTTAATAAATCATATAGATCTCTACGAATCATTACTCATCGTGCCATTGTTTTACTTACATGAAATTGTTTATTGGAATTGAATTTAGCCAAAAAAATATTATTAGTGGTACGGAAAATAACCTCGCATAATACCTACCTTATAAGCTGCTATAATAATTCATAGTCGTAAACTTGTTCTGAAATTCTCGATATATTCTTCAAAAACATAACATAACATAAACTCACGCCTGTATTCCCCGAAGGGGTAGGCAGAGGTGCTAGCACCCACATTTCGCCAGTTTATGTTTAGGTCCCAATGTAATAGGTGGCGAGCCTATTGCCATTAACCGGGCACTTATAAACCTACGATAAATACACACATAACTTCGAAAAGCATCGAAAAGTCATTGGTGTGTGCCATGGTAAACCTGGGATCGAACCGAAACCGAGACCTCGTCTCAGCAGTCCATTACCCATACCACTAGGCTACCGCAGAATCTTCAAAAACTGCTCCTAAATAAAAGAGGTACCTAATCAAAAACCAACTACAAATCATTCCAAGGGTATTCAATTATTACCAATTGACATTTATATACGTTAAACACAGTACCAAGTAATTAACGCTAGTTTCATGCGTCTATATTTCTCTCACTTTGGAGAAACTGCACCTTTCTCTTCAAACAATAACACTAAATGCTAAATGTTTAGAAAGGCATATTATCTTAGTTAAGCACATTTTTGGACATCAGTTGCAGTCAGTTAACTCGTCTCACCTTATATTTTAAATCGTGAAATTTTGAGAAAACTAGACACTATAGTCACACACATATGCAATTTACTATCCACGATTCGTTGAACAAATTTTCAGTAAAGTGAAAGTAGAAATTTTATGAAAGTAATTTTGAATGGTACACATGCATTGTTTCAGTTATGTTAATGCACAATGCGTATGCACATATGTTTATGACTCGTCACAAAACACACATCGATATTTACATTTGTCTGAGTATCACTGCAATGGTTTTTCTTTTTTGTTTCAGTGTCAACATTTCTACCCCAAACATTATGATTTACAAATGGATATTATGATAAGAGTGAAGTGCTGTCAAGAAACTAAAAATCCAAAGTGACGAAGTGCCCTGTAGGTGTCTGTCGTGCTACGTGCTACGTTCCGCTGCTCTCTTTTATCTATTAGTGCTCAAAATGTCAGACAAGACCTCATCGTCCGTTGGTCCGAGGAGTTTCGAGACTATTTCGGAGGAAGACCTCGCGTCGCCATGGGAGAAATTGTTGGGAGAGGTGAAGACTGCTGTTCCTACGATAATAAAGACTAATGCATCAAGTACAACGATTGAGGAGGTGTCCACTCATCCCCAAGCTGTAGAATTGGAGGGGACCCAGTTGACACGCTCCAAGAGTTTGAATCAGCGTAGAAATAGCAGTAATGGCCTTCTCAGTTCGCTTCCTAAGCAACTGAGGCTTTCACTGCGTGGTGTACGAAGCGAACCTTCAAGTGTCAAGGATGTACCAACGACCAGGAATGATAGTTCTCTTAACCTTCTTCTTAGGTAAGTCTTGCTTGATATTTAATTTTTCTATATTTTTAGGATATCGGACCTAACGTGTATAACAAAACATGTCGTAATTTACTACTAAAATTAACCTAACCATTTCTGTTCTTCGTAATAAAAACAACATAGGTGTTTATGTGATCAAAAAATAATATTTTTCATAGTTTGTTTGATGCATTTCTGTGGTTTTACCTTACTGGGGAAATCCGGTATAAATGGGAGAGTTACGTAACACAAAGACGTACATTGTCATTGACTGAGTAGTTTTTAATTCGTACTCGTAGGTAGGTACATACATACATGCTCGCTCATGTCTCAGAGAAAACAAATTATTAAAAAATAAAAAAACCCGACTGCCACTGAAAAGATCGAAATAAGTTTAATAGCAGGCGGTACCCATTAGCCAATCATAAACAGAAAGAAAATTAATGCGTAAAACAAATAACTATAAGTCAAAGTCTCTCATTTCTGGATTTATTATAGCTACCACAACCAACATTCAAGATCATATTTTATTAAATCTTTAAGCACATGTGACCTTCAAAGTACTCTCTGTCTTTGCTCTTGGTAGGTACTTGCACTTTATAATTTATTATGGTTACGTGTTTCATACAACTTCACATTGGAATTTCCATTAGAATAGATATTAGGTCAAGAGCGAGTGGCGCCTGAACAACCTTAAAGGCTTCGTCTGGACGCTACGGTTTATTACTTTTTATTGATGAAACCATCTTTACTTCAATCCTTCTCATTTTAATGCAACCTTCGTGGTCTGAAACATGCAAGGCTTCGTACTTATTGGCTGGTTGGAAATGTAGGACTTGACCTATTGTTTTTCTTTCCGTGCTAGGTTTTTAAAGTAGCTGATTATTTCGTAATAATGCCAGGGCTTCTTTAATTCTCAGTATGGCCTTTCTGTACGTTTGATTAAAAACTACTCGTATTTGAAGTGAATCTGTAAAGAGAATATATTCAAGATCAATTACTTATTAAAGACTGCCTCTGCCATCACCTAGAGACTATGGGGAAGATTAGAATTAGAAGAAGTTTCTAAGATCGTTCGGTCGGTTGTTTCGAAATTTTCAATATAGAAACGTGAGGCTAGAGCTTAGTCTAATTAAAAGTAAATAGGTTTATATGGTGTAAGATCATATTTATCGCCTTTATAATGGCAATAAACGACTTCCGTCCTTTAATATCATTGAAATATGTCATAAAAAAGGATTACTTACATAATTACACTAATCGATCAATCTATCTAGACCAATTATTAAGGCTATATATAATATAACACTTCATATATTATGTCTTCTATAGTATGTCTTCATATATTATGTCAGGAATGACTCTTCCGTCTATAAATCGGCCACAATATTGAACAAATGATTTTTGCGAACAACTTTCTATGGAAAGGAAACGGACGTCCTTATTTAAATAAATAGGAAACATGGCGCCCATAGGAAACCTAAAACAATGGTGTTAGAAGTCATTGAATATAGTGATTGGAAGTTGCACCTCGGAACCCTGATACAATGGCCTTCTTATTCCTAACTCATGTAGAGTTCAAAATACAAAACAATTTTTAAAGTGATTTAACTCATTAACATCGGAAACCTAGGATCTCAAACCTCGCCAATAGGGACTGGACTGCATCAGCGACAGCCAATCCAATTTAATCTGCTAGATGATGCACCTGCTAAACAATGGACGAGGCTATCCCACGCTCGGAATTGGAAAGTCATACAACAGTCGCTCCTGAAAAAATAAACTACCATCAAAAATAATAAGCGGGCCTTAGGCTCCACAGTCCAAACTTTGGATGCAACTGGAAAATCGCTATGTGGAGGATGACTGATCATTGGAATCCTCAGAACAGATGAACGTAGTAAAATTTGCATAGCGAATGTATGTATGTATGTCACGTCAAGTTCATTTTGGAGTGAACAAATCATTGAATAAAATTTATCGTTATGATGTGCAGATATGTGACTGGAGACGAGACGACCACCCACTGAGATGCTCTTAAGTTTTATTATATTATTTATGTAACAGTATATCTTAACTTTTTATACAGTACTAGATCAAAAGTCAACTTTGAAATACAACAAGTTTTTTCCCACCGTGGCAGATATTGACATAAAAATCACCCGACACATTTTAAGAAACTAAAAGGTCGGCCGTCCCGCCAGGTGTCACCACTGCGCAAGTCAATAAAAGTACTGAAACTGGTAGAAAATCGACGGAAATGGATATGCTCTCAAATTCACGACCCACTTGGTACTAAGTAACGTGGTCTATGGACATGTGTAACACCATTGGAGTCACATTCATGCTGCCGATCGAAATGTGACTTGATTGTCAGATTCAGTTTACTAAAATGAATTTTGAATGGTTGGTTAAAATAATGTTTTAACTAATTAAGTCACCCAAAACTTTTAAACTAAGTTTACCTTTCGCTATATACGATTACGATAATAAATGCCCTAGCGGTATTTTCCTACGTTGAAAACTATTTCTTAACATTGATTAAGTAAATGTTCTTTATCCGTTTCAAATTTGGAATGCACTCTTTTTTTTTCAACTGACTTTGATAGCATAGAAATATTTTTTTCTATAGATGGCTTCTCTGATGGCTGATAATAGTAGGAGAAAGTATGTTCTTTAAATTACGAGGATTTATGAATGATGTCTACAAATATTTACTGATTAGGTAATATTTCAATAGTGGAATTTCTTTTTTAATATGCCTGCGTTTAATCACTGTCTCACTTATTTGTAACGTATACTTATAGTACTGTACCCCATTGACAGTAATCGATTCAAACCGAACACGTTTCAACTAAACATACCTACTACTCCATAATATTATTCATGTAGGTACTCTGTGAATGTTCAATACAGGTAGGTACGAGTAGAAACATTGACACAATTGAATTTCCTGTTTCCAAAAATCGATGTTTTTCATTGCTACCGTTTTAACCAAGCCATGTAATGGAATCACGATTCTGTTCAATATTTTTTATAGACACTTACTTAACAATAACATGTGCTCCTAACAGTAACAACGGGTCGTTGTACTGTAGTTTTTGCCTATATTTGACTAGGACACTGCCCCTAGCAATATGAGTGGTATAGTCACCTATGAATGTTATTGACTATGAGACCCATGTGTTGGGTTACTCGGTATCTCTTTATCTCTGACTAGCTTTTGCCCGCGGCTCCGCCCGCGTTGATGTCGGTTATCGCGACCAAATATGTTTGGTTATTAGGCTATGGCCTATGTCCTTTCTCATGGTCTAATCTACCCCTATACCAAATTTCATCAAAATCGGTGCACTGGTTTAGACGTGAAAGCGTAACATACAGACAGACAGACAGATAGACAGATTTACTTTCGCATTTATAATGTTAAGTATGGATTGTTTCACTGACAGTCAGTATATTGTACAGTGCAATGATACTTTCAAAAGTGACTGAACACGGACAAGTTTATAAGCGATCTTTACATTCCAATAAATAGTATATTATGTAAATATTCAAATTTTTTGTTGAAAGGTATTAGAATTAAGGTGACCGGTAACCAGTGTAAAGCAAATTTTGTGTACAATAGTCCATGTAATGTTTAAATACGATAAAATCGTCCGCTTACGTAATGTTACCTACTCTTTATCAGTGATAGTTGGGTCACGTAGCAGTAGGTCATTGCTCCAATATTAGATCAGTAACTAGCAGTTAACGTTGACATTGAAACTACTTCGATTGATTGTTTAATCAGACGCGACCAGACTCAACCCACGCGGTTTCGGTGATCGATGAAGCATTTCAAAAATGTAGACTGGGATACTAGGCAAATAGCCACCGTAACCCATTTTATTTCGCTACTGTTATAATAGTGAAACTTTGGATTTATACCTATTTGTTACCACATTGTTGTACCACATGTAAAATAATTAATGGGTCGAGATGAAATTTGATACATAATAATATAGATTAAACATAATCTACCGATTTATCCTGAGAATATGTTCTTCTGGATTGCAGGAACGGACAAAAGTTAGTTTAATACCAGTTTTTGCCCGTTGCCAAAAGAATTATTTAGGCTTTCCTTTTTTTGCGACATCTTACCTACTTACCCAAAATAACACACGGACGTTATAGTTGCAAGTAAATGGAAAGTCGGTCGATGAAAACATCTCGAGTTGTGCAACGAAAGAGCCGGCCGGTTTTGCAAATGTCACCAATTTTTTTATATTTTGTAGGATACACATTACCAGCATTTATTACCAGTTTGTGTTTTTGTTTTAATGCGCTAATCTGTAAACTGTATGCGAATACAAACAATTTTTTGCATTTTGATAGCCCTTTCCTTAGGGCAGGTTAAAGGCATTTTCTGCTTTATAGCTCAGCTCATAAGCTGCGACTCTTAGGAGCTATAAAAAAAATTGTAAGTTATTACTATACTTTGCATATACTCAATCTACGTTGCAAGTTCAACATTTCAGATTCTATCGTGATTCTTAATCCGGAATGGTGTTCTTACTATGCTAAAATACCACTGATTTTACTTTAACAGCCCTGTTCGTGCCAAAAAAGCTGTGAGGACATTTACTTCCTTCGTAGGTAAATGCCCTTATAGACGATTGGTATGTATGTAGGTAGTACGTGCGTTATTTGCAAGTATTGGTGCTAATATTTGCATGGAGCATTAGCCCCCACTTCCGGGCATACCTTATCGTCGTCAATGGCGGTGTGGCACTACATACCCGACCTGAATTCATTCAAACACGCATGTTTTACAATGTTTAGCAGAAATATAGGTATTTCACTCGTAGCAAGTTATTTCATGAAAGACATATCGTGTAGGATGATAAATCTGGCAATGGTTTGTGTATTAGTCAGACTGTGGTGATATTGGGTAAAAGCCAGTGGGTTAGTTAACCCGGTTTTGAATAACCAACTTATTTTCAATACAAGTTAGGAGTCAGAAAAAGTGTGCGGTAGATGGTAATAGACTGTCACCTTAATACGTGGAGTCTAAAAAGCAAATATTTTAACAAAGCATGTAAAGGCTGATGACGCATTAATTACGAAATGCTGACGTAAAGTCACCTGTACAAAGAAGATTTCAAAAACCTCTTAGTAACTTCTCGTGTAGGTAGGTAAAGTGCATAATTTCTGAGAAAATAAACAAATAGATGAATAACTTAAACAGAATAACTTCTTACAAAATATATTTTATTTCGTAGACGTATCGTTTTTCCTTGAACAATTAAGTTCAAATAATTAATTCGAACCAGATGCGGTTTTTCTTTCCGTATAAGAAACAGAAATAGCTTGACAACAGTGATTGAATTACAAAACAAAGAATAAAAACTTGTCTTCATACTTAAAAAAAACGAAACTAGTTGTACAGTCAGCTACAAATCGATCTTGATAAACAACGTATTCAAAATGATCTTAATTTCTTGATTTTGCCGCCTTCACATACTGCACGCATCTTTAGTTCGGACAAAATAATACATTTAAAATCAATAAATCAGTTTGATTTGCTTTTCATCCTTAGTTTCAAAATGATTTTGAGACTTTGGAGTCGAGATATTTTTGACGCTGAGTGTTAAATAGTAGGTAAGTAGTTCAGGAAGTTTCTTTTTAACTTTTGATTTTCGAATATCACAAATGAATGTCATAGCTAGCGACATGTCTAGCGGTTACCCAATTCTGAACGTATATGTGGGACCTTAAATACAAGTCGATACACCTACTGAACAATGGACGAGGTTCTAGCTTTCCTATCAGGCCCTCGATTCTACTAAAGCTAAAACATTGTGGTGCAGCATTCACTGCAAAAATTACACTAAATTTTAGACTTTATTTCTATGATCGCTTTAAAGTCTGTTATTTAATGCCGTTTTTCGGTGGCACCACCATGGTTTGGCTTTAGTAGAATCGAGGCCCACGTTTCAGACAGCAGTTGTTTTCGAAAAAGCTAATATACCAATCAAAAACAATAAGCAAACCTTGGGCTACAAAGTGCAAACTATGGATGATGAAAGACATTAAATGCAATTCGTTAAATTATGTCGGTAATAAAACAGGACATCCTATTAAAACTAACCATATTCAGTAGCAGGTAATTGAGTCGGTATATGAAAGTATTATTATTCGGGGAATATAGGCGTGAGTTTATGTTATGTTATGTTATGAAAGTATTAAGTTCAAGGTGTCACCTCTGTAATGCCTGAATTATTGACCAGTCCCTCTAGACAAGTGGCAATTCATCGGCGTATTGTAAAGTAAAGCCTACGAAGCTAGAGAAAAAAGGCAAACAAAGTTTCAGCGATTCCAAACATTTATCACTTCAACCGCATTCCAGACAGGAATGAAATTGCTCATAAGACGGCGGATCTGACAGTTCAGAACCGCCGTATTGACAGCTTTCCTGTACTACGAAACACGCAACGATAGCTGTCGCTCGGTCATTGTCGCGTAAGTGTGAAATGTGCGACAAGGACAGAATAAATAATCGCTAGTTATCGCAACGTAACTCAGTAATGGTCGCTTTGTTTACCTATTTTCTCTCGTCTCGTTGGCTTTACTTTAGGATAGAATGACGAATGTATGGGATTTGACGTACCTATGTGATATTCGTTGACGACTGTCATAAACGTCAAACCCATATATTTGTCATTCTATTCCACGATAAGCCAGCCAGCCTACCCGAAGGGGACCATCTCGAAAGAGATGGTCCTGGGTCTGCCGGGGTGCGAGAGATATGCTTTCGGCAATCTCACCTCCGGCAACCAAGGACCCAAGACGGCGTGCGATTTAGTCGGTTCGAGTCCGACATAACCACCTCCACCGGCTCCGTGGGGGTGGTATCCGTAGGGATTTTGCGCACGATAAAAATAAAAGCCAGCCAGCCTTGCATACGTATTGAAATTGAATAAGTAATAACTTATTACTAAGGCGGCTGGGACAGACTGGATACGAAAGGCGGAGTATCGGGTGAAATGGCGCAATTTTTTGCTCAACGTAGTTGATGAAATGTGGAAGTTGATACAGGTCTGATCACCCTATCGGGGAATTACAAGTGTGAATTTATGTAGCATGTAATCATTATTTATGCTTAAGCGCTGTAAGAAAAAATAAACCCTCTGGGGAAATAACCGGGGTCATCGGAAACTTTTCAATCAGGCTATTAATGGATAAGTGAACATTGATTGCAATAAATAAATTACTGTCTAGAAGTTTATAATGTTCATTAAAATGGCGTCAACATTCTTATTAATAAGTACCTATATAACAATAATTATACATTAACAGTTAATAGTCAGATATAAAACTGACAATTATAGGGGCTTTTCCATGCGCGGAAAATATTCAACAACTTCCTAACACAGAAATAATATTCGTGATCTATCTCTATGTCTCATTTCATCTAGATCCATTCAGCCGTTCTGCCGTTAACAAACGTCCATACTTACATATCATACATCCTATGACCCAACCTTACAACTATTGCTATATATAATAGAATTAAGACAAATAAATAATGATGAAAAGGAATGAGCTGATGTTTTTCGAACTTAAAAGGAATGACTTATCGAACAGCGAAGCTGCGAGCATTAACTAGTGATAAATATAAATATCAAGGGCTTGGGATGTAGGTATCCAGTTCAAGAACATTAAAAGCATAAAACTACTGATTATCGGGAACAATTATGTCTAACCATTAGTTACCTACCATTGGGTACACAGTGTAATTGTTTCTACACCTGCAAAGTACCTATTCAATTACTCATCTATTCGAAATGACATCATTCTCATATCAGTTTTACTTACACTAGTAGATACCTCATATCAGTTTTACTTACACTAGTAGATACCTAAATCTCGTGGTTTACCTGTATAGGTAGGTATATTAGCGTGCGAGGGATATGTCGACGACAACCTCACCTCCGGCCTAGCACCACGACCCACAGTCGGCGTGCGGTTTTAGTCGGTTCGAGCCCGACATAACCTCCCCTTCCGGCTCCGGCAGGGGGGTATCCGAGGGGATTTCCGCACGAAAAAAAAAAGGTATATTAGCAAACTCTGATAACGTACTAATTAATTATTAATTAATACTAATTAATTGTACGTGTTGTAAACAGAAAAGAACACTTAGAATTCTAAGTTATCGTCAAGACCCGGGGCGGTCAAGTATTGACTACCAGGGTAGACTTTGTAAATTTAAAGTACAGCAATTAGAAACTCGACGCACATATTTTGATCTAGTTTATTTGTACAAAATTATACATTATATTATAGATTCGCCCGATTTACTTTCTCATATAACTTTTAATACAAGATTTAGCGCACGTAGGTCTAATGAGACAAATCTATTTTCTCTTCGGGTTTACAAGAACAATATTTCATTTTATAACCCCTTAACAAGGATGGCCCGTCAATATAACGAGGTGGCAAAGAAAAACAAACTTCTAGACATATTTGATCCAAGTCTTAACAGGTTCACTAGAACTCTGAAAGACATCCTCCATAGCAGTTAGGCCTTACAAGATACTTAATCATGTCACTATTATTCATGTACTAATTTTGAGCTTTTTCTAATTTTTGTAATTTTGTTTTTACTGTGTGCACATGTTGTTATGTTACAATCCAGTACGGATCTGCATTTTTTTTTATTATTGTTTTTAAAAAGATTGTAATGTGTTTTGTGCGCCTCAATAAATAAATAAAAAAAAAAATAAAAAAAAAAATTGTACAAATGGAAATTAATTGCTCGACTATTGAGTTTTCATTAGCGGATGAGTTTCTATATATCTACAATAATTCAAATTGCAATAAAAACTTGATGATGTTTGTATGCAATTAAAAATCGATCACGGTACCGGTAGAGTTTGATGGGGAGCCCCTGTTTTCTTTTCTCATTTTTGTATATATTGTACATTTACTTATAATACTGTGATTAATTAGTCAGATGATTTCAATAAAATTTAATAAATACGTATTTTTCAAAATTAAAAATCTCGTTTTAAAATAATAAGCAAACAAGCTAGGTTAATGGGTAATTTTCACTTGCAATTATTATTTTTTATATTTAGTGATAGTTAGATAGAATATCCAATCAAAAATATTGCGCTGAAAATCAGTCCCGGATTTGGCCGATTGCGCTGCTATAATTTCTCACAACCATTATGATGAGTCTCCAGATACTCAGGAATAAATATGAGGGTTGTATTAGAGACCAATTAGGCACGAGGTTCCACTTTATGGTTTTCGGCTAAGCACGTCTCTATTATTTTGGACGTTTTGTAAGTTCCATGTCAGTGTCTATACAGAATAAATTATTTTTGACTTTGACATCAATGTAAAGTTATAAAGTTCAATGTAAAATTAACTATTAAAAGCTGAATCTCACAATCTTAATCATTGGGGAACTTATCATTAAAAAGTATTATTATTTCTTTATTATTGAAAGAAAACAAGACTACTTAGTTGATACAAAAGTTCATTTGCCTTCTGCATACTGGGTCAAACGTTTCCCTATAAATCTTTACAGCATTAATTAACAGCACAAATTCATTGTTTTAATGTTTATTGAAGAGAATTTCAAAATACAAACGAACCGCATTGTTATTGCGTTAAGTTTAGATTAGAATGTTTATACACTTTGTGGAAGATTAACGACGTGTGTATTATCGCAAGGAACCTATAAAATTATGTTGATTTCAGTGAGTAGGTTTTGAGAAGGATTTAACTTTGGCACCAGTTCGAAATGATTTGTAATACTCATTTCGCTATTCACTTCTTCGGGCCTCGCTTTGTTGGCCGTTTTACGACCATTTAAAATATCAGGTGCTGTAATTTAATTTACTAGTTTCATTCATTCTGAAAACACGTCCACAATTCCTTATCTAAAGTAAATAGGTACAACGCCATCACATTTAACTACTTTTTTACACAGTTCTAGAGAAGGTAAAAGAGCTTGCTCAAACCTAGCTAGTTCATACTAAGATAGCATTTTCATCATTTTAATATACCTACCTACTTCATGGTTACAAAATTATAACCATTAATTCTTGGCGAATGTCACACTCGCAAGACTACTTTGTAATGGGGCATATTTAGATGATAGGATCATTGTTTCCAACCATTTTCATTTTAGAAACTATTTTTGAAAAATTTCAACATTTATTGAAATCATAAATCACGTTATTTTAATAGAACTACTTACGTATTAAGTCCGTCTATTAAAACAAGGATCGCTTTATTAAAACACGTGTGTGAAGTAAATATGACCTTAATCTATGAAGTTACGATGATCATTGATAACCGTTGATGATGAATGATAGTTCCTAACCTGCTTTTAATAGTTTAGGTATGTTGCCAATAAATATATTACGCAAAATGATATAAAAATCCAAAAGTATCTATTAGGCATAAGACAAAATAATAAATGTGTCAAAGTCAAGAATTAATAATCTATTCTACTCGTATAGATAGACCATTTAAACTGCACTTATAAAACATCAGAGATAGAAAATGCTAGACTGATGTTTTTAGCACATAGACCACACCGGTTCAAATGCAAGAAAATCAGAGACTGTGCTGAAAATAACGGTATTTTATCATCATCATTGTGTTAGTCCCGGATGCAGTTGTGGGCCAACCACTGATAAAGTTGTTCAGGTTGTTTAGGCCATGACTATTGACTGCCGGGACCAACGTGCCCTCCGAAACACGGAAGCGCTTAGATGAAATGTTTGATACCCAATCACGTGCAAATAGCTGAATGTATCTGGTTGAAATTTAGTACAGGAATGGATTTATAGTCGCCATTCCAGACATTAATATTAACAATGGGTTTTCATCCCTGGAAAATGGTTCCATGTGCTGCAGGAACGCAATCAGAATTCCAAGCGGGCAGAGCCGCAGGAAACAGCTACTTGTTGTTATGTAACTAGTGACTCAGCGTTGAATTCCTGCCAACTTACTAGTAAGCTATTGGTGCAAGTTTGTGACTTGTTTGTTAAATAAGTGATCACAACTTTCTCCTATCATACAACGTGTAAACGATTGTGTTTAATATTTAAAATGTGCCAATACCAGTTTGGATGGGTGAGATGACAGTGTCACGTCAAGGATATGAGAATAGAAACCAGTTAGTTAACGCCAGTCGTAAGAATGCAGATCTGACAGTCCATTTTTTCTTGAGCTCATTTTATGTCATATTAAATAAAGAAGAGAAATCTATTATTAAAACACTTGATTACGAAAATAATACGATACAGTCTTCTTCTTCTTGTGTCAATGAGACGAATTTAAAACGTCTAGATGCATCCAGCCTAAATCTGAGCTACATTGACGGCATCCTTAGACGCCTCATTCAGATCGGCAATCGTACCGTTGGATGTACACTCATTGACAACCTTGAGGTCTAAACCGATCTCATCTGCAAATTGATGTACCTGCTAAGCAATGGACGAGACTCTGGCGCAGGCTTTACTTTTATGGTTGAAAGTCAGACGAAGATCGTTCTTGTCGATGTACCTTTTTTTTTATTGTGCGAAAATCCTCTCGGATATACCCGCTGTCGGAGCCAGAAGGGGAGGTTATGTCGGACTGGAATCGACTAAAACCGCACGCCGACTGTGGGTCTAGCGGAGGTGAGGTTGTCATCGACATATTCCTCGCACCCGGGCTGACCCAGGGTCATCCCTTACGGTCTGGCCCTTCTCAGGAGGGGGGACAACGGTGTATGTACCAGTCAAAATTAACAAGCGGATCTCGCGCCCCCAATTCCAAACTTTGAAGGCAACTGGGTAACCGGTATGAGGATGATACCTTGATTTTACCTACGATGTTGGGTACCTAATTATTGTACTTGTGTAGGTAAGTACACTATGTACTATGTAGAGCTCATGATAATGAGCATTGTATTGTAATATCCTGGACAAAATTATTTACAATTGCTATTTCTCTACATACGTTGGCAAAATTCCCGTTAGCACGTTGCACTAGGTTAATTAATTACAATGCCACAGCATAAAAGGATATTCATTTCAAAATAAATTCCATTGTAATTACTTATACCAAAATGCATCACATTGTATTTTAATCACAACCACAAACACGTTCAACGTTGTGTTGCCAAAATTGCATTTTAATCTACTGTTTTTTTTTCATAACGCAAATTAAAAATATATTATGTCAGATAGGTACATTAATCATGCCAGGGTCAGCAGAATAATATCTCAGGTACGTTTAGTTTTTTATGGATCCCTGATCTATAGTTATTGGAATAAGAATGAGTCAGAATTTGGTTACGTCGAGCCGATGACCCCTTTTAGTTCTGATAACTCCGTGACTTCAGCTACGTTTTTAGATTTCATAAAAAAGACAGTTGGAACATCATTCTGTTACAAAAAAAGAATATAAGTAACATTGCTTACTGAATACTTTCAAAGTGATCAATTTAGTTGACTGTGAATGAATTTTACAGCATTACGTATGCTAACTTAAACAAATCGAATACATAGGGACGGATAAATAGAAGGGAAATTTGAATCACATCGGGCGTGTCTCGGTAGCCGAGTTGGTTAAGGCATTCCCCCTGTAAGGGAAAGATCGCGAGTCTCGCCCGAGAATATTTATTTTTCCCTATGTATTTGATTAGTTGACTGTGTTAATATTCTTTTGTTTTTTTTGTTAAACGTGAAATTTAAAAATACGAATTTTAAATTAGAAAAGAAGTTATTAACAAACAATCATACTTTATTAGAATAATTCTAATTCGGAGAGATGTTATTTGTACTCATTTATTTTCAAAATATTTTGATTTATTTCACCTAAAATATATCTACGAGTCAGGTATTACGTTTCTGTGTTATTTCGTAGATTCTCGTACCCACGTTGTTTCGGAGATCAAGTGGGAAGAACTTCTATAATATAATATGCCGCCTTCTATTTTGAAGGATACTATCCCACAAAAGAGGTTATGTTCCTATGAGTCTGGACATCACGCAATTACGTCACCCAATTAGGAAGTTTAGTCTCCCTATCAGCTTGCGAACTTACAATATGTGAACGCTTGATGTCATACCAAAACCACACAGAGTCCATTCATTTCTGAGACTAGCTACAAGGTACTTTGAGTATAATGAATGAAAAATGTATATAAGTAATTGCCTAGCGTTTAAATTAGTAACGCAAAGTAGTTTTAAAGCAACTTTTTCACGATATTTTCATAACAGTGCCATCTATTA
Source organism: Eilema sororculum (assembly GCA_914829495.1). NCBI lineage: Eukaryota > Metazoa > Arthropoda > Insecta > Lepidoptera > Erebidae > Eilema > Eilema sororculum. The sequence goes on from OU618541.1 coordinate 10,266,166, forward strand.
GCAAGTAGCGGCATCTCTAAAGGTTGAGTGTAGTCGTTTTCTGGTCAACATAAATTATATAAAATGGGTTTAGAAGCTATTCCCGACTCTCATGTCGCCAGACAACGCGACTTGGCAACACCACCCGGCTCTATTTCATTGGGAACGAAGTTCATTCCAATTTTAATGGCAGATGGAAGATGGAATCAGACACAAAACACAAAGATTCTCGTCAAAATGTATTTAAATTTAGTTTATTAAGTAATCTTCTTTTTTTAACATTGTTACCTTGACCTAAAAAGAAGGCGTGTACATCTAGATGCGTTTAAAATAGAATTTATAGTGAACGAAAATACAAGTTACCTACTGTTGACCTATGTTGTTACCAATGAGATAGTTATTAATATTCATGGTTAGAAGACGTTTCAATAATTCACATTTTTAGTGAGAGTAGGCAAGAACTACAGAATTCTGCATACCATTTTTTACCATTTGCCTTTTTATCCCTATTCACCTAATGATACCTACCTACTTCTTTCAAGCTCCAATTAATTTTGAAACTCAAATTTAGAACACCTTCCATTAATTTAATCTTCATGTGCGTTAAAGGTGGAGCTTGAGGATTTTCATACTCCGCTTTTGAAAGGTGTTCTAATTTCGAGTACCTAGGTTTGAGTACTTAGGTATCAGTCAATGCGCCTTGTAAGTTGTTTGCACTAGGTACCATGAAATGTGCGTCATAGTACGCAGCTTGTGATTAAATCATGGCCTGTTTTCTATTTAAACAACGAGTAATGCAATATGTATGCCTTGTGTACTACGTTAACATCATCAAATGTAGCGTATGTTCAATAATGCATAAAGTGAAGTGTAATAGATAAACGGTGTCATAGCAGTTGAAATATTTTAATAGCAGTATATTTTGTGAAAAATATATGAACTTCACTCTGATGCTTTGGCACAAATTTGATGACGCGAATGACGTGTGCAGTCCGAATGAATAAATACGCTGAGATTTTCTAAGAAAATATGTTTCAATTAGTGAAATTATTTAAATTGTTGACTCTACACTTCACTATATATGTCTTAGTCAACGTTTGTTGAAACCGTGGTGATAGAGGCATATAAAGACAGTACAGTCAGCATCAGTTGGATGTTGACGAACAAAGTACTCAAAATTATCTTAATGCCTTCGTTTCCCCCTCTTCCTGTTGACTGATTGTTCTGATATTTGGTACACAACTTTAGTTCAGACATTAATACAATTTAAATCAATAAAAAGTTTGATTTGTTCTTAATACCTTGGTGTTATTAAAATCATTGTCGGACTTTGTCGTCAAGATCTTTCTGACGCTGATTGTACAAGGTACCTGCAGAGAAGACTACAGAAAAGATTGACTAGAAATATTTTTATTGTTTACCTTTTGCTAATAAAACTTACGGCTATAGCTGACAAATCTGTGTCATTTCCTCTGATATTATAAACATGTGAGTGAATGTTGATTTCTGTGTTGATTATCAGAAATTAAAAAGACAAGGATATTTAAGTATTTCTATATATATATATACATTTGTGTATCACATGTAAATATACAGGGATTCGGTGGTGTTTGGCCCCACCGAAGCCTACAGGGTCAAATCAACCTGCAAACGGTACAGCTTCTGATTGACGGACTACTGACAAGGTTCTGGTGTAGGTTTGTCAGAAAAAAAGGCTAAAAATAAAGTATAAGGTAAAGAAATGCACCCTGTGTTCCCTGTGTCAGCCGGGGTGCGAGGGATATGTCGAAGACAACCTCACTACCGGCCTAGCACCACGACCCTCAGTCGGCGTGCGGTTTTAGTCGGTTCGAGTCCGACATAACCTTTCCTTCCGGCTCCAGCCGGGGAGGTAACCGTGGGGAATTCCGCGCCAAAAAAGGTCACCCTGTGTTGGGATGTGACAAAATATGCAAAAACTGCAATGGGTAAATAATCATTTCAATCATATTTTACTTTTGTATTTGTTTTTGGAAGTACCTACCTGAGTATGCTTAAAAATTGTAGTATTCACACGCGAACTGACAATTACTCTCCCATTTTCAGTTTCAGTGTCAGAAGCGTCACAAAACGTGCGTCATTTGTACCTACATGCGGCATGCACCTGTTTTTATTTATTGTTCAAAAGGTGACCGTCTGTTAATGAAGGCTAATGAACTTTGCTCCATGGTTTACTTACGTGTTTTTCAATTTGAAGCCACGTATTTGTTCTCTTTGTACCAAAAAACGTCCAGTTTCCAATAATGGCAAAAAAATAACAAATAGAATTACAAACTTTCACTTTCACTATTATTTGAGAGTAAAAAAGAAGCAAATATTCAATCAAAACATACTAATCATAGAGATTGTATCTTGAACTTTTTTATTTTGATTGTACCTAAATAACGATTTCTATACCTAAGTGACAGAGAGCAGTAAATAAATGGCAGCATACGCTATGAGCAATCGTTATATTTAATAGCACTGTTGAAACTGCACTGATAAATTGATACGTGTGGGTACATATACTTCCAGTTTTTTAATTATTTTCAAGCATACACGCTGATGTGTGTTATATTAGATATTTTTTTATCACCAACTCATATAATAGTTACATCTTTGGAAAAACAGGAGGTCTTATCCTACTTCCCCGTGTTTTCTTTTTCCTATTATTTTCCCTCCCACTTACCCTATGAGTAGGCAACCGGCAATTTCATTAATACATTAATAATTGAAAGGTAAATAAAACTGCTTCATCATCATCCACATAGAGACGTTAGTCCTGATTGCATCCGAGGCCACGGTGCCCTCAGAGCTCAGGGTCCGCCTTCCGGCTCTTCCTCCTCCACTTCGCACGATCTTGGGCGTCCAAGGTAGTGAGACCGTTTTCACGCATGTCACCCTCCACGACGCCAAGCCAGCACTTCTTAGGCCTACCCCTTCTACCTGGACCCGGTGGGGGCGCCATTGCCAGGCATTTGTTACCCACGTAGCTAGACGGTTTCCGCAAGACGTGGCCACACCAGCGGAGGTGGCTCTCTTGCATTTTATCTGCGATGTCACGGAAATGAAGGCTGCCACGGTTGCGAGAGTTCCTCACGCGATCTTTACGCGTGACTCCACACATCCACCGCAGCATTTTCATCTCCGTGACACGCAGCATCTGCTTGTGTCGCTCCAACAGCGACCACGGCTGTGTGTAAGAGGACAGGTCTAATGATCGTTTTATAGACCTGCTCCTTCAGCCTAACTGGCATTTTAGAATCCTAACCAATAAAAACTGCCTTACTAGATCAATGGAAAGAAAAGAATCTTCTATAAATAGAAGAAATATTTGATAGTTGCTTATCACATGAAAACCAAACTATAATCTGTAATACGTGTATGTCGAATAACATTACAGAGACGACTTATGTAATAGCTTTTAACAACTTGTAAAAATAATGTGCCTAAAACCATAATTAAATATCTAAAAGTCTACATAACCAGTTTAAAAACATTATGTTAAAGCACTTACGCTTGTCTTGTCACTCAAATATTATATATTAACTGATTGGCTATCTAGCGTCTTGGCCTTAGTTTAGGTAACCAGCAATTATTCATTTGCAAACAAAAATAAATAGAAATTACGTCTTAATATTTTCGTCCAAGTTTCGTAGTATTGCAGTCACTGAGCGCAGAACTTGATGAGCGACGATTTCTTTGGCACTTGTACTAGAAGATTTCGGTTATGCCAGTTGTAATACGTTACTCACTTCCGGAATGCCGAACAAACTCATTGGTAGATATGCAAAGTCATTGGAAATGATGTCATGATCATGTAATTCAGAGATTGGAGATCGAATTCATTGAGCTATTTGACTACGATAATCTAAAAGGGTTTATAAGTGGTGTTCGGCGTAGATATGTAATGTATCAGGGATCGGCGAAGTTGCCTCATGGAAAATATTGAATATATCAGCCAATCCCGCAGTAAGATTGGAAAAAGCGGACGACAAACTTCGAGGTAAAGCTTCGTACTTATGGGCTGGGCTGCGACTGGGATGAACACTAGGATGAAGAAAAAGAAAAGGATCGGTAAAATAGAAGCGTCTGTGGTACCAATCGATCTTTTCTCAGTCAAATTTAAACTTGTTACCAAAATCATAGCCTACATCTTAAAAAAAAGTGACGTCATAGGTTTTTCGGGTGACCTGATATAATTTATTGTCAAATCAAAACCATTGAGGGCGCTCAGGTCACGACGATTTTTAATAGTATAGGAAGAAAATGCTTCGAGCATTGTCGTAAAATACATATATTGTGATTCTAAAATTGTATACTTAGTGCGCTACATACGTATTTTGACAAGAATAGATGGCAAGAAGACCTGTGGAATGATTGTAGGTAGGTAAAATAATTTATACAGGTACATCAATAATATACCTATAGAAATAAACTTCTGTAGTGATCTATTAAGTAAAATAAACAATATATCTACACATATTTATAAAATTAGTGAAAACTAGTCACCACAAGTTAAGAGGCACATAAACAATCATTTTATGACCAACAGAAACCATAAAGAATAGTAAACACACACTTCCTAGATTTATAAAAATATACATTGTATGTTTTCTGTTTCCTTCATTTGCTTACATAAGTCATCAAATAAAATAAATTATTCGCTTCACTCATTGTTCAGTCCGTGGTAAACAAATACCTAGATTTATCCTTCTCCTAGATAAAGAAATTATCTTTGGATGTTTGCTACGCCGTAGATTAACACCCCGGTATTGCCAGGTATAAGAAATCGATCACGGGTTACTTTGACTGAGGTCTTTGGAAGGATAGAGGTACTTCCCCTGGTAGAGTATTTTCGAGTTGAGTAGTGATATCGAATCATTGATTACTTCAATTTCAATCTATTTAGGTTAGGCTGAAGGAAATGTATTCTAATTTAAAATCCATCCTTTATGATATCACCAAGAATAGATAGATTTCCCATCGAAATATTTTCCACCCAGAATGCGGAAAGCATTAAACTGTTAACTACCCATCTGCTTGGCAAAGGCCTCTCTTATGAATACATTATGGAAATATAAATAAACTATTGCATAGGTACATATCTATATCATTAACATTAAATAAAAACAAGCCAATTAGTGTTATCAAAACTTCATACATATTTATATTGCATATTAACATTATTAAAACGCCCCTATTCCAGATTGATTACAAAGAAAGCAACCGGGACAGTTTAATAATTAAACCTCAAAGGTCTCGTGAGGTTCTTCCTGATAATTTAAACTCATTTCGTGTCATAAACACTAATACGTAAATATAATAAATAAATAAATAAATGTTCCACAACATTCTACACAACGCTATCCAGACCCATGGTAAGCTTAACTTGCTTGTGTTACGAAATCTAGAATGCGGATAAACATACATTACATAGATTCCCTTTTTTGATGTAAATACATACATATTATACATAGAAAAAAAAATAGTAACACCCCGATCAATGCAAATAGCCATATTCATGCATACAAATATTTGCACTGAGCGGGGATCGAACCTGCGCCTCCTGCGTAGCAATCGCGTTCACTACGGCCACGCCACAGAGGTCCTTTGAATCAAACCTTTTATTTCATACATACATACTTAACACACACACTGTAAATCCCCGAAGAGATAGGCAGATATGTATTAGCACCCACATTTCAACAATTTTGATTTTTGGTTGCACATAATAGGGGACAAGCCTATTGCCATCTAGCGGGCACTTTGTCTTGGGCTGTATGTTTACTGTCGGATTGAGAACAACTCCATCTCTTAGTTGCCTTTTACGAAATTTTATTTCAATTTGCTATATTCGCATAAACTATAATTATAACGGGAACTATACCTAATTATACCTTTGATTATAAATACCATGATCGCGTCATTTCCTGTTATAATTATTGTATATCATGGAACGCGAGAGATTAAAAGTTAGATTCGATAAACTGTTGACAATATCATGTCATTTCTGTCAAATAAATGCCTTGATAACTTGATAACCTATGCAAACCAAACCCAGAAAGTCAATTCTCTCAATCAGATGTACATAATTATGTCTCGATCTGTTAAAATCACATTAAATGTCAAAACCATATTATTCTTATAGTTATACAATTTTCAACAAAGTATATGAACATGGTGTAACATTAGATCGAGGCATAATAAATGAATACATTTATATTATATGAACTGGTTCTCTTTTTTATTTATAAAACTTCATGCCCAATTACATAGGCGGACTTAACGCCACAGGTATTCTCTACCAGCCAACCAAAAGTAATGCAGAGAAAGACTCAGTAGATGCAATATTTAGAGTAACATTAGGTAGAGAGAGAATGTACAGTATACAGGAACACTGATTTCGTTTTCACAGAAATCGTGATCGATATTGATATTTGGGACACTGAATTTTGAATATCTTTGCATGAGGAGAATTGGCCTTCAGGTCACGTTTCAACCGTAACCCGTTATCTTCATACGTAGTCGGTAATAACGAGTAGGTATGTGTATAGTATGTGGTGATAAAAAAATATTATACTCCAGTTTAAGTTATCAATATCGTATGTTAGGTTTCAACGATTCCACATATTAACCGCAACACGTGCTTCCGGCTGGCACATGTGCACGTACCTACCTACTACCTACCTGACATCATTATCAAAACATATGAACATATTGTGAAATGAATATGAATAAATAAAGCACATGTTCAAATAAAACAAACATTTACTAACAAAGACATATTCATTCTTAGCTCTAATCATTACGTGTTACTGCTTTACCAATATTAGGTACTTATATGTATAAACCAGGATCAGATTCAGAACATGAACATTACATCGATTAAGTTCTGTCGATTTATTCTTGTATTTATTTTTATATCCATATTGTAATATAGCTGCGAAAGTGTCTGTCTGTCTGTATGTTACGCTTTCACGCCTAAACCACAGAACCGATTTCGATGGAATTTGGTATAGGGGTAGATTAGACCATGAGAAAGGACATAGGCTATACAAATCGAATATTAGCATACTTAATGCTGTAAAAAAAAAAAAAATTCCTTCAAAAGACATAGGCTATGTTTGGTCGCGATAACCGACACCCACGCGGGCGGAGCCGCGGGCAAAAGCTAGTTTTGGGAATATTTATGTCGCAGGCAACTAGCTTAATCAGCTATACTATTAACTGCCTAGGCCGTTAACTAAGCTTAAGCGTTTGACTAATCGCTTGAATGATATTCAGCCGTATCGCTAGTTACAGCAATTAACAAACGGGCTGGCTAATACTTAGGCCAAATGTAAATAATGTATATAGTAATTTATTCAGAAAACAATTAAATTAAAACAAGCTTAATAAAATCTGGTCGATTTCGCATTCCCTGTGGCTAAAATCCACTCAGTAATTTAGCGTAATTGATTAACAAGCAAACACATTCGATTTCGCATTAACAACATATTTTTAGCTAATATCATCATGGTTGCCAACCACTTACTGCCAGAGCGAATACCAAATATTTGCTTTTTAGTGTTAGGCATGTCTTTGTCTAGACTCCAGACATACTGTAAATATGATATCGAAATCGCATAGTAAGTATTCATGATGGCTGACATAAATCGTTGACATCATAAGCTTAGCAGCAAAGCCTGAATGAATCTATATTAAATGATAAATGGCAAAAGCTATACTATACGTACAAGTATAGGATTACACCCGAGTTGTGCCTGTCATAACTAAACTGATATTTTGTTTAAGCGAATCATGAAACAAGTGCGATTACACTGTTAACCAAACATAGTGTGTAGTGCGGTACTCTAAAAGCTCGAAATTGGCCCGGTTCGTACGTATATTATCTTCCATGGATTAGTTAAACTCATGGAAAATATTATAATCGTTTGGTAACTTATAAAATTGTAAATAGGTAAGTAGTTAGTTAGTAGGTAAGTAGGTAGTTAGTAAGATGCTTCGTGCTAAAATTGAATTTACAAGGTGAAATACTCAACACAAACAGTACATACTTACTAAAATATAATGTTACAGACTGTTTTTCGAGGGTCAATTCCATTCATCTGTTAACAGTAGTGTAATGTAGATTAACACAATTTCAAATATTTGGTTCATCACGTTGGTAATATAATTGATTAGTTCAAATCAAACCCGATGCAAAAATATTCTTAAGTCACTATAAAATCATAACAAAATACAACAAAATTAGATATGTTAAGACTTCTTAGAAAACTAATTATTGAAGTCGAGAACCATCCCAATAAATACCAAGATTTTACAGTTGAGTAGTTTCATGAATGTCGGTAAAAATAGAATTGTAAGATAATACTAACAGCTCGTACAATGTCACTACACACACAAACCTGCCTGATATTACATTCAGTACCGCAAATCTTCATCCCACATTAAAACTACTATTTACTATTACAAAGTAACACATTATTTGACAAGCTAGAGCATAAACCTGTAACTCCCTAAACGATTAATGATGACACGAAGATAAAATGCCACAGTGATACTCGGAATCTGTAAAAACATTGGGCATTAAATGTTATGAAAAAATAAACTGTTTACGCAAATCATGATTCATTTATAACGCATGGAAAGTTTGCAGATGCTCAATTGAATTTAATAGCGACAGAAAATTAATTGACGCTCATTAATTCACGTCTAAAATAAATAAATACGACTTAAGTATCTATAATAGTAGTACTTAGGATTACGTAGTATTGAAAATAAGCCCTTATAACTAAAGTGAACTTAAAACTGAACATCATGGTTTTTATTCAAAAAATAGATTATGTGACGTTGTGATGTCTCGGCGCCACGGCATCGTTGGCACAAGCCGCCTGAACAGTGTTTGTTTGTGCACATCTCCGCATCTGTTTCATTAAACATCCACGCCTTTCAGTATTGGACCAATTCTCTTCGCAATCGGTGCGAGAGAAAAGTTCCTTAGACTTAATAAACACGCAATATTTTTATTAGAACGCCATTTTGTTTATTGTTTTGTGTTGTTGCTTCTTAATGACTCTGAATACTGTAACAATGTTGCGGAAAATTATAGTTCTGTTATTCGACATAAAGGAAGCCTATAGTGAATCCCTTATTAACGTTCTTTTAAAAGATAGAGTGGAGACTATCTTGTAATATTTTTGTGTAGCGGTGAAAAACCTTTTATCCGTAAAGAAGTTCTTTGATCGTGTGATAATTTATATAGTAATACTTTAAACAGTTCAAGAACTCTGGTTCCGTGGCTGAATTAGATAACGTGATAGTTAGCAGTGCTTCTACGAATTCTATTTAAAAGCTACCTCGAAAAAAATAACCACGAAAGTAAAATCCATAATTGATAAAATGTCGGGATTAAAAAGATGCATAAGTCAAGTATCTATGCTTATGACTGGGAAACCCGTGAATTCCTCAGAGTCTGCATGGAGTGAAGAATTACAGAAGTAAGTATTATGTAGTCCAATAACAGCGTATTTCTGGGTGACAGTGTTCAATAGATGTCTGTAAAAATATACTGATAAGCAACAGGTGATCATTGATCATACCTCTCTGTGGCTTACCTATTTTGCAAATAGCGCACCTTCCTCGTTTTCTTTCATGTCGTCAAATTTTATTTGCCGCACTACTGCCAGTTTGATTGCGTTCTCAAGTGCAACTTAATCTTGCTAACATCTTAATGAGTTGTTTTTTCAAGCTGTTCAGTGAAATGATACTTTAAAACATGATACTAATACACACAAATAAACATATAAAGTATATTGTATACAAGTCGATCGGTATATGATTAAGTCTTTTCTTGCAAATCACGATCAATAATATTTAGATAAATATAAGAATGATCTTCGTCGCTTAGGCTGAGGCTACACTTGACAGCGATTTGCAATGAGATAAAAGAGAGATGAAATTTTAGAGATTAGCACGGCTACACTAATGTGCATATTTTAAGCATCGATGAAGTTACACTACCGATAAATGTTATGGTAAATCCACTTATTCGGTATTATTTTTAAACTAGACGTACAACCGAGAGTATTTTTTGTGAATTCGCTTCATTTTCAGTAATAAATTTACAAGTAATATATTACCACGTATATATTAACGTTGTTTATGTCGAATTACCAAATCAAGGATATTACTTTGTCCAATATTGTAACCATCATTGTGAACTTTACCAGTTATGGTAAATATCTATTGTACCTAGTTTCATTTGTATTGATCGATTACTTATTGCAAATCGCTTCGCGCACCAATGTAGTCATAGCCTAACGTTATCGAATAAATCTATTTGTATATTTATTTATTCGTTCTCGAATCTCTAATGTAGTATGGCATAATATAGTTAGTTTATTAATATTAAAAGAGATGTAGTTTTTGCCAAGTTTACTCGAATTAAATATGTAACAAATTATTTTAAAACATGACATGATTGAGAAATATAAATTAATTAGACGTGAATTCTTTAAAATATTATTTTGAAATCCATAAAACTTTTATATGAATGGTAAGTAATGCACATTAATTTATAATCAACAAAATAGCAGTGACTTTTTTCTTGGTAATCTTTTTAGACTATAAGTATATCCTACGACATAGCACTACACATCACTATCCAAAGTAAGCATAGCTTAACTACCTTGTAATTAGTTCTAGAATGCAAATAAACATAGATACAGTTTCTTTTGTAAATAGGTAAGTTCATATCCATATTATACAATAAACAAATGCTTACAAATAATTGAACTGATCGAGAATCAAACCAGCAACCTTCGCCATAGCAGTCGAAGGCTCTACCGTCATACCAGAGTATGCAAACTATAATTTATGTCTACAGATAATAACTCGTATAGACCTACATTCAAAGAGAAACTAACTTCTAAGAATGTAACTCTTGGTTCAACCCACGATTGCATTTAATGTGAGATATTTCATATTAATCTTGCGTAAACACCACACGATTTTCATGTCTTGTGGTTTATTCTAATCGATTTCAAGTAGCCATTTTGTAATCAATCGTGAAAATGGAAATCATGTATAAGTAATTACATAATGATAGGCGTTTAGATATAGTATCGTTAAGTATGTCACAATGGAATCCATTGAACAATTATACTGGCATATTATAATTGTATACTTACATTATGATCAATAAAATGCAGTTGTCTGTTATAAACTAACCATAATAAAAAAACTACTAATAGTACAAAGATTCAATATATCAATCATTTTTTATATACATTACTTTTCATAGCGTACATTATGGAATGAAAAATACCTACGATGCATTATTCTAAACAAAATTATATAGCTTTTGCCCGCGGCTCCGCCCGCGTGGATGTCGATTATCGCGACCAAATATAGCCTATGTCCTTTCTTATGGCCTAATCTACCCATATACCAAATTTTCATCAAAATCGGTTCAGTGGTTTAGGCGTGAAAGCATAACATACAGACAGACAGACAGACAGAGTTACTTTCGCATTTATAATATTAGTATGGATTCATGCGTTTTTAGATGTAATTCGGATTGGCCCCCGTTGAAACATAACCCTTCTTGGCAGTGCGTAAAAAGATGTGTTAGTATTTAAAATATTTATCCTTTATAATTATTTTGTATACATCTACTTAATAAATTTCACCAAAGATATTCACAGTAACAGATTTTTTTTCTTAAAGTATGAAGTTCTTACGAAACTATTTTAAAATTAGCCGTGTGAAAAGTAGACGGCTAGCAAATATTTTCAACCCGGAAAATATATCTTTTCGTACCACATACCTACCCATGGTTTTTTGCAGCATTCTTTGTTACCAATACTGAGGACAGTACTATCATCACATTCCAAGGTGATTTTCAGAACTTGTGCATATTTTACAAGTGTTATCCGTGTCATGCTTGCTAAAAGAGAATGTTATACTACTTCATAAATAATAATTGTTCTGTAGATTCTATGCCAAAAGCGGCAATAGGTGTGTAAATGTTAATCATTAAAATATTATTTGGCAAACGTATTATATAGCTGAAGTCCGGGTCCTCCACGTGTGGATGTCGGTTATCACTACTTTTCATCATACTTCTTGTCATATCTATTTTTCTTTTTACTTTTTTAACTTATGTCATATCTTCGGTTGAACTTAACCAATTGCATCAAACAAACATAAGATTTTAAGTTTAATCAAAAACCTTTTAGCAAAAAAGCTGCTTCAAAATCCATACATGTGTTTTGGCACATTGGGAAGATAAGTAAGTAGTGAATGTAGAGAATTCTCTACATCGTTACGGATAGATAAATGAGATCTTGGAAATATGTAATGAAAAAGTAAAAAATATCAATGAAAGAGTGTATTGGACTCATCAAAATCTTCGGGGAGAAAGCAAACATTTACCTGCTAGCCTATACACCTGTTGACCAATGGTCGAGCTTAGACAGAGGCTTTTCTTACGGTGTGGTCAGACTGCCCAAAAAGTTAAGACAAGATAAACCAAATCAACCAAATAAATGATAAATGGGATTGAGCAGATGATGATGTTAATAACATGAAATATCAATAGAAAGACTAAGATTTTGGATTAAGTAGTTATATTTTTGTTTATTGGATCAATATTGTTATTGAGTACTTAATTAAGTTTTTATATGTAAGTAATGTGTAGTGAACGAGTACCTATTTAATCGCCGTTCTATAATTAGTCAAAGTAGCAGTTTTACGCGACTCATATGTGTCTTAAAAACTTTAAAAAATGATTTATAGCGGAAACATTGCCTCACTGAAAATCTGAAACATTAAAATTTCTCAGCATAAATTATTGTTAATTAAAAGGCGATAAATAGAGGTTCATAGCTAAGTAGTTACAAAGTAGATTAACACATTATAAAGTTAATCAATACTAGGCAGTCTCGCCAGTCTCAGCTCAGGCTTGGTGATTATTCTTAACACATTGGAACTCTCGTATCTTGGAGACTACGTTAAATCGGGAACGGTTGACATATGAATATCTATAGCAGTCATTTTGGGTACCCGGAGCCTTAAAATATCCGTTAACTAATAGTGTGTTATGAAGTCAGGTGACAGTCGTTTCAAGAAAAATATCTAAGTTCCTCGGCTAGCAGTTCCAATTGAGTTTACTCAATAAAACTTTTCTAAGAAACGTCTAAGAATAACTTCGTATTATAAAACTATTGTGAGTATTGTATAATTAATCATTGACGTGGGCATTTTATAAAGAGTCGTGACTGAAGTTATGTGAATACCATTTGAGTACGAACTCGTTATGACGCAGAGCAGAAATACTTCGTTGTCTCATAAAATGTTATGACCTAAGCATATTTATGTTGACAATGATAACATTAAAGATCGATTTAATAGTAAAACCACAGCATATCTTCTCAATAAGTTTAAACTTACTACATGCATTATCAGTAACTTGGACAAGACTAAAAGTAAGTCAGATAAATGGCAGGCAAAGAATGAAACCTAAATTTTTTTGTGTATTCAGAATATGTTTGAATCATATCCACAACAGTGGACTTTGATCTTGCAAATCCGATCAGACCTCTGGAACTGCTAATAAGATTGCAGCGGGTAGACTACTGAATTCTTATTATTATTTTAAATTTAGGGGTAGAACAGCCAGGTACTACCTACTATTAATGTTGTTCTTTATTATTATATACAGTTTTGGCGAATTTTGTATAAATGAATTATGAATTGAAAAAAGAAAGAGTAGAAAACAGAATAGATATTTAGAGATATTTTTAGAGATGGAATATTACTTTCGATAGTACAATGCACATTTGAACTTCTTCTAGATCATTGTTAAATGATTTAATATCAACTTCAACAAGTGTTACCAGGAGATAAAGGAAAGCTTTTAACATAAAAAGCTTTTAAAAGATAAACAAGATTGAATAGTTGGCTATTTTCATTTTAGCGGTGATGCGATTGTCAGAGCATGATAAAATGTCTACCTATCTGAAGTAGACACTCTTCAATCCCCATAAAACTACCCGTATCCATTATCTCAATGGTATAAATATAACTAAGTGGAGGTTTTATTGACGTTATCGATTTAAATACTCGGGGATACTTCATAGGGATTATGGTATTTGTCATGTATCTGAGTTAGTTGAATATTTTTGTCGTACAAATACAGTAGTGCACAAACGAATGTGTTCATGAATTTTAAGTTTGCTATGCGTAAATTGACGATCAGGTGACTGAAATAATTTAGTGCAATCAAGTTACGATGAGCAAAAACTCAACACATTGTTTAGTGGAGACAGAAAAATCTAAAACGATTTTCTTTATATTATTAGTAAATGAAAATTTAGACACGAATTATAGAATAGACCATATACTCAACGACGCAAGGTCTTTTAAAGTTACATCTTAACCATAAGATATTCAGTAGATTTATTTTGAATAAGTATGAGCATATGTATCTTAATTAATAACAAAATAAAGACCATTTTTGTGAATGGTATTGTAAACTTATTAAAAAAAAGGCTTTTCATACGCTCCAAATGTGAAAATTTACCAAACAGTGTGAACAGAATTATCCAAATTGAGTATTAAATACATTTCATCATATTAAGAGCCATGCACCTTAATGCAGAAATAATTCACGTTATGTAATTATTTTGGTGCAATAGCACAACAAATCGTTAGTGGACTTTAACCTCGTATTATTATTATTATTTCCTTATACATTTGCATTATTAGTGTTATTTCTTTTGTACAAATGCACACGTATTATTGGAAAACCCAAAGACTGTTTAGTGCTGCAAAACACTAAAGCGACTATAACTCTATGCGCCATCATTAATCATAAAATTTTAAGAATAAAAAAGGCAGCAGCTGGTTCTAAAAGGCATTATTGTTATAAAATCATTGATAACAAAATATTGAATATGAAATTCGATTTTTCTTTCGTAATTTAAATTTAAGTCATTGAGGGTACTCAATTATTGTCGTGAATACTGACTATATTGAAGTTGAAGAGAAAAATACTGAAACTAAGTGATCGCCTATAAGTCAGAATTTGACATAAATATTGTAAATTTAAGAAATTCATGTTTCCATCAGTAACCTTATAATTGTCACTGACATGAACAGACTCGATCTCTACAAAGAAAAGTAATCAAATGTAGGAAACAACCTAAAGTTCTATTCCAAACAAACATTGTGATAAAACGGAGCTGTAACATGTTTATTCTTTTTGTTACAGATATCGTCAAGCCCGTTACGCAGCGAGACGCGTTCGTAAGCGCGTCATTTTCAAGCATGGAGATTGCAACGTCGTTCAATGGAACGTGGCCAAGCGCAGGCGCCGATACCTTCAGGATATCTTCACGACCCTCGTGGACGCACAGTGGCGCTGGACGCTGCTGGTGTTCTCAGCCTCCTTTATTCTCTCCTGGTTACTGTTCGCTCTTATCTGGTGGCTCATCATTTTCACACATGGTGACCTCTCTCCTCCCGACCCATACGAAAACAGGACTATCTCCCCTTGTCTCAATGGAGTCAAAACTTTCACTGGCTGTTTCCTCTTCTCTATCGAAACCCAACATACCATCGGCTATGGCACAAGAACAACCAACGAGGAATGCCCTGAAGCTATTTTCGTTATGTGCATACAAAGTATTGTCGGAGTTTTCATTCAAGCTTTTATGGTGAGATATTTTAATGTTTTGCTTTATTACTCATATTCTACATGTTCTTTAGAAAGACAAACACAGATTAGGTGCAATAGAGGTGAAAAATTATCCATTCACTGGTACACAAATACAGCTAATAGCTAATAAATCTTCCAAACATTGTACTAGAGCATCATAAAATGAAATCTTGTAATCGATTTCGACGTTGACGTGGTATACTAAAATAAATTCACCGTCTGCGTTTTAATATTAAGGGTTTTGAAAACCTCAAACTTAAAACTCCTTCCTGCTCTGCTAATATGATAATTTAATATCAAAATAAACTTGGCAGACGGCCAAATGTATTAACGTAACGTAACGTCTCTACCTAAGCATATGATCCGGCCAGATGCTCTCTTAAAAGTCATTATGTATTTAAAACCTTAATTTTAACGATGTGCATTAGATGGTTGATAACATCACCGTAATTAAAATTGACTGCCTGTCGAACTGTCTTGTGTCTGTGACAAGAATGTCACCTCTCAGGAAGTGTCACCAAGCCGAAGACTTTGACCCTCACAGTTTTGCACATGTGATTTGTTGCGTCACAGACGGTGTCTCAGTGTTATTTTAATTTTAGGTTGGAATCGTGTTTGCAAAGCTCTCTAGGCCTAAAAAGCGAACCCAAACTCTGCTGTACTCAACAAAATCTGTCATTTGTATGCGTGATGGCCAACTGTGTCTGATGTTCCGTGTCGGTGATATGAGAAAATCCCATATTGTTGAAGCGCATATAAGAGCACAAATAGTCCGCCGCAAGGTATATTTTTTCGTCAAAAATGGAGACTGGTTAGTGATTGGGGATTTCAGTCAGCACGCTTAGTTACGTCTAACACGAGTTTACACTGACTCCACTCTCTAACCTGCGGGGCATCGAACTCTGAAAGCTGATTACAAAACTATAAATTATCTACCCCAGATTTTGATGCCTCAAGTTTTGAATGTGTTATTTCAAAACTTTTCTCTCTTGTCCTTAGGTGGGTCTTATATTCGCGAAGCTGGCGCGCGCCAAAAAGCGTAACACCACACTTCTGTTCTCCCGAAACGCGGTTTTATGTCTCAGGGACGGGGAATTTTGCCTTCTGTTCAGAGTCGGAGATATTCGCAAGTCGCACATTCTGGAAGCACACGTGCGTGCCCAGATAATCAGGAAAAAGGTACACACTTGTTCCCTTTGCTGTTTTTGGCCGTGCATTTGCAATATTAAGAATAGTTTTAGTCGTTTGCTACTCGATGTATGACCCATCTATGGACGATTGCATGTTTTTTGTTTTATTATTTTACGCTTTACTTTCTTCTTTTTAACCTACTATTGCATTGTGTATAGTTTTGTGTTGTGTGCTACTGTGATTATCATTTGATTTATTGATGTTGTTTTCTGAATATACTGATATCTTCTCATAATTAGCTTAAAATGACATTTTGGATACATCCAAAAAGGTCAAAAAGAGATGAATACCTACACCATCTGTATATTTAGGCCCGCTTAGCATAATATGTTGTCTGTTTTGTCATAATGGTATCATATAAATAACCAAACGGATATTTGAAATTGTACCTACAATGTTAAATAAAATGTTTAAGGTAAATAACAAAGTTAATATCTCAATAAGCACGTGTTGTATAGTATCCACGTTACGTATCACGTGCATTAATAGTAAATGTTTACTTACTGCGATGTAAGCCATAAGTTTGCCTGGAACAAATCAAATCATTTTTATACACTGAGTCATAAACTGCACATCGATACGTTTCATTCAGACAATCATTGTGCATCATATTTATTACTTGATTTTGAATAATAGTACATAGTTTTAACATAACAAATAAAGCATTTTTCTAGGTATACTAAATTTCCATGCTTCGGGGATTTGAGGATAAGGTTAGTGAATCTGGCTTAAGTTCTAAGCCAGTTATAAATTAAAAATAAATTATAATTTGAATTTAAATTAGTATTGTGATTAGAAAATAAAATTATGCTGATATTATTTTCATATAAATTAAAATAAATAGAACGAGTACACTTATCGGTCTTGATCAGTAACATCATTAATAAAATCAAGTGAGTTACAATTAATTAATTAGGTATAATGAATGCTCATTAACAGAACATACCAACTATTTCAATAACAATATGTTTCCATTACATTTTTTTGTATAATGTACAGTTTTTGTTTAGTGTCAGTACTTTTTCTTATGAAGTTGTACGTAAAGGTGCAATTGTATCCCTGTTGTCGACTGTACATAATTTCTCTCACAAAATTGCCTACTATTACTAACAAAATAAACGCATTTTTTCTTTGAAATTAATAAAAGCATTAATTTCAAAGAAAAAAAGTGAAGTTGTTGTGTTTGATACCATAATTAAATTAAAAAACTATGAATAATGAATTTATAGCGATAGAATGGATTTAAAAAACATAATACCTCAAAAACCATAATTATTCCAAACAATGATTATTGTTACATCACTGAAAATATCAGAGAGTTATTACTTTTTACAGTAACTGCTATTATGTCACTAATACCAGTATGTATCAGACCGTAACGAATTTAACACAAAATACTGATTTCGCACTTACGCAACACCAAAAACATCAAATATGAATGTTGTTTTAATGTCGCAATTTTAATGGAAATAGGTAACTAGGGAGGGCGAGGTGCTGCCGTTCTATCAGCAAGAGTTGAAGGTTGGTGCGGATGGCGAAGAAGACCGGCTGATGTTCATCTGGCCAATGACGATAGTGCATAAGATCAATGAAAAGTCGCCATTGTATAACCTTTCAGCGTCGGATATGCTGAAGGAAAGATTCGAAATAGTTGTTATGTTGGGTAAGTTTGCATTGCTTTACTAATTTTCGAAGTTAATATTAAATTATATATATTATAATACTGACTGTGCCCGTGACTTCGTTTGAACGGAATTCAATATGAATGTAATGTAATTCCGTGGACCCTTAATATTTTTTCTAACATAAAACTTGCCCAAATTGCGCCGTTTAGTATCAGTTATTTGGAATTCCGTCTAAATAGGAGATTACTGGAAGTTAAAATATTCAAAAAATGATATTTTTGTTATAAGTACCTTGTTTATTATTTACTCATTTAAATTATTTTTATAAATATTATCTACTTACAAACAGCCATTTAAATTTTTATTATTTGGTCAGATTCGTTGCACACGTGTACATACTTTGTGTAAACAATAATTATAATACTTTTTATCGTCAAGGGCAAGACGATTTACGAAGCCATTAAAATCACTCGCTCTGAGTGAAACCATAAGGTATATCCCTATGGTATAATATTCCATATGGAGATTATCTATTCCAGGATCTCAAAACATTATTTTACTACATTTATAGTTTTACTACTGTAAATCTATTTGTGTATTGTCTATCTGTCCTACCTTACTTTCCATGTAGGTATACTCATTTAGAATAGATATTTTTTATATAGCACCCACATTTCCCCAGTTTATGTTTATGTGGGTGCTAGCACCACTGCCTACCCCTTCGGGGAATACAGGCGTGAGTTTATGTTATATTTTTTTTTTATATATGTATCAACGTGTAAATTATTTCATAACAAGATTTGAAACGTTCGTTGCTTCTAGATTTTTCGAAGATCTTTTATCTAAATATTAACAGAAAATATAAAACGTAAACGTTAATATTTCACAAAACTATGATGACATTGTGTAAGAACAGAGAAAAATTACGAGTGAAAACGATAATAACAATTGTCGACTTTAATAACTAACAGTTGTCCAAACTTTAAATAAATTCTGACAACAGTATCTACGTAAATTAATAAATCTTTGTTACACGTTTTTCTGGTAAACGTAATCAATATTACGTACGTATATGAAAATAGACTACAGACTGAGTTTGCCAATGCATAGTAACAGAATCTATTCATAAAGTCAAGGAGAAATACAAATAGTTCAGATGACATTATAATTTTCCGTATCAGTTTTGAATCAGTGTAAATCTGGCTAGTGATCAGAATAAATTTTGAGTATCATCAAGATCTTCGAGACCCAAGTCAACCTCACCTACAAGCCGATAGAGATCTTCTCCTCGCAGGCTTTTCGGTGTAGGTAGGTTAGATAGCAGACGCTCCTATAATAGCCGTTTAGGCCAAACTCTAAGGAGTAAGAAGTAAGTCCAGGTTCCGAGATGAATACCTCGGATGCAACCGAGATCAACGCTAAGATGTGGTGGTGGAGTTTGTTGCGCCGATTCTTCTCCATCGGTGCCTAGGAAGCGGTGGTAAACTTAGTTTTAAGCAGAATTTGACGTCAAAAAGTTGTAGTAGTTTGAATAAATAATTTTGAATTTTTCATGATGATATGACATCTAGTGGCCAGTAGCTGTTACACAAAATGTTTGTAGCAGTTTGTAGGTTGTACGTAACATGTTTGACTCTTGGCTGCTTGCTTCTACTTCCTTGACTGACTTTTGGTCGATTACCCTGAACTTTACACTCATTTATGTAGTTCCATATTTTACAACAATTAATTAAAGTGTAAAACTGGCTATATTTAATCAATTAGGCTACAACGCCAACAATAATTTTTCTTTCATAAATATCACGATATTGATATGTTAAAGGGGTTGCAAAGTCGTATATCGATAGTGTTCCAGCTATTCCATCATGTGCTCCAGCTTTAGCTTTAGTTTTATTTTCAAATAAATAAACATAACATAACATAAACTCACGCCTGTATTCCCCGAAGGGGTAGGCAGAGGTGCTAGCACCCACATTTCGCCAGTTTATGTTCAGGTCCCAATGTGTGGCGAGTCTATTGCCATTAACCGGGCACTTATAAACCTGCGATAAATAAACTTTATCGTTATTCGAAAAATTCCTTAAAAGATCTATGAAATACTTTGTTGACAAAAATTACTCTTTGAAATAAAACTACTTTTTACGGATTCTATCGCGATAGAGTAAATAATAACAAATATATCGCGATAGAATCCGTAAAAAGTGGTTTTATGTCAATGAGTGACATTCATGTAAACTTTAGAAAATATCATGTAAAAATTACTCTTTTGAAAATTCAACTTCGAGCATTGCAGAAAAGGGCTATTGTGCACTAGTTATGTGTGCTTTAAAAATGTTCTAGTATATTCTTAGGCTAGTTTTCCTAAAAATATACAGATACTATGTACACTGACGGACTCATAAACTGCATCAAAGTTCAGGTTTACTCTAAAAGGATTTTTTATAATAAGTATGCAAACTTTTTAGATTAAATTATATAAATATGGAAAGACTGGCTCTTAATCTTAAAAAAAAAATTATATTTAAAAATATAACTGCAGTAAAACAAATGAATATAGCCGGGAAAAAAAAATTTACTTGTAGTATCAGATTTGCGTGTTGTTTATAGCAAAGTTTTAAATTGATTCTCATTGATTTTTTTTGTTTTGTCAATTGAATTATTGTTACCAGCATAATTGTTGGGTTAGTTTTTTAACACATCGAGAGTTTTTGAACCATAATATGGATACTTCGTCCGAACAAGCGGCACAAATTGTAGCATTGGTGCGGGAGGGCTTGGATCAACGAACGATTGGTAGAAATTTAAATTTAAACCAGTCTACGGTTTCTAGAATATACAGAAGGTTTGTAGAGACAGGTTCTTACAGGAGGAGACGTGGTACAGGCAGAACTCGAGCAACCACAGGTCGTGATGACCGATTTATTGTTATAACTTCCCTGCGAAATCGTTTCCTCACGTCAGTTAACATCAAAACCGAGCTTAATGAAGTGCGTGGAGTAAACGTGTGTGCACGAACAATAAGAAGATGGTTAAAGGAAGCGGATATCACCCCTTTTAGACCAGCAAATGGTCCAAAGTTGTCTACAGCTCACAGACAAGCTCGCTTAAGATTTGCGCGTCATCACCTGAATTGGACAGAAGAGCAGTGGGCCTCTGTATTGTTCACGGACGAGTGTAGGACATGTTTATATGGTGCAGATGGTCGCAGAAGAGTCTATCGTCGACGTGGGGAGCGATATGCTCAAAGTTGCATTGAGGAGCGTGTCCCTTTTGGAGGCGGTTCATGTATGGTCTGGGGTGGCATATCGATGAACGGGCGAACAGAACTTGTGTTCATAGACATGGACCGTCAAAACGGTAATAGAGGGGGTTTGACAGCACATCGCTACATAACAGAGATATTAGAAGATCACGTGGTGCCTTACATGGGATTCATAGGCGAAAATTTTACTTTAATGCAGGATAATGCCCGGCCGCATGCAGCTGCACAAGTTCAACATTATTGCGAAGAGGTTGGGATACGTACAATGAATTGGCCAGCACGCAGCCCGGATCTTAATCCCATCGAGCATGTTTGGGACAATTTAAAAAGAGCTGTATATGCGAGAAACCCTTCGCCCACGACAGTGGCAGCACTAAGAACAGCACTTTCAGAAGAATGGGACAATATTCTGCAAGATCTTTTAAAAACCCTTATAAAATCTATGCGGAACCGATTAGAATCCGTAATAAGGGCACGTGGGGGTAATACACCTTATTAAAACACAAATAAACCCTTCCATAAAGTTTGTGTCTATTGTTAAAACCAATTTTTTAATTGAACCAATTTTTCTTAAATTTCTGTTTTTTCTTCAAAAAAAGTCTTAAGGTCCTTTCCAGTACATAAACTTAAACTTAAAGATATGACCCTACGCTGTTTTAAAGTTCACGAACCAATCTAGAGGTTTCAATTTAAATCTGTATAGAAAGTATGCATACTTGGTTAAAATATTTATTTCAAAGTCGTCTATTACTTTGATGCAGTTTATGAGTCCGTCAGTGTATATAAACTTTGTTTTCAACAGAATTTTCCATTTGTTACTAGAAACATCGAAATGATACTAAAATGAGTCACATCATTATTAACAAAGAATTTAGAGAATTAGTTTCTGATTCACGCCGAAAAATTTATCTTATAATATTATTTACTAACAAAAAGTATAAAGAACTGCGTGGTAATTATTAATAATATCGCAATTATTTTCTTTATAAGCATCTATTGAACCACCTTAGTGCTTCATTATCATTGTTGTAACAGTTTATTGCTATTCTGTTTTACGATTTTTCTTCTAAATGTTCTTACTACCACGCTTGCTTACGTCATCACGCGAGCCGGTGCGGCACGAGGATGGCGACATTGGCCTGTCTCGTTGTGAGTGTTGTGACGTTTTACAGTGTGATGTAGCCGATCGATACTTTGCCAACAAATAGCAGTTGCCACGAGATTATCTTGTTTCTCTTACTTGCTGGCCTTCTAAAAATTGGCTAGAAAATAAAACTTCGTATTGCATTTCAGAATCTCTAACCGTTATTTTAGCTGTAGCTACGAGTATTACATTGTTGAAGATATGCATACCTATAGGCAATATTAGTTCTGTTGTACAATCGTCTATTACCTTCATTGAGATATATACAATTTCTTTGGATCTTATTTGAAACGCTAGAACTTCAAATGCATCTATAATTTCAGATACTTAAAAAATCATACATAATACTCAGCCCTATATAGTCCTGATCAGGGGCAGGTAGGATAGTTTTGCCACCCCATCGCTCCCGATGATATGGAAGATGTCCACTTCCAAACACTTTTGTTAGAAGGGATTTTGACACTTTGGCCAGTTCAGTCCATCTTTGTACATTGTATGCTAATCGCAATTTATCATGTTTAACATTACAGAGGGTGTGATCGAGTCTACGGGTATGACAACTCAGGCACGCAGTAGCTTCTTACCATCTGAGATCTTATGGGGCCATCGATTTGAAACCATGGTGTCGTTCAGGAAGGATACTGGCGAATATGAGGTGCGTTATTAGCTATTACCTAAAATTTAGATCGGAAAAAATCAACATCCTAGATGGTACTTGAATCTGGAAATCTTCTTTGTGGATTGCATGCTAGGTGGATACACACTTTGTAATTTGTTATTCGCCTTATTCGACCGCATACGACGAAGTGTGTAGAGCTCTTTCGTTTATGGCTGGTTTGTTTGTTTTTGATTTCGTTGATGGTTTTCTTTAGAGCGAATAGCAAATACGTACGTTTATCCGTTTAAATTTTTTGACATTCATCAAACTACGCGAATCAGCAGATATTTGGTATATTTGTCACAATCAGCACAAAATGTGAATATCATATGTCGTTTACTTATATACCTAACAAATATTAAGGCGAATATAACCAAGCAGTATAACAAATAACACATAACGAACTATGGTTCCGCATTAACAGATGCATATCAAACGACTTCGTGATAACGATAGCACAATTTCATGGAAATTAGTTTCAGATTCTGTGAGGCTTGCCTAATCGATGACTGGTAGGTTATTACTGCCAGTCATGTGATAGGCAGACTCTACATGATATAAAATAATGTTAAAGGGAATTAACACAATTCTGGTATATATTGATCTAGCTCTTGCCCCCGAATCCGCCCGCTTGTATGTTGGTTATTGTGACCAAAAAAAAATCTTTAGGTGTGAAAGCGTAAAAGACAAGCAAGACAAGAGCTACTTATAACACCTATTGCGAATTAAGACCTTTATTGGTAATATTGACCAGATACACTAACTCGGTGGTTTAGATCCTCAGTCATCGTTGAATCCATAAGATAGAAGGTTGAATACCCGCCCTTACGTTTACGGTATTATTATTTCATAATGTATGTGCCGTTATATGTATACCATTCCATGGAACGCCAAAGTTTAAAACTCTCCTGCACAAATACTCGCCCTGCAGAAACATCTATAAATCACATTTTAAAAAGGAAAATGTTTATAAAACATGAAAAATCTGGCCAAGGATAATAATTTCTCTACCGATGGGTTTCTTGAATATAAAAAACCTTGTTAGAGTCGGTCAGTGAACTTAACAAGGTTTAGAATAATTACGTATAGATCAATCATTCATATAAAGTTTTGTCGTTTTTGTGTCCATCGAAATGAATTTTCATAGAAAAAATGTCATAAAAAGCTATAGAAAATGCTCGTAATCGTATCATTTTGCTTCTTTGACCTTAATCTCACCTGTGGTAGGCAAGTGTCAGACTATTGTAGAACATGTATCTAGAATATGCTAATAAAACTCGGCCATTGAGTTTGGGGTTAAAGGCACTAATAAAAAAAAACTATTGAGGAAATAGACGATTCTTGTCATTATTCCATGTATATAGATCATTCGTCATCATATAGGTACATTTATCATGTTTTGTGTTCTATTTCATAATTAAGTTCATGTATTATGTGATGTTTTCCTTATTACGTAGGCCTTACGGTTCATATTGAAACCAAATAGTTATGAAACACCATCACCCGTACAGTTACAGATTATAGAAATGAGTCACTGTCTAGTGTAGATTACGCAACACCAAATGTTAAAGACATTGGTGATTCAAATTCACCTTCATGAGTGTTAAGAAGTTCTCAGAATTTTGACAATGTAAAACATATATCTATACTGATACAACAAAATAATATGTTATTCTTATTTGGGTTCACCTACCTCTTTAGTCGGTCTTTTATAAATCAATTTAATATGACATGAAGGTGAATTACGTTTAGAACTTGAATTCTACAAAAACTTTTGTTATTATCTTCTTAATATTGCAGCTTGAGATCCCAAGTTCGATCAATATGTAAATAAATAAATAAATATTCCACAACATTCTACACAACGCTATCCAGACCCATGGTAAGCTTTTTTATAGCTTGTGTTATGGAATCTAGGATGCGGATAAACATACTTATATACTTTTTTTTGTAAATACATACATATTATACAGAGAAACACCCAGACCAATGCAAATAGCCATATTCATGCATACAAATATTTGCACTGAGCGGGAATCGAACCCGCACCTCCGGCGTGGCAGTCGCGTGCCCACTCTCACAGCGATGGTACGATGCGCAAACGCTTGGGGTGCGGCCGCCTCCTTCTGCGAGCAAGTAATGCTCGAGAAGGAGGCGGCCGGTCGGGTCCGGACCAGACTCCGGGCCCGGGAAGCCCGTGCAGAGCGAAGGCGAACCGGACGTCGGAGATCGCAGAACGACCTCCGTCCTCCATGAGCGCTGGCCTGGGGGTGACCGGTGGAGCCGCCTGTCACCTGGGTGGAGCCCCCACAACCCGAAGGGGGCCATCTCGAAAGAGATGGTCCTGGGTCTGCCGGGGTGCGAGAGATATGCTTTTGGCAATCTCACCTCCGGCAGCCAAGGACCCAAGACGGCGTGCGTTTTAGTCGGTTCGAGTCCGACATAACCGCCTCCACCGGCTCCGTGGGGGTGGTATCCGTGGGCATTTTTCGCACGATATAAAAAAAAAAAAAAAAACTCGCGTGCTCTACCGCCACGCCACAGAGGCTGTGTGAATGTATATGTAGGTATTTAATGTATTCTTAGGTATGCAGGTATTAGAAAAATAATCTTGCGCTTGACTTGGCGAGTGCACTACCGCGTTCTCAGATGCCTCATTGTACCCGGTGCACTGAACTGTGCACAAAGATATTTAATAAGCACTATAAATGTGTATTTAGCTCATGAGAAAGGAAGATATTTACAAGGCAAACTGCGTTTAAGCAATGCTCTGGAGAATGTACAAACTATTATAAAATTATGCACATTAAATTAAACGCATAGACGACGGCGCCATAGACTGGCTTAAAGCCCCATTAATTAATTTATTTGCTTATTAATAATACATTTCAAAGAAATACTTAAGGTTTATTTATTGATTTACTAAATTAGATTATAATAATATCGTGAACAAGTATTTGCTCTTGATACCAGTCGATACACACATTTAAAAGCGGAAAAAGAGATTGAGAAATAATACAGAGGCTAATATTAATATGATTCCAATTTTAAATAAACAATTTCGGGTAAAAATATACCTTAACAATACAAATAATAACAATGGTCTTTAGTTCCACAGTACGCTACTTTATAGTACAATACCTTCTTTTCAAGATACAACTAAAATTTTCCTATTTCATAATGGTTATATCATACATTTGCTCGACGGTTGCCGATTATCTTGACATAGTCTTTCAATCTTAGAGAGAGAATTTAAAATGTTCTCGATCTAACTGACACCTTACCGGGTTATGGAAATTGAAGAAGCAAAAAACGTATGCCAGGATCGTAGCAAATGAAATACTCAGATCAATGCAAATAAACAAATACACACAATATATTTGCATGGAGTAGGATTCGAAACCACCATACTATCAGCCGAACTCTACCCGCTAACCTCGTGCAGTAAAGTAACATTTGCCTTTATTTCGGTGTTTTTTTTAGAAATAACTGACCTTTACTAAAACATGTAAATTGGCAAATTAAACAGTTATTAGTTCATTTACTTCCGAGGTTATCGACTTGAAACAATAACAACAAGCAAACAATATTATTCGTGACCTTATAAAAACCTTCGTAAATACTTAGTTAACACGGATGACAAAATCTCTTTTTGTATTCTACTGTGAAGTTTTTTCCCACTAATCGCACCAACATTTTAAATGTGAAGGTTCCATGACCTTTTATCCCAAAAAGTTAAAATAAAAAATCGGTAAAATTGCAGGACGCAGATAGGAAATACCCACAATGACAAAATAATTTGAACGACATGACCGTTACCATTAAATAGTGACACTCCAGGAGTGCCAACAAAAGTGAAAA
Source organism: Eilema sororculum (assembly GCA_914829495.1). NCBI lineage: Eukaryota > Metazoa > Arthropoda > Insecta > Lepidoptera > Erebidae > Eilema > Eilema sororculum. The sequence goes on from OU618541.1 coordinate 10,293,631, forward strand.
CTGGTATACTTATGAACAAGGGGTGTCGGTAATGGTAACGGTAACAGTGTCACATGTCCAATTGTATTTCTTCTCCTATAGAAGTTTCACTAATCGCTTATTGTATGTAGGTATACCTACTTAAAAAATATCAACTAATTGTACAGAATTTCAAACAGGCGCTGAATTTTGAACGATTTATGTTTATACGAAAATGAATGTTCCTTTTGTTTATAAAGCTTCTCGTGAATTATTTGGCAGAACTGCTAGCGATGTTATTGGAATATATTCAAATGTTATATACAAACTCACCTTATTGTGTTGATTTATAGCTATGTTGGCTCAATATGTTCCTGTGTTTACATTCAGTGGACTGAGTGAACGAAAGGAGTTCAGGAGTTAATGTACAGCTTTCTTCCAATTATAGAATTGTTTGATTGGAAAAACACATTATTTCAATCTGAATGAGGTTGTGGGATCTAGATTGATATGCGCGCAGGCGAAGCCGCGAACTTCACTTCGACAAGGTCTAATGGGCCTGTTTGTTAATTTAAAGTTTCCTTTTTAACTGGTTGAATTAAAGGCATACAAGTTAATTGTTATTCGAAAACCACGTGAGTCGTATAGCTACATGATCAAGGCTATTGTTTAATTAACTGTCGTAGGGCAACAGGTCTGCACTTAACGATAAACCATGTGGGCAAACTGGTACCGGTCGTGCCACCTACGGAAACTGGAGCAAGAAGAATCCTAAGTCCATTGATGTTACAAAAAATTGTATAACTGGCAAAATTAGGTCTATTCCTATTTGGCCGTATTGATGAATCGGATCAGAGGCCTTTTGAACAACATCTGGGTCATTTCTCTATTTGACTATGAGTTTCAAAGGCGGTCGTAAATGTGTCAGTTAACACGAACGCTCGTAGTTACGTAAAATGTGGTCAAGCCAAATAAGTGCCCAGCAGTCATATTGACAGACACCACGAGAGTTACCAAATTGTTTTCATTAAATTACAGTGTATTTTTTGTAATTAGATAAGTACTTATGTTGTGAAAACTTCTTCTTCAGGTTGACTACACCAGATTCAACAACACGTATGAAGTAGATACACCCTTATGTTCTGCGAAACAACTCGACGAGCTCCGGGCAACTGTTTCCACATCGCAGAAACTAGGTAGTTACATATTTTTTATAATAATATAAATAATCGTTTTATTACAGAAAATTATATCTGAGATCAATAATTTGCCCCGTAGAAAATAGAATTAGATATTTTTTTTATGTTTAATCCGTCATTTATTGACACTTATTACGTACACATCATTTACGTTTAATCCACGTCGGCTAGTAGCAACCATGCTGCTATAGATAGAGATTGTATGTTATTTTAATATCTAAACCTTTTTTATTACAGACCGTATGCTGGGCACAATTCCTAAAACATTCTCTGCCGACACCTTGGACCTTAGCTCCGTTGATTCCATGTCCTTAGATGAACATATCGAGATTAAAATACCAGAAGCAAGAGCCCGTGAGAACAGGATAATGGCACAGAATAATTTCGTTCACCACATCAATGAAAGGTCTAGAAACCCAAGTCACACACATTTGGCTGTTGAGAACGGCCAAGATATTTATAGAAATCATCTTCCAAATCATCCAACTGAGTATAAACATCATGATAGTAAGGAGCATATGCACAGAAGCCATAGTCACGCTAGCATGAAGAGGGCGCATGGGTTGATGCCGAATGGGGTCGGCCATGCGGGTAATGGTCACCATGAACACGGGCACGATGAGCATAGTAAATTAAGAAAGTAAGGAAAATTCATACTTTTTCTCTCCTTTGAATCTAATTATTTCAGTTTTCTAGTTTATTATTTAGTATAAAATTCATTGTTTTTTAAATTTGTATATTGGCACTTCACATTATATAAAAGATATTTTTATATTTTTCAGATCCCCAAGTGAGAACCACATAAGCAAGTCGCCTGTGATCCCCATACTGGTGACATCACCGGAGGTGGAACCGGCCTGACGTCCACTGCGTGACCACAACCCTTCAGTTGTCACTCGGCACAAGCGGTCACATGTCACGTTCTCCTCACACACTGAGAGCATCGAGAATATTTGCGCTGAAATAGATGAATAGTAACAATATTAAAATTATATAAAGACTACACAGTATACGAATAAACTTTTATCAGAATAAAGGAAGGAACTTTTATCAGTGTCCTCAATATAAATACTGCAGAGATAGAGAAGTTATTTTCTTTTCACTTCTACAAAAATATTTTTTTGTATCCAATTTATACAAAAGTTTTGCAAATAATACTCGAATTTATAGCAATTGCTCAAGAATCGAATAAATTTTATGCCTGTTCAGTACCTTCAAATAGTAGTTCAGTTTCTACTGACTTTATTTCACGCGACATCGATGTACCAGATGGGGTTGTATTTAGACCAAGTATTTATTTAGTTAATTTTAGTCACTGTAGTGGCGGAGACAGCATGCGTATTCGTTTTATATAAAATTCGCGTGACAAATATCAAAAAGTCGTATTGAAAATTTTATCAGAACCAATAGGATGCAGACAGACAATATTATATTGCTATCCAATATCATGATCCAGTGTAGGGACCAATCGCGTTTGAAGTGCACGAAAGGGATTATTCCACGATAATTAATTGTTTATACGCACCCATACGGCTTCTATCAATTTTTTACTCCTCCTTTTGGCATTAGTAATGCGGCAATAACGTGTCACATAAACCAACGAAAGACATGACTTAATTCTTTAATCATGGGTTGTGGTTAAATTCTTTTAACTCCCATGGACACTCTTTTAATAAAATATTTTCTTACCTTACGTTACGTTTACAAATGTTGTGAAAGTAAATTATTAAAAAGGTAAAAAAGTTCAAAGCAAAGTATCTTAAAGAACGTGAGGTTTTAGTTGATAATATTATGAAGCTTTAAAATCTTAGACGCGTCTCCGCGTTTGTGTGTAAGCAGTAGGAGATATCTTGTATGCTTTTTTCATCGACAGTCAAACTGATGATGGAAGTAGGTCTTAATTTAAGAGGTATTTATATTCCCAAAAGAAATACGAATTTAATTCAAAATTGAAGTGGCCCCTGTTCAGTCATTACTTTACATAGTTTTATCTAAATTCCAAAGATGTAATTCGTTTCTTCGGATGAAATCCTAAACTATTAAATAGTGCAAATATGTTTAAGTACTTGAATAGAATTATATCGAGCTTTCTACGTATCGAGCTATAAGTATGTGCTTAGGAGCTTTTGTAATAAAATCTTACAAAAATACCATATTGGGTATGATCGCAGAGCACGCTTTTGGGGCTACTAGGTCAGATCCGATGAAGTATTTATGTGATGATTAAAATTAGACCTTAAATGCATGTCAATAAAATTAAAATGTCAAATACATAATTTCAGGCATAAAACCAGAGTCGCGCTATTTTCAATGGGGCATCCATATTTTGTAATCATCACATAAATATCCATTCTAGGTCTATCAGTCAGTGTCAGCTAGCTGTCTTATTTACCGATCCCGAACTTAATAGCGTAAAAGCCTGCTATTCGAACATACTATTATAATGTATAAGTACCTACAATATTCGATTAAACGATAGACTTCGATACTTAAATAATTCGGACAAAAGTACTTAGGACTTAGCGGGTTTGTACCTACTTTATGTACTCGCCTAAAATACAATATATGTTCTTAAAATATAAGTATTAGCTTTATTACTAATACTTGGCTATAAGCACTGACTATAATATTAATACACGTATCTACATTACCCGTACGTAATAACTACAGTACCCGGCTTGTGATTTAACGCGTTAGGAATAGTGAGGGTCAGTTTTGTAAAGCGTTCTCTCTATTGCTTATCAGTCTAAGAGCATGGTATCTTTATAAAGTAGTTAAAACTGTTCGTGTTTATAAAATATTAAAATTCGAACTTCGGTTTAAACTACTCTAAAAAGATATCAAACAGGTAGACGCGAAGTGTCCTCTCTATGACATGATAGATAGAATACTTTTTAAAACGGACTCTCACTCTTCTACCCGATGCCAAATCGAAGGTGTGTACTGTATTATAATCTTTTTTTTAAAGTTGCAAAGTCCAGGGGCCTAAGTGGCGCGGGCGCTGCTAAATTATAATATTAGCCCAAAGCTTTGTATTTCCTGATAGTATTTATCAGCCCAAACAGATTATAAAAATTTAATACAAAATGTACACGACTTTTATTTCTACGATGACCTTTAATTCTTTTAATTATTTTAACCTACTTTAAAAAAAAAACTATATGTGTTAATTCATTTATTAGTATCACAATACTGTAAATAAAAGAGAATAAGTACGTCGATGTTATTAGTTCTACTACTGGACGCTAGATGGCGCTGTAGACAATAAAAATTTATCAGAATACGTTACAACTAAAGAATACAAAATTACGTACTATTACATACAGAGAGTTAATGTATAACATCAAATCAATTACTTCTATATGAATAATTTATTTCCTAGTAAAAATTAAATGTCACAATATCTTAAATTTCTCCAACACATGGTGCCTATTAGGTGTAAGTACATTACTTATAAAGCAGATTTATAGGCAAACAGTTTACTTAGAAACATAAATTAGGTCTATGTATAATAATATAGAAATATACGAATAAGTACTATCATCACATAACTCGTTCGAGTAAGATAGAGATTGATTGATCATTCACAACAGTGAATATTGATACTAAAAATACCCTTACCCTATCAACTTAGACTTTGTCAGTTTTCTTCGACCTCCTTCTCCTTTCAAAGCGACTTTCTTTTTCTTTTTCTTTCTCTTCCTCACTAGACGATGACGATTCTTCAGTAGGACTGCTGAAGTAATTCGGAGGATACTTGGGGATACAAGATCCTCGCCGTGACAAACTCACTCTTTTGATGGCATCTGCTACGAGTCGATCGGCTATATTTGCTAGTTCGGCCGGAGGAGGGAGAGGTAATGCCGGCAGAGGTCTAACTTCGGGAATAATGGACTCCCTTATCGCTATCTCAGTTGACATCGGGGAAGTGCCTGTCATGTAACCTGGAATGTAGATTTCGAATTCATGAGCACAAATTATAATTAATATTAATGGCTTACACAACTAACATTTCAAAGCAGTTGTCTAACTGTAGATAAAGAAGAATTGAAGGAAATAGAATAGTCACAGTTAAATAACGCTACAATTGACGTGAATACGTCCTCGTAGAGAATCGTAGAGAAGAGGTTGAGAATATTTGGATTCTTCACCAACTGTACACAAGAGACAGGACACACGGGTGTCCAGTTAGTGAAATATAAAAATCTCCTTTAATTAGTTAATGCGTTTCTAGGTAGTATTAGGTAGGGAAAAGTTACATCAACATGATTAAGCCTTTTCCTACAACGTTGATAAATAGGTACGTATAGGTTGTATGGTAAAGCGTCTTCCTGGCCCAAGCTAACCATTGTTTAACCATTTCCACACAAAGAAGTCTGACTTCAATTTCCACTCGCAATTGGGGTGGTTCGACGGCAGTCGCTACCGTGAAACCCAATCGAACCAAATCGTAGAACGGAGTAGCAGAGCGAACCCTGGGCTCCAAAGTGCAAGCTTTGGTACAATTGATTTGTGTTTTAACGAAGAGGAAAGGTAGTAGGTAAACAAATATACCCCCTACCTGATGATATGCGATTATCTGTAAACGCCTGCAAAGTCAGCGGCGACATCCGTGCGTTGCTACCTGTAGACGAAAAGGAGAATGGTGAAAATGGTGAAAAATGTCTCAAGTAATATATTAGTCCAGTCTCCAGCACAACTGTTTGGAAGTAAAGCCAACCTCACATGCTAGCTGGTAACATAATTATGTGTAAATATGTATAAAAACTAACTAACTAATCAAAATAAGCCACACAAAGATTAAAAACTAATAAAGGAATCTAAAGCGCAAACTTGGTATGTAGGGGTCGGGAGTAGGTATATAGTAGGAATACTAACGTTGTGATGATGATAATGATGAACACATTAAACGTTGTTCAATATTGAGAGCGTCATACTTCCCTGATCGAGTCGCCTTATGTGCTATTTGCTTGTGGAACCCAACTCCCTCAATGTTTAATCTCACCGGAGTTAACGAAGAGGTATATCGGACTCAAACCGATTAAAACTGCATAGTGTTTCGTCATATCGGCCTATTTGTCTGTCCTCCTATTTATTTTGTCTATACCATTTTCGGTAGTAACTACTTTAGGCAAAGTCCTCATTTACAGTAGTCTTTTTGAAGGACTCGTAATTTGACACTTCGGGAAGAAGAGTAGTTTGGCTAAAATCGGCTAGTTTCGGTTTTGCAGAGAGTAATAACTATCGTATATCTTGCGGACAATTTTTTTTTATTTATAGAGTAGTCAAAATCGTTGTGTTATTACATCTCTGGGTACCTGCTTACTGTTCTCCCGTAGTTGCTGTAAGTTTACTTCGGTTTTAACAACTCTAAAAAGATATCAAGTTGTTGAGAAACGATTAAGGGAATGCTTTATAAAACCGAAGCCAATCTTAGTTAGCTCTCATTCTTCAGTTCGAACGTGCTAATCTTAAGTCGAGTACTGCACCTTGTAAGTATGTTAATCATTAAAATGTCACTTGATTGACGCTAACGGTCAATGACTTTGATAAGATTTGAATGATAAGTACGGAAACTTGTAAAGGGGCTTAGAAGCGGTATTTCGCTACCTACTGCAGTATTTAAAATGTAATTATTTTTGGTGGCTGAATGCTGCTTTTCTGCCATTTTAAAATTTTAATAAATGCTCGATTCATATTACTAATTTAAGTCCTGCTGATTGGGTAAATACAAATATGAATTAGAAATATAATATAAATTACCTACTAGATATATTCCTTGTGTATCGATTGTTCAATGGCATTAGGTATCTAAGTGCCTTCAGCAATGAAGTTATCCTAAATAAAACGTAAAGTCAACGGTATTAAAAAAAAGATCATTATAACAAGTTTGTATAGCGATCTTGCGCTTGACCCAAACCCTACTAATTTTAGCATTGTCTGACTCTATGGGATCCACGAAAAATAATACAGGAGAAGTTTTACCGACAGCGAAAGAAGTAAAAAAAAGTGTCTTTGAGGAATTCTTTAGAACTTCATACATGCAAGAGCACAACACAAGATACTTTTGGTACTTTCCTGGTACTGGCTCATTGCTTTATAAGGGGATCAATTTTTTCGAGTTACATAACTATAGTTTAAACAGAAATTCTATTCTTTCCGACGCCCTTGCAATCTATTGTGAACATAAACAGACGAAATCCTCATCCAGCTACAACGCACGATAAACAGTATCCAGCAGTAGATTAAAACTGAACTCCACTTGACCAATATTTCAAGTCTAACGTAGATAAAGTCTGAAGAGATAGACTCTGAACTGAAGAAGATTTAAACGTCACAGCTCTGACATCACAATACAAATTTGGACGTAAACACAGATAAGCAGACGATTATCTTCACAAGACACTTTTTACACACCGTAAACCTTCAGGTAAGTTTTCTATCACTCTACACTTAAGTGTTAATCAAATATTGGAGGGTATTAAGCAGGGTTTTTGAGGTGACTCACAAATAACAACATGCAATCGACAAAATTTTCTTAAATTTTGTTTAGAAATTCTTTGCCAGTTGTAGTTCTTTATTCTTTCCTTTCTTGTAAGGGAAAAGGCGTTTTGGTTTCAAGTCAATTTTGTGGTAAAAATAGTTCCACAAACAAAACAGCTTCAGAACATCAATTTATTAATTCCTCATTATAGTTCTCAGTTATAGACTGTGTAGAGTGTTAGAATTTCTAAGGTATCATAAATCAAACACAGATCAACGTCACAACATAAATAATTATTTCTTCAATATTTACATAAAACAACAGAATACATCTTTAACATAAGAACATGCGTAAGTTTGCTAGTACTAAATATTGAAGAACAATGTTAAAATACGTATATACACACTAAATAATACTATCACATTCTAGGCACATCCTGAAGCAGTGATTTATAATCGATACTTATAACTAATATTACATTAATATCAACATTGCACAACATTTTATTACAATTTGGAATGTATTTATTTGATAACAACACAACCAGCAAAACTATATCCTTATTTTTAATACTACATTGTATTAAAGTGTACATTAAACTGACTAGTGGCACTGGGTTTTGAATTCAGAATACAAAACTACTTATTATGTTATCAGACCTTTTGTAGCAGATAATCTCTTATATATTAATACCCAATGTATTTCACATACTGGATTCTTCTCTAATTATATCCGATTCCTTACCTATCTTCAGATCCTACTGGTAAACGCGTAAAGCTATCATAATCTTCATCATAATCTTCTAAAATTAATCATTGAATACGTCAACAACATTCACTACATTCTTGAAGCTATTTCTTTGATCTAGTTATTCTAGTTTATCTAAAACATATTTAAAGATTTTTACATTTTTCATGAAATTGACCACAGCGAATAGTTCACGTACGCTGAATTCTTTTTTTAATCTGTTTTAAAGTGTAACTGTAAAGTCACCATCCTTTTGCTCGGCTTTGGGCTCCTGTTGATCAGGACCATGGGGTGGCATCTTCAGCATCAGGTGTTGTTCTCCGCTCTCTGTGTCACATACATAAACACACACACAATTACATACATGTAAGTAGGAATTAATTGTGCAGTAAACTACTAGTGTGTAATCTTTAAGAGATATAGATAAAGGTTAAGGGTTATTTGACTTTTCAGACCTAAACCTAATTATAATCTACAGCTCTTCATTTGTAATTTATTTATTGATGCAAATTAATAACGTTAGTCTGATGAGAAACATCATAGAGATGAAATTTAATTCAAAATAATTCATTTTCAATAAATATATTAATTCTAAATAATGAAACTAATTTTCCATTTATAAATATCAAAATGATTATAATGTACACTGTACTTTAACTATTATTTATATTTCGAATATTCGTTAAGTTCAGTACTTTTATAAACAAATTAGCACCTAACCTAGTTACAGATATTTCAAAAATGTAACAGACAAGGTAAGATTAGACATAAGGTCAGTCGAGAGTGTTATTTTTTGATAAGAGAAGCAAACATAGACACTATACGTCATATCAATCTTTCTACATCGAGCAATGCAGAATGCCAGACTATATAAATGCAATAATACTAATTCTAATGATATTACTAATGGTATTATATTAAATAAAATTAGTAGGTTAGTTGAACTCTACTTATTAGTCATTAAGTTATAGTACAAAGCAATGAAATAGAGAGGAGATGGCAGATGGAAATGATTTGCAACACCTCAGTTTGAAAGAAAATGCTAAAGTCAAGAGGATAAACCGTCTCCTAGAGCTTAACATTTTTTTTATTTAAAGAAAATTACAATGTTAATAATATGCAAAGATGATATGATGAAACCGTGTTAGATAAATGAATTGTGAGAACGAAAAAGTTAACAAAGAAAAAATCAAGTTGAAATAAAGAAAAATTCAGTTTTAGGTCCAAGATTTGTACAAAATATAAAGAGTCCATTATTATCTCAGACAATAAATCAAATCTATGAGCATTTTCAACTTTTAACTTTCCAAAATACAGTTTATATATATAAATTTGAACATATTTGACAATTATTTTAGGTATCATAACTATTTGTACAAGACCTTATTCATTGGAAGTTAAAAATTTGAATCAGATAAATTGATTTACTATAATAGCCTAACCACAAACGACTAAAGTAATAAGAAATATCTCTTTATTTGCAAACCTAAAGTCAATATACTGATGACAAATAATGTACGACAGTCACCGACATAAAGGCAAATACATATCGTTCAACACCTGTTTCACAGAATTTTTAAGTAAGTATAGGCAATGTAACAATACAAACAATAGAATATATGAACTTGTATAATCTAGGTTTCCATGCAGCTGACTAATAAAAGTACTGAAAAATATCAAACATTTCAAACTGGTAATTTACCAGGCATTAAAGTAATGTTAACCAATTTACTTGTTAATTCAATACAAATTGTAACATATTTCTGACGACGGGAGACGACCAACAAAGGTAATTAAGTCAACAAGGGAAAATGCATTTCATAATAAATATCACTAATCATGGTAATACTCAAAATTTAACATGTGTTTGTAAATGTAAATGCTTTGTGTTTCATTAATTTTAAAAGGTCGTAACGACGCTTATGTCAAGAGGAGAACGGTAAAAAAGGACATCGTTGTCTTATACCATTGACAATACAAATGTATCCTGTATCAAAAAGGGGAAACAAATTGGCAAAATGGTACATCCTGTTCAGATTTGATAATAGTTTCAACGGTCGACGTCTGTAATCATGTTGAATCGATTGAAGTTGAAGAACAATTGCTTAAGGTTCTCTGAAAGAACATCTTACAGGCTCTAGGTTTGTAAATAATTTGAAGTATTGTTTTGTACCTAAGTTAAACACAATTTTCTTTATTTATACAGGTATAATGATGATTATGCAAAGGTTAAAGAACCCGCAATTCATTGGGGATGACAAAATTTTTTGTACAATTTCTGTATAGTGTCTTGTTGCAAATATATCTATCATATTAACGGTTTCATTGAACTAAAACAATAAATGCCAATTGTGCATTTGAACAAAAGCACCAATTACCAATGACTTTGAAAATAAACCACTAAAAATGTCAAATGACACATTATTCGCACCTTTTTGGCCTACTGAAAATTTCTGGCACGTTCTTCTGAATCATTTACTTATTAAAACAAGTACCTACATAATATTTAACTATTACGTCAAAATGCAAATTAAGACCATATAGCACATATTTTAAAAATATTAGCGATACTTAAACACACATTGTGTTGAACATACTTAGCATTATTTGAAATAACTGATACTCAGAACCATTCGTACGAGTATATGCCGCGCTAATTGGCGACTTGTGATCTTATTTATTTGCTAATTAATATAACTAGGTACTTGTTAAACACATACACAACATTATTTTTCATATCGACAACTCTTACGTCATTATAGGCACTAAACATAGTAAGTATAATCCGGATCAGTACAAAAGGGATGATGAACATTGCATTTTTTAAATATCACCTACCTTATAATTATAAGTTATAACCTTCCAACTTTGATTATATCACTTATTATTAAAATTCCTTCATTTTTCGATTAAACTAAGGTACTTATATCACACAAAAAGTAAGGTATTTCAAATAAAAAGTAAATATATTTTTGCATAAAAGTGTCTTCATTAGCGAGGTCCCTAATCTTTTAGTCTCAATGTTCTTTAATATTTTTCTATGAAAGTGTCTACATTAAGATTAGGAGCATTAGTGACGCTTCTAATGTTTTATTGTCTGAATGTTCTCTATACTCTAATACTTGCACACTGATGCTGATATCATTGACACTTTTCGTGTCCGTTGCATTACATATGGCTGTACTTTTTGTCAATATTTGAAATGTTAATTCAAACTGATTCCATAAAATCCCTCCATCTTAAGGTTTCTTATATTAAATATATAGCAGATATATGGCATTACGAATATATTTTTATTCTACATATATTATATAATAATTAAGATGTAAGTCCATCTACGTTTACGTTATGAACATGTGTAATATCTAAGTATATAAATACGTTTCCATTGTTTGAAGTATGTGACACGCTTCATAAGAGATCACGAGCATAAAGTTCTAACGAGGTATGAATAACTTTATCATATTTCATGTAAACTGTGTTATATGTACATTATATTATACAGGTATACCCATGTAAATATATAAACAATTTAATCTGATATGTAAAGATTTCATGTATGAGCAAAATGCATTGTTTCTGCTTATATTGAACCATAATTTGTAAGATACGGCATGTTAATCAAAACTCGTGATCTACGAGTACTCGTGTACATATTACGATATTCGTATCTTCACGTAAAGCAAAAAATAGTAAAAATAATAATTTCATTCATTAAGATTAAAAGGTAATATTTATCAGTATCACATGGCCGCAATGCTATTATTGCAGATTATTGAAGTTGTCTTCAGTAACTTCACTAACCTAAAAGTGCAATAAGAACACATGGTTGCACTTACCTAATTGCTAACAAACATTAGGTACAAATCATATTATATTGTTGTTAACATAAATATAAATATTCTCTTCTTTGGTCTGCATTCACTAAACTCCACAGAATAACAAAAAAAATTCAAATAACAAAAAAGCTTGTGTGCCACGTAATAATGAGATTTAAGGCCAAAAAATTCCATTTTAGTCACGAGAGTTCAGACTATCAAATGTATTTGCATGAATAATTTATTTAGAAATATATACAAATTGAGAATTTCCTTTTTAGAAGTCGTTTAAAATAAATACTAATTTTTTAACATTAATACTAATAAAGTCAGTGCAATAAATAACCTTTTATTCTGTAACTACACTTATTACATAGTGTTAATATTATGTAGGTTAAAAAGTATGTGGCACGCTGCACGCATTGAACCTTCAGCTATAAATTAGACTTTATCACGTGAAGGCGCAAATAACAACTCCGTATGTTGACCCTAGATAAATAATATTGCATATATCAAGAAATATCTGTTACAATACTAATTGGAACTCATAACGGAATAGTATAAACTATGTTCAAAAATAACAATCAGACATTTTCATAATACACTAACTCCCTAAATTATATACTTACAATGTATATGAGTAATTTGAACAAAGATAAACCTCTAAAATTACCATTGCCGATATTTATCACTTACAAGTAGGTACCTTTTACCTATATACCTAGCACAGCACAACAATAAAAGCACAAAAACAATTAACTGACACTTGGTACATACACCCAACCACCACGACCACACCTAAAGCCATATTTAAGTCGTAAAAAAAACTCACCGATCGACCTACGATCACCCTGACTGCCGTAGAACTCATCCAGCTCCTTGGCTGAACACAGGGGGGTGTCAACTTGCGATGTCTCATCAAACTTCGAGTAATCAACTTCATATCCTTGCCGCTCACGATTGTATGTCACCAATGGAATAAACCTATGTCCCCACATAATTTCACTTGTCGTATAACTCGAGCGCGCTTGCGTCGTCTGTCCAGTAGATTCTATTGTCCCCTCTAAAATAACCACTATCTCGAACCTCTCCTGTAATACATCCGCGGCAGAAACCGCATAGAACGGACTGTCTGCATTTATCTTATGTACCATCGTTATCGGCCAAATGAAAAACAAATTGCTGTCACATCCGTCAGCATTTAGCTCCAGTTCAGTCTGATAGTGAGACAATACCTCCCCTTCCTTAGTTGTTCTTGATCGTATCAGTTGAGCTCTCACGCTAGCCCCTATAATGTGTGATTTCCTCAAGTCGCCCACTCTAAACATCAAACTTAGTTCTCCGTCTCTTTGACACACAACGCAGTACTTAGAAAAAAGAAGTGTTTGCGTCCTATGTTTAGGTCTCGTCATCTTAGCAAACACAATTCCCACCATAAAAGCTTGGATCATCACACCGACGATACTCTGAAGACACATAATAAATATAGCTTCTGGGCATTCTTCTGTTGTTGTTCTAGAGCCGTAACCAATCGTATGTTGGGTTTCAATACTGAACAGGAAGCAGGAGGTAAAGTCGTGAATATTGAAGATACAGGGCTTCCAATTTGAGGTTTCTTGCATAGGGGGTAAATGGTCTGGCTCTAAATCTCCATGTGTAAATGAAATCAACCACCAGATAAGCGCAAATCCCAGCCACGACAAAATGAAGGATAATGTGAATACTAGCAATGTCCATCGCCATTGTGCATCCACGAGTGTCGTGAACATATCCTGCAGAAATCTCAACCGCCGTTGAGAGATCCGAGATTTGAGAATGTTACACTCTCCATTTTTGAGAATAGCGCGTCGCCGTGTTCTTCTAGTTGCACCATGTCTGTGAGATCTGCTCCTAAAAATACAAACAAATATATTTAATTATGTCTTACTTCAGTAATACTAGTTAGATACCTAGCCGGTATGAACCTGGAAGTGTGAATGTCGAGTTCACGCTTGCGTTGTCGCACGGAGCAACGGAAACGGCCTTCATTAAAACTAATACAGGGAATATTCTAACTCGAGTGAAGAGAATATGCCTTCTAATTTAAATAAATCGTTTCTAATAATCACGACATTTAACAAAAAGGAAAACATTGAAAAGCGTATAAACGGACAAAAGCAGACACAGTACGGGCGTGAATCTGTTGGAGACGGCACAGGGGTTCTTGTCTCGACGAACCTCTTGCTGCCTGTTGTTGGGTAGTAAACTCCGGGGGAGAGATTTCCATTCCCGGCTACTGGCTTCACTTTGAGCCACTCATCAGGAAGTAATTGTGTCTCCTCGCGGCATGTGGGCGACTCTGGGTCGTGGTGCATGGTGACTGGTGTGGCGTCGTGCGCTCGACTCACTCGCAGCGGACCGTCTGCGCCACCATCCCTCAGTGGGCAGCCTCCTGAAGCATCGCGCGCGATAATGTCTCAGTCACGACTGACTCTCTCGTGCCCGCCCGGTACAACGATGCGCTAAACGTTGTATAATTGTATCGCGAGATTCTATATCGGAAATTATCAGCTCGCTACGGAAAACAAATTTTAGTTAGTGCTCACGTTGACGTTATCTGCCCTACAGGGTGATATTTATAAACTGATGCTAGTGACAACATTGAAAATATTACATTTTCCTACACCTATGTAACTCTGTTTTCGGTGATATTTGGTATTGTACTGTAAAACTGTCTAGTTGAGATCTTATATAGTGCCAAACTTTACGACAATAGATTAGGAGATTGTGATCTATGTAGAGTAATGAAAATCAAACAAAGCACAAGCCACTGATGATTGTTTTAACGCAAATATTGATGTGAGATGGGCAGGTGACGAGGCCTGTCAATATTTAACATCAATAACTATTTATGTATGTTCGTTTGTTCACGTCTAATACATCATTTACTTTATCGACACGTAAGTAAGTAATATTTTGTTACAATATTATGTAGCATTGTATTTGTTGTACGATGCAACTGGTAATATAATTTAGATTAATGCCAAAATAAACAGTTCAAACGTCGGGATTTTATTGATGTCAATTAATGTTTAAATTCCCTATTAAAAGTTCTTAACCTTATCATAAAGGATTTGCAAGATATGAAAGTGACTACACGTATGATATCAAGTACCTATGCGTGTCTTAGTCTTCGATAATCAAACAGTTCAAATTTTTAATCCTAATAACAATGCATCCGCATAACAATATTTACGACATCAATCGTTATCATAAGCATAACGTGACAAAAGTTATTATTTAGGTATGTACTACGTTTCCTAGGTACCTGTTTTTTCAGCCTGACACCTTTTATTTGGAAGATTTCACATCGATAACAAGTTTGGTGTTGCCCTTTGAAAGATTTTTTTTCATTAATATATGTAAATATTTTATTTATTTCTTTATTTTTTTAGTTTATTACATCAAAACTTAAAAATTGACAAAAGTTAGGTAATCACGATTCAAATTCTCCATGAATCTGACAAATGCAGATGTCAGATTTAGCTTATTATAATAATTATGCTGAAGGATCAGAAGTAGCTATAGACGGGCACCAGCTCACACCCTATTTAATGTGAGCGTTATACAGCTGCCTTCACCTGCCCCTTGGGAGTTGAAATTTGGCGGCTTTTATGGGAGCGATTGCTAAACTCGTAAGAAAAGCCAGCGTCAAAGTCTCATCCATTATTTAGCTTGCACACGGGATTTGCTTGGCTCTCAAGGTATGGCCCCATACACCCTTTCACATAATTTTTTCACCGACGACTTAATGTTATGACAACAAGGAACATATTAGTAATTGTTGTTCAGGTTGTTATCAAACTTCCTTTTTCTGCGCAATATACGATATGGATATCTCACATGTAAATACTACAACTACAAACAGCAACATTGTTTCAACTAGCGCAGGAGCCAGCGAATCCTTAATAACTTGTACTTGTACAACAGTTTAAATGTCAATAAAGATTATTATTATTATAGTTCTCTTCAGAAGAAAACTTCATTAGTACTGAAGGCTAATTAATAAAAAATACTGATATTTTGTTTCTTTAAGAATTAACCCATCATCCACATAGAGACGTTAGTCCTGATTGCATCCGAGGCCACGGTGCCCTCGGAGCTCAGGGTCCGCCTTCCGGCTCTTCCTCCTCCACTTCGCACGATCTTGGGCGTCCAAGGTAGTGAAGTTCTTTAAGAATTAACATTTCCAGTTTTCTTTTGCCCTAATAGACTAATAAGTGCTGCAGTGGCAAATGCGATCGAATTCTAGGGCTTTGACTGTTTTCTCGGTTCATATTCAGGTCGGGCAAAGTGTTACTTAGTTGATGACAGGTACATGAAACTTAGTGCCCGTTTCACGTCAATATGCTCACTACCATGTTGACTATTTTGGGTAGGTGCTACTACTCCTCTACTTATACCTACTCTTTTAATCATAATATAATCCATGTTACAAATAGGTAAAAGTATCAAATTTATGTCCATGGCGCCGATTCTGTTGATACAAAACTCTCTAAGCTAGACTAAAAATCGCTAAACGTATATAATAATAATGATTTCTAACTGATTTTCAGAACATCCTGTACAAAATATGGCGTCTCCCCAGCCTTTTCATTAAAATAGCTAATTTGACAGCGTGCGAATTGGAGCGCTAATGCGAATCTTTTACCAACACTAATTCCTTGTTCTCGACCATTTTCCGCACGAAGGTCGCACCGACGACGTCTCACTTCTCAAAAACCTGGCAATAATACTCTAATGACTTTTATATTGCTGGTTCGATATTTAGTACCACACACAATATATTATATACAACACGTTTCGTTATGATAATCTGGGTAAACCCTGTTGTTGAATGAAATTTATGCCTCTGATATCTGGTAAGATATCCTACTAGTTATCGCCCAGCTACATACGAGTATACATCCAGTATATCAAAATATGAATTGAGTAGGAAAATTTTGCACGATCTGCATTGATTGTGGCTGTATCTACAATAGTATAAACTTTAGATACTCGTAATTATTTTAGTTGGAACCTTTGTACGTTGTGCGTCTCTTAAAATAATGCTTTTTCTTTCTTTCTTTGTTTCTTTCCATCAAGATCAACGGGGTCCAAGTCTACCTCACCTGTCCTTTGGTAAACTTTCTAATTAACGGATTAGGCTCTTAAGCCTTTTATGCGCACTTTTCTTTCTAAATTGGGCTTCAGAAGGTAATCGTTACCATAAGTCAAATCAATTATGGTATCGAAGGAAAAGTTCATATAAAAGGCATAAGAGCCTTATCCGTTAATCAGAAAGTTTACCGACGAGCAGGTGAGGCTGACTTGAACCCCGTTGATCTTGATGAAAAGGGAAAGAGTATACCAAACACTAATACTGGACTAGTTATTACCAAATGAAGATAAATGAGTAGAAAATTGATTATGCTACGACATTTATTTTAATCACACACACTGTTCGTGCACAAATATGGCCTTGAAATAAAGTAAATACATAATGACGGTTCTTAACCGCATGTTCGCATATAATATTTTTAAGGCTGCTTAATAAAACCTACTAGATTTTTAGAGACTAACTAAGTACCAAGAATTAGTATTAGATAATGTTAGTACATCATCGACAAAATTCCAAACAATATCTTCGAGACCTGCGACTGCACATGGATTATGGAGAGCGGGCCGAAGTGCAATAATATAGTAGCCGGGGTTTGTTTGACAATGCCATGCCATGTGGCCACGTAATTAGGGACTCGAACACAACTCCACTGGCATCCAGGTCCCCCACTTCTTCAGTAATAGGCATACATACATATACTCACGTCTGTAAGTCCTCGCAAGGATCGGCAGAGGTGTATTAGCATCCACGTTTTGGCAATTATGATTGTCGATCCTACGACGACGTTATGTGGACTGTCTTGGGCTGTATGTTTATTGTCGGATGGAGATCAGCCCTATCCCTTAGTCGCCTTTTACGACATCCACATTTTGAGCTGGGGTGGTCCTATTCTACTCCACCGGGTACCAACAGAGTATAACAGAGTAAGTAATAGAGTGGTTCATAATTGCACATTTCGACCAAAAGATGTTTTTTCTGTCACTACTATCAACTCTTTTAAACTTAGACTCGGTAACTGGATGCGATTGGACAATCAAATGTTAAAAAAAATTACGTGAAATAAATAGTTATACTGTTTATTAACAAAAAGTTTTTAACACCAAATTTTTGCTTAGTGGGATGGAAGAAATCAATAAAAATCACGCTAAGCTACAAATGAAAGGCTTTTTGGTGTTGGTGACCCGAATGATTTTAGTGGGCCCCATAAACCAAATTCATACAAACCAATGTACAATACATGTTCCATACTGACTTTATTAATCAACATACATATATTAATAGGTCAATCATGTTTGTACAAAACGATTTCATTTGGAAATAATATCTTCTGCTCGAGTTAATAGATATGTTTTCCATCTTTTGACATGTAACACACCCACATAACTACAATTAAGTGATTAGCATAACCTGACACAGTGACTATTAATCTACCTTCTATCAGTGGTTCATTTAAGCACATCGTGATATTCAGCTGGACCAATTCACACCACGCCTTCAAGCAAATAATAAGTGACACGACACATTATTATGGAGTAAACATGCGACAAACAAATTAGTCGTGATATCAAAATAAGCACCTGTTCTAGGTGACACTTGGTTTTCCGTAAGCTACGTGGCTAGGCTATTTTTGTTATGACGCTTGTAGACTCCTCCTACAATTATCGCCTTGTTAAAGTATGTTAAGCGTATTGGTATAGATAGTAGGTATATCCAATAGTATTTTCCCATTATCAACATTTATTGTCGCAAAACTGAGTTAAGTAGAAATAAATTATAACTCCATTATCATCATTCGAGATGCGATTATTATGCATTTGTATACTTAGTCCATTTTCAGCACTCATAACATATTTTTGCTAAGTTCTAGTTATTGATGCTTATTTAGGTAGGTACAGCATAGTTCAAAAGACTGAAAAACTAACATTGTCACTGGCCAAAAGACAAATTCATCAACACTAAGGAAGCCAAGTAATAAGAAGCAAAAAATGAGAAAGACACGCGATAATCAATAATTATGAATATTATGATTATTTTAATAGTTTATTAAAAGCTTGTACATAATAAAGTTGTAAATATTGTAACTAATGTCATAAACCCAAAATATGTGATCTTGGAAAGAATTCAAATGTGATTAATCAAGATTATCTAGACGCGTAGGCATCAATGTTTACAGATTATAGGGATTTAAAGAGATTTACTTATTGCCAAGATTTCTAACCGTCTGAAGAGTTTATCTGCAAACCTTGACAGATGTGACGTAGAGATGACTGACACACAAGAGAGCATATAGAAAGGGAAAAAGTCAATAGGTGAATAAATATACCTACGGATGAAAATAATGCATTTTATTGGTACCAATTTTAAATACATATTCAAGGTAATGCTACACGTTGTAGGTTCGGGCTAACTGCTGCCTTGGCAAAAGCAAATCAAGGTTGATAGTGCATCGTGTTTACGGGGTTGGATTCCCAACAACACTTCGTTATCACGCCAATGTTGGCCAAGGCCTATTTGGGTTTCTTCTTCTCTATGGCATAACTGATTCCCCATCCACACATGGTAGATGAGCGTGGGCCTAGGCATAGCGGAAGTAGGCCGCAGCGGTGTCAGGCGTTGCGCGCCTTTCCATAGTGAGGGGTGAGTTGGGGACTCCGTGGTCCACACAACCGAAGAGAGCCAGATCGAGAGGCATGGCCCTGGATTGGCCGGGGTGCAAGGGATATGCCTAACCGTCTAAGACTTTACTAAGTTTTAGTCAGCTCAAGTCGGACATAACCTCACCGGCTAGGCTTTCCTCTCAACAACAGGTCAGGCAACAGGTGCTTATGGAAAAGCCTATCAATCAAAAACAAAAAGCTAATTTCAAAACGCAGTAGACAATAATATACCAAATACTTAGTGTAGTAAAATGTTTTGTCAATAACTGTTCCGATTGTGTCGATTGATCCGATGTTTTTCAAACTTAAAAGTTAGCATAATAAATGCTATAAATAATTCATTCAAATAACTGTAGAGTAAATCATTGCACAAGTACCTCAGTAGCAGATTTTTTTTTATAAATCTATTTATCTTTTCCGTCTTTATCAATCATTTTTTAAAAGCCGGGTAAGTAATGCACGATGAATTGCATTTCATTCAGACATTTGAAGAAAGCTAAGGCGGAAACATTTTATGAAGTGGATCGATATCTAGACACTATTTCAAAGCACAATCGATTATTATTTTGTTTATGATAAAAGAGCTGCAGATAGCACAGATATCACGCATTACAGAATTCACACGAGAAAAGGGCACATAAGGGCAATAAATAACATTAAAAACATTGATCTTCCATTTTAAGACCTCTGAATTTGGTCGTAAAAAAATAATTTTCCCAAACGTTTTTGGAGCCCTTGGGAACAAAATCGTGGAGCGGGCGGGATACATGCACTACGCCCATAGAGAATGATCTTATTCAGTCTCTCCTCCATGGCCACGTGGCTATGCCATGGACTACTCTAGGTGATGAGAAGAAAAATCATAATTTTGACTCTTGTACAAATTTTCGTGACCTATATTTTCGGCCAGCATTTGAACGCATTTTTTCATGAGAATGTTCCGACTGACGGTTGTTTCACTCTTTGATTTCTTTTTACTTGAAATGGAAATTTCAATCAATTATTCACACATGTTTCGTTGGATATTTTACCGGTATATAAAAACTTACCCAAATGATATCAGTACCTAGATAAGTACTGAAATCTTTTTTTTTTTATAGGACACGTCAATTTGACTTTCATTATTTGGGTAACTGTAAAGTTAAACATATTTGTTGTTTAATAGTCATTGGAAATTATTTTAATTCGCTGGTGGCTTTTGAATCTGTAATGTAAATTATAACCATGTGAAGCCAATTAGGTATGTAGTTGAACATGAACTAAGTTATTTTCACTGAAGAAATCCGTAAGCTAACAATGATACTAACAATAGTTTACAATCATGCATAATAATAGAAAAGTTAAACTGTGTCATGATAAGTTAGTTTTTAATTGACATACAATTGTATGCTGATAAATTGCAAATCGTACCTACATAACTTAATCAAATTAAGAATATCTGGAATTGTGCTCAAAAAGGAAAAATGAAAATTGCTAGGTACTCACATGAACCCAAACCGATAAAACAATTCCTGTATTTGCTTGCTAAAGACAATCGGTAGTACATCCGTACATTCAGAACTCCAAAAGGAGTTTCTTGCAATCTTAAGATTCATCTAATCGATTCTCGTTTGAAAGAAAACGAAATTCGAGACTCCGTGACGTTTAAAAATTTTACGCTTATAATAGAGCACTCCTCATTTGCGAGCAATTTTAATATTTACAGTATATTGCTAGGTCTAATTGTATTACGGGCGAGCACGACAATGGTTAATGAGTATATCATATATTCTAAATTTTCTACGTATTCGCATATCATATCGATTGGACATACTGGTATGACCGCAGTAACACACCTTACACACCCATATTGTATGATTGATTACTATTGTATCTATCTATATTTATATGTCTGGAATTTGATACTCGTAATATAAGTAAAGATCCAAGCAACAAGACGTTTAATATTATTATCAATTCAGTATCCAAATAATTCCACAACGGGGCAGAATAATAGAAAGGAAGTCTACGGTATCAGCGATTGCGCGATGCGGTTCATTGCCGTGGTCAACCGAATACCGATATTGTCATAAATCTGTAGGTAACACGTCAAGCACATACCTGCCATATTCGATGGCGTATTAATAACTAAGACACTTGTTTAACACAGATAAACGTCTACCACAACACTATTTACGCCGACGACGCATTTTATACAAAAACTTAGCTTCAGCTAAACTGTATTACAGACATTTAAAATACACTACAGATTATTTGAAGAAAACTAAAGGTACTAAATGACAGTAAATACTGAACACCTCATTCTGTTACTTCGATAAGTTGGCTTTATCTTTCGTGATTAGATATCGTAACTAGAAACTCAAGGATTGATTCACGACATACATCGTGTTGTACTACATGTAGCCACTGTTAGTAGCCAGAGGAAAGAGGAGTGTTTTTGGGACCCCAGTGAGATCTTTAGAGCTCAAGTCAAGCTCATCTAAAATTGATTGATGGGTACGATTCTTGCGTAGGATTTCCTCTAGGGATTGGTAGATCCAGCGGCTGACGTTAAATTTATCTGCATCGGCTGATTGACGTGAAATCCCAATCATAAGAGCAAAGCAAGTTTGGCAAGTGACTACCTGGAGGGGGTTGTTGAAAACCTCAAGGATTTACTGAATTGATTTAATTGATTTTACGTTGTCCTACAAAACCGTCTTATCGATTTGTCTGTCTGTGGGATATACTAACTACAAAATTATCAACCCTCCGCAAACCGAACTACGTGCTTTGAATGCAAAAAGGATTGGCTCTTATATGAAGAACGCTATATAAAACTTGAATATAATAAATACTGTGGAAAAAGTACAAGTGTTCTCATTAAGTGTTCCACCAAGTGCCATCAATCAACAGTATATATGGTATAAATCTTGAGTTATACATAAGAACTCAATTGATTTACCTATCTTCTATACTAGATAGAAGTCTTATTATCAATTTGGCAATCAAACAACCAAATCTTTTATCATCAGCGAAGAGCGCCTTCGCATATTATCAATAGATTACAAGTTTAGAATTTAACACAAGGTAAATATTTATGTACTTGAAATAAATTATTTCACAAAAACGTTTTAGTTTTCCTTATAGGCTTCTGATATAGGGAGCAACACAATCACACATGTTTACTATTTATCTGTTACATAGAATTCGGTAATACATATCTGATAATACTCAAATATATTTTTGAAATGATTTATTGTCATGACTTGAGTAACTTAACTCATAAGTCGTCACCGAAAAATAATTGAATTTTTTTACGTATTGGAAAATCCCCGCGGATACCCCATCCAGCGATGGGGCTGGTGAAGGAGGTGATGTCGGACTCAAACCGACCATAAAGTACGATGTCTGTAGTTCGAAGTGTAAAGCCGAACGTGAGGTTGCTGGACATATCCCTCGCACCTCGGAGAAACCAGGGCCATTCCCTTAGATCTGGCCCTCCTCAGGGGGTGGGACTACGGAGTCCCCAACGTGTGCCCAGAAACAGACCTAGAGCACCTAGACCTTCATCCATTAATCAGCAGGTGTAACTTATCGTTTTGACGTTTACTAAAAAGTAACTAATTTGGCTAGTTAGTAGAATACCCAGTTCTATACCTAAACAACTAAAAAGTTACGGAAATAGGCCTGAAGCAGATGAATTCCAATACAAATTTTACTATCTACAGTGTCTACTATATTTGTCGTCATTATTTTTTCTATTGTGATATGCAAAATAAGAAATATCATTGGCTTGGTGGTGTTGGATCGGGCAGCTCATTACTCATTCGATTAGTCAGAAAGATGTCTCATTGGTTATTCGCCTACACTTCAAAAACGTAATCACCTTTTCTTTTTAAGAAACGCGCCATTGCTCTTAAATTATAACAAATATTTTACCTGCAAGTATCTTGTCGATACACGGTGCTATGTCCAATAGAACTGCTATATGTAGGTATTCTATGAAGACTGCTGGAAGGATATATCTGTGGAGGCCTCAAGAACCCACTGCCTCCAAGTCCCATACCCAACATAGGGGTGTCAACCACTGAGCTGTCAAAAACACTAGTTTCATCTGTCTCCTCTTCAATGACACCTGGCTTATAAAATATCTTCCCTGCGGACAGCCCTGGCTTCGGTCTACCATCTTTTTGTTCGTCATTGCGTACTTGCATCTCATAAGATGTAGCCGCTTCCGTCATTTTTCTAAGGCCAGCAATTGTCACAAGACTGTCCTCACATAGTTTCTAATGGCTGGCATTTTAGCTAACGCGTCTTTAACCTTCATCATAAATCTTCTTAAATGTTGTTTTTTCTTCAGGGATATCTGAAAAAAAATACTTCAATTATACAAGTTATCCGTGAGAGGTAGTGTACATACCTGAATAAATTAGAACGACATGCATATTGCCGGCATAAGGGGAGGAATAACAGAATCTTTAGTAACACTTGTTTTTTAGTGTGCGTGCATATGTGTATGTATCTGGATGTGTGTCTGTGTGTGTGATAGTAAATTAATTCAAATCTAATGCAATAAGATGAACTTTCCTAACGTAAATATGAACACATCATTCATTATCTAGTCTTACAGTTCATGGGTATCATGACGAATTTAATTATCACTAATGGACATCTGGCTCTCTTAAACACTACGCATTCAAGACAGTTTGACATTTATGAAGGATAATTCATTGCGTATTAGGTAATAGGTAAACGTAAGGGGGAATTGACCTGCATGAACACCTCTTGAACATTCAAAATTCTTCTACCCAATCATCTTGGGGAAACAACATCTAAATCGATAGGAATAGTTATCATACTAATTGCTTTGAAAGTAAACGTAAGTATTTAAAATTTGGGTATAAAAAAAAATTCAAAGCCTTGCGAATTGGGCTTCGAATTTCACAATGAATATTGTACCGCCATCTGTTGTCCAATAGCACAATTACTCAAAGTTTTGATCGGTAATTATCTTAAGTGTTTAATGCTACGAACATGATGCGATCAAATTTTATTCATTTATTAGTACTCGTTAATTTATAAAATTCTGATAAATATAGCAATAGTTACTAATTAATTATCTACGAACACTTACTACCGCGTTAATCACAAGACTGACATCTGTTGGTCAGTAACAAAAACTTAAACAGCCAATTTATTAAGAATACGGACCATTCCAGTAAAATAGACTCAATTGATAGCCTTATACTTGACCTAATTAGGTGTCATATTGCTGTTTTCCTGAAAACCGTTGTCACGGAATGTTCCGGTGTTCTATTTGACACATTACGTCCTTGCACTCATTAGGATGTAGTTGATCTCCATACTTTACAGTCTTTAGACTGTTAAAGCCCCTGGTGACTAGTGTAGGATGTATTTATATCCTCCCACAGTGTGGGGCTATCCGTGCGTTATTGCGGAAAACCTCGTAAAATAATGTTCCGCATTTAACGTGATCTTTGCCAAGAGGAAGGCGAAGAGTTGATAGAATGCTTTTTTTATTACCCCACTTACGTGGTGCCCGGGACTCATAAAGGTATATTTATTTCAGTAAGTGATTGCAGTTGTTATCAACGTGATATTTATTACGTAGATATATTTTATTAATGTACCTACTTGGATAATAAGACGTCATCATCTTAAAGTAGGTAACTCCTAGTTGCATTCTGTTGTCGCCCGGATTCCTCATACCCCTTTTTATATTTATTTGACTTTTCCGACTTTTACAGAAGCGACTGTCGTGTAACCTCCAGCCGCGAGAAGAAAACTTAGAACCTCGCTCGTAAATAGGCATGTGTAATTTATGCAAAATAAGCATGTAGGCACAGAATAGATAAAAGTACTATGTAGGTAGGTAACTCTTGAAATCAACCGCAAATCAGTTAAGTGCTCCTTACGTTTCACGTATGGCGCTCGCTATTCAAATTCCCTTACTACGGAATTAATTGTCTTGATCTTTTTTCCGGATGTATACCGGCCTCCGGTCTCCGGTCAGTTACTCAGTAGCTATGAATTTTCAAATACTGTCGCGCTAGTGACGACGGTTATAAGAAATTGCGAAAGCTGTCGATACTGCCAAAATGCATTTTGTAAAAATCAGCTGAATGCTTTTGAGAAGTTCTGGAAAATGGAGTATATTAGCAGTCTTTATAAATTTCCCTACATCTATTAAGTCACTAAGCTTTATTCCAATCGATTGCTAATCAACCGAGATGTTTTGAACACAACCAAACACAAAATCGAACTAGATATTGAAGGTACGGGAATGTCTGTAATGCGCCAATCAAAATTGTAACGTGCATTACCTACAAACCATATTCCGCGTAGTACACCTGGCTACGACGAAGGCCGGTCTCAATTGGCGTGTCTGTTCAGTAATTAATAAAGTGTAGCATGCTTATGGGTCCGAGTGCGTGTGTTCAAATGATATAATGACTTTAAGTTATGTTACTCTTACATTTAGTGTTATAATCTAAGTTAATTTATCTTTCGATATGATCATGTTCGAACAACGTTGTTGTTACGGGTGTGTACCTAGTCCTAAAGTCCAATCAATGGTCTAACCACAGAACTGCCAATAAATGAGTGGTTACGGTACATAAGTATACTGGGTGATTTTGTCGTTTCGGATAAAAATTATTTGGGCACAGTTTCGAAAGCAAAATCATCTGGAAGTATTAGGTAATTTAGCGAAAGAAAAAAAAATATTTTTTAAATCCTCGTACATTTTTCCTTTCATATGGACATTATTCCCATACATTATCAAAAAAAATTATTTTGCATCTCTCGAAAAGAGTGCCCAAACTCTTTTTGTCCGAAACAACTATAAAATCACCCAGTATAGTAGTCGCTTTACGGCAAATTTCGAGGTTCGCAGTTTGTAGAGAAAAAAGCGATCCACGGACTCTGAGGCGAGGGGCCGAGAGATTACGGAACAAACGTATTAAAGATGATACAAACAGATGGTAAATGGTAGTGTTATATTATAAAATGTAATTTTCTACTATAACCTCAACATCATTATAATTATCATAGCGTAAATCGACTGAACTGCCACCGATATACGATGCCTGGGGCTTTTATGCCTTAGGTATATCTATTTAGATGTCGATTTATTACCCTGCTCTGGGTATAAACTACTTGGATAAAATAGCCAGAGTTCATGTGAAAATGTCTAAGAATTACATCGTAATGTCACCACCTCGTAAAAACTAATTACCGTTAATCGCCGGTATTACCCATTTATAATCACAATCAACATTTTAGTTTTGTTTAAACCTGTCATGTCTTAATTGATGCATACCAAAATATGCAAAACGCATGTTTATACTGCCGCCGTTTTACTACGCAGAACTGTTATACCTATAGCAAAACGCAGAGATACTTTAACATTGAGTTCTAAGGTTCTAACTGGAAATACTTAGGTACCTTTAGGTAATACTGGGTTGCATGTAAGATTGGTAGGTAGTCCGAACAATTTTGGTACCACTGTTAACGCCATCTATTGGTATTTATATGAACAAAAGATTGTATCTATATTCAAATCCATCAATTATTTCATTCTGGTCTACCAGATCAATCAAATTAGTCTACTGCAGTCCACTACTGAGCATAGGCATCTCGTCTCCCAATGTGCACCATTTCGTCTGATCTTTCACCTTCCGCATCCAGTCTGGCCCAGCCACCTTTTTCAGGTCGTAAGTCCATATACTTACTATTGATTAAAATAGATTGATTGCTTGCCAAACTAGTTATATCGCTAAGATATTTATATTTTAGTTCAACTGTCATAGCTACTTATACTACATGGTCAATTCTGCATTATTATATGTTAATCGCGTATAAATTGGTTCTCACCATTTGCTTGAACCAAACAAAAAAGTACCTTCATATACGCAACACTGGTGTTACTTTAGACATTGAGGACAAATATATAAAGACCTTGGTTAACCAACGAATTGAATATAACGGTAATGATACAAAAGGAAGAAGCAATATGGTAAAATATACATACATTTGTACATATACTCATGTTTATAAATCCCCGAAGGGGTAGGCAGAGGGGTATTAGCTCCCACGTTTCGCCAATTATGATTTTCGGTCCTACGACGTACGACGAGCCTATTGCTGTCAAGCGAGCTCTGTCTTGGGCTGTATGTTTACTGTCGGAAGAAGAAAGCCCTATCCCTTAGTCGCCTTTTACGACATCCACAGGAAGAGCTGGAGTAGTCCTATTATACTTCACCGGGAACCAACACGGTATGGTAAAATATATTAATAAAAATACTTTTCCTTTGCCGCACCATTATGCCGCAATTCCTTACCAGCTCACGTGTTTCCTTCTTCCTACAGTCCCGGGTCCTTTAAGCAAGGCGTGAAAAAGCATCAGATGAGGCCGTCAAGCTGATTGCCACCATTGTAACATGCTAGGTGTCTGTAATGGTGACCCTCTTTCCTGAGACTTTGTTTCTACTTTTACTTACCATCAGTCCTATATTACAAAAAATCTTCTTCCTTTTGTGTACCGAAGTGGTGACAACTAGCACTTTACGTTACTCATAACATTGATCTCTTATCATCCAGCCATTCATACACATCCAGTCTTTCCAACACTTAATCCGCTAGCTAGATCAACCAGCCTCCAACCAACCAACTACTACTACTACTACTGCCAGTGGGGCAGTGGGGACGCCGTTTGACCGGGTAGGTGATCAGCCCTTCTGTGTGGAACTATTTACCATTTCCCCTATAACGACTGTCATACTCGTTCGGATGGCCGCCTGCTTTCCGAGGCACGACCAGAACAATGCAAATAGGTACTCATATTCACATACACAAATATTTGCACTGAGCTAGGATCGAATGCGCGCCTCCTGCGTAGCGGCCGCATTCGCTACCGCCCCGCCTGAGGCTGAATAAGGAATGGAACTACTAACCTCTCCCTTAATATAAAAAAGACTTAGCAGCCTGGTGACTGTATCTACATAGCTTTGTGTGTCTCAATCTCCGCTTTTACATTAAATATATAACATTAAATAATACAATATTATTGACATTAAAGTTTGCACGCTCTACGGAGCAGAATATGCTGTACCCGCTAGTTTTTAAGACCTACAAATGTAACCATATTCGAGGCAAATAAAGATTTTTATTTTTTTGATTTGATTTGACTTTACCTCCCTTTTCCTATTAAAGTTGACAACATGCAAATGACACTACCAAAGTATATTTTTCGCACCTACACTGCAGTGGCTAGGGGTGAATATTTTCAAAACGCAAGCCAGTAGAATTGTTGTAGTATTAATGTAAACATCTCTACCATGGCTTCCCTCTGCAGAGCAAGCTGGCAGGAATCGTGTTGCTGGGACCCCTGCCGACAGCTATACTGTGTTGTTCAAAGTGTTCATAACACACGTAGGTCTGATGGGAGTCCTGGGACATCCTTCCGAGGGCTTACCCGGGGCTCCCAACCATCGGCTGCTGGGCGTTACCGTGGGGGTTTTTAGTCGGTAGGAGTCCGGCATAGCATCCATGAAGGATTTTCCCCCACGGCCACGGTAAAAAAAGTGTTCTTAAAAAAGCTCAACACTATAGTGTTATTTCAACCAAACGGCCCCCCTGGCCGTGAGCTTTTATGTTGACCAATGCAATTTCGTCAATGAAATAAAATTTTCATGAAGAAGTAAAAAAAGTGTTCTTAAAAAATCTCAACCTATAGTGTTATTTCAACCAAACGGTCCCCCTGGCCGTGAGCTTTTATGTTGACCAATGCAATTTCGTCAATGAAATAAAATTTTCATGAAGAACTCAGAAAAATTGCAAATAATAGACATTATTACAGGTTAATGATAATAGTTTAATAGTAAAATTGGTTGAAACTGGGCACTTCACGCGACACCACGATAAATCGTGAATTGCACTTCATTGTGCTACAGTGATGCTCAACAGGTCCATACGCATGATCTTTTCATTTAATAACAGGAAATTATGTCAGTGGAGTGGCCCAACAAGGGAAAGCTTTGTTTAATTATGAATTATCATAGTTTTGCTAGTAGATAAATATTCTGACTTTAATATGGCGCTCTCTGATTTAGGCTCAGGATATTTTTTATGAAAGTTCCAATTATGAAATCTCTAGTTACAAAATCCTGAAGACTAGTCAAATTTTGCAAAATTCTTTAAAATTTTGAAACAGCCCGTATCTTTAATTATTATTGATGTTAAAGACAAAATCTCTTTGCGTTGCGAATTTTAACTTGATCGACTGACTTGACTTTGGGTCTAATTGATCATCGGCTGTTGAGAATAAACCTGTGTTTGTATTACTCATATCCTTACTTGTAAATAAATTCTGGACACTTCATGTAGGCTAACTAGGACATTCGTGTCAAGAACTCAAGACGTAAAACAAAAGCGCAAGTTTTCATTACATAAGACTGATACAATGTGCCAATTCTTAGAAATAAGGCTTTGTGTACATTTAGGCACAAAGCCAAATGGAAATGTAGTCATAAGTGCACGGTACAGTCGTAAATATGAAGAAATAGTCAGTCACGCTCAAAATATTGGATGTTTCTTGTTTATCATTAGAATACATATAGCCCTTAATAGTAATAAAGGGAAAAAAACTCCTTTAAAATATATTGATTAGTTACACTTGTTATTGGGAAACATACCTACTTATGTATGTGGTAAGGCAAGCATTAAGTCTGTAGGTATGACATTAACCTTATTCGTAATAATTTGTAACTGCAGTACTTAAGTAATATATTACCGCAGGTGCATAGTCCTCTCACTGTTTCTATTAGTTTAGAATTCAATAGAAATGCGAGGTTATACAACAATTATATCGAGAATAACTACACGATAACGTAAGTAGTAACTTGTATCTTTAGAATATCATCGAAGAGAGAAAATTCTATGAAGACATAGAAATACTATCATTCTCATTATTGGACCCAAAGTCTATTTCCTTACATTTACGAAAGCTTAGTGCTCTTAATGCTCTTACAACGATTGCGATTTTAGTGGTGCTTAATTGCTCTTTAATTTACAAGGATATTGTGAGTGTTTCTTCTGTCTACCCACCGTTTTCTGTAGAGGTGGCCCAACCATGTTGCTAAAAAATAATTGGTTATACATCATTCAATCGACATTACATAAATCATGTGAAGGTTTAAAAATATCGGTTTAAGGAACTTTATTTCTCATAAGAACAAAAATAGTTAAACAACACAACAACAAATATGACTTATGTAGCCAAATTTTATTCACAGGAAAATATAGAGAACCGGTTCATGACCAAGTGGCCGATTTAACAGCCAGGAAGTCTACATTGGGTCAGATAAGTCTATTAAAGTAATTGTCGTACAGATGGCACGAGTTAGCCAATCCCTGATTTGATTAGTATGTACTCAAAAAACTGACTACAACCTATTTCTATATCATAAAATGAAGAAGTTCAATAAGTAGATGACAAAATAACATGATATACACTGTGTTTACGAAGAGAACCAGGTAATGCTAGTGCCCGTAACTACGGCCAATGGAACCTGAATGCCAAATAAATGAGGCGATCAAACTTGCGATTATGAGGTTGTAGACTCGCACACATAACCAAATTGAACTCATTCCTAACAACCAAATTAGTTTTCTGATTTTCTAAAATACTAGTAAATAGTGTATCATTTGGGATTAGCTTGTAGTCATTTTACAAAAATGGACTACGAAATATATTTGAAATACAGTTTTAATTTTACTATTATCATCTCAGCCACACTTACGGCACAGAATAGATAACTTACGGGCAGCTGGGTGCGGCCATTAAACAATTATGGAAGACTAGCTTTTGCCCGCGGCTCCGCCGGCGTGGATGTCGGCTATCGCGACCAAACATAGCCTATGTCCTTTCTCATGGTCTAACCTACTCCGATACCAAATTTCATCAAAATCGGTTCAGTGGTTTAGGCGTGAAAGCGTAACATACAGACAGACAGACAGACAGACAGACCGAGTTACTTTCACATTTATAATATTAGTATGGATTAGTATGGATATGGATTTCTTCATTATTGCTTGTTTGGAAAATTCAATATATTCCCTTTAGTATTCTAGAGTTTCGACGCCACCGGATGCGTTGATATCCAAAGTCTGTCTATCTTTCATAGCCATATTGAACAGCCATCTAGTAAATATCCTTTTTCATCTATCAGTCTAAGGACTCTTAAGGTTCTCGGGAGTACCTAAATTACATAAACAAATTTGCATCAATCTAATTCCTATATCAGAACTTAAAAGACTGTGACAAAACTGTCCAATCCAACAGATATGAATTCATCATTTTGTCTCAATGATTTATGACTTCTTTAATTAAATCATTCATTTAGTTAGTGCAAGTAGTGTCCCGAGTTCCCAACCTACGATAGAACAAATCCATATGATTCAGCGCCAGACACGATGCGGCGCGTGCGCCTGACACTTCACCTACACGCTCCAGTTACTTGCGCCAATCATGCATTAAAAGGAATAAACGCACGTGTTTCTGTTATGATTATCCTGTGATTCAGGAAGATCATTTTCAAAATTGTCTAAGTTTTCGGTAGTTTGTTACGTATGTAGGCATTCCCAGGAATGTTCCAGATGTCTAATATAATCAAAATGGTTTTCAGTTGAGAGTTTGTGCTATTCATTTATGTATTGCTATTGGTTGTATGCATTGCTTTACAATAGCTCATTTCTTACCTCGGAATAAGTTTTGGTAAAAAAAATTTAATGAAAATAAAATAACATTGTACGAAGTTAGTCATCAATCTATAAACTTACAATACTCTGCCTTTTACATTTGATTATTAGAGATAGAGGTAATAATTTATTTCCATAGGCTGATTACAAATTTCTCCTTATAAAAATGTTACATTATAGGTACATTATAGTTATAATTAAATAAAATTACAAGGAGTGCATATGCATTCGTTGTAATTTAAGTTCGAATGCCCGTATCTGCCACTTTATACAATTACAACATAAGTCAAAACAATTGAACACTAACTTCCATTTCTGATACGTAATATTGGTATGCCTGCCACTAGGAACGTGTAAAGCATACACGAATGGAAAATCATGATAATGTCCATATTATCTTTCTGTCAGTTTTTTCGACTGTCATACTGAATTTCGAAGTTCAAAATAGCGATGAACTGTAGCCCTAAAGTACTGAAACGCGACTCACGGTTGTGCGAAAGTGCGCCACATCGATAATCTTATTTTCGAATGTTTTCCACCGCGAAGCACGTTAGTGCGAAAAGTATTCCACATCGATTCACACATAGTCGAATGTATCCCAGCGCGATGCACGTTAGTGCGAAAGTCTAGTAAATGCGAAGGCAGCCACATAGTCACACATCCTATTTTATACTAACTCGAAGGCTACAATTATGAACTTCAAATAATTTTTTAGTTCATTTAGTGCGTATCTTAGAATGATTTCTAAAGAAATTAGGTACGTACATTTAGAATATAATAAAAAAATATTTATTGTACCCCAATTACATTTTGTTGCATTTAATTATAAATAACCTAACTATGTGGCATGCCTTTGCATTTACTAGACTTTCGCACTAACGTGCATCGCGCTGGAATACATTCGACTATATGTGAATCGATGTGGAATACTTTCGCACTACCGTGCTTCGCGGTGGAAAACTTTCGAAATTATGATTTATCGATGTGGCGCACTGTCGCACTACCGTGTGTCGCGTTTTGGTACTTCAGGGCTACAGTTCATCGCTATTTTGAACTTCGAAATTCAGTGTGACAGTCAATTTTTTCAAATAAAAAAAAATGGAACAGACATTTTTTGTTCCAGGTGGTTACTGGATACCTAAACATCTATCTAGAGATATCCCCTGAACGAAAAGTTGAAAAGAAATAGGTAAGTCCTTCATCACTCTCACAAACTGATCTCTTCCGGTCAAATCGCATATTCGTTTCGTCTAGAGAGAGTACACTTAGTTCTCTAGTTTTTGTTAGTAACTTACCATTTGTTTTTCTTTATCTGTTTTATTTGTTGTTGTATGTTACTAATTCTATATATTAGTAATAGTTTAGCTACGCTATCGCATTAGGTCATAACAACCTATAATGAAAGTGGTTAAATAAATAAATAAAATAAATAAACTTCGTAATATTTTTAGCACAGAATATTGCTTCCCACAGACTAACAGTTTTACATGGAATATCATTTTAATAATCTTCATGGGGTCCATGAATAATGAATGAGATTACATACATATATAGGGGAGTCATTTACTTATTCCCTTAAAATTAGGGCAGAGTACGATAAACTATTAAACGATTAGATGGCCGCGGAAGGAGTGCCGCAAGGACATGTTCGAGGGCCCTTACATAGAGCTCAAAATGGGTAAAACACACCTAATCACTATTTTCAATCAAAGGTACGATAGTTATGATACGTCATATTCTGTTGGCTTATAATGAACCGAGTTAAATGCCTAGTAGCAGAGACGTGACGGCGTGTATCAGCTGATAGAAGATATAATAATATAATTGTACGTTTTCTGTTGCATTTGAAATTCAAATGAGACTCGAGGATAACTTTGATGTGAAACCTGATTTTACGAGAATGAACAAAAAAGCAACATTAACGTGTAGGTAAACGCGCAACAATTGACAGAATGTGACAAAGTAAAATAAATCGTATCCAGATGTTGTTCATAATATTTAAATAAAGTTTAGTAATCTCACTTATTTCTTGGTTACGACCTATACCTGGACATCGTTATTTAGGTAGATATTATATCGGAATAAAAAGGCAACAGTGCACTACACCAACTGAGATGCATGCATAATTTCTGTGACATTCGCATGTAAACAAGCGTTAGCATACCATTCATTCATTGTCTTTTACGATTTAGATAATTGAATGAGATTATGATCAATTTGTAGTCCATTGTTTAGTTTTAGTGACATAGTTCACCACTCGTGTGTATGTACATACCTCAAACGACTACACAACTTTATCAGTTTCTAGGAAATATATAATTTTGATTAATTTTGTCATTGTTTCCAGGGATCCCAAAACCCAGCGGCTGCTTTGATTTTAAATGAGATTTATGGAAATATTAGTCATCATCAACTTACCATATCAATTTATTTTGAACATTTTTAAAGCTTCTCAAAACACTAAACTTCCACAATCACATAACGTTGGCAACATCGATAGTTTTTGGGGCGGGGTTTCGCTAGGGTTGGCGCACGAGCTGCGTGTGCGCACAGGTCGCCAGGACAGCGTGAACTGGCCTGCTAGAGTGCCACCTCGTTGTACCTACTCCAATTGTAAAACGCGATTATTTAACTGTGCACGCGTTCGGAAACAATTGACCGTATATGCTTCTAGACTAGGTGTTTTGTGCCCTTATGTAGATATAACGATATTTACCTTTTCATCGTGATTCCAATACCTACCAAAACTTGGAATGCAGATTTAAAATATTTTGGTTTCTACTGCTTTTACGTTTTACTCAATTTGATCATGAACTTGAAATCTCTTCCTTCATCATCAGAGATAAAACTATTATTTATTCATTCAGCAAATGAACGATTTGTAATATTTTCTGTAAGTACAGAAATAGTTTTATAAACTCGTATCTTCAACAGCCTGCAGATTCCTAACAGCAGCTATTTGGTCGTGTAGTGTAAAACACGTTGAAAGGAAAACTCTGGTATATTTCAGTTCATTTCAAGGTAGCAGAAGGTATTTTCATATTTTATATCGTCAAGTTACATTTTTTGCTATTTGGTAAGGTAATGTTATCTACTAACGAATGACTGCTGTTGAATTATGTAGGTAATTGTTAATGTTTACCTTGAAAGAGCAATATAAATGATAAAACACCATTGAAATGTAGGCAATAATATGTTTCATAGTTTTTTTATTTATTTCAATTCATGTTATTAAGTGGTCCATCACATTGAATTAATGTAAACCTATATACGACCGTAGGTATATTAGGTTTAATAAATACAAATAAACTTATACATAGCTTCTCATTGATGACTTCAACTAGAAGAGTGATTGTAATTTTTCCACTCTCTGAGGAGATATTTTAATTAGATACAACGACAATACCAATATTAAAACTAAGTACAGTAGGTGCTTATTAATTACACTAGGTAGGTACATGTATGAGTTTAGCCATTGAACTGTAACTGATTGATTATTGGATAATAACTCATATTATACTTACCTCACACAGTTGCACAAGTCATAAAGAATAGTTGACCGCTGACAATTTTATGTCAGTAAATTTATCTGCTACTTAATCACTGCCATAAAAACCAATAAAAAATTACTTCCCATTTTCTTTCGTTAATTGGTAAATACGGCACATTAAGAAGTCAATGCAGACAGGTTTATATTAATATTTTCAAGACAATGGTGCAATATCTTGAGATTAATGGCGGTAATTAGCGTGGAAGTAATTTCAATTTTTAATTGTTGGTTCGGTAGCTGTTTATTTCAATGTTTCGAGGACAAAATGTCAAAGTACGAGTACAAACCGTTACGAGTAATAGTCAAAAAAATTGTGTAGTTTGTTTTAATAAATTACGCTACGCATCTAAACTGCGGGGCTAAAAACGCCACATTGAGCGATTCTGCTATAAAACGAGTAACTTTTTAATTTCCAGCAAATCTCAACGCTTTCCTATGAAATTCGTAAAATGGTCACTTGTAGGTATGAGCAGTATTATAACAATTCATTTAAGTACGAAGCAGAACCTATTTTCGTATAAATTTCGTATAAACGATGAAATATTATCCTAACACGATTCCAATAAAGAGGCCTTTTAGACCTGCTGGGACAGACTGCAGAAATGTGAAGGTAGTGTGTCAAAAAAGGTTTATGGAGGAACCTATAACACAACATAATATTATAGAATACCTTTGGAAATGATTCACGTTATGCAGGTAGGTAGATATTCAAAGTTTATGAACTGTGAATTTTTTACATATTTATATAGAAAAAATTATTAATTATCCCTTGAACTCCTAGCTAAATTGCTTGAAGTAGAATGGGTTCAGGTCGGTGATATAATAGCCAAGATTCTCACCCAGGTCCTTTCGATCATAAGGTCAACTACATAATCCTTATCCAATAATCTGCTTTGGCTTATGACACTATAGTAGCAACTGAACCTCTTTTTAACCTCTTAATCTCGAGAGGTTAGTCTGCTCCTTGTCCATCAATAGCACCGGCTTGCAAATTCGGCTTCATAAGGTTCCATGCACCAACTTAGTTTAATTTCCTTACTTTAGCTATCATTATCATCTTCGCGTTAATACCGATCGCATTCGAGGTTACCATCTCAGAGTCCTGTTTCCACCGAAGTTAGTAGCATATAAAAATTTTGATTATCATGTATAAAATTTACAGGTCTTTTAGTTAACTTAAAGGCAAAGGGCCATGTCCGAGTAAATGTTTAACCACAATCAACTCAATTGCCCTTAACTATAATCTGAGGCATCCTCGACAATTTCAAATATCATTGTTGTCTGTGTTACCCGAGTGAAAATATAGATTGGCGAACAAAGAACCTGGATATTGGCAACCAAGGCGACATCTGCGCGTTCACGTTTCGCCTTTGTTTGTATATTAAGATACTGTTCACGTTGGACTCATAGATAAGCTTAGGAAACTATCGGCACATAATCAGTATCTAGCATGTTTATGTAGAAGCATTTGTAGACATATTTCTTAAGTAAATACACATATTGTCAGGTATCCACAGCCTCTGTCGGGGTGCGAGAGATATGCTTTCGGCAATCTCACCTCCGGCAACCAAAGACCCAAGACGGCGGCGTGCGTTTTAGTCGGTTCAAGTCCGACATAACCACCTCCACCGGCTCCGTGGGGGTGGTATCCGTGGGGATTTTTCACACGATAAAAAAAAGGTATCCACAGCCTCTGTGGCTTGGTGGTAGTAAACACGACGTACACAGGGGGCGTAGGTTTTGATTCCACCGCTCAGTGCAAATATTTATATGCATGTATGTGGTTATTTGCATTGGTCTGGGCGTATCTTGGAGAACATGATAAGCCGTCTGTTTTAGTTGTCATACGAATATCTACGACAGTCGTTACAGGTTAGGTCCTAAAAATTCCAACAATTGATGTAACTGCAATACAATTGGTTGTGGAGGGCAGTGGCAGTAGCTTCACGGAAAATATCAAAGTTCTACTGCGACGTATTTAGATAGGAAAAAGCGGACCCTAATTTCTGAGGTGAAAGGAGTAGTGTAACGACCAGGATTCGTACCCGGCATTTCTCGAGAGAGCGCTGTAACAACTGGGACTACTAACATTCTCGAGGAGGGCCAGACCGTAAGGGATGGCCCTGGGTCAGCCGGGGTGCGAGGGATATGTCGATGACAACCTCACCTCCGGCCTAGCACCACGACCCTCAGTTAGCGTGCGGTTTTAGTCGGCTGGAGTCCGATTTAACATTCTATCTAACAATCATACAATTCAACAAACATTCATAACAGATATGAACAGTTCCTGAACGTACAAGGTGTTTAAACTATCTCCGCAATGCAACATCCTCGGCCAGAGTCAGACAACATGACAAATAGACTGACAGAGCGTTCAAGAGCACGTCGATTATCGAATTACGTCCCCGCGTGTCGCGATGCTCTTTCGTTTGTCATGGCCACTGCTCTTTCCGCCTCGACGGAATTGCCAACGCTATGACTCGCACTTTAAAAAAAATAAATCCATACTAATATTATAAATGTGAAAGTTACTCTGTCTGTATGTTACGCTTTCACGCCTAAACCACTGAACCGATTTTGATGAAATTTGGTATAGGGATGAATTTTTTGAGAAAGGACATAGACTATGTTCTGTCGCGATAACCGACATCCACGTGGGCGGAGCAAAAAGCGTGGAGGGCAAAAGCTAGTATTTCATATTTCCTATTCTACTTTACTTATCTGTATTAAGTGACATATATTTACTTAACTAGAAATCTTTTGGTTATATTTACACACGCCTAATAGGTCATATGCTACGTAGGTCCAAAAACATCTATCACAACCTGTATGTACCTGATCAATCATTAAAAAGGAAGGGTCTTAATTCGACGTATTCACTTTTTATCATAATTCATCTGAATTAATAAAAAACCAGTAATTAGGAAATGTAAACATTTTTCTGTAGGTATATAATTTCTACATTCAATCAATCAATCAATTAGCCCACCGCACTGCTGGACATAGGCCTCTTCTCTCCTGTATGTATATAGGTCATCCCCTAACCAGATGGACTGGCAACTTGAAAAAGGTGGCTGGAACAGACTGGATGCAGAAGGCGGAGGCTCGGGTGAAATGGCGTACAATTTCTACTTTAAAATCTTTAAATACCACAATAAAGTAGGTAGGTACATACCTACTCACATATACCTAAGTAAGTGCTTAGAAAAAGGATGAATCCTATACAAGTATTTCCTAGAGCAGACTGAGGAAGCGCCTCTACATTGCCTTGGATAACTGTGAACATTTCAATGAACCAGCATTATTGAAATATTTGAAGTCTTCAGTTATCTAGTATACCAATCGTCATGAGCCGAAGACTTTTTGTCATGTTCTAAAAAAACAAAGATTTAAATTTTTCTTAGAACGCTCTTTAAATGTAATAAAAATCGAAATTAATAATATTACTTGCAGGTATAGCAACACTGCGTCCAAATCAACATTATATCCTGCCGACCCTGGCAAATGGCGTCCAGGATGGCAGGGAAGTGTTGCGAATTAAAGATCACGTACCTACTATTGAGGGGTGTAAATGTCAACTCAACCAACCTCTAACAAGATGCATTACTGACAGTTTGAATTAAAATATCCTCTTTAGTTTATAGCTTTTTATAAATACCTAGTATAATATCCTGGTCATACTTGCTACCTATCATCAGAAAATGAACATAATAGTACCTACACTTCATAACTTGTTCACTTATCGTAACTTTATATGTAGAAAATCAATCTCGCACACACCACCAGCAATTTTCACAATTTTTTTATAAATTGAACTTTGGAAGTCTTACATAGGTTTCACATAACATTATCCAAACATTCTTGCGACCCCAACCCAAAGAAGGCGTGGTTCTTATCTTCATCTTTAGCGTTAATCCCAATCGCATCCGAAGCTGAAAGCTGAAAGCAGAAAGACTTCTGCTTTCGGCTTTCTGGTGTCGGCTTTACCAGTCTAACTGCGGATATGGCTAAACCGTTATTTTCTGTGAAGTGATTGCCATCTGACCTCTACAACCCAAAGGCGATATCGAAGCATTGCAGCTAGACCAGTTGTTGGACTTTTGAGGACTCCAACTACCCGTTACGACTGCCATAGATGTTCGTGTGCCAACCGGGACTGACGGCTTAAAGTGCTCTCCGAGGCACGACCAGACCAATGCAAATATTTGTATATTTGAATTGAGCGGGGATCGAACCCGCGTCTCCTGCATAGCGGCCGCGTTCACTACTGCTACCCCACGGAGGCTGTCAATCGACGATGTTGATGCCTGCAAGTCAATACACTTGTGAAACAATGAACGGATAAGGCTCTGGCGCAGGTTTTCCTCTCAGGGTTATGTAGTCAAATGGTAGTCGCTCTCGGAAAAGCCGACACACCAATAGAACGCAATAAGCGGAGCGTGCACTTTCGACGATGATGATAATGATTATTAATCGCTGACCGGAAGGACAGATATAATGTGTTCCTTGTTAACTTAATACCTGTTAATTGTTGTAATTAATAAACAAATTTGGACGAATCAATTTTTTTTTCACAAAATGCTGCAATTTTTTACATTGGAACGAACGGACCGAGTCAGTTTCAACACAAGAACCTAGGTAAACATCCATGTCAAAAAACTGATTTTCAGATCGATTACGATCAAGATCTAAGAATGTCATTATAGCTAAGTAACGCTTGATGTAAAACGTTGATAAGTCCTGTGGCTAACTTAAAGAGCAATAAGAACATTGATAGAAAAATAAACACCAGTGAAGTACAAATCATACCAACTCGCGCACTTTGTTAACTTTTCTCTTCAAATATACAAAATTCATAACTCTTGGTCAAAAGGCTCTTCATAATCACATTTCTTCACAATGAATTTGCAAATAAATGTGACGTAAAGGAAGATAAAAAATCTTCCAAAAACTTAAACTCTGGCAAGACATTGAAATTTCATTAATCTTCTTATAACAAGTAGAATTTAGTCTTTAATATCACAGCTCATAAAAAGTAGCTATTTCCCGTAGAGATTGAATAAAAACCTCTTAGTTTTGCTCCCACTCTTATTAAGAACAATTCTCGTGATCTAACGTAAAATTTTATCTACTATTCAAATACCAGTAATCTGAATAATATGCGGAAAGATTGTAGTGTCAGTTAATATTAAGACGTTGAACAATCAGGTAATGATATGAAGTAATTAGCCTGTGTGGTGCTTTCTCGTAATAAATAAAAAAATGGACTTGCATGAAAAGAAAAAACTTATTGATGGTGTAAGACCAATATTAACAATCAAAGATGTTGAAAGTGGAGTAAATCGCGCTTCCAACAAATGTCGCCGAATTTTCAGGTAGGAAAGTTCTGTTACTAACAAATCTTCAATACCTACTTAAAGGTGGCAATCAAAACCTCAGTAAACCCAACTTCCATAAGAGCACAACTAGCAAGATCACAAAGAAAAAAAACAGTATTTAAGAAACTGTTTGTTACATAGTTATGTAGTAGCATAAATTCTTTAAATGCTAAACAACTGAAGTCATTTTTTAATAATAGTGCCTAGTATATTTCGGTTAGTCGGAAAATATATTTAAATTTTGGTTACAGACGTTGGAAAAGAAGATCAGAAAATAGAAAAGTTGGACGAGTTATTTTTAAAACAGGCCATTTCAATTTAGAAAAGTGGAAGAAATTTAAATATCGTGTGTTCCCAGACATTGTTAAAGTGTTTGTTGAGTCTCAGTGGAAATGGACTATATTACTGTGCATTTCTACTTACATATTTATTTGGTTGGCATTTACTGGTATATGGTGGATAATTTTAGAGATACACGGTGACTTTGAACCTGAGCATTTGCCACATGCAGACAATTCATCTGATTGGGTGCCCTGCGTTACAGAAATCTATAACTTCACATCTCTTTTTCTCTTCAGTATCGAAGTTCATACTACCATAGGTTATGGAGTAAGGGCCCTTACACTGGAGTGCCCGGCAGCCATGATAACAATGTGCTTGGAGAGTATTATGGGTACAATCTTGCAATCATTTATGATCGGTGTTGTATTCGCAAAGTTGACAACCCCGAAGAGTCGTGCCCAAACGCTTCTTTTTTCCAAGAATCTGATTATCAACCTAAGAGATCACGACTTATGTATGATATTCAGAATTGGTAATACTAGGAAGTCAAGGATTATTTCAGGAAACGTTCATGCTTACCTAATAAGGCATAATTCGGCTG
This sequence comes from Eilema sororculum, assembly GCA_914829495.1. NCBI lineage: Eukaryota > Metazoa > Arthropoda > Insecta > Lepidoptera > Erebidae > Eilema > Eilema sororculum. The sequence continues at coordinate 10,336,207 of OU618541.1, forward strand.
ACATTTTGGACGATCAGATACAACTGGATCTTAAAATCGATACCAGTGAAAATATATCTTTTATGTTTCCCATTTCGGCTATACATACGATAAAGAAGACAAGTCCATTTTATTCCATGTCTGCCCGTGATCTTTTGAAAGCAAATATAGAAATACTGGTAGTTTTCGAAGGAACTATTGAGTCTACAGGTCAGCCTGTTCAGGTGACATCGAGTTACACAACACAAGAAATATTATGGGGTCATCGTTTTGTCGACATGATTGACTACAGTGAAAATAAACAAGGATTTGTGATAGATTATTCCAAGTTAGATGAAACACGTCTTGTTAAAACACCTTTATGTTCGGCCGAACAACTTAGCCTCTATTATAAAAATATAAAACATCGAATTGATCGTAAAACACAATAAACACTCTTTTTTAAACATATTCTATTATAAGTAATGTCACATTTCTCTTCCTTTCCTTAAGTGTGGATGTAATAGGACTATAATTTTCCTAAGCTCCATTATATCTTTGTATATTGCTTGCATTGCAGCCATCTGCACCTGTAACGTGGACAACGTTAACTTTACCGAAGTCAACTGGTTGGTGTATATTTTCAAATCACTATCTAACTTCTTGAGCATATTATTGTTTACTTCCATTTGGCCTCGGATATATTTCTTCGCACTAACACTTATTTCCACCATTTTGTAAACTTATCACTACCAGGGCGGCACTATACAAGTCATCGTAATACTTAACTATTAACTCTACAGTCAACACGGCGATAACTGTATTTTTACAAGCCTGCTAAAGTCACTAAAATACTTATAACGATATCAAATCAGTGACGATTGTACTTGTAATAGCCGCAAGGTGCGTCAATGATAAGATTTCAGGATGACATGAAACGTTTTTTTATTTTCAAGATTTGCGAAATTTATGCTGAGATTTCTTTGATTATTGCCATAGTTAGATTTGTAAAGCACAAAAACCAGTGACGTCCCAACGCTACATCAAGTGGAGGGTGGAGGACCTAAGTAGTCGTAATAGATGTATTTACCTGCTATAGATAAAATATAATACATATTAAGTAGTAATACTTACTATTTATGTGTAGATAGTCGTATTCGAATATCAAAGCGGCATTGTAGGCATAACTAATTAATACTTTCACGCGTAGGCAGGTAGAACATAAAACGAACATACTAACTATACTATAAACTGCACGATTACCTACTGATTTGTTAAATTTTATTGTTGAATTTTGATGGAAAGTAGGTAGGTAAACTTACCAATGCAGTAACGAGGCTCGCTATAACTGAATTTTTGCCGGCTTCCTACCTAATGGTTTTGATGGTGTATGACGCTCAATATCGACGAAAGTTTTTTCTTCACCACTTTACCATACATGTGTAATAAATGCTTATACCTACCTACACACTTGAGCATGAAAGTACCTACCTAAGCAACACAGGTAAGTAGAATTTTACCCAAACATTCTTCATCATCATGCCTGCGTTAATCGCGGCCGCAACCGAGATTAATCTATGTCAGAGACATTGGAGTCCAGGTCCGCATTTTCCAGCAGGTAGGTATAGTCCGCCACGCCACAGAGGCTGTTGACAATAGGATACTTACCTATTTAACTTCTAATATAAATTTAAGATAGACATGGGCATTAACATTAATAGTGGTACACTCACCTTAAAGCACACCGTGATCGGTTACTCAATAAAAATAGTAAACATGGTAAATATCCCGGTGAGTGTTACACTATTATTTCTAAAATAATATCCGGGTAGGTAAGTGTAACATAATTGTACAAACGAAGAGCCATAGAGAAAAAACACTTTTTTACACATGCACATGAATATAATATTCATAATTACATCGTTTTTTTAATAATTCTGAATTATTAAGAATAAATTACTACACAGTCTCACGAACTCATTGCATACGGTGACATCTAGTAGGCAATAACGAAACTAAAATCATGTGAAGTAATAATATTATAAAATTCTGTTGATTTATTACATTTGTATTTAAAATAGTCAAAACTTAATGAAAAAATATGACAACAATATTTAGTATTTTTGCGTTAATCGAGTTAGGCAATGGGCATAGCCACTGTGCATAGCAAGCATGGCATAGAGTCAGGTGTAGCCCTTAAAATATTGTGAAATAAATATTTATAAATTGTAATACTGGGGAATAATTATAATTATTATGTTGCTTCCACACGGCTCGGCGAATAGCGAGGGAAGTGGCGAGTGAAATGGACAGGGACAAAGAATATATAAGAGTATAGGCAGGGACGTCGTGTGGATAGCATAATTTATCATGCCGTGAGTGTCAGCTTCACGGCGCGAGTCAAAGCGCGATGAACCATAGTACTAAAGAGTACATTTGTATGTATTCAATGCAAGGAGAATACTTATATACCTACTGTGCGTGTGAAATGTGGGAATGTGGCATGACACGATGATGCTGCGTGTGGAGGCTAGGGCATTAATTACGCGCGCGAATATTTCCGTCAACACAAACAGCAATTCGATGGGCTACGTCTGGAGGGCCGGTTACACGTTTTTTATCTATGAATGATTTACGCAGATTTTTTTTTCGTAAAAATTCGCAGAAATTTAAAAGCGGAGCAGAGTGAAAAACGTTTCACATAGGTATTTTTGAAGCATAAATTTTAAATATAACTCAAACAAGTAAAATATCATTTTATTTCTTTACGACTGGGATTACCATCATCATTTTTTTATGAAGTATGTAATAGGAAATTATATAGATTATTTCAGTGGACCGACCCTTTCAATCGAATACGGAATGACGTTCCTATCCGCATTGCCAACATTATGAAAAGAAACAAAAATGACAAAAGTGTGCTGTCATTTTTCTGTCCACCAAATCAATCACTGTTGATTTTCTAAAACAAAAGTTTATTATTGCCTGTAGCAAGAGAAAATGTTTCGAGCCAATAATTTTGATAAGTTACTTGGTGAGTAACCATTATCATCATTACATCCATCAATATTAACGCCCAAAACAAAAATATCCGTTCGTTGTCATCAATTTTACTGGGCAGTTTTCTCCGATTAGCATAGCTTTCTTTATTTTTCCCCAGATGTATATAGATTGTAACTGTTCTTTGGATAGAAAGAAGTACTATATATTAACAGTAACAAAACAACCAGCGTCTTATTGTTATACTCCGCGATGATACCCTTATGTATACTGTATTGGTGATATAAATTTGTTCTAGATAAAGCGACAAGTAATCTGCGCCTGGATCCCGATTGGCCGACGATCCTACAAATATGCGATTTGATTAGACAAAATGATTGTTCGTAAGTATGATTTACATGTTATTATTTATTATATTTTAATAGCATCCAATAAGAATAACATAGTCAATACAACATGTTTTGAACATATATTTTAAATTGTCTTACCTGCTCTGAATGATCGGTGGCAACCTGAATTTTATATGAATGTGATAAATTTAGTACAGACATGACTCAGAGTTACACCTACCTCTATTAGTTTGCAACAAATGTAAAGAATATATTTCAAGAGTGTTAAAATTTTATATATTTTTAAAAATAGTACCAAATTTTTATCAATTATTATTCTAGTCTGCTACTGAACAAATAAAAGTCTGCCTGCACAGAATATAATATAATCATGGGGAAGTTCCCCGCAGCTATAGCTCATAACATAACATAACATAAACTCACGCCTGTATTCCCCGAAGGGGTAAGCAGAGGTGCTGGCACCCACATTTCGCCAGTTTATGTTTAGGTCCCAATGTAATAGGTGGCGAGCCTATTGCCATTAACTGGGCACTTATAACAATTCACAGTGGGATTGCCGACTTAATGGCATTAAGTGGTAGATTTATTTTAAATGGTATTATAACCAAACACATAACTATTTTATGTAACATGATTGGGCCAAATATGTGAGAATTTGGTGAAACTACTTACCCTGGGTTTAAAATCCATCTAAAACTATTCTCTAAAATATATACAATGAGTTTAAACTAGAAAATACTGTGAAAACACTTTAAAAAGTTGTACTACATTATTTAAATACTTGTTTCAGACCAAAATATGCAGTGGCAGCCATTAAAAAGAAATTATATTCACAGAATCCACATCAGGCTATGTTTGCGCTCCTAACCTTGGAAAGTGTTGTCAAAAATTGTGGTATGTCTATATTATAGGCTCTAAGATCAAAAAAACATTACCCTCCTTCCTTCGGCAGTCGGGTAAAAACTAGGTACACTGGCCATTTCCTCTCTATACCAATGGCATACATGGAAGGGATTACATAAGCACCCAAGACCAAGGCATGCCACAATACAAGGGTAATACCCTTTATGAAGGAATAAGTATGGAGGTGCCACTGTTCCCTCTGCTACTGGCTGATGCAGGTGCTCTTATTGACTTTTGACTTTTAAAAGTATGTAGGTTCAATGGATAGAATTGGACAGTCCATCCTGATTGCTACCTACAGCATCTTGATTATGTCTTAGAAATTGGGATAAAAATTCCAAAAAAGAGGGATAGTATAAAAATTCATATTTTTGGTAAGCTTAGGCTTGGAGGTGTATATCTAACAATGGAGTTATATTGGCAATAAAAGGCAAATCTCTAATGTATTCAAGGTTATCCACACTTACTGCTAACATATAATATCAATTTAAAAATGTATTAGTCATACTATGAATTACAATGATAACTTATGTTTGAATGTGTTTATACAATACCTTTTAAGATATAGACACTCACAATCAAACCTAAATATAATGACTCATTTATATGCCTACTTGCTAATCATATATTAAAATTAAAGGCCAAATTTCGATGCTGTCTTATTATAATCTATTAAATCTTGCTTTAAACTGAAATCTGATAACCAGTAATGGGCTGGTCAATTTAGGACTGGTCATATTAATTGAGGCGTCTCTACCTTACTAACACCACACATAGAAAAAGAATCAATGGTAGCCTCCATTGGCAAAGTTGTACAAGTGCTCCGCAATCAACAATATTGTAGTAAAAATCCTTAATGTTAAGAATTTTGCGCATTAAATGATGATGCAAATGACAAGAAAACAGCATCGAAATTTGGCCACTCTCGCGTCAGCTTAATACAATCGCAAAAAGTGACTAAAACTGGCATTTTACATTGTCTGTTGTATTTCAAACAAAACCAGTGATGATAGTGAGCTCTGTATGTATTGAATTATATATTTTTTTTTATAGTTTTATTTAACTGTAGACGGCCATGTGATGGCGAGTGTGATCACTGCATAATATATGAAGTCGTACTGTCTACTCCCGACAGCCTCTTTGGCGTGGCGGTAGTGAACGGGCCACTAAGAAGGAAGCGCGGGTTCGATCCCTGCTCAGTGCAAATATTTGTATGCGTGAATATGGGTATTAACACTGGTCTGGCTGGTTGTGTCTCAGAGATCACGTTAAGCTGTCGATCTGGGTTGCCATACGAACATCCATGACAGTCGTTGTGTAGTGGAAATGGGTGAAAAGGCCCACACAGAGCTAATTATCCGTCCGATCAACGGCGTCCCCACTGGAACAACCCGACCCGGAAATAGACTACTAAAAACTTTCGGGTCTGGTACAATGTTATTGTTTTTTAAGGAATTACCTAGGTTTTTATTTGGTAAATGGACTCAGAAACATGCTGCATAAATACATGTTTAAAATAGTAAATTTTAATAAAAATATTTCCATAGGGTCTGGTATCCACGACGAAGTAACATCGAAGGCGTTCTGCGAAATGCTCCGCGACCTGGTGAAGACCACACAACACGACAATCTTCGCACCAAGATATTGGAACTCATACAAGCGTGGGCCTTCGCATTCAGAAACTCTCCTAAATACAGATCAGTTCAGGTATGCATTTCAATATTTATCATTATTATGAGGCATGGTAATAAAATAAGTACTAGATGATCTGTGTGGTAGAGCATTCGGTCGCAGGTTTGACTCCCATTCAGTACAAATATATTATTTGGTTTCTTGCTTTCAACCATTTATGTGGTATCTTGGCGATTACGGGAACTATCTGGCCTTCAAATCCTGAAATTTTGCGTCAAAGCCTCTTCAGTTGTTCGATTGATGTACTAGCTAGCAAGTGACGTTGACTTGGCTCTGAATAACTTGATATGATAGGACCACTTTTTTTTTACCGTGTGGAAATCCCCTCGAATACCTCCCCAGCCGGAGCTGGAAGGGGAGGTTATGTCGGACTCGAACCGACTAAAACCGCACGCCGACTGAGGGTCATATTACTAGGCCGGAGGTGAGGTTTCTTCGACATATCCCTCGCACCCCGGCTGACCCAGGGCCATCCCTTACGGTCTGGCCCTCCCCGGAAGGGGGGACAACTGTATCCCCGACTCTCCCCTGGAATGGGGGATATGATAGGACCCCATACCGTGGGGTCACTATAAGACGATTCCTGCCGGCTTGCTCTGCAAAGGGAAGCCGTGGTAGAGATGTTTACATTTACACGACAACATTGCCACCGGCTTGCCTTTTGAAATGTACACCTGTCGCCTCGCCACTGTCCCATACACTCATATACATTACAAATTTTCGTATGCATGAACATATTTATTAGCATTGCAAGTGAACTCGTGTGAATGACGCACGATATTGAATTTGCATATTAAAGAATAACACTACATCCGTTGTTGCACATCAATATGTCTCTTAAATCTTTTCAATGAATGAAAAATTGGTCACTGTACGTTTTAGTGGCTGAACGAAAAGACTTGAAAGTTATGTACAATGCCATTCGCAGATAAATAATAATATGTACACTTTAAATCACGAATCGATTGATAACAAGTAACCAACCGTCGTTGATAACTTATTATTAATTGATCTACTAAGGTTAGGAGTCAACGCTTGGCACAAACAACAGTGTATTCTGCACTCATTGTTTATTATGCAGCCAGTAATGACTAGGTACAGATGGGTTTAAAACCACGCAAAAAACGGTATTTAAGCTGTTGAAGACGGTAACTGTAGGCTTCACATAAAGTGAAGACCGTGAAGTGAAGAAAGTGAAAAAGAAAATATGAAGACCGTCAGTAAATACTAATGAAATAATGGTTATGATACTATTCTGTATCGGTCTTTTGTGCGGTAGTCTTTCTCTGAGAAGAATTCCATGATCTGTAGAGAGACAGATAGGGGTGTCAGCCTTGGGGTCCAAAACCACCACGCGATGCACTAGAGACGGCAGGAGAGTTGCAGTCGCCTACAGCCAATTCCGACCGAAGCGGCAGCAACCGACTTGTACAAAAAAGGCTACACGGAGGTTCGGCAGTGTCTCTCGACTGCCGTCTCCGTTGCCCAGAATGCACTTCTTGTAGGTTCCAGACCAAGCACTCTGGTTTTTCGATGCCTAATCGCAACAAAACAATCAAATTGTGCTTACCTACTAAATTTTACTTAGTTGCCGAGCCCCGCATATTTTTGTAGCGGCTCTCGCCAAACGATAAGTATGCAAATTATTTCGTGAATTATTTGTAACAGTAATCTGTGAAACTAGCATGTCGTCTGTGAGGTGATCGACTGATATACAGATATACTGCATAATACAGATCCAGAATGTTTGGAAATGAACAGGTAAGTAATGCTAATGACGCAGCATGTGCTTGTGTCGCTCCAACGGTGGCCACGTCCCACAGCCGTGTAAAAGGACAGGTCTAATGATGGTCTTATAAACCTGTCCTTTCAGCCTAACTGACATTTCAGGATCACAATTCCCACCACTTAGGCCACGCGGCAGCTCTGGGACTCCCTTGGACCAAAGTGTCAACTAGATCACCGCGCGAGGAACACAGTCGAAGGCCTTCTGCATGTCTAGGAATAAGGCAGTGCAGAGGCGTGATCTTCACGCTGTATCTCTCCTCGACGATCTTTAGGGCGAACGCCGGATGCCTGGTTCCGTCCTCCTAAACCCATACTGTCTGCTCATACCAACCCATACTGTCTGCTCATACCAACCCATACTGTCTGCTCATACCAACCCATACTGTCTGCTCATACCAACCCATACTGCACTCTCCTGTTGGATCCAGGAGTCAATTATTCTCTCGTAGTGCTTCATGATGTGGAACATAATAAATTACCTATACCCCTATATAGGGGTATTTTTGGACCGTACCAAGATCTTCGGGGCCTGAGCCCTGCCTACAAGCTGGTTCACCTACTGATTGACAGATGAAATTCTGGCACAGGCTTTTCTCTTAGACGACATTCGCTTCTGGTTAAAAAAAAACATCAAATCAAGACAAAGTTCTTTCCAAATTGCAAGCTTTGTATCCGGAAATATCACTACAAATTATTTTTGTGAGGAAGAGAAGGATGCTTGGGAAAGAGCGACAATAATAATAAATATTCTGGCAAATACTGATAATATGTACTTTTATTTTTATAAAAACGTATGTTTGTATTATACATGAAGAGTAGAGTAGGGAAGTCGTGCCTCGGAGAGCACGTTAAGTCGTCGTCGGTCCCGGTTGCCATACGTACATCTATGGCAGTCGTTACGGGTAGTTGGAGCCCTCAAAAGTTTAACTGCAATGTTTCGATTTCGATATAGCCTTTAGATTGCGGAGGTCAGATGCTTCACAGAAAATATAGAAGTTCAGTCAAATCCGCAGTTAGACTGGTATTAGCGGACCCCAGAATGGATGTGACCAGGATTAACGCAAAGATGAAGAAGTAGAGTAGGGCAGAGTTGGTAGAAGAAGTATCCAAATCACTTCCATATTTGTTGTAAGCCGTTACCGAACACTCTAATCATAATGTACATAATAATATAGGTACATACATAATCACGCCTTTATCACTGGAGGGTTAGGCAGAGGTGAAATAAACTCACATTTCACCAATCAATGTATTCGGTCCCACGTAATAGGGGGTGAGCCTATTGCCGTATTCCGGGCACTATTGTTAACACGAGCCATGAATCTGAGGCTGAGTCTGGGCTGTATATATATCTGTCTGATGTTAAAAAACCCTATTCCTTAATCGCCTTGTACTTGTAAGACATCGCATGGGAAGAGATGGGGTGGCCCAAATTCTACTCTGCCAGGAACTACGCGGCACCTTCTTATACATAAATATGTATTTCTATTTAGAAGATATTACCGCGGCACGACTTTCCTTACGAATCCTTGTATGTGTATGTTGAAATTCAATGTCATGTAGACATTCAATGTTTATAGATTTTGGGAGTAGATATTATGTTGTGTTAGTTTTGCTACATAAGATATAAACCATAGAACTCAAACGTGGTAAGCTGGATATAATTATGAGTTAACGGAATAATTTTATTTTAGCAATGATCTCAGACTGACTCATTAGCATTAGACTGAATATAATCAGCTGTTCCGCGTCCTGCTCAATTCAAACGAATTACCAGATTTATGAACGGAAAAGCATATAACTTCTTTTGTAAATAAACCTACATAATTATACATGAAGCGCCCAAACCAATGTCAATATACATGCGTCAAATATTTGCACTGAGCGGGAATCGAACCCGCAACCTCTGACATTCTACCGCTACACCACACAGACGTCTACGTTATTTCTATGACAATTAAGCAAAATAGTATCTCTTCTCCCGCTGTCGTTGCTTGCTTTACTTGTAGTGAAGCATTAAGCAATGAATTCCCAACAAAACTTATCACCATATCTTGGTGGGTATTTCAAACACTTTTCATACTAGCGTGCAAAGCTTTGCGTTTCTCTAATTGAGCCCTGAATAGGTAACCCAGCGTCAATGAAAATAGGCAATGCATATTGTCAGATAAGAGCCGACCTACTTATTATCAATGCGTTCAATGCAATCGACAGCAAGACTACCGCACAATATTGTCTGTCCTCATTACATTTCTTAACGTAGCCCCGTCCTGAACGAAAAAATGATACTTAATTAACCCCTATTTACTTATACTTTCCTAGATTACTTACAAATTATAATATAGAGGCCTATGTCCGTGAAATGCGGTGGGCAAATTAATTCACGATACCTAGGACCTATCTAATTAAAAAGAACCTTAATTATTCCTTTACTAAATCTACTAGCTTACTAAATCTACGACATGATCTTGTACCTACTAAACTTTTCACATAAAATGTCTGTCACAGTTCAGTGCACGTTTTGCGTTGTCCGTTCCATTCCAAGGTTGAACGACATAGGTTATTCACAATATTGATCTTACCACTCCTATGAGTAATCTAATTATACTTACTTACTCAACATACTTTGGCCACACTACATTGGTAGAGTGAATATATTCATGAATACTTTTTGTCCACTCAAAATATCGCACTGACTCTTCATGCATGTAAGTGCTCGTTTAATTCATTTAATCAAGCCGCCAGTTTAAATTCGTGTACCTATTTACATGATTGTTTTGTTTACTTATCAGGTCATAGGTCAATGCCCTGTTAGTGATTTAATCTATACTTATGCAATTCCTTTACAATTCTAAAGACACTATCAATATGTATCTATATTTCATTTTAAGATGCAATTGGGTACCTACCCTTAACAATGTGGATATCATGTTACAAATTTATGATTTATTTTTTTAGTCAAATAAATTAGTTACCAAGTCAACGACATTTTTATCGGTTTATTTATCTATATAGATGTACTCGTTTATACAATACCTGTACAACTACGTCACATCTTATCAGCGAGACGAGTGAATCATATCTCGTACAATAAACAACATAAACAATGGCCTTAGATCCGAACGCTTTGTGCTAACCAGTCCAGTCTAACTAAAGTCTAGCTAACGTTTTAGTGAAAAATGGTAAACGAGACCATTTACCGTAAATCGTGACGCGCGTTTTATACTGTTAGTCATCGCTTGTGTATTCTATGGGTAAATGTTGTATTTACTTTGTTTCGTGTACAGGATACTGTGAATATATTGAAAGCTGAAGGTTTCAAATTCCCTACACTCAAAGAATCGGACGCGATGTTTTCTGCGGACACAGCTCCAGAATGGGCTGATGGAGAAGTCTGTCACAGGTATGTATACTTTTATAGGTTACTGATGAAATGTCTGAATAAATTTCGTAATAATGTCGGAATATATTAGTTACAAGCCATTATTTACGTTTTCCTTCTATGCAAACTCAAGGTTCTGAACCTTGGTCACAGAATGTTCATTGTAATTCTTATTAGGCATTGGAATATGAGTGTGAGGATGATGATAATGATGATAAGTAAGTACCTATCATCATCACCAAGGTATACTCTCGTACATCATCCTCTTAAGTTGATCTATACTGTATAGCTTTTCTGGAAGTGAATGCTTTGTGACCTCCCAACCCAGAAAGCTGCACCAGTTAGTAACTAGATGAAATTGACTGGGGCTCCAATGATCTTGGTGACTCTTCCATACAATCGAATTCTCAATGCTTAATACCGAAGTGCCCATAGCTAAGTTCATGAATTGTGTATTAGGAGAGCTTACTTCGCTCCCCTAATATTTTTTTTTATATATAAAATTCCTTTTTCTCTTGGTGTAGGTGTCGCGTGGCTTTTTCGTTGATGGTACGCCGGCATCACTGTCGAGCGTGCGGTCAAGTGTTCTGTCAACAGTGTAGCTCCAAAACATCCACATTACCCAAATTTGGCATAGAGAAAGAGGTACTTATGTTTTATATTCTAGGACAAACTCTATACAACAATATAATGAGCAAGTTAGCATTACACCATCTAATAATAGCATTCTATGCTATTTGCAGTACGATCCCAATACAAATGAACTAACAACTGGTTACTGCCTTTGGAGATAGCAGTAAATTGACTATCCTTATAGTACCCTGCTCATACTTACTACAAATATTATTTGCGTGCTCTAATACTGGAGTTTACTAGATATTTACCATCTGTTGTGTTGAGTGGTAGTGCAGTATATTTATACTTGAACCCGTCAATTGAGCACTCATACTGCAGGGTGATTATGGTGCTTGCAAAAAACAAATATGTCCGATACTAGAAATATCTCAGTAAATATCCTGTAATTCTAATACCAATGTTACTACCAGTGGAAATGCCTTTGACTGGTGATCAGCCCTTCTGACTGGACCATTTCCACTATGTAACAACATGTCATACATAATGCCAATGATACTTACCACAATAGTTCTTTACCTATGATAAATAGATTGTATCTAAGTACATATTTGTTACATGAAAATAATTTAACAGGTCCGTGTATGTGATGCCTGCTTTGATAAAGTCAGCAGACCGCCCACATCTTCTGCCAAATTGGAGATAGTGGACACATCCAATGATTATGGGCCCACACAGCCGCAGGTAAGAACATTTGATTTAAAGTGCATAAATAGTGATTAATTTGAATGGATTTAGAAAGGTAATTTTTTTTTTGTACTGTCCAGGCGGGATTTGGACTTGCCATCCCTCGTTTACAGGGAGAATGCTTTAACCGTTTCCTTTCTAAATCGAATTGAATAATTAGCATATTAAACACTTTAAAATGTATTATTTATGAGATACTTTGATTCTAAAACTTGTGATATGTTCTAATAACCAGAATGTAACTTTTAAAACTGATAAGTAATCATTCTTTATATCACGTGTAACAGATAAATTAATGAAAGTAGTTATAATTAAATTTGGAATTGAGTGCAAATACAAGTATTTAGTTATGGGAGCAAATAATCAAGATTTTATTCGTAGTGGGCATATTTATGTGTTTATGATGATATCAGCAGTATGTGTAAAGATTAGTTGATAGAAACTGAAATTTATATACTACAGCATCATTGCGTAGATAAGTCAGAAAGTCCCCAAATTGTTCCACATTAAAAAACAGAGTACACCTGATCTACAGCGAACCATAGGCAGAAAAGGCATCTGATGAGGCGGTCAAGCTGAGTACCACCACTGTTAACATGGTACAGGTTTACGATGGTGACCCTCTTTCCGACTTTGCCTTTAGCTTACCATCAGGCGAGGTGAAGTCTAATTAACATGTCCTTTATAAAAAAAAGAATAATTTTGCCCTATGTATATATTTGATATATTATGTATATAGATATATATTTGTATGTATATTGTTATGTTTAGATAGGTACCTACCCTTTTTGTATGTTTCCTATTTACTTCATACTAAACCGATACCTCTATCACCTATCTCGACAAATCTCTGCATCACCCTAAGGTTGCCTGGTAGAAAATGCCCACAGCATTAAGTCCACCTTTGTACACATATATTTTTTTTGTGCATGAAGAATAAATAAGGAAAAAAAGTAAGAGCAGAATTGCTTGAAAAACATGCAATGATAGTTGTAAAGGTATTGAGGTGATTTAAATATGTAGAATACTTGAGGACACACTGACAAATTGAGTACCATATTAAGTAAAGTATATTTTATATTAGTAAAGGTTAACCTCAAAGCAAATAGTGGGTTGTTGGCAGTGTTATCAAACTAGACATTTATTCACAATATAAGGCACAAAAAACACTTATACTTATCGTATTAACTTTATTAATTTACAAATAAAAATAACTATGCGTCGTAAGAATCACCCGGCATTTCACCACCGGGCACTAACATTGCAATGTTATTACCGTTTAGCAAAATCTGATCTAGTTTGGTTATTTTTCTTCCTTCTGGCGTCGATTCGTATTCCGTGACATCATCCAATAACATGTTGACGAAATCATCGAAGCCTTGTAGTGTTCCAACCATTTCTTTGTCATTTTTCATAATGATGTGAATTCGCGAACCTATACATTTGTCAACAAGCTCAAGTGGCAGCAAGGTATTGGGGTTGGGTAGTGGAGCTTGTGCCATTGTTAGGAAATGTTTTATTATATGTTAACGTGTATTTTAACTCGAGATAAGATCTTCAAAACAGATAAATTCTTGTTCTACACCATCAATGAACTCAATGATAAACACATTTTACAATAAAATGCAAAATTGACAGTTTGCGTCCGTTCAGAAACCAAATTTTGATTCAATTTCGTAAGTTTATTTTGGAAATAAATTAGAAACAATAATAAATCCGTAGTAAAATGTACTATCGGATATTTTGTGTAACACTTTTAGATATTCTAATAATATAATAATCAAATCAAGTTAAATTGTGTTGAAACAATGTTGAACTTACTTATTAGTTTCCGAACGATATGCGGCAGTGACGCCGAATACTTGCCAGCTAAAAACGTAGTAGATTAAGGTAATTTTCCTTACCCTTGAAATATATAAAATGATGTGTTTCGAAGTATTTATTCTTTCTTAAATATTATGTATATAATTTTCTTTCATTTATTTTGTTTAGTTTTTATTGCTTCTTATTTATTTAAATTGAAGTTTTCGAAACATTACCATTTTGCCTTTTAGTGGTTTATTTTTGATAACCCATATTCGGAGGTTATTGGATTTCGTACATGGCAACTTTACTTACGTCAATCATGCATGAGCAAAATTTGTATTTCGTTTGAAAATAACGAACGCCGTAACATTGTTTTGTTTTAATTTGTACTTGTAGTTCATTTTTTTGAAAGAAATGGCGAAAAATGTGACAAACTTTCGCGGTGAAGTATATTACACACCTAATGGTTATTCACGTATAAAAGATGAACCTGTAACACCTTTAGAAGAGGACTTTGGTGATCACAATCACCTTGATCGCTCATTTGACGATTGTGGTGGAATGAGAAAATCTATGTCCATGAATGACATAGATGCGCTCCGAAATCACGTGAAGCTAGAATATGGTGACAAAGATGATATTCGCAATAGATACCGTAAGGCATCAGCGGCCTCTCAAGAGTTATCAAGAACAAAGTTTGTGTCCATGGCTGAAGCTGTTTACCACTATCATAGGGATACTCCTGGTCGTTTTCACTCTACGCGACCGCAAATATTCCGATCACAAGGACCAACCGGTCCTCTGAGTCTCACCGTGCCTCAATCTCCGATGCTTCGGTGCAAAGCTCGTTCGCGACCTGTGCATATTTTATCCCAAAAAGAAAGAGAGGAAAAGGAAATTGAAGAAATCAAGAAATTCAAACATAAGGCACAGCCAATTCCTAAATCAGTGATAGAAGGTCCCAAACATCTTCCAGATGTACCAAGAAAGCCAGTAACTGTTCCTGAACCATTTAACTTAACAGAAATTAACAAGAAACTACCACAGTCACCTGAAAATGTTCATAATTTCAAAGCTCGTCCTGCTCCTAAACATATTCTTGAAAAACCTCATGTACTGGTGAAACCAACAGTGCATACAACAGTGCCAGTTACTCCCAAATTCCACTATAAAAGAACAAACTCTGCAGATCATATAAAGCAGGATACCAAACTTACTCAGAAAAACCAAAAAGTTGAAGAAAAGCCACATGTTAGAATGGGTCCTGTTAAACCAGAGCCTTTCTCATTTGAAAAAAGAGATGAAGAACTTAAAAGGCGCAGGGAAGAAAGAATCAAACAACAAATTGAGGAAGAGCGTCAACAAGCTTGCACATTTAAAGCACAACCTGTACCAGGAATTGTGAAAAAACGCATGCAGTGCACTACAACTAAAGGAAGCGCCTCATCGGCATCGTCGGAAAACAAAGAGAATATTAAATTTGAAGCTCGTCCTGCTACAGTACTGTACAAACAACCATTTAAACCAGTTCTTAAACCGATACAACATGTAAAACTTGCCCCGTTTGCATTGACAACAGAGAAGCGAGCTGCTGAAAGGGAACAATTTGACAAACAATTGAAAGAAAAAGAGGAGGAACTTGAGAGATTGAAGCAGCAAAAAGAGAAAGAATTACTAGAACTTGAAGAAAGGGCTAGAGGTGAACTAAGGGCTAAACTGGTGCATCATGCCAAGCCAGCCCCAGCACCAGTACCATTCCATTTAGAAAAGTCTGTTGCACCACTGACAGTGCCTGAAACACCTAAGTTTATTAGGAGGCAGAAACAACACTGAAATAATGAATATAACTTTGATATTTCTCACTGACAGTTGTTATCACATTTTGAATCTTTATATTATCTAGTAATGTAATTTAATAGTTAATTATGTACTGACTTTAATTTTTAGTGGTTTATTATTAGGATATTGTAATTCATTTAAGGCCTAGTTGATATTTCAATGATATTTTTTCTGTAAAATAAATACTCTGATAAAGGATTGTTGTTTTATTGTAAATATAAATTTCATTGTTTTCGTAATTGGGCAACATGAGGGAATTTATCTGTGCACATATTACATTATGGTGTACTACAATACTGTTATTTTTATTTCAACCTGTGATAAATAAATGACAACATGAAGAGTTTATATTTCTTTAAAGTCCAGTAATATGAATAACTAGAAGATAATTGAAATTGCTGCCATCATAACTAGTTTTCCACCTACATTTTGGGTATCAATATTCCATCAGAGGTAGTTTTAATGGATACCTATGTATCTGTTAAAATCAATCTACAATCAGTACAATGTCCTTTCATCACATTTCCCACCAAGATCGCTGAGGCCCAAACCAACTCATCTGCAAACAGTATACTGCTGATTAACAGACTCCAGTGCAGGATTCCTTGGGCTTGAGATGTTGCGTCTGTAAAAGCCTACCTACATAAATGATGGTTTGGAAGATTAACTAGGATGCTAGACTCCAAATTGCAAGCTTTGTATGCCTATGATTTGTATATCCTTGACAATCTTTTTTGTATGTACTTGTATCTCATAAGCCTATATTCTTCACAGAAACGTCCCCCTGGTAAAACGGCTGAAGAGCTTCAAGAGGAAGAAGAGTTACAGCTGGCACTGGCGCTCAGCCAGTCTGAAGCTGAGCAGAAAGAGAAAGAACGCAAGTCGCGGTCGCATATTGCACCTGAACCTACTCCACATCATCCGACAGGTGAGTCGGCAAGTCATACTTAACGTTTAAGTATGTAGAGCGAAGCCTGCTGACTTTGAGGGCTCCGAGTCCGTAAACATGTTGATTGACAGACGAGGCTCTGGCGTAGGCTTTCCTCTCGGAATTGTGAGGTCAGATTGCAGTTGCTCCCAGCAAAACCTATTTATGTCAAATCCAAAGGACCCTGAGTTCCAAAGTAAAGCCTCTAATACAAGTGGGAACACCAATAAGATGATGATGATCAGTACATCATACTTTGTGCATTGAATATTTGAAAGTATAGCCGTGTGGTTCCCGGCAGATAAGAATTTTACAGCCCAGACTCAGCCTCAGGTATAAGCTCTAGTCAACAATAGTGCGCCCCGTATTACATGGGACCGACTACATAAATTATCATAAATATTTATATCGAAATTGATTGCTTGTGAAATTATATTTACCAGTGTGGTTCAAAATAACGTAACACACGTCCATAGGCCGGGGTAACCACTTTCCATAATACCCTGGCCCATCGGCCGTGTGCTTGTCTGCCACTTCAGTAGTATAAAAAAGTTTTAAAAAATTAATCAAGAATGTATAATATGACTTCCAGTGTCCCCAACACCGTCATCAGTAAGCGCATCCCCAGAACACTCTACGCCAGCGAACTCGGAGCTCTCCCGATACTTGGACCGTAGTTACTGGGAGCAACGACTGTCTCGAGACACGGCTATGGCGCCTACTGCGCCAGCTCCCACAACACATGCGTCTGAAATTGTTGAGGTGTGTATTAATTGTAGAATCAAATTGATAGGTACAAATTCTTTCATACATTTGTATTTAGTGATTAATCAAGGTGCTTTTAAAGCAAGGATATTTGAAAGGGTCATATGTACCGTAAACACATAAATCAAAGTATTGAATATATAGGGTATATGGGCTACTTATTTGGAGTCCAAGCTTGGACTTTGTAGATTTTGATGCAAGCTTTCCTTTCGGGGTTAGGAGGTCATACAGATGTTGCTCTGAATTTGCAAATAAGAAAAAGGTTGGCTTGGACATCAAAGATGTTGATAGGGCCTGTAAGCTTACACTTGCTTGTTGATGAAGTTATTAATAAACTAAGTAGATTGAAATAAACTTAATTGAAATAATTAATATTTATAATTTATTCAGGAGTTTCCAAAAGCTTCAACAGCCAAACAAGAGGATGAAGATGCTGAAGACAAAGAAATTGATGAGTTTGTAGAATCGTTGAAGTCTCAAGTAGAAATATTTGTGAATAGAATGAAAAGCAACTCTTCGCGGTAAGTTTACCAAGTTTCATTTTCATAGTAGTACCTAGTAGTTTTATTATCTTCGCCATCAGACACATCAGTGCTGTATCTATATAGGCCTAGCCTAGCCTAATAAGTAGATCGCATAGTATTGAATGCAGCGCAGAAAGTTCAGGCCAGGTCCCTTTTTTGAGTGTCAGGAGTAGTCAGGAACAATAACAAGTGTTGGGCAGTTTGCCCAGCTACCATGCAGGCGTGAGTATGTGAAAAAATATGTAATTGAACATTTTAGTTTTCTTCACTATTAAATAATGATAATATATGATACTGATAACATTAAGTCTGTGTGTAAACTAAAGATTGTAATTTCATTGTCAGAAGATTCCTTTATTGACATAAAGTGAAATTATGACTGAAATGTGTTTTAATTTTAAAAATGTGCCTCTGTGGCGTGGCTGTAGTGAACGCGACTGCCAACGCAGGAGGCGCGGGTTTGATCCCCGCTCAGTGCAAATATTTGTATGCATGAATATGGCTATTTGCATTGGTCTGGGTGTTTCTATCTTTATTATATATGTATTTACAAAATAAAGTATCTCAGTATATTTATCCGCATTCTAGATTCCATAACACAAGCTATTTAAGCTAACCATGGGTCTAGATAGCGTTAGGTAGAATGTTGTAGAATATTAATTTATTATTAACTAGCTTTTGCCCGCGGCTCCGCCCGCGTGGATGTCGGTTATCGCGACCAAACATAGCCTATGTCCTTTCTCATGATCTAATCTACTCCTATATTAAATTTCATCAAAATCGGTTCAGTGGTTGAGGCGTGAAATCGTAACATACAGACAGACAGACAGAAAGACAGACAGACAGACAGACAGAGTTACTTTCGCATTTATAATATTAGTATGGATTATGTAACTACTCAAATAATTTCATAATAGAATTCCTAGTTGCGTCCCAAACTCCGAGGTCTGTGTAAAGCATTTGATACATTTGTGTCTACTTTGCTGAGAGCGACTGAGCCGTCTAATCGCGCCACCCTGAGCGTGAAGCTTGCGCGCCAGATTAATACTTGCGTCAGAGCCTACTACTACTATTACTGCCAGTGGGGACGCCGTTTGATCAGTCCTTCTATGTGGGCCATTTCACCTAATTCCACTATAACGATTGCCATACATGTTCATATGGTAACCGGGACTGACAGCTTAACGTGCTCTCCGAGGTACGACCAGACCAATGCGAATACTCATATTCATGCATACTAATATTTGCACTGAGCGGGGATCGAACCCGCGCCTCCTGCGTAGCAGCCGCGTTCACTACCACTACGCCACGGAGGCTGTCAGAGCCTAATCCGTTCTTTAGCAGTTGCCCCAACTTTCCAGTGAAGTTAGCTTGAATCCTAAGGGATGTTAGTAGCGCCTTGTATAACCCAATCGCCACGATAGTGAACCTAAAATCAAGCACAAGTGAATTACTAAAATAGGCACAAGGGTAACCATATTTCCTAAACTGTTCTATATACTGCTGGTACATTAACAATCGGTAAAAAATCTTATTTTTCGCAGAGGACGTTCCATTGCCAATGACACTGCTGTTCAAACGCTCTTCATGAATATAACGGCAATGCATTCACGTCTACTTCGATTTATCCAGCAACAAGACGACAAACGTGTTTATTTGGAGAGTTTACAGGTCAATATAATTTCTTATTAGTTGGCCCTTTTCTATCAAATCAAGATCTTGTCTTATTTTATAGTTATAGGCTAGTAATTGTTCCTAGAGTTAATAATAATAACCTAATTATTATGATAAACTTTCTTATGTCCCACAAGGCTTTTTTTATATAATTAGTAAAGTACATTAATAGGGTACCTCTAGTTCTCGTGAAAAGGTACTGAGACCAGCCTGTGCTCTAGACAGATCTTTTTCGTAAAAAGCACGGGCTGAGACGGCGGTGGTACATGAATCAGTCAATCATAGAATATATGAAATAATATGAAACTAATCACGGGCTCAAAAGTCTCGTGTTAGTGGTTACATACCTTACCTACTATATTTTATTAGAACCCGTCAAAATGTATTTATTAATGTTACAGGACAAAGTAACTCAAATCCGCGACAGTCGCGCGGCGCTTGACACGTTACGAGCAGAACACGCCGCAAGATTGGCGGCTCAGGCAGAGGCCGCCGAGCGCCAGAGACAAATGCAGATGGCTGCCAAACTACAGGCAATGAGGAAGAAAAAGCACGAATACTTGCAGTACCAGAGACAACTTGCTCTGCAACGAGTTCAGGTACAGTATACAATCTAAATTTGTATATAACTCAAAGGTGACTGACATATTGATCTATCAACGCACAGCCCAAACCACTGGACGGATCGGGCTGAAATTTGGCGTGCAGGTAGATGTTATGACGTAGGGATCCGTCAAGAAAGGATTTTTGGAAATTCTGCTAGTAAAGGGGTAAAATAAGGGATAGAAGTTTGTATGAAAGTCCGTCATTTTCAGAGCTAGATGCGCTAAACCTGTGTTCATAAACCTGTGTCTTTTAAGAAATAAATGAACACGTGTATCGTTTTTAAAAATTTTACTACTAAGAGGGTAAAATAGGTGATAAACTTTTGTATAGAAAGTTCGTAATTTTCAAAGTTAGAAGCATGAATCTTCGTACACCTACGTCTTTTGAGAAATGTTTTGTCGTGATAACCGATATCCACGCGGGCGAAGCTGCGAGCAAAAGCTAGTATAGCTATAAATATATTATAGTACCAGGGTCTCCATAAAACCGCACCTTGAAACATTTTATTTCTAAGAAATCGTTAGGGCTAGTCTAAGTTTCTGGGTATTAGTGCTATTAAAATAATAACTGTTTTCAGGAACAAGAAAGAGAAATGCAGATGAGACAAGAACAGCAGAAACATCAGTATTTGATGTCAGCTAACAGTTACTACATGCCAGGCGTTTCGATGTCACAGTACCAAAGTGGCTTCCCAAATCAACCTATTTATGCAAACCCGCAGTTCCATCCACAGATGATGCCACAGGCTACCACAGAAAGCAGTGTTGCTATGCCTGGCCAGCCTCAAATGTCCACACCTAATATGCCAATGAACATGCCACAGATGGGAAATATACAATCCATGCCGCAGCTTAACAATACGTACGGGATCACTACGACCGCGGCAAACGCTATTAACCCTACTGCCGCCGGTTCTCAATCTACGAATCAATCAAACTTACGACCAACGCTTGGTCAGCAAATGCCGCTACAACAACAGATACTCATGCAGCAGATGCACCAAATGCGCATGCCTGGGCAGCAGGGCATGCATCCATTGCTAGCACAAGGCGTTGCTAATGGACTTCCCGGACAACCTATGCCTCAACAAAATGGACAAAATGCGTTGGTAGCTAAACAAAATTTACCAAATCAACCACAACAGCCTCCTAATTCCATGATGCCTCAAATGTCTGTTGCACAAAACATGCCTCAATCAATGATAAATCCTAACAACCCAATGATGGGATTACAAATGCAGAATAATATGAGAATGCCTCATATTCAGGGCAATCAACCCAGTGCTAATAATCAACAAGTCCCTATTTCTCAATTTCAAAATATGAACATTCAAAATCCACCTAACACTCAACAGCCAGGAAATCAAGGTCAAATGCCACCACAATCACAAATGAATATACCTGGCCAACCAATGTCTTTACCTTCACAACAAATGATGCAAGGTCAAACATTGCCCGGTCAGCCTCAAAGCTTGCCAATGAACAATAACATGGTACCTACCAACCAAAATATCCCGCCTCAGGGACAACAGGTACCGCAAACACAAGGCCAACAGATAGCTCAGCAAATGCCTATGCTACAAATGTCCCACAATGCGCAGGTAATGCAACAACAACCTGGTCAATTGATGATGCAAGGCCAGCAACTTCCTACTCAGGGTCAAAATATACAGCAACAAGGCCAGATGATAAATCAGGGTCAGGCTCAACAAGGTCAGTTACCGCACCAGATTCAGCAAATGGGACAAGTGCTTCAAGGACAGCAAATGGCTCAAAATCAACAAATTCCCCAGAATCAACAAATACCTCAAGGCCAGCAAATGCCCCAAGGTCAGCAAATGCCACAAGGCCCCCAAGTGTCTCAAGGCCAGCAGATGCCTCCAAGCCATTTACCTCCTGGGCCTCAAACACATCAAATTCAGATGGTACATCAAGTACAGATGGGACCTATGAACCAGCAAGCACCTCTGGGGCCACCTATGCAAGGGCAAGTTCCACAAATAACCGGACAACCTCAGGCGCAACAGCAGCCACAAAATATACCTGGACAAGTAAAAATGCAGCCGTCGAACTTAAGTAATATACCTCAAGGGCAACCACAGGCTACTAACCAGCCAGCACTAGCCCCTGTAAAATCCGAACATAATAATAACACAGCTGAGTTAATAAGTTTTGATTGAGGTACTATTTAAAATGAAAAAAGATCTCTGCAATCTGATGACTGGAAAATATAAAAGTATATGTAAGGTCTTCCGCTGAATTGAGCGGACACCCGCGTGGCTGAACTGTTTCGTTGCTTTTAACACGATTTATTGGCGACGGGCTACCCATCGCCTGTTTCCACGACAGACGCCTGTGTTGGGTCCCGTTCAACGCAGCGAACGACTTAAATACGTAATAAAAACCATATGCAATAATATATGCACTTAGATCTTGTGCTAAGTTGTGAGTTTCAAATCTAAAATATTGTCATGTATAGATAAACTTGAGATTTTTATAGTTACTAAAATATAATATTGAATTGTTGTAAATGTCGCGATGTATAAAATTGACTGTCCACTTCTGTTTACTGAAATTTTACAACGCTTGGTATTTAGGCTTAAATGCTTGTTATTATTATGTACCTTATTTATCAAAAACCTTTATATGTAAAGCAGTTTTAGCCTTTTAACAGTTGATTAACTAGAATTTATATTGTAGTTTAGACGCCATTGCCCTGCTACCCACGTCGGTTTCACGCACTTCGTTGAAACTTGATATATTTAAACCGAAGGAGTTCTTACAAGTTTCTTTGTGAAAACGTGGGTTGTGTGATATTATACGCCGTTGTTGGCCGTATGGACGTGTATGGACTTTAAGATAGTTATCAAAATTTACGATAAAATTATATTAACACATTCATCATTCATACGAACTAAAGTATAATCTATCCCATCAACTCATTTGCATGTAGTTCACAGTTTTTTAGTTAGGGTGGCCTTGTAATCTATGTAAATGCAAACATGTATAAAATATTCGTCGTTCGTAGTATATTTAGATAGTAATATAAATGAGAAATTCTAATATTTTATGTTTATTACTTTCATTGATATGGTAATTGTTTTGTTATAATAAGTTATAGGATGTATATTACGACATACCAATAAAGAAACGTAAATATATGACCAGCTTTTTATTGCAAACAACAGCCGTACTTTGCTAAATGTCCCTCTTATTAAGTGAAATACGGTAAAAATCGCAAAAAATTATTATACACCTAGATTGTATAGTCGTTTCGTAACAAAAGGATTTTGGACACAGTTTCAATAGCAAAATCGTTAGGTGGGCATATTATGTGGGACTCGAACCGACTACAAAGACTACTAAGAACAGAAAAACTATTTTCGGTTCAATATGTAACGGTAACCAGGTGGGCCGTGTGCTTGTTTACCACCTAAACGGTATAAAAAAGAATGTTACCCGAGCTCATCGAGTTGTATCCGCGCATAACGAGCTCTTCGGGTCGGACTCAGTCTCCTCCGGACCCGCTTCCTCACTTCATTCTCGAGCACCACTTGCTCGTAAGATGCAGTGGCCCACGCGTTGGTGCACCGCACCATCCCTGTGAGCAAGGTACTGAGTGAGAGAACTCCCACTCCTAGGGCCGCCACAAGAACCCGCCTCAGCGTCTTCACGTCGAGCACTCGGCAACGTGTACAGCCCTGAGTCGTCACTCGCATCACAATGAAGGCACTCGGACGTAAACTCTTTTTTTTTTATAAAGGATACGTCAATTTTATTTCACCTCGCTTGAGGGTAAGCGAAAGGCAAAGTCTCGGAAAGGGGGTCGCCATCGCAAACATGTACCCACCATCTTAACAGTGGTGGCACTCAGCTTGATGGCCTCATCAGATGCCATTTCACGCCCCGCTTGAAGGACCCGGGACTGACTGTAGAAAGAAGGAAACACGTGAGCTGGTAGGGAGTTCCAGGTCTGAGTTCAGGAATGAGTCACTGAAACGTTTGGTTCTAGAAGTGATATTCTGCACCGTATACTGATGGCATCTTAGCCCTGAACGTGTTGTCCTGTGCAGGAAAGGTGGAGGAGAAAAGGAGAGGCTGGGACTAATTGAAAGAGCTCATCAGAACATTCACCATGGTAGAGACGGTAATATCTCCACGCATCTGCAAAGGCTCGAGGGTGTTCGGGAGAGTTTGCGTAGAATGCCAACACCAAACTACAATGGACGACGACGATGTGATAGCTGTACCTACTTGGCTTGCAGAACATAAAAGAAAAAGAGATCGCACTGAATGGTCTAAACGCTGGTTATTAAAAAATAAAGTTTAAAACTAAAACCCGACTAACGGAAAATCACGCTCTAAAACGTAATAAACAAGAAAATATCAAGGATAGCCGTGGTCGTATGCCACTTACTCTAAAAAAAACAATATATTCTAGGGAAAAGTGGCATACGACCACGGCTATCCTTGATATTTTCTTGTTTATTACGTTTTAGAGCGTGATTTTCCGTTAGTCGGGTTTTAGTTTTAAACTTTATTTTTTATTTATATTATTTTGGGGCAAGGTAAAACTAATAATTTATACATATTTGAAATGTGCTTATTAAGCTCTTTCATTTGATACCACCCACGGCAAATTTATTTTTTAACACCGTACCTTATGAGCGCTAGAGGGCGCCACACAAGATTGAGTGACACCTCATATAGCCTATAACCATCGGACAATCAAGCTGCTTGTAACGATACCTCATTTGTCCAGTTCTAATAAGTAGTTGAGGAGCTATGAGGGAACAAATGAACATACATACATACATACATACATACATACATACATAGCCTGTCAAAATCATAACCCTCCTTTTGGCTCCGCCGTAGTCGGGTAAAAAGTAAGCAATTCTCTAGCCCGGTCAATTTAGACATTCGAAGCTACATAAATTCCCAACAAGCTGAAAATGAGTAAAATTATTCAAAACATAATTATAAACAATACCTGAAAGTTCCCCATCATTCTTGTGTCAGGAAAAAAAATTACAATTTTTAAAACTTTTTGAATCGGTATATCTCAGAAACGGTGGCTCGTAGGAAAAAAATATTGATACATCTTTATAGATACGTTTATAATCTACAATTTTTGTCTGAGGTACTTTTATGATAAACTTACCGTTTTTTTTTTCATACGGGAATGATGGGGAACTCTCAGGTATTGTTTATAATTATGTTTTGAACAATTTTACTCATTTTCAGCTTGTTGGGAATTTATGTAGGTACCTTCACTCTCATTTTTTGGTTTAAATTAACCGGTTTACTCCTACGTAATCCTCCAAAAGTCCCTATTTAAGTACCACACTAGACACTGGGTAACGGAGTCGCTTAGGGATGACATGGACATAGTACGGAAACGTAGGGCCCTGTGCGTTAGGGCTAATATGCTTGCTCGCAGATTTGCACGGTGTACTGCACAGGTTAAAATTACATTATTTAAAGCTTATTGCAATTCACTGTACACGTGCAGACTGTGGACATGCTATCCAGGGGGCGTACAGGGCCCTGCGCACTCAATATAATATGCGTTCAGGATGCTGATGGGGCAGGGCACTGACTGAACTCCGTCCCCCATGAGCGCGGTCCTGAGGGTGACGGGTGGAGCCGCTTGTCACCCCAGCAGAAGCAGGCCACGGCGAAGGCGCGCTGAAAAGCGCGCCTCCCCATTCCGGGGGCGAGTCGGGAACACCGTTGTCCCCCCTCCCGAGGAGGGCCAGACCGTAAGGGATGGCCCGGGGTCAGCCGGGGTGCGAGGGATATGTCGATGACAACCTCACCTCCAGCCTAGCACCACGACCCACAGTCGTCGTGCGGTTTTAGTCGGTTCGAGTCCACACGGAGTTCCGGCTCCGGCAAGGGCGGTATCCAAGGGGATTTCCGCACAGTAAAAAAAAAGGATGGTGATGGGGCTGCGTCGCTATTGTAGTGCTTCAGGGATGTTCGCAGAGGCTGGCGTTGATAGCTTTGCAGCCATCGTAAGAAAGCGCATTGCATCCCTGATCGATCGTGTGCGGGGCACCTCCAACAGCCTCCTGCAGTGTGTTGCAGCGAGGCTTAACGTGGACAGTGCTACGAGTATTATGCAGCATTGGACACAGGTTCACTTTTTTTTTATTGAAGGGCTTTGTCGCATCGCGTTGGATGTATCGATAACTGTTCGTGGTCAATGAGTCGGCTCTCCACGAGTGCGGGCCTGGGGGTTAAGATGAGTGAAGCCGCCTATCGCCCTAGCAGAAGCCGGCCGAGGTAGTGTCACGATGCGTCATCCGGGAAAAGATGGGGACACCGTGGTCCCATATCCGAGAGGGCCAGTGCGAGGGATATGTATTTATGCCAGTAGTAATCTCACCTTTGCCAACTAATGACCCAGGAACAGGGTACAATTTTAGTCGGTTTGAATTTTCGTGTATCCGGGCAAGATGGGGATATACCTATAGGAAGTCCCACAACCGAGGGGGCCTTCAATGACCCTGGGTCAGCTAAAGCCTTAGAGATATGCCAGGGGTATCTCCCCTTGGCAATGTGTGACCCAAGACGGGTGCGGTTTTTCGTTTGAGTCGGTTCGAGTCCGGCTCCGCACTATAAAAATATGGGGGCTCATAATGAAATAGCTAAGTTTAGTATTCTACTATTCACACGATATACTACTCTGTCTTTAGTACCGTGCCTTGAAGTCTGTACAGAACTTTATTAATTAAGAGTTTTATGGAAATGTATGATGATGAAGAAGAAGATAGATAGCAATAGAGTCATATCCAAAAAAATGTACGTCAGGAAATCGTTGAGAAATTGTTTCGTCAAGAAATGTTAGGAAATGGTAATGTTAAGGGTAAGTACTCATTAATAAAAATACTGGTATATTTAAAAAAAAAAACATTTTTAATTTACTTCTATAAAGCAGCTCGAATTTCTCTCCTTTCTTTCAATCTTTCTTCTTTTTCTTTTTGTGATATTTTACCTTTCTTTTCCTTTTTCTTTCTATTTGCCTCGCGCCATTTCTTTCTTTGATATATTTTTTTCTTCTTCTATAAATTAGCTATTTTTTTGTCTATGTTTTACTTGTTCAAGATGTTTCTTTCGCCTTTCTTCGAGTTTTTCAGGATTTTCTGCTTTTAAGCGTTCCATGTAGCGTTTCTGGCGTTCTGCACCAGTTAGCGGCATCTAGGAATTAAATATAGTAGGGTAAATTAATCTTACTTTTGTATTTTTTTTAAATATATTTAAATAAAAATACCTACCTATTGTAATATGTTGTGAACTTGGCCTTAAAGAGTTACCAATTACTGACGTCAGGAAAGTGATGAAATTGAATCAGGAAATTGAGTCACCATAAACTTACTTTGTTCTTATTTTTGCAAATTATTGTATATAAGCGCTTTCACTCATTTTTATCTCAAGACTATTGTATGCTAAAGGCTTGCAATGTAAAACATGTTTATAACTCACCTTTTTTTTCAGTGAAACACCGTCAGTAAGCGGGTTGTTTTTTTTTTGCCAGCGCACACTAACAATTACAAACGATGACCACTGACACGAAAACAAGATGATAGTGTATTCAAACTTCAAAGTCTTTGATGGCAACAGATTTTTATAGTGTTCACACAGATTAGAAGATATGTACAGTGTTTATGACAAGCGTCAGTGTTTCCCTAATCTATTTCCATAAAGCTACTAAATCTCCGTGAGTTGTAGATCTGCGTGATTAAGTCGTGTCAGTAAATAGTAACCATTGGTTAGGACACGTACTTTTAAAAAGTTTTTATTGATATTTACATAGTTTACTAAATATAAACCATGTAATTATGCCTCTGTTTATTTATTATTGGTATGCTTTAGCTTAAAAACGTTAAATAGTAGCATATCATACGCCGGATTCCACTATTCATAGGGGACAGGGCAAGGAGGACATCATATTTTTTAATCAGTTTCGATATTTTCATTTCAAAAATATTAATTTCTTGTTCAGTTTGATGTAAAATACCTCTGTTTTTATTCACATTGATAAGTTTAAGACTAACTTACACTAAATAAATATCATTTGCTATTGTTCCTGCTAAAAACATCGCGTTATATCCTTGTGACACTTCAGGACACCACTTTTATGAAAAATGTACAACTTTTTTGGGCTTCTGGAATATGAAACAACCACAGAACAGAACAAACGTGAACCCAATCAAACTGAAACGTTTTCTCTGTTCCGTGGAAACCATTATTACGCTTACACTATGCGTGCACACAAATATTACGAGAAAATTTTTACTTTAAATTCTTTTCACGTTACAGTCATCCATTTCTGCGTTGCTGATATTTCTGAACGAATCAAAAACTTTCAATGTAAAAAGGCGGGAATCAGCGAATCAAATTGTTTTGTGTGTTGTCAAATAGTCTGTCAAGTTTTCTAAATGAAAACATCAGTGTTATTACATACAGTGTTATCTAAATTGTGATTTATAATAAATAAACACTGTTAATAATTATGGAAGACGATACCCAAGATGGGCCTTTTACCGTGTGGCAAATGTTCAATGCACCGACTATGGTGTTATTCAATAATTTGGAACACGCAGCTGATGGTTTAGAAAGACTTTTAACTTCAATTTTAAAGTTATCAGGGTAAATATAGTAAATTATATGTTCTTATTATTTAATTCTTCATCAATTTTCTGACTGTTTTCAATTAGTATACATTTTTTATATTTGGAAAAAAATGTATGTACTTAGGCACTTATCAACTTACTAAGTGTTAACATTAACTTACTTTTAGTGATTTTTCTGAGGTATTGGTCCCGCGCCCCGGGTCTTCCAGGTATCCAGATTCATATTACCATGCCTTCAATACTTGGTTGACTGGCAGGTTATTTTATGTGTGGTCAGTGAAAGCATTAAGCAGGTAAATTATTACCTTGGTATTATATTATTCCACCTAGGTTTCACACAAGATATTCGAATATAACATTTATTTTTATTTTTCAGAATACATATCACCAGTAAAGATGCCCAACTAAAAATATTAAACATACTATGTATGAATGCTGCATCATTTTATAATAAACTACACTCAGAATATTTTTCTGTCCTCACTAAGCTTATTCAGTACTATAAAGAGAACCCAAGGGAAGCATCAAATGTTATGATACTAGAGAATTTTACATCTGAACAAGTAAATATTTCTAATGTTCAGTTGAATTTGGAACCTATTTATGTTACGATCAAAGATCTGAAGACTTGTACAACATTAATTGATCTAACTTTGCAACTACTCTCGGAGAGTTTAGCTGCTAATTCTATTCATATTAACAAAAATAGAATGGAGTATGAAAAATTGTTCAATGAAATTTTGTACATGCTTGATCATTACAATGTTGATTTAAAACTGATTACAGTAAGATTTTTCATAAATTTGATAACTAATTATGATCAAATTGGAATATGCAAATTTTATAAATGCTTCCCGGATATTTTTGCTGAGTTTGAAAGTTCTCTTGAGGCAATGGTGAAGTCAACAAGCTTACTCTATGAAAAGGGTGAAATTGATGCTATGTACTTAGCTAGTTTCAATAAAATCTTGCTTATATTTATGCAAATAAACGAAAACTGTATTGAGATAAGCAATCAAGATGTTTTGATAAATACATGCTCAGTAATTCTGAGATCACAGAGCAATAAGATATTTAACAATGAGTTAAAATTAAAATGTTTATCTTTGAGTAACAGGCTGGTATTTTCAAGGGACATTATTGATTTATCTAATCTAGATGCTGTTGAAATAGAAGTCCTAGCAGAGTGTTATTGTAGCCATATATTACAGCACATAGATAGTAATACACAAGGTGATAGAACTATGAGCTTGAAAGAAAATTGGTTCTACAACCAAACATTAAATGTGATAATGTCATTGAAAACATGTGAGGATAATAAAACTGATATTTTTTTGATAAGTTACCATTTGAAGAGGTGTCTGTCCGGCTTAGCGATACTGCAACATGTCTTGATACAAAGTCAAAGAGTACAAGAACAACCTAATTTAGAAATATTATCAAAAGAAGATATATCTACAGTCTTGAATTCGTTGTTAACAATATTGGAACATCATAGAAGTATTATAATCGGAGATGGCAATTGCATCAAGTCCTTTATGGATATAATATTAAGTACAGTTGTTGTCTGTAGAAGTATATCTCGAGAAGATGCTACCAAAGTACTACAACTACTTTGTCTGCAAAATACTGCACAATTTTCAGAACAAAATCTGAGATTCAGTGATAATATAAAAAATATTATCCTAAAGTATATTCTTGTTGTAAGGCTCGTTCTGAAAATGAAACTCGGTGATGTTTGGGTCAGAATAACCAGTAACTTAGTTAATACTCTTGTTAAAAGCAAAACTATTAGTATGTTTAAAGAAGTGAGTATTGAACCTTCTACTGATCTTCAGGAATTACATTTATATTTGAACATTTTTCTAATAGTGTTTTTGATTTGAATAGAATAGAATTAAATTTATTTTAGGATGCATAAAATGTATAATATTTGTGCCCTTTTGTTTCAGATAATACCGCTTTGCCCACTATTAGTATTAAATAAAATACTATCAGCAAGTAAACTCATAGGGGATGTCCTAATGCCGGCCTTCCTAACAAAAGATACCCTTATTCAGAAGGAAGTTGCTGAAGTCATATCAGCAATTACTTGCATGTCCCTGGATTCATATAGTATTGTTTGCACTTCAAAAGATTCTTATGGACATTCCTTGTTTACAAACAATGTAATAAATGTACTACTCATATGTT
Organism: Eilema sororculum; assembly: GCA_914829495.1. NCBI lineage: Eukaryota > Metazoa > Arthropoda > Insecta > Lepidoptera > Erebidae > Eilema > Eilema sororculum. Next base: position 10,367,577 of record OU618541.1, read on the forward strand.
CTAAATGCCATAAAGTAAGGCATACTGAACAGTTCATTACTGAAATAAATAGGCATAAAATTGAAATACATTCTGAAGCTAATACATATACTTCAAGTCAACATTCCACCATTTCTACTTTGAAAAGCTTGTTTGCAAAGTTTTTGAACTGGAAACAGTATCCAGATTTGCAAAATGGATACTGGAATCTTTTTAGTAGACTCAGTAATCATTTTTATGTGCTCAACTATGGCGTCTCTCAGGACATAATAAATGAAGATAATGCGAAAGATGTATTAAGAGCTTTTCGATCATTTATGAATGATGATACAGTAAGTATTGAGACACATTTTTTTTTCAGTTTATGTAAGTTTTAAGCTTGCTAAATTAATACTGTCACTTGTCTAAAAGTAGATTAGATACAGAAATGTCTCATATGTCGTGAGGATTTTAGGGAAGGCTTAATTTGGAGCCTCTTATAAAAAATCTGTAACATAATTCTTATCCAATGGTTATACCACAATTAAAAAATCATTTCAGATTGGAACCAAGGATGTGCCATAGCTATGTCGTTTCCCAAGTGCTAGTCTATCTCTATACCAAATTTCATCAAAATCTGTTCAGAGGTTTAGGTGTGAAAGCGTAACGACAGAGTTACTTTCTCATTTGTAGTATTAGAATGGATAAAAATTTAACAAGAATATTACATCCAAAACCTATTTACAGGTAAATGAAGATTCAGAATGGAACTCTTACAAGGATGCAGCATTTAGCTTGTGTGTTAATATACTGGTGAAATCAACGCAAAAAAGCTTAGAAAACAATGATCACTCACATCAGACCAACACATTGAACCTTATCAAAGACTTTGGAACATGCTCTAATGCTAAAGTCATATTACCAGTAACAAAGCTCTTTATTTATTTCATTATGCACCCACAATGTTCTCTTGGACCAAAGGCTGTAGTGAGCCTTAGAGATGTCTGTGAAATTCATGGGTACACCCCAAACCAAGTTTACCATAGATACAAAAAAGATTATTGCAAGCTGTTTGTGGAATGCAGCTTGTACAATGGCAAGGAATTTGCTATATCACTTCTAAAAGTGGTCAGGGCATTCGGATTCGTTGGATATCGAGATTTTATTTCCAAGGATGTTCATCACTTTTTGCCGTACTTGATACCGTATGCTGTTACGATTAAAGAAGTGCCTTCAATGATAGAGGAAATTGCGTCCTTAGTACAATGCTCTGTATCGGATTTTCTCGTCGAAAGATTCCCTCACATTTACGTTCATGTATATTTGAACGAGTCTAATGAAGTAGGGAAAAAATGCTACAGTATTATAGAGAGGTTAACAAAATTATCTATCTTGAACTTGGTAAAGAGGCATTACAGGGTTATACTGACGGAATTCCTCCTACAGTACTGTTACGATTCGGAAAAGGTGTTAAATGCTTGTAGATACTTGGCTTGTCATGACCCTGATGTCTCAAATCCCACTGGAAACATGAACATGAGTACTTCACAAATAGCCGACTTTTTAAATCCGAAGTTCTTAGGTGTTCTGGCATATTTTGACCACAAACTGGTAAATGCCAAAGTAGCATTGTCAGTGAAGCGAAAAGCACTGAAAAGCTTTCCTGATATAATGCAACTGATGGGGGTTAAATATTTGACTCCATTGAGATTCAAAGTGCTAGCTACTCTGAGATCTGCACTTCCGTTGGCTAAGGAATTTCCGCAAATACTCGCGGAGGCTTGGGGTGCCTTTATTCATAACATTGATACGATGTCCTTGGGACCATTGTTATCTAACTTAGCAGTATCACTGCTGCAACAGTTGGATTACGCTCCTCAAGAAATCAACAAAATATTCCAGTACCTTGTATTGGGTAACGAGAATTTGTTAAGTTCTTACATATCTGACCTTTTCTTTTTGGATGGTACAAAAATATCGGAGAATATTAGAACTGTTATAAGGAGACATGTAAAGAGAACACAGCCTGATAGTTTTTTGGACCAAATAAAATGGTATTTGTTACACTTGAACCATGATATACCCAGTATAAAGGCATACGCATTTTCTCATTTGGATAAGCTATTGAAGAGTAATAGAAGTGACATACACAAGGCAATATTTGGTGGGAAAAATATTGATCCTGTTATAGTGGAACTTATAGATTCTCTGCTTCTTGGTAAGAACTTTTTTTTTGGAAATTTTGCGTAACTGTATGAGTCAGCTAGGTATGCTGTGTGTTTTCACCCACAGTGAAGTATATCGCTTCGCTCCTGCGATCAGTAGCATAATGTAATAAAATTCAATTTCAACGATACATATTGTCATGTACACAATTTTAACACACCTGATTATACCTACCAAGAAATGAGAAGTAGTGAAATGCGAGTAGTATCAGATACTACATACTCAAATTCGGCTCTCGTTTTTCGAATCCACATTGGCGCTTCTTTTCATGAACCGAGCACTTTCTGGTGTACCGGAACTGCTACTGAGAGTTTACCATTGGCAGTCGCTCCCGTAAAAGCCAATGAACCGTACCTCCGACATGACATAGTGGGTTGTTCAACGACCCACTATTTAAACTGTTTATATTGTTGATTGATGGCCCTTGGTGGAATCTGCTACACATATTGAGTATGACACTTTGTACTTTTCCGGTTTAAAGTACAAAGTGTCTTACTCAATATGACCCACTATTGACATTGTTTTATTTTTTTAGGTTGTAAAGATTCAGACAGCCAAGTGAGTCTGTCCAGTGGTGCGTGCCTAGGACAATTAGGCGCAATCGAAGCGGGCCATCTACCCCGCCAATATGTGCAGCCTGATCGATCGCCGTTCGCGTTCTCTATAGGCGATAGCTGTTTCGCTGCTACTGCACTTATCGAACTTTCTAGAGCATTTCAATATGAGAAGGATACAATGGTATGTCTTTTTTTCATTTTCCATCACGTGGACCGTGTGCTTGTCTGCCATCTAAGTGGCATAAAAAAAGAGTTTGCGTGTGCTACATTTTTTGACAGTTTAAGATGCAATTCCCCAAGTAAATAAAAAATTGTGAGAATAAACCTGTTTTGTATTAAAGTAAAAAAAACCTGGCCCTTCGGCCCAATTTCGCCTAAAATTAGTCAGTTCCACTTCTCTGACACGTTGTTTTAGTGTACCTACTTATACCTAAAATAGAGTTATTATATTTACAGAATATGGATTGCTATGCTTTAACAATTCAAGAGATATTGAAAGTTTATGATATTTCCCCTACCGGTAGTAAGAAAGACGTATGGGACAGTTTTCCCGAGCACATGCATCAAATAATGCAGCCCTTACTCAGTTCGAGGTAAGTAACGATTAAAGTGGATACGACTTACCAAAATTAACGATAATTTTTGTTACTTGTAGCGTTTCTAACTTTGTGCCTGATCCATACTAATATTATATATGCGAAAGTAACTCTGTCTGTCTGTATGTTACGCTTTCACGCCTAAACCACTAAACCCATTTTGATGAAATTTGGTATAGCGGTAGATTAACCTTGAGAAAGGACATGTTTGGTCGCGATAACCGACTTCCACGCGGGCGGAGCCGCGGGCAAAAGCTAGTATGTTATAACTGCTGTCATGATTTGCAGATATACCTTGGCGTACCCATCTCAACCGAAAAAAGCACATCCTCTATTTGGTTCCACATACGCGACTACGTTTTTGGAATGGGCTCACAAGTAAGTTACAATAAAATAAATAAATATTTTAATAGTTACTAAAAACCTTCCATCTTTTTAGATTTTATAAAATCGCAATTTCTAATTCCAGTTGGGCAGGTCAACTAATCCCTCTCATAGAATCGGAGAGCATTCGAGAACTCTTGCGCACAGTACATCCGAGCATGCGTCGTGACGTCAGAACGTTGTTTTTATTCCTACCTTACGTGTTACTACACGCTGTTATGTTCAAGAATAACGCTCAATATATACAAGAAGAAATTTTGGCCGTTATTGGTAAGTCGGTAGTATAGTTTTATGGAAATTAATATGACCTCCGTGTTGCGGTGGGAGATCTTTTGACTCGGCTCGATTCCCGCTCAGTCCAAATATTTGTATGCATGAAAATGTATAATATTAACAGAAGAAATTGTATCTTATCCGAATTATTAAACTTATATTTTATACTTTGCTAAGATTGTGCCCGTGTAGTGTATCGTAAATCGTAAAATAATACCTATTATTTGAAGTCGTTGCATTTTTTCAGGTTTAGAGAACTTCGGCAATGAAAACGCTGTGGCAACGGAAAGATCTAAGTATAAAATGTTACGTCATATCAGAATGACGCCAAGCATCAATTCTGTACAGGCTGAGGAAGGAAACCAAAGTAAATGCAGTAAAACAATTTACACTCTACTTGATTTCTTGAACAGATGGCTTTTGGAATGGTGCCATTCAAAGCAGAAACCGCTCGATAATGACAATTACAAGTAGGTATCTTATTTTATTAAAGTGGCCTCGATGACAGTGGCCTAAGACTTCAGACTTACAATCGTGAGACCACATCTATAGTTCGTTCGCGTGACGAATGCAGTGAATCATAAATTGTCCATAGGCCTAGCCCTGCCCCATAACCATTCAAATCTTTTCAAATTACAAGGTCTAGTTTAGAAATTGCTTCAAACGCAACGGTTGTATCCTGTCATTTGTGTTAACTGATTTAAATTCTTAACGCGAATTTACTGGATTCTTAACGCGAACGAACTATAGTACACCGCTGATGTTAACCAAGAGTACCTAACATAACCTAATTTACATAACATAAATAACATAAACTCACGCCTGTATTCCCGGAAGGGTTAGGCAGAGGTGCTAGCACCCACATTTCGCCAGTTTATGTTTAGGTCCCAATGTAATAGGTGGCCAGCCTATTGCCATTAACCGGGCACTTATAAATCTGCGATAAATACACACATAACTTCGAAAAGCATCGAAAAGTCATTGGTGTGTGCCATGGTAAACCTGGGATCGAACCCGAGACCTCGTCTCAGCAGTCCATTACCCATACCACTAGGCTACCGCAGACAACCTTCAATCTAATTTGATTTATAAAAAAAGAAGTTTAGCCTAATCCGCAGTTTGACCGGTAAAAGCGGACCCCAAGTTGATGCCTTGGATGCCACTGGAATTAGCGCTAGAATGAATAAGAAGATGAACCGAGCACCTTACTGTTTAATAGTGCTATGGTCTATGAATTACAGGGCAATTTCATCATTCCTTGATAAATTCGATAAGCTGACAATAGCCCGCGGTAACTTTGCATGCGGCGAGTTAGAAAGGGCGTTACAATATTTGGAATTGTATATGGATGATGAGAAGAATAGGATGCAAGAACAGTTGCCTTTCTTAGCTGAAATATACGCGTTGTTGGACGAACCGGACTCCGTTGCAGGTAATATAATATTTGGAAGTATCTCTCTCGACTTACTCCGGAGGGAAGTAGCGTGGGGCGTATGTATTAGGAAGTATCTCAAGTGGCAGAACATCCTAAAAGTTGACCTGTATTGATACGAGGACTCGTTATCGCTCACAACTCACGAGTAATGAGTTATTGCGATTAATATGAATGCAATTTGCGTGTAAGGTCACATCAAGATCTTTTCAACCCAAGCCGGCGCGGTGTAGCTGCTTACGAACGCTCTGGTCTAGATTTTTCTTCCGATTGTAGTACAAGCCATTCATAGGAAAGAACAGTAGGATAGTGGATCCCGAGTTGCGAAATGCAAGTTTTGGGTGCACCGGGGATTTGATGAATATTACGTTATTTATTGGATATTCCAGGTATTCTATCAATGAAGAGATCTGAGCCTTCGTTGAAAGAGTTGATCTTGGCACAAGTAGTGACGGGCCGTTTACAAGATGCAGCGCTTTGTTACGAACGTCTAGCCCAGGAGGGACAGTTGGATAGGCTAAGCTTACAGGTAGGCATCAAATTATGAATCTGATGAAACTCCTGTTGGCGTAAATTATTATAGTAATAAAAACATGCATTCAACGTGAAAAGTACATAATGGTTACATAATTTTTCAAAATAAAATATCTGAAATAAAATAATTAATAACTATAAAATACTTTAGTAAGTAAACAGCATTTTCAAAAATAAATATTTTAATTAGTTAATTTAAAAAATAGTTCTACAAAATCTGAAATCACTTTTGAAATGGTTTATACATTCTTTTTACTTACGAAACATTTCTGTGTTTCTAAAATGTCTTCAGGGTATGATAGACTGCTATCTGGGCCTGGATCAGCCGTTCACTGCATACCGGCTATTGAGTGAACACGAATCTGAAGATGACATGATGGAGTTGTCGGCAGAGCCGTTGTGGCGACTCGGAAGATTTGAACAGCTTGAAGAGCTGGCCAAGAAACCTGTTGTAAGTTTTACACGCATATACTTTTTTTTTTATAAAGTACACGTCAATTTGACATCATCTCGCCTGATATTAAGCTAAAGGCAAAGTCTCGGAAAGAGAGCGTCACCATCGTAAACATGTACCTGTTAACAGTGGCAGCACTCAACTTGACGGCCTCGTTAGATGCCTTTTCACGCCCCGCTAATAGGACCGGGGACTGTAGAAAGAATGGACTTTTGGATATGACGATGATATGTGGAGGCAGGGGTATATACCCACATTCGGCTAGCAGTATTCTATTCCAATCTACATAAACGGCTGCGCGGAGGGCTGAGTGGAGCTTGATGTCGTCACTCGGATTGAAACTAGTTGAGCCGAGAATCGAACCGATGACCTAAAGCATATTTTACTCATATGTAGAAAAATCTTGAATTTGAACTATGTATTTTATATTAATTCTTGGTACTTTTTAGCCACCTTCGAATGAAAACTGGGGTCTGTTAATGGGGCGGATTCTCCTCGCTTACCGTAGCCAAGATCACGAGGCTTTCCGACTATCGTGTAAAGACACAACGAGTAGACTATTAGCGCAGATGGACGGCGAAAGCAAAGGTGAAAGCGCTTTGAGAAGTGGTTACCAAAGTGTTTTGGGGCTACATATTGTGACGGAAACTGGACATGCTGAAGAGGTCTTGCAAAGGTACTATTTTTATTTGTTTCTATTTTTTTTATATTAGGTCCGTCCAGAAGATACTGACCACTATTTCTGATGCTATTGACCAAGATAATATTATGAGATATTTCATACTATATAGGTAAGGATAATTTTAAGAGATATAGCATAGCGTGGATTCCTATCCTATTTCTATGTCGCTAGACTAGTGAGCTACAATACGCAAACAACAGTTAAAACTTATAACAACCAACCTTTTCTTTCTTTCAAAATAAACACACTTTTTTATTGATTTATTTAGACATTTTAATAATTTCCCTGTGTATCCTAAACATATTTCCGCGTTTGAAACCAGATGTTAGCGGCCTGAGATGATCCAAAGCTGATGAAATAAAAATATAACTTATTGTAGATTACGAGAATTAAGAGACGGAGATCGGCAAAGTGCAGAAATACTGAAACAATTGCTGGATGAATGGCGCAGACGACTGTCGGTAGTGCAGTCTGACGTCAGAACGATCGAACCCCTGCTTAGACTACGTAGAATTCTCTTGCAGCAATCACAGGTACTGATTTTTGAATATTCACTCATTATACCCATGATATTCTACCTCAATAGTTACTTATTTAACTGGAAACTCAACCTTTTCTTCACGGCTGGATACTGTATCTTACTTCTCTATCATGATGTTATAGCAACTATTGGAGCCTACGCATCCACTTACTGCGAACAAACTAAAAGCATGCATCGGTGATCTTTGGTTACAAAGCGCAAAACATGCCAGAAAAGCTGGGATTTTTCAACAGGTAACAAAGTTTGATATTACTCCTTACTATTCGATGGATATTTGTAATTTCGTACTTAACTGTTTTTATTTATTGTATAAAAACTGGACATAGGCTTCTCATCCTCCGCCTTCTGCATCTAGTCTGTTTTTCAGTACTTCGTACATCTGGAAATGTCTAGTAGTGGAATCCAATAGGCTAATTACTTAATTAATAGATACATAAACTGTTTAAAATTTTAGTCGTATATGTATATCCTGAATGCAGAAGAATATCAACCTGAAGAGCTATTCATTGAGAAATCCAAAATGTATTGGGCGCGGAGTCAGTACGAGCAAGCGTTCACTACGCTACGTCGAGGATTAGATGATACATATCCTATGCAGGAACAACTCAATAATGATCAAAGGTGAGCTTAGATTTAGCCATTACTACTGAATTTATAATGTGGTTTAGAAATATCCCGACAGCAATTTCTCAGTAAAACGCATTTTTAGTGAGATGTTGCAATATTGGTAAAACGGGACTCACGCACAGATGGTTTTTACTATTTGTTATTATAGCGGCAGTAGAAATACATCATTTGTGATAACTGTCTACTTATCCATAGTGCCCAGAATGTAATGGCAATAGACTCACCCCCTATTACATGGGACGGATGACAATCATTGGTGAAAAGTGGGTGTTCATTAAGCTCTGCCTAACCCTTTGAGGATAAAGGCATGACTATATGTATGTATGTACCTATCCAGGTTCAAGAGTTACAGCCGGATGACAGACAGACAGACAGACGGAGAGTGGAGTCTTAGTAATTGGAATCCTAATACAAACTGAGGTAGACTTAAATGTTATCAATATTTCAGAAAAATTTGTGCCAAAGCCAAGCTACTCATTGCTAAGTATAACGACGAAACTACAAACGTTGATGTCGACGTCAATATTGGATATTATAAGGATGCCGTTGAAGCGTTCAAGCAATGGGAGAAGAGCTTGGTATGTGTCCATATTTACCTCATAGTTTTTACTTTTATACAGAAGACCATCTATACTCAGTGACTAAATGACATATTAAATATGAAGTATATGGATCCCCTATGAAAATCTGATCCCGTTCCTGCAACCCATGGGTTTCTCATATTCCAGGAATTAATAATTAATATTATCAATGTGAATGTTTGTGAAGAAGATACTTTGTTACCCTCTCAAAAGGCGGAATGGAATTAGATGAAATTTGGCATAGGAGTAGATTATAGTCTGGAATAGAAGATAGATTAGTTTATTTATATCGGGAGAGAGAATGAAGCGAGAGTAGTATATCAGGATCGTAGCAAATGGAGATCCGTGATCTCTGCCTACCTCTATGGGAAACAGGCGTGATTTTATGTATGTATGTATTTACGAGGGTCAAACTGAAAGTTCTTAGAACTGGCCACTTATAAACAATATAATAAAAAAATAATTCTAAAATTTGAAAATAGAACTCTTTGCCAATATTACTGAGTACCTATATATTTCATTCATTTATCATTTGTTTTACGATTTGGCGGCAAATTGAAAATTGTCTGTGTCACGTTAACATGAATAATTTAACACGAGAAAATTTTCGTGCACTGATTTTTTATGACTTTCGATGTCATTTAAGTCAACAAGAAAGTTATGATAGACTACGATTGGCCTTTCACGATGAAGCCCCATCTCGTGCGACTGTTTACAACTGGTTTTTTTTTTGTGTTCCTCTTTAATCTGCGATCAGTCTTTTTTTTTTTTCAACTATGAGCAGATGTGTATGTTCAGCAGGCGTGTGGGAAAAGGGATCCTTCGATCTCTTCTTCCTTCGGTCACAACTCCAGCTCGATTATGTGGTTCCATTTTAGCCGCTTGGCGTAGTTTATATGCGTAAGTTCTACAGCCAGGGGGTTTGAATGCATAGCTATTCGCTGTTTGTAGGTGGTTGAGAACCTCTTAATTTCTTCGCTGACTGTATTTATTTTGAGCTCTTCGTGCAGTTCACTATTCCTCAGGAACCATGCAGCATTTGCCAAGTTTCTGAGAATGCCATTCTGAGCTCTCTGTATAATTTCAACATTGGATTTGCATGCGGATCCCCAGAGCTGGATGCCATATGTCCAAACAGGCTTCAGTATGACCTTATATACAAGGAGTTTGTTATCTATACTCAGTACTGAGTTTCTTCCGAGCAACCAATGGAGGTTTCGAGATTTCAAGTTCAGTTCTTCTCGTTTTTTTTGTATGTGTGTTCTCCAGGTGAGTCTCCGATCCAGGTGCATACCCAGGTATTTCACTGAGTCCTTGTGTGGCAATGTAGTGTTTGCTAGATGTACGGGAGGACAATCTCCAGTGCGCAGTGCAAATGTGATGTGGGTAGACTTTGTAGCACTGGGTTTTATTCGCCACTTTTTTAACCACTGCTCTATTTTGTCTAGCTCTTTTTGGAGGATTTGAGAGGCAGTATTGCGGTTACTACTACTTGCAAGGATGGCAGTATCATCTGCGAATGTAGCTGTTACTACAGCTGGTGATTCTGGTAGGTCAGATGTGAAGATAGTATACAGCACCGGCCCTAATACTGATCCCTGCGGTACTCCCGCTTCTATTTCATGGAACCTGGAGGTGTATTCGCCATCTTTTACTTGAAATATTCTTCCAGAGATATAAGATTTTAGTAGCTCGTAGTACGCATGGGGTAGCAGGGTTTTGACCTTGCAGAGTAGTCCCTTATGCCAGACCCTGTCAAACGCCTGTGTTTACAACTGGTTTAATGAGTTTAAACGTGGTCGCACTAATCTCACTGATGATTTACGTGAGGGACGGCCTTCTACGGCGACGACTGAAAATAACATCTGTGTTGTGCGGCGTATGATAGAGACTGACAAAAGAGTGACCTATCAGCAGATTCGGACAAGCTTAGGCATCGGTATGAGTCAAGTGCACAAAATCCTCCACGAACATTTAGCGGTCAGGAAGCTTTGCGCCCGGTGGATACCTCATAATTTGACTGAGGCTCAAAAACTCCATCGTGTGGATTGGTGCCGTAAAATGATTGAAAGATTTAACGGAGGTGACTCTAATGCTGTGTTCGACATACTAACAGGTGACGAAACCTGGATTTACTGTTATGATCCTGAAACCAAAAGACAATCTGCTCAGTGGGTGTTTCCTTTCGAGGAGTTACCAACTAAAGTGAAGAGAGATCGAAGTGCGGGAAAGAAAATGGTGGCCTCGTTCTTTGGAAGGATAGGTCATTTCGCAACAATTGTGTTAGAGGATCAAAAAACAGTTTCTGCAGAATGGTACACTACCAATTGTTTGCCACTTGTCTTGGAAAAAGTTCGAGAGAAACGACCTCGCAGTAGGATCCTCCTTCACCACGACAACGCCTCGTCGCACACCGCCAAGCGAACGATCGACTATTTGGCAACATCAAACGTTGAATTACTGGGTCACCCGCCGTATAGCCCGGACCTCGCGCCTTGTGATTTTTATTTATTTCCAAAAATTAAAGAAAAACTTAAAGGAAAGCGGTTTATGAATGCTGAAGAAGCGGTGGCTGCGTATCGCGATGCCATTGAAGAGACCCCTAAGGACGAGTGGGCAAAGTGCTTTTCCCAGTGGTTCCATCGCATGCAGCGGTGTATTGACTTGAATGGACAATATTTTGAAAAGATATAATAAAACTAATAACTGGCTAATGTAATCAGTTTTTGATTTTCTAAGAACTTTCATTTCAACTTTCCTCGTATATCGGGAATATATGACGAAACGAGATCATTGGAAGTGGAACAGCTAGTAAAAACCAAGTTGCCTCATATTCATTATGATAGCCTCTTCTCATCAATCGCAATCGTACGCCGTCTTGGCAGACGCACTGTTCAGGTTTTTAACTAATATATCACGATAACCGATGTTATGTATATCCTACTATAAGTTAATATTACCATATGTTGCAGGTATGTTTAGGCACATATTATGAGAAGGTGAGCAGCGGTGAAGGTACCAGTACTGGTACAATGTGGTCTCGACGTTTATACGCTTTGAATAGCTACGGCAAAGCGCTACAATATGGACACAAGTATTTATACCAGAGTATGCCGAGGATGCTTTCTATTTGGTAAGATATTTACTGTGACTATTTTTCATAAATTTGTGTCCCATTAGAATCCAAATATAAAAGAGAGTTGTACTAAGCTAATGTTAATATTGAGTTTATATCCGAATAAATTGATTGGTGAAAGGTAGGTGTTAATCCACCTCTGCCTAACCGTCCGGGGGTAAAGGCGTAATTATATGTATGTATGTATGTACATAAATGTTATATCCAAAGATTATCTTATGATGTAAATACATTATTAAGACACCTTCCAACCTACCTTCATAGTAGCATTCGCCCTGTTTCATATTATAAAACTCAGAATACTAGTAATATATCATACAGCCTCTGTGGCGTGGTGGTAGTGCACGCGACTGCCACGCAGGAGGCGCGGGTTCGATTCCCGCTCAGTGCAAATATTTGTATGCATGAATATGGCTATTTGCATTGGTCTGGGTGTTTCTATGTATAATATGTATGTATTTACGAAAAAAAAAAGTATTTAAGTATGTTTATCCGCATTCTAGATTCCATAACACAAGCTATAAAAGCTTACCATGGGTCTAGATAGCGTTGTGTAGAATGTTGTGGAATATTTATATTAGTCCCAAGAGTGTATGGAGGAGCAATCAAGAACTTCGGGGCCCAAACCAAGCTCTTCTACTGATTAACGAACGAGGATCTGGCACATACCCCTTCCTCTCAGAGTTTGGAGGTCAGACGGCAGTTTCTCTTCCATAAGCCAAGATAGACCAACCCAAGAGAAAAGGGAGCAAACGCCGGGCTTCATAGTACATCCTTTGGAGGCTATTGGGACTAAGGCTGTAGTGTGATGATAATGATGTCTCATCAGTTCTGTTTGAACTCCGTCCCCCGGCCCTCGGCCTGGGTGCGAGGAATATGTCGAAGACAACCTCACCTCCGGCCTAGCACCACGACCCACAGTCGGCTTGCGGTTTTAGTCGGTTCGAGTCCGGCATAACCTCCCCTACCGGCTCCGGCGGGGGAGCTATCCGAGGGGATTTCCGCACGAAAAAAAAAGATGTCTCATCAGTCTCAACTCCAATATTTTATCCAACTATCCATGTTTTAAATAAGACCCCTTGTATTTGCAGGTTGGATGTGGAAGTTACATCCGCAGACACGAGTGCTCATTCTGTGCTAGCTCAAATGACAGACATCATCAAAACATATTCAGAAAGATTGCCTCTCTATCTTTACTTGACAGCTTTCTCTCAAATTGTCTCTCGAATTTGCCATCCTGTTAAAGAGGTAAGTATTATTACCAACTAGCTGTGCCGGCGAACTTCGTACCGCCAATTTTTTTTTCTGAAAAGGACTGTTCTTAGGGTGTACCCGGGAATTATTCGTATTTTTCTCTCCTTTTAAGCCTTCCCTAGACCTCCACGAAAATTTCAAGACCAAGATAAGATTCTTGAGTTTTAGCGAGACTGACGAACAGCAATTGATTTTTATATATATAGATAAGAAAACAAATTCAATGATGGATGACTTGGGCCTCTAAAATGATGAATATCAACAGGCCCAAGTCAACTTCATCTGCTAACAGACACACCTACTGTGGATCATCATACGAGGCCCTGGCGAAGGTTTGCCTTTTGGATTTAGGAAGTAATATCCAAAATAAGCCAAACATGAAGTTCTAATCCTGACAGCTTATTAAAAAAATGAAGCACTAGCTTCAAAAACTGCCTTTTTACATACATAAACCAAGTTAGAATTACTTAGCAACTAAGTCCCTTTTTATTTTTTATTTTTTTATCGTGCGATAAATCCCCACGGATACCACCTCCACAGAGCCGGTGGAGGTGATTATGTCGGACTCGAACCGACTAAAACGCACGCCATCTTGGGTCCTTGGTTGCCGGAGGTGAGATTGCCAAAAGCATATCTCTCGCACCCCGACAGACCCAGGACCATCTCTTTCGAGATGGCCCCCTTCGGGTTGTGGGGACCAAAATGTCCCCATCTAGCCCCGGTTACGGGGAGGCGCACTTTGCGCCGCCGCCGCGGCCCGCTTCTGCTAGGGTGACAGGCGGCTCCACCGGGCACCCCCAGGCCAGCGCTCATGGAGGACGGAGGTAGCAACTAAGTCCATAGCGCGACATTCTGCGAAAGAGACATTTTGCGAAAGAGACATTTTGGGAAAGAGACGTTTTGCTCCTGAGCCCTAGGTACAGTAATGTCCAACATCTTGTTTGTTTTTACCCGACTACGGCAAAGCAAAAAGGAGGGTTATGATTTTTGACTATCCAAAAACTCTTGTTTATTCACAGGTGTACCTCCAACTAAAAGCCATAATCGTCAAACTAATAATGGCATATCCACAGCATACATTATGGATGATGATGAGTGTGATCAAGTCTAGCTACGCTCAGCGCATCAAGCGGTGTGCTGATGTGTTCGCGGATCCGCGGCTCAAGGAACCACGAATGTTGAAACTAATCAGCGATTTCACGCAACTCGCTGAGAAATTGATAGAACTGTGTAATAAACCTATAGCTGGCAATTCTTCGGTGAGTTTTCTACGGATTTTATCGTTATCTTTGTAGGTACTTCAGAAATTCAGTAAAGTTTTTATCTCGGGTAGGTACCATCGAGCTTTAATAGAACCGAAGCGTCGGTAGCTTAGTGGTTAAGGAGTCGGCCTTACGATCGAGAGGTCCCGAGTTCCAATCCTGGCCATTACACTACCGACGTGAACTCACTCCTAGGCTAGGAGTGCGTGTGCTAGGAGTCCTAGCACAAGCAATTTAGCTTAGTTGCAATTTAGGTTAGAGGGAATATTAGTAACTTCTGTTCTAATATTCTCAGATTACTGGATTGTCCGAATTACTGGATTTATATACAAAAATGAATGCAATAAAAATTTAAAAATAATATTCGTTGTAACCCCTTCCAGCTATACTTTACTAGTTTTAGGAGTCGGTTCACGTCAGTAGCTTAATGGCCAGGATTCAAACCAGGACTAATATTTTTTAAGTTTGTCGTTCAAATTCAAATTCAATTCAAAAATACCTAATACTATACATACCAAATTTCATCAAAATCGGTTCAGTGGTTTAGGCGTGAAAGCGTAACATACAGACAGACAGACATGTCTGTATGTTACGCTTTCACGCCTAAACCACTGAACCGATTTTGGTAAAATTGGTATAGGGCTAGATTAGACCATGAGAATGGTGGGTAGGTGTAAAACAGTGAACACACAAGAAAAAGTTAAATTATTATTATAATTAGATATCCATTAAATAATCCATATTTTTTTGGTTGAACAAGTGGCAAATACCCTAAATAGCAACTACTTACGTTTGCAAGAGTTAATGTAAACATTTCCTCAATATACACCACCTGCCAGCACACACTACACTATGTCTCAACTGAACAACATCGAGGCCGCACAGAAATCCTTGGAGGAGTGCTTCATCAAGAGGATGGAGGAGCTGGAGGCACAGCTGCAAGGTGGAAGCGCAGCTAAAGATACTGTGGCAAAGGTAGCTGAAGAGTTCAGGACCTTCAGAGAGCTTATGTATGGCATGCTTGGAATACTCCGCAAGCAGATCGCAGAATGCTCGAAGGCTGTTGACACTATTGAGACAAGGCACCGGCGCAAAGCTATGCTGTTTCTGGGGGTTGCAGAGTCTGCAAACGAGGATTGTGAAGGAGCCATCCTGGACATCATCAATGGTAAGCTGGGCCTCAAGGACTATACAGCGGCATCAATTACAACATGCCACAGGCTTGGAGCAGTTAGTGGGGATCATCATCGGCCAGTCCTGGTGCGCTTCTCCAGTTTACAGACAAGGTCAGGGGTATGGAGAGCCAAATCGGCATTAAAAGGCTCGCCCATCTCTGTTAGAGAGTTCCTGACTCGGACCAGACAGGCGGTGCTCGCTAGGGCAAGGCTGCACTTCGGAACTCGTACTTGCTGGACGCAGGACGGCGTGATTGTTATCAAGTCGTCTGATAATCTCAGGCATAAAATCACGACCGCTGAGGAACTGCAGTCTCTCGTCAAGGCGCATCCTAGGCCTCCCGGTGTTAGTTCATCCATCGGAAATAAGAACGTTTCACGTAAGGTGTAACTATGGTAGTGCATTTCTCAATCACGCAATCCGTCGAATTATCACTAAGGTATGCAACTATTATTAACTAGCTTGTACTGTAGAATACCTCACAATGTATTACTTTGCTCCTTACTACCTTCTTTCACTTCTATTATTATTATAAAATATAACCGTATATCGTCGTTGTCAAACCAAAATCTGCTATGTGCATTTTTTATAATTTTAACATGATGAAAATTGCGATTGGATTTTGACAATTGCGACTGGTAAATGAACCAATCTATTGCATGAAAGGCTATGGGCTTATAAGTACTATACGACGCACTATGACATCTTATTCGAATATGCTATGTGGAGCAGCTAGAAATTATTGTCAAATAAAATCTGCTAAGTGAAGAGAGTGCACATAGCAGATTTTGGTTTGACAACGACGATATCTTTCTTTAACTTCACATAAATACATTGTTTACACCGGCGCATTGACAATCCGCAGTCAAAAGTGTCAAGTCAATGTGACAGTCAGTGACAAGTGACAGGATGGGTTCGACGGGTTGCGTTCCATTTCCTTCAATTTCAATTGTATAACAAACATATTGCATTTTGTTACACTCGTGCACTCGTGTGATCTTGCTTTGTTTTCTTATTTTTCTTTTTTTAGTTTTTTGAAATCTTGTGTAAGCTGGCGGGTGGTGCAGAGATGCAACGCCGCATTAAAACACACAAACCTAGCATACATACTCATAAAATTTATATTAGTAATATTTATATTCTTCATAATTATTTTATTGTATTTTTTTATTTATATATGTTATCCACGGATGATGATTCTTTTTATTCTGCCAATGACTTGTCTGATTCTTCCGGTGATACCAGCCATAGCTCCATAACTGAAACTCTTGGTGATCGCCTACAACAGACCTTTGAATATAATTCAAAGAACCTGTTTAATGTGTGCCATATAAACGCACAGAGCGTACCAAGTCACTATAGTGAGCTGGTGGCAGCTTTTGCCAACTCTAACGTCCATGCTATCCTGATCTCTGAGAGTATGCTCAAACCTGAATTACCATCTACTTCCTACAGTCTTCCTGGTTTCATTCTTATTCGCAACGATCGTGTTAATAAAGGAGGAGGCGGTGTTGCCATCTATCTCCGTAGCTTTCTTCCTTATAAAATCTTAGCCTCCTCGAGTCCAGAGTACAGCGCCGATGCTGAATTTTTGTTTCTTGAAGTACATATCAGTGGAACCAAACTGGTTCTCGGAGTTGTTTACTGTCCTCCTTCTATCAACTACTTCTCCAGTCTGGAAACAGTTCTGGACTCCTTGGGGTCACCCTATATGCATCACATCATCATGGGCGATATTAACACTAACTTACTAAATCCCCAGTCATCAGAGGCCCGTAAACTTCGTCACATTGTTGAGTCAGCTAGTCTCCTTATTTTACCTTTACAAGCAACTCATCACAATATCCTGGTTGAGGATACTTGGCTTGACCTCATTCTAACCTCATCCGTTGCCCACGTATATAGTCACGGCCAAATGCCTGCACCAGCCTTTTCGCGCCACGACCTTATTTATACTTCATACAACATAAAGCCTCCCAAACCTCAACCTAAGGTTGTGTTTATGCGAAGTTTTAGACGCATGGACACAGACAAGTTGCACCAGGATGCTTCATTAGTAAACTGGGAAGCATTAGATGCTGCAACCACGGTCGATGAGAAAGTCACCGTGTTCAATGATATTGTGCTCAACCTCTACGATATTCATGCTCCTGTCCGTAGGGTAAAGCTCAAACGTCCACCGGCACCTTGGATGACGTCCGAGGTTCGTGGGGCAATGGGACGTAGGGATCGCGCCTTTCAGAAATTCCGGAAAAATCGTACTGACGAGAACTGGAACCGCTTTAAGACAGCAAGGAACCGCTGCAACCAGATGATACGCAACGCTAAACGCCGACATATTCACGATAACATTAGTTCGTCTTCCCCTGCCAATATATGGAGGTTCCTTGGTACTCTGGGTATTGGCAAACAGCACGTGGACTATCAGTTGGCAGTTGGTTTGGATGATCTGAATCAACATTTCTCCTCTACTACACCTATTGATCACCAAACCAAATGTCACACTCTAAATTACGTCGCTGGCCTTATTAGCCCGGATATAGATACTTTTAAGTTTTCTCCAGTTGCAGCCGAGGACATCAAAAAGATAACTTTGTCTATTAAATCTAACGCAATAGGCTGTGATAAAATAAGCCGCCGTATGATAGTTACAATAATAGACCACCTACTTCCTGCCATCTCTCATATTATCAACTTTTGTCTCTACACCAGTACGTTCCCCTCCCTTTGGCGTAAAGCCTTCGTGATTCCTCTTCCTAAAATTCCCAATGCAACACTTCCTAGCCAGTTTCGTCCCATTTCTATTCTCCCTTTTATGTCTAAAGTGCTCGAAGCATGTGTGCAAAACCAGCTCTCTACGTTTGTTCATCGGAACAGTCTGTTGAGCCCGCTACAGTCAGGCTTCAGACCTGGTCATAGCACTACTACTGCTCTTCTAAAGGTTACAGGTGATATAAGGACTGGCATGGAGGCCACCAAGATAACAGTGCTTGTCCTGGTGGACTTCTCCAACGCCTTTAATACAGTCAATCATGATATCCTGTTAGCTATACTTTCCCATCTTAAGATCTCAGCGGATGCACTGGAATTTTTCTCAAACTATCTTCAGGGGCGCCAGCAATGTACTCGCATTGATGAGTCCACATCGCGCTGGTGTGATCTCACCTCTGGTGTCCCTCAAGGCGGTATTCTCTCTCCATTATTATTCTCTATTTTTATTAATCTTGCTACTTACAATCTTCGATGTGCGTATCATCTGTATGCAGACGACCTGCAGCTATACGCTCAAGCACCTGTTGGTGAGATTTCTCAAGCCATACGCGAGGTGAATGGGGATCTTGAAGTTTTGGGAAATTGGTCCACCAAATTTGGGTTAGCCGTTAACCCATCAAAGTGTCAGGCTATCATAGTGGGCAGCGGTAGGTTGATGAGTGGAGTCGATACTTCGACACTGCCACCTATTACTTATAACGGATTAACTATACCTTACAGCTCTTCAGTAAAGGACCTGGGACTGCATCTCGACTCCAACCTAGACTGGCGAGTGCAGGTAACGAGCATGAGCCAGAAAATTACGGGTAGACTTAGAGTTCTGTACCGCCTGAAGAACTTCCTGCCAACTGGAACGAAAGTTACGCTGGCCCAAAGTTTGATCTTTCCGCTAATAGATTATGGTGATGTGTGCTATTTTGACCTGAATGCAGACCTTCTCGATAAATTAGACCGTCTTCTCAATAACTGCATTCGATTTATCTTCAATCTTCGTAAATATGACCACGTGTCGTCTTTCCGCTCGCAGCTCAATTGGTTAACTATCCGTCCTCGCCGTAAGTTACGCGCACTTACTTCTCTTTACAATATCCTTAACTCTCCCACTATCCCTACTTACTTAACTTCCTATTTTCAGCTCCTATGTTCCAACAATGTTAAAAATCTTCGCTCTACTGACAACCGGCTACTCGCATTTCCCTGTCATAAAACTAACTTTTTAGGCTCTTCTTTTTTTGTTGAGGCTGTTCGACTATGGAACGCACTCCCTCTGGAGATCAGGAAGAGCACGAGCCGCGATGTGTTCAAGTCCAAGGTACGGCAATTGATCACCACAGAATTGGCAGAGTCATCGTCTCAACGATAATGATATTTCTGCTCTTATTTATTTAAGTATATATAAATATATATATATATATATATATATATATATATATATATATATATATATATATATATATATATATATATATATATATATATAAATCGCGAAGGACTTCTTGCGTCTTTACAAACTACCACCCTGCGGCGTCCACTGAATGTAGTGAGATTTTTAATGTTTTCAATGCGTATGTAAGATGTTTTCATCAGTATCATATCAGTAGTCGACGTCAAATTTAATTTAAACATTAAATGGTGATATTCAAATTAAATATTTCTAGCTGAATTTGTGCGTCCGTTCACTCTTAAATTTTTCTTGCACACTGAATACCTGCGTATACCTACTAAACACTGCATGCACATTCCCGCCTCCATCCGAATGTATGTTTAAATCAATTCCGTATAATGCTCTGCATATATCATAATGATTATAATAACTAAATGACATCCATCTACTATTGAATACAGATTGGTTCCGAATACTGTTTTTGAATAATTGTATCCAGCTTATCAGCCAAGAGGCTTCCACCTATATAAGGGTTTATAATGACTCCAGGCATAGATAATAAATATAATTAATAGTTAGCATACAAAAGTGACAATGTATAGCGTAGGTATTTTCACTTTGGTGGTCAACAAAATCTTAAAAAGCAATATAATCATTTTTGACGAGTTTTTGTTTTATGAAGGCACTGTCTACGTCGGTTGAGTTACCCCACAGTAATATGCCATAATTTAAGATAGAGCCAACATGACTGGTACGCCATAAGAGCTGTTTTTTCGCAAGTTGTATTTCTAAGCTGGCGTAGAGCAAACACGAATCTATTTACTCTCTTGCATACTGTATCTACATGCAGATTCCAGTTACAGTGTTCATCTAATATGAGACCCAGGAAGCGAATATGACTGTCCCTGCTTATTGCAACACCATTCAACGCTAGCTCGAAGTTTTGTAGGTTCTGCTTATGCGTAGAGCAGATCGCAGCTGCCGGTGAGGGTCTGGCCACCCAGATGGCAAAACAGGCGAGGAGGGAGGCTGAGGCACAGCGGCGGGAGGCCGAGTCCCGACGCCAACTCCAAAAAGTTACGGCGGAGCTGGAGGCCCTCAAGAGAAGGGACCGAGTTGCCGGGAGTGGCGACTCGGTCAATGCGGAAGGCGCAGCCGGAGCGGTCAGCGCACCCTGCTCTGGCGGGGCGGCCGGTGCAGCCGGAGCGGCCAGCGCAAACAGCGCAACCGGTGAAGCCGCCAATTCGACCAGCAGAGCCAGAATCGTGGGTCGCGCTCAGGGCAAGGATAAGGGGAAGGGCAACCCCGGACCCCGGCCCGGCTCTGGGTGAATCCCCGAGCCCCCGTAAGGGGGCTGGGAGGTAGCTGGAGCCGCCAAGCAGAGACGGAACGCCGCCAAAATGGCCAGAAGGGCCAAGGCTGCCGCGATGGCAACAGCGTCGAGGAAGCTCCGCGCCCCACGATTGACGGCCGTCGTCATTACGTTGACGGCGGAGGCGTCGGAGAGCCCCATCGCGGCAGCCCCAAAGGTTGCCGATGGGCGGGGCCTGCTTATTGGCGGCTTCCAGATGGTGCAGGTACGGCTCCTGCAGGCCCGACCAGCACGGTGCTTCCGGTGCCTGTCGGTGAGCCACGTGGGGGTGCAGTGCACGGTGGAGGCCAGTTTCCGAAGGTAACGGTCGGTGACCGTTGCTTCCGCTGTAGCCAACCCGATCATAAGGCCGGTAGTTGAGAAGCTCCGTTGCACTGCTTCAGGTGTGCAGCAGAGGGCAAGCCGGCCGACCATAGGGCTGGTGCCAAGGCCTGCACCGCGGGGAGGCCGAAGCCGGTTGGCAGTTCCATAATGGATCCTCAGCTCCGCGTCCTGCAGACGAATGCGAACCACTGTGTTGATGCTCAGGCACTTTTGCTCCAGAGCATGGCACAGTGAGGCATTAATGTCGCCGCTGTCGCCAAGCCGTACACTCACCGGTTTATCGGGCCTGCCTGGGAAACCGACCTGGACGAATCGGTGGCACTGGTGCACAACGCCGCTGCCAGCAGACCCCCCCCCCCCTTGTTGTACCCAAATGCGACCGGGCTCGGTCGGCGAGAGATGTCGTGCGGGGATCGGTCCTGGGACCGCTACTGTGGAACATCGGTTACTACTGGGTTCTTCGCGGTGAGCTCGCGGACGGTGCCGCCGTCACGTGTTATGCGGATGACACGCTGGTGATGGCGTGCGGGGCTACATACCGCGAAGCGACCATGAAGGCCACGACCGCGGTTGCCCAAGTCGTGGAGCGGATCCGGCGGCTGGGTCTGAAGGTGGCTCCGTATAAAACCGAGGCCATGTTCTTTCATGGGCCTCGGCGCGTGCCACCGGAAGATTCCAGCCTCATAGTGAGAGACATTTCCATCGGCATCAAGCCCCAGATGAACTATCTGGGGCTCGTGCTCGACGGCCGGTGGATCTTCGGGGAGCATCGCCGAAGACTGGCCCCCAAATTGAAGGACATAGCTGCCGCTTGCTGCTGCCCAACATAAGGGGTGTATTCACCGCTAAGAAAACCCCATTTATTGTAGCGCCGCAATTCCTGGGCACACAGCTTACCATTGCCCCGAGTATCGGGATCCTAGGCGTCGACATTTCAAGTGACGTCCAGTACCGCAGTCATTTAGAGGACAAGGTTAAGCTGGCATCAAAGAAACTTGGAGTTCTTAACAGGGCGAAGCAGTACTTCACTGCGGGGCAGCGACTCCTTCTTTATAAGGCACAGGTTCGACCCCACATGGAGTACTGCTGTCATCTTTTTGCCGGAGCGCCCGCACGCCAGCTTAACCCTTTCGACTCGGTACAAAGACGTGCGTTGAGGCTCGTCGACAGTCCCATACTCGCAGGCGATGTGGAACCTCTCAGCCTCAGGAGGGACTTTGCCTCACTGTGTGTTTTCTACCGCCTATATAATGGTTTGTGCTCAGATGAATTATTTGACATGATGCCCACAGCTACATTCTATCATCGCACCGCTCGCCATAGACAGGGAATTCATCCCCACACATTGCATCCGAATACGGTGCGCACCGTGCGGTATGAAAGGAACTCCCTGCCACGGTTTTCCCAAGCGACTACAATATGGGGTTCTTCAAAAGGGGCATTAGAAGGTTTCTTCAGGGTAGGCAGCGCGAGTGTAACGCCTCTGGTGTTGCATACGTCCATAGGCCACGGTAACCACTTTCCATCAGGTGGGCCGTGTGCTTGTCTGCCATCTAAGTGGTATAAAAAAAAAGGGGGCCGGATGACTTTTGCAGGAGACTCTACGCAGGAGTCCTGCGGTCCATTGCCCTATATGGGTGCCCGATATGGGCGGAGACCCTGACGATCCACAATGCGCGTCTGCTGCGTGGGCCGCAGCGTGCAATGGCCAGCAGGGACATTATGGGGTACCGCACGATATCCTTGGAGGCGGCGAATCTCCTTGCCGGATCTCTACCGTGGAACTTGGATGCGAGAACCCTTTCGGTACCGAAAGGAGGCGCGGGAGCCGAGCCGGGAACCCGAGCCTGAAGAAATTCGGGTCGTGAGGTCCCATCTCCACCCTGAGTGGGAGCTACGACTTGGGTGACCAAGCGCAGGGCACGCCGTAATAGCAGCGGTTAAACTCATCATGGAGGAATAGCTAGAGATGCCACACGGCAGCCTCTCGTACCGGCTGACGCAGGTGATTACCGGACACGGGTGTTTCGGGAGCTACCTGTGTCGGATGCGGAAGGAGCCAACGTGCGAGTGCCATCACTGTGATGCGAGCGAGGACGCAGAGCTGCACACGCTGACCGAGTGCCCGGCGTGGGACACGGCGGCCCAGGCAGGTCCTAGTGGCGGCTCTGGGGGTGGGAGTCCTCACACTCGCCACATTGCTCACAGCGATTAATGCTCGAGAAGGAGGCGGCCGGTCGGGTCCGGACTAGACTACGGGCCCGGGAAGCCCACGAAGAGCGAAGGCGAACCGGTCGTCGCGGAACGACCTCCGTCCTCCATGAGCGCTGGCCTAGGGGTGAACGGCGGAGTCTCCTGTCACCCTAGCAGAAGCAGGCCGCGGCGGTGCCGCCAAGTGCGCCTCCCCGTACCCGGGGCTAGATGGGGACACCGAGGTCCCCACAGCCCGAAGTGTCTGCCGGGGTGCGTGAGATATGCTTTCGGCAATCTCACCTCCGGCAACCAAGGACCCAAGATGGCGTGCGTTTTAGTCGGGGGGGTCTCCGTGGGGGTGGTATCCGTGGAGATTTAGCGCACTATAAAAAAAATGTATAAACCGGTAAGCTCAGAGGCACAGGCTGGTGTGAACAGATAAGCTTACATCACGGCCGGCACATGTCTGTTGGTTTACAAACTTCGGTACGCGAGCGCGCTAAAGCCTGCCGCTCCGCGCCCCGCGCCATGCGTCCCTCGTGAACCCCGAGGAGGCCCCTCAGACACCGTACCTAGTGCCCGTTTAAGGATGTTTAAGAGATGCAAGATTGTTGTCACGAAAACATGATAAAAACTTTACAAATACGATATTCAATGGACACGATAAGATCGGTGAACTGAACTCAAAGTATACGTGGTAAATTATACGCTGAACACTAGTGTCCTCCAAATTTCAGTCGGACGATGGCGGAACTATATTATACGCTAAAAGGCATTGTAGTGATGGAATTACGTCCATGCCAATTTTTCGCCATTGCATTCTAAGGATCATAAGGGACCATTGGGCTAAAAATGAGGGTCGGTCAATCTTGCGTCCGTATTCCGGACGCACAAAGTCAGTCGGACGCAGCATCATCGGTAAATAACGCCATGTAGGACGCAACATGTCCTTCAAGATGTATATATATATATATATATATATATATATATATACATATATATCTATTTTAGTATAACCTGTATGTATTTTATTCTATTTGTATATTTTATTATTTTATATGTTGAAGAGAAAATACAAAATTTTTGTGAAGTTTCGGACCGACTATTCCAAATTAATATTCATTCAGCCTTCACCATTATTCGGTTTTGTCTTTTCGTACCAAAATTTACACATGCTCTGCGTTCAACTCAACTTTTTAAATGTTTGTCTCTTTTAGGTCGTGTGGATAGGGTGTTGCAAGACACCCTTTGCAAAATTTTAAATATAAATTTGAACGACCGAGTGTGGCTTCAGGCGTCCCTTCCAGTTCGCCTAGGCGGCCTCGGCGTTCGCAAAATTGCAGATGTAAGTATGCCAGCATTTCTGTCCTCGGTCTATGGCACTGAAGAATTAGTCAGGAAAATTCTATCTCCTTCACTGGTTAGTTCGGATGTGCCAGGTAAGGCCGAAGCATTAAATGCCTGGAAAATGACTTGTCCAAATGTCGCCATGCCCGCCAACCCATCTTCTCAAAGGCAATGGGATGAGCCGCTCTGTTTTGGTGTTAAAAAACTTTTAATAAATACAGCTACCAGTGCTGCGGAGCGTGCTCGCCTTCTGGCTGTGGGGGAGTGGGAATCTGGTGTTTGGCTCCAGGCAATTCCTTCGCCCAACATTGGTACAATGTTGGACGACACAACATTCCGCATCGCGACTTGTTTACGTTTGGGTGCACCGTGCGTTTCTCCGCATCGATGTCTATGTGGAGAAGCAGTCGATTGCCTTGGACATCACGGATTATCTTGCAGCAGGAGCGCAGGCCGCATGTCTCGTCATGCCAATATTAACGACATTATCCGTCGGGCTCTCGTCACCGCCGGCGTGCCAGCTATACTTGAACCTGTTGGCTTGGCGCGCGACGATGGCAAGAGGCCGGACGGTATGTCGTTGATGCCTTGGAAGATGGGCAGGCCTTTGGTGTGGGACGCAACGTGTGTCGACACTCTGGCGCCTTCCCATCTTCCAAGTACGATGGACTGTGCATGCGCTGCTGCTGCATCAGCGGAGACTCTCAAACGGCGCAAATATACCAATTTAACTGATAATTATATATTTGAGCCGTTTGGAGTCGAAACGTTGGGTCCGTGGGGTCCAAGTGCGCGCGCGCTATTCAAAGAGATGGCGAAGCGTTTAATTGACTCTTCCCGTGACCATAGGGCTGGCCTTTACCTCGCTCAAAGAATTGCTATCGCTATTCAGCGGGGTAATGCCGCCAGCCTTTTGGGCACGGTTCCGGTAGAGGTCGATGGGGAGGAATTCTACGATGCCTAAAGTTGCAGTCTCTTTCACCCCTGTTTTTCTTTTTCTTATTTTTGTATATATTGTAGATTTAGATATAATATACTGTACATAATTAATTTTAATGTTTTACATAGTACTAATAAATATCCTATATCTCAAAAGACCAAACTATTTTATATGTACATTGTTTTATTCATATATTTGTATTAATGGGTTTATATATATATCCTCCCACATTTATATGCGCCTACCTCGTAATAGCTCTGCACCACCCTATGGTAGACTGGCAGAGAATGCCTACGGCATTAAGTCCGCCTATGTACTTCGTGCATAAAGAATAAATAAATAAAAAAAATAAATAAAAGACAGGCTATGTTTGGTCGCGATAACCGACATCCACGCGGGCGGAGCCGCGTGCTAAAACTAGTAATATCATAGTTTCATGTTTTTGTATTTTTGAATGTATGAAACTTCTGAAGTGCCAGATTAGTGACACTATACTGTAGCATCTTGGGTGGCAAGATGAGACCTTCTAAAAATATTTTAGCGATAAACGTGTGTTTTATATTTGGTAGACGACAACCGTTTCAACATTAGTACGGCTGTTACCCCGTCTGCTAACCGGAGAAAACTTCAGCCACATAATGATGCCGTTTCAAGAGTTCTGTAAGATCGTGTTGCCATCCAAGGCGGCGCGGCAAGAGCGCATCGACTTCAATATACCCACTGAACCACCAGTGTATATCGCTGGTATCGAAGAGCAGATCAATATACTTCCTTCTTTGCAGAAACCGAGAAAAGTTACATTGAAAGGTAACGCTTTCATCATTGCATATATATATTTATAAATTAGGTTATGTTTGTAGTTTTATCTATCTTAAATATAAGAGTTTTTCTTTGCTTCTCCTTTTATTTGGGGTCGGCTATCCGTATCTTGTTTCTACAGGCAGCTCGGTCCTAGGAGGTCATATCTTTGAGATACTTATTTCTCATATACCTTATATATAAGAGCAAGTAATGTATTCTAAAAATATCATTTAGTAGGTATTAATGAAGCACACTGACTACTTAAACTTAAAATGTGTGATAGAATATAGACAACAGTATGTTTGATTCACTAGTCGAAGTATTTTTGCCAAAAAATGTAAATAAAGATGAAGTTGTTTAATTAATTAATTGCATTTTGTTACTTTGTACAATGTTCTCCCATTACTTAACATTTTACCGTGTTTGCTATGCGATCATATATTTAAATTTCTTGAATTTTAGGTTCCGACGGTAAATCCTACATTATAATGCTGAAACCGCGTGACGATCTTCGCAAAGATTATCGTCTAATGGAATTTAACGGAGTCGTGAATAGGTTCCTGCAAGATGCGCCAGAGACTCGCCGACGTAGACTGTACATACGAACGTACAGTGTGCTACCGTTGAACGAAGAGTGTGGACTGATCGAGTGGGTTCCCAATCTGGTGGGCTTGAGGCCGATATTGGTGCATATTTATAAACAGAAAGGTATTTTCTTGTCTACTTATGGTTCAAAGCATGATTGACTCAGTGATGGTAACTACAATGTTGTGGTCTTTTTTTTATCGTGTGAAAAATCCCCACGGATACCACCCCCACGGAGCCGAGGGAGGCGGTTATGTCGGACTCGAACCGACCAAAGCGCACGCCCTCTTGGGTCTTTGGTTGCCGGAGGTGAGATTGCCGAAAGCATATCTCTCGCTCCCCGGCAGACATCGTTGTGGTCTACCCCTCCACTCGCTCATTCCCCTTCACTTACTCCTTCCCCTTGCCTCGCTCCTGCCCACACTCGTTCCCCTTTTCCCACCTCCTCCCTCGCACATGCTGGTCCCGTAACCACTTTCCAATCAGGGCTTAGGGCTTGTCTGCCACGTAAGTGGTTTTATAGAAATATGATTAAGCCAGCTCACGTGTTTCCTTCTTCCTACAGTCCCGGGTCCTTTAAGCGGGGCGTGAAAAGGCATCTGATGACGCCTTCAAGCTGAGTGCCACCACTTTTAACATGGTACATGTTTACGATGGTGATCCTCTTTACGAGACAATGCCTTTAGCTTGCCATCCGGCGAGGTGGAGTCAAATTGAGGTGTCCTTTATTTTAAAAAAAAACCTCCTCTCATTAAATTACCACTCACCATTTATATAAAATAAATAAAATTGTCAGAAAATATTATTTCGAAGGCTTTAAAATATATACGTGAATATTTGTAGGCATTTTGGAGACTGAAAATGTAAATGTAAATTTTTAAAAGGTATTCGGAGTCTTCTATAATGTAAAGGTAATTTTTTCTAGGTATTCATACTAGCAATCGTGAGTTGAAAGAAATGATGTGTTCAAACAAGGATCCAGTTGAGAAAAAAAGACGAATTTACGAGGAGCAATTGTTGCCTCGACATCCACCCGTTTTCCAAGAATGGTTCCGAAGAGTCTTCTCTGACCCTTATGGATGGTAAGAAACTTTCAGTATGATATACTTAGGTATTTAAAGTACCATGGTCACTCACATTACCTACTATTAGAAATACTCTGCCCGCTTTCTGCTTACCGCCAATACTCCAGTTCCTCCGTGATCATTTTTCACTTTTCGATGTTCGGTTATTGTTGGACCAAAGCGTTCGCCGCCTGAGTAAGCTGCAGTTCCACACACTGAGGAATTATTATTCTTATTTAGAAACTAGTTTTGAAACTTGGTTTCGTACATGGCCGAAGGGGTTATGTTTTTTTTATTTTTTATTTATGTACATGTGTTCATCCGCTAAGTTTTGTGGGCGTTAAAAAATAATGGGCGACTGATTTTTATAATTGTAATTTCAAGAAATGAACTTATAATATATCATT
Organism: Eilema sororculum; assembly: GCA_914829495.1. Taxonomy (NCBI): domain Eukaryota; kingdom Metazoa; phylum Arthropoda; class Insecta; order Lepidoptera; family Erebidae; genus Eilema; species Eilema sororculum. The sequence continues at coordinate 10,396,439 of OU618541.1, forward strand.
ATTTTAAAGGTATCAAGCTAGATCGGCTTATATACGAACGACAGCGGTTATGTCAATGGTCGGATACATACTTGGTGAGTTGTAGATCTAAGAGTTTTTATTTCAAATAGTATAAAAACCGTCAAAAAAATGCTACAACCCCGAGTCCTTTGAGCGGGGAAAAGGAATCTGATCATCTCTGTGAAACTGATAGCCACTATAGTGGTATTATCATCCAACCATCAGAGGAGGTGAAGTTATATAGACGTCCCCTACATAACATAACTATCGATATCTTTTCTGTATTCCTTCACTAACCCCGGTTATATATCGAAAATTTCTCACAGGTCTAGGCGACAGGCATGGTGAGAACATATCATTTGATTCGACGAACGGTGATACAGTTCACGTAGACTTCAACTGCTTGTTCAACAAAGGCGAGGCGTTTGAGTGGCCTGAGCGCGTGCCTTTCCGCCTCACTCATAACATGGAGGCTGCCATGGGACCGCTCAGACATGATGGCATGTTCAGGTACATTACTTACTTGGTCTAGCTGCAATGCTTCGATGGATTCATCCTTTGGGTCCTGAAGGTCAGATGGCAATCGCTTCACAGAAAATATCGGAAGTTTAGCCAAATCCGCAGTTAGATTGGTAAAGCGGGCCCCAGACTCCAAGCTGAAAGCTTCGGATGCGACTGGGATTAAAGCTTACATGAAAGAAAGAAAGAAAGAAACAAAAATATTTTATTTAAGTTCTACACAGTGGGCATCTTAAGTACAAATAGGTAGGTAATTATAACAGTTCTAATTAGAATGTATATTAAAATCAGCTACGGGTGCAACATTCCACACTATGCGAACCCAAATAGGGCCCCATCTCAGCATTGAATGCTGCGCACACTCTTCGTTGAGTATGCACAGCGCTGGTTTTCAGATGGGGCCACTAGGAAGAAGACATTACTTACAATTACCCAAAATAACTGCTGTTCAAAGATTTTTTTTTACTTATACAATGCAAAGAAATATGCGGCTTCATGTTTATTTTTTGGATAGTATACAAAACCAGAAATTGAAGCTGTCGATATTTTTTTTGGTTTGACGAATGTTTTTAATTTTTGCTATATTTTTATATTAGAATTAAAAAATGTTAGCTACCGTGAATGATCTGCGGGCGACGGCAACCAGCTGCTATTCTTGAATTTCGCTTAACTAGAAGAGATTTCATCACACATAATCGCGTGGTTGCCAAGAATGCACGAACGAGGAATCAACGAGTAAAATATTTCAGAAGTAAAAGACTGCACGTGTGGATATTGCAGACATAAATCAAATTGGTTACTTTTTTATGTCAATAATAACAAACCACTTTTCTTCCACCATCTCTTGGGGTATAAATCGAAAAATAGAATAAAAAAATATAAAAACAAAATATAGGAAATTTAATTCTTTAACTACATAACATAAACATAACATAAACTCACGCCTTTATTCCCCGAAGGGGTAGGCAGAGGTGCTAGCACCCACATTTCGCCAGTTTAGGTCCCAATGTAATAAGTGGCGAGCCTATTGCCATTAACCGGGCACTTATAAACCTGCGATAAATTTTTTTTTTTTTTTTTTTTTTAAAGAATATTAGAACCGAAGTTACTAATATTCCCTCTAACCCCTCCAACTAAGCTATATTGCTTGTGCTAGGAGTGGGTTCACGTCGGTAGTGTAATGGCCAGGATCGAACCCGGGACCTCTCGATCGTAAGGCCGACTCCTTAACCACTAAGCTACCGACGCTGTTACACACATAACTTCGAAAAGCATCGAAAAGTCATTGGTGTGTGCCATGGTAAACCCGTCTCAGCAGTCCATTACCCATACCACTAGGCTACCGCATATCTTTAACTGACTTAAACATTTTTATCCACACAAAAATTATTTTACTAGGAAAAGTTGTGAAGCAGTAATGCGGGCATTACGAGCACAGACCGCAGCGTTGATGTCAGTAATTGGTCCGTTTGTGTACGACCCGCTCGTGTCGTGGGGCCGCGTGCGGCCTGTGGACTGCGGCGAACGGACCAATGAGCAAGCGTTACAGCACCTACTGCACATCAAGCAACGGCTCAATGGAATGGTGAGAAACTAACTTTATATTTCTAACAATATGTATAGCAAATGTTGGTACTTAGTGACTTACGATAGGGAGATTCCGGGTTTGAAAACGCCATTACCGAGTGAATCACAAAAAAAAACCTGGTGAGTTTCTTACCGAAATTCTGTCAGGACGGGGTCGAAACGAAAGCTGGACTTACTCGCTGTTAATTGATAGTGTACATAATTTAGTAAAATTTGTTTTCTTTCATTTTTGTGGATATTTTTAATGTGATCTATATAAAATCGATTTTCAGTTTCTGTCAAATATTATAATTTCATCTAATCTGTAGATCTTATATCTTATATCTGTATATATCTTAGCTTCTTTCATGACATCCTCTGTGGCGTGGCGGTAGTGCATGCGACTGCCACGCAGGAGGCGCGGGTTCGATCCCCGCTCAGTGCAAATATTTGTATGCATGAATATGGCTATTTGCATTGGTCTGGGTGTTTCTATGTATAATATTAGGTCCTTACATATGAAATTGGCGTTTTTCGTACTGGCCACTTTAATCACGATTTTCTCCTCTTTGGTAAGGAATTCCAAATTCGAATTTGTACAGCTATTTACTCATGTTATTGTGCTTCGATGATCGTCATCCATTTGTTTTTTTCTTCTGTTTGCGTCACTCATTTTACAAAATGGTAAACTTAAAATATCGCATTATTTACGAATACGAGTTCCGCCGTGGCACTAGTGCTGCGGAAACGACTCGAAGGGTGAATGATGTTTATGGCGGTCATGTTGCAAAAGAAAACACAGTTCGTTTTTGGTTCCAACGTTTTCGTTCTGGAAATTTCGACCTGCAGAATAAGCCCCGTGGACGGCCTGAGACCCAAGTTGATAATGAAGTATTGAAGGCTATTGTGGAAGCAGATCCATCGCAAACCACGTCCGAGTTAGCTGCAGGCTGCGGTGTTAGTGATAAAACTGTTTTAATTCACTTGAAGCAAATTGGGAAGATTAAAAAGCTTGAAAGGTGGGTACCTCACGAATTGACTGAAGCAAACCGGCAAACGCGCGTCGACTGCTGCGTTACATTACTGAACCGGCACAATAATGAAGGTATTTTAAACCGAATCATTACCTGTGACGAAAGTTGGATTCTTTACGATAATCGGAAGCGCTCAGCGCAATGGTTGGATCCTGGCCAGCCAGCCAAATCCTGCCCCAAGCGAAAATTAACCCCAAAAAAGTTACTTGTGAGCGTTTGGTGGACTAGTGCCGGTATTGTTCATTACAGTTTTCTCAAATCTGGCCAGACTATTACGGCTGATGTCTATTGTCAGCAATTGCAAACAATGATGGAAAAGCTAGCGGCTAAACAACCTAGGCTGGTCAATCGCTCCACGCCACTGCTGCTTCACGACAACGCTAGACCACACACCGCACAACAGACGGCTACCAAATTAGAAGAGCTTCAATTGGAATGTCTAAGACATCCTCCGTACTCCCCGGACCTTGCTCCAACAGATTACCTACCATTTTTTTTCGAAATTTGGACAACTTCTTGCAAGGGAAAAAATTCAACTCTGATGGGGCAGTCCAAATCGCCTTCACAGATTTTATTGATTCCCGTCCGACTGGTTTTTTTAGTAAAGGGATCAATGAACTACCTATGAGATGGCAAAAGTGCATAGAAAACAATTTCATACTTAGATTAATTAAATATATTATATTTCAAAATATTCGACTTTTTGTTCCTCCCATACAAAACGCCAATTTCATATGTAAGGACCTAATATTATATTATATGTATGTATTTACAAAAAAAAAAGTATATAAGTATCTTTATCCGCATTCTAGATTCCATAGCACAAGCTATAAAAGCTTACCATGGGTCTAGATAGCGTTGTGTAGAATGTTGTGGAATATTTGTGGAATATTCTGCTTACTATCCAGTTTTATGAAGTGATGTTGGATCAGAGGTCTCTAGCGCTGCGAGCGCTGATAGATTTGATTTTCTACTTCGAGGAGAATACACTACAATACTCAAGAATTAGGTATAACATGTTTTTATTTATTATAGGTGCGAACGAAAAACAAGCAGTTGTCACTGTCATTGTCTCCGGAAGGTCAGGTGGAGCATCTCATAGTGGAGGCGACCAGCATTCACAACCTGTGTCAAATGTACATTGGATGGGGACCATTCATGTAACTAATAACAGCACTTAAAATATAAACGAGCTTATGAATAACAATAATCTTATGAAAGTGGTTATTGATTTTCCTAAAGTAATACCTCTATTTTTCACTAGATTTTAATTTGAATGATTTTTTTATAGTATTTATTATGCTAACTTTCAAGTTCGAAAAACATCGGAAAAAATGTGAAATGCTCAAGTGAGACTTAAACTCACGACCTTTCCCTTACAGGGGGAATGCTCTTCCAATTGAGCCATTGAGCCGCACCTGAATCATTTCAAATTTTCCTTCTCTTTATATCCGTCTTTAAGGATTAGATTTTAATTTTCAAAATGTTGAGTTTATTCAATAAAATGTCTTGCAACGCAATTATTAAACTGTACATGTTGTGGAATCTCCTGTAAAACCAAGACAGTTTTATTTATTTATAAACTAGCGACCCGCCCCGGCTTCGCACGGGTGCAATACTGATACTAAATATACTTACCAACTACAAAATGTCCTTATAAACAACGTTTACAGCTTTTTTATCATTAGACAATACAAACATGTTTTGTTTAGATGTTACTCTTGAAAGAGCGACATATAATTGACCATGAGAAAAACACTCAACGCTCAAATCTAAGCCCGCAACGTTGAAAGTTTGACCCTGCGATTTTAAATCTGTAATATCTTCGGAAATATTCTTTTAAATTACATGCTATAAAGGGCCATATTGATCTATATACTAAATGGACAATGTATTTCAGGTACCTACCTACTTAATTGGATAAGGATTAATGCTGCATTGCTTAAAATCACTTCGTAAATAAGCCATTTTTTTCTGTAAAATGTTAAGGATAAAAATGGTTATTATGGGTTATCCGTAAGTGATAGACATATACCATTGCGGACTTTTATATTGACCTTTTTAAGTTGCATAATACTGTAGTACATTATTTTTATTTATCTCGTGAGGTGTAGCCAGCGTTTGCAATGTAAGCGCAAGAAAAGCGCAAAAAAATGTGCTTATTTACGACATGACATTTGAAACCTTTAAATTTAGCAGTGTACCTCTACAATATATTATATATTGTAGAGAAACACTGCTAAAATTAGAGGTTTCTAATGTCAATCGGGATTTCTGCTTGAATTTATTTTGCCGTGCGTTAATTGTATATTGCGATAGCTTCCAAAGTATGCATTATAATTATATAGTGTGAATGGCAATTTTGATCTACATTAAATGCACAACGTATCTAAAGTATTTAATTGGATAAGGAATAGCAATATATTGTTAAAAATAGCTTCCAAAATGACACATAAAAAAAATATAATTTGTAAATGATAAAAATGGTTACTGTGGGCTACCCATAATAGATAGACATATGCTATCGCGGACTTTTATGTAGGCCTTTTTGAGGTGTACAATACTATAGTACATCATTTTGATTTATCTCTTGGGGTTCAGCCAGCGTTTGCAATGTAAGCGCAAAAAAATGTGCTTTTTTACGACATGACATTAGAAACCTCTAAATTTAGCAGTGTTGCTCTACAATATTATGCATGTATTATACATATAAACCTTACTCTTGAATCACTCTATCTATTAAAAAAAACCACTTCAAATTCCGTTGCGTACTTTTGAAGATTTAAGCATACATAGGGACAGACAGACAGCGACAGTGACTTTGTTTTATAATATGTAGTGATAAATCATCTCAATAGCTCCAGTGCCAATCTGTAGAGAATTAAGGTAGGTCTACGCACAACTTTCTTATAATTTATACAAAATGTTTTAGTAATAGAAATAGTCACACTATCAATGTTAATCATCACTGTTTGTATAATAACTTAATTAGTTCATTTTAAGAAACTGTGCCTCATCTCTGTGATTTTAGATATTATATTTGTATAAGTAAAAGCATAAACTCATTTTGATTTTAATAATATACTTTTTAGCAAACTATTTACTTGTTTTACTGGTTCTGTTTAGTTGAATCCTTGCTATCTCCGGCGTGAACTGGAACTTATGGCTTGATAACATGCATGCAAAGCACTCGGCCACAGATTACCTAATAATTGGAATCGGAGCTCAACGCGGTGCGTGTGATCAAGGCATTCCTCCCCTCCTGTTGATCGACCGCGATCGAAGTACGCATAGATGTTACAATATAGATATCCCAAGGTACTTGCGGGGGGACGTGGTAAAGAAAGAAACCTGAGTGAGCGCTGCCGGCGGTACCTCGCTTGCTCTAGTGTCATGCTTTTTTTTATCTCGTCTCCCGCCAAACTGCGTACCATGGGAACGCTACAGGGCTCGCGGTCGGTCTATAATTATTGATTGCTGATACTTAATATAAGAGCCATTCCAGGCACCTACTTTGGTTGGGAAGTAGGATCCCACGCTGTTGTCACCATAGATAATATATTAATTAATATATTAATTTCGTTGTCATTTCTTCTACATGATCAATTACAGTCGGCAAAATACGGCACTATATAGGCAGAGGCGACGCAAGGCGTAAACCTAAAGTGGGCAAGGTTCACTACGCGACGCCCTTCTTTTGGAACGTGCACAAAATCCCCACGGATGCACACATTACACATGGTTCATGACGGTACACAGACTTTGGCTTTTTCCTGATCCGAAAATGGTGATCCCTGACACTCCCTCTTCCGGAATACGGCAAGCTCTCACGTCACCTCCCTACCCCTATGAGATTCCATTTGATGTCTTCCATTATGAGTCCATCCAGTCCCTCGGATGGCACACTCCGAGACCCATGAAAGAACAGAGGCTCTGTTTTAGGCAGAGCTACCTCAAGACCCAGTCGTCCGATCCACACTCCGGCTCCGACAACCGCGGTCGTGGCCTCAGGTACACTTCGTGGTGGTAACACCGCACGCCGTCACGAGCATGACATCCAGAAACACGTGATGGTGGCACCGTCTGAGCCAACGACCATATCGGGATATATGGTCGTTGGTCTGAGCTTATTGCGAAGCACCCAATGGTACCCGATGTTCCACAAAAGTGACCCTATGACCGATCCTTGCGGAATTCCGCATGGCGTTTCACCGACCAAGGCCCCACCACAAACATGCGCTGGGAAGCTCTTTGAGTCAGGGCTCTAGAGCATCTTCCAGTAGAGCTAGCACCCACGCTCGGCCTCGGGGCGGTGTTCTTGGCCGTTGCCTTCACACCGCCAGCTCTAGTTCCACCCAAGTAACCTCAGGCACGTTGACACTGGGCGCTATGAGCGACCAAGGTGCGCTAGGTACAGGGAGTAGGGAGCCAATAACTACTTCGAGTCTCTATTCGGAGGAGTTTTTGGCTCCCTGTTCCCAATATATCTTTATACAATTCGGGTTCTAGGTAGAGATACCGGATTGACGGTGGGGACTGGCAGCGCAGGTTGCTTCTTACCATAGGACCGCAAGGTTAGAATTGGTCGCCCCCAGATGCTGCCGCCAAGGCCCGAGCCCCGACTTGCCTCCCCTACATTTCTTCTTAACTTCCGCTCGATAAGAAGGCCTCGATAGTAAGTACCTGCAGTTCAGATACCATAAGGTGGAGTGAAAGAATTTTTGAGTACCTACCTACATACAACACAAAACGTGAATAATATAGATTCTTTATTGTTATAGATACAGTATTGATATTGACTGATTCCATTAGGTACCCATGCATGTCGCAGTGAAATGGAAAGATATTAAAACCGCAGTGTTTCATTTCAAATGTTCCAATCGAATAGGTCATACCAGTCATACCTAATATTAAAATCCTATTTCAATTCTTTCAGAATTATTTCAATTCACTAGACTGACTCTGAATTGGTAGATACATAATGCTACATAAAAGCAAAGTACCTATTTTTATCAACAGTTCTATTAGAGCTCTATGCAAATAGGTAGATATAGATGTTATTTATATGTATAGGTAAACTAGCAGAAAGATATGGCGAGTGTGTACCTTTTCAAATCACTTATAATATAAGTACCTAATAGCCGTAATAGGTAATAGGCCGAATCACTTTCAAGATAGGTACCTAATAGTTGATATACCTACCTCAAGAGATCTTAATATTTCATTGCTATGAGTAAATAAACTTAATACAAGGTAGATATTTTATTTATGTCTCAGTATCGAGATGTTATAAAGGTTGACAAAAATAAATGATCCACAAAGCGTCGAGGACAATCCTAGAGGGAAGGGTCACCCGAAACGCGTGAAGAATTCACAATGAAGGAGGTCGAATATTTATCATCCGTTCAGCTATCAGCGATTAGATTGGCGCGCACAAATACGTGCCTCTCTATAATAAATGAATAGCAAAATTATTACTAGTCCTGCACGTTTTGCGCATAGCAAAGTGCTATCCTATGAGATATACCTACATACTTACCCAATTATATTTTAACAAGATGTATATACAGGTCAATACCACTATTGATGTCTATTGTTTAGACCATGGTCAATATCTATTCAAAATTAGGTATTAGGCAGGTACCTGTATAGGTACATAACTATGACTGGCCCCGAGACCGTGACAGATTTTTATGACCAAGCCCCTTTCAGACAATAATTTATAAAATAATTCACTTACTCACTTAAGTACCTACCTATTTATGTAGGTATTACCTACTATAGGTAACTATAATTATCATGACTTCAACTGCAGTACCTACTATAAGTAAGGCGAAGAACGAATTAGATACTTTATGGTTCATTAGCTAATTAAAATGTAGGTAGGCAGGACCTATCCTAATGAGTGTGTTAATTTTCTACTTGCTAACAGTTATGAGATTGGAATGTTAAATTCAATTCCAGTTTCCGAGAAAATTACTTTCCTCTTTTAGAAATTGCCTAAAAGTTATTGTGGGTTCTGCTGACGCGTATAAAACCTTAGCATCGTTTCTCAAATGTACCTACCTCGCGGGCTTAAACCTGGGTAAAATCCACCCTTACAGGTTTTTGCCGGCGGCTATGCCTATTTAGATTATTATAAACATAGAACCTTTAAATACTTTAAAAGCCAGTGTATCATGTTGAAAGAGAAAAGGTCATGAATACATATCAAACACGAGTGTATTAGCTTCATGTTTTATGGAAACATTTTACCTCGGTCCAGCGGGTGGCAGTGGCCGACCTAGTATCGTTTAGCGTTGCTCGTGTAGGTAGCTCAGTTGACAGGCAATATCCGGATGATCCATTGTTCACCTCATTGCTGATTCTGAACGACGCTATGCGGTCTGGCCCCTTTCTCATTCAGTTTCTGCAATGCTGGGAAATCAGAAAAACTGCAAATAAGAGAAAACGCATTTTAGATGAATACAATAGCAACAATAGGACTTAATACGAGATATTATGGCCACATGGGTAGGTATATTCTAGAGATATAATTGAATAATGGTTCTTATTCTAGCATTTGTAAAGTACAAAGATAAGTAGGTACAAAAAGCACACGCTTGGCGCTATTTGTTTTTTTTTGTAGTGATGTTCTTTTTATGAAATTACCGTTTTATTTATCTTTACTAACGCGATGGAGAGTATTTATTTAAAAAAAAAAAAATAAAAAAAACGATTTGGACAATTTTTTTTGTCCAAATCGATTTTAGTTTTATGCCAATGTGCTATATACCTGGAGTAGGTACTACTAGGGGTTTTCGTCTTCGGGAGCGTTCCCCTTACACCCAGTATAATACTGACATACAACTTAATTCTTTTGGTTATTAATGTAGTTCACAAAACTGGTTTGGGTTTTAGGGGAGCAATTAGGTAGTGCCAACTGCCACCTGACACCCAGACCTCGAGCAAACAGACTAGACCAGAGACTGGTCCGTCTATTTATTTTTTTTTCCGTGCGGAAATCCCCTCGGATACCCCCCTGCCGGAGCCGGAAGGGGAGGTTATGTCGGACTCGAACCGACTAAAACCGCACGCCGACTGTGGGTCGTGGTGCTAGGCCGGAGGTGAGGTTGTCATCGACATATCCCTCGCACCCCGGCGGACCCAGGGCCATCACTTATGGTCTAGCCCTCCTCGGGAGGGGGGTCAACGGTGTCCCCGACTCGCCCCCGGAATGGGGAGGCGCGCTTCTCAGCGCGCCGTCGCCGTGGCCTGCTTCTGCTGGGGTGACAGGCGGCTTCACCCGTCACCCCCAAGGCCCGCGCTCATGGGGGACGGAGGTCAGTCAGTGCCCTCCGACGCCCGAGTTGCCTGCGCGCGCGGGCAGCGCGTTTCGCGAGTCTCGCTCGCTCGCGCTGCCTCTCCCGTTCCGCCGTCTCCTTCACGACCATTACCTGCTCGCTGAAGGAGACGCCGGCCGCCCACGCGTCCGCACATCGGACCATTGCTGTGAGCAGGGAGGCGAGGGTAAGAACTCTCAGTCCCAGGGCCGCCACTAGTTCTCGCCTCTGTCCGGCCCATGCCGGACACTCGGTGAGCGTGTGCAGCTCTGTATCCTCGCTCGCGTCGCAATGATGGCACTCGGACGTTGGCTCCTTTTCGATCCGACGCAGATACCGCCCAAAGCACCCGTGCCCGGTGATAATCTGCGTCAGTCGATACGAGAGGCTGCCATGTGGCCTCTCTAGCCATTTCCCCATGATGGGCCTTACCGCCTCTATGACGGCATGCCCTGCGCGTGGTTGCTCAAGTCGTCGCTCCCACTCCGCCACCATGATCCTGTGGAGCCGGGATCTCTCGGCCCGAATGTCTTCGGGCTGGGGATCGTATCCCCGCTCCCGCGCCTCCTTACGGAACCGATAGAGTGCCGCAAGGGATCTCGCTTCCAGGATCCACGGTGGCGATCCGGCTAGGAGACTCGCCACTTCAAAGGATACCCCTAATTGCCATTGCCCTGGAGGCCATCCTCTGCTGCGGCGCACGCAACAGGGGCATGAATCTGGTCTTCAGGGTGTCCGCCCACACGGGACACCCGTATAGAGCCATGGACGGCACGACACCCGCGTAGAGTCTCCTGCAGGAGTCCTCCGGGCCCCTCAAGTTGGGCAGCAGCCGCACCAGCGCGATAGCTGTCACCAACAGTTTGGTGCGCAGACTTCGGAAGTGCTCTCCGAAGTCCCACCGACCGTCGAGTACGAGCCCCAGGTATTTCAACCGGGGCTTGATGTCGATGGGAGTACCTCCTACTGTCAGGCTGGATCCCGGGGGTGGCCTGCGCCGAGGGCCATGAAAGAACAAGGCCTCGGATTTGTGCTGAGCCACCTCGAGACCCAGCTGCCGGATCCGATCCACGACTTGAGTAACAGCGGTCGTGGCCCTCTGGGTCGTCTCGCGGTGTGTAGCGCCACTCACCGTCACTAGCGTGTCGTCCGCGTAGCACGTGACGGTGGCACCGAACGCGAGCTCACCGCGAAGCACCCAGTCGTATCCGATGTTCCACAGGAGCGGCCCCAGGACCGATCCCTGTGGGACACCGCACGACATCTCACGCCTACCGACGCCGGTCGCACTGGGGTAGATGACGGCTCTCTCCGTCAGGTACGCCCCGACTATGCGGCGGAGGTAGAGAGGCACGTCGTGGTACACGAGCGCCTCCCTGATGCAACTCCAGGGCAAGGTGTTGAACGCGTTGGAGATGTCCAAGGACACCGCCAACATCACCTCGCCCCGGGCGGTCCGTCTATTAGCATATCTACCGACTGACCAGATTAGCTTGGGAGATAAAGATTTAGCGGTCCTCATATACCCTATAACAGCATATAAAAGTGTTTATTGACAATGTAAGAAGATTAGAAAAGTTTCACTTCAGTTCATGGTAAAAACCTACTTAGGTACAGTCAGCGTCATAAATATCTTGACAACGAAATCTCAAAAGGAACTTAAAATTTTCGTATTAAGAGCAAATCAATCTGTTTTATTGATTTATATGATATTATTGTCCGAACTAAAGGTGTGGTCTAAATATTAGAACAATCGGTGAACGGGAGGGGGGTCAAAAAACCAATTTATGATCATTTTGTGTACTCCGTTCGTCAACATCTTTCTGATGCTGATCATATATATATCTGAGTGTAGACCTGGGGTCGACAGGTGAGGTCATTTGACACCCCAGTAGATACAGACTGAGGCAACTATCCCTTTCCGGGACAAGACGAGGACACCATAGTCCTTACACCTGAGGGGTCGGGGGGTCTCAAAACTGTAGATTGCTCAGGGTCATACCGGGGTGCGAGGGAATTGCCCACCACCTAACATTCGGCATTATGAGACTCAAGATGGTTCTCGACGATTCGAGACTGACGTCCTTGCTACCCAGCTACCAATGTACTTCTGGGATTTGTTACCGTATAACTTGACAACGATGAGCCACGAATAGCTTAGTATAGTGCATCGAAGTATATTATTGTCTCAACTCAAATGAATAGTTAAATATCGCATTATGAATAGCAGGATATTCTATTGAATAAAATAAAATATTGACTAACCTAAATCACCGGTAGAATAAATATTTTGACGAGTATTATTATCGCTATTACTCATTTTATAAATCCTTATATAATAGAGGAATTGTGCTTGAATGATCAGATATCCATGGACCTTACGCTACGTTGATCTAAACTATAATCTTACCTGTGAAGTGAAAAGAACGCTTGAAAATGCTTTGTGTTTGTTTATTCTTACTTACCGCAAGAACTGCTGGTGCTGTTGCAGATTTTATGTATCCTGAACATATGGAGAAAGAAACAGAGTATCCTCCAAGTTTATTCGACAAATTAATGAATGACTTCGACCAGTTGTATAAGGAAGAGGCTTTGAGACGAAATCATGTTCGTGTATTCAGCACCAGCAGTGAGAGAGCAATCCCATCTAAAAAACCCGCGAGAAGTATATTCAGTACAGCTCGTACTGAAATGACGGAATTGCCTGATTTAACTCCAGAAGAGAAAACAATATTTTTTGCACGGAGTAAGTAATATTGTGATTAACTAAGTAGATACTTACGTATTTTTGCTATTACTTTGCCAAAGTGCAATTTGTCACGACTAAGAAATTATGTTAGCTAGTTTTCCATTTCGATTGCTTTTTTGCATCTAATTTAATTAAACTGTTAGATTAAAACGAAATTGAAAATAATATCAAATCAACTCAATGATTATGCAATAGGTAGGAAAGTAAATCTCTTCAAGGATCATAATTATTGTGTTCCTTCGCAATCGCCACGGTCTTACAAACCAAAATAAACACACCGTTAGCAAATAATCCATATCCATACTAATATTATAAATGCGAAAGTAACTCTGTCTGTCTGTCTGTCTGTCTGTCTGTCTGTCTGTATGTTACGCTTTCACGCCTGAACCACTGAACCGATTTTGATGAAATTTGGTATAGGGGTAGATTAGACCATGAGAAAGGACATAGGCTATGTTTGGTCGCGATAACCGACTTCCACGCGGGCGGGGCCACGGGCAAAAGCTAGTTTTTCATAATACTGATACGTACCTACGTACATAGGTTAACCTAACATTAGCATATTTTTAACACTGTATTATGTAGATAATAAGTTCAGCTAAATGTATATTTGATTTTTCTTTTCAGTTGGACAAGACTATCGATGAAATTCAGTCACAACTTCCCACAATTTGATGTTATTTTCTTAATAAAACATAATTGAAAGAAGCTCACGTGTTTCCTTCTTCCTAAAGTCCCGGGTCCTTTAAGCGGGGCGTGAAAAGGCATCTAATGAGGCCGTCAAGCTGAGTGCCTACGATACGATGGTGACCCTCTTTCAGAGACTTTGCCTTTAGCTTAACATCAGGCGAGGTGAAGTCAAATTGACGGGTCCTGTATAAAAAAAATTAAAGCATTCAGTATCTATGCTAACTATTCTTTCCCGACCGATTAAATGTTTCCTATCATAATCAAAGTTTATAGAAATTCATATGCACAATGACGTATTCAAAATAAGAAATAAATAAGCAATGATGGTTTACAAAATAGATGGTATCTAATAGACACAATAGTTTATATCTATAGATGCAATCTTTAGATAGGTAGTCAAATGATTGACGCCAATTTATCTATTGATGAATGATGAGATTATGTGTACATTACGGTCTGGGGGGCTACTATGATTCCGAAACTTCGGGCTTAAATCTCAAAGTTTACATAAAATTATACACAAATATTGAAAAACATTAAATTTGTCTTCTGAAGATTTCTAAAGTAAGTAGATACCTTTTTCTTTATTATTATTAGATTAGGTAGATAGATAAATAGATATGAGATAGATTCATCAATTATTATTTATTTATTGATTTATTTCAATGTAATAATAGCTCGGACAACTGTATACCTATCTTATCCTTTAACAGTACCTAATTTCTTACAGAAGGGGTTTGATGAATTCTACGAATCGAGTGAATCACATAATCTTACGGATATATTGAATGCTTGAAAGTGCGAAGGTTATGCAAATTTATAAATACTTATTGTACCTATCTACTTATAATACCTTCTCACCTATATTTAGGTACCTACATATATTTCAAGGAATAGGTATGTAGGTAGGTGTACAACCTATATAGTAGGTACAGCTTGATCTATCTAGGGTAAACTTGCCTAATTCGTACCCCTTCAAGGAAAACAGTCATATTTTCAAAATTAGTAAAGAAAAACTGTATTTTCTTTGAAAAAATGTTTATTTAGTTTATCCTTTTGTTATAATCATAATCAACTTTAACATAAATCTTATAAACTTTTTGGAAATTATCAATTTTTAAAAACTTAAAAAAAGTACGATTTACGACTATTCATCTTAAATCGTACTTAGATATTCTTAAATCGTACTATGATCTAATCATTGGTTTACAGTTATGATTTTAATATTTCTATAAGGATAAAGTGGATAATAATGTTAAAACGTATTATCAAGTGTTAGGCATTAACACTTAACAAATACATTTGTAATCTGTGGTTTTTAACAGATACCCGCGTATAGTTCATGTACCCATTCCTCACATTGAGTAAATTTAATCATACTTTCTTTTATATCCTCTTCGCATATTTTACAATATTAGCTATAATTTCCATCTTTTTTTTGTTTATTTTATTTACTTTTTGTGTTGTTTTGATAGTTATAATCATCTTTGCACTAAGGTTCTTCGTTACGGTCTTTTTCTTTGATTCTTCTATCTATTTAGACTTTTAGTGATGATGAGAGCACCCGTAGTTTTACTTTTTATGCCTTTTGCATTTAAATTATATGCATCAATTTATAGTCAACGGATTCTTTGGAAACTTTTATTCCTAATTCGTACCAGTACGATTTAAGATTTTGTATCAAGTACGAAATAGGCGCATGAGTCGAAGAAACTTTAAAATTACCGCCCAAAATAATGTCAACAAATACGTGCTTCGGTTTACGTCTATCGAAATCGTAAATATATGCATAAATACAAAATAAATATTTAGATAAACTAAACAAGATAGAATTTGAAGTATGCTCTTACGAATTATGTAAAAATAATAGAAAAATAGTAGATAAAAACTTATTTTTTCGATAATTCTGTTGTTAACAGCGCGCCGGCGTATATCTTTCAGATGGTAATATGGGCGAGTAATGTTTACATTTTTTGTCACTAGAGACGCTGATGGCTATTACCGATGTTGAGATATAAGCAAGGTACGATTTAAGCGCAAGTACGATTTAGGCAAGTTTACCCTATACCTAGTACAGTAATATTTGCCCGCATAATGGAAAACAACACTTGTTTGTACAGTCAGTGTCATAAATATTTTGATGAGAAGTCTCAAAATGATCTTAAAACTCTCATATTAAGAGCAAATCAATCTGTTTTTACTTGACTGCCGAAGAAAGGAGAGTAATTGATTTATATGGTATTGTCGAAACTAAAAGCGTGTACCAAATATCAGAACAATTGGTCAACTGGAAGGGGGTAAAATACGAAATTTGGTTCATTTTGAATACTTTCTTCGTCAGCATCTGACTGTACGGTAACGCAAAATAAATATAATTTTTTGGCTGTACCTAAAGGAAATGCGATTGTTATTTAAGGCGTAATTTTGAATAAGTACTTCGTTGTTATGGACACTGGACATAATTATACCTACCACATATTGCTGTTAATTAGTAAAATCACTAACACATGGATGCTATTTGATTATAAGGTGATTATTAGCCGGTGCGTAGCCCAGCTCAGGTTTCTTACTAGGTGATCCATATATTATTACAATTCGTACTTAATACTTATAACATTTTCCGAGAGCCGTATACATACGAGAAGTAGGTAAGTACCTCCCTATATGTGTTTATTTTCTATATTTATCCATATTTTAGACACAGTTATATATAATGTTGCATACCATGCGCACGGGTGTGGGATCCGTAGAGTTTAGCGCCAAGTATTCCGTCTTTGCCACATTTCACACGCCGCGCCGCGCTGTTCTCAAGCGCTTCCTTCCACACTTACACACGTCGTCGCACCAATCTGTTCCTGTCTGCGTCCATCAGCGCGATGTCGACGTCGTCAGTATACATAAGCAACCATGGAGGCTGCTCATATGAGTTTCTGATGCTGTCCGACAAAACTTCTAATAACAAGCTGAACAGGTAAGGACTAAGTTCGATCCTTGCTGTACCCCGACGGTGATGGGGAAAACCACGGAACCAGAATCTTGGTACATGTCTCGGATGGTGTCGATGAAGGCCTCTAGGTCTCCTCTGGACCACAGTGCCCACCAGATCACCGCGTGAGGCACACAGTCGAAGGCCTTCTGCATGTCTAGGAATACGGCTTGAGTCAGCAATAGTGCCCGGAATGCGGCAATTGGCTCACCCCCTATTACTTGGGACCGAATCCAATGATTAGTGAAATGAGGGTGTTAATTCACTTCTGCCTAACCCTCTGGGAACAAAGGCGTAAGTGTGTATGTATGTAGTCCTTGATTGGGCGGAAGGTGGCTGCACCATCTCTCATTCAGAGGGGGTATAAAGGAAAATTGCCGATCTTTGATTTGATTTTTATACCCGAAAGTGTGCCACAAATGAGCTTGTTTTTTTTAAATAGAAAATACGTTATATCTAAAAGGTACAATTTGGTGAAAACATAAAATAATAATATTTTGTCGATAAAATAAGATCACAAAGTTAGGCCTAATTTTTGATTAAAATTAATTTATTTTTAAGATTATTCATATAACTGAGTCAATTTTTATGTACAAAGTATAAAATTATAAAACCTAGTGACTCAATTTTTCACTTTGTTAAAATTATCTGGAATTTACGAGTAATTAAAAAGAAACGAATTCGGCGCTTACGACGTTCTTATTCCGCGCATAACGGTCTCTTGCTATCGCATCTGACGCGAGGTGCCGGCCATCTGTTGTTTCATCAATTAGTCGGGGTCGCCCCGTTGAGACGAGAGTACTGTTTTTCTGTTTTCCGTCGAAAAAGTTCGTCGAAATTATGGGAAATAAAGAAAATCAAAAGATAAACTCTAAAAGAGAATATAAAAAACTAAGAATTCAACTCATGGCTAATTGTCGAAAGTAATATTTCTTTATTTTCTTTGGTTTGTTACTAAGTACAATTTTTGTATCAACCGTTGTCAGGCAGCCCGGGTATAGTATATGAAAATCAAATAGATGTCTTAGACCACCTCACGTTTGAAGTATGTAACTAATGTTATTTTTTATAGCAGTAATTTTGCGAAAGTACTTATACATTGTATTATCAATTTTATTGCTTTTCAGAGTTACTTCAGCTCGTAAAATAACATAAGCTGATAAATACGATCCAGTCGCATCGCTTAGTAAAAACTAACTTGTAAGCTTATTGCAATTGTTTTTTCTCACATTCAGTAAACATTTAAGATTCTATTCACTAAATAGAATTTAAAAATATGCAATGTTGTATAATCTAGACACGCAGTAGCGTGTAAGCTAAGTTCAAGCAAAGGAACTGGCTAGCCAGCGCCGAGTGTAATATAAACAAGTAGAATGGTATGGTTTTAGATTCACATGGTCATTCACATTAGTGATGTACTCACCGTATGTAGTGTGATTACTCACCGGGATATTTACCATGTTGTTTTATTTATTTTGAGTAACTGTTACTATGTTACGTTAAAATGATGTGAATGAAGTTATTAGAACCATGACTATTTATTTTGCCTTTTTTTCAGATCAACTTCTAATGTAGACATTACAACATCCCGACGAGTACTGTTTATAAAAAAATATAATTGATAAGTGAGTTTCAAAATCTCACTACATAATACGCCATTTCCTTTGCTTTGGTTAAACATTAATTTATATAAATCAAGCAAATCAAATATAAAACAAGTAATAGAAAAATTCGACCACATGGAACACGGACGGCCGCCCGTGGAAGGCTAGCTCAGAGTAAGAGCACTGGAACGCCAGGGTTCACGACTCTGGCGTTGAAGTCCCATTGTGGTTTGAATTTTTCGAAAAATTTGTCCACATTGAATATTTTTAGTTTCATATTCTGTATGAACTAGATAAAAGTAATACACTCAAGAAATAGATAGTTTTCAGGAAAATACATAGTAAGTTTTTCATACTGTTTAGGCGTCAAAACAATAATTAATAGTTCGAAAAGCATTGGAAAAAATGAAATGCTCAAGTGAGACTCGAACTCACGACCTTTCCCTTACAGGGGGACTGCTCTTCCAACTGACACACAGGGAAAGGTCGTGAGTTCGAGTCTTACTTGAGCATTTCATTTTTTCCAATGTTTTTCGAACTTAAAAAAGTTGGCATCATAAATGCTATAAAAAATTCATTCAAATAATTAATAGATCATCCTTAACCTTTTCCACAAAAATTCACAAATAGGCGTAGGTTTCAGGTAGAATAAACAAAATCATGAAATAAAAATAAGTAAATACCGTACCTAGCTCATTTATTCATTAGTATTTGAGATGATCTTTCTTATTTATTCATTTAAACTCGAATTAATACAGTTTTTAACTATGAAATCACATTTCTAAAATCACATATGTCGAGCAAAATGACAAAATTTCGTTAACGGCCTCGTAATATCCACATTATTTACGTCATATTCATAGAATAGCTTCAACTCTTTTTGTATTTCCAATTATAGATTAAAAAGATATTTTTTCAAATTCAATTTCTACAGCGATATCGTCTTCTTTTATGAACTGAAAGTAATATCTTTAGGAGTCTTGAACCAATTTCAGTATGAAATAATATACATTTGTTTACCTTATTCTTATCTACCTATAACAAAATTGTAAGTATTTTGTAATTATTATTGAAATAAATATTTCTATAACTTCCTTTTCGTATTATTTATGCACTACCTGTAAAATTATTCAGCGTATCGTCAGAATTCTTAGGGAGATTTTATCTAAAACACAACACATTTATTAATATATTTATTAATTTATTATATATAATTATTAATGTATCTGAAGATACTCGCCAAAGAACATCGATATATTCCTAGAATGACCCGCGAGGCTATTGAAATTAAAAAACACCCAAATTTTAATAGAGAGGATGGATGGAACGTACCACCAGCTTGGGACCCAGTCATCCACTTAATCAAACCCAGTAAGCAGCAAAATCCAGCAAAACTTAACGCAGTGAGCTCATTCTGCGTAAATTTGCAGCAGCCGAAACGTCGGTTTAAAAAGTAAATAATAACAAATATACGCGATAGAATCCGTAAAAAGTGGTTTTATTTCAATGCTTATGTTTATTTTACAAATTCCACTCACTTTATCTATCACCAAAAATAAAATTATTGTGTGTTCAAAGTATACCTTATATAGATAATGATCCAGCTCGTACTTTGCCAAATTTTATCTGATTATTTTGGGTATACTGTGCGCCTGCGTACTAAACAAGGCGGTTAGCTGTCACACAAAATGCTGCGGGGCGCCAGACGTGTGGTCAGACGAGAGCGGGACGTATGAAGTGTGCGGGTGAAATCTGATTTTTTTCTAGCTTTATGCGCGCTCTTCACCGCGACTTCCTCGTACAATAGATTGCCCCCAGGGTCTTTAATACAACACCATCATACAACTAAGGATATATTAATGGAAATAGTTATAAAATAATGATAATGAGTATTAGGGTAAGTGCTCCAAGTTATAAAATAATGATAATGAGTATTAGGTATAGCGATAACAAATTAGTTTCCAATGCGTTATAGAAAGAAATTAAAAAAAAAAGATCAATAATGGTCTTGTTAAGGGTCTGTTCTTTGTAAGGCTAAATTGTTTCTTAGAAGGCCATTTATAATATTCTTGGAAGAAATCTCTATTCAATCTGAGTTAAATAAGGCCTAAAGTTGAGTAAAGCTATTGAAACACAATAAGTATTTAATATTATAAACAAAAAACATTGTTTTCACTTTCCCGGTACGCAGTTATAATTGAAAACATTATTTGTAAATGTTTTTTGTTTTTTTGTTTTTCTGGCTTCTTGATGAGCATTTAGCCAATGTCAAGTATATGATATTATAATTTCAGTTAAAATGATCGATGACGATGATGATAATGGGTTAATGATGATGATGATGATGATGATAATGACAATGAATGAGATGATTGCTGCCTCAGTAAAGTTGTGGGGACTTTACTTTTAAGCTCCCTGGGGAGATTTGGATTGATCACGTCACGTAGAGTCACAATTCATTGTAATATGCCACTTTCCTACACGCGTGTGAGTTGTCCGAGACGTTATGTCTAAAAATCCACCATTTTTATACATAAAAACTCGAATTCACACCAATTTCGGAAAATAAAATAATACCGCGATGCGTCCTCTACGCTTTCCCGCCAAAACTCCCAATTTTTAAATGTTCTTAGTACTCTAGCAAGGCCAAACGTCTATTTTTTTTAATTGGCCTTTTAGGAAACCAATGGCTGTCCTAAGAACATCGTCGATATTTTAAATATAAATGTAGAAATATATTTTTATTCTTTTGTACCATAATAAACTCTTATATGATAATATAAAAAAATAAGATAATAATAGGCCATTTACGTAAAAACTCCTAGCCTGCAACCGGCCGGACCTTGTCCTTATCATTGTGATTCTAATTTGAATCAACAAACCTAAATATACCGTGAAAAAAAAATTAAGAAAACTCGCACGCAACCCCACCTGCTAGCTTAAATAACTAATTATATATCTAGTCAAAGTCAAATTCAAAGTCAAAGTCTTTATTCGTTGAATATGGTACAAAATGGTGTTTAGGTAGATACATAATGTTCAGATATTATATTCTGCCGGTTCTGGCGTACAAAAATTTACATTGATACATCTCATTATTTATCATTAAATATCAACACATGCAATAGGTACAATTTAAAATTAAGATGTCAGTGTTTAATTAGAATGTATCATTTAAAAAATCGTCAATATTATAATAACATTTAATATTGACGATTTTTTACATACATCTACTTTAGATAAGTGTTTATATTTTAAGGCATAGGCAAGGCATAGGTATAAATGTTTTATTTTTAGAAACTAAATCCTCTTAGTAAAAGGGTAACCCATTAACAATTTTACAATAAGTACCTACCCAAGTAGGTATAAGTACATTTTTTGTATCGTCTCTCAATGCCTAGTTCGAAGAAAATGACCTATATTGTCTGTAAGCAATTTTCCTTTCGTGTTGCGTGTTCTACTTCAGCGAACGTGGTAACTTAATTGTGTGCGCACAGATTGTCAGGGGTTGAGCCAATTTTCTCCTTTACGTAGGTACATACGACTTATCTTGTTGAGGCGAATAACTCACTTTGTACTTACTGATTACTCAATCACTCTCATTACGTCTTAATTCGAGAGCTGCCACGATTTTTGGAGTACATGCTTGAGGCAAGCTTAAACGTTGTCACATACCTCTCCTATTATTCCCCAACACGAAGGTGCAGATCTGGCTGGTGAGTGACGGCTAAACCATCCTATAATTTTTTGATAACATTAAAAAAAAGGTTCGAAAAACATGTTTGAGGCAATTCACGAACAGCTCTTGAATAGAAGTGACGTTCGGCGAAGAGGACTTGCGTATGGTGGAATTCAATCCAGTAATTGGTGCCTAGATACTGCTCCTAATTTGTCAAAGGTCTTTTCGGTGGGAATTTCTGCATGCCAGCTTTGATATTGTAAGATTAGTTGAGCACGCTAATGTCAGGAACTAGCGGGTGGAATTAATAAGATCTTTTTGGGTTAAATAGTCCGTTTATCGGTGAAGGTTATAGGTTAAAATATAATCACGCTACTCCTTAAGGTAGCGATGCAGTAATCATAAATATCAATACTTAAATCTGGTAGATTCCCACATATTATTTGAAAATTAATAAAAAATATGACTTGTGGAGATATTGGGCGGGTCATCTAGACACATTATAATACATTATATTATAATAACCACTTTCAATCCCTGCACAACACGACTTTCATATCCTGATGTTGTCTATTGAAAATACCTAGGTCAATGAGTCCTTCACTATAAATAATTTGTTAGGTCGCCTGGTAGTTGAAGCTTCGGTAGCTTACCTAATGGTCAAGGAGTCGCCCTCGGATCGAGAGGTCCCGGGTTCGAATCCTGGCCATTACACTAACGATGTGAACCCACTCCTAGCACAAGCAATTTAACTTAGTCGGTTTTTAACTTTTGAACACGCCTGGCCTCGCCAATGTTTAAGCCCCGACCTAATGGTCTAGCTTTTGTATTCTTTAACACACTGCAACTAACATTATACAAATTGCATATTGCTTCAAACATGTTTTTTTTAACCATTTTTTTTATATTTAAAAAAATATATAGGTTGGTTTAGCCTCGTCACTCACCCACCAGCCAGATCTGCACCTTCGTGTTAGGGAATAATAGGAGAGGTGTCTTACAAGGTTTCAGCTTGCCTGTAGTATGTACCTACTCCAAAAACTCCAAAAATCGTGCCAGCTCTCGGGCTATCTCATTATGATAGAGTGATGGCACAGAATAGATAGCGTATGGCTTGTTCTACGGTATTTTTTTAAACGTAACCTATTAGCGCGATGAGGAAATTCCGTTTTCTATGCGGTTATTATGTGTACCTACCGCTGAAAATAATTTATTTATATAGTTCACAAGAAGGTAAAATAGTTACAATGAATTATAAATAAGTCAGTCACAATCACACCTTCTCATTTGCGGAGCAAGGTTCACGTTTTATTGTGTCCGACATCAGGTGCTAATTTATACAATGCCAATAATAAAACATACCTACATAAGCAATAATATTTACTATAATTCGTACTTATACCCATAATATTTACATAGGTAGGAACACATAAGCCGCAGTTACCGCAGCCACATGGCGGCCTCAGTGAAAAGCGACAGTTTTGCAGGATTTGAACTCATTATTTTCTATGTAGCTACCTATCTTTATTTAAATTTCTACTATTAAATGTTTAGGCACAGTTATATATTATTATATGTACTAAGTTACTGAAACTGTGATACTTATTTTACGTTTATGTACGAGTATGTACTTACGTATTGAATTTAGGTAAAATGATCAAATCTGATTTACTTGTTTTGTGAGCAAAAACAGATATTTGCCTAAATAATACGTAAATAAGATCTAAGATGGATAAGGAGGATGTTATGTTATATCATAGATTTTATCTATTACGATAGCATAATACAAATCACAGATTTTCAATAGATGAAACGACAAATGCCGACAATGTCACTAGGTTAATCTTGAAGTTAGAAAATCTTACGCAATATCTAGATTCTTCTTTAAACGCATCGACTATTTAGAGGACTTCAGAAAGATAGGTATTATGTATATGTCGGATTATGTACCTACCTATTAAATCACTTCATTCTCACATTGCATTTCCCACTTCTACCGAGCAGGGCCTTATTTGCAGTAGAAAAAGTCATCTTCGCACTAACGCGACCGAAGTACCTAGACATTATCTGACGACAACGTTTCTTCAATATTGACACATCCGTATTGGTTAGATACTTATTTTGGACCCGATTCATTTGTCTGAGTAAGCTATTACTTAAATAAATCGACCTTGAAATAAAACCCGTACCTATTATAGCAAATAAGTTGAGTAAATAATGATTAGTGTGACTTACAAGACAGGGTGTGTGACGTATAGGTACTACACAAATACATAATTTATATAATTAAATAAATAAGTGGGTATGTATTTTTGTGTTTTTGTATTTTTTATTTATTTATTTTATTTGTAACTAGTCCTTCATATTTTAAATAACTTACTTACAATAAAATTACAGCAATCTTATTTATCTAGTACGAAATCGGGTTTAGTAATTTTTGCTTTAGTCATAATAATGCAAAAACTAGGTACCTATGTCTCACGTAGAAGCTAAGATAACATAGAATTAAAGTTTAATACAGCTCATAAGGATGTAAAGATTCTTTGTTCATGAACTTATTGTTTTAAGGACTTCCTTCTTACAACCTCGGTAAAAATTTTGCTTCGGAGATTCAACGAATTGCAGAATAAATAATGTTTGCTAAACATAACAAACTCAATAAACAAACAAGTTTTCTACGAATAGGAAAAAGAAACGGCTTGTCGCAGTACCTACAATGAAAACTAATTAAGGCATTACAAAAGATTTCTTGAGCTATTTGACCGCGAAATAATGAATTACAACAGAACTAACCAAGTGATTCTGTGACATAAATAAGGCCACTTAGACAAAATGATATCTAGAATTAGAATTTGAATGATTTTTAATATTCTAAAATAGCTGTAAACGTGTGGTACGTGATTGATGGACGAGGCTTTCCTTTCCGGGTTGGTTGGGAAGTTATATCTATGGCACGAAACCAAAAGGAGGAGAGCGAACTTCTCAGACTGTGAACACAGAATAGAAAATAATATCTATCTACTAGCGTGCTGTGACGTGAAAACCTCCGATGGCACAAAGCTTAGATGATGACGGACTGAATTAATATTTTACTATAGGTACAGTCAGCACCAGATCAATCAGATTGAACAAAGTGGGTACTCAATGATCTTAATGTTTTGGTTTAAGACAATGACAATAATACAATATGTACAAGATCTCGTATAATATTTAAGATCTGATATAATAACAATTCACACACTTCCGCATTTCGGTCGCTGTTGGCTGCTGGAGTTATTCTTTTCGGTCGAGTTAAGTTCCGAGTCCCTTAGAACGTTATGTTATCAGTGTTATCACCATAGGTCGGAATTAGATCGAGTTATTTATGTAGGTGCACTGATTTCATGCAATGTGGATATGCCTCGAACCTCAAATTAAAGAGCAGAAAAAGGCTTTTATATCACAGCCTTTTTAATTGATAAAATACCATGCAGAAATTCGAAAGTTAATAAGGTCCAAAATGGCTTAATTATGATTCCATCTCTGTCCATATCCATACTAATATTATAAATGCGAAAGTAACTCTGTCTGTCTGTCTGTCTGTCTGTATGTTACGCTTTCACGCCTAAACCACAGAACCAATTTCGATGAAATTTGGTATAGGGGTAGATTAGACCATGAGAAAGGACATAGGCTATGTTTGCTATTGTTTTTTGATAACCGACATCCACGCGGGCGGAGCCGCGGGCAAATGCTAGTATAAAATAAAATCTAATATGTAAACAAATTGCATTTTTATTGATATTTATCCATACTAATATTATAAATGCGAAAGTAACTCTGTCTGTCTGTCTGTATGTTACGCTTTCACGCCCAAACCAGTGAACCGATTTTGATGAAATTTGGTATAAGTGTAGATTAGACCTTGAGAGGCGATAACCGACATCTAGTTAGTAATATTGTGGGCTACATGACTTTGTCTATCAGAAAATCCGAGAAGATCCACAGTAATATGAACATTTCGATGCACGTACATAAATAACTCTACCTAATTCCGACCTATGGTTATCAGATCACACACTGTTCGTTCACCAGTAATTGTGGTTTTACTTTAGAAATACATCCAGTCCGAGTCAAAAGTAGATGATGGTTGAACATATATAAAACTTACTTCGCAATAAGCAATCGGAGCCATAAACTAAGAACTGAACTGAACTGAAAACTTACTTCTGACTAAAATTAAGAAATACATTGCAATATATAATAGTACCTATCAGTTAGTTACTATAATAGTATTCTTTGCAATGTTTGAATGTTTAAATATAAACAGTATTGTCATAGAGAGTAACGAATTCTCAGCTAGGTAGGTATACTTTTGACACTGACTATACTTATCTATTATATGATGCGCCTAGTTTATTTCGCCGAAATGATGTTAGCACAATATATATTTAGCTATTGTCAATGAACTTTACATTAAGTATATACATTGTTATTAATGTAAAGTTTATTGTCTTCTAACGCCGTTGTAAACTTTGTTCTAATGTCTAACATAGTTGCTAACTGTATTATAAATGTCACTGTAAGATTTGTTTACAGATTACGTGCTGAAACATCATGACATGTGTGATCTGTATGTAGAGTCAGCGTCATAAATATCTACATTACAAAGTCTCAAAATGATCTTAACACTCTCGTAATAAGAGCAAATCAAACTGTTTTATTGATTTAAATGGCATTATTGTTCAAACTAAAGGTGTGCGTAAATTTTGTGACACACCTTATTAAGAACTCTTTGAAGCTACTCTTTGCCAGGAATAAAAAACACCGTGTATAAGGAAAAAAAAATCGCTGGTTATTGATGCTGCAATCTTGAATTTTTTATTATAGTTGTCGGCAAATTTCGTGAACAAACAAAAAAAATGCGTAGGTACATGCACTAACTGGTTCAGGGAATGCCAACATAAGTGGAAACAGTCTATATACAAAAAGTAAAATCCCATCACAAAAAAATGCTTAATGCGCCTAAAAAGGTAACATTTCAAAGAGGTTTCACAATTGTAACAATCACATTTTATCAAATAGGTCTCTTGATACCTGCTACTTAACTCTCGTGACGTGGGGTGACACGAGTTCCATGATTTCATGATTTCAGTTCACCCAAAAAAAAAAAAAAAAACTGCCCAACGCGCCTTAAGTTTTTATTTCAAACACATCCTTATTCTTTTTTCTCAGATGGCAACATATCAACCCAATACCTATAGGGGACAATTTTGCCAGTGTCGAGTTGGAAATTTTCCGATTAAAAATATTAGGTTTCATTTAGTTGATGATGATGACAATGAGTTGATGACGGTGATGATGATTATGACGATGACGATGAATGATGATTGCTGCCTCAGTAAAGTTGTGGGGACTTTACTGGAAGAATTGGCGCCAACCATGAAAAGTCACAATTCACTGTAATACTTATGCCACTATCATACACTTGTGTGCGTTGTCCAAGACATTATGTCTAAAAATCCACCATATTTATACATAAAACTCGACCTCTGGTACCCAGTCACCTTCACACCACTATGACAACAATACAAGAAGATTAATTTTGTTCTTGAAATAACATAAAAAATACTTTTTTTTAGATAAGTGTGTGTGTGTGTGTGTGTGTGTGTGTGTGTGTGTGTGTGTGTGTGTGTGTGTGTGTGTGTGTGTGTGTGTGTGTGTGTGTGTGTGTGTGTGTGTGTGTGTGTGTGTGTGTGTGTGTGTGTGTGTGTGTGTGTGTGTGTGTGTGTGTGTGTGTGTGTGTGTGTGTGCGTGTTTGTGAGTTTGTGTAAAGGCAAGTGAGTGCCCACTTTTCATATAGCAATTTTCAAAATATTTTCTGTTTCCTCATAGTCCATGTTATGTAACCAATCGAAAATAGCAATTCTACAATTAATTCTATTCATGTTTAGTATATTATTATTGCAGTGATACATTTTTGAGTAAAGATAAGGTCCCATAAATTGAAAAGATGCTTTTGCGAGGCACAAACGAACGTTGGGTCGGTCCCACTTCAGGGTTCTGTGAGAAGCACAATGACGCGAGCCCTTACTATAAAATGACTGATTGTTTGGTGCGTCTAGGCCATTGCACACCGTATTTTCCACCAAAGACATCTTAATAATTATTAAAATGGTCTAACATGGGGAAAATCTCAGTAGGCAGGTATTCATGTTTTCGTACCTCTAGGTATTTTTACTAGCGAAAATCACACTACTATTATTTTCCCTTTGGCACGGTAAAACGCAGCCCTGCTTTGCTTAAAATAATATTGTGCTTGACTGTACAAGTTTTTATGCTCTCGTGGCAATGGGCTGGCCACGTCTATCGAGGGACCGATGGCAGATGAAGCAGAAGAGTCCTAGAAGAAAACTGCGAGAATTTCGAACACGACTTTTTGTAATTACTTGGCGTTAAAAAAACAATGTTTGTTCGTTTTCAGATACACATTCTTAATCTTTTTACGTTTATGAAAACCAATGAAAACTATTTCAAATAGGTATTTCAATCATTTCAGTTTACAATGCACGGGTGAGCAAATTTTTGGTTTTATGTCTCTTTTCTTTGAGTCAGTCATAGCAGAAAATCACACTGCTCAATATATGATACTAGTAGTAGGGTGATACCACTAGTATCATTCTGATATCACGTGTATTTAAGTATTTTTTATTATTTTCTGCGCACTAGGGTCTCACCAAGTTTACCGGAGACTATTACAACCTAAAGAAATAAGCAAAGACTTTATATCTTAGAGTTGAATTTAGAAATCGATGAATGAATGATGGATGTTAGAACTATGAGAACGTTATAGATACCTACAGAACTCATGTAACAATGTTTTGGGGGATAATATAATTAAGTAAGGTTTGCAATGCAAATCTCTGCAGGATGCCATTGCAGGATGGTTCCGTAGAACATGGGTTTACAAATCCATGACGTATCAGTTCATTCATGAAGTTCAATAGTCCCTTTAACCATCACAATAATAAATATATTACACAAAATGCATAATTTTGCAGCTAAGTAAAGCCGCTAAGTAAGTAGACTCATAATATTTATAGTTTTAAGTTAATCCATTAACGAAATTTTTTGTCACCTTTGTTGTTAATCAATAGGCATGACGAGGAAAATTAAATGATTGCGAGATTGTTGTCAGTCTGTCAAAAGGCAGTTTGAATAACGCCGTTGTCGAATGCGCAGGTTGAAAAAGTTTGTGACGCATGCGCGATTGTGGTAAAAAAGGCGGGATATTTTGTTTAGTGACATCTGACATTGTAACTATTGTAAGGACATTTATCTATTCTTGGAAGAATTGCAACGTATTATTATTATTATATTTTAGTGATAATTAATTGTTTTTGTGATTCCCATAGTGTTTTATAGTTTACTATACTGTGAAACGGTAAGTTTGCATTTTATTTGCACAATAGTATACAATAATTATTGTCTACTGTATTATTTTATGATGGTAATAAGAAATAACCAACTTCCGTGGTAATCATAAAATAATTGTAATCGGGCAAAACTTGTGGGACTATAAATTGCCGGCAATTGTTAATGTATATATATATATCTACCTATTTCATTGTCTTATCTTAATATTCAGTAGTCACATAATGGTAGAAGATCATTGTTAATTAAACTTTAAAAGAAATTATTGTATATTTTTTGTATGTTATTGATATTTATGAAGAAATATAACATAGTATCTGTACCTCGGGGGTCTCGGGACACACGTCTTTCTGTTTAACCACTATAGGTAATAAAGCGTCGGTAGCTTAGTGATTAAGGAGTCGGCCTTACGACCGAGAGGTCCCGGGTTCGAATCCTTGCCATTACACTACCGACGTGAACCTACTCCAAGCACAAACAATTTAGCTTAGTTGGAGGGGTTAGAGGGAATATTAGTAACTTTGGTTCTAATATTCTTTAAAAAAAAAGAAAAACAAAAGAAAAAAGAAAAGAAAGAGACTAACGAGGCCCTTTCATGAAATTTAATCTATGCTTGGTGAATTTGAGCTCGTCCATTGACGTAGCACCCCCTGCAATCCTGGAGGACACCCAAGAGACGTGTAGATACTGCGCATATAGAGCAAATTAGCAGCAGATTTTAGTTTCAAGATGTACCTACCAGTGTACATGGTCTGGTGGGGGGATTTGATCTAAAAGAACACATTTCCGTTGGACTGCCTCTGTGACGTTGCGGTAGTGAACGCGGCCGCTACGCAGGCGGTGCGGGTTCGATCCCCGCTCAATGCAAATACTTATATACCTACATGAATATGGGTATTTGCATTAGTCTGGTCGTGCCTCGGAGAGCACGTTAAGCCGTCAGTCCCGGTTGTCATATGAACATCTATGGCTGTCATTAGGGGTGGTTGGAGCCCTCAAAAGTCCAACAACTGTTCTAAATACAATGCTTCAATATCGCCTTCGGGTTGTGGAGTTTACACGGCAGTCACTTCACAGAAAATATCGAAGTTCGGCCTAATCCTCAGTTAGACTGAGAAGCGGACCTCAGACTCCAAGTTGAAAAGCTTCGGATGCGACTGGGATTAACGGTACGATGAAGAAGAACACCATACAGTTGTAGTCGGTTCGATCCGCGTTCGAGTTCTACACACCAACCTCATTGTTAGGCCCTGTGTGGGTGAGGTGGGGTAGATGGCTATGAGTGATCCCGACCTAAATTCACTCTTTTTTTTCGTGTGGAAATCCGCTCGGATACCTCCCCTGCCGGAGCCGGAAGGGGAGATTATGTCGGACTCGAACCGACTAAAACAGCACGCCGACTGTGGGTCCTGGTGCTAGGCCGGAGGTGAGGTTGTCTTCGACATATCCCTCGCACCCCGGCTGACCCAGGGCCATCCCTTACAGTCTGGCCCTCCTCGGCAAGGGCGACAACGGTGTACCCGACTCGCCCCCGGAATCATCAATTCACTCAATATATTTCCAATACTTTATGTATTTATTTGAGGACAAGCTTCCCAAAATCAAACCAAATAAAAAAAGCAAACCATTAAAAATTGGAAGTAAACTAACAACGGATTTATTAGTTTGTTTTTAATTAATCATCGGTTCAGACTTCTTTAAAAGTGGTGGGTGGTTGGCACAAGCCTCTAATTAGTACCAGATGGGAATGGATCTTGTAATGGTAATAACCTATTAATCTTTTTGAGTTAGGTACGGCACCTTAAAATCCTAAGTAAATATTAATTACAATTTGTTTATTCTCAATCTTAAAAATAAGGTTAGAAAAAAATGGAAATGGCTCGAGTTTCAAAGAGTTTAAATTGATAGGTAAATGGTAGAATTGTACTATTCATTTATAAGTACCTAACTCATACCTATGGGCAGGTATGTTATGTATTCATTATTTACTATACCTCTAGAGCTACATTTGCAAGCAATATGTAAAATAGAAAGATCAGGGAAGCTGTTGCCATTTTGTTCGAATGTTTAGACGAGTTCGACCTTATACGGCAATTTACATAACATAACATAAACTCATGCCTGTATTCCCCGAAGGGGTAGGCAGAGGTGCTAGCATCCACATTTCGCCAGTTTATGTTTTAGGTCCCAATGTGTGTGTTAGGTCCAAATAGGTGGCGAGCCTATTGCCATTAACCGGGCAGTTATAAACCTGCGATAAATACACACATAACTTCGAAAAGCAGCGAGAAGTCATTGGTGTGTGCCATGGTAAACCTGGGATCGAACCCGAGACGGCAATTTAACTAATTGATAAAAATACCCATTAATTGCATTTTTTTGTCGCAAATGGTTATTTTAAAGATAAAAAAAGAATTATATACACGTAAGCAATTTGTTTAATGTTTAAGTTCAAGTTTGCTGATACGGAGGTAAATTAGCAGTCATTCCCATGAAAACCGCACTTTTATACGAAATAAAAAAGAGTAGAAGGAGTAGGCAGACCCCGGGTTTTGAAGTAAAAGCTTCTAGTGCAACTGGGAACAATGCATGCGAGACCATCATAGGTATAATATTTGGTTATAGGTGGTAGGTCTGTACCTATTAAGTATGTTTTAATATCAAGTTTCGAATGTATGACTGTCTCTACAAAAAATATTCTGACTAATCAAATACATCAGGAAAATGAATCTCTCGGGCGGGAATAGAACCAGCGATCTTTCCCTTACAGGTGGAATGCGTAAACCAACTAGGCCACCGAGACACGCCCGATATGATATAAGTACTAAGTAGTCAGCACACCTAATGCAAGTGGTACTGAACGCGGCCAATACGCGACATAACGGGACTCGACATAAAGGGAACAAACCATTGAAAACCCAGAAGGCACAGGTTTGATCCCCGCTCAATGCAAATGTTTGTATGCACGAATATGAGTATTTGCAGTAGGTGTGATCGTGTCTCGGAGAGCACGTTAAACTGTCGATCCCGATTGCTATAAGAACTTCAATGGCAGTCATTACGGGTGGTTAGAGACCTCAAAAGTCCAACAACTGTTCTAACTGCAAAGCGTAACAAATTGGTGTGTAACTAGAAGTAGGCAAATGATTATACTTGCATCTGAATCCATACTAATATTATAAATGCAAAAGTAACTCTGTCTGTCTGTGTGTCTGTATGTTACGCTTTCCCGCCTTAACCACTGAACCGATTATGATGAAAAATGGCATAGGGGTAGATTAGACCTTGAAAAAGGACATAGGCTATGTTTTGTCGCCATAGCCGACATCCACACGGGCGGAGCCGCGGGCAAAAGCTAGTGAATTATAATTCAGATAAAAAGCAAAAACGAATATTTTTGTAAACTTTACACGTCTTATAAACATGTCTGAGTACCTACCTACCTAAAGACTGTTGACGTAACATTTGGTAAAAACCAGAAACAAGTACAAGCAGGAAAGTCCCGTGTATATGTTGTACGATCTCTACCTTCACACACATACCTAACTTTAAGATGTCTACACGATCCATATAAATTATTATCGGGTAAAATTGAGCAGTTTTTTTTGGAAGCACCGTATTTATTTCCTTTACAAATGCTTGAGAGAAATCATATTCGATACCACTTTTTTATTCTTAACAATGGCGTCTTACAGCCGCCATGTTTATTTTTTTATTAAACGTACAGTCAAGACGTACTAACGATCTTTAATTCAAGAGAACACGCGAATCAGGTGCTTATGCAGTTCATTGTGTAGGTACCTACTTATTATTGTAGTTTGGTGATCAGGCATTTTTAATTTACTTAGGTATCTCTCGCAATAATTATGAGCACTAATTAAGGTAGGACGAGTATTCTATTTACGCCAAAAGATATCCTAATATAATTATACTTTATTGAATCGGGAATAAGAGGACACTGTAAAAAAAGGTATGCGGTGACGAATAGCAAACCTACTTATAGGTAGCCACCATCTCCTTCAACAAAAGGTAAACTGTAAGCGGTCGAGCTTCCTTGTTAATTTTAATAATTAATGGTCCCGCTAAAATTATGATTGATATTAATTGTTTTGCCGTAATCTGCTAGCAATTTATTACGTAGTGTTGGACATTATTAGGTAGTTATAGCATAGAATAGACAGCCTCCGTGGCGTAGCGGTAGTGAACGCGGCTGCTATGCAGGAGGCGCGGATTCGATCCCCGCTCAATGCAAATATTTGTATGCATGAATATGGGTATTTGCATTGGTCTGTCCGTGCGGTCCCGGCTGCCATACGAACTATGGCAGTCGTTACCGGTAAGTAGTTGGAGCCCTTAAAAGTTCAACAACTAGTTTAGCTGCAATGCTTCGATATCCCCTTTGGGTTGTGGAGGTCAGATGGCAATCGCTTCACAGAAAATAACGAAGTTTAACCAAATACGCAGTTAGACTGGTAAAGCGGACCCCAGAATCCAAGCTGAATACTTCGGATGCGACTGGGATTAACGCAAAGATGATGAAGAAGAAAGCATGGAATACAACATACTCTCTGTAGTTAAAGTATGCATTAGACAGGTATGATTTGCTATGATGATTATGAAACTAATTGGTATGACTAATTTACTAACTACTTTACTATACTAGACTAATTTACTCTACATGAATACAGTTCTCAATACTCAATACTCAATACATTTATTGCGTTCCATAATGTGATACAGATGTCATGTTAATAATAATAAGTTACAATTATGGACCCTGTCGGGCACAGCACAATGTCTGGAGCGAGGAAGAATCTGTTATTGTACAGTTTAGTTTACATATTTTAGTTTTGGATGTTATTATCATGTACCTACATATTTATCCTTCATTTATTTATTGTAATAATGTACAAATGCAATTTCTATTTTATATTTTTTTAAGCTGCTAGATTAGTGTTGATGGGAGTAGCGGATGTAATTTAATATTTGAGAGTCAACAATAGTATTTAAAACAGTAAAGGATTATAATAAGAATTTAAATTGTTGCTCCATGTCCATTTATATCAATCATGCAAATACATATTGCTTATACATAGTCTTTTACTACATTCACTTTCTTTTCTATTCTATTACAGTGTTTCTTTACACTGTTGTATATTTATCAAACCTACCTCAATGTATCTCTGCATCACCGTAAGGTTGACTGTTAGATAATGACCTTGGAATTAAGTCCGCCTTTTGTATAAATTTTTATGTGCATAAAGTTTAAAAATAAATAACTAAATAGCAGTAAATTAACTAAGTTTGTATTCTTTGCATATCCATAATTGACTGAATGGTTTACTTGATAGTAGATAAGTACTTATAGTAAAACAATTAGCTAGCCACTCACTGCAACAAAATCCATACTTCCATACTAATATAAATGCGAAAGTAACTCTGTCTGTCTGTCGGTCTGTCCGTCTGTCTGTATGTTACGCTTTTACGCCTAAACCACTGAACCGATTTTGATTAAATTTGGTATAGGGTTAGATTAGACCATGAGAAAGGACATAGGCTATGTTTGGTCGCGATAACCGACATCCACGCGGGCGGAGCCGCGGACAAAAGCTAGTGAATAATATAATTATCATTATAGTTACTCGCCGATATCCTTACACGTCTTTGGGATTCAATAGCACAGATTGATATTTAGCTCCTCTCCCTCGTAGTCTTTTATACCAGTAGTGGTTGCTAATACAAACAAATTTATGGATCTAGCTAGAGTATAAATGGTCATATGAAACTAACAGAAATTCACAGCACTTAGTGGCAAGTGGTAGGAAGGTGTTCAAAAAAGCTAGTTTATAAAAATAGAACTATAAGGGCCAGTGCATATTTATCGGCATCGGCAAGGATAAGGATCCTCCGGTATCATCCCTTAGGACGTTGTAGTATGCCTTTACGTTAGTATATAATAAGTTTATGAGTATGCCAAAGCGTACTTTCAACAGTGCCGACGGATGCCAAAGGATACTTTAGCCAAAAGATACTTCAGAACCCTTTTCCTTGCTGATGCTGCCAATAGGGCCAGCCCCAAGTCGGTCAGCAATCGCGATCTCATTGCATCGGGATATTTTAGAATAATACTTCATTTATTAAAAAGGGGTTTTGAACCAATATACAGTAGGTACTTAAATATTCCGTACATGCACACTATACATTACAAATCCAATAACGTATAAACTTAGTTATTTAGTTGAAGAGATATAACTTAAATACAGTGATCTTCTTGTTCTAAATTCTGTAAGCATCGCGTATTTCGTAGAATACGAATGGTGAAGCTGTGTGATTGTGTGAATGATATTTTATGTCGGACGATATTTTACCTATGGATAATATATTTTTCAACATTCTTGCTCATAAAGTGCTCATAATCTCACCACAATTACTACACACTTGTACCTTAATGTACTATTGATATTGGTGGGACGTGTAAATAGTCCTGCCAATGGTGTGTTTGCACACAGAGCGTATAAGCTCCTATGACCAGCAGTTAGGTAGTAATGAAAAGAAAATACACATGTGACCGCTTCTATGAATGAAAACGTAAGAGAACCGGCACTGACCTGAGTTCCACCTCGTGAGGATTCAGCTGTAGACAGGCGTGGTTCCTGGCACGTGCTGGTAGGTAGGTATGTTATCGACCGGCCGGTTATTTTCTTGAATTTGTCGTTTTCTTCCGATACACTTCACTTATACTGACTTGAGAATGTGGCCAAAGGAACTTATAGAATTACACAGAAAAAGAAACGAGGAGTTGAATTACTCAAACTTCCGTTTGGTGCGTTAGCGGAGTCATAGACACCTTTCGGTGCTGCTGCGGGTTAGTGACTGATTAAAAAATGAGCGGGTTGAACGTAGTGAAGCTTGCGAGTCTCGCTCATAGAAAACTTCATTCTCAAAATATAGTTCGAAAAGATCCGTGCACAGCGCCATTCATTGGCCTTCTTCAACACTAAGTGGTCAACAAATGAGCGCCAATATTCAAACATTATTCCCTCACAGAAGCGGTTCTTTTAAATTACAAAAATTGAAATACAATTAAATTATGTGGGAAATAATTAAGAAAGTACATAAGCGCTCCACCATGCACCCGGCTTTGGAACGTCGCAAGACGTTACGAAACAAACAAGCGAACACTGGCTGATTAGAGCCCATAGTGAATTTGTATAACATAACAAAGTAAGCTATTAAAAAAAAAAAAAAAAAAAAAATACACATAGCTAAAATAACAACTTAGACTAACAATATTCTATCTAAAGTATGTTTAAAGTTTGAGTTAAAAATTAAAGTTTAATATTCTATTTAGCGTTGTAAGTTATTGCGTTGGGATAGGATGCAACTTGCTTACAGCGAGTTTGTAAGTACCAGTACGCGTTTTATATATTATGATAGACATGAGGAGTCCAGGTCCAGTATGACAATTGACAACGTGAAAATGCTGAATTATTAGATCAACAACGTGATCGCGTTTAGGGAGAAGGACAGGATGTAATCCTGATACAGAATGAGGTTCGATCTTTAATTTAAATCGTGCGAATTTTAAAACGTATGTAATGATGCGTAGTACTTTCTGCCAAGAAGAAACACGTTGTGCTAATGTACATAACAATGGCGACTCTGTGTGTTTTGTTGTCACACTCAACACATTTGCCTTATGCTCAGGTAAGTCAGAACAGTTGGCGGGAGAGAATGACTTAATAGGCCATTTATCAGGGGGGCCGCGGATCCATGCTGGACCGTTCCACCACAAATCATAAGTCAAAAGTTGCGAAGGGAGCATGCCGCGTGATAGACAATCACTCGGGTTAATGTCTCCGGCGACGTGATAAAAATGTTCAGCGTTCAAGTCTTCTTGACACTGAGCGACCCGGTTGCTAACAAAAATCGACCACCGATGTGGTGACGAGTGAACCCAAGATAAGGCAATCGTGGAATCAGAAAAGGCGTAAATGTCAGTAACGGGAATGCGTAATGCATACGAATCACGTACAGTTCTTATTAACTTTGACATAAGCAAAATAGCACATAACTCTAATCGAGCAAGCGTAGTAATCTTTGTCGGAGTGACCTTCGATTTCGCACACAAAATGCGAGTTTGAATGCCAGATGGGTAGGTACAATGTGCATAAATAACACATCCCATGCCATTCAGGCTGGCATCACAAAATGCGACAAGACGTAATTCGCAATCAACTTCGACACCTATATATCGCGGAATTTTTAATGTGTCAAGCAATTTTAATTCTTGAACGAGAGCGGAAAAGCGTGAGCGTATATGCTCTGGAGCAGGGTCATCCCAATCACTCTTACTAAGCCAAAGTTCCTTAATTAACAACTTGGCGTAGAGTATCACAGGTGCCACCAACCCGAGCACGTCAAATAGTCGCGCAACTATAGAGAGTATATTTCTCTTAGTGCACTTCTCATCTACCAAGGTGGATGTGAAATAAAAATTATCTCCACACGGCTCCCACGAGAGACCTAAAACCTTTGCGACATGACTGCCAACATCAAACTCAAGCGATTTGCGGTGAGTATTTATGTCAGCGTTCATTGCGATAGGAAATAGCCTAAAATTTAATAATAATAAAAACAGGTCTGCCTGTAAATTGGGACCAATATGTAAAATATCATTGAGCGAACGACAAGTGTGGGTTTTAGCGCTCGCGTCTAACACAATACGCGGCATCGGTTTGTCATGTCGAACTACTGCGTGATGTGGTATGTAATAACCATCCATAGACAAATTAGAGTCATCAACGAGACTAAGATAACCGTTATCTAAATAATCCTGAATAACCTTATTGTAATTTTCGCGTACGGTTGGTGATTGACGAAGTTTACGCTCGAGCGACAAAAACCGGCGGTGAGCGACGCCGCGCGAGTTCCCTAGTTCAGAGGGATCCTTGCAGAACGGCAGCGCAACAGAATAACGACCTACGTCATCGCGAGTCACAGTAGATGTGAAAGTATTCTCGCACTCGGTTTCTTCTGGAGACAATAGGCGTTTCACAGGAACTTCCTCAAGTTCCCAAAAATTTTGCACTAAATCATTTAGTGCTAGCGCAGAAAAGGATGCGGTTGTAGGCACAACAACTTTACGTGGGTAATCACCCATAAGTACATACCCAAACGCGGTTGATAGTACACAAGGGGCACTGGGACCACACTCGACTCTATTTCCTAAGTAAATATACGGGAAGAGCTGTGCACCTAACACTATATCAATGTTTCCTGGAATGTTCCAGCTTAAGTCAGCAAGCGGTAAATCGCGAAGATTTAACTCGCGATCACACTTAATTAATTGCGAGGGCAATTGATCCGTAAGGCTATTCATAACTAACGCATGTATAGTATACTTATGATCTGCATAAATACGAGATTCAATGTCCAAATACACATAGCCTATTATCGTGTGCGAAGTGGAGCCAACACCTTTGACAACAGAATTACTCATTGGTATTATTGGTAAATTTAATAAACGACAACAGGACAATGTTATTAAGTTATTCTGTGAGCCATTATCAATTAGACATCTGACTACAGATTTATTTCCAGTGCTACCTTTAGGGCGAGCATACACCTGAGCGGTTGCCAAGAGAATATCACCCTTATGGCTAGAGGCATACGAATGCACAGTGCTTGAAGCGAGCGGTGACTCAGGAGTGGGACTAACAAGGTCGCACTGGGGCGGCGGGGATGCGGCAACAGTCGTCGCATGCGAGTGCGAATTATTAACATTATTATAAAAATGCAATAATTTATGATGTTTTTTCTGACAGAAACAAACTGACGTACTTTTACATTGCGGGAGATTATTTAATGTGCTTAGACAATTGACGCAACCACGCTTAGATTTAATAAACTCATATCTAGCCTTTGCATTTTGCATATTTTTAAACTGAGCGCAGTTATACAGGTGTCGGTGGTCGCGGCCGCCACATAAACAACATGACGCGTCAACTGCGGCGGGCGCATTCGACTTATTATTAATCGGCACACTGACAACAAACGACTTAGAATTACGCTGTACACGCCTATCATTAGACTGTGGCGTCCCAGCAGTGGACGACTTCGCATATGACGAAGACCGCGGGTTTGACCGTTCAATCATCTTAGCATAATCTTGTACAAAGTCGATCAGCTGTTGCGTCGTAGGTATATCGACACCTCGAACAGAAAGTTCGAAGGCTTGGATGGTTAGAGTGTCCATTTTCCTCAAGGCACATTGTAGAAACATGAAGTCCGTTAAATCATTTATACCTAACTCTTTAAGCGCGGCGATAGAGGAGGAATATATACCTATAAATGAATCAAGTGAGTTCACACTAGGTGAACAATTCTTTAAGTCTAATATATTATTAAGATAATATGAACCTAATGAGCGTTTATCTTGGTATTTCTTGACCAAGGCGTCCCAAACTATACTGTAGGTCTCACTTGACGGAACAATACCGGCAGTGAACTTTAGTGCTTCATTGGTTAGTTTTGAGAATAGGTATTGCACACGTTGCGAATCAGACAATTGTTTGTTCGAATGAATATTGGCCTTAAAGGACTGATAAAATGTATTCCAGTTTTCAGGGCGTCCGTCAAAACTCGGAATAACAAGCATTTCCAATTTCACTACAGACGCGTTCGAATTACTCGACCCGTGTGAGGCGACCTCCCTGACCTTGGGCGTAGATAATTTATTTCTAATGCGTTTTATTCTCGAATACAATTCATCAAATGAGTCAAGGCAAGAATAGTCGGACTCCACAGGGGGTTCCAATGACAAATTTAAGCTATTTATTTGATCTACAATCGACTCGAACTTATCGCGAACGACATCGATGTTCTCGGTCTCAGACAGAAAATCCTCATTCGCTCGCGTCGTTATGTCAAAGCAAACAATGGATTTCGAAGATTTATACCAACGGGTAATGCGTGCAAACAATAATTCCTTTTTTTGATTCAACAGAATAAGCTTCGTCTCGAGATCTGACGACATGTTTGCAAATTAACGATAGGTAGGACCTACCTATTGAAATATAACAAGAGGATTATCTGTAAGGTACCTACTATAATATAATAGTAATTCAACACAAACAGTTTAGATATACCTACTTTTTTATTGAAAATTGTACTACGGCTTATTATATAATAGCGCAAGTAGCACAGCGGAGCGGGAATGTAACTAACTACGTACCTAGATAGGTACCTACAAAGTTACGCTTATGCGAATAGAATGATGATTATTTACCAATTAATACGTAAATCACCAACTATTATAAATATCTACCAATTATTACGTAGATTTAGCGTTTTAAATGCAGAATTTACCAAATAATTTACGTAAATCTGTTAGCGAATGAAAGTAATGAAACTAAGATGGCGGAAAGAATTCACCAAAATTACGTGAATCTTTTAATTAAATGAATAGGAAAGAAATATTTTTCACCAATAATTACGTGAATATGTTATTTACTAGGATTTAGAACTCGCCTCCCGATCTTCTTGCATCGAACTACGTAACATTCCCTTCAAGAAAAATGAGTCAATGGACGATATTTACAAATACGTGAATCATATTAGCAAAGAACTGAACGTGAACATCGTCGAATCACACATCCGTGATGCCTACCGTCTCCCGGGCAAAGCTGACCGAAACAGGGCAATTGTAGTGGATTTGAATACCGTAGCTTTGAAACAAAAACTACTTGGTTCCGCACGTGATTACAACAAGTCAAGAACAGCAGTTAATAAACTAAATACAAACCATGCTGGTATAACGGGGCTACCGTCCCCGATATATTTATCGGAGTACCTGGCTGGTTCCAAAAGAAGTCTCTTCTACCAAGCACGGGAATTCGCGAAGAAACATAAATATCAATACTGTTGGACTACAAATCAA
Organism: Eilema sororculum; assembly: GCA_914829495.1. NCBI lineage: Eukaryota > Metazoa > Arthropoda > Insecta > Lepidoptera > Erebidae > Eilema > Eilema sororculum. The sequence continues at coordinate 10,437,942 of OU618541.1, forward strand.
CAAATATTTTTACGTAAAGACGAATCCACCTCCGACCGAATAAGAATTAAATCAGAACAAGATCTCAACGCTTTAATTCAAATAGACTGACTAGAAGTGTGCCTACAAACTGTGTCTACTATCATATCGGTGTTTTACTATTTTGTACTTTATTGGGCCAGCCATCCAATTGAATATAAATATGGTAAGGATAATCACCTTCAGACACGATTAAGCATGCATGTATTACTATATTATCGGCTCATTATAAAAAGCTCATATGTTACTTTATCATGTTACTTCTTTACTTTTATTTATTTTAATATAATCACTAAATGGAGCCCGTCACATCCACTACCTGATGGTTCTTTCTATATATTATACTGCCCCACACCAATAAAAATACACAGAATTTTACTCGGACACTGCCAACCTCATATACACACAAGCGTTATCACATCTAAACAGAACTTCATACACACATATAAACAACATAAACATACATACAACAAGTGTAACTTACTATTCATACGACAATCTTATAACGTCTTCGAGCGCTGGGGATATTGGGATGCATGTTTGTTTCATTTTTCTATCAAGTACATAACGATGCCATTATACAATACCTAGCTTATAATGAATAATAACTTAAACACAATAGCAATAGAACTTGAAACATTCAAAGCTGACCAATCTTTTATGTGCCCGACGGAAGAATGCACAGACTATGTAATGAAGTTAAGTAATCCATTCACGATATATCATTTGAATATTCTCGTAGCATAAATCAAAATTTTGACAGATTACTCGCTACTCTCGCCGACTTGCGATTTCAATGCGATGTGATAGTTTTGACTGAGTGTTGGCTATTGACGACAGGTAATCTACCGATTCTAGACGGATATCATTCTCATTTTACACGAAATCTATTGAATCAAAATGATGGCACTGTCATCTACGTGAAAACGGGATTGAACACAGTAATCATGGAACCTCAAGACATTAGAGATTTTAACTGCTTAGTTTGCAAAATAGGCAGAGACATTGCAATTGTTTGTATATATAGGTCACCTTCCCATCGAAATATTGATAAATTCCTCAACGGGCTCAATAATATTCTGTTGTCACTAGCACCGTTTAAAACTGTTTGTATCGTAGGCGATATGAACATTGATATAAAACCGGATAACATTGATAATAGGTCAGACAACTATCAGAACCTTCTAATGTCGCACGGGATGATACCAACTCACACATATATCACACGGGGTGATAAATGCTACGACCATGCAATACTCAAAACGCAGCTATCATCCGTCACCTTAGTCATAGAAAGTTTTATAACGGATCATCGCCCTATTATTGTATCACTATCACTGAAGAATCCGCTTGAGTTCTCTCCCGTGTATTGTAAAAAAATAAATTATTCTGCCATCCTCAAGGACATAAAAAGTATTGATTTTTCTCCTGTCTTCTGCTCAACCGACGTCAATATAGCCACAGAATATATGATAACACACGTATCCAATGTCATTAAAAATCACACCATCTCGTACAAAATACCACGTAGGAAGATTATTGTCAAACCGTGGATTACACAGGGTTTAATTCGCTGCATCCGTAATCGTGACAGAATGCACAAAAAGCAAATAGAAGATCCCACTAACATTATTCTGAGGATCACCTACATTAGATATCGAAATTTTCTCAACAATTTACTAAAAAAATTAAAACGTAATTATGAACAGAATTTACTTCAAAAAGCCAAAAACAATATCCGGGCAACCTGGGACGCTATAAAAACTATCACAAATAGCAAACAAAAGTCTTCGCCTTCTTCGCAACTTCTAAAAACAAAAGAAAACCCTGAGATGTCTGTGAATGCCGTCAATCACTATTTTACCAACATTGGAAGGCAACTAGCGAATAAAATTAAAGATGCGCGAGCTCCCTTGCCTATACCTGCAGCCGCTAATAATAAATCAGACGATGATTACTTGCGGGATTCTATGGCTCTTCTAGAAGTAGATTACATGGAGATTGAATCAATTATAAAAGACCTTCGGAAAGACTGTGCTGTTGGAATAGACGGCATCTCCACAGCGATATTGCAGGGTTCATGCGTAACCTTTGTCCCTCTCCTCGCACACATATGTAATTTATCGTTCACGACAGGAGTATTCCCTAACTTAATGAAGAAAGCCATAGTACATCCAATATTCAAAAGTGGAGATGGAAATATCGTCAGCAACTACAGACCAATCTCAGTTTTGCCAGCCATTTCAAAGGTATTGGAGAGAGCCATTAATAACCGATTAATAAACTTCCTGAATTCCAAAAACATTATATCTCCTAATCAATTCGGTTTCAGGCGAAACATATCCGCAGAAGATGCTGTTCTATCTCTGGTTACTGAAGTAGTAGATTACATGGATAAAGGCCAAAAATGCCTGGGGGTGTTTATGGATCTCTCCAAGGCCTTTGATACCGTCTCAATTTCTATTCTTTTAAATAAGCTAGAAAAAGTTGGAGTACGTGGGATTGTGTTAAAATTGCTAGCAGATTACTTAAGAAACAGAACCCAATCTGTCAGAATTGAAAATATTGTGAGCGCGGAAGAGACCCTGGATTACGGAGTTCCGCAAGGAAGTATCTTGGGTCCCACCTTGTTTACGATCTACGTGAACGATCTGTGTGAGTTATCTTCACGTAATTGTAAGGTATTCGCTTACGCAGACGATACCGCGCTTCTCATTCATGGCTCAAACTGGGATGAAGTTCTTACGCACACAGAAGCCGCTCTCGCAAAGGCTATGTCCTGGCTCTCCCTTAATTTGTTGACCTTAAATCTAGACAAAACCTGTTACATAACCTTCGCACATAACAGACGTTTGCTCCCATCCCCGGACACCTTTGTACTGAAAGCGCACGATTGTATAGACCCATCCCCTAGGTGTAACTGTAGATTAGTAACAAACGTGGACAATGTTAAATACCTCGGCATTCATCTTGATCAATTTATGAAATGGAAATACCATATTGACCAACTGGTCAAGCGGGTAAGGAAACTCATTTACATTTTTAAACATCTACGTAATGCTGCAGATGAAAAGACGCTCACTTTAACCTATTACGCTTTAGTGCAATCAATTTTGTCGTACTCCATAACATCCTGGGGCGGTGCATGTAAGACATCTATGTTGCCACTAGAAAGGGCTCAGAGGTCAATCTTGAAGGTGTTGTCTAGAAAACCTTTTCGATACCCTACTCGTCAACTCTATATAGATTTTCCAGTCCTTACGGTTAGACAACTCTTCATACTTCAAGTAGTCCTTAAAAAACACACTAGTCTTCCATATGATCCGGACATATATAACAGAAAACGTCGCTCGGACAGGGTATGTCCCCCGATACAACACAAAACTACGTTATCAGAACGTCACTATGCCATCATTAGCTGTCACCTCTATAATAAAATGAACAAAATGTTACATATTTACCCTCTAAGCTTGTATCAATGTAGGTCTAAAGTAAAAACATGGCTACAAGACCAAAGCTATGCATACTCTGAGGAACTCTTACGATCAGAGTTCCAAATATCGTAAATACACGTCTGTATGCATCACAAAATTTCTGTTTGGTTTTATGGGTAACAGTTGCACACCAAACACGTACACTTAACTCTCTCATACACACATATGCACGCACACACATACACGCGCACACAGATACACAGTCAAACACACACATATGCACTCATGCACACACATATGCACTCATACACACACGCACGCACACACGCATACGCACACACACACACACACACACACACACACACACACACACACACAAACGCATGCACACATGCACACACACATACACACACACATTCGCGCGCACTCACTTACGCACACGCACAACACAATACACGCGCGAGTATCAACACAAATTATAATTAATTGTTTTTATTCATTTTTCTTTTTTCAACTAAACTTTCACTACCTGATCCCCGACAAACAGGCATACCTAGTTTGGGGATTCAGAAAATCTATATCCATATCAAGTAACCATGCGATGGCTACAATTGTGCTGTTTGAGATTATCCTTAACCTACCTGTAACACAGTTATTTTACTAGCACGGGAACGGAAGGGGCTAGTCTTGATGGCTGTTGCGGCTGGACATGTTAAGCTGAAGTGTTCACAGTGTTACTTGATGGATATTATGTTAAATTGTTTTCTTTTATTTGTCAATAAAGTTATCTTATCTTATCTTATTATCTTACTGGCCTATCCGACTCGTAAGGACCATAGATTATGGTGGGACGTGTAAATAGTCCTGCCAATGGTGTGTTTGCACACAGAGCGTATAAGCTCCTATGACCAGCAGTTAGGTAGTAATGAAAAGAAAATACACATGTGACCGCTTCTATGAATGAAAACGTAAGAGAACCGGCACTGACCTGAGTTCCACCTCGTGAGGATTCAGCTGTAGACAGGCGTGGTTCCTGGCACGTGCTGGTAGGTAGGTATGTTTTCGACCGGCCGGTTATTTTCTTGAATTTGTCGTTTTCTTCCGATACACTTCACTTATACTGACTTGAGAATGTGGCCAAAGGAACTTATAGAATTACACAGAAAAAGAAACGAGGAGTTGAATTACTCAAACTTCCGTTTGGTGCGTTAGCGGAGTCATAGACACCTTTCGGTGCTGCTGCGGGTTAGTGACTGATTAAAAAATGAGCGGGTTGAACGTAGTGAAGCTTGCGAGTCTCGCTCATAGAAAACTTCATTCTCAAAATATAGTTCGAAAAGATCCGTGCACAGCGCCATTCATTGGCCTTCTTCAACACTAAGTGGTCAACAAATGAGCGCCAATATTCAAACATTATTCCCTCACAGAAGCGGTTCTTTTAAATTACAAAAATTGAAATACAATTAAATTATGTGGGAAATAATTAAGAAAGTACATAAGCGCTCCACCAGATATTACGCTAAAAAATGATGCTCTTCACTAAAACAGTACTATACCTATTATGATAAAAAACTTGTTTTACTAGTTTTTCATATTTATAAACTTGACGTTTTTTTTATGCTAATATTTCATACTTATTTATAAAAACTGCAAAATCTATTATCACATAATGTATCCACTTACGTAAGTATTGTTTATTTGCAGCTCAAGGATGCGGATACCTAATCCGAGAAGATTCATCAGCGGCTTATTCCCTATTCTACGATGGTCACGGAATTACGATTTGGGACACGGCGTAGGAGATTTAATAGCTGGTATTACAATTGCCCTCACATTGATACCACAGTCGATGGCCTATGCTTCGCTTGCGGGATTCGAACCTCAGGTACTGTATCTACATACATACATATACGTCTATAAATCCTCAAAAGGGTAGGCAGAGAACACATACACGTTTCGCCAAATAAGATTTTCGGTCCCACGACGTAATAGGTGGCGAGCCTATTGCCGTCTATCGAGCTCTTTGTCTTGGGCTGTATGTTTACTAATGGATCGAGAACAGCCCTATCCCTTAGTCGCCTTTTACGACTCTCACAGGAAGAGCTGGGATAGTCCTATTCTACTCCTGCGGGAACCAACACGGCAATAAAAAAAAGGTACTGTATCTATCGTACATAATTGACTAAATTTACGCCTCCTTGCCATTGACCTCTATAATTTTGCATGAACGGACATCTATAGTTATACCTAATCTTATTTGAATAGATATTAATTCACTTCAAGATTTAAATGATGATGTTAAGTTTGATCGGACAAACCTTCAATAAAGGCCGTAGCCGGGAAACTTCTAGTTACTTTAATTGTCCTCCGTGAAGATAAGCGAGCACAATGTTTTGTATGTCTTTTTTACGTATAAAGTAGAAGTACTAAATTATCTATTCTGTGATTTAAGTATTCCTATTAAATGTCAAAATAATGGACCTGTTGAAGAGTCTACTGTGGGCTCTAAAGTGCTAGTTTTGATTGCAACTGGTTTTGGGGGATATTCTTTATTTCTCAAGAGCCTCGGTAAGGTGTCCACGCCACCAAAGTCATCCAGTTTGGTCTTTTTATTTTAGTCGTCTTTTTATTATGTACGTGGCCTGCGCTCCCACGGTATAAAAAACAGTGATGATTAAGGTCTCTTCACAATGAGTTAGATTATGCTGATATTAAATTGTTCTGCTTTGTGATTAAATCACCTTCTGAGGATAAGAGATCTTATATTGAGCTAAAAGTATCGGTAAAAAGTTCTGATTTTTGGGATTCATACATAAGACTTAAGTAAGGATTTCAAAGGAATTGCTTAATTTTAGAATCATTACTGATTTCAGATATAGATTTTGATTAAAATCTTTCTCGTTACAACATTTAGTATTTTTTCTTATCGTGCATTACCTGTACAAATAATGAAGAAACCAACGAACGTTCATTCATATCTATTTTTATCTAAATAATCATACATTAGTTACTACTGTTAGTATTATGAATACTTATTAAGAATCTTTGTTTGATTTTAATATAATAATATTTAAACATACCACTTTAAAAATTATCATAAATTGCCTACATTATGCCACAAACTACATTGTACAATTTTATTGTTCAGGTAGGTTGTGTGTAATGTTTAGTTAACATGCAACAATGATAGTGATGAACTTGACCTTGACTAAGATAACGATGTCCTTGCGCTTAGTTATTGCAAGCTGAATCTATTGCAGGTAGGTATTATCGAGACAAAGATTCTAAGACCCCGTTCATTGTGAAAGCCTTTAGGAGAGAGGTCATGTTCAGCAAGATTTGGCCTAGACTAGCCTGAAGCAATTGTAAAATACAGTTTTTTTTATAAATTAGATAGTATAAGGAAATCTCACGGGTAGATCTCATACTTCACGAAAAAATTCAATAAATAAGTTTATCAAATGGTTTTCTTTGCTCTCCTAAAACAGTTTCCTTGCATATTTTAGGACAGTTTTTTCTGTTCTGTGTTTAGGACTTTATGTTATAATATTATAGAATTTTTTCGACAGGTTGTTTAACACAGTACTTTTTAGCAAAAGACTAACATTTTTCTTAATATTAACTTGGTGGTAAAGTGCTACTTTTCCAGCAAGCCATCTAAACAACTTTGTCTCAACTAACCGCTTGTGTACTTGTCTTGTGGCTACAGCCCTTGAGTGTTTTGAGAAAAACTTCCTTTTGAATTAAGTTTAAGCCTTTGAAAGGGTCTATCTTAGTTATATAAATTATAAGCATGTCCTTATTAGTTGTGGTCTGCCTTTGTCAAAATTTTCTCCTTGACAGTGGCCTCCGTGTTTCCAAACATTCTTTTTTTGATTAAATGAGGTAGATAGACACAGTAGAATACCAAAATCATATTTTTATCATTTATTGATTCTTTCACTCTCATATTCAATTGGTCGAAAGATGTATGACTATTAGCTGTGTAAAATAGGCACTATCCTCATTAATTTTCTCTTTTTCATTCTCCACTGTTTCTTCCTCCAGTGATGACATCGGTCGTTAAAATGGTGCATAAATCAAAGTAAACGCTTACCATTAACTTGTTTCTAACCATAGTTAAAAAAATATACCTATCAGCATCAATTTAATTATTTTGGGAGCACTTATTCGCATCGGCCTTCGTTGATCCGTGAAAGGTTTGATTGTAAAAAATCTGTTGTTTGAACTGTCACAAGAACATTAATCAGTATCAGTCAACTATTTTGTTTAAATGGTCGTTTTGTTTAAACGGATGGCCAAGTATGAATATATAGTGTTTACGTTTTATAGTCACTTTTGTATTGCATTTAGTTTACCAAGTTCTATAGGACTTGTAACATATTTCAACGATGTAAATCTTTACTCCTTATTATATAACTAGCTTTTGCCCGCGGCTCCGCCCGCGTGGATGTCGGTTATCGCAACTAAACATAGCCTATGTCCTTTCTTAAGGTCTAATCTACCCCTATACCAAATTTCATCACAATCGGTACAGTGGTTTAGGCGTGAAAGCGTAAGACAGACAGAGTTACTATCGCATTTATAATATTAGTATGGTATTGTTAATGAGTTGTGTCTGCACATTGGAGATAATTAAAGAACTTGAAATATGTTAAATTAACGATTCTAATCAGTTTTTAAAATTCTTGCCCATTTGTCAGCGATAAACTCAAAACTTAGCAAAATAATTTCGATGCTGTTCTTTTCCTGGAAAGGTCTTCAGACATAAAAACTGCCAAATATATTAATTTCATTGCAATTAGTGGAGTGGAGCCATCCATATTTTTTCCATTTCATTTATAACCGACATTCACGTGGGCGGAGTCGCGGGCACCAGCTAATATGAAATAATAAACTTCTGTGTAGAACTGAAGAAATCCTGATGTCTCCCCTAGGGGGATATCAGTGGAGACAGGTGTAGAAATGAATTGTTATTAAATCCAATTATATTGTTTCTTTGAATGAAATTTTTATAGCATATATTATGCTAACTTTTAAAGGAGACTGAAATGATTACATACAATCTTGGGCCTAGTTGTAAGAAGATGAAAGTGGTGTCAATTAATAGCTTATATATTATCAACCTTTCACTGAAAATTCTGCGGATGTTGTCAATCTGAGAACAGAGATATGAGATTGTATAAAAGTGAGGTTATGTTACAATCTTTAACTAACAGCTGATTCCTGAAGTGCAAAATGTGTTCTTTTGCACTAATAGTTATTATATTTACTAGAAAATGTTTGCAAAATCATATGAATGAACGTCAACGACTTCAAGCGATAGGTGGGTAACAGGTAAGGAGATAGGGAAAAGATGTCTAAAATAAAATAAAAACTAATTTAATATAGTGTTTTATTCGCCTTCTATCACAATTCAAATGTCGGGTTCCTGCCAGGATGGTAGCTGGGTAACCTATTGAAATATCGAATTTCTGTTACCCGAATCATAAAACCCCGAAAACGGTTGGTAGAACTTTTAAAAGACAGATGTAATGAATGACAACTTTCTATAATTCCGTTTTTCATTTCCCAGATGGATCAATTTCCAGGTGCACCAAAGCCAAATTTTCAAATAGTTTTTTTTTGTCTTCCATAGTGTCATAATCCAAATATAGTTATACCAGATTCTCAGAATATTTTTTTTTGTTTCCCATCGTACCATTTTCCAAATAAACTATTACCAAATTTTCAATTGCCAGTCAGTAAATTTATTGTATTAGTTGCCTATTACAGATAGGTTTAAGTGTCAAATTCGACTCAGTAGGTTAGGTTAGGTTAGGTTAGGTTAGAACTGCGACCCCTAGAAAAATTCGACTCAGTAGGTAGGCAGGATCAGAATCCGTAAAATACAAAGCAGTTGTCGTAAAAAATGACGAATAATCGGGAAAGCACTCAAAACGCATCGGAAAACACGAAACGAGTGAGCAAACAAAAACAGTCAGCAACTGTCTAGTGTCAATGTTAGTCAGCTGTCATGTCAGTGACATAGACTACAAATATAAGAGAGATTAGAATCGATATGAAATCGATAATCATTAATATTGGTTTTTCAGTAATTAATTGATATTTGATTTAATAATATGACTGTAATTATATGCACTATATTGCATGTAAGCATATATAGTGCATTTAATTACTTTGAGTTAATTATTTACTGCAAATGTTTTAGTGTAATCGATTACTCAATTGATAATCTCACGAAAACTATTTTATCATATTTCTCCGCTTCCAGATTGAGAATTGTGGTGATTTTTCATATTCTAAGATACAAAAATATTACTATTTTTTTAGATCATATCTCAACTTATTACATTTGAGCCCACCGTTTTCCGTCTCCTTTGACATACATCGGGAAAAAGAAGAACTTAAGTGGGACTTGAAACCACGACCTTTCCCTTACAGGGGGAATGCTCCTCCAACCTCAGTTGTGTGACTCAATAGCTCACTATTGAGTCACACATGAATCACTTCAAATTTCCCTTCTCTTTAAATCCGTAATTAAGGGCGACGGTGGAGCCATCTACCAACTTTCTTAAGCATTGCATTACGGTTTGTACTGGCAAACTTATACCACAAGATCAACACAGTAATTTGAAATAATTCTTGTATGATTAATCTGCGTGGCAGGTAACAAGTGTTTGCAACTTCTGCTCATTTCATGTGGGTTTACTCACGATTTAATTTCTAAAATGTTCTCAACATTATTGTAGGAAATTGGGTTCGCGAACTATAGTCGAAGTTTTGTAATTAAACTTTAAGGCTCTAGCTAGGTACCTGCACAGAAAAGAATTTGTTACGCGCAATAAGACTAACACTGCAGTAAAATAAACGAAATCCAACTTTTATTAGAAAGTTATAGAAAAGGAATTCGCGATGGCTTGGTCATGATTCTGTAGTTTATACACAACTATTGGAGCTATAATGCTATAGCATTACGTACTTTTTTATCGTGCGAAAAATCAGATACCACCCCCACGGAGCCGGTGGAGGTGGTTATGTCGGACTCGAACCGACTAAAACGCACGCCGTCTTGGGTCTTTGGTTGCCGGAGGTGAGATTGCCGAAAGCATATCTCTCGCACCCCGGCAGAATAGCATTAAGTATTGAACTTGCTGTAACAACGAACCGTAAAAATAAGAAAAAAAAGGTGAGATATCTAGATTATTGATTCAATACTCACTACCTGCAAAAAAACCAAAACGAACCTACCGTAACTAAAATATTAAGCAATGATCTATTTGAAATGCAAGGTTCAGACAAGATTATTAAAAATTTTTTCGTACTGATCCGTACTTTACTAACTTTAAGAAAACAAAAGTGGTATTCTTGATAAATGGTTAGATAGTAATTCTTTTAAGTAGAAGCTTTTTATTAATTACAACGTGATTGATCTACTTTATCTAAACTTTTTCAAGGTCTGATTCTCTATAGAAGAGAAAAGAATATAACGACTTTGGACACAGACAATGTGACCGAGAAAGGTAACAAGTATTTTTTTTGTAAAGGTTTTAAAATGAAATTACTTGATACTAAAAGAATGAATTCTTAACAGGCAGCTTCGAAACAGTAGAGAAAATATACATAAATATACATCATTTTAATTTTATATTCATCGTCTCAGAAATGTCGGCAAGTCTTGTCTAGAGCGAATCGCAACTCTAGCAATTTCGATTGGCTACTACTAGGGGCTTCCACATGATTAACTTTGTTGAAAAGAATTGCAATATCTACCTATAAATTTCCAGTGATTAAGTATTCAGTCACGTAGATATTGAAGATCATTTTATACTAACTGGTTTCGTTAAATAGTATAAAAATATCCTTCAATATGCGAAATTTTATTTTTTGTCACTAGTAATCGCTCGCTATGAGTTCTCTCCTTTTTTTTATAAAATGACACGTCAATTTTACTTTACCTCGCCTGATGCTAAGCTAAAGGCAAAAAGTCTCGGGAAGAGGGTCATTAAACATGTACCATGTTAACAATGGTGGCACTCAGCTTGAAGGCCTCATCAGATGCCTTTTCACGCCCCGCTTAAAGGACCCGGGACTGTAGGAAGAAGCAAAGACGTGAGCTGGCAGGGAGTTCCAGGTCTTAATGGTGCGGCATAGAAATGATCCTGAGCTGAGTTTCTTCTTATTATGAAATAAGTTTGCTTAAATCGTCGTGCAGGGTTTTGTAAATTATGTTTTTTTACTAAAATACTTATAAATCAATGCCTAACATGTAATATTTAATATAATATGATATGCCCCCGGACGACAGAATGATTATGACTAAGGATATGTCTATCTCTAATGTAAAGGTACTGACTTCATATAGTTCTTTTATATATATAGTAGGTACTTATTAATACTAAAACAAACAATACTGAAATTATCAAACAGCTTTTGAGATAAATAGGATTATTTTCAGATACATTTCTATGTTTGTTAAAGCTTATTTAGATAAGGTTTATTGTACCCACCACTAGATGGGCAAACAATCTATAATAATAGGGTCAACCTGATGATAAGCTGTTATCATAATTATCTTAAAACTACTAACAACATCAAAAGTATGATATTTGAAATGTTAAGCTATTGTTACTTTTAAACTATATAACATGTTAAGCTATGTCAAAATATAGTTTTGTAAAAATGTAAAAATGAGAGGATGGATGAGCTCATGGACACATTCGCCATTGTAGAGGCTAAAAAATTACTAAAGAGGCAATCTTTCCATTTAACTTAATAAGTTCAAGGGTGTTGGTGACCTCAAGACTCCCAATAAAGCGAATTGCCTCTAGCTACAACCTGTCGAAAGTATCTAAAGTGTAAAGACATTCTAGAGATGAGAACAGAATAATACACAAGTAAGAATATCGAAATTTAATAATCGGGAGAATTGGAGCACATTGGGAGAGGCCTATGTCCAGTAGTAGACTGCAATATGCTAATTGATTGAAGAATTCCGAACGAATTTTCTCCTGTTAAACAACCTCTGTGGAGAATATTTCGGTAATTTAATCTACTAATCCTGAATGTTATGAAAAGATTGTTGTCACAAATTTTCCCGTGACATACACAGTACACCACTTACTTTTACGATGTTTGATATTTTATCCTTGAAATACCACTGTTTGTATTTTGATGCGTATACCTAACAATTTCTCTTGTTTTCCTTTCTATCGTGTAGTGAGCTCATTTTTATTTTTCTTGTTACAGTATGGATTATATGCTTCATTCATGGGAGGTTTCGTGTACGCACTGATGGGGACATGCCCTCAAGTTAACATAGGACCATCTGCATTGTTGTCCCTTCTCACATTCACGTACACAAATGGAACTAATGCTGACTTTGCTGTACTCCTTTGTCTGATGGCAGGCATTGTTCAGTTAGTCGCAGGCATTGTGCAATTGGGTAAGAACTGGAAATAAATAACTATATTTTTCTATCTCTCTCTCTATCTCTTATGCCACCTTTAAAAGACCTTACAAAATATAATGTTAATAATAACACTTTTAAAAGTGTTACAATGATGTTACACAGTCCGCCAACTGTACGTGCTCAGGGCGACTCTCCGTAGACACACCACTCTTCCTCCGCTTGACCCCAATAAGCGTACTTACCTCATCCCTTATTGCCGCACACAGTACAACTTTCACCGAACACCAATACACGCACGCACACACGTGATCGAACGTAGAATCCTATCCATCATGTACCCGTATCCTACGCTGTCTCTTAAGATACAACAAGTTTTGCTTAGTTTATGGGGCAGGGTCTTATTATAATATACCAATACCCATGTAAAAGTGTCGCAAAATCGAAAGTGCACCGGAAACCTTATTGAGAAATAATCATTTTTTCATTTTCAATCTAACAAAACTATACTTTACAACATTTATGCCTTTGGCGTTCCGTGATATACGATAATGTTAAAGGGAATGCGCGCTCATGGTAAAGGTAGACATACATAATTGTCTGGACTTTCGACCAGGCTACACACCGGCCGTGGTCAGAGGCTAATCATCAAATGTATGTAAAAGACCGGGCATGTAATGCCTAGACAACCATTAAAATAAATACAAATACGTATTATTTTCTGAGCAAGTTAATAAAAGGGAATGTGACAGAAGTGCTTTATTGAAAAAAATAAGGGCAACGTTTTTTGAAGTGGTTGAAGATGTTTTTTACATTTTTTATTTGTACTAAATGTACTTAGCAATCCTGATTGCCGTGTGAATTGAAAGTGCTTTATTGAAAAAGGCTTTGAAGTTCTATTTAATTGAAATGAAAGTATTTTTTATATAGGTTAGGTATTTTGTATCATATGCAGTAAGCTTTACTAAAAAGTTGAAACAGATTCCAGATATAGGTATGATTTTTATACATATTATTTTCATTCGTTCTTTTTTAGGTTTTCTAGTGGAATTTGTTTCACTACCCGTGGTATCGGGTTTTACATCGGCTGCAGCGATCACTATCGCGTCAACACAGATAAAAGGTTTACTCGGTTTAAGGTTTGATGCGGACACGTTTATAGACACATGGAAAAATCTATTTGTGCATATACGAGAAACTAGGCTGACGGACACGTTGCTTAGTTTAGCCTGTTGTATCGTACTGATGGGGATGCAGGTAAGTTCATTATTATTTGTTTCTTTAGTAATAAATGCACTGAAGAGTTGAATTAGCATTAGCTTTCCATGCAATAATAAATTATACGATAATACCACGGTGCAGTCACCGTATGTTTTGTAGGCAATTATATAGTTGTTCTACAGTAGAAATAAAATATGGATAGAAGGTTACAGCACGCCAGCGGCTTCAGGTTGCAATCTTATTCTTTCAACAGTCAAAGCTTGTGCACTTTGATGTCCCGGAGTCCACTTTGCTACTTCTTCCTTAATTTTCATAGGCATAATTTTTGTAGGCGAGATTATGATGCGGTTGTGCGCATTGTGTGTCTTTGCTTTTTTGGCTTTTTTGTATGTATGAGAATGTTTGTATGTATGGACATAAATTTCCGTAAGGCAAAATATTTTGTTCGTCATTATCATCAGTATAACATTCTCTGAAACAACGATACATTACATAGTCGGTCAGTTTGTTCTGAAATGTACGTTAGTCTATAATTCAGTGCAACACGTCTTGCGGAGGGCAACCGCCAAACCCGCAACTTCTCAAACTACGTTACAAAGCAAATACAAAGTCCGATTGTCCCGGTACATATCAACTGTATTCCAACAATCGCTTTAGGTTACGTCAGAACTTATTTTATGGATGTTAACAGAAATCGGATTGAAAATTAGGTTCTACTGTTACAAGAAGGTAAAAGTACGGTAGTAACTAGTGCATAGTCCTAATGGAACTTACCGTGCTGCGGGTGCGGGAAACTAACATACCGAAAGAGCACGCAATGAAACAACATTAATATCATAGCTTTCTAAACGAACTAAGAAATATAATTATGTAGGTAATTTACACGCTGTAGAAGTAGGCGCGGAAGGTATACCAGTACAATCTCTCTTTAACTTGCTGAAAGACCTTGACTTGTCCAGAGGTGCAGTCAATTCTATACTAGACCGAGTATTTAAATTTGCATTAGTAGGTTCATACAAGACTTAGCGGCGCAGGGAGACAAACACAAGTAGTGTAGGTGAATGTTGATGTACTTCAAGAAAGGGGCCCCTGTGTACAGCCAGAGTCAAAAGTTCGGGGTCTGCTCGGGTTTCTCCCTCTGCCACACGATGGACCCGGCACCCGCATGATGAATCCATGGATAGCTATGAATTTCGTCTCTTACCTAGACTCCAACGTCGATGTTACGTCACACCACTATTGCAGATGCTGTCTATCCTAAAATAGTGGACACGTACAGTCCCCTACTTTAACGGCCTAGACATAGAAGGAAGCACGTCTTACTTCCAGTTCTTTATCGTGCGACCATGTCACGTGCAGCCAACGCTATTATTAACTTGTTTCTTATATCGGTTTAAAAGTCAAGGTTGAGGTTTTAATTTAAAAAATACGAGAAATGACGATATTTCGTAGAAATAAGATTTACAGATGAGTCTATATCAAAAGCGACTTTGAAATTATAATAGTGGACGCATTAGTCAAGACAACGAGTTTTTTTGCAAATTCTCGATCATGGGACCAATTCTAGATTTCTATACTTATTATAGTATCACTTTCTTGGTTTTTAGACGATGCAGCCGAGAAGTGTGAAATAGAAAGTAAAATTGAAATAAAAAAGAGCATTGGAATTAATATTGATTCCTTACATCAATCTTACTTATTTTGAATATTGCTTACGATATTCATATTTTCGCATTTACTAGACTTTCATGCACTGACGTGCATCGCGCTGGAATACATAACCTCGCGCCTTTTTCCCTCTGGGGCAGTGAGAAACAAAATTATTTATTAGGCCATCAACCGTTAAATGATGATAGTTGGTATACAAGTATACGTTATATACCTACGTAGGTATGCTACATTTATGGAGGGGAGTGTATTGTACTTGATTATTATGATTAAGCGTGAGATGAATTTATTCACCACAAGGATCAAAGGTTGATTTAATCTCTTCCCTGGAGATAGAACGGAAACTATTAAAACCGTATTAAGATTATACTAGAGTAGGATTTATCATAATTTACAATTCACATTATTCTAAGAGTTGGTAATAAGTAATCTGTTAAGTGAATGCGAATCAAAGTCAAAGTCGAGCATAAATTATTCAACAACTCTATTAGTAAAACTTACTTACCTAGTCAATCTTCTATCGACTCAGATTATACATAATTTACTTCAGACATGCTCCGACCGGTGTACCAAAGTTTACTTTGAAATTAATTTTCACAACTGCCAGATATGTATTGCTATAGAGTAACCTCGTCCCATGGTTAGGGTTGTAAGTAAGGTGATGTTCATTATAATCGATCGCCTTCATAATTTATATTCTCGTGTCCCATGTTTTGATTAAATGGGCACATTATAGAAACTATGGTATGAAAGGTTTATTTGGTGATTAGTATAGTTAATTAACTGAGTACCTCCAATATTAGTACTTACTTCTCTCACAACTATTTAGTTCAATTAGCCTTTCACTATAATATTAAGATTGTAAATTATTAGTGATAACAATATTTTACCAAGCAAAGTTCATTCGAAAGCAAAACTAGGGCAGACTGTGTTACTATTACTTTATATTACCTATTTAAGCAGTAAATAGTAAAACAGAAGGTATAAAGTTGAGATGAACATTGTTTCGTAAGTTTATTTATTAAATTCAAAGTTGGAAGCTCACGAGCCTACTATTATTTGAAATTATTAAAAAGTATTTTTGTAGTGAATATCTTACGGCCGATTTCTGAATTGAGACATTAAAGTGGACTGAAAGCATTTGGGAACGCACTACTCATGATTTACAGGAAAATTTCGTATACGTATTACATAGTGACGTAGGGCATGAATTTGTTTTCTTCCTTATAAAATCAGAAACTCCTCATCTCGTTAACAATTCTTTTAATATTCATATCCACACTCAATAAATACATCAATCTTGTTGTTGTCTATCTTTAGACTGATATAAACCTACACTGACGGACTCATAAACTGCATCAAAGTAATAGACGACTTTGAAATAAATATTTTAACCAAGTATGCATACTTTCTATACAGATTTAAATTGAAACCTCTAGATTGGTTCGTGAACTTTAAAACAGCGTAGGGTCATATCTTTAAGTTTAAGTTTATGTACTGGAAAGGACCTTAAGACTTTTTTTGAAGAAAAAACAGAAATTTAAGAAAAATTGGTTTAATTAAAAAATTGGTTTTAACAATAGACACAAACTTTATGCAAGGGTTTATTTGTGTTTTAATAAGGTGTATTACCCCCACGTGCTCTTATTACGGATTCTAATCGGTTCCGCATAGATTTTATAAGGGTTTTTAAAAGATCTTGCGGAATATTGTCCCATTCTTCTGAAAGTGCTGTTCTTAGTGCTGCCACTGTCGTGGGCGAAGAGTTTCTCGCATATACAGCTCTTTTTAAATTGTCCCAAACATGCTCGATGGGATTAAGATCCGGGCTGCGTGCTGGCCAATTCATTGTACGTATCCCAACCTCTTCGCAATAATGTTGAACTTGTGCAGCTGCATGCGGCCGGGCATTATCCTGCATTAAAGTAAAATTTTCGCCTATGAATCCCATGTAAGGCACCACGTGATCTTCTAATATCTCTGTTATGTAGCGATGTGCTGTCAAACCCCCTCTATTACCGTTTTGACGGACCATGTCTATGAACACAAGTTCTGTTCGCCCGTTCATCGATATGCCACCCCAGACCATACATGAACCGCCTCCAAAAGGAACACGCTCCTCAATGCAACTTTGAGCATATCGCTCCCCACGTCGACGATAGACTCTTCTGCGACCATCTGCACCATATAAACATGTCCTACACTCGTCCGTGAACAATACAGAGGCCCACTGCTCTTCTGTCCAATTCAGGTGATGACGCGCAAATCTTAAGCGAGCTTGTCTGTGAGCTGTAGACAACTTTGGACCACTTGCTGGTCTAAAAGGGGTAATATCCGCTTCCTTTAACCTTCTTCTTATTGTTCGTGCACACACGTTTACTCCACGCACTTCATTAAGCTCGGTTTTGATGTTAACTGACGTGAGGAAACGATTTCGCAGGGAAGTTATAACAATAAATCGGTCATCACGACCTGTGGTTGCTCGAGTTCTGCCTGTACCACGTCTCCTCCTGTAAGAACCTGTCTCTACAAACCTTCTGTATATTCTAGAAACCGTAGACTGGTTTAAATTTAAATTTCTACCAATCGTTCGTTGATCCAAGCCCTCCCGCACCAATGCTACAATTTGTGCCGCTTGTTCGGACGAAGTATCCATATTATGGTTCAAAAACTCTCGATGTGTTAAAAAACTAACCCAACAATTATGCTGGTAACAATAATTCAATTGACAAAACAAAAAAAATCAATGAGAATCAATTTAAAACTTTGCTATAAATAACACGCAAATCTGATACTACAAGTAAATTTTCTTTTCCCGGCTATATTCATTTGTTTTACTGCAGTTCTATTTTTAAATTTAATTTTTTTTTTAAGATTAAGAGCCAGTCTTTCCATATTTATATAATTTAATCTAAAAAGTTTGCATACTTATTATAAAAAATCCTTTTAGAGTAAACCTGAACTTTGATGCAGTTTATGAGTCCGTCAGTGTATATTTATAACTCTTTAACTTTTGTTTCCTGTTTTTACAATCAATAGCGCCCCTTTCAAACTTCCTCTGTGGTTCTCACCGTTCCATTAACATTTTCAACTGCTTCCGCTATTTGACAGTCAGCACTGAATTTCAATGTATCTTGCCAGCAAATCACAATGTTAACTATTTACAATGTGCATCAGTGCATCGAATTCTGGTAGGAACAAATTAAGGCTTAGACCAGACATGTTCCTTGGTGCAACATAACACATTGTATTTGTGTGACCGGTTAAGTCGAGCTACCGTTCAATCGTGCACATTTGTACAACTATAAATTGCTCTAACGAATTTGCTGTAAATTGGGATTGGGACTAAATGAAATTGCCTTTGTGCTAGCATATTATTACTGTATGCTTTTACAAAGTGTTGTAGTGCACAGGGAAGTAGTGCTAAAACTAAAACTATTTAACTAAGGACGAAACAAATGAGTTGGAAAATGGAAACGAAAATGCAGTAAGGCTTCTTTCAAACATTTACTCTTAGCATCCATATTGAGTGTGGTAATTATTAGCCCTTCGGTGTTTTTAAGTCAGCCAATGATGTGAAATATCTGCATCATAATTATTTAGCTAATAATGATACTTAAAGTTATTTGTTAGAAGAAGTTAAATTAAACCTTAATTTTAGGCTTTAAAAGATATACCCATTGAGCAGCCAAAAGACGACAAAGGAAAACGTAGTGCAAAAATAAAGACTAAAAGCTTGTGGTTTCTTGGAGTGTCCAGGAATGCAGTAGTTGTGGTCTTGGCAACGCTGACTGCCTTCTTTATGTACAACGATGTCAATGATCCATTTCTGTTAACTGGTAAGTAGAGTAAAATTCTGTAGTATAATAACAACATTTACATTATTATACTGCTCTTCTAAATATAGGCTACTTATTGAATTTTGTACAAGAACGACTGCGGTTGGCCAATACATACTACAGAGACTTCAAATGCAGTATATTGCAGACCACGGGTGTCTCTCGATAACAACACTGACAAATAGAGAACCAATTCTGAGATTATAGTATTTACAGTTATAACGGCATCTTCTTTAATTACCTTTGTAAAATAATGTACTCTGTATGTTTATCAGGTCAATGCATTTATAACCTTGGCCTTTCCACAGACTAAACGTTCAACGATTGTCGGCAGGTCTAGTTTTACGATTAAACAAGATCATGATGCTTTTTTATTTTTCTGTTTGTTTTTTTAGTACATTACGAAGTTGTTAGCCTTGTATTAAAGAATAATATACAGTTTATTTAAATATAGTATGGAGTAAAATACGATTGTGATTGTACATTTTTGTGCTTGATTTTATCATTTTATGATTTTTTTTAATTATGTGCTAACCAAAACTTTATAATACGAAGGTATCTATGGGGCCCGAGGAGGGCCAGACCTTATGGTCTGGGGTTGGCCCTGGGTCAGCCGGGGTGTGTGGAATATGTCGAAGACAACCTCACCTCCGGCCTAGCACCACGACCCTCAGTCGGCGTGCGGTTTTAGTCGGTTCAAGTCCGACATAACCTCCCCTTCCGGCTCCGGCGGGGGAGGTATCCGTGGGGATTTCCGCACGAAAAAAAAAGTATCTATGGGGACCCCGGACGCAAAATTGGATAATGAAGTCATAAATATTCTTTTAAATTAAGCCTTATATAAATTAAGTACCATTGAGGCCTAGAAAAAATATTGCACCAAACATTTCTCTCACCAAAAGATAAACTGTATTGCGAGATAAGTTTAACTGTCCTACATGTCGATATAATAATGTCGCGGTCAGTTTGGTGCCTCACAAACACACCACATCGCCACAAATACGTTTTTAATAGCATTTTTTGTGATATAACTAGGTACATATTTCTTGTTTTCAGACTTGCGTTGCTTGTTGTCAAAGTGATCCTGTAAAGGGATCCTTTTTACCTTTAGAGGTACAGCACTCTAAAAAGGATAGTATATATATATTTTATTGCTTTTTAGGCCCAGTAACACCTGGTCTTCCGACGCCTCAACCACCTGCATTTGAAACGCAAGTAGATGATCGAGTCTATAAAGCTGGCGAAATGTTGTCGCACCTCGGAACTGGCCTTATTATTGTACCATTGATAGGTATTTTGGCTAATGTTGCAATTGCTAAAGCTTTTGGTAAGTTCATTATTTTATTAAATAAAAAAATATTTTGACTCTGTCTAACGATACTATACTCGAGTAGCTCCCCTACCAGTAGTTAAATTTCTATGGTATATTTTTTAAATTTTTGTATAAAATACTAGCCACGACTATTAAAGTTGGTAAAGGATAATATTTTGTTTAATTTTATTATGATCAGTTTTATTTACTGTTACTGCGGGAAAGACTATTTATTAAATAATTAAAAAACAAAACTATTCCCCACGGTCACCCGTGTGAAATTTGCTGGGATAAAACAAATTTTATGATCCTTTGTTTAGCTCATTTTGCCAAAATATACTAGATCCCTACTAGTAAAGTTTATGAATTAAGTATTTAAATGAAATTATTGATTCCAATTTTTGGTTTATCGGCTTATATTATATGACATTATATTCGCACGATTTATCTGCAAGAACGAGTACGAGTACTTTTAAAGTCATCTGAATATAAAATATGATAAAATAGTAAAAGTTATCAGACTTATTAAATTGATGTTGGTACTACTTTGAAGTTTAAGCAACTCTCAAGAGTCCTCGATGCAGACAATTTAACAATTACTTGCTATTTGCTATATAACAGACCACTTAGTAAATTTGAAATATACTTACTTTAAATAATAGGTAAACTTAAACTATGATTAACTAAAATTGTCTAGCTCCAGTGTAGAGAGAGAATATGAATTCAATTGAATAATGACTAAATTCGTCTTTAACTTGATTGATAATACATCAGTCTATTGGAAAAAAATACTAAGTATGGGAAAAAGTTTCATCATAAAGTTAACTGTGAAACACGTAAATGAGCTGCACTTACTTAAATGTAACCGTGGACTCCTTATTCGATATACTAGGCGTTCTACGGGTACCTAATCATACGTTAAAAACAAAAAAAAACTACATCCAAATCGGTTCATCCGTTTGGGTGCTACAATGCCACAGACAGACACATCAAATTTATAACACCCCGTCGTTTTTGCGTCGGGGGTTAAAAATGGCATTTCTTAATTCAACGTGCATTTTTTCACTACTAATATAACCTACACATTTTTAGATATATTTTCATAGATAACAAAATATTTCTACGAGATGGTAACATTATCATAATTTACAATTCAATTGTAACAATCCATTAAAGTAATAATTATCAATTACGCAGTTGCCTCGAGTATTACAGTAAGTCCGAATGCTTTAACAAAGTTGTTAACTTAATAATATTTCAGCTAAAGGAAAAACGTTGGATGCGACTCAAGAAATTCTCGCACTAGGAGTTTGCAACGTTGTAGGGTCTTTCTTCAGATCGATGCCGGTTAACGGTTCCTTCAGTCGCAGCGCTGTAAGCGAAGCTTCTGGAGTAAAGACTCCTGGTGCTGGATTGTATACAGGTACCTTTCAGCATAGTATTTACCTAGAACTTAGTATATTGTAAATACGAACGGGTCTTGTGGCGAATTGGTAACTGAGTAAGTAAGTCATATTACAAGTTCAAGCAACACTAGCTAGGTGAGGCTTAGGATGTGTGACCTTTCTTAACAAATTAAGACCCCGTTACCCAAAAATCACGTTTAGTCTAGTATATTATTTATTAGTTAGTAGTTAGTATATTTTTTTCTTTGTGTATATTTCATCCAAAAGGACATGCTCTTCTGACATGCTCTTATTTTTCCTTCAGTGGCCATTTATAATTTGATTGTTCTAATTTACTTTGCAACAATTTCGTAACAGTTAATATTATTATGCTTTGACGATAACAGAAACTTGGTTTTTATGTAGGTTCTTCCATATTTCGGAGTTCGTTTGAAAGACTTTAAAGTTTGATCAAATCAAGGCTCGCTTACTAATAATACTTAGTTTTATTTGTAACATCTGCTAATAAACCGAAGTCTAGGCCATTTTTCTGTTCATCTAATTTGTGTGTTATATTATCTCTATTAGGACTTAGAACGTGTACAGTTATATGTGCTACTGACGAAGTATTGTATTAATACTTTTTAGTTTTATTTTTAAGTTGTATTGTTTGATTGTAAACCCTATTTTAAGTTGTATTGTATAATAAACCTTATAAAAATATGAAGGGGAACTATTGAGTTCCTATTTACTTATTGAAAGAAAGAAAGAAAGAAAATACATTTATTTCTCGCAGCTGCAGCACATACACAGAAATGTTACAAAATAGCTATAATTAAAATATATAATAATTTCTATTCCTACAATAAATAATCATATTTTTTACAGTGGCAACACTTCCCACCATTATCTCCTTCCGCCCATAGATTATTGTTACCTACATAATGCATTGAGACCATAGACTGACTTTTATTCGTCTTGTCACAATACATTATGAAAGGTAACAATAAGTAAATAGGAACTCCATAGTTATAATTCGCCACAGAACGTATCAGTTCGTCTGTTGTTAAACTTTACGTTATTCAGAATGTGGGTGGTTAATGAATATTTACTCGCTCCAATTGAACCTCAATAGAGTTTTGTTAGGTCAATATTAATAGCTTATATTATTTGGGAAATCATGAATGAGCCTTAATGAAAACAGAATTTAGACCCAATCAAATATTATTGTACGACAGGTACCCAAAATTACATATGAACGTTTTGGCGATAAAATATTATAAAAAATAGAGCTAAAAGTAAACTTGTAACACGATGATATTACATAATTTATATGAATACCAGCGCGAGTACCTGAGGAGGTTGCAGCATGTACAAAATAGGCTGTTTAAATACAGCTAACTATGCGATGATAGATCACTATTATTTAGGTTTTGAGATACCCTTGGCACCGGACTTGTAATCTTAGAATTAGTTTTAACAGATATGGGATAGGTATTTTATGTAAGATAAATGTAAATTTAGTCATATAAATCATTTTCGCCATGTGCGACTACAGCACGAGGAAGTTATACAGTGGGTACTCCATAAATCTAAAAGTTTGGATCGTAGTTTACTGTCACAGCGAAGTTTCTACGGTTTTACAATTTCAAATATACGTCTGAAATATCAGGAGGCTCTTTTTATATATTTGTCAAGTGGATTTGTGGCTCTATTGTGTAGAATGCACTCACTATTTGTGTCAAGCATAGGCGATTTATCTCTTGTTATAAGATAGTAAGATGCTAACATTTTTGAAGTTTAAGTGAAGAGTTAAATTTTAATATATTCTTTTATACATCATTTTTGAATGTAACAGCTTTTACCGCAAGTTATTTATCAAACAAGGGCTTTTTTTTTCGTGCGGAAATCCCCTCGGATACCCCCCTGCCGGTTATGTCGGACTCGAACCGACTAAAACCGCACGCCGACTGTGGGTCGTGGTGCTAGGCCGGAGGTGATCAAACAAGGGCTTAATATATACAATTCAGGGATTTTGTAATAAAAAAATTGTGTAATTTTCCATGCGCATATTTGTAGGTATGTGTGAGATAGATGCAGTTTTGAACAGAAAGTACCCTGTAATTCAAGTTCGAATCCCTTGAGTTCCGAGATAGTACTAAGTCGTAGCCACTTGAAGGGATCTTGTACAGGACAATTTACAAGTCTTATGACTAATATTGGAACTATTCCTCCGGCAATTTATACGTAGAGCTCCAACCGGGGCAATGAAACATTTCGAACATTTCTCGTAGGTATATTGTCACGTCTACGTGATTGTAATCTTAGTAATGGCAGCGCAATTAACGTTCGTGTTAATCTCTGAATAGCTCCTATATTAATTGGGCGGACTGTACAGGTGTAGAGCCTTTACATTACTGAATGGGAATTATTGATATCAATTATATACTGATTTATGGATATTAATTGGAGGTTTGTTGGAAGTATGTACATGTATTTCATGTAGCTTATATAATATGTCAATATTGTTATAATTTGTTATACACATGTCTTTACCTGCATTATCTGCGTGTCATGGATAAAATCTCTTTACTGGCCAACGTCAGTCATCAGTAGCCAGAGCTCACTAGAGAGTTTTTGTGCTGTCAGTGGGAAAAAAGAAGGCTTGTCTTGCTTTCTCTTCTGCACTGACGGCACAGAAACTATCTGTTCTTATAGGTTTGGCACTGGCAGCACAAGTGTGACGCAGGAAAATGACTCTACAATTGGGTTATAGGATTTTTTTACGAAATTAACCCGGGTAATGCCGAGACCCAGGCCGCTAGTCTAGTACTATTATCTATTCTGTGCCTCTAGTATCCGCGGCGGTGGCGCAAAGTGCACCTTCCCGTACCCGGGGCTAGATGGGGACACTATGGTCCCCACAACTCGAAGGGGGGTCATCTCGAAAGAGGTGGTTCTGGGTCAGCCGGGGTGCGAGAGATATGCTTTCGTCAATCTCATCTCCGGCAACCAAAGATCCAAGACGGCGTGCGTTTTAGTCGGTTCGAGTCTGACATAACCACCTCCACCGGCTCCGTGGGGCTAGTATCCGAGGGAATTTTCGCACGATAAAAAAAGGCCGCTAGTATAGTACAGAACATTTTCTTCTTGCCATGTGATTCGCAAGAACATTTTACTGGTGTATAATTTCATGAACCAGTTACTGTTTCAGTAAGAGACAACTCTCTCACATTTATGTTTAATTTTTTAGGTGTGATCGTAATACTGACGCTGGTGTTGTTGACGCCATATTTCTACTTCATCCCTCGTGCAGCTCTCGCGTCAGTCATCATTTGCGCCGTGCTGAACATGGTCGACGTTGCTATCGTTAAGAGATTGTGGAAAACTAGCAGTGAGTACTTATACACATTATTATAGAATACGTTATCTTTAAAAAAACGGTGGTCTGTAAAGTCGGTTTACTGACGATAGTTGGACGTGTCAACGTCATAAGAAAATACTGATGGAATGGTTTCATTTTTCAAAAGAAAATTTTAATTTTATTTGTTTGATTTGTCGCTCGTTCCGCGCTCTCGCTTGTACTTCAAGCCCTAAATGGAACGCTTCAGACTCTGAAGCGTTCCATTTAGTGAGTGTTGTGTTGTGTAGTTAGTGTAGTGTAGTGAGTAGTTAGTGAAGTGTTGTAAATTAAAGCCTTGAGCCTCGAGCCTCGAGTCCTGAGCCTTGAACCTTAGCTTTAAAGGCTTAAGCCTTAAAGGTTTAAGGCTTGCAGGCTTAAAGCTTTAAAACTTTTAAAGCTTGCAGCTTTAGAAACTTTTAAGGCTTGCAGCTTTAAAGGCTTAAAGGCTTCTAGCTTTAAAGGCTCCCAAACTAGCTCATACACGAACACAATATAATATAATTGTACTGAGCACATAATATAATGTGCTCTTATCAGAAACAATATCTTTAGACAACTTTAACAAACAGAATATCTTTAGACAACTTTAATATTTTTAAACAGAAGCGTAAAATATTTATACTATTTCAATAAATAGTAGACTTGCAACGAATAGTATATTCGGCAGTATACCGAATACCGAATATTCGGCGAGGCCCCTGACCGAATAGCCGAATATTAGGCAGAAGTATTCGGCTGGATTTTAGCGCCAAAAACTTGTACAGACGTGATTGTTTCGCGCTCCTTTGTTTTGTTCTAATGTACTCATCTACTGTAATATACTCTGCGCGGTATATTGCTAACGCACTGCATGTTTCGACAAGTTCATTTTGTGGATATCGTATTACGTTAAGTACAGTGTTTATTGTGCTCTCTTAGTTTTGATCTGTTTGTAAGTGTGATAGTGTGAAATTTAACAAATAAACAATTAAATAATTATGAACGTACTTTAATAATAAAAAAATCGATTATGGCCTTTAAAAAAAATCGCCTATATGGGCATACTTCGAGGATGATGCAGAAAAGTTAGTCTTTCTGCACCATAACCTTCCCCTTCTAAATTTTGATTATGAAAATAATTCAAATGCATAGAAAAAATCTTAACTTGTTTAATACAGAAAATGATTAAATTATGTAGGTACCTGTTTTATGTACCAATGACTACTTAATACATGATTATAAAAGAAATGAGAACCTTACCCTTCTAAATTTTGATTACCACAATAATTCAAATACATAGAATCCTCCATTTTTCCAATTCAGAAGATGATTATGCACCTGTGTTATGCACCAATGACTACTTAAATGATTATAACAGAAATGAAAATATGAATATATACGTAATCAATCGATTTTAATTTTTCATTTTACCAATTATTTCTCTATGACAAAATATATTATTTAAGTATTCGGTATTCGGCCGAATAATAGATATTCGGTATTCGGCCGAATATAATAAAAGCAGCCGAATAGGCCGAATACCGAATAGTAACCGAATATTCGTTGCAAGTCTAATAAATAGTAAGTACGTAAATATCGATCGAATACATTATAAATTTGAACATTAAAAAACCACGAAAACAAATTGATGACTTTTTTGTCAAGCACAGATTTTTGTCATTCAACCTTCCTCATTCGGAATTCTGAATGTAGGTGATGTAGGGTTTTTTTTTTCAACCGTGAGGGAAAATCCTTCATTGATGTTATGCCGGACTTGACGAGGCGTTGTGCAATAATGCGCTCAAAAAGCTTGCACACCTCGTCGAGCAACACGTTCGGCCGGTACCCTGATGGGGAATTTGCCGGCCGCCCCGCCTTTCGGATTAAGACCAGTTTCCCTGTCTTCCAGACCTTGGGGAACTGGCCTTTTTCGAGGTATGCGCTAAAGAGCCCTATAAGTCGAGGCCCAAGTTCTTCGAGAGCCAGGACCCATGCTCGGCCTGGAATGCCGTCGGGTCCAGGGGCGGTGTTTCTACGGGATTTAAGCCGCAGTACAGCCGCCCCTAGCTCACCCTCCGTGACTACGGGCACGTCGCTCTCGCTGCCTTCCGCGCTGGGCGACTGAGACGGAGCCATGCGCGGAGGAATGTGTTCCTCCGCTCTTGATGGGAACAAGGAGTCCAGAACCCCCTCCAGCCGCTCCGGCTGGAGACTCTGGGTCAGTGGGGGCACCTTGGGGCGTAATTTGCCCCTCACCATAAGGTACGGGCGCCCCACGGGCTCCGCTCCATCAGCTCCTCGCGGCCCACCTTTTTGGACCGCTTGATGGCCGTTTGGAGGGCCCTCTTGGCCCCCTTGTACCCATTATAGAGCTCCGTTTCTCGGGCTGCCGCATCGTCTGGGCGGCGACGTGTAGCGACCCAGTCCTGAAGTATCCTCCCCCTGTCTCTGGTTTCCCGGGAGCCCCAAGCCTGCAACCAAGCATTGAAATCTCCCAGGATCAGGACAGGGCGAGGCGAGGCGACGTCAAGCTCAGGGAGCCATAGCTCATATAAAACTTTGTTTTATTTCTTATAAAACTTTGTTTTATTTCCTTCTTTCAATTTTTTCTATTCGGTAGCGAGTAGTGGATGTTAAGACTTTGGTTTTTATTTTAAGATCTTAGAAGCAATCAAAGTTTATGCTTGGAAGCCGTGAAGTTTAAAGGCTTAACGAAGCTTTAAAGCTAAAACCTTAAAGCCTTCATGGCTGAAGCCTTGAAGCCTTAAAGCTTGTAAAGCTAAAACCTTAAAGCCTTTAAAGCTTTCATGGCTAATAGCCTTGAAGCTTTAAAGTTTTTAAAGCTAAAACTTTAAAGCCTTAAAAGCCTTTAAGGCTTAGCCTTATACAACACTATCGTAACGCCGCATGACGTCATGTTTTTTCGTGCGTTCAGCCGGCTCCATCGAATAATTATAAGACGTGGTCACGTCAAAATTCAGCTTTCTAGCTATCACGGTTCATGAAATACAGCCTGGTGACAGACAAATGGATAGACGGAGAACGAAGTCTCAGTAATAGGCTTCCGTTTTTTCCCTTGGATATGGAACCCTAAAAAACCACTAGGTATTAATCATCATCATATTTTTTTAATTGTACGGAAGAGGTTTCCGTCTAACCTCCGAAACCTGTTAAGAAAATCTGTGCCAGAGCTTCTCTTGATCGGTAGTTCAACTGGCGACCGGTTAACTTGAACCCCAAAGAAGTCGACAGGACCCCTTCATAATAGGACACTAAAAGTTTGTATCTCAAAAATTGACTAATTTAAAAACAATACTTAAACTTTATTATCGACTAATCCAAACACATCTTCAAAATTCTGTCATCAATAGCAAAATTTAAGCTCCCTCTAAATGACGGATAAAAGTTCAAAGTACACAATTTGAATTTTGAAATAGTTATCTCCATAGAACTAGAAAACTATTTTCCCAATATCAATTTATAAGAAAAAGCTGGTATAGTAAATGCTAAGAAGACAAAGATGACATTGAACATGTAGTTGACAAGTCGAATAGTTGGTATTCAATGATCTATTGTATTATTAGGCTTTATGTTCTTATATAAAAACAATATTTCTAATGTTCTACCTCACAATGCGAGTCGTGAGATCGCTTTACAAGTCAGCTTATGTTTCGCTATACAGCCGGTTGGAACGAAAGCAATCAAGGTAAATGAATGCGTTAATTCCCATTTCGCTTTGTACATTTAATTTCACGCAACCTGAAACCTACAACAGGGTATGGTACACAAGATTGTAAAACGGAACGCTATGTAAATGTTTGAACCTCATCTTATTCTATCTTGGTTTCTTTATTATCTTTTCTAAATAAAAATACTTAGGCTGAATCCCAATAGTGAAAATTCGTTTAACTTAACAGTTTACACATTTTACCTACTCAGCGAAATTTATTGGGTAAAATGTGCTAACATCGTAGTTTAAATTGACGATGAAGTTAAGTCTTGGTTACAAAAACGCTTACTATTTCTTTTTGCGTTAAAATTACTACACCCTACGAGTAACTACATAAACTTTTATACAAGTATGTTACAGAACTCAGACGTGTGTGTGAAGTCTAACAGCATAGGATATTGATTAGTGTGAAAGTGCTCTATTTGAAATAAAAGCAATTAAACAGTGTGTCTGTGAACTCGATGAATTTTAAATTTGATTAAAAAGTATTGAGAAAAGTTTACTGGTCCAAACGTAATAGTTACTAATAGAATTTTTATGAATGACGATTATTGAATAGCTATTTGATATTTAGTTAGTATTTTATGGTCCATTTGGAGTGTATATAAAGCGCCATAGGTGGTTGGCTTACTGCGATAATAAACGGTAAATACTGTTTATGTTATACATGTTATACATGATATAAGTGAATAAAAGTGTGTGATAAAAGGTTTACGTACTTATATAGGTACTTTTTTAAATAAACACACCTTAAGTTGGCATAGACGTTTGCAAGTTGCAACTGTCGTCAATGTTGTTGTGTGAACGGGTAGAAGATGGAAAGAGTGAGGAGTAGGAGACCAGGTCGTGTTTCAATGTGCAAACTTTGGATGCCACGGGGATTGACTCTGTGTACCGAGACAGATAAAACAGTGGCAACCCGAGAATATTAACAAAAAA
This sequence comes from Eilema sororculum, assembly GCA_914829495.1. Classification (NCBI taxonomy): domain Eukaryota; kingdom Metazoa; phylum Arthropoda; class Insecta; order Lepidoptera; family Erebidae; genus Eilema; species Eilema sororculum. The sequence goes on from OU618541.1 coordinate 10,468,279, forward strand.
CTTGGCAATATTTATGTAGACATTTATATACAAACGGTGTTACATATGTAGGTATTTTCATAAACTTTGACGGTCGCTCTCGGTTCGCAAGTTCAGTGGCTTTTACCCATCTCTAAAAATGTACTACAAAAATTACCCAGTGCGTCTAATTAAGTTTTTACTTCAAGATTGGAAGTAGTACAATTCGGCAGGTTACGACATCTATATATATACCAGAGGTTATTAAGTCAATTAACTACTTAAATGGAAAGAAATTAGGAAACTGATGAAATTAGTTCCCGTCAAAAGGGAACAAGATTTTAATAAAGCGATGTAGGCTTGTCACGGTTTACGGCTTACGCTGCTTTAATTAAATGTGGTCTCAAATGAATAAGCTTAATAGTAGGTACATTGTTAATTATATTTATGTTATAGAAAACGACAGGAGAATACAATTTTATTCCATGCCTCTCTTTCTCACCATTGGGTTTTTACGGGCTCTTTTTGTATCGGCACACGGAAAAAAATATTACATTTTTTTGTTAAACATCGTAACTTCTTAATTTTAAGTTTTTATATGCTGTATTACGATGTTCTGCTGGAATACAAATATTGTTAATTCATTTTTTTCAGGACTCGATTTAATACCACTATTAGGTTGTTTCCTATGCTGTCTAGGATTGGGTATCGAAGTGGGTCTACTATGCGGCGTGGGTTTTGATGTGGTTTTAATTCTGTATTATCATTCAAGACCGCCGCTAGATGTTCAGTATATCAATGTAAGTAAATATTTAATAAGCATATTAATTAATTCCTAGCACCCCTCTTGATTTTCATTATGTGTCGTGTACTGTAGACCATAGATGTCATAAATGATGTCATTAATTCCAATGTGAAGCCGGGTGGGTAGTTTTAGTGATATACCTATTGCAGTCCACAGATTGACATAGGCTCCTCCCAATATGTGTTGTAGCATCTGAACAAAACCTTCACCGTGCACAACCAGTCTATCCCAGTCATCTTTTTAAGTCATCGGTGCATTGCTGGGTATCCTACATACCTATACGTATTTGAGAAAACAAAATAATCTTATTTATCAGTTTATTTACTTTTCTCTTTCTCAATTTTCCCAACCGATTCATCACACATATATATAACCAACAGCAGTTGCGGCCTAATCAGTTAATCGATCAAATTACTTATTGGCAATCAAGGGTAAATATCAACTTTTCATCAAGAAATGTTCTCCAAGTTTTACCTTTACCTTTTGCTTGCGGCTCCGCCCGCGTAGATGTCGGTTATCGCGACCAAACTTAGCCTATGAATTATGTGTCCAGGTAGTGTATGTATCCAGGATGTCAGCTAACTCCATGCCAAATTTTATTCAAATCGTTCCAGCCGTTTAACAAACAAATCTATCCATACTTATAAACTTTCGCATTTACAATATTAGTAGGATTATATTTCTCAACTTTCACATACAGAAAAATAATAAATGTAACCAAGTTATCAAAGGTCTGTGACACTTTACTCTCATTTGATACAATTTTATTCCCAGTTACGCTCAAGTTTAAAGTTATGCCCGGATACCTTTTCCACTAAGACTAAGTTTAACACTTTGACGTTATATTTTTCATTCAATAGTGGATTTGTCTCTTTACGGTGAAACTTAGTGACATTTATAGCAAAATGACGTTGAAGCATGGTTTCTAATGGTGCGTCCACACTTGTGACACGGACAACGGACCGGACATCGCTACAGTACATGTACGCTAAGTGTGGACGGGTGAACGGCTTGACCCGTGACACCGTGACCGTGCATTGCTGGTACTATATACTGGCGGGAGGCGGGAGGCGGGAGGCGGGAGACGGGAGTCGGGAGGCGGGAGGCGGGAGGCGGGAGGCGGGAGGCGGGAGGCGGGAGGCGGGAGGCGGGAGGCGGGAGGCGGGAGGCGGGAGGCGGGAGGCGGGAGGCGGGAGGCGGGAGGCGGGAGGCGGGAGGCGGGAGGCGGGAGGCGGGAGGCGGGAGGCGGGAGGCGGGAGGCGGGAAGTGGGAGGCGCGAGGTGGGAGGTGGGAGGCGGGAGTCGAAGTCGGAGTCAGAGTCGAAGAAGAACTCAGACTTACAATATTACGTTTGTTCGATCATAATTGGTTGAGTACCGGAGATATAACTAAAAGTCCCAATAGCCGACATCCATGCGAGCGGAGCCGCGGGCATCAGCAATTTATTATATATTAGAGTGACTTGATGTGCCCTAACAGAGAAAAGAGACCGGTTTGGATTTGAATTTGATTATTGATTCAGGTTCGGGTTCAGATTCGAATCGGATTCGAATTAGAGTTCGTTTTTCGATGAAATTTCGGTAATCGCCGGGTTCGCTAAATTGATGATACCTATATCCTTAAGGAGCCCATTCACGATCAGTCCGCTTGCAGTTTCAGATCGTATCGGGCGGTCTGCAGTATTAGGCCGACAGCGCCCACACACGAAAGTGATTTTGGCCTACCGGCCATTCCCTCCAGATGGCGGAAGTGAAATTTTCAACAACATCAATATGGGTATCATTTTCGAGGTTTTCGTGGTGACTAATTACGAATACTAATATTACGAAAAGGATACTAATATTATAAATGCGAAAGTAACTCTGTCTGTCTGTCTGTCTGTATGTTACGCTTTCACGCCTATACCACTGAACCGATGAAATTTGGTACATGGGTAGATTAGACCTTGAGAAAGGACATAGGCTATGTTTGTTCGCGACCACCGACATCCACGCGGGCGGAGCCGCGGGTAATAGCTAGTGGATGATATATTCCAAAAACCCTGAAAACGATACCTATATCGATTTTGGTGAAAATTTCGTGTCCGCCATCTCGGATCGCTAAATGGATGATATATTCGCAATCAGCGACCCCAAAAGCTCCGAAAGTATACAGAGTACAAATATATTATTATTGAATTGACGTACCGAGACAAGTCACGACGTGATCCACTACGCACCCCGTGTCAATATTAATGCGTGTCCGCGTGGCTGCTACGCGTGTCATAAATGCAGTGTGGACGTCATTTGTCAAGCAGACAACACCGAACATCCTTTGAAAAAATCCGACTCCGACGGATCACCTCGTGACACATAACTTTGATCCGTGACAGTACCTACACAAATCAGCGTCCACACTAGACCCGAACAGTACATCGTAACACCGTACATTGTCTTGACGTTTGTTCCGTGTCTGATATTTCCTTTGAGTGTTCGGTATGGATAGAGGCGTGTCAGTAGCCTGTGACATTGTCCGCGTGACAAAAACCCGTCCACACTAAAGAACTGACACGCGTGTCTGACGCGGTCACGAAGTGTTAGATTAACATAGATATAGTAAAGTAAATCTAACAGTGTATCTTAATTTGTCAATCTAACTATGTGTATATGTATTTCTAATATGTATATCTAATATAGATATATAACTATTAGAATATATATCTATCGAAAATAGGACATGTCAGGATCTTGCGAAGCAACCACAAATACATAATAGTGCTAGAGGTTCACTATGGTCCAGTTGTACCTATATCCTAGAAACCAAGTTTAACTATTGATCTGTACTAGGGAAATACAAATATTATACGAAGGGGAATACTTAGTTGTGTCATACGATTAATAAAACAACAATCATGACTAAATCGTTCTCTTTTATTCTTTTACACTACGTTAGTTCCCAAAATGCTTTTATTGACAGGAAAGAATTAACAAGAAAACCTGTCTGCCTTCCAACCATGATATAGTCATTCTATAACAATTCATCATGGCGTAAATGTCACAAGTGTGGACGCACCATAAGAATAGTTAAAGCTCCCAAACTCCCGGGTTACCCTAGTTTGACCGAAAAGAAATTGCCAAATTTAGCACTTCCCAAAAATATTTAGCATAATTTCATTTGCCAAATTACTACTTAGCAAAAAATCTTTTCACAAAAATAATTGTACTGCAAATGTTATGTTTAAAGAAGCATTTTTCTGACTTGAACTAACAAGTGAAGACAGGAAAACTATAAATCCACCGGTTTCCGTAACAGTTACAGTTTAGAGAGAGGTACAGCTGTAAGAGTTTATTCTAAGTGGGAGATAAGCCCACAATCTGGAAATATTAACACAAAATTTTGTATCCCACAATAGGACGGTATTCTACCTCCTTACTACGCAATCCATCCCGTTGGTGGCCTGACTTTTGCTGGTGCTGAAAGAGTTCGTTCCAAACTATTGGCGTTAAGACAGCAAAAATTAATCCCCATCATAAATCAGAATGGTGTGTCAAGGAACGGAGTGAATGGCAATGCTATAGGAAATGATGTTGAAGCCAGTGGAATGAGATCTGCAGAGGTGCTCATCGTGTACTGCGACGCTTTGTATAGATTGGATTATACGTTTTTGCAGGTTTGTAAAGATTATATTTATTACTGTATGCTAATATTTAAGGTCTTCTAGTGAAACAGCCGAAATAACTGAGTATTTTTTTTTCTTTTTTTTAACATTCTACACAACGCTATCTAGACCCCTGGTAAGCTTTTATTAGCCTTTGGTTGCTTAGGACCTGCATCTAGTTATAAATAAACGTAAACTGTGTAAAGTAAAGGATGAACATTTGTGGCAACTGACATAAAATTAAAAAAAATAGACGGGGTTAATTCCCTATTCCGAACTATTATCTATTCAGTGGCATGGATATGATGTATGGGTGGTCAGATATTATTTAAATAGGTAGAAATTTTAGTCTTCATAACCGCAAAAGATGATATGCCAGAATTATCGCAACCGTACAATATACTGCAATTACTTCAAATTATTTTAGTCTTTCATGATTTTCATTACTTACTTCTTTCTCCTGGTATTTATTTCCTTTAAGTAGCCACTTATATCGAAATGGTCAAAATATAACTACGAATTTGGTGTCGAGTCGGACAAAGGAACAGAGAAATAAATTGAACTTCTGTTCTTTGGAATATATAATTATTATAGAAGCACTGAATAACAAGAAAAATTGGGAAAACATTGTGAATTCAACCCAAAAACGGATCCTGGGTTCAAGGTATTATTGCATTTTATATGTTAATAATTTCACAGCGCAGCGTTTGATTACATAGGGATTTTATTCAGTGAGTCATTAGCTTCGCGTACAAAAACAGAATACGAAATTACGTACATTAGGTATTTATGCGATTCAGAAAAATATTAAAGATAGGCGAAAATGGCGCAGAGAGAAAGAGAGGTCTTATTTTATTGGTATGTGATCAGAATACTAAATGGATATCGCTGTGGCCGTCTCGTAATAAATTGCGTTGTTACCGAAGGATAACCCTAATCACTGTAAGATAGTGATATCCCTCACAAGATGACAAAAGATGACCACATTATTAACGAAATTTGAAAAATTACCGTGAACTTGATCGCGGAACCATACTTTATACCTATCTAAATGTTAGGTAATTTATTTTTTCCTTTGCAGTTCGCTGTTTTTCTTTCTAATAGTAAGTTAGCTATTGATTCCCTATTGATAATTAGTCGTTTAAATTGCTGGTAAGGTTAAAAAGGAGTAAATGAAACCATTTATAAAAAGTAAATGTAAAAAAATTATTTTACATTTACTTTCTGAAAGAAGAATTGTTCAATAAACTGTCTGGTTTTGTCTGAACATTGTATTAAGCAGACATGTAATTCGATATAATAAATAATATTACGGCCTAAAATAAGATTTATAGTTCACAAACATGCGCTTGTTATTTTATTTTGTTTGTTTCAGAGTTTAAATATGCTAGTATTAGACTGGTGTAGAACTGGAAGAGTATTATTTTGCAATGTAAGACCATCAGTCAAGGAACAACTTAGTAGTGTACTGCAAAACTGTATTTACTGTGACGATGAACAATTGAAAGTTTACCTGACAAGTAAGTAAATGATTTTTTTTGGAAATAATTAGTACGATGTTAAATTATCCATGCTGCACTGACCTGACTGTCAGTCAATCTCAATCATCTTAATCCAAATAATTACATGTATAGCTCATAAAAAAATTATGAGTGCTTTTAGGTTTTATTTTCAGCATTTTTTATCATATTGTACGAGTAGGTAGATGAAACTCAGAGAATACTCAATTAACAAACAAATACATATAATTAAGAACATAGAAGCTACGCAATCAGTTCTTTTGCAGAGAATTCTGATGCAGCACATTCATGAATTTCCTTTCAAATTTTTCAAATGCATCGATAGCAAGAACACGTGCAATGAATTCTCGTCCTGCCCTGAATAGTATCCTTCACATCTTAGTAAAAAATACTATAATACGTCCATGGTAATAATTATGTGTTAAGTCAATAGTATACCTATCCGTAATTTCGTTTCTTTTCTTTTATGATTTCCTTACCTACACATAAATGTCTTATATTTGTTTAGATTTTGAATTTGTTTGTTGTAACCACGGTTGTAACATAATCCAAAGCCAACCTTAACTGAGAACTAGAGTTCATCTATGTCATCTCAGGACGACTGTGCTTACTTACCCTACAACTTACTATGTACTTCCTAAAAAGCAGCATTTGATAGTGTAAAGACCCTCGTCTTTACGGTACAGCAGTAGGTAGGTATTTCACTGGCTCACTACTACACTCGTATCACAAGTAAGCACACGTCCAATCTTGACTGGTGTCGGTGACAGACTGCCAGATTGACAACTATACTTTGACTACTAGTGTACATGAGACAATGTATGGTATCTTTTAGTAGATACGAACACTACATCCCTTCCTTTTCAACAGGTTTTGTTATACTATACTTATTTAAAGTCAGTTAATCAACAGTGTCGGTTAATCAACAACAGCTTTATTATCTTTTCTTATTTAAAATCAGTAAACTAACAATTAAAGTGTCAAGCTAAATATTAGGTAATTCTTATTTTGCAAAATTATTTATCAACTACAAGATCTTCTGTTGGATTAGACTCATTCGGAATCGCGTGCCATTGGCCTTCTACTTTTTTTAAGTGTACAATATTTCTTCTCAGTCTCTGTCCTGTTTCTTCGTTTCTCACCGTAATGTCTCCTCCTACCGATTTTTCCACTACATGTGGTTCAGGATTAAAAGTAGTTGAAAGCTTATTCAACTTCTCCATTTCCTTTAAATAAACCTTATCCCCTTCGCTTATCTCTGGCTCCTCTGCTCTTCTCTTCCGATCACTGTAATCCTTTCCCTTTTCCTTTTGCAATCTATCTTTATCCCTTACTTCCGAATCATCTCCTGAATTACTTATATTTTTTAACATTGGAATTTTATCGCGGTTTTTTCTTTTAAAGAAGAGTTCTGACGGCGATTTTCCTGTCACTGAATGAGGGGTAGAGTTATACATCATCAAATACTCATAAAGTGCTTCCCTAAGATCTTTTTTCTCACTTGAACTAATCTTTAATCGTTTAACAATATCTCGATTTTGGCGCTCTACTTCGCCATTCATCTGGGGCCAATATGGCACCGTATTAAAAAGTTTAATGTTACATTCTCCACAAAAAGTTTTAAACTCCTCACTTACAAATTGACGCCCGTTATCTGCAGTAATGGAATGCGGATAGCCTAGTCGACTAAACATTTCTTTTAATATTTTAATAATTTGCAAACTGGTAATGGTCCTCGTGATCTTTATCTCTTTGTAGCGACTATAATAGTCAACTACAACTAAAAGGTAGTCACTGTTTGGCAATGGTCCTAACAAGTCCATAGCAATGTCCATCCATGGTTCGGCTGGAAGTTCCCGACGCTTCATTGGCACGGGAGGGTTTGGTAAGCTGACAAGTGTACAGCCCTTGCAACCTTTCACAAACAACTCAACATCTTTATCGATCCTGGGCCACCAGACCTTGCATCGTAGGCGACCTTTCATCCCCACAATTCCTGGATGGCCTTCATGGGCCGCATGTAGTACCCGTGTCCTTAGATTTCCTGGAATGACGATCCTGGCCCCCCGTAGTAGAATATTTTCATAGAAACACAATTCATTTGCGAAAATTTTGTACCGTTTTACAGAGTCATCCCACTGGTCATTATAAATTCCTTTCTTAACATTACTGATTTCGTGATCAATTTCTGATTCTTGAATTATTTCCCTCATAGGGATTGCCTGTGGTCTTGCAAGTTCAGCTATTTGATGTACATAGTCTTTTATCGACGGTTGATTGGGCGCCATCTCACACAATCGAGATAAGGGATCCGCAATATTGGTTTTCCCTGGTTTGTATTTTATGTTGTAACGATATGCCTGAAGGCGCAACACCCATCTCTCGACTCTAGCGCATGGTCTGGATTTGGGGTTAAATATAAATTCGAGGGGCTTATGATCAGTTATCAAATCAAATACCTTTCCAAAGAGAAATGTATTAAAATGCTCGATAGCCCAAACGAGTGCGAGCGCTTCTTTTTCCGTTTGACTGTATTTTCTTTCACAATCATTTAGTGTACGGTTACCGAACGCAATAATTCTAGGTCCTTTATTATCGGTTTGCACCAGAACTGCACCTAAACCTACTGGGCTTGCGTCCGCTATAACTTGTGTCTTATCCTTAACGTCATAATAACCAAGAGTTTTTATTTCTGATAATACCTTCTTTAGCTCAACAAATGCCATTTCTTGATCTTTCTTCCAATATACTTTTAAGCTTGCTTTCTTTCTTAGTTTTTTTCTCAATAGTTCTTTTAGTGGTTCGGTTGTAGTTGCTAAGTTAGGGATCCATTTATTTATATAATTAACCAGCCCGAGAAAACTCTGTAATTCTTCGATCGTTGTTGGGACTCTAAACTCAGATATACTCTTTATATATTTTGGTAACGGCTTTACTCCTTCTGAAGTTAATACATGCCCCAAAAAGTGTATTTGTTTTACTGAAAATATACATTTAGTTTGATTAAGCAGAACGTCATTATCTTTTAGTACTTGTAATACTTTAGCCAATCGTAAATCATGTTCTTCTTTATCACTACCCCAGACTAGAATGTCGTCGATGAAATTTATTACTCCTTCGCATTTAATCAATATCTTTTCAAGAATTTTTTGAAAAAGTTCAGGGGCGCAGGTTATCCCAAACATGAGTCTTTTGTACCGACAGAGCCCCTTAGAAGTAATAAATGTAGTTAGATGCCTGGAATTTGGATGCAATTCTATTTGATGGAATGCGTCCTTAATATCCAACTTCGAGAAATATTGGGCTTTTTTTATTTTCGGTAATAAATGTTCCATGCACGGTAAAGGATGGTTCTCTCTTAATATGGCCGCATTCGCGCGACGCATGTCAACACAGACGCGTACGTCACCATTATCCTTTAGAATGGGTACAATGGGGGAAACCCACGGTGATGGCTCCCGCACCTCTTCAATGATATCTAAATCGAGTAACTCTTTTATTTTCTTATTTATTTTCTCTTCTATCGGTATAGGTATTCTTCGGTATGGTTGCATAACAGGTTTTACTGACGTATCTATGGGAATTTCAATGGAAATGTTTTTAAATTTTGGAAATGACTGTGACCCTCCTTGACTACAATTAATCTGGTTCACATCTACGCCTAATTTCAAAACCTTAAGACGCATTGCAGTGTCTTTTCCTAGTAAATTTCTGGATCCATTTTCGATGACGTAAATTGTAGCCCGTTCTTCTTTTCCGTTAGCCTTTATTACAGCTTCAAACGATCCATTGACATGTAATGGAGTCTTACTACCATATGCTAAAAATATTTTATTTGGTTCTCGAACCTGTTTGGAACAATGTACCTTGTTTCTTTTTAAATACTCCCAAGTTTTATCCGATACCAAATTCAATTTGCAACCCGAATCTATTAACATTTCTAAGCTTACTCCTCCTATTTCACATTTTATTGACGCATCATCGTTTAGGTTAAATATGTATTCTACTTGTTCGTCTTCTAGGGAATTAACAGTTGTATCTTGTTTTTGTCTTTTGAAATTGTTTTTGTCTGAATCCTGTTTTCGTTCTGATTTCCGTTTTAATTGATGAGATTTTATTCGACAACAGCGTTGGTAGTGGCCTAATTTGCCACAACCATTGCACTTCTTCCCTTTAGCTGGACAGGCGGAACCTTGAGAAGTATGTACTGCATGGCCGCATCTACCACATTTATTTTCCCATCTGGAATTATTCTTGTATGTAGTTTTTATAGCATTGATTTCATTAGCTTTTGTCTTGTCTTTTTTTTCGTAATTTTCTAATTGGTGATTAACTATTTCTAGTGTATTTGCAGCTGAAATTACTTTATCTAATGTTATTTCGCCATCCATAGTAAGAATCCTCTTTCTTAATTCTGACGATAGACAATTTCCGGTTATCTGGTCAATAATATGATCGTCCGGCTTGTCGAACTTACATCTGCCTGCTTGGTCTCGTAGTTTAAGCAAAAACTGTTCGAAATTTTCACCTTCGCTTTGCGTAATTTGTCGAAATAAGTGTCTTTCATAAGTCTTATTTTGTTTGGGAAGAAAGTATTCGTCTAGCTTTTTAATAGCTACGTCAAAAACATTAACGTCCTCTTTCTGATCAACATTAGCACCTGGCTGGTATAAAATATATCTTGAAGTGAAGATCCACCTAATACTAATAACGTTGCCCTCTTCTTAACGTCACTGGTAATATCAGATGCTTCAAGGTAAATAAGGAGTGACCTCTTCCATTTCTCCCATTTCAGTCCCACAGAAGAACTATCACCTTCGAGAATTAATTTCTCCGGAGGCGGTAGCTGACTTGACATGATGGATCGTTCTTTGGGGCGGCCTGAAAAGACATCCAATTGAATGGAATTCCGAAGTCCTAATTCTAATTCCAATTTAATGGAATTCCGATGTGTAATCAATTCCAATTTAATGGAATTCCGGTGATCAATTCCAATTGAATGGAATTCCGATGATGAATTCCAATTTAATGGAATTCCGATGTGTAATCAATTCCAATTTAATGGAATTCCGATGAGCAATTCCAATTTAATGGAATTCCGATGATCAATTCCAATTTAATGGAATTCCGATGTCTAATCAATTCCAATTTAATGGAATTCCGATGAGCAATTCCAATTTGATGGAATTCCGATGAGCAATTCCAATTTAATGGAACTCCGATGAGCAATTCCAATTTAATGGAATTCCGATGAGCAATTCCAATTTAATGGAATTCAATATCTTTCCATAATTCAAACTGAATAAAATGTAATAATTTAAAGTGATGTATAAACAATATCTACCTTAGTTTGGTAGGTAGGCGAAAGGCAAGTATGGCGTATTTTATTATTGAAGTAGGTATGTACGAACAATGCTGTCTTGTAATATCATGTAGGTACCTACTGTTACGTAATAATTACTAAAGTAGTAATATGAATTATAGAACCAATTTAAAACACTAATATGTACATACTTATTAAAGTTAAATAGCTTAAATATGTCACGAACAGTTTTTTAAATAAGTGCAGGTTCATTCGGTTACAATACAAAGGTTTGGTATAAATAATAGTCGCTAACTTATTTGATTCTATCGCCTCTTTGTTTACGTTAAATTATTTCACTAACGAGGCAGGCCTGGGAAGTATGGAATGTGATATTCAATGACTGGGGTCTTATACTCGCATGTAAACAAACAAATTTTATTTAAGGTAGATAGATTTACCATATCACTTATCACGGTGTTTTGGGTCTTAATGTCTATTTTGAAATGGCATTTCAATATGTATAGTTACCTATTTCAAATACTAGCATGAATCATATTTGCGCTTGTGTAGGCACCCACAAAATATCACTACATACGTCCTTTCCCCCAAAAAAAAAAATTCTGACCTTTATCCTCGTCGCCACTTGTAAAGACCCTCGTCTTTACGGTACAGCAGTAGGTAGGTATTTCACTGGCTCACTACTACACTCGTATCACAAGTAAGCACACGTCCAATCTTGACTGGTGTCGGTGACAGACTGCCAGATTGACAACTATACTTTGACTACTAGTGTACATGAGACAATGTATGGTATCTTTTAGTAGATACGAACACTACAGATAGGTATAGATTGTGACCAACCCGGAGGCTATGTTCTTCTTTTCCTTGATTGCATTTTCTTCGCCGGTAACCACTCGCAAGAGATGAGACGCTTTATTTGTCAGTTTAAAAGCAGTTTAAAATATTAAAACAATCTTATCTCACCCAGTGTTTCACAATATTTGATTGAACGTGAAATCCAGTCAGTGCAGCATAGTTAATAATGTATTATTGGAATCATGCCATTCGTTAATATGCAATCAGTGTAATTCATTTTTCGAACTAAATTTTAATTGCTGAAAGTGCAATGCGATATTCATTTTGGTGTCGTTGTTTCAGTTACAGTGAACGAGCAACACGGTACTAATGACACAACATTATAAAGCCTGATATTGTATTATTTTATGTTTAGCAAAAATTTTTACTACAGTTGATTGCTATAGTATTACTACCAGGATAAAGATTTGTGTACTAACAGTCAGCATCAGATCAGATCGATATTGATAAACAAAGTGCCCAAAACAGTCTTAATTAAGTACTAGCATTTGCTTCTTATTGTTGACGGATTGTTGTGATTTTTGGAACGCACCATTAGTTCGGACAATAATATCGATTTGATCTTAATACCTTCGTTTCAAGATCACTTTAAGACTTTGTAGTCAAGATACTGACGCTGACTGTACCACAGTCAGATCAAGTTCTTAATATATATAGTTTCATGCAACTGTTTAAATTTAAGATTGAGTTTAACGTATACGATCAGCAGTTGAAATCTTCTAGTCGAGTATTTCAATACGAAGTTGGACTATTGCTTGCTTAGCGTCAATAGTTAAGATAACGAGTTGCTAGTAGGTAAATAATACGTGGTATAAGGATACAATTTTAATCAAAGGTCACTATAAAACGAGGTTAGAACCACAAAATTAAAAAGCTAGAAGGCAGCAGTTTTGTTGACAATTTATGGAAAGAGAATTTTATATTGCATTATTATCAGCTTGCAATGTGGGTGCTAGCACCTCTGCCTACCCCTTCGGGGAATATAGGCGTGAGTTTATGTTATGTTATGTTTTATGTTATTTAACAGCTTCTAATGTTAACATCGTCGTTTTAACATCTCCATCGAGAGTACAAAAGTCATCGAAGCATCGATCTGTGTAACTATTTACAGTTGGCTGGACGTCTATGCTGACTCGGAAGCTTGAAGCTTCGTATTAGCTTTGAGAGATCTACACACAGTCTCTATCTCTGTGTGTGCATAATGTTGTCTGGTCAAAAATGTTTTCGCATTCGTACCTATGTCAAAATGTCGATTTTGTTATGTGTCTGATAAATTTAATATACTCCGTGCATAGGGGTAGGTATATGGATAACAAAATGATACCAAAATATTGTTTTCTTCTGTCAATGTAATATTTCGCTTTTGATTAAAAAACAATGCAATATAATAGTCGTAGTAATTAGAAACATTGTCTTGTTGCTATTCCTTATAGTAAGTTAGGCAATAATGCACCCAGTTGGCTACTCCGAGAAGTTTTGAGAAGATTAGTGAAGAAATACTTAGTTGTGCAGAATTTCTCATGATGTTTTCTTTAATTTTTAAGTAAGCAAGTAATTTAAGTATTATTAAAAAAAATGTTTGGCAGAAATCGGCATCTAGAATTGGTGCCCAAAACAGCTGGATGTAGATTTCCTAAGTAATACAGTATTTAGTACCTTAATGTAGATTAGCGTAAACCTTTAGCAGCTAAAAGCATGAGGCAACCTTTGACTTACGTTGCCTGTAAATGTGTCTAATATTATTAAGGTAAAATGTTAATTACCATAAATGGAAAACTTAAACTGTGATAGATTTAAAGTAAATGTTAATAAAAGCAATCTAATCCAACATCAACTCAACATTACTTTCGAACTATAGTGTGTGGCATAGAGGTCAAATTTTATTTTAATATGCCAATAGTAAAAAAATGGGGGTATCCGCGTCGATTTTTCAGACGTAAAAAAAAGAAAAGAAAAAAAATTGTTTTGAATGTGTCTCGTTGTGAATTAGTATGATAGCATTTAAAAATAAAAAAAGTAATTTTCTTTATCGCGCTATCCCGAGTTAGTAAAATAAATTTAAAAGTTTTACTTTAGTTAGAACCTACTGTAATTTTAACCTACTCACGATCGTGAGTGAGTTTCGAGTGGCTAAACTTCGACGGGGCGAATGTGTAACTACATATAGCCCGAAGTAAGAACCACGGAGCGAATGTTGCTAATTCAGTAATGTATTCCGAACATCATTTCAAAATCTTCAGATTTTGGATTAGATTGTTTATTAATGTTTGCAGTTAGTATTATAACTATCTTTAGATATTAATGTTACACCAATGTACACACTAAGGGAATAATGGTGCGGTATAAAATGTTAGCTACATTTTTATTTGTAGTAATATTTAACTAAGTCAGTGATAGTTGTGTTTATGATAAATGCTATCAAATGTGTACAGGAGCAAATAATAATAATTAAATACTATTTTTAATCTAAGTAAGTTTTATTTTTTCCTCTACAGGAATGATTATTATCTATCTACTTCTTAGTACATATTTGTGCCACAAAGAAGAATTTGAAGCCGTCCAACTAGATCTTCAAAATGGTGTCTGTTCTTTTTGAACCATCAAAGATTTTTATTGAACATCATAGAATATAGATCTCATAAGAAACCTGTCTTTTGATTTTCATAGCAATCACGGTATTTTCTGTGTAAGCATATCTTTAAATAATTTCAGGTGATTATTTATTTTCTTTAATTATTATGCTATGTTGAGTTTGTATACAGCAGGATACAGCACTGCTTACACTGTAAGCAAGTTATTCTTCGCGACCGTGTCTTGAGATTCACAACATTGGCTTTAATTTCACGGTTTTGTGAAGGAATACTGATGAAATGTTGAATGTTGTGGAAATATTCTTTGTGAGTGAGATAGTTCAGTTTTGCCACTACAGTTGGTTACATAGGGCAAGATGTCCAAACACTAAAGTGGTTCCAAACACTTTAATTAAAAATCTTTTTTTAATTAAAATTAAAAAAAGATTTTTAATTAAAGTGTTTGGATCCGTTTGTTTACTATAAATATACGAGTTTATGCTTTTAACTCGATTAACTAACGTAAAGGCCAATGGAAAACTTACAGACGCAGACACCTAACATGATAACTTGATAAACTGTCTTCTTTGTCATAGGATGGTTGTAGGTCTTGAACATTTTGTAAGTTTAGTATTTGATAATTTTTTTTTTTTATGAAGCTCAGTGTTGCAGAACATCCATCCGAAAAGATTTATTGTCAGTTTATTTCCTATTATACAATGGTCACGGAGTTATGATTCGGATAAAACTATAGGAGATTTAATAGGTGTTGTAACTGTTGCTTTCTTGTTGATACCACAATCGATGGCATTCTCCGTACTCGCCGGTTTCGACCCACAGGTATCTACTAACATAACATCAATACTTTAAGAGGTTTAACATTACTGTATAATTATGTATCAAAGTTTATGTAGTGGTTTGTCAGAAATATTCTTTTTCTACAACCCACATTTTAATTTCATGAAGAAGTAAGTCAGTCGGCATCAACCTGTATACATTTTAGATTCTGTGTTTCTACTTGAACTCTCGTAAAGATACAATCCGATTACACGTTCCTTGTCCTGGAAATCAAACCCGAGTTGTCATACCTACTACTAGTCTGTACGGCTCTTATACCCCGTCCATCATATTATTGTATTTTAGACAGATGGAAGTAGTGATTGCAGGAAAATCTAAAATATCGACAAAGTTAAAAAACTTGATTAAAAAATAATTAATCGATAAATGAAAATATTATGATAAATATATGATTTCATGTGGAATTATAATCTATTATCTTTTTGTACATAAAATAAAGCAGTAGATATTTCGTGTCTATACCTACAATTTACAAATGTATTTTAAAACGATTGTGGGCCATAACGCACACGCTAATCTCCAAAACAAAAAAACTGACTTCTAGAAGAATATTCCAACATGCTGATTTCCTGGTATTTATTGAAGAGTTGCGTGGTCTGTTTCTGAAACCCATCATCAGATCTATAAGTAATTTAAATGGGACCATTTTGGAATAAACCTCTTTCAAATTAAAAAGAATTTTGACAATCCACACATATGACGGAGTTACAAAAATCATTTTTCCGTAAAAATCATACAAATATAAAAAATCCGAATTGTTGTTTAGAAATCGGTTAAAAATCGCCAGTTATGTAATATCTTTTAGAAGAATTATTTTCTGTAGTCGATATCGATAGTGACATTTTAAGTTAATAAAATAAAAGCACAGTCGATGGACTAACTACATCCCTAAAATTGCTTTCTGGCTGACGTGACGTTGTCAATGAAAAATGACGTATTGGCACCCAATTTTTGTTAGGATTTTCAGGTGTTGACGCTAGAACAAAGTTATACCGACCACTGTCAGTGAGCTGTCTAAAATACAATAATATAATGGACGGAGTATATAGATTATTTTGTTTGATACTTTATCATTACCTGAAGCTTTGTTTAGTAACATAGATCTGAAAACACCAACCCCCTCTTCCCTAGTACTGGTTACGACCCATGATTATATTAATTTGAGGATAATATTATATTGAGGATATAGGTAATATTAGTGGGAAGTAGATTAAATGCACTATTAAGTAGTCGTATTAAGCAGCTACCTAATTTCTAAAACGAACTAATTATTACTTCAGGGAATTGGGGCCTCAACACAGGCTTGATACAAATACTTAGTTTAACATCGTGTAATGAATTTTCAATTAAATTGTACTACGTTATATTTTTCAAAGTATCGAATTAAGATAAAACAGATGGCAGTTTCCTAGAAGTGTCTGGGGAGTAGATGTGTTTGTTAGCGTACGGCGTACCTACATGTTTATTGTCACGTCTTGCGCTGCCTAGATTACTCACTGATATTGCGTCCTTTGATTAAACGTGGACCTTACAATGTTTCCAACTACTGACCGATCTACACCAAAGCGTCGAATGTGTTTCCCCATCGACCAATGCAAATAGAGGTAGGTATGTACGTGTCAGCGAATAGGGATAGACAAACCTACGTGATTTTTTGGTATCCGCTCCGTGCATTCAGCATACTTTGAAGGTGGGAAGCCATCGGATAGTGCTTCTGCCATCGCTACTGGTGCACAGTGTCCATCTATCAACTAAAAGACTAATCAGCTAATTTATTACATTACAGTATGGATTATACGGTTCATTTAGGGAGGTTTTCGGGAGGTTTTGTGTATGCACTGATGGGGAATTGTGCTCAAGTGTCCTTAGGTCCATCAGCAATGTTGTCCCTTCTCGTATTTACACACACATCTGGCACTAATATAAATTTTGCAATACTTCTATGTTTGATGACTGGCATTGTTCAAGTTGTGGCTGGATTAACGCATCTGGGTATGTATTATTTATACAAGTGTAGCTTTTTGTTAACTTGCTTAATTTTGCTAATGATGTCTGATGAATTTTAAGAAACAATTCTTACATCCACTTTAAGTGAAAAAATGCTGGCACTTCTTAGTTGAACTGTCATTATCGAGTCGCTAATAAACATTGATCGCCATAATCTAGCTCTGCTCTAAAGGAGACAAATAGAGCAACAATGTATGAGATATTTTCACTTTGGTGGATGAAAGATCTATTTATGTGGAGTAATATGGCCTCAAATCCATACCATGTTATACACAGTGAGGTGCTGTTGAGTAGATTAACTCAAACTGATCATCAACAATACGAAAGTAATCATGCATGTTTTTTTTATTCCCTAGGCTTTCTTATAAAGTTTTGTCGGTACCCGTATTATCAGGCTTTACATCAGCTGCAGCAGTGCTAGTCGCGTCGTCGCAAATAAAGTCACTACTAGGCTTAAATTTTAGAGCCGAAACATTTGTAGAAATATGGAAAAATATCATCGAACATATAGGTGAAACTCGGGTGACGGACACGGTGCTCAGCGTGACTTGTTGCACTGTTCTGGTAGTAATGCAGGTAGGTTACACTTTTGGATAATATAGATATATAACTTATCATCATGTCACTTCAAAGAAGACATTTATTTTCTATGTTACTCTCGAAATTCTATTTGAATTTCTTGTCTTGCAATATACCTAATATTAAATAAGTACCTACATATATCAATTATTTCACCTACAGGCAAAAGTGCGTCATAGGCTTTAAAGTCAGCTGAACTTAGGTAGTCATAAACAAAAGCCATTTAATCAAAAGCCATTTAATCAAACAGCTAGGGAAATCACTTGTTCCTGTATGGTTATAAGAAGTCCAAGGCGGGTGACGCTGCTTTTCTCAATAAAGCTATCACTAACTTTCTGTCTTATATCTGGGTGGTACCCCATCATATGAATGCATCAGCCAGACAGAAATGGCGTAACAAACGCTACGGCTGAAAATCATTCAGGCCGATAACTGAACGGCACTGTTTCACAGCCTAGGTGGTTGAACGGCTGATGAAACTAGTTTGCTGGAACATATATACGAAAATGTCTAATTTTATTACTATATTATTTATATCTATCACTAAAAGATCAGCTGTCATTATAATTTCAGCAACTAAAGAATATCCATATAAAACAGCCTCTTAATAAAAAAGAGAAGCGTTCAGCGGCAGTGAAAAAGAAAAGTTTATGCCTCCTGAGTGAGTCCAGGAATATCGTCGTTTTGATTCTGGCTTCATTACTTGCGTTCATTATATACAACGATTTAAATTACCTACCCCTTTCTCTTAACTGGTAAGTACCCGTCCATGATTAGTAGAACTATGGAAGTATATTATATTATCTGTGGTAGAACCATAAATAATCGGCATAAAATGTGTTGTGTTGTAAGGAGAAGTTGCCGTATATATGACTTCAGTCTCGTTCGCGCCTTATTCCTGCCATATTCGTGCCTTATCATTTTCCAGAGTTAATATATGAATTAAAAAAAGAAAAAAATATGTCTTTTCTGTGATAAAGTTGAATAAAGATTTTGAACAACAACTTTCAAGTGCACGATGGGTTAACATTTACTTCATATTATTGTATTTATCACTAAATTACATTTTCTGTGATTTCTTTGATGCAATGCGAGAGAATGCGAGCATTATAGGTGCTGAAATTATTGATAGATATTTGTTTTCTCAATGACAGGTCCCATAACACCTGGTCTCCCTACGCCTCAACCACCTGTGTTTGAATCACAAGTAGGAGACAAATTATATAAAGCTGGCGATATGTTGTCACACCTCGGTGTTGGTCTAATTGTTGTACCAATGATAGGAATTTTGATTAATATTACTATTGCTAAAATATTTGGTAAGTAATTATGTATAAATAACGGCCTGTTATTATATACCACACTGTGTACCTGTACCTACTACTAGACTTGCCATTGCCATTGCCTATCCGTGTGGTGACGGAGAAAGAATACGAGTATAATAACTGTAACCACCCCATCTCATCCGAAAGATATTTTATGTAAGAGCCGACTAATGGATAAAAGAATGACACCTTTTTTTTTTCGTCCGGAATTCCTCTCGGAAACCCGCCCTGCCGAAGCCGGAAGGGGAGGTTATGTCGGGCTCGAACCGACTAAAACCGCACGCCGACTGTGGGTCGTGGTGCTAGTACAGTGATGAGGTTGTCATCGCCATATCCCTCGCACCCCGGCTGACCCAGGGCTTTCCTATCCTTACCGTCTGGCCCTCCACGGGAGGAGGGACAACGGTGTCCCCGACTCGTCCCGGAGCGGGGAGGCGAGCTTTTCAGCTTTTCACCATTTCAAATTCAAAATTCAAAATTCCCATCTCACCCTCGGACCGTGACACAATTTTTGGGTCTAAATTAAGTGATGGAATTTGAATACTCAGGAGCCTAGTATGCAACTGGGTCTGTCGAGGTGCGAGAGATATGCTTTTGGTAATATCACCTTCGGCAACCAAGGACCCAAGATGGCGTGCGTTTTAGTCGGTTCGAGTCCGACATAACCACCTCCACCGGCTCCGTGGGAGTGGTATCCGTGGGGATGTATCGCACGATAAAAAAAAGGAGCCTAGTATGCATAGAACTCATAAATATTTACCATATTATAAGTTTGGAAATGTTATATGCGGATCTCACCACAGTTCCCTTCTAATTTTTTTTTTCAGCTAAAGGAAAAACGATAGACACAACTCAAGAGATAATGGCACTTGGAGTTATGAACATTGTCAGTTCTTTCTTCTTATCGATACCAGAAAATAGTGCCATCAGCCGCTGTGCTGTAAGCGAAGCATCTGGAGTCAGTATACCCGGTGCTGGAATTTATTCAAGTATGCTCGTAGATTATTGCCTTTCAACAACCATTGTTCATTTTTATCGGTAAACATCTTATTAGTTAGTTACAGTACTGTACCTACCTGGAAAAAGAAGAGTTGAGAGTCCAACTAAGGTAGACTTTGCTTCGATTTTGAAGAATAGTCTGTCTGTGTAGGTATACTTAAGAGGACTTCCTAGCTAGCGAATAATCCTGAGCCTGTTATTTGAACGCCACTATTGCCGTCGCCCCCGTCTCACTCCTGTCCCCGTAGAGTGCAATAAGGATAGCCGCAGCTCAGACCGATTTTATCACAATTTTTTTGGGCAAAATCGCGGTTTCGTATTTCCCGTTTTATTAGGAAATAGCGTATCCATGTTCCTGTTATTTTTTATAACGTTAAAACCTTTTCGAATTTTTCTGGTAGTCCTCCAAGCAAGCCGGTAAAAATTTGTCATTTTTTATCATCTTTAGACGATCATATTTTCTTATTTTATTGATTGCCGACAAAAATAAAATAACAAGGACATCGTACAGAAGATCTTGATTTTACGAAAACAAAAATATTGTTGTAGAAGCAATATTCAGGAAGGAAAAAGGGGAGAACGGTACTATGGAGAAACAGATGCTAGGAAGTCCTCTTAAGGGACGAATATATCTACGCAAGTTTCATTTCGATTCCTGAAGAATGTGTTTGGGTGTCCTAGAACGTGGAAGTCAGCCACGTAATCCAAATTGAAATAGAGGACAATGGTAAGGATATAATATAACATATTGTTTTCTTATCAGACTATAAATAAGTCGATACACATACTGCGAGGGTTAGTTTGGTAATGATTAATTAGTCAATAATGGATTACATTTCTAAAACTGAATTATATTCTCAGGTTTACTTGTAATTTTAACATTGCTGCTGCTGACACCGTATTTTTACTACGTTCCACGCGCTGCACTTGCATCTGTAATTTTTTGCTCCGTGCTGCAAATGGCAGAATGTGCCATTCTTAAGAAGTTAGTGTTAGTGAGAGTAATATCCTCTCAACTGGTGTTTTAATTTAGAAAATAAACCGTAAAAACTACCTGAGCCCCTTTTTCCCAGATGGCGGGGACAAAGGTTGCAGCGCCACAAACTTGGATACCCCCCCCCATGATATAAAAAAAATGCATCCTCTAGATCAATGCAACCCCAAATGTAACTTATCAATGGAGAGTTGGTATTGATGAAAAGAAAGGTGGAGGTCATTAATCTTATTACCTTCTGGGCCCGCCGAGGCCGAACGCCGTCAGCAGGACACTTTAATATGAGTTTTTTTAATCATCAATATTCTCAATTCAAAATTTCAAATGCTGAAAATAGATAATAGTACTAGCGTAACTATAATATCAATTAAAATATGGCTAGGTACATAAATGTTGCGTCTATTTAATATTGCATAGACCGCTAACCGCAACGTCATATCACATGCAACGTTGATGCGTGCACTACACCACAATATTAGTTCAAAATTTTGCCATAGCGTTAGATTCACTACAAATTATTTTCTATATCATCATTTTGTATTTTGTGTTCGCCACCTGGCGAATGGGAATTAACATTTCTTAGTTGCCACCCGAGGTGTCAATCGGGATTTTTTTTTTGGAAAGGGTCCCAGTGGCCACTAGATGTGGCAATGTTGGGGGTAGCAAACGGGAATGACCCTAAGAGTTACATGTAGATATTTATTTCATCAACTACTCACTGCCTACAGTTCTTTGACTCCAGATGAAAATGTTTAATGCGTTCTCAAAATTTTCATTCTATCTCTATATGTTTACCATGTGGCTCATTCTTTGTTACAGAGGTTAAAAATGCTGGAAATGGATTGGCATCGATGCTAAACCAGCTGTCAAGGAACAATTACGCAGCGTGTTAAAATACTCTATTTACTGTGATAGTGTAGAACTGGGAGCACACCTTACTAGTAAGCATACCTACCTGTATTGTCGACGCGTTTACGTTTTTGAGTTTTCTTCTATAGAGAGAGGAGACGTAATCCAAAAATCCGCAAAGAATATCAGAGCTAAAGAATCAAAGAATTTATTACGTTGAGTAGGAACGGTGGAGGAGGAAGAAGGCGTACATAACTAATACAAAATTTAACCCTAAAACTATAGGATGAATGGATTGTGTGAAAGTTAGTATAGTAGGTACGAATGGGTGTGAGTGATTGTGTGATTTGATTGTGGTAGGAATAAATGTCTACATTTAATAATAATTAGACTTTATTATTTCAGTTGCAACCAAGGAACAACACAGTACTAAGGAAACAGCTGTATAAAGTCTTCTGCTTTATGCATGTTTATCAATTATCACATTTATGACTCATTTACTTGTTTATTAGTAAGTCGATTAATGTACATCATTGTTAGTTAATTTCATCATGTGTATTTATTTTTTATAACTTGCGATTCCAAATGTTTTTCTTTGATCCTAACTTAATCAGATCAAGTACGAGCATATCGCTAAAACATAATATTCTGAGCTGAGCATTAGTCGGATGAAAAAAGCTTAATCTAAAACCGGAGATGCCGCTATTATTCTTCGGAAACTAGGTGGTTTATATCTTAGCGCTGCCTATACTTACCTGACCATAGTCTAAAAGCGTTGTTGTTCATATGTGTCCTACTGTTTTATGCAGTTTTATGTACCTATGTACCTTTTTTTTTGTGCGGAAATCCCCTCGGATTGCATCCTCGGCAGGGGGGTCTGCCGGAGCCGGAAGGGGAGGTTATGTCGGACTCGAACCGACTATGTATGTACCTACTTTGTAAACAAGAAGTATTAACTGTTTTAATTAATGTGGTCTGTTTAAATTATTTACTGCCACACGTTAAAATAAGTAAGTATATCATAATAATTTATTTTAGGTAAATATATAAATATATTTTTATGTTGTGTTTTTCTATTTTAACTTTATACTAGCTCCCCTAATTTTGCGAGTTTGTTCCAAACTTCCATTGATTTTTTTATCAAAAAATCAATGTTTAAAAATGATTGTAACATCATTCATTGATTCCGATAGTTCGTAAGAAAATCGGTAGATGACGCTACGTCATCGCCTTAAAGACGTATAAGGAGGGAAATTTGAATCGTATCGGGCGTGTCTCGGTAGCCGAATTGGTCAGGCATTCCCCCTGTAAGGGAAAGACTGCGGGTTCGAGTCCCGCCCGAGAAGATTCTTTTTTCCCTATGTATTCGATTTGTATAGTTAGCATACTTAATGCTGTAAAAATTCCTTCAATTTTTAGGGCGCAGTTATCAAAAAATCAATGTTTAAAAATGATTGTAACATCATTCATTGATTCCGATAGTTCGTAAGAAAATCGGTAGATGACGCTACGTCGCCTTAAAGACGTATAAGGAGGGAAATTTGAATCGTATCGGGCGTGTCTCGGTAGCCGAATTGGTCTGGCATTCCCCCTGTAAGGGAAAGACTGCGGGTTCGAGTCCCGCCCGAGAAGATTCTTTTTCCCTATGTATTCGATTTGTATAGTTAGCATACTTAATGCTGTAAAAATTCCTTCAACTTATTTTGTGTCCACAAGGTGTCCACCAGTGTCCACCGTATTCTTAGTCTATGACCGTAGTGTATTCTAAACATAGACTTTGAATACCTACACTATGTTTATTTTAAACGTAGACAGAGAAGGACATAGACGAATTGATAGCTTCCATCGCATTCACACAAGAAAAAGACCAACTTACGCCAATGTCGTGTGAAGAAATGAGACAGAGTGACTAGATTTTCTGTCTCCTCTGCCGTGCCGGTTTTTACTACGGGCAGCAAACTAGTTCGCGAAACAAACCATAAAGAAAAATATGTACGAAAGTAAACAAACTTGACAGATTTTCAGTTTACTTTTATTCGTGTATTTATAACGCAATAATTGTTCTTAGACGTGCTACAATATTCGCAATTTGTTATTCAACATATATAGTAAACACAACTGAAGGAAACATGGGACGGTGCAGTGTTTTCCATTGTAAAAGCGATAGTGAAAGGAAATTACCAGGCGTATCTTTTCACTCGTAAGTAAATACGTTTTTAAAGTTAAAGGCCCTTTCGTACACATGCCACAGTGTATTATTTCATGTGAAGTACATAATGCATATAATTCTACTGATAAAATAGTCTAAAACAGCAAATAATAATTATCATAACCTACGAAATAAATTTTATTCGATGTTGCCAGGTTTTGAATGTTTATTTGTCCAATATTATGGGTACTAATATACACGTTGTAGGTACTTCTTATAAATATGATGAAATATTCTTATGAAGGCATTGGACGAATAGGTCCTCTTTTTAGGGGTAAGGCGTTTTGCGAATAAGTCCTTTGTCTACTAAACCGTATGTAGTAATTAAATATCATAATTGTATTACAGTTTCCCGGAAAATACAAACTTACAACAAAAATTGATTGAAGTTAAAGGACGTACTAATTGGTTGCCAACAAAGTCATCAAAAATATGTAGCAAACAAAATAAGTAAAAAATCGAGTAATTATGGAATATGAGTACCGTCGTGGCAGCAACGCGACACAAGCGGCATGCAACATCAACGACGTTTACGGAACTAACACTACAAACCGACGGACGCTGGAAGCTCTCCGTCATCCGCCCTACTCACCAGACCTTGCGCCTACAGACTAACTAACCTACAACTTTTTCCAGAATTCGACTTTTTGACGTGAAAAAAATTCAATACCCGAGAGACAGTACAAAATGCCTTTGAAGAATTTGTTGCTTCCCGTCCACCTGATTTCTTTAAAAAGAGCATCAATAAAATGGCACTGCGTTGGCAAAGATGAATTGATTGCATGGGTGATTACTTCGTTTAATACAAATAAACAATACATGAAAAAATCCTTTAAATTTTTTCATACAAAACGGCAATTTCATTGGTAAAGACCTAATGTATTACTAATTACTATTGTTATTATTTTTAAAATACCTAAAGGTATCTTGTTTTGAACTATTAAACGTTTTAAATATTAATGTTTTTTAGTATTACCTATATAATATATATTACAACTCACTATAAAGAATTTTATCCAGAAATAGAGATCACGATCTCCCGAACTTAAAAACAGAGCCAAAGGAGATACCCCATTTTGGGCCCGAGTGCACAGACATCAAACCTACCTCAAAAAATTCGTCTATTTTGTGTTATAATTTTGTTAAGACTTCATTACAATCAGCAATGGCCAAGTGCGACAAAAGTTTAAAAATGTGATTTTCATTAATCAACAAGCTTCGTAAACGTTGAATTTAATACTTAATCCGATCTTCGTAAATGCGCTATGATTATACTTGCTTTATCGATTCGATTATGAAATCGAATCGATAACTAATAACTATGAACTTAAAATTCGTGGCTTTATTAAATGATTTCAAAATATCTATGTAGCATCTTTATGTTCGTTATTCAGTTCACTAATCAGAAAGACACCTGTCTCCTTCATAATGGAAGTCAAAATATCGATTGTAAATAATCGTAGTGTGTTCAAAGTCTATGTAAATAATCGATCATTTAGAATTCATAATAATCTGTAACATCATATGTCATTTTCACTGATTTTTTCATTCCTGTCATTGAAAATGTCGCATTCGCTTTCCTTCGGCTCGCTGAGATCATTGTGTTTTGCTGCTTTTACTCTGTGAATTGTATATGATTTTCGAACTAATTGACCCTTGCTTGATTACCGGACACCGTTATTTGCTACACTTGTTGACCTTGGCTTTAAAACTGGACTAGACTTTACCACATCGGCTGAAAGCTATCACAATGAGTCTCTGTGTGAATTGTGGAATCGCTACCGATCGGTGCAATATTATAGGCAGACATTTATTGAACGATGCAGTGATACTAGCTTGTATACGTGAATGGGTCGCACCACAAATAGTAAGTACGCTCTTTTGAAATTATTATTATAATTAACGTTAACAAGCTGTGTGATAGCTGCTATAGAATAGAAATTACTACGAGTCTACCTAATCCCGTAGAAAATTATGTCAACTTTTGTATATGACAATTTATTTTGTCTGATATGTGTAACGTTCATGAAGAACTAGCCTATATGACTAATGGAATATTCAGTGCTTATAACATGATCTCTGTTTAAGGTGAATGCAATCATTTGCGAATCTTGCTGGATTCAAGCTCAATGTGCATGTTTGGATGAGAACAGACCAGCACAATCACCAGTGGGGCACAGACAAGTGTGTATTCTGTATGTCATTGAAGTGTGCAGAGAGGTGGATAGAGACCTCCTACAAGAACTGTCAATATCTCAAACGACTTGGTTATTAAGAGGAAAAATAAAGTCCAGGAATATAAGTAGTAGAACTTATTACGTATATATATTAGTTGACAGTTCTTTGAGCGGTAGGAATGCTATATTACAGCATTGCTGTAATTGTATTGTAGGTAAGAGAACAGTCGGGTGCTGTGCCCACATAATGAGTGTAATATGGTATCTCGGTTGGGCACGGTTCTAAGACAATATAACACCTCCTGCACAGTTTCTTGACAACATTTTAATAAACTATGATGATGCTTAAAAAGGGGAGGAAAGACCTAAGTCCTAGTGAAAGCACTTCTAAAGCCAAATAGGAAGATACCCGGGATAGAGATTAAAATACTTTTTAAAAATATAGTAATCTTTAAAATAATGTTGTTTTATTTTATTACCTACTTATATAATTAATTCTATATTACTACAGCAAACAAGTATGTATACAGCCTTGTGGAAAGTGGTAACCGTAGCAAAAGGATGTCACTCAGATGTTGCCGTCTGAAGTGAGGGTAGGGAAGGATTGCTTTACCACCTTTAGAGTAAATGTCAGTTGCATATTATAAAACTATAAGGTTTAATATCGTGCAACAAGAAAGTAGCTAAAGCATGTCTTTGCTTTGACATATCAGTTTTATTATTTAGCATATATAGTTGACCATTCCACATTAATGACTAAAAATATTAATGACCTGCCCTTTTCTATACTAATAAAACCTGCTAACCTACTTACAAATAAAAGCGATACGCGAATAACTTGTGTAGCTATCACACACAACACAACATAAGACGCTGTTTGACCGCATTATGTATTACAACATAACCTAAAAACCTATGAACAATGCTCGATTAAACAAACTTGGCCATTGTGAATCGACGTGAAAATTAGGCAAACAAAATGTCCTTAGATGGTCTAAATATTGCCTAATTTTCAACCCTGTACATGCAGGCCCAAGATTGTATGAGAGTTAGGGGTTGTCCTTTTATCACGAATTAGGCGTCAAATAGGAGTTCACAAATATATAAATATTTACTCTTTCTGGCAATGGTACACGCAAATTTACTTTTCACTAAACATTTTTTTCTCTCATAACTCATAAGGCGATTGGCACACTGTAACTCATTTTCGGATGGGGAGGAATGGGGAGGCGCGCTCTTCAGCGCGCCGCCGCCGTGGACTGCTTCTGCTGCGGCGCGTGCAGCAGGGGTACGAACCTGGCCTGCAGGGTGTCCGCCCACACGGGGGCACCCGTATAGGGCTATGGACCGCACGACACCCGCGTAGAGTCTCCTGCAGGAGTCCTCCGGGCCCCTCAGGTTGGGTAGCAGCCGCGCCAGCGCGTTAGCTGTCACTAACAGTTTGGAGCGCAGACTTCGGAAGTGCTCTCCGAAGTCCCACCAACCGTCGAGTACGAGCCCCAGGTATTTCAACCGGGGCTTGATGTCGATGGGAGTACCTCCTACTGTCAGGCTGGATCCCGGGGGTAGCCCGCGCCGAGGACCATGAAAGAACAAGGCCAACAACTCTTTCGAAGAGCTTGCCCACCTCGTCGAGCAATACTATGGGCCGGTACCCGGACGGCTCATCCGCCGGGCGTCCGTCTTTGCGGATGAGGACCAGTTTACCCGTCTTCCACCTCTTCGGAAACTGGCCCCGCTCCAAGCATGCGCTGAGGAACCCTCGCAGTCGGGGTTCGAGACCGTCTTCTCCTAGAGCTAGGACCCACGCACGGCCTGGAATGCTGTCGGGTCCCGGGGCGGTGTTATTCTTGGCTTTAAGCCGTCGCACCACCAGCTCTAGTTCTACCCAAGTGACATCGGGCACGTCGTCGTCAATAACCACGCCGGGCGCATCAGGCGACCGAGGTAGCCGAGTCATCTGCGGCGGAAAGTGTTCCGCCCGCGCCGGGAACAGGGATTCCACCACTCCTCCAAACAGAGCCGGCTCGAGAACCTGGGTCAGCGGAGGGGCCCGGGGGCGCAGCTTTCCTCTTACCAAGCAGTAAGGCCACCCCCATGGGTCCCGCTCCAGTATCTCCAGCAGCTCCCTATAGGAAGCTGCCTTGGACCGCTTGATCTCTGCTCGGAGGGCATTCCTGGCTTCCCTGTATCCCTCTTGTAAGAGGGACACACCTACCTACCAAAAAATTTCTAATATCTCTCGGACTATACAAAAAACGCCGCTCCACGCGTGAGAGTAGAAAATCTGCGCGCGGATGCCGATCTGCTCTCCCGCGTCCACGCGCGACGCGGCGTCGGGCGTTGCAGTGTGCCAATCGCTTAAGACATACCTACAAATCCATCACTGATTGCAGATACAAAGAGAAAAGAAAAAATATATTGCCTGTCTGCGAGCGAATTTTTTCAAAAACTAGGGTAATTTATCTTTCAAAGTCGTCACACTTGTGTTACATGGCGCCATAGATAATATTACTATTTATAGCATAAACTTAACGATTTTAAGCATTAAAAAACATTCTCTGTCTCATGCGTGGCCACGCTGAGCCTGTGTCTATTAAACGTAGTGTATTCAAAGTCTTTGATTTTAAAGTACTTATTCTTATCTATGGTCTATGGTGTCTGCTTTGTGTCATCAGTGCTACTGTTACAATATATTCTATGCACTGTTATTTCAGTTATATAGATCATAAAATTAAACAGAAAATCCAAGCACACGTCCTGATCGACCACCTGAATATCTTGGGAGGCGCGTACACGGAAACTACTGGTGTGGTTAATGTTACTGGTAGAATTTCCCGAGAAACTTGATATTGGCGTTTGGCCATTAATGATTTTATAATACATTTTACTTGTAATTGGCAAATTGCGGCGATTCGCTGCAGAAGTCATGTAGACCAAGAAGAAAAAAATTAAACAGTCAAAAATGTTGCGCATTTAAATGTTAGCTGTTTCTAAAAAAACGGTAGCGACATGGTTACACAGGCACCTGATAATTTCGGGTGATTACTTATTTTGTTTTCTGTAAATATGTATTATTGTCATTATAATGTATCTAGAGATTTCTAGCTAGTATTATGTTTACAGACATTATCCGTTTATCCATACTTCCATACTTCCATACTAATATTATAAATGCGAAAGTAACTCTGTCTGTCTGCCTGCCTGTCTGTATGTTACGCTATCACGCCTAAACCACTGAACCGATTTAGATGAAATTTGGTATAATGGTAGATTAGACCTTGAGAAAGGACATAGGCTATGTTTGGTTGCGATAACCGATATCCACGCGGACGGAGCCGCGGGCAAAAGCTAGTTTACTATTAATATGCGAGGTTAAACTATTACACCAATTAGCTAGCATAAGGTCTATAGTATGGAAAAGCCACGGACACCTAACGAAAATTATAACTTGATAAATGCTCTTTTTAACCGACTTCTAATGAAAATGAGGAGATTCTTTTCACTTAATTTTTTTAATTTTAAAATTAGTCAACTTTTTCATATTTTTTGTGAAGCTCAGCGTTGCAGAGGACCCTCAACCCAAAAAGATTCATTGCAAGCTTATTTCCTATTCTACAATGGTCACGGAGTTATGATTTGGACAAAGCCATAGGAGATTTAATAGCTGGTGTTACAGTTGCTCTCACATTAATACCACAATCGATGGCGTACTCCGTACTCGCCGGTTTCGACCCTCAGGTACCTATTCCATCCATCCATTAAATATTCCAAATAAATAAATATTCCACAACATTCTACACAACGCTATCTAGACCCATGGTAAGCTTTTATAGCCTGTGTTATGGAATCTAGAATGCGGATAAACATACTTATATACTTTTTTTTTGTAAATACATACATATTATACATGGGTGAATTTCAACAAGTCCATTAAAATCTTCATTTCCGTGGATATTTTTACCTTAAGTGTTATAATAAAAATACATCGCGTTAATTAAAGGTTTTGATACTATATGTATTCTTGCTTAATATCTAACAGATAACTAAAAAGACTAACGAGATATACAAGATTAAAAATTACATGCCACGGCGATGAAACATGCGTGTACGGCAATGAAACAAGCGTCCACGGCAATGAAAGCCAAATGTTCCACCATTTTGTAAGATTAACACGGAAACATCTTTTTATAATTGACTGTACAGTAAAACACTAATCAAATCTATAATCGTATTGCAGAAAGTTTTCGAATCCTGTAATGTCAGTATTCGGTGCTACCTTTATAACAGGTAATGATGTTTATAATGCCTAATCATACTATGGCGATGAAAACATAAGTCACGGAAATGAAACATCAGGTCACAGCAATGAAACTAAATCGTTTTACAATGCATGGCAATGATTTTTTTTTCATTGCCATAGCAAATTTTGACCATGGAAACTACGGCAATGAAAGCACAGCAATGAAAAACAAGACCAAATTATAAAATAACAAAAAATCTAATAATTATTCGAAGTATTAATCACTTCACAAGAATAAACAAGAGAAATGGCGTTCTATTGAATGTTTAATCAAGAGGATAACTTATTAAAATAGAAAGTTATACCTATCTACGGCGATGAAAGAAAAAATGTCCAGTAACATAAAAATGGTAGACTTACATCTATGGCGCCAAAACGCAGGTACTTGTGTACGTTCTTCCGCGTCGAGCACTTAGGCGGCACCAATATGCAACGTTTAGCGCATATAAGGGAGGACGCAAGTCGTTAGATAAGACAATATTCTAAAATATGTTTAGAACACGGCGATGAAAGGTAGTTCTGGGACAAATGTATTTGTTTTAGCCATTCGTTGTATTGTTTAAATATTTGAATTAATGTATTTCGTAACAATACTTTAACTATTCACGTATCAAATAAAAATAGGTATTAATAAAAATAACCAATAGATTTTTATCAATGAGGTATCACGACACAATAGGTGACGTGTGGACAAACACGGCAATGAAAGATTTCGGTGTATTTTGTTTTTTTTTGGAGTACCTATAATCCTATATAATAGATTATTTAGTGCCACACATAGATCACTATTTCACCTAACTAGCAAAAAATAATAGAGCATTATAACTATGATTTTTAGTACCGATTTCATCGATGCCACGCAATTCTTGGTCCCGGGAAATTCACCCACATAGAAACACCCAGACCAATGCAAATAGCCATATTCATGCATACAAATATTTGCACTGAGCGGGAATCAAAACCGCGCCTCCTGCGTGGTAAATCCGTGGTAAATCCCCGAAGGGGTAGACAGAGAGATTTATTAGCACCCACGTTTCGCCAGTTATGATTTTCGGTCCCATGACGTAATAGGTGGTGAGCCTATTGCTGTCTAGCGGGCCCTTTGTCTTGTGCTGTATGTTTACTGTCAGATGAAGAATAGCCGTATCCCTTAGTTGCCTTTTACGACACCCACAGGATGAGCTGGGCTGGTTTCCACCGGGAACCAACACGGTAAGGTACCTACTAACATAATATATTGCATAATTGATAGGTATCTAACATTGGCAAAACTGTTTAGTCGACATAGTTTAACATTAGTGAATAATTATGTAGGTCAAAGTTTGTCTATTGCTTGCTCACAAATATTCTGTCTGTACATGATAACATTCTAACTACCCACATTTTAGTCGCACATAGAAGGTAAGTCAGTCACCATCAACCTGCAATTTATAGACTCTTTGCTTCTACTCAAACTAATCCTAACGCAACAATCCTAAAATAATACGTTCTCCGTTCCGGAAATCAAATCCGGGCACTCATGCATATCATTCGTATTACTACTTACTTGTCTACGCGCCTCTTAAATTATTTTGTTTGATACTTTATCATTACCTGAAGCTTTGTTTAGTGACAGGGATCTGACAACACTGAGAAATTCAGCAGGGGACGTTTGGTGTGACACTGACGAGAGAGGAGGCCCATTAGGCCATTGTCTAATCTGTCCGCGAAATTCGGTGTCATTTTGTAGTCGTAAATTATATTTATAAGTACATACCTACTACTTACAATTTTGTATTTATTTATTCCATATTTTATCACAGAGTAAAAGTTTCTTCATAACACAGTTAAACACACGGGTCCCCACGAAAACTTTAACATTTTAAAAATTTATTACCTCATATTGTTTTTTATTCTTAATTCGTATCACTGCATTTTTATTCTTTCTCTTTTATATCTCATGCCATTTCTTATAGTTTACTATGCTTCCACATCCTATTTTTCTTATAAAAACACGTTTTATAACTAAAAAAAGAACAGAAAAACTAACTAAAGTACGATTTCATATAAGTTCTTGAATGCATGTCAAAGGAAATTGAGGAATTTTATGATCTAATGTATTATTAAGATAAATATCACAGACACGTGCTATCACAGCTAACAAATGGTAACGATTCTATGCAACTTATTTGAGGTATTCAAGCTAATACAGTATTTGAAACGAAATGATAACACAGGATTTCAAACGGAATTATGTTATCTACACTAAGTTCTTTATGACAAATGTTTGTTGTAACCTTATACACTGCCCTAATCACTCACTGATATTGTGTCCTTCTCCACTTCATCACAATCATGCCCCTTCGAGTTTATCACCACTAATCTAGTGTAATGGTTCCAACCTTGGTGCGTTAACGTGCACCAACGTGCCGAATAAAGGCTTCCCATGACCGATGCAAATAGAGATAGGTATTCGTCAGCAGATAAAGACAGAGTAAGTGATTACCTTTCCGTGCACTCAGAATCACTTTGTAGGTAAAGGATCCATCGAATAGTGCTTTTGCTATCGCTGGTGAAATGAATGTGGGCATGGAGTATTAAATTCCATATAAGTTACAAGTATCCAAATGTGCAATTGCGTTGCACGTTTACAGCCTAAATATGGATAAAAATAAAACAAAGGGAACCAAGTGGTGGAGCGCTTATGTACTTTCTTAATTATTTCCCACATAATTTAATTGTATTTCAATTTTTGTAATTTAAAAGAACCGCTTCTGTGAGGGAATAATGTTTGAATATTGGCGCTCATTTGTTGACCACTTAGTGTTGAAGAAGGCCAATGAATGGCGCTGCGCACGGATTTTTCGAACTATATTTTGAGAATGAAGTTTCTACGAGCGAGACTCTCAAGCACCACGGCGGATCATCTACCCGCTCGCATTTTTTGATCAGTCACTAACCCGCACCCAGCGCCGAAAGGTGTCTATGACTCCGCTAACGCACAAAACGGAAGTTTGAGTAATTCAACTCCTCGTTTCTTTTTCTGTGTAATTCTATAAGTTCCTTTGGCCACATTCTCAAGTCAGTATAAGTGAAGTGTATCGGAAGAAAACGACAAATTCAAGAAAATAACCAGCCGGTCGAAAATTACCTACCCACCAGCACGTGCCAGGAACCACGCCTGTCTGCAGCTGAATCCTCACGAGGTGGAACACAGGTCAGTGCCGGTTTTCTTGCGTTTTCATTCATAGAAGCGGTCACATGAGTATTTCCTTTCTATTACAACCAAACGCCAGGTCAGAGGTTCTTATACGCTTTGTGTGCAAACACACCAGTTGGTAGGACTATTTTACACGTCCCATCATAATTTATGGTCCTTCGAGCCGGATAGGCCAGTAAATAACATATTCACGTAATTATTGGTGAATAATATTTCTTTCCTATTCATTTAATTAGAAGATTCACGTAATTTTGGTGAATTCTTTCCGCCATCTTAGTTTCATTACTTTCATTCGCTAACAGATTTACGTAAATTATTTGGTAAATTCTGCATTTAAAACGCTAAATCTACGTAATAATTGGTAGATATTTATAATAGTTGGTGATTTACGTATTAATTGGTAAATAATCATCATTCTATTCGCATACGCGTAACTTTGTAGGTAAGTACCTATCTACTTACGTAGTTAGTTACATTCCCGCTCCGCTGTGCTACTTGCGCTATTATATAATAAGCCGTAGTACAATTTTCAATAAAAAAGTAGGTATATCTAAACTGTTTGTGTTGAATTACTATTATATTATAGTAGGTACCTTACAGATAATCTTCTTGTTATATTTCAATAGGTAGGTCTTACCTATCGTTAATTTGCAAACATGTCGTCAGATCTCGAATCGAAGCTTATTCTGTTGAATCAAAAGAAGGAATTATTGTTTGCACGCATTAATCGTTGGTATAAATCGTCGAAATCAGTTGTGTGTTTTGATATAACGACGCGAGCCAATGAAGATTTTTTGGCCGAGACCGAGACCATCGATGTCGTTCGCGATAAATTCGAGTCGATTGTGGATCAAATAAATAGCTTAAATTTATCATTAGAACTCCCTGTGGAGCCCGACTATTCTTGCCTTGACTCATTCGATGAATTGTATTCGAGAATAAAACGCATTAGAAATAAATTATCTACGCCCAAGGTCAAGGAGATGGCCTCACACGGGCATTCAAACGCGTCTGTAGTGAAATTGGAAATGCTTGTTATTCCGAGTTTTGACGGACGCCCTGAAAACTGGAATACATTTTATCAGTCCTTTAAGGCCAATATTCATTCAAACACACAATTGTCTGATTCGCAACGTGTGCAATACCTATTCTCAAAATTAACCAAAGACGCATTAAAGTTCACTGCCGGTATTGTTCCGTCAAGTGAGACCTACAGTATAGTGTGGGACGCCTTGGTCAAGAAATACCAAGATAAACGCTCATTAGGTTCATATTATCTTAATAATATATTAGACTCACTTGATTCATTTATAGGTATATATTCCTCCTCTATCGCCGCGATTAAAGAGTTAGGTATAAATGATTTAACGGACTTCATGTTTCTACAATGTGCCTTGAGGAAAATGGACACTCTAACCATCCAAGCCTTCGAACTTTCTGTTCGAGGTGTCGATATACCTACGACGCAACAGCTGATCGACTTTGTACAAGATTATGCTAAGATGATTGAACGGTCAAACCCGCGGTCTTCGTCATATGCGAAGTCGTCCACTGCTGGGACGCCACAGTCTAATGATAGGCGTGTATAGCGTAATTCTAAGTCGTTTGTTGTCAGTGTGCCGATTAATAATAAGTCGAATGCGCCCGCCGCAGTTGACGCGTCATGTTGTTTATGTGGCGGCCGCGACCACCGACACCTGTATAACTGCGCTCAGTTTAAAAATATGCAAAATGCAAAGGCTAGATATGAGTTTATTAAATCTAAGCGTGGTTGCGTGAATTGTCTAAGCACATTACATAATCTCCCGCAATGTAAAAGTACGTCAGTTTGTTTCTGTCAGAAAAAACATCATAAATTATTGCATTTTGATAATGTTAATAATTCGCACTCGCATGCGACGAGTGCTGTCCCTTTCTCGCCGCCCCAGTGCGACAATATTAGTCCCATTCCTGAGTCACCGCTCGCTTCAAGCACTGTGCATTCGTATGCCTCTAGCCATAAGGGTGATATTCTCTTGGCAACCGCTCAGGTGTATGCTCGCCCTAAAGGTAGCACTGGAAATAAATCTGTAGTCAGATGTCTAATTGATAATGGCTCACAGAATAACTTAATAACATTGTCCTGTTGTCGTTTATTAAATTTACCAATAATACCAATGAGTAATTCTGTTGTCAAAGGTGTTGGCTCCACTTCGCACACGATAATAGGCTATGTGTATTTGGACATTGAATCTCGTATTTATGCAGATCATAAGTATACTATACATGCGTTAGTTATGAATAGCCTTACGGATCAATTGCCCTCGCAATTAATTAAGTGTGATCGCGAGTTAAATCTTCGCGATTTACCGCTTGCTGACTTAAGCTGGAACATTCCAGGAAACATTGATATAGTATTAGGTGCACAGCTCTTCCCGTATATTTACTTAGGAAATAGAGTCGAGTGTGGTCCCAGTGCCCCTTGTGTACTATCAACCGCGTTTGGGTATGTACTTATGGGTGATTACCCACGTAAAGTTGTTGTGCCTACAACCGCATCCTTTTCTGCGCTAGCACTAAATGATTTAGTGCAAAAATTTTGGGAACTTGAGGAAGTTCCTGTGAAGCGCCTATTGTCTCCAGAAGAAACCGAGTGCGAGAATATTTTCACATCTACTGTGACTCGCGATGACGTAGGTCGTTATACGGTTGCGCTGCCGTTCTGCAAGGATCCCTCTGAACTAGGGAACTCGCGCGGCGTCGCTCACCGCCGGTTTTTGTCGCTCGAGCGTAAACTTCGTCAATCACCAACCGTACGCGAAAATTACAATAAGGTTATTCGGGATTGTTTGGATAACGGTTATCTTAGTCTCGTTGATGACTCTAAGTTGTCTATGGATGGTTATTACATACCACATCACGCAGTAGTTCGACATGACAAACCGATGCCGCGTATTGTGTTAGACGCGAGCGCTAAAACCCACACTTGTCTTTCGCTCAATGATATTTTACATATTGGTCCCAATTTACAGGCAGACCTGTTTTTATTATTATTAAATTTTAGGCTATTTCCTATCGCAATGAACGCTGACATAAATACTCACCGCAAATCGCTTGAGTTTGATGTTGGCAGTCATGTCGCAAAGGTTTTAGGTCTCTCGTGGGAGCCGTGTGGAGATAATTTTTATTTCACATCCACCTTGGTAGATGAGAAGTGCACTAAGAGAAATATACTCTCTATAGTTGCGCGACTATTTGACGTGCTCGGGTTGGTGGCACCTGTGATACTCTACGCCAAGTTGTTAATTAAGGAACTTTGGCTTAGTAAGAGTGATTGGGATGACCCTGCTCCAGAGCATATACGCTCACGCTTTTCCGCTCTCGTTCAAGAATTAAAATTGCTTGACACATTAAATATTCCGCTATATATAGGTGTCGAAGTTGATTGCGAATTACGTCTTGTCGCATTTTGTGATGCCAGCCTGAATGGCATGGGATGTGTTATTTAAGCACATTGTACCTACCCATCTGGCATTCAAACTCGCATTTTGTGTGCGAAATCAAAGGTCACTCCGACATAGATTACTACGCTTGCTCGATTAGAGTTATGTGCTATCTTGCTTATGTCAAAGTTAATAAGAACTGTACGTGATTCTTATGCATTACGCATTCCCATTACTGACATTTACGCCTTTTCTGATTCCACGATTGCCTTATCATGGGTTCACTCGTCACCACAGCGGTGGTCGATTTTTGTTAGCAACCGGGTCGCTCAGTGTCAAGAAAACTTGAACGCTAAACATTTTTATCACGTCGCCGGAGACATTAACCCGAGTGATTGTCTATCACGCGGCATGCTCCCCTCGCAACTTTTGACTTATGATTTGTGGTGGAACGGTCCAGCATGGATCCGCGGCCCCCCTGATGAATGGCCTATTAAGTCATTCTCTCCCGCCAACTGTTCTGACTTACCTGAGCATAAGGCAAATGTGTTGAGTGTGACAACAAAACACACAGAGTCGCCATTGTTATGTACATTAGCACAACGTGTTTCTTCTTGGCAGAAACTACTACGCATCATTACATACGTTTTAAAATTCGCACGATTTAAATTTAAGATCGAACCTCATTCTGTATCAGGATTACATCCTGTCCTTCTCCCTAAACGCGATCACGCTGTTGATCTAATAATTCAGCATTTTCACGTTGTCAATTGTCATACTGGACCGGGACTCCTCATGTCTATCATAATATATAAAACGCGTACTGGTACTTACAAACTCGCTGTAAACGGGTTGTATCCTATCCCAACGCAATAACTTACAACGCTAAATAGAATCTTAAACTTTAATTTTTAACTCAAACTTTAAACATACTTTAGATAGAATATTGTTAGTCTAAGTTGTTATTTTAGCTATGTGTATTATTATGTTATACAAATTCACTATGGGCTCTAATGAGCCAGTGTTCGCTTGTTTGTTTCGTAACGTCTTGCGACGTTCCAAAGCCGGGTGCATGGTGGAGCGCTTATGTACTTTCTTAATTATTTCCCACATAATTTAATTGTATTTCAATTTTTGTAATTTAAAAGAACCGCTTCTGTGAGGGAATAATGTTTGAATATTGGCGCTCATTTGTTGACCACTTAGTGTTGAAGAAGGCCAATGAATGGCGCTGCGCACGGATTTTTCGAACTATATTTTGAGAATGAAGTTTCTACGAGCGAGACTCTCAAGCACCACGGCGGATCATCTACCCGCTCGCATTTTTTGATCAGTCACTAACCCGCACCCAGCGCCGAAAGGTGTCTATGACTCCGCTAACGCACAAAACGGAAGTTTGAGTAATTCAACTCCTCGTTTCTTTTTCTGTGTAATTCTATAAGTTCCTTTGGCCACATTCTCAAGTCAGTATAAGTGAAGTGTATCGGAAGAAAACGACAAATTCAAGAAAATAACCAGCCGGTCGAAAATTACCTACCCACCAGCACGTGCCAGGAACCACGCCTGTCTGCAGCTGAATCCTCACGAGGTGGAACACAGGTCAGTGCCGGTTTTCTTGCGTTTTCATTCATAGAAGCGGTCACATGAGTATTTCCTTTCTATTACAACCAAACGCCAGGTCAGAGGTTCTTATACGCTTTGTGTGCAAACACACCAGTTGGTAGGACTATTTTACACGTCCCATCACCAAGGATGGCATGGAAATTTACATCAGAACGAATGATCTACATTATCTGCAGAAGCAGAAGTTGTGGTGTATCCCACGGGTAGTCGCGGTTCCTGGTTAGTTCACGCATCTCTCGAGTCTCGACCGAAGGGGATAGTTTACACTGTTCCATCAAGGCCTCAAAATCAGCTTGCATGTGTATGTAGTGCAAGTACATAGAAATAAATAAACGCAGATAAATTTACAGTTTAGAATACTATTTAGGATAATTTTGATAAATTGAGCACATCTAACAACCCTAAGTAATTAGCTAAGTATTTATTCACATTGCAGTACGGATTATACGGTTCATTTATGGGAGGATTTGTGTATGCATTGATGGGGAATTGTGCTCAAGTGACCGTAGGTCCATCAGCAACGCTATCTCTTCTCACATTTTTACACACAACTGGCACTAATATGGATTTTGCAGTACTTCTTTGTTTGGTGACAGGCGTTATACAAGTTGTGGGTGGATTAGCGCATCTGGGTATGTATTACTTATACAACTGCAGCTTATTTGTAAGGTAGATTAATTTTTGTAAGTGACCGTAAAAGCTTAGGTCACTATAACCGGTATCAGTGTAGGCGGAGCATCAGCCAGTACTTTATAGGTTTAGGTTAAGTCTCCTTTAAAGGATACCTGTAAACTGTAAAACAACAATATACTTAAGAGATTTTCACTTTAGAGGATGGAAAAATCGGGTTTTGCTCCGCTGTACCCCTGGTTTATACAGAATGGTGGTAGAACGAGTAAAATTAGTATGCTCCATGGTTCCCCTCAGGGGTACAGTGGAGCATATGTTCATAAATGTTAAAAATGTATTCGAGTGTTCTACTACAGGCATTATGATGCATGTACACGAGTAACATAATTTTTTTTTCTAATTTATCGGCAAATTGTAGAAAGAGACAATATCCTATCTCTCCGAGAGAGCCATCACATACCCGAGCTGGCTAGGGCCGGGTCGGCGAGATGTGTCGTGCGGTGTTCCACAGGGATCGGTATTAGGGCCGCTCCTGTGGAACATCGGCTACGATTGGGTGCTGTGTGGTCCGTTGCTCAGAGGGGTCAGCGTAACGTGTTACGCCGATGACACCCTCGTTACGGCGCGGGGAGCAGCGCACCCAGACGCAGCACTAAAGGCCACGGCGGGGGTTGCTCAAGTCGTGGGTCGGATACGGCGGCTGGGTCTCGAGGTCGTCCTTCACAAGTCCGAGGCTCTGTGCTTCCACGGACCTCGGATTGGGCCACTTGCGGGATCCAGCCTACAGTTAGGGAGCGTCAGCATCGGCATCGAGCCC
This sequence comes from Eilema sororculum, assembly GCA_914829495.1. Taxonomy (NCBI): domain Eukaryota; kingdom Metazoa; phylum Arthropoda; class Insecta; order Lepidoptera; family Erebidae; genus Eilema; species Eilema sororculum. The sequence goes on from OU618541.1 coordinate 10,508,941, forward strand.
TCAAAGAAGTATCTAGAGCTCGTACTCGATGGCCGGTGGAACTTCGGACATCACTTCCGAAGTTTGGGCCCAAAACTGAGGGGAGCGTCAGCCGCACTCGCGCGGCTGATGCCCACCTCAGTTTGCCCACCTGACGGCCAGTAATGTGGCTAGATTGCTGAGCCCACAGAGGGCTATGGCCGTCAGGGTGATAAAGGGATACCGCACGATCTCAGGTGAGGCGGCATGTCTCCTAGCCGGGACCCCTCCATGGGACCTGGAAGCGAGAGCCCTTGCGTCTCTATTAATATGGCGCAAGGAGGCGCTGGAGCGGGGCCAATGGCCTGCGTCTCGAGAAATCGAGGCCCAGCGGTCCCAGCTCTACCAGGAAACCGTGGAGACATGGAAGGTGCGACTTGAGCAACCAAAGCGAGGATTCACCACAATCGCGGCCGTCAGACCGGTCATGGACGAGTGGCTGGAGAGGAGACATGGTGCTTTTTCCTACCGGTTGTCACAGATACTTACCGGGGATGGTAGCTTCGGTAGGTACCTATCTGTGGCGAAGACACGGGACGGGAAACCACGGCCGAGTGTCAGCACTGCGAGGACCGCAGCGATGACACAGCGCTCTACATGCCGGTAGAGTGCACGGCGTGGCCGTGGGCGCAACAGCGCCAGGTACTCGTGGTTTTTTTTTTATCGTGCGATAAATCCCCACGGATACCACCCCCACGGAGCCGGTGGAGGTGGTTATGTCGGATTCGAACCGACTAAAACGCACGCCGTCTTGGGTCCTTGGTTGCCGGAGGTGAGATTGCCAAAAGCATATCTCTCGCACCCCGGCAGACCCAGGACCATCTCTTTCGAGATGGCCCCCTTCGGGTTGTGCGGACCGCAGGGTCCCCATCTAGCCCCGGTTACGGGGAGGCGCACTTTGCGCCGCCGCCGCGGCCTGCTTCTGCTAGGGTGACAGGCAGCTCCACCGGTCACCCCCAGGCCAGCGCTCATGGAGGACGGAGGTCGTTCTGCGACCTCCGACGTCCGGGTCGCCTTCGGTCTGCGCGGGCTTCCCGGGCCCGGAGTCTAGTCCGGACCCGACCGGCCGCCTCCTTCTCGAGCATTACTTGCTCGCAGAAGGAGGCGGCCGCACCCCAAGCATTCGCGCATCGTACCTTCGCTGTGAGCAATGTGGCGAGTGTGAGGACTCCCACCCCCAGAGCCGCCACTAGGACCCGCCTCGGCGTGTCCCACGCCGGGCACTCGGTCAGCGTGTGCAGCTCTGTGTCCTCGCTCGCATCACAGTGATGGCACTCGGAAGTTGGCTCCTTCCGGATCCGACACAGGTAACTCCCGAAACACCCGTGTCCGGTAATCACCTGCGTCAGCCGGTACGAGAGGCTGCCGTGTGGCCTCTCTAGCCATTCCTCCATGATGGGTCTTACCGAGGTACTCGTGGTGGGGTCTGGGCGTGGGCACTCTCTCGCTCGAGACCATGGTGCGAGCCAAGCCAAGTAAGTGGGACTGCGCCGCCTCCTTTTGTGAGCAGGTCATGTTCGTGAAAGATGCGGCGGGGCGGGAGCGGGAAAACTCTCCCACCCGACTTCCGCAGTTGGCGGCTTGGGCGCCGCCGTGTCTTCGATGAAGACCATCGGCCTCCATGACCGGGGGCCTGAGGACGGTGAGTTGGCCGCTCACCCTCTTTACAGAAGCAGGCCCATGACGGCAGCGTGACGTGAGGGATTCATATAATAGTTTTTTTTTTCTAAATGTATGGGAATAATGTTCAGGTGAAAGGAAAAATTTATGGTGGTTTTAAAAAAAATATTTCGCCATATTAATACTTCCGGTTGATTTTGCTTTCGAAACTGTGCCCAAATTCTTTTTATCCGAAACGAAGCGATTATAAAATCACCCGGTATGTATTGACATAATTTTACGCAATTTTAGTTGTAGGTAATATTTCCGATACACACAACAATTACGGTGTACATACATTAAATACAGCTTTAAAAATATAATCTGCGTTAGCCTAGTGGTATGGGTAATGGACTGCTGAGAAGATGTCTCGGGTTCGATCCCAGGTTTACTATGGCACACACCAATGACTTTTCAATGCTTTTCGAAGTTAAGTGTGTATTTATCGCAGGGTTATAAGTGCCCGGTTAATGGCAGTAGGCTCGCCACCTATTACATTGCGATCCAAACATAAACTGGCGAAATGTGGGTGCTAGCACCTCTGCCTACCCCTTCGGGGAATACAGGCGTGAGTTTATGTAAGTATGTATGTATGTTTAAAATAATACATTTATACCGTGGTAACTTCCGCACTCCATCCCTTACTTTTGAAGACTGGGGTGATGATGCTCAGTCTCGATAGGGTCAGAATCTTAATTTTTGAACATAACGTTACATAATAATTTTTTGGACTTTTTTATTTTCATGGCATTATTATACGTAATACAACAATATTTCTTGCTTATATAACGGTATATACGGGAATTACCTCTCCACCCATTTATGGACTGGTCGATCCTTATGTATATACACCTTAAGAGAAGAACTCAGGAAGGGAATGTTGGGTCATCCATATTTTCTCCACTGTACCCCTGAGGGGAACCATGGAGCATACCAATTTTACCCGTTCTACCACCAGTGGCATAAACCAGGGGTACCTACAGCGGAGCAAAACCCGAAAAATCATATTATTCACTCATGTTAAATGTAAATCATGTTACGAACAGTGATTCATCACCCCCAAATCACATGTCGTTAATAATCATTTCGAGTCACCGCTGCCCGGACGACGAAAGTAATCATGCAAATCTTTTCTTATTTCCTAGGATTTCTTATGGAGTTTGTGTCGGTACCTGTATTATCAGGCTTCACATCAGCTGCAGCAATCTGGGTCGTATCTTCACAAATTAAGGCATTACTAGGTTTAAGATTTAAAGCCGCTACATTTGTAGACACATGGAAAAATATCTTCAAACATATAGGCGAAACAAGGATGCATGACATGTTGCTCAGCTTGGCTTGTTGCACCGTTCTGGCAGCAATGCAGGTAGCTAATACTTTTAGATAACCTAGGTATAAAGAACTCATCATATTGTTAGGGCCGGTTCGACCAAATGCGAGTAAAGTTTATTTCTAGAATAAACAGTCAATATGTGACTGATATTGTCAGTTTAATCTAGGAATAAACTTTACTTGCTTTTGGTCAAATGTACCATTAAAAGTATGTATTTGGTAAGTCTCTCCTTCTTGAATTTCACGTCTTTATAATATATAGGTACTAGCTTTTGCCCGCGGCTCCGCCGGCGTGGATGTCGGTTATCGCGACCAAACATAGCCTATGTCCTTTCTCAAGGTCTAATCTACCCTGTACCAAATTTCATCAAAATCGGTTCAGTGGTTTAGGCGTGAAAGCGTAACATACAGACAGACAGACAGAGTTACTTTCGCATTTATAATATTAGTATGGATTTCATCTAGAGGCACAATGTGCACCGTAGTAGGTAGGTTTAGTTGACTGAATTTAGTCATAAACGAAACTGAACGTATGTATTCACGTTGACAAATATATACGAAAATATTTCATTATTTTACTATATTAGAAAAGAAAAATACATTTATTTCTCGCAGCTGCAGCACATAGGTACACAGAAATGTTACCAAATAGATAGGTAAATAAATAATTCCGACATTATTATTATATTTATATGTACATATTTACTGCGAAAAATCGACGTCCATTTTGATTTCAGCATCTAAAAGATATCCGCATCAAGCAGCCTCAAAATGACAAGGAAAAGCGTTTAGCAGCAGTGAAAAAGAAAAGTTTGTGGCTCCTTGGTGTGTCCAGAAACTTCGTGGTTGTGATCCTGGCTTCGTTAGTTGCATTTTTGAAGTACAAAAATTTAAATGAACCTTTTTACATAACTGGTAAGTAAATCACGACCAAACAAACATATGCTCCACCAAGTTTATAGTAATAATAGCTTCGCCTGTTATTAGTAGAACCAAAAATAATCTAGTGAAATGTGTGCATCTCCTCGCCTTTCTTAAACTGGGCGTAAGGGGAACGCTCCTGAAGCCGAAAGCCCCTAGTAGTACTCCAGGTACCTACATAACACATTGGCATAAAAAATCGATTTGGACACAAATAAATGCCAAATAAAAAATAAAAATTAAGTTTGTAAGTATAGATGGATTGTTTGTTACTCTTTCATGTAAAAACTACTGAATGGATTTTAATAAAATTTGGTCGCGATAACCGACATCCACGCAGGCGGAGCCGCGGGTAAAAGCTAGTTATTTATTATTTTTAAAGACTCTAGAACTAGGTATCTCTTTACCTAGTCCAATCTATTGGATTTTTCGTGCCCGCGGGAGATATCGCTTCCTGATCGCCCCATGTCGCGTCACCCCGCTGGCGCCATCGCTCGGTCGTCGCACGTTTTATGCCGGCAGACTAGCGTCTTCTCTGTGCCTTATTTATTTTTTTAATATTTCTCTTTGTCCGCCAGGTCCCATACCACCTGGTCTCCCTACGCCTCGTCCACCTGTGTTTGAATCACAAGTAGGAGACAAAGTATATAAAGTTGGCGATATGTTGTCACACCTCGGTGTTGGTCTAATTGTTGTACCAATGATAGGAATTTTGGTTAATGTTACTATTGCTAAAATATTCGGTAAGTTAAAAGAGTGTAATATTATTTACCATACAATACTTCTGTGTGCCTACTGTTTGGATATAATACTAGACTGGCTTTTGTACAGAAAGAAAATCTTGGTTTAGATTTAAGACCAAGACGTGACCGCTAACTATTTGAAGCTGTCCTGCAGATGAAAAGCAAAATTTAACTTATATAGGTAAATAGTTTCTTGTCCCGTTTCAAATTCCAACTTCAAAATTAGTTCTCACTTCAACCTCGAACTCGCACAAAAAATTTGGTTTAAATAGCTTATAGAAGGTCCCATATTTGTACCTAATTATGGGTATGTTGTACAAGTACCTAGGTATGCTTTATCTGAGATTCACTACGGTTTCCATCATAGCACTACTCAACATAGTTCACTCCTGAACTTCAAATCCTCCTCTTCCTAATATCTTAAAATATTTTAGCTAAAGGAAAAAGGGTAAACATGTCGCAAGAGATACTGGCAATAGGAGTTTGCAACATTGTCAGTTCTTTCTTCTTATCGATACCAGTAAACGGTGCTATCAGCCGCAGTGCTGTAAGCGAAGCATCTGGAGTCAAGACACCTGCCTCTGGAATTTATACAAGTTCGCTTATTTTTATTTTCATTACTAAATTTAATAAAATAACATTTAGTTAGTTATAGTATCAGGCTCTCAATTTGGCACGTTGGAAAGAAAAGTGAGTGTCTGACTTGCTTTGATTTTTAAGAGCATTCTCTGTTTTTATATCATCTATAAGGGAGAAATTTATTCAAGATATAGACAATATGTTCAGTTTTCATATCTATTTCAGGAACATATTTAATCACATCTTTGGAAGTCCTATACTCCGCACGCCGAATGATGATCCCTATGACGTTTCAACTGACAGTTGTATTAGTTATGCGAAACAATTTCGATAAAATACTGTTTTTTCAGGCAAATGTCATGTCATTCAGCCAGGTCATTCAACATAATAAGCAATATTTATTTATTTTGAAAAAAAGACTACGCGCATTGATGGACATAAAACACTAGATAAAAAAGTAACAGCCTTATTATATTTTATTTTACTATACTTTAATTTTTATTCAAATTGCATAATTTAAAGAATTTAAAATTCTTTTTGAATTGTTATACATTAATTATAACGGGAATTAATGCGATCATGGTATAGGTACATACCTTTGATTTGCCTGACGTTTCGACCAGGTTACACCGGCCGTGGTCACAGGCTGACTGGCTCCGTAGTGCACGCCCGCCGTCTTCGAGTCCGTGAGGTAGTAGGTTCTTTATCTACCCGCACATTCTCGATATTTTGTTTTCGCCATGTACCGTCACATACCACACTCACAGTGTCCCTATTCTGTACGCTAACTGTCCGTTGTCTATCCGACTGCGCAGAAAAGCGAGGCTGCATGTTTTTTATCACTGGAGTCCATGTTGCAGATAACTTAAATCCATCTTCCCGATTGAAATTTTTATGCTTCTTGATTTCAATCGCTTCACGTACAGCTCTTGAGTAGAAGTGACGTTCGGTGGAGAGGACTTGCGTATGGTGGAATTCAATCCAGTGATTAGTACCTGCTTCTAGCAGGTGTTCTGCGATCGCGGATTTAGTAGTCTGGCGATTCTTTACAGCTGCGATGTGTTCCTTGACTCGTTCAGCAATAGTCCGCTTCGTTCGGCCTATATACGAACTACCGCAGCTGCAATCTATCTTATAGACACCTGGACACTGTAACGGTAAGACATCCTTTGGTGTACCCACTATATTGTTTACTTTTATGCCTGGTGTGTATACTGTCGGAATGGAGTATGTTTTTAACACGGAGCCGACTTTGTCCGTTACTCCCTTGACATAGGGCATATAGGCTGGCTGTCTGCTCACCTCTGGATGTCTCCGCTTCAACGCCTGTTGTTTCCGTCGTCTGTTCACCTCATATCCGTTATTTTTGAGTACCTCCTGAACATGATTCAGCTCTCGCTCCAGATGTTCAGGGTCACAGAGATCATAAGCTCTGTTCCTGAGTGATGTCATAACGGATTGCAGGTGTCGGGGATGGTGATGAGACGTGGCGTGTAGGTATCTGTCCGTATGTGTAGGCTTCCGGTACACACAGTGTGACAAGGACCCATCTGATCTCACGGCTACTTTTACGTCTAAGAATGACAACGATCTATCCTTCTCCATCTCATATGTGAACCTTATCTTCGGATGAATGGAGTTTAGATGTTGTATATATTGATCTACTTCCTGCTGACTTCCTTTGACAATGCTGAAGATGTCATCCACGTATCGCTTCCAAAGTCTGATGGTCTTCGGGCCGAGACTCAGCGCTTTCTCTTCAAAATGTTCCATCCAGATGTTGGCAAGTACAGGGGCTACAGGACTTCCCATTGCGACACCATCTATCTGTAGGTAATGTTGGCCTTGGAAAAGGAAGACGTTGCCGTCTAGACAGTGTTCAAGTAGATCAATATAGTTAAAGGGCAGCTCGTTGTCGCTCAACAGATCTTTTACGACGTTCATACATTCTCTTATAGGAACGTTGGTGAAGAGAGATTCCACGTCAAAGCTCACCATGACGTCATCCGGTTCTAGCTTGAGATCTTTTATAATTTGTATAAAGTGCCGTGAGTCCTTCACAAAAGACGGTGTTCTGCCTACCAGTGGTTGCAATACTGACGCAACGTGCTTCGCAAGATCGTAAGTAGGAGATGCTATTTGACTTACAATTGGCCGCAGTGGCACGTTGGGCTTATGTATTTTTGGCAGACCATACAACTTGGGTGGCTGGTGTGACTTCGGTGAAAACAGTCTGCTGTACTCATCTTCGGTAAAGAGGTCCTTGTTTTCCTGTATACGAGCTCGTATTCTACGCGTTACTCTGGCCGTGGGGTTGTATGATACCGGTTTGTAAACCTTATCATCACTCAACAATTCGAGAATCTTCGTCTGATAATCAGTTGTATTCATCACTACGGTGGCATTTCCCTTATCGGCCTTAAGCACTAAGATATCCGGGTTATCCCTAATGTCCTTGAGTGCTTGACGCTCTTCCATAGTGATGTTACTCGCCGGGAGCTTCGATCGTCGTAATATCAGCGCGACATCCTGTCTGAGGGTATCGGCATCGCCGGGTGGTACCTTGTTACGTATGATCGATTCTTCAACGCTACTGATTATGTTCTCGCGTTAATTCCCGTTATAATTAATGTATAATCATGGAACGCGAGAGTTTAAAAGTTAATCTTTTTGAATTGAATTTTAAAGAATTCATAATTAGCTGGCAATTATGGATTACATGGAAAAGTATTTAAATGGAGGGCCATAGACCTACCGTATTTTTTTAATTCAGTCATGTCATGTCTTGTCAGTCTGTTTTGTCTTCTTGTCACACCGCATCACATCGCGTCATACGAGTGCTCTAACGCCTTGTATGCGCCACGTCTTTCTTTGTTAGCTAAGTTTTGTTTCTGTTTTCGCTGTTTTGTGTTATTTGTTGATTTTCTGTTACCTGTTTGTTGATTTTCGGTTTTGCAAAATGCCGAAAAGACAGCGGAAAACTGTTCTCAACAGTGAAGTTCGCGAGTTTGTAGTTCGTTTGCGAGACTATTTTGCTCGTGAACAACAAAATGGCGGACCCTTGTTACCGCTTGACAATGTTCGCGATCGTGTAGCCGATGCTCTAGGAATCGGAAAGGCTACTGTTTCTCGAATAACAAAGGAAAAATTTGGGGAGTCGTCCATGGAGGACAATAAACTATTAACACCAAAGAAAAAGAAAAGGTTATGTCATATAACAGAACCTGATGAATTTGATTTAGATGCTATACGCAATCATATTTATGGTTACTACCTACGAGGTGAACTACCGACCTGCCAGAAGTTATTATCTTCATTAAAAGCTGCAGAACTCTTCAAAGGCGGTGCTACTTCTCTTAGAATTGTTTTGAAAAAATGTGGATTCCGCTATAAAAAATGTGACAAGAGAAAAATATTAATGGAGCGTACTGACATAGCTTTACTACGATGCGATTTTCTTCGCAAAATCAAACAAATTGATAACTGGGAGAAGGTAGTATACCTTGATGAGACATGGCTGAACGCCAATCATACTGTAGGTAAGGCATGGACGGATGACACAGCGAAATCCAGCACAAAAACTCCTGAAGGAAAGGGCCAGCGCTTAATCATTTGCCACGCTGGCACAGCTACAGGTTTTGTGCCGAATTGCCTGTGGGCTTTTAAGTCAGTGAAAACAACGGAGTACCACGAGGAAATGAATTTCGAAAACTTTAAGACATGGTTTATAAAACTATTAGAAAATTTGAATGAGCCTCACTATATTTTAATGGACAATGCTTCATATCACTCAGTTCAAATTAACAAACCCCCCAGCAGCAATAACAAAAAAGCTGAAATTATAGAGTGGTTACACGGCAATGGTGTGGAAACTGACAGTCAGATGTTAAAAAAAGAGTTGGTTAGACTGTTGAACTTTCACAAACAACAGACGCACCCATCATATTTTTTGGATGAATTGGCCAAATCAAATGGACACACGGTAATTCGGTTACCGCCCTATCACTGCCAATATAATGCAATCGAGTTGATATGGGCGCAGATCAAAGGTATCTATATTTTTTATTTATATAATATTATGTATATGCATATATTTCTAAAAATAATTACTGAATGTACAAATATTTTCAGGTCATGCAGCTAGGCATAACACAACTCCGCCATTCACGGCAAATAAAATGATGTTTTTATTGGAAGAAGCTTGCGCTCAAGTGACAGCTGACGATTGGCGAAAAGTGGTCGAAAGAACGAAGAAAATTTGCTTACAAGACTGGGATCGAGATGTACAATACGATAATATCATTGACCAACCGTTAATAATAAACGTCACGGATAGCTGCAGTACAGACTCAGATTTTGAAGATCCGATTGACCCTGTATCAGATTCAGATTGATATAAATAAAATACAAACTCAAAGCATTTGTTTTATATTTCCAACAAATTATCGATATTTTGTTTATCGATGTGTCCCTTCTTAGTTGATAACAGCTTGACGACGTAACTTTTGCAGCACGTACCATGTACATTTGCATTGAGTTTTTTTCTATTATTTCCGAACATTACGTAATAATTTCTTATTATTCATTTTTATAATTTACAATTGTACACAATTATGATTTTTTCGTCTTTTTAATGGACCTCTAAAGGATTTGATGTGATAGGACGTCAGTACAATGTTAAGCGCTAACGAACTGTCATAGGGATCATCATTCGGCGTGCGGATTATAGAACATGGTAATCAGCCATTTCGTCCAAATTAAAGAGAGAGGTTAATGATATGGACTGGAAGTGGATATAATTGGGTATTCTACTGACAAATCAAATTAGTTACTTTTTACTAAAAGTCAAAACGATAATTTATATTGTAACTGGAATAAAAAAAGATTGTGACGTCATAAAATTTAATAGTCAAATCAGTTACTATTAGAGGTTGGGTGGATGTAAAAATGATTAAAAACTATAAAATAGGAACCGACACAATTTTTATCGCTGTTTTACCATTCTTATTTTATAAGGCTCGGTTATATAAAATTTATATTTTCGCAGGTATACTTGTCATTTTAACGTTACTGCTGCTGACACCATATTTTTATTATATTCCGCGTGCTGCACTTGCGTCTGTCATTGTATGTGCCGTTCTGCAAATGGTGGATTTTGCCATTCTTAAGAATATATGGAAAGTTAACAGTAAGTTAAAAGTAAACAATTAAAACCGAAAGTCTTTCGTTAAGATAGCCCAGTCATACAGCACAATAGGGGTACGGTAGATTACATTATGTTTTATAGACCAAAAAATATATACGTGCCTAAAACTTTTATTTTGGTCTAGTGACAAAATATCCAAATCCATACTAATATTATAAATGCAAAAGTTACTCTGTAGGTCTGTCTGCCTGACTGTCTGTTTGCCTGTCTGTCTGTCTGTCTGTCTGTATCTTACGCTTTCATGCTTAAACCACTGAACCGATTTTGATGAAATTTGATATAGGGGTAGATTAGACTTTGAGAGAGGATATAGGCTATGTTTGGTTGCGATAACCGAATATCTTGCTCTAGGGCCAAGCATACAAAACAGGGTCAAACATATTTGTAAATTAATTTTATGCTTATGAAGATTATTATTATTAAATAAAAATAATTTCAACAATATAGGTATTTAAACTTCAGGACGGGTACTGATAGTTTCAGGTATACCTCAAACCAAGTTAACACCCCGGAAGTTTGTGCGAGTGTTGGTTCAGGCCAATGGCGTTTGAGAAAGAAGAGCGAGTCGAACGCCATTGGCCTTTTTTTACCATGCGAAAAATCCCCACGGATATCACCCCCACGGAGCTGGTGGAGGTGTTTATGTAGGACTCGAACCGACTAAAACGCACGCTGTCTTGAGTCTTTGGTTGCCGGAGTTGAGATTGTCGAAAGCATATCTCTCGCACCCCGGCAGACTCAGGAACATCTCTTTCGAGATGGCCCCCTTCGGGTTGTGGGGACCATAGTGTCCCCATCTAGCCCCGGGTACGGGGAGGCGCACTCTGCGCCGCCGCCACGGCCTGCTTCGGCTCCACCGTGAGCGCTGGCCTGTGGGTGATTCCCAGGCCAGCGCTCAGGAGGACGGAGGTCGTTCTGCGACGTCCGACGTCTGGTTCGTTTTAACTCTTCGCGGACTTCCCGGGCCCGGAATCTAGTCCGGACCCGACCGGCCGCCTCCTCGAGCATTTCGCGTTCGCGCATCGTACCATCGCTGTGAGGAACGTCATTGACCTGACTATGCCCGCACTCGTACGAACTTCCGAGCCAACATTAAGTTTGGTTCAAGGTATACCTCAGTTGCTAGAGCACTGTTCAATTCCCTTTGTTCCTCTCGTCTTGTTGTTCGATTTTCCAATTTTAATGATATGTTGATGTTATTTTCTCCCGTTCCAGGACTGGATTTAATCCCTTTGCTAGGGTGTTTTTGCTGCTGTCTCGGGTTAGGAATCGCAGTGGGTTTACTATGCGGCGTAGCCTTTGACGTGTTGTTACTTCTATACTATAATTCAAGACCTCCATTGGATATTAAATATATCGAAGTAAGCACATCGAATTTAACCTTCTAGCCCCAATGCAATAACCAGGCGAGCCTGCCGTCAACCGGGCACTTTTGTTGTTGATGAGGATTTTCAACACGATGAAGAACTAGAATGCTTTACCCGCCAACTTGTTTTCATCTTACAATCCCGGATTCTATAATATAGGTACTACCATTCTAGATTCTTCAGCATCAGTAAAGGTGGTTCGTATCCTGTATTAGTTCACCGAGCAGCTTGCCAGGTTAATTGATGGACTCAATAAAAAAAAACATATGTTTTTTGCATACATATTATACATATTGCATTTATTTAAATCGTCCATCTATCTGACGATCGACTAATTTATTGTTCTTAACAGGATGGTAGCCTGAGTCCTCACTATTCGATCCATCCCATCGGCCGGCTTAGTTTTGCTGGGGCTGAAAGCGTTCGCTCCAAGCTGTTATCCTTAATACAATCTAAAACAATCGCGGTATCCGCCAGTAACGAGACAGGAGCAGTGAATGGCAGTGGAATGAGGTCTACTACTGAAACGCTTGTTGTGTATTGTGATGCATTATACAGATTGGATTATACCTTTTTGCAGGTAAGTGAGATTAATATCCTCTCAAATGACGTTCTAATTTAGTATTTGTTATGACCAAGTTTCGTAAAACTGCTTATCAGTTTTGTCGGACTCTACCGCGGTTTTCATGGGTAGGCGGCGGAATACTGACCTCCCGTTTTACTATATTTTTTGGTTCTTAAAATAAATGTAAAACTACAATTGTTGAAACTGTTAATAGTAATTATTAAGTACTTAACTATTGATAGTACCTACATTTAATAAGCGGTTTTTTATATATAAAGGACACGTCAATTTGACTTCACCTCGCCTGATGGTAAGCTAAAGGCAAAGTCTCTAATTAAAAAATAAGGCCCTATAAATTTTGCGTCTATTTAATATTTTCACAGACCGCTGACCGCAAAGTCAAATTATGCAATATTTCTGCGTGCACTACACCACAAATATCAGTGCCAAATTTTAACATATAGTTAAAGTTGCTTCAAATTGTTTTGTAATAATCATCATGTATTGTGTTGTCTGTTGTATACATTATAGTATGTATAGTATAGGTATACCTATTTTAAAGAAACTTTTTACAAAAATATCAATAGCATAAAACATAAAAGGGGAAGCTAATCGAAGCTATTTGAATATTTTTATTTCACTAATTACTCACTGCCATACGGTTGTAATAATATTATAGTTCTTGTACTTTAGATGTTAAAGTGTAAAAGTGTGATTCATTAAACTTTTTATGATTACCAATTCTTTATTACAGAGCTTAAAAATGCTAGAAGTGGATTGGCATCGATATGGTGTAATAATATTCTGCGATGCTAAACCAGTTGTCAAGGAACAATTACGCAGCGTGTTAAAGTACTCCATTTACTGTGATAGCACAGAACTGGGAGCACACCTTACTAGTAAGCGTACCTAAATTTGCAATGCGATTATGTTTTTAAATTCACTGTCATTATAAGAGGAGAATATAATCTTTAAAGAACTTCAGAGGACACAGCTTTAATCTAAAATCTAATGAAACCGAATAAAAAAGAATCTAAAAATTAGTTATGTTACGTTTCGTAAGTAAGGATGGTGGAGGAGTGGGAAAGAGGAATATCAAAGAATTAACCACTGTATAGGAAGTGCAAGAGCCATTGAATGACTTTTGGAAGGAAGGGATAGTGTGACAGTTGGTATTATAAAAATGGATGTAACTGAACGCGAAAGACCTGGAGGAAAATATCCTATAGGATCTCGTACTCTGATTTACGTAAACGAAAATGAGCTTAAATGAAAATTATATTTAAAATAAACGATTGTGTCATAATATCGAAAAACTCTTTAAAAAGCCCGCAAACATTACTCAGTGCTTCACAGTACACGTACTTGACTGAACGTGGCATATTGATGGTGCAGCATGCTTTATTACGCAGTATTGGAATCGCGCCAATTGGTGGCTTAATATGTAATCAGAGTAATTCATTTCGTGGTGCAATTATTTTGATTGCTTACTTTAATTCGCTATCATTCTGATATTAATTTTTAATTTGGTATTATTGTTACAGTCAACGAACAACACAGTGCTAAGGGTACCGCTGAATAAAGTCTACTGCTTTATACAGTATTAGGTACATTTATGACTGACTATCAAATGAAAAACCCGAAAGCTTTACAGTTAGTAATGTTTTGGCCAATAGGAATGAACATCGAAAATGGGATAAAAATAAATAAATTAACCCAATACATACTGTTTATGATTGTATAGACACAATTATTTAATAGTAAGTATTCATTGGTTTAAATAGACATTCACTTGAAATAGCTCGAATTTTCATGTCCATTTATCAACCAGTGTAACCAGTGTAATGCGATATATAGATAGGTGAGTTCGTCGTCGACACCCTGAAAATGAAAACATAATATTATTTTCTAACCACTGAGCTACCGAGTCACATCTTGGGTGTTCCAAATTCTCCTATTTTGGGGGGCGACCAAGGGACTGGTTATGGGTTCAGATCCCGTCTTAGTCGTTTCACTTTTTTCAATCTTAATGGACTTGAATAGTGAGCTACTAATGGCTTTAAAATTTCAGAAAATTTTGAAAAGTATAGGGCAACTATTGTCGTCAACCGAGCACTTTTGCCGGACTACATGTTGCTGCTAAACATTTCCCAAAAAGATGTAGGAAATCTGAGGTTTATACTCAAGGTTAAATTTTTTAGTAGACTAGTTGATGCTAGCGATTTTACCCGCGTGGTTGTTGGTTATCAAAACTTTTGGTCATGTCTTCGGTTCTAATCAACTTGCAAAAATAGACACGCCTAATTTGCCATTTTATAATAGTAGATAGGTACGTTTATAGTAAGCTTTGTTGGAACACGTTTACCATGGTTAAAACTACTTTTACAAAGATATTTTATAATCTATTCAAAAAAATATAGAAATCGAAGGTCTGAAAGCCAAAGGGTCTTGGTCCAATGATTCTACCTATTCCAACTTTTGCTGAAGGACAAGCCCTAATAACAATAAGTTACTGATTATACATAAACTCACGCCTGTATTTCCCGAAGGGTTAGGCAGAGGTGCTAGCACCCACATTTCGCCAGTTTATGTTTAGTTCCCAATGTAATAGGTGGCGAGCCTATTGCCATTAACCGGGCACTTATGAACAAAACAAAAATAAAAAAGTTACTGATGTTGTCATCAATTAACTGAGGTAGTATAAACAAAATAATGTGAGAAGTAAAGAACTGAATAGGTAATTACCCAAACATATCTTTCTTATCTTGGTCTGTATAATCAGAAAATTTATTAATGCCTGCTTGCCACTTTGCACTTGGGTCAGAGTTTTGAACATTTATCTTCCGCAATGTTGTTTTGAACTCCTCATAATGTTCCAAAAGATCTTTATAATCTTGATAATGTTTATTGTAATCGGTCATAAACTTCACGAAGTACAGTGGCGATAGAATTAAATCATAAAGTTCTGGTTGGGTGCGTGTACTCTTTGGTGGTTGGCAAACTACTCCCAGAAATAAGGCAAAGTATATTATCCACATTTTACGTTTTCAAATGGTTAGTCTTTACAAATATTCTTTAAAGAACTAGATATTGTAATTATGCAAGTAGTATGTAAATAGGTCTTACGTCTTCCAATGGTAGGTTCATTACAAGTACACCTCTTTATATTAAGTATTATAATTATTTTAGCGGTTAATCAATTTTACGTCTGAAAATGGTTATTATAGAAGTATGTACCAATTAATTAATTAAGTATATTGTACATATTGTATTTAGTCTCAAAATTATGGGAACAAGTGGTAAATTAATTTTCTGTAGAAATTTCATTAGGTACAATAGATGTCACAATTACACAACTAGTAAATCGATTTACTATGGAAATTTACTACATCGATATTATACTAGACTCCACCCGCGTGTAATGGTGATCCCGTTTCTAGATACAAACCAAAGGTTCTTACCACCCATACGAACATAATATCGGGATGAAAAGCGTATTCCAGACACCAGGCTTTTTTATTGCCAATTTTTATCCAGATTCGTTCAGCCGTTTAGTCGTTAAAATAACTAATTTACCGGTGATAATTGATAAATTGATTAATTACAGCTTTCAATAACTATTTTTTTTAGGTATTTGTACGCAATTTAGGTATGCGTTGGCCATTTGCCACACTAGGGATGTTGATACGGAATGAATGCCTTAGTTTTTTGTGTAATATATGTAGATAGATATTGCCCAAGTAAACTGAAACTACGAATTTTAAAATTTTCTTGTGCCCAAATAGGTCAAAATATTAATAAACAAATTGAACCAAAATGCCCCGTTTCAAATTAAATTTATTATACACTGTAGGGTTATATACAAGGTGGAAGATTTTCATGCCCCTTGGAGTTACTAGGAAAATCTTCCTTTCATTTAATTTACCATACTTATTAGAGATATTTAATGCTTACGATTGTCGCCACTATCGATAGAAGTCATAAAAATACAGGTTGTAATTTTTTCGGGTTTTAGTCGGTTCTATTACCGGGTGTGTCAAGCGAGATTTCTAAAATCATAGAAGGCAGTTTTGTTTCTTTTTAAATATAAAGGAATGTTTCCTTTGAGTGAAATTCTCTATCTCCAGTATTTCGAGTACTTCCACTTCAGGGGCATGAAAATATTTCACCCTGTATAGAACCTTCTTCCTCTTGGAGTCGGCTAAAACCATGTGTATCTTACGAGTATGTATGGTTTGACCATACCCATGATACTTATGTTACCCTGGGGCCCAAATACTCATGGGCCCCGAATATTCACAGGGTCCCATACGGCTTTTTTTTTTTCGTGCGGAAATCCCCTCGGATACCCCCCTTCCGGGGCCGAAAGGGGAGGTTATGTCGGACTCGAACCGACTAAAACCGCACGCCGACTGTGGGTCGTGTTGCTAGGCCGGAGGTGAGGTTGTCATCGACATATCCCTCGCACCCCGGCTGACCCAGGGCTATTCCTTACGGTCTAGCCCTCCTCGGGAGGGGGGACAACGGTGTCCCCGACTCGACCCCGGAATGGGGGGGGCGCGCTTCTCAGCGCGCCGTCGCCGTGGCCTGCTTCTGCTGGGGTGACAGGCGGCTTCACCCGTCACCCCCAGGCCCGCGCTCACGGGGGACGGAGGTCAGTCAGTGCCCTCCGACGCCCGAGTTGCCTGCGCGCGCGGGCAACGCGGTTCGCGAGGCTCGCTCGTTCGCGCTGCCTCTCCCGTTCTGCCGTCTCCTTCACGACCATTACCTGCTCGCTGAAGGAGACGCCGGCCACCCACGCGACCGCACAGCGGACTATTGCTGTGAGCAGGGAGGCGAGGGTAAGAACTCTCACTCCCAGGGCCGCCACTAGCTCCCGCCTCGGTCCGGCCCATGCCGGACACTCGGTGAGCGTGTGCAGCTCTGTGTCCTCGCTCGCGTCGCAATGATGGCACTCGGACGTTGGCTCCTTTTCGATCCGGCGCAGATACCGCCCAAAGCACCCGTGCCCGGTGATAATCTGCGTCAGTGGATACGAGAGGCTGCCATGTGGCCTCTCAAGCCATTCCCCCATGATGGGCCTTACCGCCTCTATGACGGCATGCCCTGCGCGTGGTTGCTCAAGTCGTTGCTCCCACTCGCCACCATGATCCTGTGGAGCCGAGTTCTCTCGGCCCGAATGTCTTCGGGCTCGGGATCGTATCCCCGCTCCCGCGCCTCCTAACGGAACCGATAGAGTGCCGCAAGGGATCTCGCTTCCAGGATCCACGGTGGCGATCCGGCTAGGAGACTCGCCGCTTCAAAGGATATCGTGCGGTATCCCCTAATTGCCCTGGAGGCCATCCTCTACTGCGGCGCACGCAACAGGGGCATGAATCTGGTCTCCAGGGTGTCCGCCTACACGGGACACCCGTATAGGGCCATGGACCGCACGACACCCGCGTAGAGTCTCCTGCAGGAGTCCTCCGGGCCCCTCAAGTTGGGCAGCAGCCGCACCAGCGCGTTAGCTGTCACCAACAGTTTGGAGCGCAGACTTCGGAAGTGCTCTCCGATGTCCCACCGACCGTCGAGTACGAGCCCCAGGTATTTCAACCGGGGCTTGATGTCGATGAGAGTACCTCCTGCTGTCAGGCTGGATCCCGGGGGTGGCCTGCGCCGAGGGCCATGAAAGAACAAGGCCTCGGATTTGTGCAGAGCCACCTCGAGACCCAGCTGCCGGATCCGATCCACGACTTGAGCAACAGCGGTCGTGGCCCTCTGGGTCGCCTCGCGGTGTGTAGCGCCACTCAGCGTCACTAGCGTGTCGTCCGCGTAGCACGTGACGGTGGCACCGAACGCGAGCTCACCGCGAAGCACCTAGTCGTATCCGATGTTCCACAGGAGCGGCCCCAGGACCGATCCCTGTGGGACACCGCACGACATCTCACGCCTACCGACGCCGGTCGCACTTGGGTAGATGACGGCTCTCTCCGTCAGGTACGCCCCGACTATGCGGCGGAGGTAGAGAGGCACATCGTGGTACACGAGCGCCTCCCTGATGCAACTCCAGGGCAAGGTGTTGAACGCGTTGGAGATGTCCAAGGACACCGCCAACATCACCTCGCCCCAGGCGACCGCATCCTCCGCCAGAGTCCTCACGCGCATGATGGAACCACAGTGGAACGCCACCGGCGGAAGCCGTACTGCGTGTCCGCTAGGTCCGGCCCCACTCTAGAGAGGTGCTCGACGAGGCGCTTGGCAATGACTCTTTCGAAGAGCTTGCCCACCTCGTCGAGCAACACTATGGGCCGGTATCCAGACGGCTCGTCCGCCGGGCGTCCGTTCTTGCGGATGAGGACCAGTTTCCCCGTCTTCCACATCTTCGGAAACTGGCCCCGCTCCAAGCATGCGCTGAGGAACCCTCGCAGTCGGGGTTCGAGACCGTCTTCCCCTAGAGCTAGGACCCACGCACGGCCTGGAATGCCGTCGGGTCCCGGGGCGGTGTTCTTCTTGGCTCTAAGCCGTCGCACCGCCAGCTCTAGTTCTACCCAAGTGACCTCGGGCACGTCGTCGTCAATAACCACGCCGGGCGCAACAGGCGACCGAGGTGGCGGAGTCATCTGCGGCGGAACGTGTTCCGTTCGCGCCGGGAACAGGGATTCCACCACTCCTCCAAGCAACAGGGATTCCACCACTCCTCCAAGCATACGCCTTCAACATCGATAGGTCACCGGGGACCTGTACGTTAATAGGGTCCATATACCCATGGGTTCCCAATACGCCCACGGAGCCCTAATACCCCTAGGTCAATGGAGACCATTTACCATGGGGCACAAATAGCCATAAATCACGGGGTCTATGGGGCTCATACGCTCAAGGGGTCTCTATGCTCCAATAGCGTTCATACTGCTACGGGTTCAGTCAATTTAGAGTCGTATTATAATTGTTATAATATCGAAAGTAACTCTGTCTGTCTGTTAACACTGAACCGATTTTATTGACATTTGGTATAGGGGTAGATTAGACTTAGGCTATGTTCGGTGGCGAGAGCCGACATCCACGCAGGTGGAGTCGTGGGCAACAGGTAGTTAGAAATATGCCGATAAAGTGGTAAGCAACAGCTAGTTCAATATAACATTATCAGCATAGTTAAATTACAGATTACTACAGTATAAATACTCGACCTTAGATCTTAATAATCTTTACTCGAAGAAATCTCGATAAGATGCAAGCAACATGCTTGGCAGTACTCATTTTAGGATCCATGTGCTCGATTCTAACCATAGTTCCAGCACAAATAGTGCTTGGCACTTACTATGATATGAGGGATGCATCACAATTATTTGAAAAGTTTATAAAAGACTACGACAGACATTACACTAGTGATGATGAATACAATTACCGCTTCAGTGTGTTCAAGCAGAATTTGAAAGAAATGAACAGAATGAATAGTGAGGGAGAACAAATATGGCGCGCTATAGGTGGCATTAATACGTTCAGTGATATGACACAGAGAGAATTTCTTGGTCGTGCGTAAGTATATTTGGAGTGTTTCTTTCAGTTTTGTATTATTTCTTTTACTTAAGTAAGTCGTTCTTGAGATAAACCGTTTTGTAAAACCTAATGTGAATAATTGGAAATACTTTATTATTGTACTTATTTATTTCTATTTATGATGAAAACATATTTACGAGGCAGCCCCAATCGATATTCTTGGGTCCAAAGGTTCTTAAATACGCGTCGCCTTTGTGAAATAATAAAAAAAAAATTGCTTTGTACTTTAATTTTTTATGTTGCGGCTACACTACCATTACCGTCTACCGGACTGTTGCACAATGCGTGTGGCAGTAATAGTTATTAAATTATAAATCATAATAGAGCTGAAATACCTTATTACTAGATATACCACAGAGATATACCTATTTGGCAAATTGTGACAATTCTCACATGTGAATTGAATACCTCTTTGAATTTAAAACTTTTTTTTGAAGAAATTTTTATTTTATACCACCGAGGTAGCAGATAAGCACACGGCCCACCTGATGGTAAGTGATAAACGTAGCCTATGGACGTATGAAAGACCAGGTGCGTTATACTCGCGCTGCCCACCCCGAAGAAATTGTCTAATGCACTTCTTGAATAGTAATATAGTTTCAAATAGTTGAAATTTACGTTATTTGTTTAAGATGTCCCATCAAGTTATTTCCAATATCGTCAGCGACTATTGTGCTGCTCTTATAACTGTTTTGAAAGACCTAATCATATTACCTTCGTCTCAAGAAGAGTGGCTACAAAAGGAGGCAGATTTTAGAGTCAAAGTCCGAATTTCCAAATTCATTTCTCTAATATATCCGCCATTTTGTGTTCCCCATCCAAGTTTAGGTATGCACGTTATTGGTGGCGTTGGCGGTAAAACGTGGCTACACCTAGGTATTGTGAAATTAAGGCGGTAAGGATTGGCATATTCACGGTACTGTGGCTCTTGTTGTTGGTGTTTCGGCTATTTTGTTATCAATATTAAGTGACCGCATTGTAAAAAAAGCACTGTGTCATGTGTAAGTCATGTCAACTCGCTTTTGTCGTATCGGAGGGACCACGAGCGAATGCGATTTACTCGTGGTCCCCCCAGGGGAACATCATAGGGACCACGAGTCCAGTGGGGTATTTTAGCGTGTGACAGAACTTTTCAAACGTAGAGTTAAAAAATGACAGTATGAAACCCCATTTTATTATTCTTAGAACAGCTCTTTATTGCATAAAGAACGGTGGTATATCATTTATTCCCGTATAATATCATTATTCTTAGTATTAGGTATGCATGGTGGAATGTGAAATTTGTTTACTATGAAATATGTGGCTATTTATTTTATACATAATCTTTACTCTCGTTTGGTCGAACCGGCCCCTTAGTATGCTAACTATTCATATCGATTAAGATAGAATAAAGCAATCTTTCCCTTAAATCATGGTCAGAGCATTTAGAGCCCCCTGTTAACATTGTTCAATCATAATATAATTTTCGTAAAGATACACGCTTATGGCGTGTACATAAATGGATCATGCATAAGTAAATATAGGTGCATAGCACAGGTACACAGACGTTAAAAAAGACTAATATAGATAGGTTGAGGTGCCTAGGGGTTTTAGTCGGTTCGATTCCGACTAAGCCGCCTCACCCGTTAACGGCCGTTCCCAATAACATCAGGTTATAGACAGATCGCAACAGTCAAATTTGACGTATCGGTTGTTGAAATTCAAAACATGGTAACTGAGTTTTTGGCAGGTAAGCGTAGAGGACGCATTGCAGTATAATGTTATTTTCCGAAATTGGTATGAATTCGAGTTTTTATGTATAAAAATGGTGGATTTTTAGCCATAACGTCTTGGAAAACGCACACACGTGTAGGAAAGTGGCATATTACAGTGAATTGTGACTCTACGTGTTCAATCCAAATCTACCCAGGGAGCTTTTAGTAAAGTCCTCACAACTATACTGAGGCAGCAATCATCTCATTCATCGTCATCAACATCATCATCAACATGATTAACTCGTTATCGTTATCATCAACAAACATTTTTTAACTATTATAAGTAATATAATACCAAATAAGATTAAACTTGATAGTGGTTAAATGCGTAGCAAGAAACCAGAAAAAAATAGAAACTCCTTGGCTACCAGGAGGAACTCCCTATCTAATCGTTTGGGCAAATCGTACCGTAAGAGAATACATTTTAGGTCAAGCGCTATGCTCGATTACCCGATTTGGTTTCCTGATAAGGAACTCAGATTTGAAATTGCGCGCATATATTCGTTTTTGTTATATTATCCACGTGGTGAAGAGAAAAGAATAAAAGTATCGCCACCACATCTCATCCGAGGAGTGTCTAAAGAGATCAGTAACCGAAGAATATGTTCACGACGACACGACGATCAAAATAAAACCATGTGCCAACCAACAAGCGCAGCGTGGATACAGTAGGCTAAAGCCTCCCTACATCCTAACTGCGATAGGCTAATTGGATTGTTGACTGTATTAGGAATTTATACGGTCAGTTCAAATTGAGCCGCTTTTGTAAAGCATATAGGTATTGTGGACCATGGTGATGAATTTATTACTTTTACTGGCTCTAGACAAGAAGAGAAAACGTCGATATTGGGTACATCCGTTAAACACTCAGAGATTAACGGAGAGTCTATACTATCTCTCTGGGTCCTTGATATCGGGGACTGGTCTTTATTTTATTTTATTTTTTAATTCACAAAAAAAAAGTTTACGCGATTTGAATGTAACTATACACTTAAACGATTGCGAGTTATAAAAACTAAAATGTCAGTAATATAAATCGTTACATTTAATTTATTTTAGTATTAATCGAAAACATCGGAAATTTGGCTCTCCTGAACATTTTGGTTGGAAGGAGTTACTATGTTTTGAATTTCAACATTGTTGTCAGTATGGTATTGGGAACAGCGGTAAATCTGGGAGGTGTTATCCAAGTGGTCCTACACACAAAAAGTTAATGTACACTAATAATACAGTACCTACATGTATGGACAATTTATGAAATATGTACAAGTCGCGACCTTATCGCTAGCGAGCTAGCTAATCTCTTACTGGCAACCTTTGGATGGACATGTTTTAATTATATTATCTAACAGTAATAACTAAAATATAAATAAAGACACATGTTTATGCATAGTTTTCAATTAATAAAGAAATATTGCTCCTGCTTCGGACTACAACACTATTTAAGAATATTTTTTTCTTTTCAGGGTGAAGCCTCGATTTCGCTTCAAATCGTGGCCGTTGTAGAGATGTTTTTAATTCCTTACAAAATTACTATGGTCGCTCTATAAGAGGTAAAAAAAATTTCGCCGGCTACCCTTTTGCAAATTTTCACCCTTCGTCACTGATCGCTATCCAGAGCAACGATGACTGTATCAAATTCATATTTCACAGACTGCTTAGTTTCAGAAGATTTCTTTAAAATATTGGACATTTTAAACACAGTAAGATTATAATAACAACAAAATGACTCATATTTTCTGAATATAAATATTTATTTCCTGATTTATTTAAAAAATCTTTTAATTACAAATTCTAATTCTATCCCTACGTTACTTGTACTAATATTATGAAGCTGAGGTGCTTGTTTGTTTGGTTGAACTACTGGTTCGAATTAAATATAAGTAAATTAATTGAATAGTTTATCGCTGAAGGTTTTAACCTATATTATCACGCTACTGCGTTTAACATTCACACTCACACAATTCAATTCAATCCAATCTAAGATTCACTGTATCTCCCCGTGTATGTTAGCATTCACCAGCGTTATTTCTGATGTATTCTGCCACGTAAGTTGATTAAAAAAAAATTCCGATTTAAGTATAAATTAAGAAAAGTTTTGGACCTATCGAGTCATTAATTTCGGACATTTGCAGTAACCTATACATACCTTGATCACCCATTGGCTTTTTGCAAAAACTACACGTCTACGGCAGTTCAACATTTGTGAAACAAGAAAACTATTGCAATTATAACATTATCGTGTTATTTATTTTTAAGTGTTGTTCAACGCGTAGTCACAGGCAAAGTTAGTAGATTGGTACCTAAGTACTTGTGGGTAATAAAATATTAAATTAAATTATTTCATTAAGTCTGACATATCAACTCCATTTATTATAAGTAGATTTTTGATATGCGAAAAGAATTGACGTGAAACGTAAAACTAGATAAAACAAATTGATTTGCATCCCTTTATGAATGTGGAATATTTTCTACGGCCACACATTTATGAAAGAACACGTGAACATGAAGGTGATTTACTTTATTTATTAATTACAATAGCACTATGCGTAAACTGAACCATTGGGGCCAAAAAGCCATATTATGACTTGAAATATGCCCCGCAAATATTTGTCACATACCTATAGGTATATGCAAGACTACAATAAACACTATCAAGACAATCTTGACCTTCTTGTTCATGACGAAGCTTTTAGAAACTCATTGAAAACTTAAATAATCTGAATAGTCATTCGCAATACGCAACATTTGGAATAAATAAATATCTGATTTAACGCCTGAAGAATTTAAGGAGCAATATACAAATCAGTAAGTATTTTGTGTGTTTTCATTGCTTTTTAATACCTACTAAAATATTGATTTATTAAATATGCACAGATTCAACACTCATTTTTATAAGCAAAACGGACTCATGTGATATTATACTTTCGTAGATGCAAGTTGATGAAATTAGTCGGTATTATAGTAATAAAGCTCTAAAATACGCATCGAATGATATATAATACATAGATGTAGCACTTATAGATTCTTAAAAATAAATAAAAATATCGCGGCGAAAACTTTGATGGGCTGTCCTGTAAAATTAACCATTTCCGTAATGTGGCCTTTTGGCATTTAACCAGCGATATATGGGCACAAGAACCCCCATGTCTACCTCTAAACAGCCCTTTTCGGCGTATTATACAGTTTTGTAAACGTTACTATGACGTGCTATGCGTCATAGGCAAAGTACACTATAACTAGGAAATAATATTATATAAACAACACGTATCAATAAACAATAATGTCAGCACTAAACTTATATGAGTAAAACCCCACTCTAAATCTCAGTAAAATCATGTAGAATAATTAGTATATAAGAGTGTGTAAATAGTAAATAAATTAATCTTGTTCCAACTGGTAAAACATCTTTTACTTACTCCGCAACATTGGTGACCCCGACGTGATCTCCTAGTGCTGATATAATTGCAGGCCAACTGCAGCCCTGAAAAGGTTTTCAGCAGCAAACCTAGGAACTATCACAGATCATTGTGGAGCTATATTTGGGAAAATTCACCCAACAGCCCACCAGCTTACCGACCACCACCATCAGCGAAATAGCACATTTCAGTTGGCTTCCCACAAGCGGGTCTAACCAGCTGAAATTTCAAGAGGCTAAACGCAATCATGGCACCGATAATTCCAGCCGGAACACCGTCAAAAAACCCCGGCACATCAGCTGAATCAATCAGCGACAGCCAGGTGGTGGCTGCAATTAGCATTACGGAGAAAATACCATCGTTTTGGACAGATTCACCGCGCTTATGGTTCGCGCAATTCGAGGCCATCGTAGCCTCCCAAAAACAAGGTGACGAATATAAATATAATATCGTCATCGCAAAATTACCAAAAGAGGTCATACATCAGGTTAGCGACATCCTGACGTCACCGCCAAACGCAGACAAGTACCTTAAAATCAAGGAAAGATTAATTGCGTGCTATGAGGAAAGCGAACAACGACGCTTCCACAAATTGCTATCGGAGATGGACCTAGGTGACTCAACACCATCACAGCTGTTGAGAAAAATGAAAGAAGCCAGCTGCGACAAAATGACCCAAGATACCATCAGATTATTATGGTTCAGACAGCTTCCGGTATCAATCACCTCCATATTGGCAGTCTCCGAAGACCTCGACCTCACAAAATTATGCGAAATAGCGGACCGAATTTATGAAAATATGCGCTATAAAACCAAAACAAACAACTCGTCACAGAAACCCGCCGACGTTTACTTAATAACAATGCTGACGTCACAAATTGCAGCTATGCGAGTTGAAATAAACGAGCTCCGCGGTATGAGTAATCGCCGACCGATGCAACGCAGCAAATTCCGAGCAAGGTCGCAATCACGCTCACGGTCACGTACACGGCTATGTTATTATCACAGACGATTCAAAACAAAAGCATATAAATGCGATCAGCCGTGCTCGTGGATAAATAAAACCGATAAAAATTCGGGAAACGAGAACTAGCGCAGAACACGACGGGACTCTGTGCCATACAACCCGCCAACCGTCTAACTATAACCGACTCAAACAGTGGTTATAGGTTTTTAGTAGACACGGGAGCAAATATTTCTGTATTACAAAACGCACAGGGTAAGAAAAACGCGAGCAACTACAAACTGTATGCCGCAAACGGGTCAATTATTGAAACTTATGGCGAAAGCACATTAACGCTAAATCTGGGGTTACGCAGACCTTTTACTTGGACGTTCGTAATCGCCGATGTAAAAATGCCTATCTTAGGAGCTGATTTCCTAGAGCACCACAGATTATTAGTGGATCTATACGGCAAAAGGCTGATCGACCAAGAAACAAAATTAACGACGCCTGCGAAAATTGCAAGAGAAACACACATGCCTTCAATTAGATCCATCGACGCGAAATTACCCGAACATATAAAGCGCCTGTTAGAGAAATACGTAAACGTCACTAGACCAAGACCATTTAAAAAACCCACAGAGCATGGAATACAGCATCACATCATAACAAAAGGTCCTCCAGTTTATGCCCGCGCGCGCCCACTACCACCCGACAAATATAAGGCAGCAAAAAAGGAATTCCAAGAGCTAATAAACCTAGGAATATTAGAACCTTCCAGTAGTCCTTGGGCATCGCCTCTCCACATGGTAAAGAAAAAGAATGGGGAATGGAGACCGTGCGGAGACTACCGCGCGTTAAATAAAATAACAGTTCCCGACAGATATCCCTTGCCAAGACTGTTAGACTTTACATACATCGCAAGTGGAAAAACAATATTCAGCAAAATTGATATAAAGAAGGCGTTCCACCAAATTCCTGTTGCGGAACCAGAGAAGACCGCAATAATCACGCAAATGGGTTTATTTCACTGGAATTTCATGCCATTTGGCCTCAGAAATTCAGCTCAAACGTTCCAGAGGTTTATGGACTCCCTGTTCAGAGACCTGGACTATATATATGTCTTCGTGGACGACATACTCATAGCAAGTCAAAATACCGAACAACATTACGTTCAATTAGAGGAAGTATTCAATCGCCTAAGTAAAAACGGCATCTCAATCAATACGAGCAAATGCGAATTCGAAAAGACAGAGATAGATTTCTTAGGTTATCATATAACGAGCCAAGGAATCACCCCCACGTCTGAGAAAGTACGAGCAATAAACGAATACCCAAAACCAAAGGTGGTAAAGGAGCTACGTCGATTTTTGGGAATGATGAATTTCTACAGAAGTAGCATCCCACACGCCGCCAGACACCAAGCTCCGCTCAACAAATACTTAATAAACTCCAAAAAGAATGACAATACGCCAATCGAGTGGAATACGGAAGCTAACCAAGCATTCGAACACTGCAAACAGGACATAAGAGATGTCACAACACTCGCATTCCCGGAAACAGACACACCACTAGCCATTATGACAGATGCTAGTTTAAAATGTGTAGGCGCCGTACTTCAACAAAAAGTTCAAGGAAAATGGAAACCCGTATCATTTTTTTCAAAAGGGTTAAGCGAGACACAAACAAAATATTCCACATACGATCGAGAACTACTCGGTATTTACATGGCAATAAAAAACTTTAGACGACTAATAGAAGGTCGCACATTTACAATATACACGGATCATAAGCCACTGATTCATGCATTCGACAAGAAGCAATCAGTGGATGAATCCCCTAGAAGAATAAGGTACCTAGAATATATTGCACAATTCTGCACAGACATAAGGCACGTCACGGGCAGCGAAAACGTGGTAGCCGACGCACTATCACGGGTAATAGAAACAATAGAACTACCCCAAATTCTCAACTGGCAAGAGGTCAAAAAATACCAAGACAGTGACCCGG
This sequence comes from Eilema sororculum, assembly GCA_914829495.1. Classification (NCBI taxonomy): domain Eukaryota; kingdom Metazoa; phylum Arthropoda; class Insecta; order Lepidoptera; family Erebidae; genus Eilema; species Eilema sororculum. Next base: position 10,536,990 of record OU618541.1, read on the forward strand.
AGTTAACAAAACTAAAACAAAATAGGTCACTAAAAATGGCACGGGTACCAATACAAAACAATAATATCAAAATTTATTGTGATATATCCACCGGTACAACAAGGCCATACCTACCACAAAAGTTCAGAAAAACAATTTTTGATAGTTTTCACAACATGAGCCACCCAGGGAAAAACACAACAAAAAAGTTGATAACCGCAAAATACGTCTGGACTAGCATGCACAAAGACATTTACGAAATGTGCAAAACATGTTTACAATGCCAGCAATCAAAAGTTCAGCGGCACACAGTATCACCCCTGGGCAAATTTATGCCAGCAGAACGATTTAGCCACATACACATAGACATTGTGGGCCCCCTAACGACATCACAAAACAAAAGATACATCGTCACTATGATCGATCGTTGTACGTCATGGCCAGAAGCATATCCTATTTCGGACATCACAGCAGAAACTGTAGCCAAAACCCTATACGATGGCTGGATCACACGTTTTGGATGCCCCAATTATATAACAACGGATCAAGGACGACAATTCGAGTCTGAGCTATTCAGAAGCCTAACCAAATTCCTGGGTATACAAAAAATCCGTACTACACCATATCACCCTCAATCAAACTCCAAAGTAGAAAGACTGCACAGAACCATGAAAGCAGCTTTGATGGCAAGAGGAAATACCGAAAATTGGACGAAAGAATTACCATCGGTATTATTCGGGATACGTACCAGCATTCGACAAGACACTGGATACTCAGCAGCCGAATTGGTCTACGGAACAACAATAAAATTACCAGCAGCATATTTTGGCGACTGTTCTAAAAACACAACATACGCAGAGTTTGTGGAAAAAATTAAAGATAACATAACGCACATGACGTCAATTCCACAACGACAAAGCTCAAACAAAAACATATTCGTACACCCACGCTTAGCCGACTGTACACACGTATTTCTACGATGCGATAAGCTACGTCCTACGCTCACACCACCTTACGACGGACCGTTTCTCGTAGTCAAACGTGACAACAAAATAGTCACGATCAAGCGAAACGGCAGGGAAGTGAACGTGTCGATTGACAGGCTAAAGCCAGCATTCACGACGAGCGACGACAAGATAGAAGCTCAAAATCAAGAGCAAGATAAGGCAGAGCCAATTCAAAACATAAAAAGAACACGTTCGGGAAGAATATCACGACCCACCGTCCGTTTCAAACAATGATATAAAAAGGGCAAAATGAAAATAAAAGTCACTCCACAGCAAGCCACAAGAAACAACACACAAGATGGGAAGCAGTCAAACCCACGAAATGGAACAAATAAACATGGTGCAGAACAATAACCTGGCAGCAAAGGCAGAAAAGAACACACACATGGCAGCAGAAATTGAAAAAATAAAAATCTGGATCGGAGTACTCATCGCTATAATTATACTAGCAGCAATAATAATAACAATCACCAGACTCGTACGAAAAACTAACAAAGTCATGGACAAAAAGATAAACAAAATAATCAAGGAAATGCAACAAGTGTAACCAACTGCAGAAAAAGTACAACTCAGCAAACAGCGTTCACGGACAAGGTCGACGCACCACAGGAAATAATAACTAGAATTTTTATAAAGGGGGGAGTACTATGACGTGCTATGCGTCATAGGCAAAGTACACTATAACTAGGAAATAATATTATATAAACAACACGTATCAATAAACAATAATGTCAGCACTAAACTAATATGAGTAAAACCCCACTCTAAATCTCAGTAAAATCATGTAGAATAATTAGTATATAAGAGTGTGTAAATAGTAAATAAATTAATCTTGTTCCAACTGGTAAAACATCTTTTACTTACTCCGCAACAGTTACAAGTCAATCAAATAATACAACCTAATCGTTAATCAGTCAGATAAGATTGCTATAATATCACTACCTAATGCCCGCAGCTCAGCCCGTGTGACTGTTGGTTTTTACGACTTGTGGTCATATATTTGGTTCTATTTAACTAATCACGATCAAAAAACGGAAGATTTTAAAACACATTTTTACCAGGAAAAAAATAAGGCATCAAAATCCGTTCAGTAGTTTTTGCATTCATCGCCGGATTAACAGACGAAAAGGCTAAAATTCCGAAAAAAGGTGTACGTTTAGTATCGTTATAATTCAAATTCAAATTCATTTATTCTTCAAGTAACAAAGACTAATTAAATTATTACAAAAAAAATCATTATTATTATACACTATCATTAACATCAAATACACAGAACACATATTATGTCATTAAATCCGATTCAATTTCAATTATACAGCATTACTTACCTACATAAATTATGTACTTTAAATTACTATATTAAATTAAATTAGATTGAATTGAGAAATAAGTATGTCAAATGAAAATTAAATTAAAAATTAAATAATTTGGTAGATTGAAATTAAATCATCTTCAATGAGCAATGATTAGCATTCACTCTTGCTCATTTGTTTATTAGTCAGTACATGAACCCTGCTACAGTGATTAATGTACTGACAGTCAAATCTACTCGCAAATACTCTCAGGATACTGTTGGAGCTGGCCCGCACCCTGTGCATTAGTGACGTGCATCGTTTTCGCATGGTTGAGTAGAAGCAGCCAGTTTGCGCTTCGGCGAACATTCCGGATGCACTACAGCGCCAGGACACCCCAGGTAATTTTTTTTTCTTTAATATTTCTATTGTACAGACACAACCACATTACAATTTATAGAATAGACTAGTATAATATCTAACTTAAAAGCAAACTGTACAGTCCGCACCAAATCGAACTTGACGAACAAAGTACTCAAAATGATCCTAATAATGCCTTGATTTTCCCCCCTTTCTGGTGACAGATTTTTCTGATATTTGGTACATACCTTTAGTTTGGAGAATAACACAATTTAAATCAATAAAAGAGTCGTATTAAGATCTTTTTATGATTTCATAGTCAAGGTCATTGTGACGCTGACTGTACCTATTGAAATGTTGTTGTGATTATACTGTTAATCAACTAGTGTATATACTTTACATCAGGTAAAAATCTTCAAAATTGATCAAGCTGAACCAAAGATTGACATTTATATAAATCCTAGATCTTCTGATGATTATATCACAAAATGGATTAATATTTGGGTCTGGTCGTCGTAGTATTTTTTTGTCCCCTTGAGAAGAGCTATTTACCTAACGATGTATGACACATCTTGATTGGACGGTAACTCCAATTGCCCATATTCCTTTGACAGTTCTTTAACTCAGGTCTATCTCAGTATTGAAAGAGATTAATAGTTACGGGCCTTAAGATCCCGTTAGTAAATCCTCTAACATGTAAAAAATATTATTGTTTAGATTTTAATACTAATAAATTAAGTGCATTGAATTGCAGTCAATTGATGGATCAGGACATAGAAAGACAGGCTTTATGTGATGTATAGTAAGGTAATAATATATTTTATTTGAAAACTAAGGAATAGTTTACAAGGGAATTCGTATTTTTCTAAATTTCTTCAAAGGTGTATCCAGTAACTAACACCCAATAACTAACACCCAAACGAATACCAATGTTATTTGTTTGCTGTCACTGTGATTATATTTATTTGTCTGTGTTCATTGCCTATGTAACTATGTGTCATAATTATCTGTGTAAATAAATAAATATAATGATATTATTATTATTAATACCAACACTGTTACCTACTGGTTGAGAAAAAAAAACGGTGCATCCAGGGAAAATTGAAACAAAACTTGAGGGAACGTGAAAACTAAACCTGGCAACACTGATAAAGTATAATAAATTTTATTTATAGTAAACTAATCAGTATTATTGTGGTCAAACGGGTCAGTACGTCATCGCTAGAAACAATTATTCAGTCACCTCAGTTCTATATAAACCTCATTCTGGACAATAGACATCGCAACACCAGCTTTGCAAACAAAGGTCTCCGCGTAAAAATGCACTGTGTCCGCATCAGTCTTGTGTTGATATTCATAGTGGCTACAATGGCGAGTGCGTCAGATAATTCAGAAGAGCGATATATCGATCCCGCCACAGCCCTGAGTAAATTTGAAGAGTTTGTGGCCACTCACAAGAGGGAATACAAGAATGAAGCTGATAGACAAGTGCACTTTCAAGCGTTTCAAGCTAATTTGGAGCAAATAAATAAATTAAACAAAGAAAATCCTAGCGCCACATACGGCATTAACAAATTTGCTGATTATACAGAGGAAGAGAGGCAAACCATGTTCGGCCATCGTGTGAAGAAACCTCAATAGTAACTGGTAATTATAATGTTATTCACAATAAACATAACATCTACAACCTTGACATACATTTTATGCATTGTCATGTCATTCTTTGTTATCATAACTCATAAGTAGTAGGTATTATACTTACCTACCTATTATTTTAGCCATAACTCTCAATATTAATCGAGAAGTTAAATGCATTTTTAATCATACAATACAAAGACGTCATAAATTATTTCACAATCCTAAACATTTTATTATTTTGTAAACTTTTGTAAGCATTGCGCAGTTCTTTAGTTATCGCTGTATCACTCCATAGACTAGAGAGAGAGGCGAGGCGACAACAAGCACAGACTATTAATCGATGCTACCAAAGACTACGGTTAGCTGGGCCTCGGTCTTTTGCGCTCTTTTCCTAAACTTCTCGAAACTGTAATATTTTGACATTACAATAGTGGGTATGATATTACGAATTATGGTCCAAAGGATAACGATACGAAGTCAACGTTAGACCATAGATCTCTTAGTAATTAAATATTTTATAGAGGTGCGTAGGCATACTTCTTACTTACTAGAAATGCTAATATTTTTTAACTCTTTTTCTTCAGGTACATCCTACAAGTTCATTGAAAATTATGATATATCTAATAGATTTTTTATATTACATATTTTAATAATTAAGAATTGTACCACACTAAAATAATATCTTAATTAATCATTAGCATGCATAACTAAAAATAACCATGACATAATAAAATTAAATGTGTAATTTTTATGTTTGTTTTTATTTAACGGTATCCTTCATATTATGAACTTGTATCGAAACGAGATTCGAAAGAAGAAATTTTTTTTTTTATATAGTTCCGTACGTGGCCGAAGTAAATGAAGGAAGAGATTTGTAATGTAATTTGTAAAAATAGGTAAGTACCTACTTAGTAGGAAACCTTGCTTTCATTGTTGCCGCAATGACTAATAAACTTGGAACACTTGTGTCATTATTTAGTAGGTATCTCTTATAAATAATATTTATGTTATGGTTATGATAGTAGGTTAGGTAGGTATGTACGTCAGCATAGAAATCTTATAAAGTACATAAGGACTGCTGCCTATACTTGCATAACATGATGTGACTCATAGTTCATAGTACATTCATGAGTGGTGTGTGTGCTGTTCAGTGACGACAGTCGACATTCAGAGATTACGACTTTACAAGGCTCCTTTATTACTTATCCTCCTTCATCTACTTATTCACCTAACCTATTATACATACACGAGAACTACAATTTGTTTGAGAATATCCCTACCGCGGGAAGCAAAATATCTTCCTTAGTGTTTGTTTGTTCGCTACTAGAGTCGCCAGCTTGCTTCATCAAAATACAACTAACGCCATCTGTTGTTGTACCAAGAACCACAAATGGTTCCGACTTCTGCCAGACAGCCATTTTTATTTTAACTAGTGGTCGCCCGGTAGTCGAAATTCGACCATAATATTATAATTTAAAAAATATAAGTTTGAGAACATTATTAAAGTTTTTGAATATTGAGGTTTTCTTCCAAAAAGAGTGGTATTTCAGTATATCAGACTACAGACAAATAATAATTATATTATGTCTCAAGTTGACCACAGACTAACAATACAGGTGTGGGATATTTCGTATTCTCCGTCCGCGCAACTTTTATTATTATATCAATGTAATGATATCGCCCTACTTGAAACTAGCAAAACCGTAGTTTAAAATACAACTAGCGCCATCTGTTATCGAATCAAAAAGTCTTCTATGATAATAGAAAAAGTTATATTTCAGTTTTCTAATACTCACTGATCTATAATATAAAAATGAATCGCTAAATGTGTTGGTAAGCGCATAACTCAACAACGCCTGGACAATTCTTTTTTTTATATGTTCGTTGAAGTTCAAGGATGGTTTTTACGGCGAGAAAAATTCGAATAATTACCGGGAACCGACATCCACGCGGGCGGAGCTGCGGGCAAAAGCTAGTATTATATATATATAATGGACAAACTGTATCGGAGTTTGTCCATTATAAAGCATCAATCCAATAATAGCATCTTCAATGGTCTACTTTGCTACCTCTAAAAATTATATGTTTGATGTTAAGCATGACCAATAGCGAAATACTTAAAGCTAACTTAATGGAGTAGGTACCTGGACTACTATTAAGGGTCTTCGGCTTCGAGAGCGTTCACCTTACACCCGGTATAGATTGAATTGTATACTAAATGTATACTAAATGTGAATTGTATACTAAACTTATCCTACTGCTGTTGGCATGATTTAGACAATTCAGTCTATCTAATTTGTGTTGTATATTCTACCCACATAACATAAGATACACAAGAGCAGCAAGTAGGTAACACTGACAAGTGATAACACAATAAACATTAAAACTTGCAATTTATTTCTTAGAACGTGCCCCGGCATATAATGTCTCCGTTGAGTATAGAACGTAGCCATAAAAATAACAACCAAGGACCTAGTTGATTGTTGAAAAACAAGACGCTACGGTTTATTTCAGCGGGCAAACTGCACAAGGGGCAAATTGAAACGCGGGATGGGGGACAGGAATTGGTAAGTTTGAGCACCACTGAACCATTCCGGGGATTTGTCGGACCCTCGTAAAATGTTCTTCGGAAACGAGCCGGGTTGTCGAAGGTTTATCTTATTTTGAAAAGCTTTCTCAAAGATAATGTGTCGTTCTTCGAACAGTCGCAATACGTAATGGCAAATTGCCTTGGTGTTAGGAATCTATTAAGTTTCAGCGAAAGGACTTTTCTAAAACGCTCAATGCTGGCTACCAACAGTTAACCAAGTATCAATTATTCATTTAAGTAGTTAATATTATTGTATAATATCGTGGAAAGCAAGAGTTTAAAAGTTAGTTATGTATCTACCTATCTACATAAATAAAGAGCCTATACCTATACCTAACTTTCGAGTGCTGTATGAGTATTATAAGACGAAAAGTTCTCCTTTTTAAGTATTTACGTTAAGACACTCTACATCATCGGCATCCAAGTGCCAATCCTCAAATAATGTTATTTTATTTATTTAAGTTCCTACTACTTGACAAATGACTTAATAAAAACAAGCAATTTCAATTTTCAATTTCTTTATAAACAGTTCTAAACTTCTTGCACGTTTAACTATAATTTAGTTACAGTAGGTATAAATTTGCTTGTGGTTTTCATTAGAGTAAAACTGACAGGTAACTGACATACAATTTGGCAATTCACTTCTCTGGAGTCAAGATCGAAATCAATAAGCAAAGTGTCAAACAAAGTTTATAAAAGTAATATATTCAGTTTTATATTGACAAATAAAAACACTTAACATGAGTGAAAAGCTTTGCAACTATCTGCGGTTACTGCGTGCTACTTACTGTCCACAATTTGAACAAGTAGGTAGGTACATGAGGCGAATTAAGGGCAAAATCAAACTGCTTTATTGATACAAATTGTATCGTATTGTCCGTATTAAAAGTGTGTAAATCCAGAATGTCCAAACATCGAACAATCTTTCAACAGGAATAGGGAAAAACCAAGGAATTAAGATCATTTTGAGCACTTTATTCATCAAGATCGATTTGATGCTGAGTGTCTACACTCAAAGAAAGATTGTTCGATGTTTGGACATTCTGGATTTACAATCTCTCAACAGGAATAGGGAAAAACCAAGGAATTAAGATCATTTTGAGCACTTTGTTCATCAAGATCGATTTGATGCTGACTACTATGCACATTTTAAATCTAAATACCTATTCTGATTTCAAAAAAAGAAGGAACCTTTTTGTCCAATAATTTTTTAACCTATTTTACTGTCTTCGCCTTGTTACGATTTTATTACATTATTGCAATTTGAGTTTACCATAGAGAATTTAAGTATTTACACAAAGAATCTAGCATGTACCTACTTATCTAGTTATGTACTAATTTTAGTCATCACTCAATCAATTACTACTAGCTAGCAGCTAGTAATATGAATATTGAACATAGCAACTTATTACTTATTTTATAGTTCTTAGTGTTTACTGCGTACCAACATTTGCATACATGTAAAACTCGATTGTGTTTATGAGGTCATACGATACCCCATGAACTAAATTGATAGTGATGTTGTTTACCATTATACAAGTCAGCTTTGTTTTAACTTTAAATATATACTTACAGGTCACCATCTCGGTATTAGCCCAACATATCCCAAGTTACTGAACAGCTTAGCTCTAAAACATACAATATTATAGAGATATAAAAAAAAGGCCTTTGCAAGCGTGACGGACAGGTTTTTGCACGAACGGGACAGGAAAGGAACGTGGCACGTGCGGGGCGGGAAAAATCTCGTGGCCGACAATATTTTAGTTTAAAGATAATTGTTGAAATTAAAAATTAATCTTCCCATGTTCACAAAATTAGTTCACAATGTTAAATCCGAATCACTATCAAGGTTCGTATGCATTAAAACCACGTTCAGCCACGTGCCCGCCTGGTTCCGTCCCGTCCGCTTTAAAATCTGTCACATAAGCAGAGACCTTAAGTAAGTATGCCCTCTAAAGATTTCAAAATATTTTATCCATCAATATTTATAGTTTCACTAGCTGACCCGGCCAACTTCGTACCGCCAATTTTTTCCTGCCCCCTGGCTTCAGATCCTGTTTCCGCTGCACCTTAACATTCAGGGGGATGAAAAATAGATGTTGTTCGATTCTCAGACCTATGCACACAAAATTTCATGAGAATCGGTCAAGCCGGTCCGGAGGAGTTTAACTACAAACACCGCGACACGAGAATTTTAATGTATTAGATTGTAAAGATATAGTTTGTTTTACCTGTGTGCGTACTCTCCTAAGATGTAGGGAGGGACTAGCTGACTACGATTTCAAGGATTTTGGGCATACATATCTAGCTCACTTTCCGCTAATATCGTAAATTCAACCAAAGGATCCTTTAATGTTCCTTATGGTAAGTTTTTTAACATATTCCTACGAATATTCGGGTTTTCGTTGCGTAAGTATAAAACGTGGGTTCTGTATTTGCGTCAAAGCTGGTAGAAATGGCAGAAACACATGGAGTCGTAAACATTTTGGCGATGATTACGTTAGTAGTTATTGTTGGGGAACAATAACAAAGGTTGAATACCACTTCGCAAGAGGGTAATATATTGAGATATTAATAAAGCAGTTACTAAACGTACGTACAGTACTAACTACTTACGTACAGTCAGCGTCAGAAATATACTGGCTACAAAGTCTCAAAATAAACTTAAAACTAAGGTATTAAGAGCGAATTAAATTGTATTATTGTGGAACTAAAGGCGCGTACTAAATATCAGTAAACTCCGTCAATAGGAAGGGAGGAAAACCTAGGAATTGAGATCATTTTGAGCACTTTGGCCATCAAGATTGATCTGATGCTGACTGTATCTACCCGCTAAAGTTTTAATAACTACTAGTGGTAGTGGACCATAGAATATTTTAAATTGGACTGTAATTCTCTTGTAAGTAGTTTTTGTATCATGATCAGGTCGCCATTTTAATAGATACCTACCTACATGACATGGGCAGGATATGAACAGTACCTACCTACTTACTTACTTAAACTTTTTCTAGGTACAAAGAGAGATCCGGTTCTTAGCATTCTATGGATTCACCGTGCGGTCGCCGGGTCCATGGCGTGGTACAGAGAGGAACACTGTGACGGCGCCTGGGACTTGCGACCCAGGTGTAGGTTTAGGGTGGCCACCTTGTGATGCATCAGCGCTCACCTCCACCGTCAGTCGTGTTCCCCCCTCTACCTATCCAAATTAGTTACAGTTACATAGTTACATAGTTATTAGTACAAATTCTACCATGAAATCGGTTTATTTACTGTCACCATTCCATTTAGCTAGATATTCCTCTCAGAATATAAATAACTTTATAAGGTATACCTACTGGGGTGAATTCTTTTTGAATGGAATTCTCGAATGTTGTATCATTCAGTTAGAAGCCTTTATGACTAAATTCTCTTTGTTTATCCTCTGCAGAAACCTGTAGGTACTTCCAGTGTTACCGCTTACCACAGTAGTAGGTAGCTATTTACTAGATACTTAGTTAAAAAAAATTGAAGCAGACATTTTTGAGCAATTTTTCCAAAAATCATGTCATTAAAATACAGAATGTTACAGAAATAGTACGAATTATTACTATTATTCGGTAAAATTGTGATAGAAAAATTATGTAATAAAGGTTGAATACAACTGAACTTTCTCTGCCCTAATCTTACCTTTGCAAAGGTCATTTTTTGGGTGAGTGTGCAACCTAAAACATTTAATTATCAGAATAGAGAACGCCAGTACTAACTATAAGCCGCAAATCCATATAGGTATAAAGCCAAAGCTAGCGAGCGCCTGTCGGCACAAAGTCTGGCAATAATGAAGACGCGATGAGAGCCGTTTAATTAACTTCAAAGATGCCGTAGCCCTCGAACTTGGGAGTTTCGCTGAAGAAATAATAATGAGAGAGCCGTCAAGCTTCACTGCACACCGCCTAGTGTGAACTAGTTTTATTTTCCTTGAAATTAATGGAGTTCTCGGCTGATGCTTGCAGAATATTTTTTCTTGGAAGCATCTTACTATGGAAGTAAATTATGCTTTAGGGATTTTGAATTGATTGTTATAGTGTACGAAGATTTATATTTGTTATATACTTAACTATACCCATTGTGTTAGATACTTTTTGAGTATATAATGTTGATTATTATAAATAAGTAGTTTTTATTACTTGAAATTTTGTTTTATTTTATTATAAACTCATTATTTTGCTACATAAAACATACACTCCAAAAGACTTTTATAGTTGATTGTATCAAATCAGTAATGATTTGAAGTGTCGTGCGAGTTGACGAATAGAATAATAAATTAAATTATTTTGTGCCATCTCCCTCGATCGGACGTGTTTATTGCGAGGGGGTTGACGATTAACTCCTTTATCTGGACCGCGGAAACAGGAGCAGTGTGTCCTATACCTACCTTTCTATTCCGAACTTAACGCGGACGAAGTCGCGGGCAAAATCTAGTATTCAATAAAAGTGAACTAGGATGTCAACATGCTCGTGTCAACTTAGCTGATAGGTACATTTGCTAATTAATGGATGAAGGTGAGGTGTTTGTGTTTTGGAGCTGCTTAGCATAAATGCTGAAACTAAAACCAAAAGCATCTGTTAGTCAATACGCCGACTAAATAATGGCCGCAATGAGTGATCAGATGGCAGTTACTCTTATATACTCAAATACTAAACGAACCCCAGACTGAAATCTACATCCATACTAATAATATAAATGCGAAAGTAACTCTGTCTGTATGTTACGCTTTCATGTCTTAACCACTGAACCTATTTTGATGAAATGTGGTATAGGGTTAGATTAGACTTTGAGAAAGGACATAGGTTATGTTTGGTCGCGATAACCGATATCCACGCTGGCGGAGCCGCGGGCAAAAGCTAGTATATTATACTTCTAGGAACCGGGAAATCATTAGGATAGACTTATTAAAATTTCAAAGGCTTTCATTCAAAACGAAGCTATATAAAACGCCTTTAAAGAAATTGCATAAAAAAGGAGATATCAAAGAAGAATCCGCCTACATATAATATTTCAACTGCGCATATTTAAGTCGGTTACATCCAAACAATTTATGAAAAAGTAATGAAGCTGTAGGTACAAGAACAAGCGTTGCGGTTTGATCGTTTTATGCTTTATTCACAAGAATGTAAAATACATGCCACAAATGAAGTGGAATATTGTTTTGGATGGCTATTTGTAAATAAAGGAACATGTAATTGAGAACCACCCGAATAAAATTCGCAATCGTAGGTTTTTAAATATCGAAGTTGTTCATAAGAAGGAAAATTCTCCATATGAGGGCACTGTTTTCAGACTCTTCCGTGCAATTAACAGTCGAGATCGATGATAAGCACTCGTCGATTTTCAACTCATTAATAGTTATCACAGCTATTTGGGACTAACGCAGCAGCATGCCATTGTCTTCCATAAGTATCTTCCTCATCTCCTCAGTTAATTCCTTTACTTATTTAGACATAAGTAGTGTTTTTATTTAGTACTTACTAGTGCCTACTTTAAATTGTAACTGAGAGCTAAAATTAGTGAATAAGAGTTAATCGTCAACTCTCTCGTCCTTAAAGTTTATGTGAGCCTAGTAGGTACTTAATGAAATGTCCCAGGGTCACAGATATACTCGGGCACGGGTGCTTCGGGAGATATCTGTGTCGGATCGAAAAGGAGCCAACGTCCGAGTGCCATCACTGCGACGCGAGCGAGGACACGGGGCTGCACACGCTCACCGAGTGTCCGGCATGGGCCGGACCGAGGCGGGAGCTAGTGGCGGCCCTGGGAGTGAGAGTTCTCACCCTCGCCACCCTGCTCACAGCAATGGTCCGCTGCGCGGACGCGTGGGCGGCCGGCGTCTCCTTCAGCGAGCAGGTAATGGTCGTGAAGGAGACGGCGGAGCGGGAGAGGCGGCGCGAGCGAGAAAGACTCGCGGATCGCGCCGCCCGCGCGCGCAGGCAACTCGGGCGTCGGAGGGCACTGACTGACCTCCGTCCCCCATGAGCGCGGGCCTGGGGGTGACGGGTGGAGCCGCCTGTCACCCCAGCAGAAGCAGGCCACGGCGGCGGCGCGCTAAATAGCGCGCCTCCCCATTCCGGGGGCGAGTTGGGGACACCGTTGTCCCCCCTCCTGAGGAGGGCCAGACCGTAAGGGATGGCCCTGGGTCAGCCGGGGTGCGAGGGATATGTCTATAACAACCTCACCTCCGGCCTAGCACCAAGACCCACAGTCGGCGTGCGGTTTTAGTCGGTTCGAGTCCGACATAACCTCCCCTTCCGGCTCCGGCAGGGGGGGTATCCGAGGGGATTTCCGCACGAAAAAAAAAAAAAAAAAAAAAAAAAAAGGGTCACAGATATACTGATTCTGTGACCGCTATAAACGCAGAAAGACAGGAACCCGGGATAAGATAAAGGCCAAATGGGATAAAAAGTAAAAAGTATCCTATGTCCGTTTCCTGGTTCTAAGCTATATCCCCATTAATTTGCAGCCAAATCGGTACAGCCGTTCTTGAGTTATAAATAGTGTAACTAAACACGACTTTAAATATAGATTACTTGCTTCAGTTGTTCCCTACTTAGTTAATTTTTATTTACTCAACCGGCGAGTTTAAATGGGTCGTTAGCCTCTACGTTGTAGGTAAATATTGTGTTGAACACATGTCATCATAATAATTTAATATTCATGAGTTCAAAACATACATTGAACTATTAGTCACTGAACAAAAGACATAATAACAATTGGTACAACAGACAGCAGTCATCTTTCAGGTTTTTTTGACAACAACTGTGTAAATATTTCCGTATGACAATTTCTATTAGGTATCTTTACGATACCTATAAATCGCATTATCGTAGTTTCTTCATGGCCGTAACTAAAGGAATTTCATATATTACTAGCTGTGCCCGCGACTTCGTCCGCGTGGAATGTACTTCATAAAAAAAATCAGTTTTTTTTTTGTTTTTGGCATTTTTTTTAGCCTAAGTTACTCCTTATTACATAAGCTATCTGCCAGTGAAAGTCCCGTCCAAATCGGTCCAGCCGTTCCAGAGATTAGCCAAAACAAACAGACAGACAGACAAAAAATTTAAAAATATATATTTTGGTATGTGTACCGTATATACTTTCATATGCATGTAGTAGAAATCGGTTATTTTAATATTACAAACAGACACTCCAATTTTATTTATTTGTATAGATGATGGGCGTTACTAGTTTTAAAGTTACAGGAACTACGTAAATCGTTATTTTTAAATAAGTATTTGTAAAAACATGAGTATATTATTATTTTCACGGTCGAAGTTTTTATTTGGTAGTTTAATAAACCTAATACTTCTGTAATTTTTGTATTATTACTCATTTAATTTAATAATTTTATATTTATAATGAGCTAGCTTTTGCCCACGGCTCCACCCGCGTGGATGTCGGTTATCGCAAGCAAACATAGCATATATCCTTTCTCATGGTCTAATCTACCCCTATACCAAATTTCATCAAAATCGGTTAAGCGGTTTAGTCGTGAAAGCATACAGACATACAGACAGACAGATAGGCAGACAGACAGAGTTACTTTCGCATTTATAATAGAATTATGGATGACTTACAACATAATGAAAATGAACTTAAAGTTGATTTCATGAAATTTGTGTTCTGTATTTTATGTGTATTTGCAATTATGACAGGAATTTAAATACTAAAGTAATGAGTATCTGTTAAGTACTTGAAATAAATTTATTTTGATTTGAGAATAAAAAAAAAAACCTTGTTCCTACAATTTATGCTAATTATATTTCTGGCTAAATATCTTAAAGGGTTACTTTTCCTGTGAAAACACTGACTTTATTGAAGAATACTATCGAAAACAAAAGAGCTTAGCGTAATATTCTAACATTTCGCGAAATACCCGCTGAAATGATGATAGTGTTGCCAAAAGTTCGGCGCTGTTAAAACTTTATGATAATTAGTAAGCCGAGCAAGCTAATTCAAAGATCAAGCCACAGAGACGGTAGTTTGTCGCTCGTTGTAATATTGCTACACCTTCGTATAACACTTGAGGAGTCTCTATAACTTACGTTCAAGTAATAAGTTTCTAACTAACCAGATTTGCACAAATATTAGTCACATGACTCATTACTCATAATAATAGTCAATCATAGTCAGATGTACTGTTGTTGTTAATCGTATAAGAAAGTGTTGTATTCTTCAGCGAGTTTGAAACTTGCGATTTCTCATGAGTCATGACACAGTAATTTAATCAAGATCTACACGGTCACAATTGCAGTGCAATATACATAAAATGTAGGTAAAGCGTAATTTTTGTACGATTACGGAGCCACTAAATCTTCGGAACTCGTTAATCGAAGTTTCTGGAAGTACTTGGTAGCTGACGCCAACTGCCTTTGGCACGGCTTCGCCTCTGCGCGACGCCAATTTAAATGATAAAACTCAGATCCCTCAAAGGATAAAATTCAGATTATTCCGCCCTAAACTAAATTAAAAATCTTTTTAGTATATTTTGACTTAGCAACAGTTTAGGTAATGTGACTAAATTTCAGGCATTGATGTATAAAAAATATGCTTATCTTTAATTTTTAATAAATTTGATTAGATCTAGGATTAGGTAAGTTGGTAGAAATCATTAATTCAGCATTAAAAGTTGACAGCTCAAAGGACGTTTACTTTACTCATAATATAATTGCAATTACGAAGAATAGGAGCAACTATTTTTCAAGTGGAAAAATAAAATATAACTATAAATACACAATGTTGATACACAATGGTATTGTAAAACAAAACCTATGTACTCATTCCGATAATGCAACAAAGATATCCAATAATAATTATGCAAATAATTGACATACCTATCAACAATAATTTTATCTGTAGCTGTTTATTCAGTTTATCGGCTAAATTAAATGCCTACTAAAGTGATACGTATGTGGACTTGTAGTTAAGTGGTAACTGACTAGATAATTACATTGTAAATTTAAGTATTAGTAGAGAGGGCTGTCTTAGGATGCTTGTTCATTTATCGCATAGAGAGACCTTTGCTTGGTAACCGGGCAACTGATACCAACAGCTTATCGTGCTCTCCACGCCTTAAGTCGGTCCCGGTTACCATAAGAACATCTGTGATACTAATCACGGGTAATTGAACCCCAAAATCGTCCAAAACACTGATCTAGTCTGAGTAGCCGGAAGGCAATCACTTCCCGGAAAATATATATACGTGCAGGGCTAAGATGGCATCCATATGCGGTGCAGAGTATACCTGCTAGAACCAAGCGTTTCAGTGACTCATTCCTATGCCGCACGACTAAGACCTGGAATTCCCTGCCAACTCACGTGTTTCCTTCCTTCCTTCTTCCTACAGTCCCGGGTCATTTAAGCGGGGCGTGAAAAGGCAACTAATGAGGCCGTCAAGCTGAGTGCCACCACTGTTAACATGGTACATGTTTGCGATGGTGACCCCCTCTCTCCGAGACTTTGCCTTTAGCGTAACATCAGGCGAGGTGGAGTCAAATTGACGTGTCCAAGATAAAAAAAAACCCAACATTCCATCTCCAGTCCGGGGTTCGCTTTCCAGCTTTTTGAATGTGTCAGTGTAAACAGACAATATGTAGATACTATAGTTCTTGTGAAATATCGTATTCGTAACCTATAGATGCTCGTATCAGTCAATTATACAATTCACGAGTTGCCAGCGCTCTACAAACTTCATATCGTAGCTACTTAATACAAGTTGTTGCACAGACAGCACAAAGAAACTTCATAATGCCAGTTAGCAGTAGCTACAGCACCTTTTTAATGATCTGAGAGCGTACTTAGGCGCCGAATATAATATTAAAATTATTTAACAACACTACGTTTTACTAGTTGGTATGAATGAATGACAGGGATTTTTTGTGGTCCAAGGCTCTGTATGTTCAACAATTATAGCTAAGCTGCACTCATGGTGTAATTACCAGCGTGTAAGGTTACTCAATAACTCATTTTTCTCTGACCCTGGATGACCTTGGGCCATTTACGGTTATAAGGGGGTTACCTCGGGTGTGGTGTGTGCCTCGGCGGCGGCGGCGAAGGGGTGACAGACGTAGTGCCTGCCACTCCCAAGCTTGTGTTCGGCGACCAGGGCATCTCTTGCCTGTTCTCCCCTGTGCCCTCTGCTAGTCAAAAATACCAGTGGAAGACCTCTGAGCAGACCTCTAAAGCAGCTACCGGCTGCTTTGCTTGGGGGAGAAGCACTGCCATCTCCGTTACTCAGAGTGCACTGAGTGGAGGTTCTGCACCAAACACCATGCATAAACACATTATTAAATAACATATTTATAATCTCAATCATATTAATAATAATATACCAGGTATGACAGATTGCACGGCAAGTAACAGTATCATATAAATTATTCAAAACATTCTACTAGTACTATTATTTTGAGAATAAAACGAGATAACCCGAGTATTATTTACGCCAATAGAATTCTATTTGCTAAAGCGGCACATATAATGACAGCGCTTTTCTTCAACAATGGCCCCATTCAAATAGGTTCGAATTCAATCATAATTCAGAGCCGTGTCAGCCCTTGCAAATAGAAGATGAGATGGTATTTGAACAGTACCTATACATCACACGTGCTTCGTTGGATGCTTGCCAATGATCTGTCCGTACCGTTTGAAGCACCGACTAGTATTAAACTAGATTTATTATTGAACTTTTATTGGAAAATGTATGGTGAATGTTTAAACCTTGATGTAGTTTGATTAAGCTGAGTTACAAGCTTGGATAAGGATTTTTAAAAGAAAGTTAATATGACCAAAAGAGAAAATAGAAGACTACTTAAATACTTTAAAAAGTCTATGAGTCATCAAAATGTCTAACAATTTTTCACTAAATATCTTCAAATTCGTTTATTTACCTATTTTGAATTTCATAACTCCAGCCAAGAAACGGGAACAGTCGTTGTCTACTGTGGGGTACTTGGGATAAAATTGATTAAATGTTAATTAAAACACTTTTGTACAAACTCCAAAGGATTAAGTCTGCTAAGTATTTTGTGCGTAAACAAAGCTCTAATAGATTCGATTATAAATTTAAATTCCGCGGCTTAGTACAAAAAGTCATTTACGAGTAGTAGATGAAAAGACGAGCTCAAGATTCATAATACAATATTTTTGTGGAGGGTACTTAGTTATGTTGCTGGTACTACCATATGAAGCAGTGATTCGGAATAATGCCAATTCTTAATCTCCATGAAAGATGCTAACATAAATAGGAATTTAGTTGAAATTATGACATGTATGTAATAATTAATTATCCAATTGGTTATCAAGTGTGTGAAAAACTGTTTCTTTAGCGAAGTTCAATCATTATTCAATGAATAAATCTGATTGCAATGCACATTTGGACATAGGCTTCATGCAATGAGTACCGTTGCATCTATTTCTTCAGGTCGTCACTGTCAGTCCATCAGGCTGAGGAGTCGTTCTTTCTTGTTTCGATTCACAAAATTAACTTGGTGTTACATCAGTCACATTTTTAAGAAAAAACTGCAGTGTTGCACTTTCACATATAACTTTTCTAGCTTTTGCCCGCGGCTCCGCTCGCGTGGATTACGGTTATCGCGACCAAACATAGCCAATGTCCTTTCTCAAGGTCTAACCTACTCCTAAACCAAATTTCATCAAAATCGGTTCAGTGGTTAAGGCGTGAAAGCGTAACAGACAGACAGAGTTACTTTCGCATTTATAATATTAGTATGGATACGGAAGTATAGATAATTTAAAAACGTTTAACTGGTACTCGATAAGTACACTTTTTCATAGAATGTTGTACCTACCTATAGGTATGTGTTTGTACCAAAAACTTTACATCGGGTGCTTATTCTTATAAATTTTACTGTTTTGTTGTTATTTTTATAAATTTGATCCAAGATAATAACAAAATATAATAATTATAATATTATACCTACACAGTAAGGTCACCGGTAGCACCAGATAAAAAAAATAACGTTAAGGTCAATACTTTTTACGAACCTTGGGCGATTACTGGTTACTGCATGCTCGAGTTATTTAGCTCGTCCAATGCTCATTCAATTCAATCTGTTTAAACCGAATGATTAAATCAAGCAGCAGTCTGTAATTTAACGACCTCACATAGGGCGCATTAATCCACCTGCCAAGCGCGTGATTTAGGTAGTAAACAGACTGTTATTGTGTTTGCCTGACTGTGTTGGGGGACAAAATGAGATACATAAAGCAATTTTATATAAGTACTTATGTATCACTAAAAAAAAGTACATGAACAATGGCGATAGTTTACAATTAATTAAGTAGTAATTACGTTTACGTTACAGTAAGTGGTTTTTGCATTTGTATAAATAATTAAGTTGCATTCTCTTTGTACTTTTTACTCGACTATGGCGAAGCCAAAAGGAGGGTTATGATTTTGACAGGCTATGTATGTATGTATGTATCTTCATTTGTTCCCTCATAGCTCCTCAACTACTGATTACAACTGGACAAATGAGGTATCGTTACAAGCGGCTTTATCTTCCGATGGTTATAGGCTATATGACGTGTCACTCAATCTTGTGTGGCGCCCTCTAGCGCTCATAAGGTACTGTGTTAAAAAATAAATTCGAGATAAATATGCCGTGTTTAGTATCAAATCAAAGTGCTTAATAAGCACATTTCAAATATGTATAAATTATTAACTTTAACTTGCTCCAAAATAATATAAATAATGAATAAAGTTTAAAACTAAAATCCGACTACCAAAAACTCACGCTTTAGTTTTAGTTTTAAACTTTATTTTTTTATTGTAAATACATCTGATGATATCAGCACGTGTTTGCGGAACAGGGTCTCCGTCAGCGGTGTTCGACCACACTAAATCATAAACCTAACAACACATAACAAATTACATCCTAACCATCCCAACTCAAAACAATTATCTTCACACAAAATAATTGTTAGTGGTGGCCTGGTGGGATAAATTACGACATTGTGTCACTTAACCCATAAACTACACATTTAAACCGCACTACATTTAACCGCGGCGCTACTGTCGAATTTGTCTACATCCATTTGGTTCTATCGGATGGCTACGTGAACCTAGATCGATTAATACGAATATCTCTGATTTCAAATTATAATTATGTCTATTATGTACCCATGTAAAAAAATATACCTAGCGTAAGGGGCTCATCCCGGCTTGGCAGAATTTAAAATGTAAATAACATGTAAATAGATTGCTTGAGTGGCTTGTAGTGCCACCTTTCGAGTTCAAAGGTAAATATAAAAACATACTCACATACGATCACGAAAATGCCTAACTTTCAACAACCGTTCTTACCTTACGGCTCGGTAGTGAAATTAAAAAAAATAATCGTATGTTTAGAAAATACAAGTAAAAGAACTATAAAACTATGTTGACCATTGTCAGGATATGTTAACTGTAGGTACATATTATTGTATAAAAGATATTGTAGACATATAGACATACATACATAAAATCTTGCCTCTTTCCTTGTAAAGTAGGTAGAAAAGACGACATCTTTCCACTTGCTCCGATATGATCTTAACAATTGCGCCTGCTTCTTCTACTTTCATAATATATTCTGAAGAGAAAATGTGTTTTAAAAGTAACAAAAACAAACCAAGAGAAGCGTGAATGTAACAGAAAAATCTCGACTAAATGTACATAATACGTTCATATTTACATAAATACTTTGAAGCTCTTGTTATCGTGGGCCATCGGACGCTGAAAACACCCGCAACACGCGGCTTCACTATGAAATCTGCATAAATTTGCAGTTTTCTTGTTGTTATGCACGGTTTATAATGTGGAAAATTGTTTATTTATTGATATTTTTGTTAATAGCGGATATATTTTAGGGTTGTAAAAATTTTGTTGTGATAGTGGGATGTTTATTGAAATAAGTTTTAACTGAACTTTTGTATTGATTTTTACGCATTTATGTTTATTTAAAAAAACTGTTATCATAATATACCTTTCTAAACTTGTGGACTATTTTATCGAGGATATTGTTAGTTAAAAAAAAATAAGTAAGTGTAATTACACTATTTCTGTTCACATATAAGTTTTGCAAAAACAAAACCTCGTGGCTCAAGTTAACGATAAGAAATACACGAACTCAATCACGCACACATTTTTTTGCGAATATCAAATAACATTTGCAGTTAGATTTGAACGTGACGTATCGATCATATCTAGACATGACACAATATTATTAGTTAACTAAATACATACATTATTGTACTTTCTGTAAAATTTTCCAACAGAAAGGTTATTTGTTTCATTAATATATCATACAATAATATACAATAGTCTTAGGCCCGTATTCTATAACGACGCTTGGTTCTGAATCTCGATTCATAATTTAGCTGAGGACAGTTAGTATACGATCGTCGATCACCTGAATCGCGTCATTCCTGAACAACGCTTAGGTAGTTTTGAATCGACCCTCAAACTGACAATTAACTGTAACCTGCTAAATGACGTCTAGACGTCACACTTGAATGGAGATTATTTTCCGTAGTGTATTCAAAGTCTTTGTTATTTTCATTTTATGTTATCATGGATATTTTTGATGAAATTTATTACTATCAGGCAGTTTTTCCATATAATAGAAATAGGTTAATTCCAAGGCGACAGTTACGCGATGCGCAAGACCCGTACGCAATAGATGGAAATCAGTTCAAAATAAAATATCGGTTTTTAATCAAAATTGTGAAAAATAATTATAATATTGCCCCTGGTTAGGAGTGAGCCAGTTGAGCCTGACCAACGGGGATTCTCGGTATCCCCAGAGTTAGAAATTTTTGTGTGTCTAGGATTTAGGATTCTACGCCACAGGATCGTATCAAGTAAGTAAGCAGTGATCACTGGACATAGTTACTTTTATGGTACTTTTATGCACTATGCAGGTTATGCAGGAAGGTCCCTTGTCTGATTATTGATAGTTCACCACAGATATGCAATGAGTCTGACGGAGACAGCAAGGCAAAGTAAACAGTCCAGGGTAACGGTAGAGGGCAAAAGAAACCGACGCCATACAACATCAGATTCTACCTCTAGTCGTAGCGGATATCTATTCCACTACACTCCACACAAATCCATACTTCCATACTAAAATTATAAATGCGAAAGTAACTCTGTCTGTCTGTATGATACGCTTTCACGCCTAAACTACTGAACCGATTTTGATGAAATTTGGTAGAGGTAGATTACATCTTCAGAAAGGCTATGTTTTGTCGCGATAACCGACATCCACGCGGATGCAGCCGCGGACAATAGCTAGTAAATAAATAAAAACGATGCGCACCTGACAACTTCCATAATGTATCAGGACAGGCAGTCCTGGCGCCGTGAGATAAGGTAGAAAGGTTCAACTTGATATAAACTGGACTTGGTCTGAATATTGCGTATGGCTGACTTCGGGGGTTCACACTATCTACGAGTACTACAAGAATCAATATTGAAAAAAATAGCTGTGAGACATCATCATCCATATCCATATTTCCATATCCATATCCATACTAATATTATAAATGCGAAAGTAACTCTGTCTGTCTGTCAGTCTGTCTGTATGTTACGCTTTCACGCCTAAACCACTGAACCGATTATGATGCAATTTGGTATTAGGGTAGATTAGGACATGAGAAAGGACATAGGCTATGTTTGGTCACGATAACCGACATCCACGCGGGCGGAGCCGCGGGGCAAAAGCTAGTAGTTTAATATTTTTGCTCTAACTAGTTAACTCTATATTATGTTTTGAAGTCAATATATTTTACCTTCACAGTTACTCTGTAGAAAATTACTGCACGTGTGCCAGCCAGCAGTGCCGAGGGCTGTGGCTAAACTGTCATACAAAAATAGAAGATATTTAAAATATCCCACGAATATGTCTGCACATAGTCATCAACAAAACCGGCGAGCGTAGAAGGGAAAGATTTATACCAGGATCGTGAACTGTAGTCTCTGCCTACCCCGTTGGGAAAAAGGCGTGACTGTATGTATGTATCGCCATCAATTTTGTAGAATTGGCCAACTGAGAGGTCTTCCTGGCTTGCAACGTGTAGATTTTTCTATGGTACTATAGACTCCGCCTATATAAAATTGTTGTCACCATCAGGGGTTCAACACCATGAGTCTTACAGAAAGAGAAAACCTTATCCATACTTCCAACCATACTTCCATACTAATATTATAAATGAGAAAATAACTCTGTCTGCATGTCTGTCTGTCTGTATGTATGTTAGCTTTCAAGCCCAAACCACTGAACCGATTTTGATGAAATTTGGTATAGGGGTAGATTAGAAATTGAAATAGGATTAGGCTATGTTCGGTTTCGATAACCGTCATCTACGTGGGTGGAGCCTCGGGCAAAAGCTAGTTTTTCTATAAACGTTTGCAGATCTGTTATATAGGGTTATTACCATATGTTCTACTATTTGTTCTACTAATAGAACACTTAGGAAAAAATAATCACGTTTGTTCTACTCGTTTCTATTAATAGAACAATTAGGAATCGTTTTCCTACTTGTTCTATTAATAGAACAATCAGGAATCGATTTCCTAGTTGTTTTATTGATAGAACAATTAGGAAATTAATTACCGGTTGTTATGTTCTTCAAAAGAGTTTTATTAACATAAGGAAAATTAAATAGATAAAGAGGTACCTACATTAGATTTAATAAATCCTCTTTGAACGTTATTGTAAATAACAATTATGATTAATAAATAGTGTCAATTGATTTGTCAATTGGTTTCCATACAATAATTTTTATTCAAAATACTTATTTCTAAAAATGGACGATTTATTGTATATTAATAAAGGGCGTGGTAAAGTTCTCCTTCATGGTGGCTATCAGTATTACAAAAATAGGGATTACTTAGTTGGTGGTGAAGTTTGGAGATGCTCGCGTAGAGTTAATGGGAAATATTCTTGTACTGGATCCCTTACTTTAAAAGTAAGTACAAAAATGATAAGTGAAGGTTACTTTTTAAGAAAAAAATAATATTAATAAACTTACACTTGACAACTGCTTTAGAAATATTTATTTCATCCCTATTATTTCATATTTTTAGGGTTCAACTATAATAAAAAACAAGAACCATAAAGATGATTGTGTCCCTAATTTTGGAAAAAACGTAATTGATTTTCAACTTCATGAATGTAAGAAGGAGTTAGCATCGTCTGCTGATTTTTCGTTACCCGTTAAAAGATATTATAAAAAAGCTGAGAAGAAACTTAAAGACCAAGGTATTCATTTAATAGCAGACTTCCCGGAATTCAAGAGTGTAAAGAATACTTTGTACAACGCAAGGAATAAAGGAGTAGATATGGACAAAGTAAATTTTGATCGGGCTGAAGACGTGAAAATATCTCCTAAGTTTCATAATATGGTACTGGGTGATTATTATGACAGTAACGATGGTGTACGTATTATTGTTTTATGTGACCAAAAATTACAAAATGTAATTCCAGAATTTACGCACTTTTTTGGAGACGGCACATTTAGGAGTTGTCCAAAACCTTTCAGTCAAATTTACGTTATATGTGCTGATGTCAATAGTTCATTGTCTGGAACTAACGTATTTCCAGTTATCTACGCACTAATGACCCACATGTCGAAGACCGCTTATATAATTTTATTCGAGATAATCAAATCCCAAATACCGACATGGAACCCTTTAAAATTTACCTCAGATTACGAAGAAGCAGCAAGAAGTGCAATAGTTGAAGTTTTTCCCACAATAACTTTGAAAGGCTGTTTTTTCCATTTTAAGAATGCAATTTGGCGCAAAGCTAAAGCTATTGGTGTAACAAAAGCAAAGTGGTCAAAAAATAAAATAAACTTGGCCAGATCATTACCCCTCCTTCCTCGGGAATATATTAACGAAGGTTGGCAATATGTTAAAATGAGAATGTCCATTATGTCCAACACAGCAGCCGAGAATAACGCATTGTCAAATAACAAAACAAAAAAATTTATCACTTATATGGAAAACTACTGGTTAAAAGATGAAAAATTTATTGATTCTTGGTGTATTTATTCGGAGAGACACAGAACTACAAACATTGTGGAGAGCTGGAACAAAAAACTGAATGCTTCTTGTAATTCACGGCGCAAAGTTAACATAATCCAACTTTTGCAAATATTAAAAGATGACGCAGAAGAGACTATCTCAAATTTATTCAAAATTAGACAAGGAAAAAAGATTTCGTCTAGACAAATTGACAGTGTTAATAATGACAATGAAATTTTGGAGGCACAACTGCAACTAGTAAATAAGGAAATAACTGTAGGGCATTTCTTAGAATTAATAAAATAATAAATACTTGAATGAATTTTTTATAGCATTTATTATGCTAACTGTTAAGTTCGAAAAACATTGGAAAAAATGAAATGCTCAAGTGAGACTCGAACTCACGACCTTTCGCTTACAGAGCGACTGTCTCACTTGAGCATTTCATTTTTTCCAATTTTTTTTCGAAAATAATAAATACTTTATGTAAGCTCTATGAATGTCTGATCACTTTCCGATAGTCCCTTGTTTTTGTTATGTTCATTTGTTTGCAGATGTTTTATTTCCTTTTTGATCGTAAACAAAAATGTACCTAGTAGTTCTATTGAAGGTACTTAAATGATTCTTTGTTCTAGGATAAAAAGTAGTACATTCTAAATAATATCTCTTTTATATTAACAAATGTGACTATTTTTCCTATATGTTCTATTAGTAGAACAAATAGTAGAACATATGGAACAGTAGAACAGACGGTAACCACCCAACGATATTTCTTTTTTCCTCCTTTTTCTATTCTAAATAATGTCTCTCTAATAGAACAAATGTGATTTTTTTTCCTAATTGTTCTATTAGTAGAACAAATAGTAGAACATATGGTAATAACCCCTTCATTGCTGTAATGCGTTGATGAAGCTGATGGCGATAATTATGAAGTTATTGACGACGGAGATGATACTGGTGATGATTATTATAAAGGTGATGAAGACTTTGATGATGATGATTAAGAACAAGATGATGATGTTTATGGTGACGTTGATAAAGCTGATGATGAAGAAGATAACAAAAAAAATGTTTTGACGATGACGATGGTAAAGCTAATGATGATGATGATGACGGCAGCATACAGAAATATAAAATCTTATTTTCCTATTAATTTCCAAGTAAGTGACATTTTGCTGGCTTATTGTGTAGCGGTAATGCGTTGATGGAGCTGCTGATGATGATGATGATGAAGATGACGAAGATTATAATGATGATGAAGATGTTGTTGATGATGGTGATGATAGTTAAGACGAAGATGATGAGGATGACGTTGATCAAGCTGATGTTGAAGAAAACGATGAGGATGATCTTTATGATGATGATGATTATCAATATGAAGAAGATGAGGATGATGCTTAAGTTGACGTTGATGATGAAAAAGCCGATAACATTTTGATGATGCTAATGATGATGCTTATGATGAAGCTAATGATGATGATGATGTGATCAAGATGATACTGATGGTGGTGGTGGCAGTGATGAAAATGAATTATAGAGATATCTTGACCTTACACGTAAAGATCAGCTTTTGACATGAAAAAGAAGGCATGGTCTACGTAAAATGAAGCACATTATATTATCTGAACAAGAAAGAGCACCTTTGGTATTAGAAAAATAAGATTTCCTATTATTTCCCATCCCCTAGATTTTCAATACAGCAGGCAATCATAGATTGAACAACATTTGTGTCTGTTAAGATTAGCAAATAGTAATTAGAAATAAAATATAAATTTATTAGAAGTACAAATTAGTTTTATTCATTCTTATTTTCTATAATTTCCAATTTTCTTATAATTTTATTATGTTCATATTGTTTCTGCATCTCTTTTATCTCCTTTACCTGAAGGTGGCGTACCTACGGTTGTGTTCGAACTTCTCTTTCTCATCCTCTAAATTATGTTCTGAGACGCTTGCGTTGTAGTAGTGTAGTTCAACCAACTAATTTTTTCTGCAACTGTTTGCTTTGTAGGTGTTTCCAGCTCCAGCTTTCCAGTTTTTATAAACCTGTTACAGACTTCTGAGAGTCCTGGTACAGCCACTCGTACTTGAACTAAACATTTTCACTACCTGGAGCCAAGCTCGTGTTTTTCGTGAAGCTTGGCTCCATCGGTTTTTGTAAGCAATATACGTTTGTGAATTTATTTGCTAGGTACTTATTATATACTAAATAGCAGTAAATTTTCAGCTGCCAGGAAATTAGACGCTTGTCATCACCAAAGCACCGATTACAATAAATACCAACTGTTATATTTTTTTTTTTTTTTTTTTTTTTTTTTTCTTCTATGGAACTGTTATATTATATCAACAATCAGACATGTCAGTCATCAGTCAACATGACAGGGAGGAAAATGCAGTTTATATAAACAATGGGAACATGAAAACATCTATATACCCATAGATGTTTTCATGTTCCCAGATATTAAAACATCAAGTTACGTGTGAGTTTGGTAGCCTTTTTATTTGGTGGTGCAAGAGATAGGAATAAGACAAGTTATAACATCTTAAATATCTGACCAAGAGTTTACAACATTTATTTATTTAACACGAGCATTTTAAAAGATGTTAACCCTTGGTGAAGGGGCCCGATAGATTGCAATGACTATGAAACATACTCGAACATCCTTTATTTTAATTATGAGACGGCTAATGAAAACACGGTTCCTCTACTACCGTGTTCAGCGCCTCTAGCCAAGTGGGAATTACGTTTGTATTAGATTCTTCAATGTATGATTGACAGGTATCGTCACTTCAATCCCATACATTCATCATTCTATTGCACAGTACGCAGGTCACTTGTCTAGGGGAGCAGGTTATTCGATATAGAAGTGTGCAATACCAGGGGACCAATAAAGTTAATATATAACAGGGGGCACCAGACTCGTGCATTCGTGCTGCTGACCCTGTAAAATCTTATATATTATTGTAGGTACATCATATTGTAGATGTTTGGAAAAAAGAATGGATAAAAAATCTTCTTTCGTATCAATTTTTTCGTAGATAGTTATCAAACAAGATAAATTCTTTGTACGTAGCTGTCTATCAAATATCTTTAAAACAGTGGATGAACCTGAAATTTTAGGTACGTAGGTAGGTTTTACCCCCTAAGAACCTGCTCCCGGATGCATTGCAACCCTTGCACGCCAGACGAGCCAGCCCTGCTAATATACGCGTAAGTAAAGCCAACAATTTCGTGAACTAAAGTGTAGGTCGCCTCTCTATTCAATTTTGTCATATTGTCTTTGATTTGCAATGAACTATGAATAAAACCTTCCACAGTAGAACCTATTTTCGCCATTTATTTCACGCAATGGTTGTTTCCTATTTCACAATAAAAGTCAAAACAAACAAGGCAGACTCCGTCTTGATTGGACAAATACGTTTAGACGTTCCGTTTTATATAATATCACTTTACCACTTATTTGCCGTAAAATGCATTCAGTAAATTCTATTATTTTAAAACACCAGTTATAAGGCAAGTTTTGGGGGCTTCTCCCCAAAACTTTTCTTATCAAGTAGTTTCTGCCTAAATGATTCAAAATATTCCTCATTATTGATTATTTTCCAATTTCTATATTTTTAAAATTATGCGTAAAGCGGAGCAAAATTGCCCAATAAATAAAGAATGTAAACGAGAACGGCTGATTTAAAATGTTGATTCTATTATCTATGCTCTATCTGAGACTCGATTCAGGCGAATCGTGTTTTAGTGCAGATTGTGAACTGCGTAAATAAAGATTCCCACTCAAGTAATGATTAGGCGATCTGTGTTTAAATCCAGTTTGAGTGTCATTCTAGAATACGGGCCTTAGAGTACCTATACATTAGTCTTTAAAATTCTACACATTTTTTTGTTAGAGCAATGTTCAGAGCTGACATAGTTTATGAACTTCAGTAATGTTAATTATTCTACGAGACTCGATTCCTGTGGTGGATGAACTATCTACATGCAAGTTTGTACGGAAACCTCGGTGAGATACTCGTTTTTTTTGTAAGAACTTCACATGAATTATGTGCCAGCTGCTAACAGTGGGTGGACACTTTGAACATTGATTTGGGTTGGGTTGTGTTCACAAATTGTTACTATGCTTTTCCCAGTTACAATAGCGTTCATTTTTTATTGAAGAAAGTTTGCACCGCATGTTTGGGTACCGTACTGGAAAACAATTGTATTATTTATCACTGGAATGTTGGCTACCTTTAAAAATTTAAATTATTGTAAGTAATCTGCGGTAGCCTAGTGGTATGGGTAATGGACTGCTGAGACGAGGTCTCGGGTTCGATCCCAGGTTTACCATGGCACACACCAATGACTTTTCGATGCTTTTCGAAGTTATGTGTGTATTTATCGCAGGTTATGTTATGTTATGTAAGTAGATATTATTTGTATAGCTTGATTCATGTATCTTGTTCAAAATATGCTTTATACGCATAGCACACGTTTCTTGAGTAGACGATCTCAAATTCACCAAGTATATGAAGTGGTTCAGGTGTGGCTCAATAGCTCAGTTGGAAGAGCATTCCCCCTGTAAGGGAAAGGTCATGAGTTCGAGTCTCACTAGAGCATTTCATTTTTTCCGATGTTTTCCAAACTTAAAAGTTAGCGTAATAAATGCTATAAAAAAACCATTCAAACATTTGGGCGGAGTCATCAAAATCCAATGTTTAAAAATGGTTGAAAAATCATTCATTGTTTCCAACAGTTCGTAAGAATGTTTTTAGATGGCTCCACCGTCTGAACTTCTGACGCAGACCTTGACCCTAAGAGAAAAGTCGTCGCTAAAGAGAAGGAAAATTTGAAGTGGTTCAAGTGTGGCTCAATAGCTCAGTTGGAAGTGCATTCCCCCTGTAAGGGGTAAGTTTCATTTTTTCCGATGTTTTTCGAATTTCACCAAGTATAGATTATTACAAAACAAATGATTAAAAAATAAAAAACCCGACTGCCACTGAAAAGACCGAAATAAGTTTGATAGCAGGCGGTACCCATTAATTTTGTTTCGGTTTATGATTGGCAAATGGGTACCGCCTGCTATCAAACTTATTTCGGTCTTTTCAGTGGCAGTCGGGTTTTTTATTTTTTAATCATTTGTTTTATTTTATACTTTTTAGTTATGCTATGACATGTATATCTTTTTGTAATTTACATATCGTTTATACTTGAAATAAAAACTTAAATCAATAAGTAAAAACATTAGCGAGAATGATTGTTTTGTTAAACAACTTTAAATCGTTATATATGCTAAACTATTATTTAAAATGAAAAATGATAAAAGGAACCTAAAGATGATTTTAAAATACCTATTCAACGACACCCCACTTGACATAGTTCATCGACTTTTATTTTTTTCATGTTGACAATATGGCGTCTGGTTGTCGCTGTGGTGGATTTTGATTACTGTCATGTCTTTAGTGACACTCGCAAGGTTAAGACGAATCGATTGACGTATGAATTATCAAAATCGGCCCATGCATTTGGTCTCTAGAACGCCACATAGAAACAAACATACATACATACATACATACATACATACATAGACTGATAAACACATTACCCTCCTTTGCGTCGCGCAGTCGGGTAAAAATACTCGTAATCTGCGTGCACCAGGGCCATTTATATTTCGCAATTTACGTTCAAAATATATGAATCAGTATATTTCACACACTATTTAATTAAAAGCTGTTAATTAAAATTCCTAACTTATTTAATAACGGAATAAATGTCTGGTCACACGTACCGTTTCCACCCTATATCTGTATATTACATTACAAGAGAATGTGTAACGTTCACACCATAATCCTATATTACAAGTATTATCTAAGTGACAAATAATTGAATTATACAGGTCTATATAAAGGATCTGCGACGAAAGGTACATTCATTTTGTTCATAACGTTACAGTACACGTACATTTTCTTAAACCCTTATAATGTTATTCTTGCGTTTGTGAGTAATAAAAGAATAATAAGGAAGTGAAATGGGGGTATAGCAGTGTTATGGTGTAGCTTTGTGCGTTAATGTACACAGTTAGATACATGGTTGTGGCTGTCTGGCACTTTACTTGTACACGCCACGCTGTTGGAATGTCCATTTAGGTACGATTTTGTGTCTGGATAGAATCATAACTGCGTAAAGCTAAGTTAATTTCATTGTGTGGTGGAATTACACTTCCGTATCCAGCTTATTGTATGGGTGCGTCGGAGTACAATGATATGACATCTATAGGGTCCGCTTATTTTAGGAACCAACGGAAAAATGGCTCAAGAGCTACCGTATGTCAACGGGAATTAACTAATTTACTTGTGTGCTTGTGTTAAATACTGCCTTTTTTGCAACGGTTCTGTTACGGTTGAAGAAATAACATAAAAAATTGTCACGGGCCGGGCCTTATTCATAGGATGCAAGTATCTCTGTGCACCCATTGGTGCTATGACTGGATCAATGACCTGGATGACAATTTATCAAATTTGAATTTAAAAAATATAATTCTTTCATCGATACAATATTGATCTGTGTAAACAGATTCACAATAAATACTGCACACAAAACAATTCGCACAGAACTGGCAAACATTGTCTGCAAATAATACTACAATGAAATTTCCAATTAATTACCCGGCTCATATTTTAGGTCAACGAAAAGGCTTTAGCGATAAACAGGACAATATAAGAGACTATTGTGGCATGAATTTCGGCATTAACTTCTCCAATGTTGAGGGCATAAACAATAAGCATAATAATTAAATATCCGGGAACACAACGGACGGTTTTAATATAACAAACAATTACGTAATCTTAAGAGAGTCTTTGATAAGATTACTTATCGCTCGTCCGAAATACATTACTGTGGTGAGAACAATTTTCCTAGAATAGTGAATAAATTTTGATAAAATATAATTTGACTGCAAGGATACACATCACTAGAATAATTTATTGTGCATCAATTACTAAATTTATGTTATTTTAGAATCAGCTATAAATATAAGTTTTGACACAATATTTTTACTGCTATTGATCGTAAGTCCTCGGAACTCCTTTAAGTTATTACAGTATGTTATTATTATCATATGCAATGAAAAAAAAAAAACTGAAAATGATACATTGCAAAACTGATTTAATAACAACACAGCGACCAACGACATCAACTTAAACTTACATTTAGTGAAGTAAATTATTCTAACACTCTTTCGAGACATTATTATCTCGACAAGACGACTAAGAGTGATAAAATATTGTTTGCAATTCTCAACCTTCAGTATAAAAGATATTGCTCTATAAAATATACTGTTTGCAGTAATGTAAGTAGGCGTAGAAGCTTCGTTGAAGATTTTAACACCAATACCGCCAGTATTAGTAAGTATTGTACCATTATTAGTGACAGTGAGTAAGTGACCCGTGCAAACCGCACCGCCTCGCCTGCGTGGCTGTGTATTGATCAAACTTATGTCCATGTCCAATCTCTTATCTGAGCAACTCATTAGGTTATCTTCGAAAATGACGAACTTTGAGGCAAAGGCTACGCTATATTAGGAAACAAAAAGACTTAATGATAGTCTTTTTTTTCTAATATAGTGTAGCCTATGTCCTAAGCTCTCGTCCGTCCGTAGACAGCCTGAGTTACTTCGTATTAATAATATTATTAGTAAGGACATAAGAATTAGTGGTATGGAACAGATTTATTTTAAAATAAATCAGAATAAAATGTATTAGTTAATAATATGATTTATTTTTGTTGGTAGGTAAACATATTGTTTAAAATGTCCAATATTTTGAAGAAAACTTCTGGATGCAGTCAGGAGTCAGGACATGATTTTATAATAATCATGATTGTTCTGGATTAATGTGGCAGGTGTGTCACTAACCTGAAAAGATAAAATAACTCTTGAAAAGTGTAGTCCGGAGGAGGTTCAAATCAAATTATTTATATTGTTGATTGGCACTTGATTATGAAATATGAAATAAATAATATCGTAGACTTGTACTTGACAAGTCCACGATATTTATTACTATCGAGCCTAACGTCATTCTAGAAGGTTTACATGCACAGTTATGAATATTCCAATTCTTATATTGGGACTATTTCAGAATAGATTTTCTAACTAGATATCAAAACCAAAACCAATATTCCACGAGATGAGGTAATGGCATAAAAACGCAGTAAAAATCGGTAGCACAGGTATGTACGTATGTCTTTTTAACGTTATGTATAATAACCCGATTCATGTATCTTGGACCTGAATCACAAGATATAAAAGCGCGCGCGGATTATTTCGTAATAACCTATAATTGGTGAATTTGAGGTCATCCTCGCTCGCACCCCGTGTTATATTCAAAATACATCCATGAAATGTATACTGTGGATATATAACACTTTTTGAGCACATTTTAGGTCCAAGATATATAAATCGAACTTTATATACGCTATGTGTGTATGATCCATATGTACACACCATAAAATTATAGGTATGATTTAACCTAATAACTTTTTCAAGTAAGTATGCCAACAATGTTAACAGGGGTGGGTCTAACAACAATAGTGACAGGCAGCATAGGACATATTATTGCTTGGGACTGAGTTGTAACCTGTGGTTGTAACACATATCAGAAGTCAGAATGCGGACGGTGAATATTCCTAACAAAACATCAACAACAACGCATATTAAATAGTTATTCTCTTTAAAAAGATTGAAATACAAGTTAAAAACCTCCGACCCAAAAATATCCGTCGGGCCTGCTATTGCTATTTTAAGTTTCAACATAGCTATAAAATATTCCTTTTTACTTACTATAAAGTGTGCAAGCAGTGGCGGGGTGTTTTTGGGTCAGGTATTTTGAAATAAAACATTTTAAGTATGTAGAAGTTCTGAAACAACACAAAAGCGAAAGAAACACTCCAAATATACCTACCCGAAAGGTAATTCATCACTTCTCATGTCAGTGAACTGATTAATACCAAAAGTGGCCGATGTGCTCTTGCTATTAAGTTCGTTTATTTCTATTAAATTGTTCTTGAAAACATTGTAGCGGTAGTTGTATTCAGCATCACTATAGTAAGATCTGCCGTAGTCTCTTATAAACTTTTCAAATAATTGTGGTGCATCTTTCAAATCATAGTAAATACCATTACCACTACGTGATACTGGAACTATGGCTAGGATCGAGCAAATGGATCCCAGAATGAGTACTGCCAAGTATGTTGCTTGCATGTTATCGAGATTTCTTCGAGTAAAGATTATTTCTACTAACAGGTTGACTATTTATACTGTAATAATCTGCAAATTACTATACTGATAATGTAATTTTCAACCAGCTGTTACCTACTTGCAATTTCATCCATAAAATTGATTTAGGTGCAATACCGGTAGTGCGTATAATAAGTAAGCGGTCACACCCGACCGCTTTCCGTCTGGTAGGTGATATGCTCAACTGCGACCTAAGTGGTAAAAAAAAAACTTGTACTACTTATAATGTTTAACCCCGGACACGAAAACACAGGAGGATATGTCGCACTAGAACCGACTAAAACGCACGCCGACTGTGGAAAGCTGCAAGAAGTGCAAAGCCGAGGGTGAGGTTTGTAACGTCGCGTTTGTGAATCTCGTTACATCGGTGGTCTTTAACGGTTTTTAGTCGAAATTTCGCTAATTTCCGAACGTCTGAGGCGATTGTCAATTTGATCGTTTGACAGCTCGTGACCTTTCTTCCTTACGACCGAGCAAGATGGTCGATATTACAATATAATTTTCAATAATCTGAATCCATTGTCATGGATTAAAGTTATTCTTGTCCGGATGATATTATAAAATGTCCCCGCTATGATATTGTTGTGGAATTGATCCATATTTCTGGTGAGTTGACATTTTCTCAAAAGATTCATTTCGACGTATTTTTTTTTCTGATTGAAAAATAATATTTTAAATTCTGTTGTTTCAGTATTTGTTTCAAAAATACCATGATTTATCGTGTGTTTGGCATTTAACCAACTAATTATGGCGGTAAGTCACACGTTTTTCTCAAAAATTAGGACTTCGAGTATTCTCATAGGAATTGTTCTAATAACCTAAAATTTTATTTCAGGTCTCTATTGGAGCCGCCTTTTCCTTCTACTTTTCCTTTTCCTTTTTCTTTTTCTTTGTTTAACTTTGGCTTTTCTTGGAACTTGCCTCTGATGGTTTGAACGATTTCTCAACCATACGAACAAGCATGTGCAATATCTTGGAATAATGGCTTGTTGAGCGGAATATTATGCTTCGCTGGTTGAGGTGAACCTTCACACACTCGCCGAGGGATGCCGTGAGCTTTCGTTTACTTTTAATTAAAATTTAACTTTAAAAACCTTAAAAAATTGCATTGGTGACAAGATTAATATGTCATGTAGTTCTTAAATTTAATCTACTAGCATAAAATCCTTACTATAATAAGCACACTGGAGCGCTAGAGAATAAAACCTTAAACCTCAGTGCGGTGGTTTTATTTAGCTTACCTCCGGCAGATTAAAAGTCTTCAACCTACTTGATTGACTATCTTAGGCATGTGCTTCTCCAAGGCGCCCGAATCTTTAAGGTAATGTACCTATTTATATTGTTGATTTACAGGAGAACACACTTGTTAACTTTATCTCAAACAACAAAACACACATGTTTATATAATTTTTTATTATTACAATTGTCGCTCGCGAACAGGGACTTGACAGTGTGCAAATATCATTATTCCTTGTCACCTTTGCATTATTAATTTAATTTAACATGTTTAGAACAATGTTTCTTTCATGTATATTACTGCATAACTCTGTGTTTCAGTAAATATTATTGTTTGTTTACTTTACAAAACTAATCTTACTACAGGTTGGTACGCTGTTGTTTATATCTCTTAATTACAGGTGAATATTTCAATTTGTATAACATTCACAGTTATTGTTATCATTGTTTTATCTTGTATAACCTTAATTTATAACAAGTTACATTATCTACATAGTAATATATAATGAAAAGTTTATAAACTTCAAACTAATATGTGAAAGTATAGTAATATTTGAATCTTTGACGTTTACCTCAAGTAAACAGAAATACTTTATTTTGTGAATCACTGATGCACTTTTTTATCATTACTTAAAGGCATTTGACCTAAATAACTTAACAATAACATTCATTTCTTTTGTTTGACCTACTTTTGAGGTTAGCATTTTTCAACAATAACAATTAAGTTGCATTCATAACTTATTTACTTTTCTAACTTTTATGGCTGCATTCATTGCATTCATTGGAAGTTCTTAGTGCATTTTATACAACTATTTTTAGATTTCACATTGTTTTCAAACATGGA
The DNA here is from genome assembly GCA_914829495.1 of Eilema sororculum. NCBI lineage: Eukaryota > Metazoa > Arthropoda > Insecta > Lepidoptera > Erebidae > Eilema > Eilema sororculum. The sequence continues at coordinate 10,573,273 of OU618541.1, forward strand.
CAAGGAGACGCAGGCTCCACCATTGTTTGCTGTTATTGATAATACTGTCCCGGTTGGTACATCTACTCACGAGATGCCCCATGTCATGGCTGATCTGACTGAAGTTGTTGATCCGTTTTCACATAGTCGGGGAGCTGGTGATTATAGTCCGAGAGCTGCATCTTCGTTTAATATGATGAATGTTTTATTGAATGAAGACTTGAAGAAAAACTTGCCTTCTGTTACAAAGTTACCCGATTTGAAACGTTGTAAGCTTTTGTATGATGGTAAATCGTGTGTTAGGGAATTTATTACTGAAGTGGAAGAATATTTCTTGTTTAAAAATTTTAATGAACATTTTTTAGTTAGTTCATTTGCTGATCTTTTGTCAGGCACAGCGCTTAAATGGTTTCGTAGTGTGCGTATTCGTATTGCTTCTTGGCAGGAATTAAAGGCTGCGTTGTTGAAACGTTTTGATAGGATTGAATTCGACTATCATTTAGAACATGAACTCCGCACTCGTAAACAAAAGATAACTGAGTCCTTACCAGACTTTATTACAGATATAATGGATATGTCAAGCCGTTTGTCTATGCCTATTTGTGATGCTACCCTCATAACTATTATTAAACATAATATGTTAAATATTTACACACCTTTTGTGTTTGGTAAAACTATTTCTACTATTGAAGAGTTCATTAACCTCAGCAGAGAATTAGAAAATTTTGTGTCTAGAAAGAACTTAAGTGAGAATAGAAGTATTAAAAAAGAAAAACCTTCTGCTCACGTTAATGCTGTTAAAGCAGATAAATTAATATGTTTAAAATGTAAGTCCTCTGGACATTCTTATAAAAATTGCCCTAAGTTTCCTGGCATAATTTGTTTTAAGTGTCACAAAGCTGGTGTCACTACGAAGACTTGCGAAGTTTGTAATACTGAACAGTCAAAAAACGTATCAGGCCCCATCGAGCCCTAGTTTTTGATAAAACCTCAGGTGACTCGATGTTGAAAAAATTTAGCAATGCACCGGATGATGCCACTTGTAAAAAAGAATTTTGTGACTGGTTAGATTATTTGAAAGTTTTCTTTAGTAATATCAGGGCTGCCCCTGTTTTGTTTGTTAAAAATAAAGACACTAGACCCTATTTAAAATTTAATATTAATAATAAACTTTATTCTGGTTTGTTAGATAGCGGAGCTTGTAGTTGTGTACTCGGTTCTAATATTCATCAAACATTTTTACAATTAGGATTTAAACTTAAACCTCACCAAGGTAATGCTGTTACTGCTGATGGTTCTCCACACAAGGTTATTGGAACTATGGTTTTACCTATCACTTGTGATAATATAACTAAAAATGTAGATTTTTTGATAATACCTTCTTTTAAACCTTCCATTATTTTGGGATTCGACTTTTGGTTGAAATTTAACCTTGCTAAAGACTTATTAAATAAAATTACTTTTGAAAATGAATCCACAACTTGTGTTAATGCGGTTACTTCTGTTTCTGAACTTTCTCCGTCTGAGAAACAGGAACTTAATAAAATTATTTCACTTTTTGAAGATATTTCTTATGAAAAGAGAGGCTTGGGTCTCACTCATTTAGTTAAACATAAAATTAATGTTACTGGTGAATCTTTTAAACAACGTTATTGGCCACTTAGTCCTGCTAAACAAAAAGAACTTTATGATGAAGTAGAAGTTTTATTAAAGGAAAATATTATTGAACCTTCCAAATCTCCTTGGTGTTCTCCAGTGTTAGCCGTTGAAAAACGCGATGGTGGAACAAGATTATGTTTGGATTCTAGAAAATTAAATTCAGTAACTATTAAAGATTCTTACCCTTTGCCTTATCCTTCTAGAATTTTAGATAACCTTCGAGGTGCTAATTATATAACTACTATTGATTTGTCTAAGGCATTTTTGCAAATCGCTTTAGAAGAATCTTCTAGAGAGAAGACTGCTTTCGTTGTTCCTGGGAAGGGTTTGTTTCATTTTACCCGTATGGTGTATGGTTTGACCAATGCTCCAGCTGAGTTGCAAAGGCTTGTAGATAAGTTGTTTGGGCCTGAATTTGATAATGTAGCATTCTGTTACTTAGATGATCTTATATTGGTAAATTCTAGTTTCTCTGATCACCTATATTATTTAAATAAAATTTATAAAATTCTTAAAGATGCTGGGTTAACTATTAATTTAAAAAAGTGTAATTTTTGTAAAGATAAACTTCGTTACCTCGGTTATATTGTTGATAGTAATGGTTTACATACAGACCCTGCTAAATTAGAGTCAATTGAAAGTTTCCCACGCCCAGAAAGCGTTAGACAATTAAGAAGTTTTCTTGGGTTATGTTCTTATTACCGTAGATTCATTGATAAATTTGCTGATATTGCTTCGCCATTAACAAAATTAACGGCTGGAAGCAAGAATTCTAAAAAATCTCTTTCCTGGAATGAAGAAGCTGAAGTCGCTTTTAATAATTTAAAACTTGCATTGATTTCTGCACCTGTTTTACATTGCCCAAATTTTGAGAAACCATTCTTTTTACATTGCGATGCTAGTTCCGTTGGAATTGGTAGTGTCCTGAGCCAAGATGATGATAATGGAGATCAACATCCTGTAGCTTATTATTCTAGATCGCTTAATAAATGTGAACGTAATTATAGCACAACTGAAAGAGAGTTGTTGTCAATATTAGATTCTATTGAACATTTCAGACCTTATATTGAAGGAATGGAATTTACAGTTATCACTGATCATGCTAGTTTAACTTGGCTTCTAAAACTTAGTAATCCTAGTGGTCGTCTTGCACGTTGGGCTGCTAGAATTTCTCAATTTACTTTTGATGTTAAATATAAAAAAGGTTCTTTACATTTAGTTCCAGATTGTCTATCTAGAATAGAAATTTCTGCTATTAATGTTCCTTTAAATAATAATATTGTTTTGCCAGACGAGGATATCGTTGATCCTTGGTATACAAAAATATTTATAAATTGTCAAAAGTTTCCTAGAGAATATAAAAATTTCAAAGTTGAAAGTGATACTTTGTATAGATTTTGTAAAGATAAATATAATCCTAATAATCTTTTAAATTGGAAAATTGTCATACCTAAAGAACACATCTTAGACACAATTAGATCTAATCATGATGATGTTAATTCAGGACATTTAGGAATTCATAAAACTTTAAATAAATTAAAAGTACATTATTTTTGGAAAGGTATGTTTATTGATGTTCAAAAATACATTTCTTCTTGTGATACTTGTAAAGCTTATAAATCTTCTACTAATCCACCTCATGGAATTATGGTTAATCCTAAAAAAGTTGATAAACCAATGTTAATGCTTTCTATTGATATTATTGGAATTCTTCCAAAAGCTTATTCTGGACACAAGTATATACTTTCAATTGTAGATGTTTTTACAAAATATTGTTGGATATTTCCTATGATTAGTGCTACTACTAAAGTAATTTGTAAGATTCTTGAAAAAGAGATATTTCTTAGGTTTGGAACACCTAAAATTTTAGTTTGTGATAATGGAAGCCAGTTCACAGCGAAGCAGTTCGTTGATTTTCTGAAAAGTTATAATATTAATAAAATATTTTATAATACTTTATATACCCCTCAAAATAACCCTGTAGAGAGATATAACAAAACGGTCGAAACATGTATTTCTTGTTTTGTTAAAGATGATCATAGAACTTGGTCAAAATATTTGCCTCATGTTCAATTAGCTTTGAATAATAGTGTGAATCTAGCCACAGATTTCACTCCTAATTTTCTCATGTTCGGTAGAGAACTTATTTTTGATGCTTCATTGCACCGTTTTAGTAATTCTTTTGATAACCTTGATCAACTTGATGTTGTTGAAAGGTCTTCTTTTGCTTTTTCACTAAAATCTCTTAGTGAAATTTTTGTTAAAGTTCAAGCTTCATTGCTTAAAGCTTATAAGCGTAATGCGCGTTATTATAATATAGGGAGAAGGGTCATTTCTTTTGAAGTGGGAGATACAGTATGGAGGAGAAGTTTTGTGCAGTCTAATGCTCCTGCATTCTTTTCGGCTAAGTTAGCACCTAAGTTTATTAAATGTGAAATATTAGATAAAGTTTCCCCTAATGTTTATGTCTTGAAAGACCTTAACAAAAACTATACAGGTCGTTATCACATTAAAGACATTATTAAATATTAAATTGTTTACTGGTTTTACCAATATCTATCTTTGTTTTTTTGTACTTTGGTTGAAGTATGACCCTATTGAATGGTGATGTTTGAAAAGTTTTAGGGTCTTGAAAGGAGATGTATGCTAGGAACTTCACATCAATTTATTAATTTCAATTTTAGATACATTAAAAATTACTTAGGTCATTTTAGGTCTTGTTTCTTATAATTTTCTACTCCATACTAACAAATTGTTCCACGTCAAAAGATCTTATATTTTTATTTGTTTTTGTATAATAGGATTATTGTCCTGTATATATATTTGTTTACATTTTTGTAAAATTGTATATTTTGTACAAATTTGGGAATTTAGTTTCTGCTCTAGTTTTGGGAGTGAAATCTAATATTCATTTTCTGTGTTAAATTCACTTGACTTATTTCCACTCACTTTTGGAATGGAAATTTAAGTTTCTTGAACTTAGTTTTTTGTACAGTTCTGAGTTATTGTCTTAATATTAGGATTCTCGGATTGGACGCATTTTATATGCACTTACCTTATACCTTGTTATACCATTTTTGGGAAACCTGGGATTTTCTGGACTTTACATTTTTGAGCTATTGTGTTTCATACACATAGTCACGCCTTTTTACGCATTGCGCACGGAAAGCCAGTGGTGATGTACCGGTCGCAATTGTCGTTTTTCTTTTTTGTACTATTGTGTTTCTATACACATAGTAACATTTTTTATGCTTTGCGCACGGAATGTCGGTGGTGTTGAGCCGGTCGCAAATGTCATATTTTTTTTATGCGGTTGTGCTCAGAAAGTCAGTGGTGTTGTACTGGTCACAATTGTCATAATTTCTTTATATTTTGCTTGTGCTCGGAAAGTTGGTGGTGTTATGCCGATCACAATGCTTATAAATATATTAACCTCACACTTTTGTTGTGATTTTGTTTTGACGTTTGGATTTTGGAGTTTGGATTTGAATTGAAGTCGGCGGTTTTACACCTAACCGATAATGGGAAAACTTCTTTGTTTTTGCCAATTTTGTTTCAGATTCGGCAGCGTTGGTGCTTAACCGATATCTTCTTCGTTTGATATTTATTTAGGAATTGCTGGTATAGAGTCGGTGGCGTAGGAGCTCAACCGCACTTTTGTATTGATGCTGGAAGGCTGGTTAAGATCTAGGATTAGATTCGATGGCGTTGGTTGCCTAATCGATATCTGGAATTGGAATTGAATTGGGATTTGTTTCATTTTCTCTGAATACTTTATTTTTCAGATTACTTTTCACTCTTTTCGGAGTATTTGTTTTGCTTTTGGTTTATTCCATTGAGTTGGAAAATATCTTTGATTTCCTTTGTATTTGGAAGTTGGTTTCCGAACTTAAATTTTATTTTTGAATGTTTTCACATTCTTTTACTTTTTTTTGTGGATTGTTTTTGCAATATGCTTGCATGAAGCTTTTGCATTTTATTTTTTGTAGAATGTTGCAAGACATTTTATTTTCTTTTGAGGTTTTTGGATTTTGGTCTTTGAATCTCATTGTTTTCTTTAAAAATAAAAAGGAATACCTTTTTCTTTTTTGGGGAGGGATGTAATGTAACGTCGCGTTTGTGAATCTCGTTACATCGGTGGTCTTTAACGGTTTTTAGTCGAAATTTCGCTAATTTCCGAACGTCTGAGGCGATTGTCAATTTGATCGTTTGACAGCTCGTGACCTTTCTTCCTTACGACCGAGCAAGATGGTCGGTCGATATTACAATATAATTTTCAATAATCTGAATCCATTGTCATGGATTAAAGTTATTCTTGTCCGGATGATATTATAAAATGTCCCCGCTATGATATTGTTGTGGAATTGATCCATATTTCTGGTGAGTTGACATTTTCTCAAAAGATTCATTTCGACGTATTTTTTTTTCTGATTGAAAAATAATATTTTAAATTCTGTTGTTTCAGTATTTGTTTCAAAAATACCATGATTTATCGTGTGTTTGGCATTTAACCAACTAATTATGGCGGTAAGTCACACGTTTTTCTCAAAAATTAGGACTTCGAGTATTCTCATAGGAATTGTTCTAATAACCTAAAATTTTATTTCAGGTCTCTATTGGAGCCGCCTTTTCCTTCTACTTTTCCTTTTCCTTTTTCTTTTTCTTTGTTTAACTTTGGCTTTTCTTGGAACTTGCCTCTGATGGTTTGAACGATTTCTCAACCATACGAACAAGCATGTGCAATATCTTGGAATAATGGCTTGTTGAGCGGAATATTATGCTTCGCTGGTTGAGGTGAACCTTCACACACTCGCCGAGGGATGCCGTGAGCTTTCGTTTACTTTTAATTAAAATTTAACTTTAAAAACCTTAAAAAATTGCATTGGTGACAAGATTAATATGTCATGTAGTTCTTAAATTTAATCTACTAGCATAAAATCCTTACTATAATAAGCACACTGGAGCGCTAGAGAATAAAACCTTAAACCTCAGTGCGGTGGTTTTATTTAGCTTACCTCCGGCAGATTAAAAGTCTTCAACCTACTTGATTGACTATCTTAGGCATGTGCTTCTCCAAGGCGCCCGAATCTTTAAGGTAATGTACCTATTTATATTGTTGATTTACAGGAGAACACACTTGTTAACTTTATCTCAAACAACAAAACACACATGTTTATATATTTTTTATTATTACAGGTTGTTGGACATCCCTCGCACCCCGGTGGACCCAGGGCCATCCCTATTGGTCATTCAGCACTCGAGTTGCCTCTGCTCGCGGGCAGCGAGTGCTAGAAGTCTTGTTCGCTCTCGCCACCTCTCCCGCTCCGCCGTCTCCTTGAAGAGTCTTAAGGATGCTCCGCTGGCCGCCTACGCATCTGCGCAGCGAACCATTGCCGTGAGCAAGGTGGCAAGCGTGAGAACTCTCACTCACAGGGCCGCCACCAGCTCCCGGGGCTGCACACACTCACAGAGTGTGAATAAACGCTACGCAGACGTAGTGTTTACACATGTGCCCATAGTGTACAATAAATTTAACTTAAAATAGGGAATCTCAAAAGTTATGAGTCAATTTTGGTTAAATTTATTATTTTTATATTTTTAAACAACCATGTCAACCCAAACCCATACCTTTTTAACTATTTATTTTGGTATCTTGTTTTATGCATTCAGCAACGCAGATTTCATGTCAAACTCACTCTTGCTAATTGAAAACAGTTATTGCAATTACCAACAATAGCCGCACGCTTTGGAACCAGATTACTTTATCAATGGCCTTAGCTTAAAAATCGTGGAAGTAAGTATAACTTTGACATTCATACCTACGTGTTACTTCACAGCCGAAATGTATTGTTGTGTGGAAACTACTTATAATGTTTAACCCCGGACACGAAAACACAGGAGGATATGTCGCACTAGAACCGACTAAAACGCACGCCGACTGTGGAAAGCTGCAAGAAGTGCAAAGCCGAGGGTGAGGTTGTTGGACATCCCTCGCACCCCGGTGGACCCAGGGCCATCCCTATTGGTCATTCAGCACTCGAGTTGCCTCTGCTCGCGGGCAGCGAGTGCTAGAAGTCTTGTTCGCTCTCGCCACCTCTCCCGCTCCGCCGTCTCCTTGAAGAGTCTTAAGGATGCTCCGCTGGCCGCCTACGCATCTGCGCAGCGAACCATTGCCGTGAGCAAGGTGGCAAGCGTGAGAACTCTCACTCACAGGGCCGCCACCAGCTCCCGGGGCTGCACACACTCACAGAGTGTGAATAAACGCTACGCAGACGTAGTGTTTACACATGTGCCCATAGTGTACAATAAATTTAACTTAAAATAGGGAATCTCAAAAGTTATGAGTCAATTTTGGTTAAATTTATTATTTTTATATTTTTAAACAACCATGTCAACCCAAAGCCATACCTTTTTAACTATTTATTTTGGTATGTTGTTTTATGCATTCAGCAACGCAGATTTCATGTCAAACTCACTCTTGCTAATTGAAAACAGTTATTGCAATTACCAACAATAGCCGCACGCTTTGGAACCAGATTACTTTATCAATGGCCTTAACTTGCTGATGGATATAAAATCGTGGAAGTAAGTATAACTTTGACATTCATACCTACGTGTTACTTCACAGCCGAAATGTGTATTCTTGTATCCGTGTATTGACGGAGAAAGAGTACAAGTAGGTTCCATCTGTGGCGTGGCGGTAGTGAACGCGACTGCCCACGCAGGAGGAGCGGGTTCGATCCCCGCTCAGTGGAAATATTTGTATGCATGAATATGGCTATTTGCATTGGTCTGGGCGTTTCTATGTATGTATTTACAACAAAAAAGTATCTAAGTATGTTTATCTGCATTCTAGATTCCATAACACAAGCTAGTTAAGCTTACCATGGGTCTAGATAGTGTTGTGTAAAATGTTATGGAATATTTTTATAATTTATTTAATTTATAACCCCATCTCATGCGAATGATGTCGTAAGAAGCGACTAACGGAAATCGCAGACGATATCACTGCTAGAGAAGGAAAACTCGACATATAGCCCTGTTTCATCCCATCTGACCAGCATGGAAACAGCAGGCCAAAGCCTCCCAATATCGGGAGAGGCCTATGTCGTACAGTGGACTGGGATAGGCTAATTATAAAAAAAAAGATTGATTATTTCTTGATTCACATAACTGATATTACAATTTTATCATTAGATATTATCTGTCAGATAAGCAGAACGAAAACGTAGCATAGTTGAAATCATGATAGAATAAACATATTATACATCGTTGCACATGTGCCACTTTGAGTTCAACATATAGGTGACATACCTGCAACGCGTACGTCGTGTGGTCTGTGTCTTCAACTGGAGAGCTCTTTGGACTGTGAAACCATCATAATCGCATCAGAGAACACAATTCTCTACAAACCAACCACAACAATGCATTTTATCATACAAAGATATGTCATTTTCTTGTGCAACATAAGGATCCTCTACAGTTCTCGATACTTCTTGATAGTGATAAAATTCTTATTCGTTCATTTTAAAAATCGAATTTGAAACGAACTTTGAATGAAATCTGATAAGTATATTATACTCGTTTTTCACTGTATAGCAATTTGCTGAAAATTTGCTGTTTTTTAACCGTATAAGTATTCACGGTTTTGGTACAGAAAAGGTGAACTATGCCACTCTAACTTATGAAGGAAATGTGGCATTTTATGCTCCACTAGTTTCTCGCTATTCTTCTCGTAAAATATTTTTCTGAAAAGTCCTGTTTTAAGAAACATATCTAACATCTAAAAAATATGAACCACTATTCATCTTGAAAAAAAAAAGTGGGACTTCGGTGGAATACAGACAGTTTTAAATTAATTACTTCTTGATTGTTTATTTGTTTCATTTGTGCAAGTCTGGCTGCAAGTACATTTGTTAAAATTAGTGAGCTTAGATGTACTGCAATAAAACTTAAGGGATTAAAAAACTTAAGTTCAAATTTTGTTTAATTTATGAGGTTATTGTGCCTTAATTTATTGTTACCAAGTCGTTACGTTTAAATTAATCAAATGCTTAGGTATTAGGTATTATAATATGTAATTTAGAACATTAACACTTACGACAATCTGTTTAAACCGTTGATTGATAGCACTTGGTGGAATCTGCTACACATATTCACTACTACAGTAGTAATACACTTTGTACTTTTCCACCATATTTATTTTTCACTTGACCGGTTTCACCTCACGGCATTCTCAAAGGTTCGTTATAAAGTTATTGTGTATACTAACGACAAGATTAAATGAATGATAATAGTCCCAACGGAATTTAAATATTAAAGGTAGAAGTCTAGTGTTGATCAATGTGCATGTTTTTTTTTTTTACACAGGACACGTCAATTTGACTTCACCTCGCCTGATGTTAAGCTAAAGGCAAAGTCTCGGAAAGAGGGTCACCATCGTAAACATTTACCATGTTAACAGTGGTGGCACTCAGCTTGACGGCCTCATTAGATGCCTTTTCACGCCCCGCTTAAAGGACCCGGGACTGTAGGAAGAAGGAAACACGTGAGCTGGCAGGGAATTCCAGGTCTTAGTGGTGCGGCATAGGAATGAATCACTGAAACGCTTGGTTCTAGCAGGTATACTCTGCACCGTAAATGGATGACATCTTAGCCCTGCACGTGTCGTCCTGTGAAGGAAAGGGGAGGGTGGGACTAATTGGAACAGCTCGTCAGAACATTCACCATGGTAGAGACGGTAGAAAACTGCCAAAGACGCAACATCTCTACGCATCTGCAAAGGCTCGAGGGTGTTCGTGACCTCAGGATCCCCAATAATGCGGACCGCACGTCGCTGCAACCTGTCGAGAGCATCTAATAAGTACTTTGCGGAGCCGTCCCAGAGATGTGAGCAGTATTCCACGCAGGAACGAATTTGGGTCTTGTATAGAAGACACCGCTGCTCCGGCGTGAAAAAACGTCTCACTCTGTTCAGGACTCCGAGTTTACGCGAGGCTGATTTGATGATACTCTCGATATAGTTTTTGTCATTCAGTTTGCAGCGAACATCCATACCGAGGATAGTGAGGTGATCCTGCAGTGGCAGTGGTGTGCTCTGAAGAGTGGGAAGGGGAAGGAAAGGAGATACCTTTGCTGTAAACGCACATGCCTGGGTCTCGACCAGGTTCCTAGCGCCATACTGAGAAATGTGGTCCAGGATCCGGTCCAGCTCAGTGACAAGAAGCTGCCTTTTTTCCGCGATATCAGACTGCTTGGCCGCAGGATGTGCGTAATAACTCCCGTGTAAGGTGCTGTCGTCTGCATAGCAGTGAATGTTTCCGTTACAGAGCATGTCATTGATGTGCAGAAGAAAGAGAGTGGGAGATAAAACGGAACCCTGCGGCACGCCAGCATTTACCTGCAAGAACTCCCAAGCTCGTCCATCACAAAGGACGCGAATACGGCGCCCCTGCTTGCAAGCTTGCAACCCAGTTACACAGTCTAGGAGGCAGGCCGAAGGCTGGTAGCTTGGAAAGAAGCGATTTGTGCCATACCCTATCGAAAGCTTTGGCGATGTCAAGACTAATTGCCAGTAACTCACCGTGCTTCTCCATAGCCTCACCCCAAAGGTGGGTCATGTACGCCAGAAGATCACCCGTTGACCGTTTCGGTCTGAAACCGTATTGCCGGTCACTAAGCAAGGAGTGATCCTCTAGGTGGCGCATGAGCTGTGTGTTAATTATGTGCTCGAACACCTTGCACAGCACTGAGGTGACGGCTATGGGTCGATAGTTGGCTGGGTCCGAGCGATCCCCCTTCTTGGGGATCGGCTGGACATTCGCCTCCTTCCAAGCCGAGGGCACTGTACCCGAACTGTAGGACAGTCGGTACAGCCACGTTAGCATAGGAGATAACTCCGCTGCACATTTTTTAAGTACAACCGCTGGAATACCATCAGGACCACTAGCTTTCCGGACATCGAGTGATTGCAGTACTGCACGGACATCGCGTTGCCTGATACGTATATCAGGCATTGCGTGGTCACCAGTGGGCATTGTCCGTGGTTGCATACCACAATCATCGACTCGGGAGTTGGCCGCGAAGAGATTGACCAGCAAATTTGCTTTCTCTTGCGGCTCATGGGCCAGAGATCCATCGGGATTGCTCAGCGGGGGCAGCGAAGGCTGGCAGAAGTTGGCTTGCACGGCTTTGGCCAGTTGCCAGTAGCCACGGCTACCCGTGGGATGCGCCACTACCTCTTGGCCCAGCCGTGCTATGCGCTGGGCATCCGCCCTGACACATGCCCTCTTGCAGACCTTTGTGGCTCTGTTGTACGCCGCCTTGAAGTGACCCACGTTTTGTGACCTTGAAGTGACCAATGTATTGGTATACCTGCAAGCTGGTAGGTATATTTGCTGACTGACGGTGGCTGTTGCACTGAGTCTTGCTCTCGGGCTTTGCAGATCAAGATCCAGTCACACTCAAAAGTATTTTATGTCGAATTAAAAGGAAGAGAAGCAGAAGTAAGCAGGTTCAAGGTGCAGGTTTTGGATGCGAGTGAGATTAGCAAAAGAATTACTCTTTATTGACTACTAGCTTTTGCCCGCGGCTCCACCAGTGTGGATGTCAGTTATCTCGACCAAATAGACAATGTGTTAATGCAGGGTCTCAGCTAACTTCATACCAAATTTTATTAAAATCGCTCCTGCCATTTAGACGTGAAGAAGTAACAAACATACAAACTTTCGCTTTTATAATATTAGTGTGATGCTATAGTTTTGGGGACTTAACACACTAGAACAATAAAATATTTGCTTCAGCGTCTCAGTCTTCCAAACTATGAAATGATAAAGTACACTTTCTTTTAAAATGTTGTATCACGAAAGTAAAGTAAAGGCTTGAGAATCAGTACAAAAATATGTTATAAGTTGTGCCTTACTGGTTCGTTTGCTATTATTCTTCAGGCGTGTAATCATTCAACTGATTTATTTCTAATGTCGCCGATGATGGGTTGATCTTATTTTCATTGATCTCTCTCAATAAGTCTTTGAATGCTTTATAGTACAAAGAAGACCGTAAGTATCTCTGTAATCTATATTTTGGTCTTTTATTAATTTGATAAAAAGTTCTGGTGATTGATTGAAATTACATATTGGATTTTGTTTAATGTTTTGACTAAATTGACTTAGAATTCGTATTAAGATTTAGAGAACAATTCAGGAAAAAACAAACACGTCCTATTTATTAACTAAGTGGAAGACAATAAACGAAACGCGGGAGCACAGTTTTTTTTCAATAAAATATGTTTCGAGAATAACATCACTATACATATACACAGCTAAGACTTTTACGACTTACATGTAGTTATAAGTTTGCAAGGCTATCGATAAACATAAATAAATTCCTGTACACTTGAGTAATCAGGCCAATAGGCACATAATTTTCAAAACTCCGTGTTTTATGTGACTCAATGATCCAAATCTTTTTACTAGCATTAATAGGTTACTACAATATCGTTAACCAGATGAGTCACATTATTTTTTTCCATCCAATTATAAACGACTAGAAAATAAATTATATCTATCTGCGGTAGCCTAGTGGTACGCTAGTACTATTATCTATTCTGTGCTAGTGGTATGGGTAATGGACTACTGAGACGAGGTCTCGGGTTCGATCCCAGGTTTACCATGGCACACACCAATGACTTATCGATGCTTTTCGAAGTTAAGTGTGTATTTATCGCAGGTTTATAAGTGCCCGGTTAATGGCAATACGCTCGCCACCTATTACATTGGGACCTAAACATAAACTGGCAAAATATGGGTGCTAGCACCTCTGCCTACCCCTTCAGGGAATACAAGCGTGAGTTTATGTTATGTTATATTATGTTAGAAAATAAATTGCCTTCGTACTATTCTCGGATTTTACCTGAACCTATGTCCTATGTATACAAGAACTTGCTCCTTGCCAAATTTCATGATTCTAGGTCAACAGGAAATATTGGGGACTTTCAGTACTTCCCGTGAACGAGAAGAATCACGTTGACCTAAAATCATGAATGAGATGAGTACAGAAAATAACAACCAAAGTTACCACTTCGTCTACCTGGAGTCTATCTAGATATAACTAATGCAATACTTAAGTCAGGGTTAAACTTTTCTGCGGTATCATCGAGGGAAGAGACTTCAAAGTCTTCCGGTCTTCCTTCAGAGGCTTCTTTTAGAGGAGTTATTGTAATCTCGTAGTGGTTGTATCGGGTTTATTTGGCCGTGGGCCATAGAGTCAATCGCAAAAAAAGTGTAATACTTTCTAGTTTCTAGTTTGTGGGGTATGTAAATCTTACTTTAGAATATATTTATAGCAGCGGACCGTTCAGATTAAGTGGAAAGAATACGTACGTGTCCGTAAAAAGTAGTTGATATTTGTTTACAATTTTTATTCATGAATACTATGAACATAATCGATTATGGAAAATGTGAACTGAGTTCTGGTGGTTTCAACTACATACTAGTAGCAATTTCGTTTTTATAAGACTAATGAGTTTGCTCGTACGTAACGTTAAGTATCTTTATCCCTTTTTGGTTCTAAGAACTGTTCTCTTAAGAAATTCTATCATACTAAATACGAGTATAACAGTCGGAATCTATAATATTAGGTACTTTACTTCATTTAAATATTTTGTTCATGGAAACAAAGCGAATCCAAATGCAATTTACATTCTTTGATAACTATATTCGCATGTATTAACTACGCTTTGTTAACAACTTTTCTACGTATCGAATTATAATAGCCTATTAGGTTTTTTCCACGATCATCTTGAAAAAAAAAATGGGACTTCGCTTGAATACAGACAGTTTTAAATTAATTACTTCTTGATTGTGTATTAGTTTCATTTGTGCAAGTCTGGCTGCAAGTACATTTGTTACAATTAGTGTAGCTTAGATGTACTGCAATAAAACTTCTTAGGGGATTAGAAAAATCTTAAGTTCAAATTTTGTATAATTTATGAGGTTATTGTGCCATAATTTATTGTTACCAAGTCGTTACGTTTAAATTAATCAAATGCTTAGGTATTAGGTATTATAATATGTAATTTAGAACATTAACACTTACGACAATCTGTTTAAACCGTTGATTGATAGCACTTGGTGGAATCGGCTACACATATTGAGTAAGAAACTTTGTACTTTTCCACCGTATTTAATTTTCACTTGACCGGTTTCACCTCACGGCATTCTCAAAGGTTTGTTATAAAGTTATTGTGTATACTAACGACAAGATTAAATGAATGATAATAGTCCTAACGGAATTTAAATATTAAAGGTAGAAGTCTAGTGTTGATCAATGTGCATGATACCTGCAAACTGGTAGGTATATTTGCTGACTGATGGTGGATGTTGCACTGAGTCTTGCTCTCTGGCTTTGCAGATCAAGATCCAGTCACACTCAAAAGTATTTTATGTCGAATTAAAAGGAAGAGAAGCAGAAGTAAGCAGGTTCAAGGTACAGGTTTTGGATGTGAGTGAGATTAGCAAAAGAATTACTCTTTTTTGACTACTAGCTTTTGCCCGCGGCTCCACCAGTGTGGATGTCAGTAATCCCCAACCAAACATAGCCAATGTGTTAATGCAGGGTCTCAGCTAACTTCATACCAAATTTTATTAAAATCGCTCCTGCCATTTAGACGTGAAGAAGAAACAAACATACAAACTCACAAACTTTCGCCTTTATAATATTTGTGTGTTGCTGTTAACACTCCAGAGCAAAGTAAAGTAAAGGTCTGAAAATCAGTGCAAAAATCCATACTAATATTATAAACTAGCTGTTGTCCGCGGCTCCGCCCGCGTGGATGTCGCTTATTGCGTAGTGTTGTACATTTTAGCGCTGAGAGTCGAGTGTTGAGCGCTGAATAGACACTCTACTCGCCCCTCTATTCGTCTCTCTACTCACCTCTCTATTCGTATCTATACTCGACTCTCTACTCGCCTCTTTATTCAACTCTCTACTTGATTCCGTATTCCACTCTGTGCTGGACTCTCTACTTGACAGTCTACTCGCTTCTTTACTTAACACTCAAGGAATAACGCAAGACGTCTAATAACTTATTGGTGCCAAGCCCACGTATTGAAGACAACGTAAAGGTTATCCAACCTCGCATCTCAAATGCGATGTCGGGTAACCTCTGCGTTGGCTTCCCCGTTTCTTTTCCCTTTGAACCTCGATCGTGAAGAGTAGAAGCGAGGGGCTGGTGCACCATGCACAACGGTTAATAAACTTGGGAGATTTTGCTGGCAGCCCAAGCAGCCCTGGTATTAATCACTCGTGGATCCTTCAAATGTCCCTTTAATTGCAGAGGGTATTGTACCATAAAAATATTGTACAATAAATGATTACATGTATCAGCATTTTTCTAAATTTTACTATTAAGGGGGCAAAATAGGTGACTAACCATTGTATTTACAGTCGTTTTTTGCAAAGCGGATTTTCATGATCTTTATTTTGTTGGAATGGAAATGGTCCAGGGACTCGAAATCGGATTCGAATGACGGGATTCTATGAAAATCCTCAAAATGTAGGCAAAGATACTGTTTCTGTTGCTTTTACATAATTAAATGTGAATTTTTGATTCTGAAAATCACATGATAAAAACCTAGGCAAATGATGAACGATGAATCTGTTATAAACTTATACTAAAAGGAATAAATAAAAAAAAAATAAAAAAGTAAAACCTACTTCAAGAAAAAAGAGAGGCACTGAAAAGAGAAAAATAACCGAACAACATACAAACATCTATGGCAGTCGTTAGTGTCGTTACGGGTAGTTGGAGCCCTAAAAAGTCTAACAACTGGTCTAGCTGCAATGCTTCGATATCGTCTTTGCGTTGTATAGTCAGATGGCAATCGCTTCATAGTAAATATCGAAGTTTAGCCAAATCCGCCGTTAGATTGGTAAAAGCGGACCCCAGGCTCTGAGTTGAAAACGTTAGGATGAAGAAGAGAATAAAATTGATCTAGAAAATTTCCCATGTCTAGGCAGCATTTGGTCCAAATCCTTTCTTTTAATGCTCTTTCATCAAGATTTCTTCAGAAATGGCAATCTCTATTAAAGACAGCCCTTGAACGTTCTCAAGCTCTAAGATCTGTTCAGTTCAGTTGTTTAGGCGTGGAAGGCAACAGACAGACAAACATGGTTCCTTTCGTACTCATAATATTGGCACAGTCTAACGAATTTTCATACTCTGCAACGATTTATGCTCAGATGCATTGACATCATGTCAAACATCATCAAATCGCTCGCCATAGGCCGGAAGTTCATCTTCCCACATTCCGACTGGAACACGGTGAAAACCTTGCGGTAAGCGGTTAGAAAGGAACTTCATCCAACACACGCTCAAGCTGTGGAATGAAATGAATGCCCTGCTCTGGTTTTTCCAAACAACTACATTATGGGGTATTTTTAGAAGGGCATTAGCGTGATGCCCGTGGTGCTGCATATGGTACGGGAGCTAGCAACGTTTTCGAGAAAGAATTTCAGGTCAGCTGATTTTGTGATATGCTGTCCTTCTTGCTCTTTCGGTTAGAGTCTGGGCTATCTGGCTGGCGGGAGCGGTTGCGTTCATTACTGCGCATCCTACCTGTCCAGGTGATAATCCTGGATTTTCAAAACATTTTAAGAGGCGTAATTTTTAATTTTTTGTTTTTAAATAAGACTACCTGACATACTTTTTTTATTGCCAGACATTTCTGACATTGCTAATTATGTGCCATACGCGATTCTTTTAATTTTTTTTATAAAAATTTAAAAGTATTTTATAATGTCTGTAATTTTAACATAAATAAGAAAAGCTTAAAATTAATTTGCCAGACATTAATTCGATTGTTAAACCTTGAATTAAAATAAAAAAGGCATGAAAAGTATTGCAGTATGATGCTAGTAGTTCGAAAGAGACAGTTGCAGAATAAGCTGAGAATAAGACAGAGAACCATTGCAAATATACCATTGATATTATCTGACCTCCTCCTCGTAACCTGTAGCCTAGCCCTGAATTCCTCAGTAAGGTACTGAGAGGATTCAGTGCTAAGCAGGACCAAAGGGGACTCAAACTGACACCTTGGAAAATGCCTCGCTCAATATTTATTGGTTCGCCGTTACTGCACACCCCTCGACATCCTGGATAGCTAAGAACTGTTCTCCATTGCCTCATACATGACGCCAAGAAGATGCACAGAGTTGTATCTACTTTATACAGCTCTAGCACCCTCAGGAGCCATGTATGGGGCACAGAGTCGAACGCTTTCTTATAGTCTACCCAGCATGTCGATAGATTCTTACGGCTACGGCGAACTTGTTGACTAATGGCCATATCAATGAGGAGGAGCTCCTTAGTACCACGGGCCCCACTCCTACATCCATTCTGAGAGGCACTCATAACAGTGTTTGTAGAGATGTGCTTTGTTATTTTATCTCTCAGAATAGATTTAAGAAGTTTATAGACCGATGGTAAACACGTGATCGGTCTATAGTTACTGGGGTTCGAGGTACTTCCTGTCTTATGGAGCAGGTGGGTAACACCAGTGGTCATAAAAATTGGGAACGTCTTGTATTTCTGTAACTAAATTATAGAATTTAAAATTTTAATTTCATTAACAAATACGTTTTTTTTAACGAATTTGCATGTAAAAATAAAGTATATTTATTAACATACTGGTTTGGATGTAAAATTCATCCTTAAGAATAATTTCAAGAAATAAAGTGACATATTTTTGCTCACATCTCTGGTTCTACTCAACCGATTGCGATCAAACAAATGTAAGATTTTAAGTCTGAGCAAGCTCTTTCTAACAAAAAAACCCCATCAATATCCGTTCAGTAGTTTTTGCGTCCATCGCGAACAAACAGACAGGAAAAGAAAAAAATATATTTTCGTGTTCAGTATCGTTAATATAACATAATGCAAGTATTTTTTTTTAAATATCTCCAATGTATTGACACGACCACTTTACAAAATATAGTAATAAGTATATATAAGTAATAGTATAGATGCGAAAGTAACTCTGTCTGTCTGTATGTTACGCTTTCACGACTAAGCTACTGAACCGATTTTGATGAAATTTGGTATAGGGGTAGATTAGACAATGAGAAAGGACATAGGCTATGTTTGGTCGCGATAACCGACATCCACGCGGGCGGAGCAAAAGATAGTATGGTATGGTAGTGCCACCACTGTTAACATGGTAAATGTTTACGATGGTGACCCTCTTTCCGAGGCTTTAGCTTAACATCAGGCGAGGTGAAGTCAAATTGACGTGTCCTGTATAAAAAAAAAAGTTGTGCCTTACCAGTTAATTTACTACTATTCTTCAGGCGTGTAATCAGTCAACTGATTTATTTCCTAAGTCGTCGATGATGGGTTGATCTTACTTTCATTTATCTCTCTCAATAAGTCTTGTGCTTTATAGTAGAAAAGAAGAACGTAAGTATCTCTGTAATCTCTATTTTGGTCTTTTATTAATTTGATAAAAAGTTCTGGTGATTGATTGAAGTCACAGAGATCCGGTTCTTAGCATTCCATGGATTCATCGTGCGGTCGCCGGGTCCATGGCGTGGTACAGAGAGGAACACTGTGACGGCGCGCTGGGACTTGCGACCCAGGTGTAGATTTAGGGTGGCCACCTTGTGATGCATCAGCGCTCATCTCCACCGTCAGTCGTGTTCCCCCCTCTACCTATCCAAATTTGGTAAGATCCTATCAACGCCGTTTTAGATATTCGTTTGAGTAAAGAGCTTACTGAAGCTCTTGGCAATCCGAGGTCTTTAAATAAGTTATACAGGGATTTAGCTGGAATTCCCCTTGCTCCTACTTCCACGGCGTAGAGTTTAACCACATAGCCATTTTTGGTTAACTCGTTGGTCAGGTCAAAGTATTTGTTTATTTTTATAGCGTGGTCTTTAGGTATGTTAGTTTCCCACGGTACTGTGAGTTCTACTAGTACTGCACGCTTTTGCTGTGCTAATACCTTATCATGTCGGCGGGACTTTGTTTAATGTTTTGACTATATTGACTTAGGATCCGTATTAAGATTTAGAGAACAATTCAGGAAAAAACAAACACGTCCTATTTATTAACAAAGTGGAAGACAATAAACGAAACGCGGGAGCACAGTTTTTTTTTCAATAAAATATGTTTCGAGAATAACATCACTATACATATACACAGCTAAGACTTTTACGACTTACATGTAGTTATAAGTTTGCAAGGCTATCGATAAAATAGTGTTCGCTTGAACAACTGAGACAGTTACACCAAGTAAACATAAATAAATTCCTGTACACTTGAGTAATCAGGCCAATAGGCACATAATTTTCAAAACTCCGTGTTTTATGTGACTCAATGATCCAAATCTTTTTACTAGCATTAATAGGTTACTACAATATCGTTAACCAGATGAGTCACATTATTTTTTTCCATCCAATTATAAACGACTAGAAAACAAATTATATCTATCTGCGGTAGCCTAGTGGTACGCTAGTACTATTATCTATTCTGTGCTAGTGGTATGGTATAAACTGGATCCCAGGTTAACCATGGCACACACCAATGACTTTTCGATGCTTTTCGAAGTTATGTGTGTATTTATCGCAGGTTTATAAGTGCCCGGTTAATGGCAATACGCTCGCCACCTATTACATTGGGACCTAAACATAAACTGACAAAATATGGGTGCTAGCACCTCTGCCTACCCCTTCAGGGAATACAAGCGTGAGTTTATGTTATGTTATATTATGTTAGAAAATAAATTGCCTTCGTACTATTCTCGGATTTTACCTGAACCTATGTCCTATGTATACAAGAACTTGCTCCTTGCCAAATTTCATGATTCTAGGTCAACAGGAAATATTGGGGACTTTCAGTACTTCTCGTGAACGAGAAGAATCACGTTGACCAAAAATCATGAATGAGATGAGTACAGAAAATAACAACCAAAGTTACCACTTCGTCTACTTTGAGTCTATCTAGATATAACAGCAATATTTACGTCTTATGGTAATCTTACTTTTTAATATATTTATAGCAGCGGACCATTCAGAATATGTGGAAAGATAGGTACGTGTCCGTACAAAGTAGTTGATACTTGTTTACAATTTTTAGTAGGTTACAATTCATGAATACTATGAACATTATCGATTAGTAAATATGGAAAATGTGAACTGAGTTCTGGTGGTTTCAACTACATACTAGTGGCAATTTCGCTTTTATAACATTAATGAGTTTGGTCGTACGTAACGTTAAGTATCTTTATCTCTTTTTGGTTCTAAGAACTGTTCTCCTAAGAAATTGTATCATACTAAATACGAGTATAACATTTGGAATCTATAACATTAGGTACAACTTTACTTCATTTAAATATTTTGTTCATGGAAACAAAGCGAATCCAAATGCAATTTACATTCTTTGATAACTATATTCGCATGTATTAACTACGCTTTGTTAACAACTTTTCTACGTATCGCATTATAATAGCCTATTAGGTTTTTTCCATGATCATTTTAATAATAAAGTTTTGACACTCCTGCGTAAAAACATTTTTTCAGTCTAGTTGTGTGGCCATAACGGTAAGAAGCAGACATTTTGTATTCACAATACTAATTTCAGGTGCCTGTACAAATGTCATAAAAAGTATTTAATTACTTTTTATATAATGAATAAATACAAAAGTGAGGCTTTTCCTTCAAAGCATAGACCTCAAGGTAAATACTTTTAGGTCTCCAAAGACCTATATAATAATAACTGCAATGCTATTTTCGAAAAATATAATAAATAAATAAAACTGACCAAAGACCCCAAGTTGAAAGCTTCGTCTGCTGGCGTTAACGATAGGATGAAGAAGAACCTTAGTAAAAAATATATAGCGCAAGTATCAAAACCCTTCACCCCAGTAACAAATACCGAACCATGTATTTACAAATCCATTAAATCCAATATTCGCGCTAACAATATTTTCCTTTGTCGATTGTCACCGTAGCCGGCAGTATTATTGAATTATGAGTATCTAAACATGGCAGCGTATCGGTAGACGGGCCATAAATTCAAGACTGACTTGTTCCCAATAATTTATGTACTGAGAAACTTGGAACGCAGACTTATTCATACTTCCCCTAAGTTAATCACTTGACACAGTGGGGAATTCATAAACACGCTTAATGGAAATTGCCTATATAATAAGGAATCAATAGGCGGAGATTTTTATGGGTCGGACTCGGACCACAGTTCGATTTATGGAAATTGCAGTTTTTGTAATCGTATATAGATTATGTTATTTATCAAGAGGGCCAGTCGTTGCAAATTGGATGGTTCTTGTACATTATACCATTGATATTGATCTTGATCGCAGTTTTTTTTAATCTATTAAATATTCATATTTCTTCTTGAGTTCGAAAAACATTAGAAAAAATGAAAATGCTCAAGTGAGACTTGAACTCACGACCTTTCCCTTACAGCCGGAATACTCTTCCAACTGAGCTTTTGAGCCACAACTGAATCATTTCAAATTTTCCTTCTCTTTATATCCGTCTCGAGGTTAAAATAACCACGAACCGTGACGTATTCAAATCTCAATGAATTTTAAGAATAAAAGCAGTGGCAATGTTCGTAAATATATTTAGGGTATTATCTATTATTTCCAAGTACCTACAATAAGCGATATTAGAGTAGGTACCTGTGTAAGTTTAATCAATTATTCTCTCACATTCTAAATTGGTTTATTTGATGGTCCTTCGTCTTTGCAGTTTGTAGGCACTAAATGTTTCTGCATAAAAAAATACATTTATTTTTATTAAAAAACATGAATAGGTATTTTTGTACTACCTTACCTTAAGTAAATTTTGATAGCGTGGTGCTTTTGAACACAATTAAGTTTTAAAGCGAATGCAAGTTTCCCAAGAGGACCGTTACAGCTCTTTCGCTTTAAAATAAATGAGCAACGGTATATAACATAAAATAACATTGTGTTCAATCTCCGTTTAAAAACGTTCTATCTAATGGACAAAGGAATAATGCAAAAAATGAAACAGGGACGTCTAATAAGAAAGGTTTTACTTCACTCCGCAGAAGCAACCTGTTGTTTTCTGTTAAAAGTAATTGCAAAGTCATCCAAGTAAGGTGATTATACGTGACAGCTTGTATCCTAATGGTTAATGTTTTCTAAATATAGGTAGGTACTTTTGTTTCATAATGATTCACAGTGAAAAGTTTATAAATGTAATTTTAGAGATTTTTTAAAAATTTGGTCATTATACTGGCGTTGAATTGCATAGGAAGCTTTCACGCTGGAGTTCTTGGACTGCAGAATTTAAAAAATAAAAACTACTTAACAATGTTTATAAGCTTTTTTCTTTTTTTTTCTACTTTTTTTCCTTTTTTTTAAAAAAAAAGAATATTAGAACCGAAGTTACTAATATTCCTTCTAACCCCTCCAACTAAGCTAAAATGCTTGTGCTAGGAGTGAGTTCACGCCCTACCGGCGTGAACTCACTCCTAGCATGTGTGTAATGGTCAGGATCGAACCCGGGACCTCTCGATCGTAAGGCCGACTCCTTAACCACTAAGCTATCGACGCTTATATATATATAATAATGGTTATACACTTGCTAAGTATCTGATAATTTATTCACAGAATATACCTATCTATAAAAAGACGTGCAAAACGTTCTCAGAGCCGTACTTTTATCTGCTCACTACAATGCTAGATCCTTTGATCTATCATATTCGCTTGTAACGTTTCAAACTGAACAATACCCTCGTTGCAAACTGAATAATAAAAGCTACATCGAGAGCGCCATCAAAATAGCCCACGTAAACTCGGAGTTCTGAACAAGGAGAGACTTTTTACGGCGGAATAAGTGTAGTATCTTTTGTGAAACGCAGGTTCGTTTCGGCGCGGACTGCCTATTGATCTAATCACCTTTGTAATTGCTTTTTAGATGCTCACGACACGATACATTATAATGCTACGTAGTGCGCATTATTAGATGTCCTTAGAGTCCTAACACCCTTGCAACAACGCATCGTGTGTTTCTCTAGAGTGTATCAAGGAACTCCTGCAATTAGGTAGTCCGTCATATATTTTCCTATCCAAAAAGATTTAGGTGACTGTGTTATCCCAGTTTTCCTTGTGTATCATAAATATTTTTTTATCAATAAAAATAAATGCAAAAGCGAGGCTATCAACTTGGCGATTAACATTTATTCTGGTTTTACCAATGATATATTATAAACTGTACTTCACTTTGTATTACTGGTATATTATACTGCATACCTACTGATTAAGGTGGATATAATATTAAAATTAATAGGCTCTTCCTACCTTTTCAACATCAGCATTAACTTTAAGTTACATGGTAATGTTATACATCTAAAATATTTAAATCTAAGTGAATAATATTGTAATTTTCCTGAAGTATCTAATCTGTGTGGTGTAAATTGATATATATTTTACAGTTTCCAATTTGGTATTGAACCCAAAAATATGAAATTTAATGCATTTTTGTGAAAGCTCATAATGTTCTTTGAAGTACGAAAAGGCTTGGCTACATGACTATAAACGCATATTGGCTCTATGGATTATGCGTCAATCGTTGTTGTCAAAAATCTTTAAAAGGAGACCGATACGTTTAGAAAGAAAGTTTGTCGAATAAATTTATATTGATTGTAAACAAAATCAGTACCTACCATGCTTCTAATATGAGCATTTCATGATTGCTCTAGATAGCATCGTAAGCTGAGACATCAATGACAGTATTGGTACGGTATCTGTTAGTAGTTACGAGTATGTGGAAATTGGTGACCACAAGCAATCAGACATTGATTAGCATGGTAACTCGGATGCATATACATATGTAGGTACCTACTATGTACCCGTCTTGTACGTACATAAATGGCAATTCTAACTAATGATTGTTTTGTTACTAGTTCGGGACTAATTGCGATGAAATTTTTTGAACACTTACTTTTGCCGACGCTACGTAACATTATAATCATGAGATCCGATTCTTAGCATTCCATGGATTCACCTTGCGGTCGCCGGGTCCATGGCGTGGTACAGAGAGGAACACTGTGATGGCGCCTGGGACTTGCGACCCAGGTGTAGGTTTAGGGTGGCCTTGACCTTGTAATGCATCAGCGCTCACCTCCACCGTCAGTCGTGTTCCCCCCTCTACCTATCCAAATTTGGTAAGATCCTATCAACGCCGTTTTAGATATTCGTTTGAGTAAAGAGCTTACTGAAGCTCTTGGCAATCCGAGATCTTTAAATAAGTTATACAGGGATTCAGCTGGAATTGCCCTTGCTCCTACTTCTACGGCGTAGAGTTTAACCACATAGCCATTTTTGGCTAACTCAAAGTATTTGTTTATTTTTATAGCGTGGTCTTTAGGTATGTTAGTTTCCCACGGGTACTGTGAGTTCTACTAGTACTGCACGCTTTTGCTGTTTTGAAAATAGAAATATATCGGGTCTGGATGACGAGGCACAAATATCCTCCGCTATTTTTTTGATGAATTGTTTCGATAATTTAGTGGAGTGCTTAACCAGTTAAGGTCCCCCGACATGGCAACCGTTGAATCAAAATATTACTAGGTAAATCAAAAGTTAAAAGGCAAACTCCATTTATTTTTTGGAGGTGGTTTTTGTGACGAGGGTTTTTAAAATTTTTATAACTCATGTCTTCTGTTATGGTCGAATGAGTGCACAAAACTATATTCGCACAAATCATAGCGTAAAATGATCGAGGTTAAAACAACGTATTTGCTACTTTTAAAATATAATTTCATCCCTGAAGCGTACATGTGGGACGATGTCTAGTAACTCAATCCAAAATAAGAAAAAATAAATTAATGTCCCCGTTTGCGAAAACGATGAGGCACTTTAAGAGCCAAACAATATATTATTTCGTGATTAATGATGCGGCGATCCAACGTCGGGATATCGTCCAAATAACAGACACCAAATCGATTTGTTTAATTAAAAATAATGACAGACAGTTCCATCACTCATTTGTTCAGAGTATTTTTGCCGAGTTTATCCGGAAAATTGCAATAATGAGGCGATTTTGGTACTCAATTTGATGGAATTGATTTGGGTTTCCTCGGATTTCATTTCATTAAGTATTATAATTATACAAAGGATGTTTGATGAAGTAGATGTTTATTAAGAAATAGGAGTACTTATCGTTAAGTAACACTTGCGTGATGGAAAATTGTCGTTTGTGAGTGGGATTCCCATAGCTCGTTGTGAAGATGATCAGCAGGTAATGCGCTACACTCATCACAATCTAAAAGATAGATGTATTTCTCTACTTTACGGACAACGCCCATGAAGTTCTCTATTTTTTAGCTATCGAAATGTTCTGATGTTGATCTGAGTTAATTAAATTTTTCATTGACAGACACCACAGTGCTGTGCATAACGATTATTTCATATTTTCTACAGACTGTTATTAATCGGTTCAGGAAAAAACAAATCGATCAAGATATATTTTTCAAGGCCTTATTTATTTAAATATCTACTAGTATTTATGCCATCATTGATAAATTAGATACCTATATATAAATGTAATTTTACTTAACAAAATATGAAATAATAGACCTGTCATACATAACATTGTTTCATTTCAAAATACCTTTCCTTAATTTTTTTTTTTAAATTTTTAAATTTAATTTAAATTTTTTTATCGGTTTATTGTTTATTGAATATGATCGGGAACAACGCTGATAATGAATATGAGGCACACAGGGAATATAATAAATAGTTATTTTAGTACTTGTTCTCGATTGTCTTATTCGTGGTTGATCGGAAGGAATGGTTATAACAAATGATATACGATTCATTGCACATACCGTTAAAAGTTTCCAACAAGATTGGACCGATGCAGAAACTGTCAGCTTAGTCTTCCGTTAAAATTAATGTTCATAACTGATATTTCCTTGAAATTGCTACCGCAGTCTCTTGGCCATTCTTCTTTGTAGTATAAGGTTTTGAGGAACATGTTTAGAGGATTTGTAGACGTGCCAATTTTTTGATGTGCCATTTTGAATTAACTCTAAATAAATCTTGTGCATGGCAACGGTGCCAACGCATGCCTCGCTAACCTCGGAAATCGGTAGATGTTTTTTATGTTATTTGTTGGATGTTTCTATTTTGATGAAAAAGTCAACAATATATTTCATAGCAATGCGGGGCCTTTCAAATACCTCTACATATCCCGTACATATGATTTTTTAGTACTGTATAAATAGGTATAAAGTATACCTATCATATTATTCTTCGCTTATAATGATTTTCTATAATATTTGTTTTCATGTATAATGCCTATTGTATCTGTTTCGTGGCGGTGCCACCGTAGTGCTGTGCTACTTTGTGTGATACTTTTTTTTTGTGAAAATAATAATTATCATGTGTATCAGAAATAAATTGCTATCAAAATGCTATGTAGACACTGTCAGAATCATATTTTATAGATCGGGTAAGTGGCTGGCAGATACAGGCTCCGAATTCGATGATCTTTCACTTTTCATTTTAATTTTATTTACAATTAAAAACTTTTTACAAATCCATGAACTAAAACTTTTAAGGGCATCATTCTGTAGATCAATAAAATTGGTTATATTAATATACAGTCAGTCTGTTCTATTATACTGAATTAATAAGAGGATAGCTGAAAAAGACTTTAATTAATTTGATAGTTAAAGAAATTGTGTAAATGTAAATTACTCTTTGTAACTGTATTTACATGAATAAGGTTACAATTATTTATAAATATAGTGTAATACGTAGCATTTTTCATTTGAAGGAATAGCTACCTTTACAAATTCTTGGTAACGAATAGTTTTTACGATATCTACCTACTTATAATGGATTGGCGTGGCCTTTTCATGTAGAATTACTTAGAATATTCATAAGATATATTTTCTGCGTTTGAGAAGAATTAAAGAGAAATGCGATGTAATCGGTGCTAAGTAGGTAAATGATTTATGATTTGTGTTTTTGATAAATATTGTTTGCATTTTTGTATGTATTGTAGTACCTAAGTAACCGTGGCGTAGCAGTGATGAACGCGGCCGCTAGTGCCACTGCGCAGGAGGCGCGGGTTCGATCCCCGCTCTGTGAAAAAAATTGAATGCACGAATATGGGTATTTGCATTGGTCTGGTCGTGACTCGGAGAGCACGTTAAGCCGTAGGTCCCAGCTGCCATATGAACATTTATGGCAGTCGTTTCGAGTAGTTGAAGCCCTCAAAAGTTCTATCACTGGTCTAGCTGCAATGTTTCGATTTTGCCTCTGGGTTGTGGAAGTCAGATGGCAGTCGTATCACAGAAAATATCAAAGTTCAGCCAAAATCCGCAGTTAGACTGGTAAAGCGGACCCCAGGCTCCGTTAAAAGCTTCAGATGCGACTGGGATAAGCTCTAAGATGAAGAAGAAAACTTTGTAGTAAGTATCTTTTTTCACTGCAACTGCAATAAATATTATGTTCAATTTATAAAATTTAATTTTCATTTTTTGTGTTAGGTATGTATTAAATCTATACAAATAAATAAAATTGGAGTGTCTGTTTGTAATATTAAAATAACCGCTTTCTACTACATGCATATGAATGTATATACGGTACACATACCAAAATATATATTTTTAAATTTTTTGTCTGTCTGTCTGTCTGTCTGTCTGTCTGTCTGTCTGTCTGTTTGTTTTGGCTAATCTCTGGAACGGCTGGACCGATTTGGACGGGACTTTCACTGGCAGATAGCTTATGTAATAAGGAGTAACTTAGGCTAAAAAAAACTGTTTCTTTTTATTAAGTACATTCCACGCGGACGAAGTCGCGGGGACAGCTAGTATATATATATAATATTACATCTCATTTTATTACATAACGTACATGCATATGAATGTATATACGGTACACATACCAAAATATATATTTTTAAATTTTTTGTCTGTCTGTCTGTCTGTCTGTCTGTCTGTCTGTCTGTCTGTTTGTTTTGGCTAATCTCTGGAACGGCTGGACCGATTTGGACGGGACTTTCACTGGCAGATAGCTTATGTAATAAGGAGTAACTTAGGCTAAAAAAAACTGTTTCTTTTTATTAAGTACATTCCACGCGGACGAAGTCGCGGGGACAGCTAGTATATATATATAATATTACATCTCATTTTATTACATAACGATAATACAATATATCTATTCTCGCTAACTACTTTAGTAATCACTTAGAGTCGACTTGGCGCTGGTTCTAAGGTCATGGGCACGTTAGTGTATCAAAATCAGATTACTATCGCGGAAGGGGGTAGAATAGCCAATCACTGTGTTGATGATGCTACGAAAACGATAGGGTATATATTTTCAACTAGCTGATGTTCGCGGCTCTACTTGTGTGGATGACGGACGTGACTTTTTATACGACTCTACTCAGTCAATTGCAATCAAACATACGGCTAATTTTAAGTCTGACCCAAACCTTTCATATAAAGAAGAATCGTAGCCATCCAAATCTGTTCAAGTGGTGCTCAATAGCTCAGTTGACAGAGCAGTCCCCCTGTAAGGGAAAGGTCGTGAGTTCGAGTCTCACTTGAGCATTTCATTTTTTCCAATGTTTTTCGAACTTAAAAGTTAGCATAATAAATGCTATAAAAAAATCATTCAAATATTTGGGCGCAGTCATCAAAATACAATGTTTAAAAATGGTTGAAAAATCATTCATTGTTTCCAACAGTTCGTAAGAATGTTGGTAGATGGCTGCACCGTCGCCCTTATAGACGGATATAAAGAGAAGGAAAATTTGGAATGATTCAAGTGGTACTCAATAGCTCAGTTGGCAGAGCAGTCCCCCTGTAAGGGAAAGGTCGTGAGTTCGAATGCTATTGATGTTTACACCATTATTTTTTTTTACTGAATAGTTTGCGCGAAAGACACTTCCAAAGTGGAAAAATGTGTCCCCCCCCCCCCCCCCCCCGCCCGTCCTTTTTAATACGTCATAAACCGCAATTTTCGCCTTTCATTCAATTAACTCAAAAATAAAAAGAAAAACAAAAATGAACTACAAGAACTTTCATATTAAGTTACTTGCTGCTACGGAACCCTTCATGGGCGAGTCCGACTCGCACTTGGCCGGTTTTTTACATCTATGTGTACTATTTTAAAGAGCTCATAGTTTTATACTAGTATAGGACTTATTGTCATCAAATTTTTGAAACATATGCTGACGTTTCGAGTGCAGCTCCCGTGGTTACAACTTGACTGGTCCACGGGACCACGAAACGTCGACAAAAGTAAGTGTTCCAAAAATTTGATCGCGATAAGTCCCGAACTAGTATAAAACTATGAGTTTACACCGCGATAGTTAAAAAATAACATTTTATAAAGTCGTTAAATATTTAGGTATGTCTTTTGAAGTACCCGTGGCTACTACTACTACATCCATGAAGGATTTCCCCCACGGTAAAAAAAAGACCAAGTTTGGATAGGTTAAATGTCCTAGGAGTGAAAGTGTAACTGACAGCCTTACTTTCGTATTAGTAATAATTAGTAAGGACATAAAAATATTGGTATTTGTAAGGGACCGATTTTTTTTAAATAAATCAGAATCTTTAATCTTTAATTATAATCTTTATTGCAAAAAGAAACAATACAGACAAATACAAATAATGTCGACGATAGCTGCTAAAGTAAACACTGTGGCGTAATACTAGAATAAAATGTATAATCAAGAATATGAGTCAATTTTGGTTGGTATAATATTTAAAAGTGTTTAAAATGTCCAATATTTTGAAGAAATCTTCTGTATGCAGTCAGGATATGAATTTGGTAATAATCATGACTGTTCTGGATTATTGTATTGGTACTGGCCCAAGACTGAAAAGAAAAAAATATTTTTGAAAAGTTTAGTCCGGGGGAGGTTCAAATCAAACTATTTACATCGTCGATTGTTTGCACTTTATCCTAAAATATGAAATAAATAATACCGTAGACTTGTACTTGACAAGTCCACGATATTGATTACTATCGAGCCTGACGTCATTCTAGAAGGTTTACATTGACAGTTATGGATATTGCAATTCTTATACTAGAACTATTTGAATAGATTTTCTACTAACTAGATGTCAAAACCAAAACCAATATTCCACGAGGTGAGGTAAAGGCATAAAAACCGCAGTAAAAATCAGTAGCACAAGTATATACATACTTTTTAACGTCTTATGTTTATACAATGCGGGCTATTACTAGCCCGATACTGGGACCTAAATCATAAGACATAAAAGGCTCTGGGGCGCGCGGTTTGTTTCGTAATAATCTATAATTGGTGAATTTTATAGGTATGATTTAACCCAATAACTTTTTCAAATAGGTGTGCCAACAAACAGGGGTGAGGGAAGGGGTCTAACCAATGTCAATGGTGACAGGCAGCATCGGACATATTGTTGCTTGGGACTGAGTTGTAACACATATCAGAAGTCAGAATGCAGACGGTGATTATTCCTAACAAAACCTCGACAACAACGCATTAAAAATAGTTATTCGCTTTAAAATGATTGAAAAACAAGTTAAAAACACCCGACCTAAAAATATCCGTCAGCCTGCTATTGCTATTTTAAGTTTCAACACAGCAATAAAATATTCCTATTTAAATACGGTAATACTTAACGGCAGTGGCGGGGTGTTCTTGGGTCAGGTACTTTGAAATAAAATATTTTTAAGTACGAGTATATAGAAGTTCTGAAACAACACAAAAGCGAAAGAAACACTCAAAATATACCTACCCGAAAGGTACTTCATCTTTTTTCATGTCACTGAACTGAGTAATACCAAAAACGGCTGAATCGCTCTTGCTATTAAGTTCGTTTGCTTCTATTAAATTATCCTTGAACACTTTGTAGCGGTAGTAGAATTCAGCATCACTCTGGTAATGTCTGTCGTAGTCTTTTATAAACTTTTCAAATAATTGTGGTGCATCTTTCAAATCATAGTAATGACCATTACCACTACGTGATACTGGAACTATGGCTAGAATCGAGCAAATGGATCCCAGAATGAGTACTGCCAAGTATGTTGCTTGCATGTTATCGAGATTTCTTCGACTAAAGATTATTTCTACTAACAGGTTGACTATTTATACTGTAATAATCTGTAAATTCACTATACTGATAATGTTAAATTAAACCAGCTGTTACTTACAATTTCATCCATAAAATTGATTTATACTCCGTCCAATAAATTATTGTATTTTAGACAGCTCACTGACAGTGGTCGGTATAACTTTGTTCTAGCGTCAACACCTAGAAATCCTAACAAAAATTAGGCGCCATTGCATAAATTTTCATTGACAACGTCACGTCAACCAGAAAGCAATTTTAGGGATGTAGTTAGTCCATCGACTGTTTTTATTATAATAATTTGAAAATGTCACAATCGATATCGACTACAGAAAATAATTCTTCTAAAAAATATTACAAAACTGGTGGTTTTTTACCGATTTCTAAACATCAATTCGGATGTTTATAATTTTTTACTTTTGTATGATTTTTAAGGAAAAATGATTTTTGTAACTCCGTCATTATGTAGACAGATTGTCAAAATTCTTTTTGATTTGAAAGAGGTTTATTCCAAAATGGTCCCATTTTAATTGTATAAAGATTTGACGATGGGTTTCAGAGACAGATCACGGAACTCTTCAATAAATACCAGGAAATCAGCATGTTGGAATATTCTTCTAGAAGTCGGTTGCTTAGTTTTGGAGATTAACGTGTACGTTATGGCCCACAATCGTTTTACAATACATTCGTAAATTGTAGGTATAGACACGAAATATCTACTGCTTTATTATTATGTACAGAAAGATAATAGATTATAATTCCACATGAAATCATATATTTATCATAATATTTTCATTTATTGATTAATTATTTTTTTAATCGAGTTTTTTAACTTTGTCGATATTTTAAATTTTCATGCAATCAATACTTACATCTGTCTAAAATACAATAATATGATGGACGGGGTATAGGTGCGATACCGGCAGTGCGTATAATAAGCGGTCACACCCGACCGCTTTCCGTCTGGTGGGCGATATGCTTAACTGCAACCTAAGTGGTATAAAAAAATCTTGAACTACTTGCAATGTTTAACTCCTGATGCAAAAAATAAACGGGAGGATATGTCGGACTCGAACCGACTAAAACGCACGCCGACTGTGGATCGAAGTGCAAAGCCAAGGGTGAGGTTGTTGGACATATTATCCCTCGCACCCCGGTGGACCCAGCTCGCGGGCAGCGAGTGCTAGGAGTCTTGTTCGCTCTTGCCACCTCTCCCGGTCCACGCCGTCTCCTTGAAGAGTCTTAAGGATGCTCCGCTGGCCGCCTACGCATCTGCGCAGAGAGCCGTCTCCGTGAGCAAGGTGGCAACCGTGAGAACTCTCACTCACAGGGCCGCCACCAGCTCCCGGGGAATAATAAACGCTACGCAGACGTAGCGTTTACACATGTACCTATAGTGTACAATAAATTTAACTTGAAATAGGGCATCTCAAAAGTTATGGGTAAATTTTGGCTAAATTTGACTGTTCCACTACCACTTATTCCACCTTGATTGATTGAAGTCATATATTGGGATCTCGTTAATGTTTGGACTAAATTGACTTAGAATCCGTATTAAGGTTTAGAAAATAATTCAGGAAAAAATAACATATCCTATTTAACAAAGTGGAAGACAATAAACGAAACGCAGGAACACCGTTTTTTTTTCGGTAAAATATGTTTTGAGAATAACATCCCCTATACATATAAACAGCTAAGACTTTTACGACTTACATGTAGTTATAAGTTTGAAAGGCTATCGATAAAATAGTGTTCGCTTGAACAACTGAGACAGTTACAGCAAGTAAACATAAATAAATTCCTGTAAACTTGAGTAATCAGTTTTGAAAAAATTATGTACTTACTTGTTACATATTTTTTTCAAAACTCCGTGTTTTATTTGGTTCAATGATCCAAATCTTTTTACCAGCATTAATAGGTTACTTACTACAATACCTTTTACCAGATGAGTCACATTTTTTTTCCGTCTTAAATGATTATAAACGACTAAAAAAAGAAATTGCCTTCGTACTATTGTCGGATTTTACCTTAACCTATGTCCTGTGTATACACGACGTTGCTCCTTGCCAAATTTCATGATTCCAGGTCAACAGGAAATACCGAAAAGTATACCAGTACTTCCCCTGAACGAGAAATATCTCGTTGACCCAAAATCATGATTGAGATGAGTACAGAAAATACAACCAAAGTTACCACTTCGTCCACCTAGAGTCTATCTAGATATAACTAATGCAATACTTAAGTCAGGGTTAGCTTTTTCTACGGTATCATCGAAGGAAGAGACTCGAAAGACTTTAAAGTCTTCCGGTCTTCCTTCAGAGGCTTCTTTCAGAGGTGTTATTAATAGTAATCTCATAGTGGTTGTATCGGGTTGATTTGGCGGTTGACCATAGAGTCAATCGACAAAAAAGTGTAATTCTTTCTAGTTTCCAGTTAGTGGGGGATGTAAATCTTACTTTAGAACATATTTATAGTAGCGGACCGTTCAGAATATGTGGAAAGAATACGTACGTGTCTGTACAAAGTAGTTGATACTTGTTTAAAATTTTCAATCGGTTACAATTCATGAATATACTATGAACATAACCCATAAGTAAATAAGGAAAATGTGGACTGAGATGTGGTGGTTTCAGCTACACAATAGTAGCAATTTAGTTTTTATAAGATTATTAAGTTTGGTCGTACGTAACGTTAAGTATATTTATCCTTTTTTGATTCTCTTAAGAACCTCTAAAGAAATTCGACCATACTTAAAATTAACAGTGGGAATCTATTACTTTAGATACTTTATTGAAATAAAACCACTTTTTACGGATTCTATCGCGATATATTTGTTATTGTTACTTTTTAACCCGACGTATCGGCTGCTTTGCAGCAGCCATTTTCGCGGTGTGACTCACGATGGTAGTTGTCACATAGTTTGCAGTATAAGTTATCTCAAAACACCCGAATCATGGTGAATTATTGGTGTTCATATTTACGCAGAATGAGCTCACTGTGTTGTTAAGTTTGGCTGGATTTTGCTGCTTACTGGATTTGATTAAGTGAATGACTGGGTCCCAAGCTGGTGGTACGGTCCATCCATCCTCTCTATTAAAATTTGGGTGTTTTTTAATTTCAATAGCCTCGCGGATCATTCTAGGAATATATCGGTGTTCTTTGGCGAGTATCTGTGGTTTGTCAAACCTTAGGTAATGGTTGGTACCTTTTTGCGCGTGTTCACATACAGCTGACTTTGTTGAGCGTTGGTGTTTTATGTCAGCTATGTGTTCCTTGACCCGAGTGCCAATGCTTCGCTTGGTTTGACCAATATATGAGAGCCCACAGTCACAGTCTATTTTGTAGACCCCTGCATCTTGTAGAGGTAGTTGGCACTTGACAGATGGTAAAAATTGACTTATCTTCGTTGGCGGCTTGTAGTATGTGTTGATTGAAGCTCGCTTCAAGATGTAGCCAATCTTGTCAGTGACCCCTCGTACATACGGTAGTACAGCAGGCTGGCGTTCGACCGTGGCTGGTTTTTCTCGGGATCTGTGACTCAGGCGCGGTGGTTTGAGCTTGTTGTCTTGCAGTTCTTTCTTGACATGTTGAAGCTCAGCGTTCAGGTGTTTCTTGTCACAGATCCCACGGGCTCTCTGAAACAAAGACATTCCTACGGTAGGTAACTGTTTAGGGTGGTGGTGAGATTCACCGTTTAAGTACCTATCAGTATGAGTCTTTTTCCTATACACAGTGTGGCTCAAGGTATTATTAGGATTTCTGATAACAAGAACATCTAGGAAAGCTAATGAATTATTTGCCTCTGATTCCATAGTGAATTGAATGTTGTTATTAATGGAATTAAGATGGTTCAGGAATGTATTTACACTATCTGTTGGTAATATTGTGAAAGTGTCATCTACGTGCCGTTTGTAAATCCGTGGTGTGAAGGCGGCCGTCTGCAAGGCTCGGGCCTCGAAGGCTTCCATATATATATAAGCTACGACAGGCGAGACTGGAGACCCATCGCCACACCATCGATTTGTAGGTAGTACTTGTTGTCCCACAACAGATAGCCAGTTATTAGGCAATGTTTTAGTATGTCGCATCCGAAACGTCGGGTTAAAAAGTAACAATAACAAATACATCGCGATAGAATCCGTAAAAAGTGGTTTTATTTCAATGAGTGACATTCGCGTAAACTTCAGAAAATATCAGTAGATACTTTACTTCATTTAAATATTTTGTTCATGGAAAAAAAAGCGAATCCAAATCCAATTTACCTTATTTGATAACAATATTCGTAACTAAATTAAACTACGCTTTGTTTACAACTTTTCTACGTATCGAATTATAATAGCCTATTAGGTTTTTTCCATGATTATTTTAATAATAAAGTCTTGATACTCTTGCGTATAAATTTCTTCAGTCTAGTTGTGTGGCCACAACGGCAAGAAGCAGACATTGGTATTCACAATATTGCACGCCACTTTTAATTTCAAGTGCCTGTACAAATGTCATAAAACCTCTTCAATTACTTTCTAAATAATGAATAAATACAAAAGTAAGGCTTTTCCTTAAAAGCATAAATCTCACCGTCATTACGAATAGTTTGAGACCTAAAAAGTCCAATAACTGGTTCAACTGCAACGCTATTTTCGAAAAATATATAAAAAAATATAAAAATAATAAAAATATAAATATAAGTTCAGCCAAGTCCACAGTTAGACTGGTAAAATAACCCCAGAGTCCAAGTTGAAAGCTTCGGATGCTACTGGGGTTAACGCTAGCACTATTATCTATTCTGTGACGCTAGGATGAAGAAGAAGCTTAGTGAAAATGTATCGCGCAAGTATCAAAACCCTACACCCCAGTAACAAATACCGAACCATGTATTTACCGATTGAGTGTCGTAGTACTAGGCCGAAGGTGAGGTTGTCTTCGACATATCCCTCGCTCCCCAGCTGAACCAGGGCCATCCCTACGGTCTGGCCCTCTTTGGGAAGAGGGACGGCACAGCCGCCATGGCCTGCAGTAGGTACTTATAATAAACGCGCGATTAGAGTACTTGTGTAAGTATAATCAATAATTATTCTCTCACATTCTAAATTGGTTATTTGATTGTCCTTCGTCTTTGCAGTTTGTAGGCACTACATGTTTCTGCATGAAATAAAAAAACTATTGTTATTAAAGAACATGAACAGGTATTTATATACCACCTTACCATTGAATAGTTGTGGGCTTTTGAAAAATGTACCTAATATACATTCCATTGGCAATATTTTTATATTCACTTTGAAGAACATACCGATTATTATTTATTATTTATTAGAATACCATTTATTTTCATGACGGGACGTAAAAACAGAAGTCAATTTTGATTTTGGTGCTTTTGAACACAATTAAGTTTTAAAGCGAGTGCAAGTTTCCCAAGAGGACCGTTAGCGCCTTCGCTGCGATAAGCGGGTGCGGGTCGCGGGCGTCCGCTTCGCGTGCTTGTTTCATGTTATTTCAAGAGCAGCGCTGCGTGAGGCGGATACCCGTCGCACGCGGCGCGGGCAGCGGGGCACGCGACGCGGGCAGCGGTTCCGCGACGCGGGCAGCGGCGCATGCGTAGTGTGTACGCGATAGATGGGAATCTGTCACGGACGCCCGCGACGGAGCAGGCGGGCGCACGGCGCGGACACACGCGCGCACGGCGCGGAGACCCGCGACCCGCACCCGCGCCCCGCACCCGCTTATCGCAGCGAAGGCGCTTACAGCTCTTTCGCTTTAAAATAAATGAGCAACGCTATATAACATTGTATTCAATCTCCGTATAAAAACATTCCATCTAATGGACAAAGGAATAATGCAAAAAAAAAATGGAACAGGGACGTCTATTATGGAAGGTTTTACTTCACTCCGCCGAAGCAACCTGTAGTTTTCTGTTAAATGTAATTGCAAAGTCATCCAAGTAAGGTTTATACGTGACAGCTTATACCGTAATAGTTGATGTTTTCTAAATATACTTTTGTTTCAAATAATTCACAGTGAAAAGTTTTTAAAAGTAATTATTTAAATGTACGTAGTGTAATGTAGTTTTTAAATGTACACTAATGTCAAAATATTTTTTTATAGATCGATTGATTGGCTGGCTGATATAGGCTCCGAATTCGATCAACTTTCACTTACTTTTAATTTTATTTACAATTAAATAAGTTTTTAGAAGTCTATTAACTAAAACTTTTAAGGGCATCTGTAGATCAATAAAATTGGTTATATTAATATACAGTGTGTCTGTTCTATTATACTGAATTAATAAGATGAAAGCTGAAAAAAAGCTTTAATTAATTTGATAGTTAAAGAAATTGTGTAAATGTAATTACTTTTTGTAACTGTATTTACAGAAATAAGGTTACAACTATTTATAAATATAGTCTAATTAGCTTTTGCCCGCGGCTCCGCCCGCGTGGATGTCGGTTCCCGTCAATTATTCGAGATTTCTCACCTTTTTAACCTTCCCTAGACCTCCACAAATATTTTAAGACCAAGATAAGATAAATCCGTTCAGCCGTTCTCGAGTTTTAGCGAGACTAACGAACAGCAATTGATTTTTATATATATACTCGTAGATACGTAGCATTTTTCATTTGAAGGCATAGCAACCTTTACAAATTCTTGGCAACGAATAGTTTTTACGATATCTACCTACTTATAACGGATTTTTCGTGGCCTATTCATGTAGAATTACTTAGAAAATTTATAAAATATATTTTCTGCGTTTGAGAAGAATTAAAGAGAAATGGGATGTTATCGGTGCTAAGTAGGTAAATGATTTATGATTAGTATTTATGATAAATATTGTTTGCATTTTTGTATGTATTGTAGTACCTAAGTATCCGTGGCGTAGCAGTGATGAACGAGGCCGCTAGTGCCACTGCGCAGGAGGCGCGGGTTCGATCCCCGCTCTGTGAAAATATTTGTATGCACGAATATGGGTATTTGCATTGGTCTGGTCGTGCCTCGGAGATCACGTTAAGCCGTAGGTCCCAATTGCCATACGAACATCTATGGCACTCGTTACGGGTAGTTGGAGCCCTCAAAAGTTCTATCACTGGTCCAACTGCAATGTTTCGATATTGCCTGTGGGTTGTGGAGGTCAGATGGCAGCCGCTTCACAGAAAATATCAAAGTTCAGCCAAAATCCGCAGTTAGACTGGTAAAGACGACCGCAGGCGCCAGGCTAAAAGCTTCGCATGCGACTGGAATTAACGCTAAGATAAAGAAGAAGACTCTGTAGTAAGTATCTTTTTGAAACAAAAAAACTTTGTTAACCTAACTATTTTCACTGCAATCAATATGTTCAATTTATAAAATATAATATCCAATTTTTGTAATGTAATAAAAATGTACATGTAATACCTTTCATTATATTACATAACTTTCGATAATAGGTATAATCTATCACTTCTCGCTAAATAATTTAGTAATCACTTAGAGTCGACTTGGCGCTGGTTCTAAGGTCATGGGCACGTTAGTGTATCAAAATCAGATTACTATCGCGGAAGGGGGTAGAATAGCCAATCACTGTGTTGATGATACTACGAAAACGATAGGGTATATATTTATAACTAGCTAATGCTCGCTGCTCTACTTGTGTGGATGACGGACGTGGCTTTAAGTCTGACCTTTCATGTAAAAATAAATTGTATCCAAATCCGATCTTTAGTTTTTGCGCCTATTGCAAAAAACATACAAGAATTCAAATATAATTTTAGATTTCAGAATTGCTAATTAAAAATAAACGTAATGGTTTAAATATCTCCAATGTACATTATGATA
This sequence comes from Eilema sororculum, assembly GCA_914829495.1. Classification (NCBI taxonomy): domain Eukaryota; kingdom Metazoa; phylum Arthropoda; class Insecta; order Lepidoptera; family Erebidae; genus Eilema; species Eilema sororculum. The sequence continues at coordinate 10,612,841 of OU618541.1, forward strand.
TATAGATATTTTACAATTTGAGGGCTTGATTTCATTCACTGATACATATCAACGTGGTCAACGTGGTAAAATGTGAAAACTCAGATTTATTTAAGCGAATTTTTATTAGTACAATACAGACTTACCAAAAATATTTCACTATCGTTATGCCTTTTTGCTACTGAAGGCTCCACTCCAAAGCTGTTTTTCTTTAGATAACCACAGCCAAATTTAGAATCCAGGCGATGTTTAGCACGAACGGCTAGTTTTTTCTCTATTTTTGAAAAAAAAAAGAAAAAACTTAACATGCATTCGAATTTAAAAAAAGATAGATATCGTTCTAATCTAACAAGCCAAAATACATACACTAACTACATAATATAGAAGGAGATAGTTCCAAATGAATAGTTGTCACGGGTGCAATTCCTGGGTCGAAAACTTGTTGGGTTTTGTAGAGAATTCGTTTGAGAAATTTGAAACTTTACACAATAGTGCTTAGCGCGGGTAGACGAGGTTGGCAAACGGACCCGCAACTCCACTTTGCGGGATAACGTAAGTGGGCTTCCGATATTTTATGCACGTGGTTTCGCTGGAACATATATTATATTAGAAATGCAGATAATGGTAAGAACACGTCAGATTTATTATCTATAGTGTAAGTAATTATGAATTCCATCCATTTATTGTGATATCTCCGTGTTATGTGATTGATGGTACTAGATGGACATATCTGAAGGGTCACGAGTCCGTAAAATTATTTACAATAAGCCTTATGCTTTTTTTACATCTATGTGTACTATTTTATAAAAGCTCATAGTTTTATACTAGTACGGGACTTATCGCCACAAATTTTTTGAAACATTTACTTTTGCCGACGTTTCGGGTGCTTTGCAGCTCGTGTGGTCACGACTTGTCATGTCCACGGGAACAAGAAACGTCGGCAAAAGTAAGTGTTCCAAAAATTTGATCGCGATAAGTCCCGATCTAGTTTATAACTATGAGTTTGCATCGCGATAGTTTAAGTGGTGCTCAATAGCTCAGTTGGCAGAGCAGTCCCCCTGTAAGGGAAAGGTCGTGAGTTCGAGTCTCACTTGAGCATTTCATTTTTTCCAATGTTTTTCGAATTTTATAAAGTGCAGCTGTTAAATATTTATGTCATTTGAAGATTTTGAAAAAATACTTAGGTTTATTAAACAACTCGAGTTTTACCATAAAATTCACTTATGGATTCTAGTACCCTAAATATTATTTTGGTATTCTTGTCTCTTTGTGTATCGGATATCAGCTAGTGAATAGTATTATAAGTTTATACACATGCCTTTCAGAATTCCGTCCAGAATCTAAACCTTCCGAAACTTAAACATAATTTTTTCCTAAAAAACTTACAATAATTAAATCACCAGCAAGTAATAAAACTATTTTTTTTATTTGTTTAACAGGCTGTTTGGCCTACTTGGCCTAACCTTCAGTACTAATAACATTTCTTACACAACAAAGGCTATATTTTGTCCATCTCTTTATCATAAAAACCCTTTCTAAAAAGAAGTAGGGTTTTGTGTTTTGTTCGGTTTAACAGATTTATATTTTTCCTTTATAAGAGCCGTTAACTCCGCTAGTGGAATTAAAAAATAACAATAACGATAGATACTTTTTTTGTAAGGCCAGAGTACAAAGGTTGGCTGTTAATACTTCCCATTTCGAAGTGAGAAATTTAATTAAAATTAAGCGCGTTTGAGGTTTTTGTCACTCGCTTCGCAGAAGCGCTAACTTTTAACGGTATGGCTTTTCTATTGGATTTTATGGTTTTATGTTGCTTGTTTTATGAGTGCGTTCATTTCCGGCTGCTTATATCGTCGTATGAATATATGCTGGCATAATATTCAGTAGTGATGAGGTTATTAAAATCGTCAGAAGTTATCGTAAACGAACTACCTACAGATCCTACTTCTAAATTAATAACTTTAAGTACATCATTCTTTGAACCTTCAACTTGGTTGGGGTCGGCTTTCAATCTAGGTACGAAGTGGCTAAATTTCGATATTTTCCGTGAAGCCATTGCAATCTGTCCTCTACAACCCATCGGCGATATTGAAGTTATGTCCACCAGTTAGTACCAGTTGTTGACATTTTGAGGACTCCAGTTAACCGTAAAGACAGCTCTCCGAAGTTCTAAGGGGTTTTCTTTCTTAAGGAGTCCCAATATTATGTGATAAGTATCGCTTAAAGGTACCTACACCTAGACCTACTCGGTTAATTACTATACCCATAAATTAAAACCGAACCTACAAGATATTTTAAAATAGCCTGTGGTTCGACTTATTACAATGAATTTTCGAATGTTTTTTTAGAGGATTAAGTATGCTTACTATACAATCGAATACATCAGAAAAAGTAAATGGCTTGGGTGGGAGTCGCACCAGCGATCTTTACCTCCTTTTTGACGTCAAAAAGCTGTAGTTTGACGCCCAAGAGCTGTAGTAGTGCTACACAATTTTGAATAAATACTTTGACTTTGCAATTTGCCTGAAAACTTCACCAAAGCAAGGAAAAAAACGGTGGCGCTTACATGTAGGGGTCGTTATAATACAGTCATATGACTCACACTCCTTCAGCAAAACAAAATTGTTTGAGGTAGCAGTGGGTTACATCAGTAATATCGGTGGGGTTGGTGAAACCCGCAACGTCTATAACATATCCAACCCCACCTTCACCCAAATACCCAGCTTCAAATACGTTATGCATTTGTATTTGTAGTATGGTAAACTGTATTTAGTTTTAATTATTGCATCAGCAAAACAAAACTTTCTAACGAGCTGCCAATAAAAACGCAAAAGCAATCACAGTTTGCACGAACTTGGTGATTAATTCACGGATGAATTTGCAAACACCGAATGGAAAATGCATTTGGAGTTGAAAATTTTGCATTTCAAAAAAAGAATGGAATTGTATAGGTACCTCTAGGGTATAACCGTTTTATCATGTTCCCGGCGATATAGGTCTGGAAGATTCTACACGTAAAATAGAAAGGATGTAATTTGAAGTCTATTTTTTACATACATAATAATCAAGCCTTTATTAGGAGGGCCTGACCCTCTCGTGAATTAACACTCACATATTACCAATCATTGTATTTGGTCCCACGTAATCGGGATGATATGATGTGATGCACTATTGTTGACTCGAGCCATGTATCTGAGGCTGAATTATGAGTCCTATTAAATATATTATGAGTATAATTATGAACCATTATAACATTTAATATTTTCAATTAGTTTAGTAACTTTATGCAATCTACCTGCCACAACGCTTGCATTCAATTCTTTCAATGACGAATGGAAGAATTATCTTGAATTTTTAGAAATCTACACTGCTACTATAAGCATTCTCAAAGAGCGCGATTGCTCATCTCGTAGTGGGCTCACGTAGACAGCTGCAACGAGTGATCCCGGGAGCATAATAAACAACTCGTCACACGTCAGTCGACTGCTGAACAAGGATCACTGAAGTAGATACCTGCCAGGTAAAGACCTGTAAGGAACTTTTAGAAATAACATTATTTTCATATATATACATACACATAATCATGTCTGTAAATCCTCAAAGGGGCAGGCTTACGTATATTAACAGCAGTATTTCGCCAACAGGTGTAAAATCTAAACTCAAAAGATATTTTCTAGACCCATTGTAAGTAGAAGGATATTCATATTACTTGTTTGTTTTGGATATTACTTTTGCTTTTACAATTATATGTGCATAAATTGTCACAATTGGTGAATGTTGAGTAGGTAATAATATTGACACATACATAATACATACATAAGTATTATGAATGTGTCAATAGCACAGGTGGTTTTTTGTGCTATTACTATTGATCTTGCAATATTTTGTAATATTGGTAATTAATAAAAATAAAATAAACTATTACTTTTAGTGCCACGTAACATGAGGCTAGCCTATTGGCGTCAAGTGGGCACTAAGTCAGGAACTATATGATTACTGTCGGATGGGGAATAGATCTATCCCTTAGTCGCCTTCTACGATAAGTACCCGAAGGGAGGGAAGGTGTGGCCCTATTCTACTCGACCAGGAACATTTCATTTCATTGTGTGGATTAACGCTAGCCGATTCTATTCTGAGAATTATCGTCGTGCTGGTGTTGACCACAGAGGTAACAAAGGTGTCGATGTCGGTGTTAATTTTTGTTTTCGTTGGTCGATTAACTTTATTTTCTGATAAATTTGCTGGGGTGAAAGGTTGTAATTAATTGGCGTTATTCATATTACGATTATTTATTGTGACTCTCTCTGTGAGTAGAGCGTTTAAGTGCAACGCAGAGGGTGTTCGATTATCGCTCTGTAGAAATGTTTGTATGCATCAGTTTTGTGACTATTGATCTATCCAACTGTCTATTTCTTACAGACTGAATAGATATTTACAGTTACACATATTGAGAACACTTGTACTTTTTCCACAGTATTTACATATATAATAAATAATGTGGAAAAAGTAAAGTGTTCTCAATATGTGTAACGATGAATTCCACCAAGTGCCATCAATCAACAGTATAAATAATATAATAATAAGTTAGGCCAATCATGGACGCATAGCTTACACTTTTTTTGACGTTCATTGGAAAGAGCTTTTTGGAAAACAGAAAAAAGCGTCTATCTAGTATACATTATATGCAGTCGTGCAATTAGTTTACGAGTGATTTTCCAAGTACTGACTATATGAACGCAATACAGGGTTCACCTCTTTTTTTAATTGGGTGAAAGATTTGTATCGTAAAATATTTTCGTTGTATGTATTATATCCCATTTTAAAGTAATAATAGTAGGTAAGTATATTAAGTATCGAATTATTTCTTAGATATAAATGGAGATTAAAATTTGAATGAATTCGGAGTTCAAAATGGTAATAGAACACTATCAATACCACCAAATCTCGACGTGACGTATAAACGCTTGGCAATAAAAACGAACGTCGCATTCTAAACTAAAGATCGTAGAAGATTTAGACTTGATTTAGATTTAGACTTATGGATAGAAATGCGAGTCGCAGTCAAACGTGTGAAGGTAGACAAGTAAGTCTATTGTAAGCTCGGTAATGGCAATATTCGAGCAAATTGTGCCGAATGTGGCAGATAAGTGAAATTTATGTGTAATGATATCGACTTCTGCCCTTTATATCAGTATGTTTGCTTTGATGGCGCGACTAGATAACGCGATAATTTATGGCGGTTGACAATTTGTATTAAATTGACCAGATAATGTAGAAGTAAATCATGTCAGTATTTCTATATTGCATTTAGCGCAATAGTTATTTCCTTAATTAGAATTTCAATGGCTTTATTGTGTAAATTTTATCAGCTATTGTGCTGTTCAACATAAACTGTATTTATATATCCATTGCTTATAATATTCAAAGCTTATATAACATTAACTTTTACTATTAATAATAATAGTATTAACCTATTGTTATTACGTTTACTCAAATATAATGTGTAAGTTGTGTACATCATAATAATCCGAGCGATTATTCCGTTTAGATACAAACCTTGCACTTTGGAGTTATCGCAGCTTAGATCATTTTGATATCGATTTGGTTCCACTCTTAGTAAGTAGGTATAACAATACAAACCTTGCCCCATATAGGTACATTTGGCTTTTAGATAAAATTGAACAAGACTCAAAAGTAAATGAAAGAAATTCTATCTTCCACACTTATTAATTAAATAACAAACAGAACAAAGCGAGCTACTTATATTAAAAAATGTTAATTAAGACATATAATCTTGAAAGTCAATGAGTTTGGCGAGATGCCAACATTGTCAGGCTTAGCAACCATTTCCACCCGGGATTTGTTGAAAATTATTTTATATGTAAATAGTATACTTGCTATGCAAATATTACGCAATTAGAACTACTCGTAAACACAATTTCTTGGCTTATGTTCGGTGGTTACTAGCATTTTATATTTTTAAAGTGGTACTGCTAAAAGTCATTTCATGTTATCGTAAAATCCATTATTGGATGGAACAGATTCTCTTTTATAGTTTAATCAGTTGTAGTTTAATACGTATAGCGTACTTCCTTCATTATTGTACGGAAAATATTAATTGTGTATAGGTAGATAATGGTAGGTATATTATATAGAAACATTTATATTATATAAGAAGTAACCTAAAACCAATAAAATTGTCTGATATATTATATGAATCTTTTAAAGCATTAAGTATGCTGATTATATCAGGAAAAAGCACTCGGACGGGACTCAAACCTACGATCTTTCCCTTACAGGGAAATGCCTTAAACAACGAGGACGCCAACGCTTTTCCTGATTTCTTCGATTGGTATAGTTAGCATACTTAATGCTTTAAAAATTTCATTAAAATTTTTGGGTGGAGTTATCAAAAATCAATGTTTAAAAATGATTGTAAAATCATTCATTGGTGCCGATAGTTCGTAAGATCATCGGTAGATGACTGCACCGTCGCTTTATAGACAAATAAATACTGAAAGGAAATTTGAATCACTTCGGGCGAGGCTCAGTGGCCTAGTTGGTTAAGGCAAAGAGCCTAAGGATCTGAAGGGAAAGATCGCGGGTTCGAGTCCTGTCCGAGCGATTTATTTTACCTGATGTATTCGATAAATTGACTGAGCGAATTATAAAGAAAGAGTTAGTGGCACCTGTAAAGTCAGAATCAGATTGATCTTGACGATCGAAGTACTTAAAAATAATGATCTTAATGTCCTGGTTACCTTCTCTTCCTGTTCCCTTCCCACCTTTAGTTTGGTGAATAACACAATTTTATTCAATAAAAAACCCCCGTCACAAAAAACACCTCCAAAAAGTTGAAAATAAATGAATAAATTTTGATTCAACGGTTGCCATGTCGGGGGACCCTAACTGGTTAAGAATTCCGTTAAATTATCGGAACAATTCAAGGTCCCCCGACATGGCAACCGTTGAATCAAAATTTATTCATTAATTTTCAAATTTTTGGAGGTGTTTTTTGTGACGGGGGTTTTTTAAATTTTTAATTTAATTTTTATTTTATACTTTTTATATTGATCTACTAGTCAAGCTCTTTCATTTGATACCCATATTGAGGGAGTTATGAAGAAATATGTATTCCGACATGTTGTGGCGGCGGCCATCTTGTACCGATTTTTTCAAACATAGCTAAGAACACTCCCGACTAATATACCTTTCAAACAAAAAAAAATTAAATCCAAATCGGTTCATCCGTTTGGGCGCTACGATGCCACAGACAGACACAGACACACACACACACACACACACACACACACACACACACACACACAGACACGTCAAACTTATAACACCCCGTCGTTTTTGCGTCGGGGGTTAAAACAGTTTTGATACTTTGTAATTCAAGATCATATTGACACTGACTGTGCCTAAGTTCGAAAAGACAATGTTTGTTTGCTTTTTTATAAAGAATATTAGAACCAAAGTTAATAATATTCTCTCTAACTAATATTCTCTGTGATAGGATACTTTAACGTAAGGTGTTATGTGGATTGGTGGGATAGAATACTTTAATTCGTACAACTTACAAACGCCATTGGGGCATATGAGTGAATGGTTAATGATAAAATAAGCGCATGCAACTTGTATGCTTAACTACTGGCAAACTTTACCGTAGCGAGAGCCACAGAAGCTCTGATCGTTAAGGCTATAATTTGCTTGCTTACTAATTAGGCTAGTTTGATGCAAGTAGACAAATGGTGACTGGTGACGTATCTGTGTATATCTCATCGACTTGTATATAATGTCGCAGTCAGCTGAATATCGTGATAATGAACGGTGCTGTTTAGTTAATAGCCTAGGCGGTAAATTAAATGGCTGATTAAGCTACTTGGCTGCGACATACACCTACTCGATATGGTATGCGGATGGTAAACTAATCTTAACTAAAATTCGATACAAGGCGGGCTTTCACAAAAAAAATTATAATGGTAGAGGATATATTCCTCAAAAGTACCTATTTAATAGATTTCCATTCCTGACTACACTCCATTTTAATTTAAACCCTCTGCTTTTCTACTGACATTACAAAGTTTAAAAATGGTTGAAAAATCATTTATTGGTTCAAACAGTTAGTAAGAAAGTTGGTAGATGGCTCCACCGTCACCCCATAAAGACGGATATGAAGAGAAGAGAAATTTGAAGTGATTCAGATGTGGCTCAATAGCTCAGTTGAGAGTCCGACTTCTTTTTCCCGATGTGTTTCGAATTTAAAAGTTAGCATAATTAGCTATCAACAACGAACCACGCCACATATGAAGGAAAATTAGTATGTACTTAAATGTTAATTAAAATTGTAGCATTTTATATTACGGTGTAACAATAGCATCTACTTTAGATGGATAAAAATGGTGAGGTCCTGTGTCACAAAATTATGACTCGAATTCGTGTATATTTAGCTGACTGTACCTTTGAGTGAATGTAGTCAAAGCAGGCAATTAATAAAATTGAATTCGCAAAGTCAGCATCACATCAGGCATCAAAGATTTTCGTGGAAACTGTTCGTGGCAGCCATCAGTTTCCCTTTGATATATGTGCTCACACTACTATACATTTATCGGCCTATGCCACAATCCGCACTAGGCTTGTGGTAAACGACTATTAAGTTCCTCACCACACATATTGATCAATTTCAAATCCTATCAACGTAAAATTTGTTCTCACCTATTAGGGAGGTCATTCAATTTATTTCACTGTGTCACGTTCATTGGTTTAATGCAATCATTTGAATGCTTTGATTTTAAAATTCGAAATCATCTTTCGAATAACCTTCTTCCTACAGTTCCGGGTCCTATAAGCAATGCGTGAAAAAGCATCACTTGAGACCGTCAAGCTGAGTGACACTATTGTAACATGTTACGTTCCTATAAAGTACTAATGGCGATCCTCTTTTCTGAGACTTTGCTTTCAGATTACCATAATAAACGTGGTCTTGATAAATTAATTTGGGGATTAGTTAAAGAGAATATTTGCAAATTCAAATTGGACAAGTTAGAAGAATTTGAGGATTTAACTGTCGGATTAATTTTTTTTAATTTTTCTACATTTCGGTTACGAAAGAATTTCATTTATTCACAACGAAGCAATTATACCGTTTGTAAATCTAGATAAAATGAAGAATGACTCAATAGGTATTTCAATATGCTTCGTTACAATATAAAGGGTAATTAAGATTCAAACAAAATTCAAATTTTATGACTATTCATCACACGTGTGAACAACAAAATACTCACAATATCTCCATAAATAGGTACTCCTATTCCTATTCATATAATATATATTGGTCTCTAGTACGTACGTAATGTAATGTACATAGACAAATAGGTATTATTACAGAACATTTAAAAGCAGATGCGGCTGAGACTTGCGCAATTTAAACTTTTGGAAAGTCGAATGATGACGTTAAGATGAACAGTTTTGTTCACTAAACGGATGGACAAGAAAATCGTATGAAAACGTTTGGTCGAGTAAATCAAACACTCGACAAATGCGCGTAATTGCATCGCTTGCAATTATGCACATTTGTTCGATTTGGCTAACCAGTTCGTGTCCAAAGCCCTCACGGAGCTACCGCGTACTCGCAACCAAAACCATTAACCATTAAATCTAAACCATTAGAATCATTACCTTAATTAATATAAATCAATTATAACAAACCCTTTTTAGTGTAAACTACTAGTGAGTGAATATAAATACTTTCCTTAAACTTACTCTTATTTTACCAATACCTTTTACACCAATATAATATCAATCAAACCAAGAGTTGGAGTTGTGCAGAGTCAACCATAATACAAGGCAAACCCAACTCTTTTCACCAAGCGAGTTTACAAGTTAAATCATTGAAAATATTACGCCGCTAGGTTTATATAAGGACAAAATATAATATATATTCCACTAGCTTTCCGTTGCGGGCAGTTAGGTTGTCCCAACCCGAATCAGAGTTCGGGAGGAAACAAAAGGCCAGTATTATGTGGATTATAGATGACCAGTATAATTAAGTTGCCAATTTATCATAAACATTGTGTCCCACAGAACGTTATAATAAAGGTTTTATAACATTTTTGTCACACGCTTATTGCTGCCTATTCGTCGGAGCTTAATAACGTCGTTATGCGGTGTCTTGGTTAAGCCACTTGTTTTCATTTATGGCGAAATGGCCCTCATTACCGCATAGAGCAAAGTGCTGTACGCCATTATACCTTAAAACGAACATTATTCTTGGTTTTGTCTTAACACCTAACTTTCTATAACAGTACTGCGCCAGTAATTATTATTTATTTTTAATTTTTATTACATACCTACTTAACGGATTTTAGAGAAGGGGTTACAGGTTTTTTTAATGAAATATTATAATAAAAACTGAACCAACATACTTTTTTTTATAAAAATCTGGTTATAAATACTATATAATACGCATTCAACTTTTTCATATATTTATACTTCTGCGGTAGCCTAGTGGTATGGGTAATGGACTGCTGAGACGAGGTCTCGGGTTCGATCCCAGGTTTACCATGGCCCACACCAATGACTTTTCCATGCTTTTCGAAGTTATGTGTGTATTTATCGCAGGTTTATAAGTGCCCGGTTAATGGCAATAGGCTCGCCACGTATTACATTGGGACCTAAACATAAACTGGCGAAATGTGGGTGCTAGCACCTCTGCCTACCCCTTCGGGGAATACAGGCGTGAGTTTATGTTATGTTATGTGATACTTAAATATTTGAACATCGCGTGCGTGATAAGAAATTGTGTGAAAACTGCAAGCTGTGTAATGAATTGTGATTAAAAAAATAAAATATATCTTCAACAAGAGCGTACACTATTGATTCAGTATATTAGCTAGGTATATGGCGGGTCACACAATTGGATTGGATTTTGATCATCGGCACTCAAACCAATGTCACTTGTAAGTCGATACTCCTACTGATCCTAAGGCTCTGCTGAAGGCTTTCCTCTCGAAGTTGGCCGGTCAGACGGTAGTCGCTGTAGTAAAAGATAAATCAAATTAATAGAAATATCAAGAGAGAGAGGAGAGCGAACGGACTTTGGAGTATATAAGCTGATACACAGTGTGTCGTGTGTGTCGTTGTAACATTAACACAAATTGGTCTAGTAAGGGATATATTTGGTGTGAAATGAAAGTTGTCTAAAATACGCTGTTAAGTACCCCTATTTATTGCTACGCCTGGTGCGGTAAAGTGATTAGGCCGCACAATAGCCTCACCAGACACACGAGTACCATTTTGAGAAAGCCATTACATGAAATGAACAGCGTGAGAGATGAGGATACTCATAAACAAACACAGAAACATACATTAGACTAGATGCGGCGATAGTGGGCCACGAACAACTGGTTCATATAGGTCACTCACATTAGTATTAAAGCTATCGGGATATTTATGTATTGGTTGGAGTTTCCGATTACAAGCACTTATATCACGGGGGAACTGGAGTATTAGCGGTAAACGGTGAAAAAGTTTTCCTCCAAACATATAGTCCTTTCTTTCAAGTAGTCCTTACATTCTCTTTTCTAGTCATACTTCTGGTCATCACATTAACCACTTTCGAACTTATATCGTAGAACATTAAAAAGGCGTTAACAACGTTGCAGCGGACGCGCTGTCTCGTATTCCAATAACTTCTGAAGATTTAATTCATATAAGTACGAAAGTTGTTAATGTGATGACAAGAAGTATGACTAGAAAAGAGAATGTAAGGAATACTTGGAAGAAAGGAGTACATGTTTGAAGGAAAACTCTTTCATCATTTACCGCTAATACTCCAATTCCTCCGTGATATTAGTGCTTGCAACAACGTCCATATGTACTTTTTTGTTAATAGATTGACAAATGGTACATAAGTACCTATGTTTATACACTTTCAGGAACATCTCTGTATTTAGAGTGGGTCAAGATTGGTCTGCTGTTGACGTCGGAAGATACTCAGTAATATGTTACTGACTAGACGATACGCCTTTACTATGGACGCAATTTATGTCGATTCAATTGCATTCACCAAGCGAGAACTTGGACCAACAACGTAACTCCATCTACATTTACTTCACATACCTCCCAAGTTGACACCCGCGTCCACGACTATGCTATTGGGAAGGTGATTATTTTTTACTGGTTATACCTCTCAGGTTTTTTGTAACGGAACATATACAAATTATATCGTCTTTAATATAACCTGCTGGCAGTAAAATAAATTGCATTGTGACGCATAAAACAGTCAAATAGGCTGATATGAACCGGCATTGAGGTGGTCGTTTGCTTAAACGTTGTGTGCATTACCTGCACGCGTGGGTCGTTGTTTTCAACTAAAATATTCAACATAATCCCCTTATGCTGGCTCTAACAGCCAAATATAATAACGTTAAAGAGCTACTTTTTGGGTAAGTTCCATAAAAGTAAGAATTCGATAGGGTAACGTTTAAAGTAAATATTTTAGTACTTGTGGTAGAACATTAAGTTTAATAACTTAGAAATAATTCAATTTAATCAAATATTGTTTGTAATAATACAAGTATAGAAAATCGGTTTCATGGTTTCCACGAATGAAATGTAAATAAACAAATTGTTTCATAAACTGAAGTAATCAATCAGCAACTTGATACACTTGAGACATGGGTATTTACGTGAACCTCATTACGCCACAAGTACGTCAAACGAGAATGATGATTGTACGGATGTCATACTGAAAAATCTCAATGAATATTTCTAATCGTAATTTTATCAAAATCAAATGAAATACCCAAGAAGTTAAACAGCAAACAAAATAAAAAAAAAACAATTTTTAATATCTAAACATGATCGTTTACATTTGACACTGATTATGCATATGCGTCAAAAATAAATAAAGTCTGCTAGAAAATTAATCAAAATTTTAAAACATTTTAGTGGAGCTTATTATGTAGCTACACAAAATTTTCATCAAGAAATAACTTTGGGAGATGAAAATGAATGAATAGGTTTTGAGCAAAGTAAGTTCTGATTTTTCTAGGAACTATAACATCCTGGTTGATTTAAACTATACAACATAGCCATTTCGTGTTCTCCAATAAGTAAGATGCTGTTAAAAATATTATACTCGTTTAAAGAAGGATATTTTTAAACTTACTTCCTTATTTGCACTGAATTTCTGATCTCAAACAGTTCACTAGTTTTACTCACGTTTTATCGTAACTGTATAAATATGATCAAAATATAGAACTATATACACTGCGGTAAAAGTTTCGTGTCATGAATGTTTTCTATTACTTAACTAAATTAGATCAACCTTCTCCGTCACTGTGTGAGGAGTATATGCGTACTATTATATACATCCATTTCATCCAACCGCGGAAGTGTAGATTAACGGAATATAATTATGAGACCCAATAAAATAGACATTTGGCACGTTTACGACTGTCTCATAAACGGATTTAATTATCTTATTTCTGTGGTGGCTCAATATAAGGGAATTTATTGCGATGCCTGTTTACATATTTACTGAGCGATACAAATTAATTCTTGTACTGTTGGTTAGATAAATGAAAATACTTTTGATATTATAAAAAGAGTATATTCCACAGAGATCTTCGGAACGCAAAACCTGCGATTCGGTTAGTAGGTACATGGAGATTCATTAATCTACGATTAAGACGCTTTCTTTATTGTTATCGGGCTCTAAAGTGCAAGTTTAGATGCCACGGAGATTGGTAATTGGATAGGTAATTGTATTTGAGTCATGTCCTAAAAATATAAAACCGGTATCAATATCGCTATCATTTAATTTCAGATGTTAATGAGGGATCCCATTTTTTCAATCCGACTCGGATAGGTTAGGTTGGAAGGTGGTTTTTTAAGCCACCCAGAAGTATCGAGTAATAAGTCGAGCTTAGTTAGTAGAAGCCATTGTATGCTAAAAATAGTTATGGTTACGCGTCGTTATGCTTAAGTAAACTTATGCTTCGGGATAGTATGCTTATAAAATATTATGCATAGTAAATAGGATTTTAAAAAATGATGATTAAAAAGTTTTGGCAAATGAGTATTATGCGTAAATAATGTTAGGATAAGTAACATTATGCAATGTTAAATTATGACATAAAATCGTAGGAATAAAAATAGAGAACCGTTAGTGAGTTTACCAATCATGGTTACGGCGAATGGAATATTAGAAAATAGCATAATAATGGTACTGTGAATAATGTAATTAAATTAGAACTGCATCGTTTTTGTTAAACCTATAATTAACGTTTTTCGTTACGTTCTTTCATTAAGTCGTAGTACGGTCTTTTAATTAAAAATGGCTTCTAAATTATTTGTTCCAACTGGTTAGTCTAATTAGATTTATTTTTCATTCAGTTTTACATACTTAATTATGCATACAGTATAGGATCAGATCAGTATTATTGGTTTGTTATTTTCTAAATCTAATCAACAGTATAAACTATGAGAAATTTAATCAGATTTCTAAGAGTAGTTAAAATTTATTTAACTTCAATTATTTACATAATATACTTAATAATTATTATAAATAAAAATATAAAACAAGATATGTGCAAAACTGCAGGTTCATGCGTCAAAGAATCCCATCGACGTCAACCGGCAGGGTGGCCAGAAGGCTGGCGGTATTGCCACGTTGAATGGCAATGCCAATCATTTGCGCAAGGAATAAACCAGCCCTTTGGTCACGGGTAGTGTCTATTAAACGTGTCTATGTCTATCAGATTTCTTGAATCTTTCAAAAAGTAGAAAGAAAGAAAGAAAGAAAATATGTTTTATTTAGAAAACAGCGCACATTTACGAGATAATAACACACAAAGGATTACATACAAGAATGCTTAAAAAATAATAATAAAATAATGTATTTTTTTTCCCTGACCATAGATCAGATTCGCTGTCTATGGCCGCCGGGCGGGCAGCGCGAAAACTTTCCAATAAACACCTCTCTCTCTGCCAATCCAGACAGTCGATTGTGACATATACATGACATAAACATACTTGACATATTTGACGTAAATTTTGAGACGTGTCACAAAACGTGGCAAGAGTGGCAAAGGACCGAGTTAAGCACATTATTTCTTAATAATTTAGGTTAATCATTATAATTATGTTAACACATAACATGTACGCTGTATTCCCAAAAAGGTTTGGATGCTCAGCATACACTGCAATGGATGTGATCCACCACAGTACTGATTTTCAGATCCAACCTCAATGCCGCCATAACGTCGCTAAGCAATATCGCGTCCTATATTTATTGATAGTGAACATATTTACATACATTTGGAATACAAAAGAAACAGCAGTTTACCTAACAGGGTGAGTAACTACAAGCATACAACCACATATAAAATAACTACACCTACCTACTAAAAAATTCAAATGAAAAAGGAAACATTTTTTTTTTTTTTCACAGGGTACATAAATTCACTCTCGCACAAGGATCGAGCAACAAACAAACAAAATATGTGACAAAAAATGCGGACAAACATGATATTATATAGTTTACTATGCCAAATAATGTAATGGAGAAAACAAGACTAAGAAACAAGTAATTTTTTTTTCTTTTTTTCTAACAAGGTTTTCAATTACTTTTCTGTATATTTATGAGATGCCTGCGCAATTGCAGCCTGAAATTGCCTTTCGTTTTAAGGGACCTCAGAGGTGGAGGTATATTGTTCCAACAATGGGTTGCGGCATATTTAAAACAGCCTCTAAACGCCATCGTTCTGTGCCGAGGCACAGACAGCGGGTTCGTTTGGAGCCGCATAGGATGCTTGGAATGTTGATGCCTCCAGCTAAGCTTATTTGATAGGTGAGTTGGCTTATTGCTATTTACTATTCCAAACAACATGTTTGCCAGATGAAGATTACGCCTTGCCCGCATTTTCAGGATGTTATGCTCGTTGAGAAATGGCGTCACGTGTCCTCGTCGTGGAATATCAAAACAATAGCGAGCGCAGGCATTTTGAACACGTTGTATGAGGCCTTCTGTCCGTGACAGCAAACAGGGTCCATACACTACATCTGCATAGTCAAAGCGAGACAAAACCAGAGCATCAACAAGCTTCTTTCGCATAGGTACACTTATAAAATATCTACGTAAGTATATAGAATACAAAAATGTGGGCAACACAAATGTTATCTTATAATAGGCAATTTACAAAAAGATCATAGCTGTCAAACATGGGTACAAGTATCAACCAACAACTTTACTATTATTATCGAGTGGATACGTTTGAAAGGGCGTAAATACATACTTGAAACCCAGTTAACACAAACTATTGTGTGTTGGAAAGTATCACAGAGTGCTTGCACTCGTTTTCAATATCAGTGGAGCGTGGTAGCTTTTCTTTTTTACCCAGCCTTTTTGCTTGTTTCCACTGAAACCTGGCTGTCGCTTCTGAGAGGAAAAATGGGCGAGTCACAGGTCACGAGCGGCCGAAGTGCGGATCGTTGTATGCCGTTAACTTGAATGATTTTTGTGTGGTTTGTCAGTGATTTTTCACCTTTACCTCCGGCTTTTATGCTTTATGCACTTACTTTTTCACTGTTAAGCTACTGTGTGAGTATTGTTTTCATCATAATAATAAAAATTTATCGTGAACATCGTTTTGCCCTTACATTTGAATGGCATACCTTAATTTATCTCATTTAAAGTTCCAAATGTTAGCAGATAATTCCATATACTTGTAAGACTTAGCTAAATAGGGCAGGTGAAGTCTACGTGCACATAATATTGAAGACATGGAGTTTATTCTGAGAATTATACTCAACTTACGTGAGTACAGTGAGACACGCTCGACATTCTATATGTTAACGTGGATAACTACATTTCTTGAGCTTAATAGCTTAACTATATAATCTTAATCTATTTTGCACCAATAAAGGAAACAAAATCAAGGCCTAACAATTTTTTTAATTCTCTTACTTCGTTCAATAGTTCAGATATAGAGCTCACAGATTATGCGAAGTCGATGTTTAATCCACGAGAAAGTAGCTACATTGTCAATCTACTGCATGCCAAATGCCACATATGACAAAACAGAGTGAAGGAAGGCAACTTCACTTAATTAACTTTAAAGCTAGCTGGAAAGTTTCTCGTGACTACCCTCACGGTTTGGAGGAGAGTTAGGCTTTGCGACACATCACATTATTTGGCGGAGAGAGCCGACTAAAAGGTCAAATGTTACGAACTTAGCGTCTTTAGTAAGTGTATTGCAAAGTTCACTCTAACTTGCCAATGCCTGTGTGACGTCATAGAGTATAATGTTTGACGACTTGATGGTACTCTTCTTTATTTGTGAAAATGAGGCTAATGTTGCATTTGAAGTAAGGGCTTGGTAAAACTTGTGTCTATTAGGTATGGATTATTTCCTTAACTTGTGCCTATGTATATCTATAAAATGCTCAGATTGTTGCACCCAAAATTTGTACATTGGAGCCTGGGATGCAATCACTCTTTTTCTAGTTTTGACGTAATTGACTTTTACGATACAGACTCGCCACTCTCAGACGAAAGCCTGCCTCGAGAGTCTCGTCCTTCATTCAGCAGGTGTATCAGGTGTTCTTGCAGGTTTGGATGGTTTGGGCTTCAAAGATCTTGATATAGCCCCAAAAATACCCTTTGTGTATTTATGTAAATAAATATCCATTGTTAAAACTTGTCGTGGGCTTTTGGGGCAAACCGTATCTGACCGTTAATCCCTTAGTTCGGTGAGAACTACAAATTGAGGGTGACCTTTCCGGGAAGTAAGGATAGAATTTATGAATAGTCAAATAATCTTACTTTATACGTTCTTCATAACTTAGCATATAATTTGAGTAAATCTCCAGAGTATTCAGAGTGTCACCTCAAATTGATGAAATTGAGCTAGGGTCAAATATGAATGATTTGTTTGACTATAATTAATCGGTCATATTTAGCTGAATTAGTAGAGTAACTACGCATTGGATAAATGAATTATTCAAGTGAATTAAATACATCGGATAACGTTGGATGCAATCGGAATCAATGCTAAGTTGCTAATGATGAATCATTGTTTGTGAATCATCGGTTAACAGTGTTGAGAAAATAGAAATGGGATCGATTCAAAGCTACATAATATGATATTTCTATCTCCAGTTTTACTAGACCCCTGTGTAGTAACCCTTGGCTAGATCTTCGTCTTATAACAAATCCTCTCATAGTCAAAGCATAGTAGAAAGATTGAGATTACTTATACCTCAAACTATGTGACAACTTCCATCTTTAGTCACGCCGTGATCATGGTTGCTGAAAATTAACCGGAACATTGCGTTGGTCTAAATGTAAATGATACCACATAAGTAGCGATACAAACTGTTGATAAAAATTGCTTTAATTTCATAGTAGAATGAGTTATTTATTAATAGATCTGCGATAACAATTAAATCAAACTAACCAATGTTAGAGTAGATTAGATTAGATAATTCTTTAATGTACACAAATAATAAAGTAAATGTATGGACAATGTGTGAAATATATTAAAACGGCGGCCTTATTGCTAAGAGCGATATCTTACAGGCAACCTATAAGTACTAATAGCCTGCATGTTGTAAGTTCTAATGAATGTGAATCAAACCTAGAAACAGAGTCACGTGTGTAGCTCGCCTAAAATGGAACCACACTACGGAATGTGTTACAAATATTTGTCACACTTCTTACTGAATTGTGTCACACACGCCAAATAAATTTGTTTCTAGCTACCGTGATACTAGCGGCTTATTCGTGTCCTTTGATGTGAGTTTGTGAAAATCCGGAGTTCGTGCCTATGCGTTATGTATGCAAGTAAAGCAAATATCAACGAATGAGTCCGTGCACAATACGGCAGAGTAAGGTAAATAAGAAATATGTATGACATGACGAGGTGTTATTCCGCCCTTATATAATTTAACTAGTCACATGCCATTGTAAACGGAGGACGTATATAATTAACCCTCATATAAAACCGCAGATATTGAACATTCTCTGTTTCTATATTAGCTTAATTAATTTAGTCAATATGTTAGACATTATTGAATTTTGTACCGGTTGTATTATAATCCAGATATTTCCGTGAAATCAAGATACTATTTATACCTAGGATTGTAAGTTTTTCTGATGTTTTCTATTGATGCATTGTTTCAAGCTGATTTTACCTGGGTTAGCCTGATACGATAAAGCCGTTTTGTTGTATATTATATTAGTGATATATTGGGTATGTTGTATGTTGTTCATTCAAAAAAACATATTACTATGTTTTCACCTTAAGCAGAGACTTGTATTGTTTTTATTGTCTTAACCCATTAACATAAAAGATCTGCTTGCTGCTTGCACATATGATCAGCATCATCCCAAATATAGTAAATCTTCCCTCTATAGGAAGCAATACTTTCAAAAGAGAAAATCAAAAAGTTACAGGTCAAATTTCAAGAAAAAAATTGGTTCAAGTTCATCTAAGTAATCTGAGTTCTCACCCCCTTCACACATAACCTAATCAACCTAATATATTGATAAGAATTCTAACGCTTGATTAAACGGTTTAGTTTGAATAATTGGCGAAATCTAATTCGTGAATTATAGAAAAAAGCAAAATCGTACTTATCAACAGAGCCTAATTGCGTTGGAATCTACGATTTTGCTGTAACCTTTTTACCTTATGCCTTTTCTGTAAAATTCAAGCCTAAGAAAGACAATTTCTCGTGCGGTTTATATAATGTAAGAATGTGAGCGGAATTATTATCACATTGTCACGCCCGTATACAAGTGGGTTGCGTTCTACGTCTCTTATCTAATTAAACCGAAAATAATACAAGATTTAAAAGCAAATGGAAGATCTTTACAAATGACTGTGGGGAAAATATACCAATCTAAGAATGGATTTAACTGATTTTAGGTTGTATTACAGTAAAGTAAGTCGATCTGAACGTCCATTTAGATATGAATGGTTTGTCGCAGCAGGTTTGTATTAGTGGCAGCGCCAGCAGCGCGTTCAAATGTTAGTAAAAACGCGTGGTTTCGATTTCCAAGCTAGTGCAAATATTTGCATGCCTGAAATGCATATTTACATTGGTATTTTCTTTCTCTCTGTATCTCTCTTTTATGGTATAATTTCAATATTCCTAAAAAATAAATGTCTAACTAACACTGTCACAAAAATAGTACAATATTTTATGCCGAAATACAATATTTTGTGTGAAGGTTTTTAAATTTTTAAACGTTCCACAATTTTTTCTGTCACTCTTTACTTATTGAAGTCCTTGCAATGCTAGCTGCTTCTGAATAGCTTTCTCTGTAATTTTGAGCCAAGTTTAAGAGATGATATTTCTAATTTTACGAATCTGAATTTAATATGAGTTTTTATATTCTTTTTCTCTTTTTCTTTTTTTCTACTTTATATATTCTTACGATGATACTCGGATCAAAGTTTTAGGCCAATATGTTTTTCAGTCAGTTTAACTGTATAGTAATAATTTTTAACTAAATATTTCTTCGCTACGATCACGAGCATGAATTTTAAATTCAAAACAGTATTACAGTACCTACTGATTATAACCAAGCGAATATGATCCATTGATTGCCTATTCAGTTTGTTAATGATAAGTACGTAGTTAATAACAATTCGTATTGTTACACACAAAAGTTAATAACACACTACAAGTTAAAGGTTTTTATAAAAACTTTCATTTTTGAAAACAGAGAGAGCTATAAGGTCTATTTTACGTAATCTGATTCTAGTCTATACTGTGCCTACGTGACTGATCTCATTAATACAACCGCAGCAACGTTTTTTTTCCAAGGGCATCCGTTTTACCCACGCATATTAGCGATACACCCCGTATGGGTTATCTCAGGAAAACCGACATCTCCGCCGGATGCCGCCTCTGTCTGTGCCCAGATAAGAACCCTTCGTGATTACCCATCCCTTTATAGATACGTAATTCGAATGTGGCTTGGTTCTTAGTACTTTGTTGTTCATGTTTATCTAAAAATGTCCGAGTCTTCATTTTGAAGTGTAATTCTTTCTAAAGGACTTGCTTCACAAAGGCCTGAGCCCGGTAATACACATTTATACAATCTAATACAAAAATATCTTGAAGGTAATCTTGATAAGTATATGGACATCATAAGAAGACATAGAAAAGGAAGAGATTTTATCATTATTATATTATGTTAAAAAGTTGTTGTGCTCAGTTAGACCAAAATCTCCATTTAGTTAGACTGCGGTATGTATCTTATTAACTGAAATTTTAAAACGTTAGTGTTAACACTAGCTTAGTGGTTAAAGAGTCGACGTTATGATCGAGAGGTCCCGGGTTTAAACCCTGGCTATTACATTATCGACGTGAACCCACTCCTACCATAAGTAATATAGTTTAGTTGGAGGGGTTAGAAGGCATTTAGTAATTTCAGTTTCTGTTCTTTAAAAATAGTAGGTAACTACTATGCAAACAGTAAAATTTATCTGTAATCCACAATGTATACTTTTAGATATTTTTGTGCCGTTAAAAGTTTGTTTCACTAATATTAGGAATATTAATGAAACAGACTACGCCATCCTTAAAATACGTAGAAATTTTTATGAAATATATCCTTATGAATTTGATATGAAAGTACATAAAGTATTTTAATAATAGTCCATTTTGCAGGCAACAAAATGGCAAATAATATTTTGGAAGTTTGTTATTACTGTTTCCGACTGCACCTAATTGTTCTGTCGAAGCGGGCGTACACTGGTTTTAGGCTACTCTGTCTTCTTCGTATTTATTAGCAGAGTAGGGCACAACAACTCTCAAAAGGATAACCGCAAGTGAGGCTGACGGTTTCAATGTGTGTGAACTCACTCAAAGACATTAAAAACAAAGACTTCAAAAATTCAAAAGACTTCAAAAAAATATTCTACAAAAACCGTTAATAACTATGAACTATTATCTAATAACTATGAGCGAGTAAGTTTCTTGAAGAGACAAAGGAGGTATTTACCTAATGTCCTCTAATTATGATTTTTCTTTTAAGAATTATGTAGTTTTCTGACATATTTTTTCACTGATTAGCTTTCTGATTCATGTAACTACTCTTTTATTGATTATAATGTGATCAAACTTCAAAACGAATGAAGTAATTCAATAAAATGTTCATTCCACTCGAAATATTTCAAAATGTAATTAGGAAAATACATTAAAAATTCCTTTAAATTAAACACAAAATAATTATTTATTGAATTGTGACTGAATATGAGGTAGTGTAATATATATTTTACCATTAAAGCATTAGCTAAATAAATGTAGCATGTTTTAGTTATTCAGACCAGGGGTATACTAATTGTATCTCAAAAGAATATTATTAATATTTTACAGGGAATATTAGTTATTTCAGTAATTTGAGCACTTTCAATTACTTGCTTATTTTGAAATATTGCTAACTATTTTCGAAATAAATGCTAAATAGACGTTAAATTACCGATAAAGCAACCATTTTACATCTGAACTTGAGTTCAATTACTATTATTAGCTTCTAAAATATTGTTAGTCTTAAAACAAATTAATCTATATAACAAGATAACTTGGGAAAGCATCTGCAGAAGTTTTAGTACGAGAGCTTCTTGAAGCAATACTTTGATAATTTAGTCGAAAGTTCGTTACAAGCTTAACGTTCATGAAAATGTAAAACATTAATATTCTTGTAGTTTCTGTTAATACGTCTAGATAGGTACAGACAACAAATTTTACGTCTTTATGTTCTTCGTACGCAGATACATTTATACGCAGAGGTGAATTAACACCCACATTTATTTTCACCAATCAGTGTATTCGGTCCCACGAAATAGGGAGTGAGCCTATTGCTAGTTCTTGGCACTATTATTGACTCGAGCCATGTGTCTGAGGCTGAGTCTAAGCTGTATATATCTGTCTGATGTTAAACAGCCCTATTCCTTAGTCACCAGACCGTAAGGGATGGCCCTGGGTCTGCCGGGGTCGAAGACAACCTTACCTCCGGCCTAGCACCACGACCCACAGTTGACGTGCGGTTTTAGGCGGTTCGAGTTCGACATAAGCGGCTCCAGCAGAGGAGGTATCCGAGGGGATTTTCGCACGGATAGAATAGATGGTTTTTCACCGTATAACTCGCCGTTGTGTATTTCGAACACCGCGCTGTGCTGTGACATAAAGATCGTTGTACAAAGTTAAAAAAATACGCTTTTTACAACAGCAATTGCTCAGGCGTGCCAAATATTCGAAAATAAAAAATCAATTGCATAAACACCATGAAAGCTTTTAAAAATATCCGGTAGCGTAAAATTAGGCTATTAGCGCTACCATCATATTTCTAATATAAAATATTAATATAATATTCGAGTTCCCACATCAAATTGATGTTATATAATAGTCTTTCTACTACCAGGAGTTCTTGGGACTAAATTCAATCCTTTGAAGGCTTCTAACTTTAAATTGGTATCAAATATTCATCAATAAGCTTTTTGTTTTTATAAGGTTCCTAAAGGAGGTTCGCTCAGATGTTTACTATGTCGATTGAATGTCATCCCAATAGAAGGGCTTCGCTATTGACTTTGTTTTGTTTTAGGCTCTTGATTATCGTAACATTGGACTTGCTATAAATTTCGACTGAGGACTTTGGGTGATACAATAGATTTTCTGTTCAATTCCATTGTTCAAATAATGTTTAGTGTACTTTATATCACAAACTAGTTTTTGTTTTAAATAACATGGTGAAGAAGTTTTGTTAGTCTGAGTTTATGTAACTAGTGGGGATTACTGAAAAAAAAAACACACTGGTGGGGATTTTTCGGTGGGGATTTTTCGGTGGGGATTTCTGGAATAATTCGGCTATGGGTTGGTAAATGGTTTTTAGATGCTTAAAATATAACGAGTTCTAAATAGGACTATATATTTTGTTTCTCTTTAAACTTATTATCTATAAGAACTACTCTCACGATCTATAGCTATAGGTATATATTTGACTTTGCTGCCTAGATATGTCGGCTACAGGTCTAGCAGACTCAGCTGATGTGGAATGACATCATAGACAAAGCGGCGATTTGTTCAGTCCACACGTTGGCTTCGCGCCAGACATCCATTCTTTGAGCTTTACACCACTATTCCATTATCCTAATAGACGCCAGCATGGAAAGCGGATGCATGGCGCACTTACATGGTTAATGAATGTGCATCCTCGGTATTATTCTATATAGAAACGAGGCGTCTTTGCAGCCTACTGCCGTTTTATGCAACTCTAACCGATTTTACTCTATTATTCTCTGTGAAGTATTTTTTGGAAGTGTCGCCAAACATGCGAACCGACTTAGCGCGAAGTGTTTTGTTTTGTCTTTTGACATTGTTAAGCTTTGAGAAAGATTTATATACGAAATTTTGTTGAGAGATCCTTTTTGTGTTTAGTGAAGTTCTTGCTAAGTGTGAATTATGTTCCTACATGTGGTATAATAATTATGTATGTAAAGTACTGTTCACTTATGCGTAGGACGGTTTTGTAAAAATTCAATAGCTTTTGCCTTTTGAATTTTGCTTTTTGTTGGCTTAAACCTCATGAATATTGGTAGGTTTATTAAAATAATAGTGAAAGTCATGGACTAAAATCGACTACCATAATTCATGTTTAAAGGTATCATTGAATTTATGAGAGATTTATCCAACATAAAATGAGAATCAACAAACGCACAAGCTTACCACATTCAAATTATAATGGTGCCTACTTGATGTAATGGTGAACGTTAAATCTTTTACTAACTCATATGACAATACAAGTACCGCTATCACCGCCGAGCCGACCCGAGAACGAGCGTAACTCGTGCCTTGAAAATAAATGAGGGCTTGGAAATCTTAAATTACGTAATCTAGGGCTTGGCTTACTCTGTGAACATAATTCTTGTACACATTATGCATTAGTTATAGAGGGTATTAGACATACTGAATACGGTATACGACATCTAGGGACAAGAAACTTAGTGAGTCTATAAATTTGATTAATGATTTAGACCAGATCGTCTTAATATTACTCAAAGAAAATAGTAGCTAAATTATATACCAGAACGAAACGAAGAAAATTTACTACATCTAATATACATCTTATAGATTGAAAGAGGGATTGCAGTGACATAAATGTTGTTTAGAGTTTAGTTCACTCTGAGGGATAAGAAGCGCCAAGAAAAGCTACTTCTTGAACTCGAACAACTAACTAAGTTTCTTTCATTTCGTTCCCATTACGGAACTCCTGCAAAACAACGTTCTAATTTTAAAATTCGCTTGCAGTTCAGTTAGCATAGCACACAATACCCAGTATACTGCCAAAAGGATTAAAAATACGACTATTGCATGACGCTACAGTTTGTCTTCCGTCTCCGAAATAAACGTTGCTCCATCAAGACAATTTACTGACGGAAAGGGATGTCGTCACGAGTAATGCCGCAAAAAGAAAATTTTATTATCAACCACGTATTTTTTCCTCCACCTCACAATTTCATGTTCTCATAGCATAAAGAGTTATTATTATATACGACATTGAACAAACAAGTGTTTGTTCGTGCTCGTTGAATTTCTTTTGAACACTTGAAACAATAAATTATTATTTTTTATTTGGTAATGTGTGTATTTTGTTTCTCTCTACATATCTTTACGGAATGTAGCCAATTAAGAGCTCATTATATTTTGAGCGGGCTTACGCGTCGGTCTATCCGACAACCTGAGATATGTCCATGAGAATATATGTCTGCTACATACGTGGAGACGACTAAGCGAGTATTGGAGATCGAGAGGATAGTCTGTACCGCAGCCTCTTCTGCAAAGAAGCAGGTGTAAACCTACCAGCTTGCAAGTGATTTTGGTATGAACCACAAAGATTTAAATGGAGCCTAGTTAAAGTAATTGCCATACGCTATATACTACTCTTATGTAGGTACCTATAGATTCAATTTCTTAAATTGTTATACTTGTGGCAGGTAAAGTACATAATCAATATTGTTTCACCATTTGTTTAACGTTTAATGTATGTCCTTTATATGCTTTTAATTAATATAACTAGAGATAAGGCAAAAAATCAGATAAAGTATTACTGAAGCTAATAAAATGAAATTTATTTTGCTCCGTTTCACCTAAAACTTTTATTGCTATCATGCCTCAGCTGTTAGTTGGTCCCAGAAGTCTCAATGCTAGCTTTAAATAGAGAGAATAAATCCTCTTTCATAATAGTTTAGAATGGAAATCTTGTATAGTATTTAATTTGTCACTTTGGAGTTCGGGTCGACCTTCCATTTTTTTCTTAGGATTTGATTTTATTTCTGTTTATACGGAAGGGACTATTGTATACCGTATGCTCCACAAAGACCTTGGCTGATTAATGAGTGAGGCTCAAGTGCTGGTTTCCCTTTCGAGGCAATAGGGTCAGATTTGCCACAGATTTTTATTAAGATAATCTAATCTATTACGAATGATTTAAGAGAGCGGACTGCCGACTGTCAGTTCCAGATTTTATACTTTGGATGCAACCGGGATTGGTCATTCGATGGTGATGATAGCATATTTGTCTTCTTAGTGTTCAATTTCATAGATACTACTACTGTATGTTAGTAGTAGCTGCAAAACTTCATTCGTAGTGTCGGTCTTTGAGATTCTACACATGTTGTGTTTAAACCTACATAACAAAGTAGACAACGGCATAATTTAGATATAAACATGGTGTTATAACGGCAGTACAAAATGGAACGTAACAATTAGTGAGACCGCAGTGCCTCGTCATATCAGCCTAACAAGCGCTTTATTCAGCGGAACAGCGTATCACACACCAAAGTAATAAAGTCTTAAACATAAATCCATTGTTATCTCTGGCGGGAAACGTATACGCACAGTATGTATGTACTGCTACGAAACGAACCCAATCTGCATAAATTTGCAGTTGACCCTGTTATTACAACATACACAAATTTATATACACGACAAATTTGATGCCGTTTTGCTTCGTGAACGGTTTCAAAATGATTTCGTACGTAAAGTTCGCGCCCGTCGCTAAAGTTGTTTACGCGGGAAGAATTTCTATTGAAATCAACTAACGTTTTTACATAAATTGAGTATCGTGTTATCGTCTTGGATTTAAAAGAAATCAGAATAATATAGGTGTTGAGATCAAATTAACTCTGAAATGAGGAGTACAATTGACGTACCTTGCGAATGCGGTTGATATTACATTTTAAATTAATCTAGTGATAATATTAATTCAACTACGTTTGTGTAGTTTTTAACAATATTTTACCAACTATTGCGATTGTTCCGATGAGTTCGTCCTATTAGTACTCTCTTTTCCCATAAAACACGCCGAGGTGTCACTCTCATACGATGCACTATCAATAATTTTATACAGGACGAAGCGGTTCGGCCCTTTTTACCCGACTGCGCGACGCAAAGGAGGGTTATGTGTTTATCAGTCTATGTATGTATGTTTATTTCTATGTGGCGTTCTAGAGACGAACTGCGTAGGCCGATTTTGATAATTCTTACGTCAATCGATTCGTCTTAACCTTGCGAGTGTCATTAAAGACATGAAAATAATCAAAATTCACCACAGCGACAATAAGACGCCATATTGTAAAATGAAAAAAAAAATAGTCGATGTACTATGTCAAGTGGGGTGTCGTTGAATAGGTATTTTAAAATCATCTTTAGGTTCCTTTTATCATTTTTCATTTTAAATAATAGTTTAGGATATATAACGATTTAAAGTTGTTTAACAAAACTATAATTCTCGCTAATTTTCTTACTTAATGAATTCAGTTTTTATTTCAAGTATAAACGATATTAAGGAAAAAGATATACATGTCATATCATAACTAAAATGTGTAAAATAAAACAAATGATGAAAAAATAAAAAAACCCGACTGCCACTGAAAAGACTGAAATAAGTTTGATAGCAGGCGGTACCCATTAGCCAATCATGAACCGAAAGAAAATTAATGGGTACCGCCTGCTATCAAACTTATTTCAGTCTTTTCAGTGGCAGTCGGGTTTTTTTATTTTTTCATCATTTACTATACTGCTGATAAGGCCGTTATATACCTACTAACATTATTATTTAAAATAAAAGAAAAAGCCACTTTGCTGAAAACGGACAGCTATCCCTATTCCTTGGTGAAGGGGACGCAGTACGTGTTGGTTACTAATCGGGTTACTTTCAAGATTTACAAGTTTTCACTAACGTAGTTTATCACGTCTACCATCACGATGTCCAGGCCCTTTTTCAAATTTCCCAAATTCAATGATCAAGATAAACAAAAGTAACTTGATACTTAGTCTATTTATCTATGGTTACTTCAAATTATCAAATCCTTGACATCGCACATAAATGCCTTGAAAACCTCCGCAAAAACGAAATTACGTCTCAATCAAGATGATGATGATAATGACATAAAATTATAAAATACATTTTAGTATATCGAAACTATTATCCAGACCTATTATACATATATTAGTCAGTACACTATTAGACAAACCGTTCCGACGGGAACACACAACACAGTTTAGTTGAAGGGATTACGCGAAATTGGTAATTTGTGTTCACTAATAATTTTTATTTGCTTAAGAATTTCAGCAAGGCCACTGTGTCCTTCCACCTGTATCTCGCGGACCTGTGTAGGGCAACAGACAATGCTGTGGCCGTAGCCAAAGTATTGGGCCGACATAATTTAATTGATTTGACGAGCCATTGATGCGAAGAAGAAGCAAGACAACTTTAACACCAAATTTAATACAACATACTAATAAGAATAATGGCCATTCAGGTGATTTATCTTCAACTAGCTTTTGCCCGCGGCTCCGCCCGGCACCACTAAGACTTGGAATTCCCTGCCAGCTCACGTGTTTCCTTCTTCCTACAGTCCCGGGTCCTTTAAGCGGGGCGTGAAAAGGCATCTAATGAGGCCGTCAAGCTGAGTGCCACCACTGTTAACATGGTAAATGTTTACGATGGTGACCCTCTCTCCGAGACTTTGCCTTTAGCTTAACATCAGGCGAGGTGAAGTCAAATTGACGTGTCCTGTATAAAAAAAAAATGTATTTTCTCATGGTCTAAACTACCCCTATACCAAATTTCATCAAAATCGGTTCCGTGATTTAGACGTGAAAGAGTAACATACAGACAGACAGACAGAGTTACTTTCGCATTTATAATATTAGTATGGGTATTATGGGTAATCACCAAAATCATTTCAACCATCCAATATAAAACCTTTTTGAATCCCCTATTACATAATATCATCATATAAAAGCACTTTTTAACTTACTAGCCAGCATATCAATCTGGAACACTAGTCTCTTAAAGCTCTTGGTCGTTCGGGTTTATATGTTAAAAGTTCAATGAGATTTTGATAACGCGAGTGACCCAATTCACGGTGGACTTTCGCAATTTATGCGATACGATAACCATCTGACATTCTGCGTTACTCTTCCAAAATCAGTTCGGAAAACAAAGAGTTGATAGCTATAACGTTGTAATTAATTGGGAATGCGAAGCTATCTCGGTGAAACGATTGAAATCTGCTATCGTTATTGGAGAAATTTTTGGCTTTTGGCGATCTAAAGAGATTCTGCTGGCTCATTTTAAGATAAATAGTTAAGATTACATTTAAGAATTGAACGTTCCATAGAAATGCTTCCGGTAAAATATAGCAATACTAGCTTTTGCCCGCAGCTCTGCCCGCGTGGATGTCGGTTATCGCGACCAAACAAAGCCTATGTCCTTTCTCAAGGTCTAATCTACCCTTATACCAAATGTCATCAAAATCGGTTCAGTGGTTTAGGCGTGATAGCGTAACATACAGACAGACAAACAGACAGACAGAGTTACTTTCGCATTTATAATATTAGTATGGATTAAGATTGATAAACTGATCTATGACAAATGCAAAAAAAATAATCTCGCAGCTAAACTGGAACAAAAAGCTGCTTCATAGAATACCCTGCCTGAATTAGAATTTACAAAATAAAGATTTACAAATACTTCTAATACATAATCTTTTCACATACTGATCATTATACCACCAGTAACATAGGTTCTCGTTATCCCTTACAACTAAGCTAAATTACTAACATTAGAGTGAGTCCAGGTCGTTAATCGAGTACTAAGTGTGGTTCGAACCCGCAAATTTAACTTGAATTAAGTAACACAGGTAAGGTAAGTACAGTGTTAGTCACATGTAGGTATTTGCATTTATGTATATGTTACCGGAAATGTATAAAATCAAGGAATTGTATACAAATCCTAGGAAATGTGTGTTAATACATAGAATTCCTGCCGTTCCACTGGAAATGTGTGAAATAAATGGGTTATTGTCTATATTTGCGGATAATTTTGTGGAAAATTTATATTTTTGAATGAATAAAAAAAAATAACCACGAAGATTAATGCGGGAGCTTCGCTCCGCTCCGCTCCCGCACTAATCTTCTAACCTAATCTATCCAAGTTAAATTGCGTGGTGTGGAAACTGCGCCCCGACCTGGATATATTATAGGTTAGAAGACTGGAGCGAAAGCGAGGCTCCAGCATTAGCCTAAGTGGTTGCATTTTTTATAACCACCATCAATATTCTTTGATACCATTTCATACATTTCCTGCTGCGCACTCGGCATTGTATACAATGCCTAGGCATTGTATAGAATTCCGGATTATACACATTTCCGGTAAAATATATAAATAAAAATGAACTGCTTTTGTTCCCAAGCTAAATGGCTTGGATGATTGACGATAGATTGAGAAGAATTATTGTTTTATTGCAATCGCTTTGGTCAGTAAAGTTTGTAAGAAGCAATTTCGGAATTCAGGTAATACACCAGCTACGTATGTACCATGAATATAAAAACAATAGTGAAATTGTTTATATGTTTGGATGTTAGACCATTTTCTGAATTAATACATGATAGATAGATATAGGAACATTGACGTTAAATCTATAGGTAAGTACAATGTGGGCGTAACTGCTTTTTTTCGTGCGGAAGTCCCCACGGATAACTACTCCGCCGGAGCCGGAAGGATAGGTTATGTCGGACTCGAACCGACTAAAATCGCACGCCGCCTGAAGGTCGTGGTGCTAGGCCGGAGGTGAGGTTGTCTTCAACATATCCTTCACACCCCGGCAGACCCAGGGCCATCCCTTACGGTCTGGCCCTCCTCGGGTGGTGTGGGATGGAACATGTGCCCATTTCATCTTTCAAGTACTGCGGACTGTGCCTGCGCTGCTGCTTCTTCGGTAGAGACCCTCAAACGGCGAAAATATATCAAGTGCTGTCGGGAGAGCCGGCGTAACTGCAAACATTATCTAGTACAGAGTAAAATAATAGAGATCGAGTAGAGTAGACAATAGAGATGAGTGTCTAAACCAGAAAATATTAACTTAACAAAAGAACATTTTTGAATGAATTTTACAGCATTAGTATGCTACGAGTAACTATACAAATAGAATACATAAGGAAAAACCACCGTCGCCTTAAATACAGATAAGAAGGGAAATTTGAATCACATCGGACGTGTCTCGGTTGCCGAGTTGGTCAAGGCATTCCCCCTGTAAGGGAAAGAGCGCGGGTTCGAGTCCCGCCCGAGAAGATTTAGTTTCCCTATGTATTAAAAGAACATGTACTCAGACTACCACACAAATCAGTTGAAAATGGATTTATTTCAATGAGTAACATTCGCGTAAACTTCCTTAGGTTGTTCCGTATGAAGAGAATCTAAAAAGGTAATTTACTTTTTGCGCATTCTGCGCATGAAGCTTATATAAAATACATTCTACGTTCAAATTAAAGTTCACTTTATTTTTCTATCGTAAGCGGCCGCATTTAATAAACACGTCCGTTGAAGGCTCTATGAAAAGAACTTGAACTAAAAGAGGAATTAAAACCTCATTTCAAAGAAAATTAAACCACGAATAGTTAATGGATCTTAACTCGATTTTGAAACGCTAACTTTGTCAAGAGTGAGTCGTTGGCTTCAATAAGATTCAGACAAGTTTGGGAAAATTTGCTTCCTTTTAAAACGGTCCGCCATTTACCGATCTTGGAGAAAGCACTCCAAACAACACCGGGTCTGACTTTTATTTTTCACGAGATCCCTTTTGGATGGCTTGGCAGTAGAAAAAATAATTGTATTGTTATTGTTCAAGTTAGAATAGGACATTATATACCCTTTGTGTCTACTTATTAGAATATGGTAATTAGTAAAGATACAGCGAAGTCTACGTCCACTATAGGTACCTTGAATTAGACTCATAATAAACAGCAATTTGCTTCCAAAATGAACTAACACCTCTCTCATTTAACCGTATGCATTCAAATTAATTACACAAGCCAACTTATTAAAATGCTCTTACAAAGTAAAACGCCCGTACAACTGGGTAGGTACATAAAGAGCGTACAACGTGGTTTGTGCCGAGTGGCTTACACGCAAGTATTTGTAGCTCGAGGGCCATTTAATTTAGAACCTTAATGACGATGCGACTTTCAAAGAAAATCTTACAACAGGGAGCGTTTTAAATAGATCGCTTTGTTAGAACGTCAAGGATTGGCTTCAAATATTAAAGGAACATTTGTATTTTACGGAACGTCTTTGTGTCTGCTAACAGGGACCATACATTTTCTGAAAGACTATTGTTTTGGTTTTGGAATGTTCCTTTATGTTTTATTGACAAAGGGCTGGATTCAAACTGTCTCTGAAGGTTAGTTTATGAAATCTAGGTTGATAGAATACAGATACTTAATACTAAAATTATATGTTGTGTTGTTGAGATTTTGATAACATTCTCTGATAGTATGCTAAATTTCGGTATAGTTACAGCATCCCATATTTAAAAGGGGGTTTTTGGTTGCAAGGCTAGGTAGGGACCTAGCCTTCGCAATCAATAAGAGTAAAAGTAAAAAAAAGGTAATTTATAAAGATGCCAAACTAGGAAAACTAATAAAACTTTTGTGATCAACTATTTGATCACAAAAGTTCCGTCTATCTCCATAGTTACCTACTGTTCAAAGAAAAATTTAATCAAAATCGAAATTTAAAAAATCAGCTATTAGGTAAATCATTACAAAGTTCGTTTCTGATGACATGTTTTCTACAGTTCAGAAAATTAACGCAATTTGAAGGCACACGATAAGCGTTCTAAATGACGTCATTGCGATTTACCGGTGGCTCTGAAGGCAGGTAAGTAGAGAATTACCGTTTGACTTAAAAACACCATTTCCTTCTCCGAGGAAGGCTTAGTCATCATGGAGGTAATGTTAAGGCGCTTTTTGGTTAATGGAGTGCACCGACATCGCATTGCTGTCATACCCGGGTCGGGTGAAATAGCAGTGCGATCAGGGGAGATGCTAAGTACCGTCAGCAACAAAATTTGCTATATATATTACTATTGAATTACCAGTTGTACATTGCTGCTTTTGATTGATAGCTACCGGAGAGGTTTGACTTTTCCTTACCATTTTTTCTATTTTCATGCCTACCGTCCCGTTTTCCTACTGCCATGCCAGCGTAAATTGCCATAGGCCACCCGGCATCAAAGATGACTGACTTGTATTATTTTAAAATAATATATATACCTAATTCCAATTCCTCACCGACTCATTAAAATCAAAACAGTATTGGGCGTGTGAAATATACCGAGGGTTCAAAATGAAAGCTGCTGGTTTTATTTCAATTTCATTTTAAATTTTTCATTTATCGAAAACAGATGGCGTCCGTGTGACCTCAATATGTAACAGTGGTGGTATTTACTTTGGCAACTGCCTCGTGGACGAGGAATTAAATGGAATTCAAAAAGGGTCAGTTATGTCACCCGCTGTAGGCGTATTAATGATCACAGCTTCACGCATGTGAAGAATATTCCATGCGTGGGGAATTGTTTTTGTTTTTCTATATTATGTTTTAGTAACTCAACTTTTGGTTTGGCACATCGAGAAAGCAATACAATTGAGAATAGAGTAAATCAGTTTGCATTGGTTTTAAAGCTTTGTTTGTTTATTTATTCAAGAACCATTTACATTATATTTGAATTCATTTCAGTCACTAATACAATATATAAATCAAATTATCAAAAATTACATAAAAACACATAAAAAAAGAAGACAGAAATAATCATCACAACGTCAATAATAATGTCCTTCGTATCGAATAAAAACATATAATATAAATGAAGGTCTAAGAAATTTTTTTTTTTTTTATAATAACAATAATATTCAGCATATCAGACAGCAATAATAAGCATATCAGACAGCGCATGTCTACAGCTTGATATTTTTTAAAGTACTAGCGAGTATGTGCAACAGGGGATCAATTGTCACTTAAAATTTGATTAACCACAGCAGATACTTGTCAAACTATACATTATATTTCAGCCTATGATGATCCACGAGGCTATTAAAATAAAAGAGAAAACATCCAAACAGTCATTCACCTTATTAAATCGAAAGATAAGCAGCAAAATACAACAGGACTTAACTATATTGTGAGCTCATTCTGTGTAATTAGTAACACTACCAATTTTGGCATAGTTCGAGTACTTTGAGTTTTACCCTTCGAACTATGAGACAATTACCATCTTAGTCTTGCCGTGACTGTGGCCAATGATAAGCAAGTTTCGGTTGCAGTAGAGTTTAGTGAAAAAAAAATAAATAACATCAAATAAATCAAGACAAATTTTGCCAAATATAATTTTATTTCAAAGACTTAAGTACTTTCATTATAGCGCTCATAATATTTAACATATTATGTGCTATCAATACTAAATCTGCACGCCCGCGCCAAATCATTAAGTATTCCTCGTGTAGTTTTCACTCTCAAAAATAAATATACAAAATAGGTAGGTAAATTTAGACTAATCAAAATCAAGTAACAAAAGTAACGTACTAATTTAACAAATGCGGTCTCTAAAGAGCTATTGTTCCTTTTATTCTGAAGTAACAGTAGGTAATTTTATTTTCCTAACTATTTAGGGCGAGCTGTTTAAAGAGTTCCTCAACTTAAAAAGAAGCGTCTGTTACGAGTCGTCCTCTTCTGCAATTTAAAACGTTTAGAAGAAATTGAATTACTTTTACAACCGTTTGTGAATAGCCACGGTGCAGTACTGACGACGTTCCATTGAAGATTTTTTTTTTTAAATTCTTCGTTCTTCAGGAAAATAAACAAAGCAAATTATTCAAATTCAATAGTGTAAGAATTGTGCAATTACCACCATCTATTGACGCTTTGAAAAAAAAGGAAAGTTTTAATTGAACGCGCCAGTGCCTGTGTAAAAGCTTTTTGAAGGAAATAAAAATAAGAGAAATTAAATGCAAGCCAGTCTTTACTAGGGCGGTTTACACGCTGTACACTTACAAAGCGGCACTTAGCTCGGGCGGCGCTCAGTGACCACCCTCTGGCCCTTTTAAAACCTACGGTCAAGAGCGGAAAAATAAATTACAGCTAACGATAACACTAAATGAGAACTTGTGCTTAGAATTGTTAAAAACGGTAGACCAACTGAAAAAAAATATAAATATAAATATAAGTATTCCACAAAATTCTACACAACGCTATCTAGACCCATGGTAAGCTTTTATAGCTTGTGTTATGGAATCTAGAATGCGAATAAACATACTTATATACTTTTTTTTTTATAAATACATACATATTATACATAGAAACACCCAGACCAATGCAAATAGCCATATTCATGCATACAAATATTTGCACTGAGCGGGAATCGAATCCGCGCCTCCTGCGTGGCAGTCGCGTGCACTACCACCACACCACTGAGGTATATATATATATAACTAGCTTTTGCCCGTGGATGTCGGTTCCCGGCAATTATTCGAATTTTCCTCACGTTTTAAACCTTCCATAGACCTCTACGAACATTTCAAGACCAAGATAAGATAAATCCGTTCAGCCGTTCTCGAGTTTTAGCGAGACTAACGAACAGCAATTGATTTTTATATAATAGATAGAATAGATTCAAAGTCTAGATGTCCGGAACAGATTTGGGTACTTGACACTCAAGTGAAGTTGATGAAGTTGATCAGTTTCTTTATTAAACGGTGTGGAATTTTGTGTGAAAATATATGACGTCCCATTTCATGATTCTCAAATAATTTGCAATTAGTGGTTAGAATCAAGGAAACCCATAGAATTCATTCATAATTATATTGTATCCCCTTTTTTCTTATACCTAAGTATTTGAACGACCTCTTTGTCATCATAATGTCCAAAAGTTTTTAAAAGTGAGGAGATCTCTGGTACAAATTAACCACATCACACAGTGAATTTCCCAGGTGAAAAATTCAAGAAATACAAGTTAAATTAGTCTGTGTATGTCATTTAACGTGGGATGTGGATAGCAACAGACATTAAATTAATATTAGTACACGTTAATGTAACATGTAGCTGTCGCCAGTCGGGCCGTGTTAAATAGCCCTTGACGTGACTCGAATTTAACAGGTGGAATAATAACCGAGGGTGAATTTTCCGGGTAACGGCTGCGATAAGGGTGACAATAGGAATAACAATAAATATCGTGAACGACAGATACAATACTAAATTGACTGCTTTGTTACTTCATCAGTGATGTGAGTTTATATTCATTTAACACATTATTTAATGGAATATACAACAATGTTAACGGGAATTATACAGTCAGCCTGTGACCACGGCCAGTGTAACCTGATCAAAACGTCA
Organism: Eilema sororculum; assembly: GCA_914829495.1. Classification (NCBI taxonomy): domain Eukaryota; kingdom Metazoa; phylum Arthropoda; class Insecta; order Lepidoptera; family Erebidae; genus Eilema; species Eilema sororculum. The sequence continues at coordinate 10,649,574 of OU618541.1, forward strand.
GGCAAATCAAAGGTATGTACTCGTATGTTCGTATACCATGATCGCGTTAATTCCCGTTAACATTATTGTATATCCTGGAACGCGAGTAGTTTAGAAGTTATTATTTTATGGAAGTTGGAACGGCAGGCAAATCAAAGGTATGTATGTAAGTACCTATACCATGATCGCGTTAATTCCCGTTAACATTATTGTATATCACGGAACGCGATAGTTTAGAAGTTATTATTTTATGGAAGTTGTATTAAGTTATTATTTTATTGTTATATTATATTGTTTTGGTTTTAGGGTTGGTACCGTGTCTTAAAAGGAATCCCTTCGTTTTCTGTCGATAGACAGATGTGTCAGTACAAAACCCTTTTCTCGGAAACGTTTGGAAATTACAAATGTAAGTGCTGTGCTTTCCATCCTACTAAATTATAAATGTAAAAATGTGTGAAGATGTTTGTTATAAACATAAACGAACGCATCTAAGTTCAACTTAGGACACCGAGAGATTATAGCTTGAACTAACACATATACATCTTTTTTTCCTGGAGTAGGTTTTCATGGGCTACAGGAACGGAATCAAAATTCCACGTAGAAGGAGCTGCGGGTAGTTGCTAGTTAATATCAAATACTTAATACATAACTATTTATAGAAAGGAGAAGAAGGAGAACGGATCTTAGGCTCCAAAGTGCCTGTTATGGGTGCAACCGGGACAATATTAGAATGATGATGATGCTAGCTCTTGGGACATTATAACAATTCAACTTATGAGTCAATACAATCATTAAAAGGTTTGATTGTTTATAAAGCATAATTTTGGTACTTGCGCTAGAATCAAATGTCCATCGAAAATCTGTCGAAAGAGAATCATGAATTTTACCGAGAAGTAATGTCTTGCAGCACAAGTTAAGGTATCCCAAGCCATAAGTTTGTAGTTATATACTGTTGATTGATGGCACTTGATGGAATCCATTGTTACACATATTGAGAACACTTGTACTTTTTCCATGGTATTTATTATATTGATCCTGACCGGTTTCGCCTTACGGTATTCTCAAAGATTTACATTTAGCAAAGGTTTTGTATGTTCTAATTGCTAAATAGTCTAAATAGTTTGCTAAATAATAGTAGTTATGTCACAAATATACGAGACAGTTAACAACAAAGTTAAGTTTGTCCCTCAAAACAGTTTATCTGCTCTAGCAATGTTCGGTGCTTACATAGTTTATGAACTCCAGTAATGTTACCTAATTATTTTGGTTAATGTCGCTGTACTACAGTACAAGATACCTCCAAATGTTTACGGAACCCGAAACTGGTAATATGTCAGTAATATTATATATTATGTCATCCGCTCTTTTGCTCCTTCTTCCTATGAATAGTCAAATCAACCTAAGTATTTGATAGTAACTGACCGGGTAGACTGACTAGCTAAAGTGCGATTTTTTTGTTTTAAGAGCTCTATTTCGCATTTTAGCTAGTCAGTCTACAGATTAACGGATGGTACATCGTTAAAGTGTGGAAAACGGTAGACGAAATACTTTTTTCCACTTACGCACATTGTTCTCGAAGTGAAGCAACGTCGACGGACCCTTCTAACCTAATCTATCCGAGTCGGAGTACGCGGTGTCCACGAGCTACCTTCGCCCGCTTCCGCGCAGATGCATAATAATTCATGACTAACCATTGATTTAAAATGATTTATGTACTTTATTGTACACCTGATCGTTAATTTGCAAATTACCTAGGTAGTCTGCGGATTAACTAGTTAATGTAAGAACTCAAACAATTACTCGCACTTAGGTAATTCTGCAGAGTACTTAGTTAATCTACACTCTAACAGTATTTCGCACATTAACGGTAACATATACACATAAAATCTATCACCAAAGTTCGATATCAATTTATTTTAATTTTAAATTTATTACTCATTGGACTATATCTGTTACTTTTTACCCGACTGCTGAAGGAAGGAACCCTCAAACATTACCCATGTTTTTTATTATTTTTGGTATTAAACAGGTGCAAATTTTCACCTTCCTACCACCAACCCCATTTTTATATAAGAAAAAGCTTTTTCTGGGTCAGCTAGTCGTTGGTAGTATCAATATAAAAGAAAACATTCAATGGTTTCAAAGTAAGGATTAGATTCTACTGTAATTGCTGCTGGAAAACGATTAAAGCATTTATTCACAAAGCAGGGTACTTGCTATGTCTCAGGGTGGACGCAAGTATGGCCAGGACAGAGAGGATAATAGTGTGTTGCCTATTTCTGGACTTGCAACAAACCTTCAACTAAGTTTCTCACACGGTGAGCTGATGGGCACTGCAGTTCAAAAGGGTTCCAAAGGTTTACACCATCCGGGACATGTAGGCAGGACATGAAACCGCTTCCGTTGTTCAGACCGCTGTTGGCAATACGAGAATATTCCTCATCACTGTCGGGGTACGCCTAGGATCTGTCCTCAGTCAATTCCCAATCAGCGTGGTATTTTGATTATATAGCCTCAGAAACTCACTTCCTAACTGCCCATGTATGCTGTTAATATCAGTACTGGAGGCGGACAGCTTGGTGCAACATGGGAGGATGTGGAAGTAGAACGGTTGTGGTAAGCAGGAGTTGCGTCTCACTGTTAACTATAAGGTATGATTTTAAGCCACTCCGCGAAAATTTTACATTTGAGATATTCACCCATACAATTCAACATGTACTTTAATGTGATCTAATTTCTATCTGACGTATAGGAAATCACTAACGTGAAACAAGGATACAACCGGATGAGAATGTTCAATCCGTATTTCCAGATTCCGAATCGTTCGGTAAGCAAATAATTTATCAAAGTCATGTCAACTAAGAGACGGCTTAGGAGCACCTTTTAGAAAGTTTTATAGATCGACAGATGTATACATGTACGGATAAGTATATATGTGATTGATGTGCTTAGTACGTGTACAATGTTGTGTATAAGGAACAGTTGATTGATGAAAGTCGATTAGTTAAGCGGTAGTGTTGACCGTTTTTGTATTTTCGTATATTTGGTAAGAAATTACTACACATTGCGATCTTGACAGTGGTAAATTTGGTGAACTTTTATTATATTTTTACATTATATTCCCCGTGCCATTTATACAGCCCATTGACAAAGTGCTCGTTTCATAGCAATAGGCTATGCCCCCTATTACGTAGGACCGAGGAAATTATAGTTGATGAAATGAGGATAATATCTGTCTCCTCTGCCTACCCCTTAGAGAATTTACAGGCACATGTTTAGCGGGCCTGGGGGTGACGGGTGAAGCCGCTTGTCACCCCAGCAGAAGCAGGCCACGGCGACGGCGCGCTGAGAAGCGTGCCTCCCCATTCCGGGGGCAAGTCGGGGACACCGTTGTCCCCCCTCCCGAGGAGGGCTAGACCGTAAGGGATGGCCCTGGGTCTGCTGGGGTGCGAGGGATATGTCGATGACAACCTCACCTCCGGCCTAGCACCACGACCCACAGTCGGCGTGCGGTTTTAGTCGGTTCGAGTCCGACATAACCTCCCCTTCCGGCTCCGGCAGGGGGGTATCCGAGGGGATTTCCGCACGATAAAAAAAAGGGATATGTATAGCTCCAAAATCTACTTAAAAGTGTAGACATGACCTATGCTAGCAATTATTTTCGAACAAACCAATAACTAAGTTCATAAATTTCATTTTATTCGATCAATTAGAACGCCAGCTCAATTAAACGACTATAATATAATCATCCATTTCAGTTAACCAGTTGATTTGCAACGGATATGATACAATAGTAAATCAGTCAGACAATCGGAGGCGAAACAGATTGCAGGCTGTCGTTCAGAGTTCAGTCCACAATGATTTGTGTAACTAGTGTCCGTCAGGCCTTTAGTGTGCACATTGGCGAGGAAATTACATGCCAGCGGCAGATTGTGACCTGCTGTACACAGGTAGGACCGTGCCCTGAGCTCGAAACCCTAGTTACTGTTTGTAATGTTGAAATAACAGCTGGCGGTAATTAATTTTGAATTTGGAAGGGGAAGTAGAATTATTAAATTGATACCAACATTTTTGTTTTGTACAGGCTGTGTAATACTGTAGATTGATACACAATTATATTACTTTTAAAATCCATATAGATGTAACACATTGTACTTTTATTGATCACCCTATTTTTATGTTTTGGCTTATCTCCGAAATAGCTGGACTGCATTTGCACTGACAAATAACTAATATTGTAAGGCATAGCGTACTTTTATATTAATAAACAGGTTTTAAGGTAAAAAGAAATAAAACCTAAGCTCATACAGACTAAGTCGCTCATATTGCTGGTAAAAATAATATCATGATGGTTATATAATCACAAATGTACACAATTTTTAAAAAGTAAATAATTAAGGGTCACCTTTTATATGTCCATAAGATAAGATTTATTATTACATGGAATATTTATGTTCATTCGTTAGAATTTTTTTATAAACATCCATCAAACGAACATTTCATGAAAATATCGTTTGAATCATTCGTAAAATAAAACGTATTCGAAGCGAATAAAAATTCTTTCTACAGCAATACGGAAAGAATAACTTCACACTCGAATGAATATCGCGGTGACTGAGCAATCACGCTGTAGGAAAATATTTTTGAGGTTCAGTTTGCAAGTTTAAAATACAAATTACATTGGCTGAAAGAAATAACATCTTTAAGAACTTTATTTATGGTAAACTTCGTGTTAGAAATTGGGTACTTGACTGTCAAGCCAAATCAGTTCTATTGTTAAACGTCAAAACGGTAAGAAGTTCTTCAAGTGCCTCTTCTTCCTGAAGGGTGACTGTCAGCTTCCTAAATTGCTCTCTGTCAGCAGCTGCTCCGGTTGGCTTGACGGAGGCGATACCAGTTTACTTCCGAATGTTCCCCCAACCACGGCTTTGTTGGACACCCAGCGAACTTTTTCCCTTTTTCTTTGCCCATTATTTATTATTAGCAGCCTGTAGTTCTATGAAAACTAACATGATATAAAACACCTACTTATTCTCAAAAACAAAACATTGTAAAACGAACATTTACTTATTTAATAAGCTCAGTAATAATTTATTTTAACTATAGTAAAGTACTAGTAAAAGTAATATCAGTCTGAAAAATGATTGTAGTTTAAACGAACTTCAAGCAGATTATAATATTCAATCTAAATTTACCGTAAATAGTTTTGATGGTGTGGTCAACCATACCATCGCACCATATGTATATAACTATATATAGGTATCAATACGTAAACTGAATATCCTTCTTTAAAAATACCACGTATAGGCTAAATTTTAGAGAAATGAAAATCACTCATGATTATGCACCTAAATTACAGTATACATAGTACTTACAAAAAAGGCAGTAAATTAAAATTCAAAAATTAATAGATTTTTCCATAAGTAAACAACATTGCTGGTAACAGAACAATTTCTAGTTCTAAATTCAAACAGTTTCACGAACTTCAGACGATTACATTTTCATGAAATTGTACCAATTACGTAGCGATTGTGTTTGAAATGTTGGGAAATAGTTTGTAATAATGTCCGGTAGCTACGAATTACCGTGCATTAAACTTAGTAGCGTAAAAGCCGTAACCATTTTTGAATATGATTTTACCACATATTCTGAGATTGTGAATTAAGTGTTACCTACAGCAATCAACTTATATTGCTTACTTATTTGCAAAACTTGCTGTTTTCACAGTACCTGTTTGTGTAATGAAATGAAATGAAATGAAATAATTTATTTGCCAGAATGCAGGTAAACAAGGTGTAGATTTTTTTTGTTACAATGGCCCATTTACATCCTACCATTATGGTGTGCAAATATTCCAGTGAATTAAATTGCTTTAGTCTTACAGCATGCATGTACCTAATCATTATCCATTTATTTAATATCGGATTTGTATATAATTATTTATTTATTTATATTGTCATTATATTGATGTCAAATTCATATTACTGTCAGTTTTATATTAAAGTCATAACATTATTTTAAATACTCTAAATTACATTAAATTAAATTATTATGATGTCAGATCGCTAATAATATGAATCATAACTTTTTTTTTTATAAAGGTATATTAAAAGGTAGGTATATTAAATTATTACATTATCTGTTAGTTATCTACCTCACGGTGTGTCATGAACTCATTTAAATCGTAAAAACATTCTTTTTGTAACCATTGCGTCAATTTTCTTTTAAACATAGTTTTATTTATTTATTTATTTATTTATTTATTTATTTATTTATTTATTTATTTATTTATCTAGCTTACAGCAGGTAAATTCTTAAAAGTGTTCGGTAATTTATTATATACCTTTATAGCGTTCATGTATGAGTTCCTTTTATGCAGTTCCAGCCTGCATCGTGGTACATATAGCCTATATTTATTTCTAGGAACCACATTACGTTTAATAACATCGGCTTGTTTACAGAAGTGTGCCGGATGTTTTTGTACAAATAAGCATAACTCCTTAATATACATGGATGGTAGCGGCAGAATATTATAGTTTTTGAACAGAGGCCTACAACTATCCATGTTCCAGGCCCCACAGATGGCCCGTATACATTTTTTCTGTACTCTAAACGCTCTCATAGCGTCTACCGAAGTACCCCACAGCAGAAGACCATATGAGAGTACTGACGAAACATACCCGTGATATGCACTAAGAGCGGCTTCTATCGAAACTGTTATTCGTAATCGTTTTATCGCATACACGAATTTGTTAAGCCTGTCACATACATAATCAATATGTGCCTTCCAGTTACAATTCTGGTCTAACTTTATACCTAGAAACATAGCACTTGGAACTTGTTCTATGATAGCATCATTATATTTTACATTTAGATCTATTGCCTTGCTATTATGCGTCTGAAACTGAACCATTTGCGTCTTCTGTATGTTTATTTGCAAATTGTTAGAAGACAGCCACTGTACAATATTGTTTATTGCTTCGTTTATTTCTAGTTCATAAGTATTTACATTTCACATTTTACAATAAGAGTTGTGTCATCAGCGAATAATATTGTGCTATGTCGAGTAACATTTGGGAGATCATTGATGTACATTAGAAAAAGAAACGGTCCTAGCACACTACCCTGTGGCACACCAAAATTATTTTGCCGGTAGCTACTTCTGTAAATTGTGTTTTCATTCCCATGCACTCTAGAAATTTCCACACATTGTTGCCTACCGCTTAAGTAAGCTCTCAACCAGTTGTTCGCATTATCTCTGATCCCATACTTTTCCAACTTATATAAGAGCAATTTGTGATCTACAAAGTCGAATGCTTTACTCATATCTATGAAAATTGCCGCTACTGGTAAACCGTCGTCAATAGTCTGTGTAATCGTTTTTACCAGGTTAAAACATGCGAGTGAGGTGCTACTATTATTTCGGAAACCAAACTGTTCGTCTGTTAATATAGCATGGGATGTCGCAAACTGTTGTAGACGCTTCAGCATTACCTTTTCAAAAATCTTCGAAATAACTGGTATCAGTGTTACTATTCATGTCAGATGTGCAGCCTTTTTTAAAAAGTGGTTTTACAATTGATGTTTTTAGTAAGTTTGGAAAAGTGCCCTCTTCAAATGACATGTTTATTAGATAACACAGAGGTGGACTAATGTGTGCTGCACATAGTTTAATTACTTTTGTCGTTATTTCATCTATCCCTGTTGCATTAGTATTATTCAAACTATTAATTACTCTAAAAATTTCCATATTATCACTTGGTTTAAGAAATATAGTCTTTTCATTATTCATTTTAATAGTTTTATTTATCTCGTCAATTCTAAATTTAAAATCATTACTATTAGTCAATTGAATATAAAAATCATTAAATAAGTCACTTAGTTCCAAAGGGTCTTCATATGTCCGGTTGTCTTTAGTTATTGTGTCTATTTGTGTTTTCATATTTTGGTCACCAATGTTGTCATTAATTACTGCCCATGTAGCTTTGCATTTATTTGTCTTAGTGTCAATATATTTCTTGTTTTGTAACTGCTTAGATTTATGTATGCATTTTTTTAATATATTGCTATAGGATGTATATTTTTTATGTAATGCTTTTCTCTTTACCTTATCATGAACTTGTTTAAGGTATAAGTTTCTTTTCCTTACACAAGATTTTTTTATACCTTTTGTTAACCATTTACAGTTACCTTTTTTTGTTGATTTCTTCACTTTCTTCATGGGGAAACACAAATCAAAGAACAGTTTAAATAGGTTATGAAATTCTTCGAAAGCTTCTTGCAAGTTACTCTTCTCATACACCGTTGAAAACGTAAGAGCAGATATACACTCTAAAAATCTATTCATATTTTCTGTACTATAGCCTCTGACCCTTTCATACCAACTGGTTATTTCGTAGTGTTTGTTAGCTTTGATAGAAAGAGATTGGCCTGTATCATGATCCGACAACCCGAGGCGATGCACTTCCGCCTTAACATGCTTGATGTTGCTAGCAAACTGATCCAAGCATGACTTTTTTCTTGTTGGTGTTTTAATGTGCAATTCAATGTTAAAGTTCTGTAATATAATTTTTAACTCTTTACAGTGCTGGTCCGGTTCCAAAATATTTAAATTCCAATCACCGCAAAGAATATTTTTTTTCTTGGAATATTTAGTAAGCCATGATAGTAATTGTTCTAACTTTTCAAGAAATAGCCTTACGTTGCTATCAGGAGTCCTATATAAACAAATAATAATTACCTTATCTATTTCTATACCGCAACCTTCAAAATGGAAATCACATGTCAAGTTATTTAGATAAGTCAAAGATTTATATTTTATATTGTAATTTACCATAATACATACCCCTCCTCGATTTTTCTTACGTGTATACAATGAAGCTATCTGGTAACCGGGGATTTTTAAATGTGTTTCTGTATTTTGTTCAATAAATGTTTCTGTCAGACATATTACATTTATTTTCAGCCCCGTTTGTGAAAACTGGCCTATTGCACACAACAACTCTTCACTTTTATTTATGGCACCTGCAATATTTTGATGGAATATTCTAAAATTAAAGTTGTTATTATTAGAGTTGGGGACGAAAACATTCCTTCGCCTGTGGGGTTGTATTCGTGTCAAGTTGTAAATTTAAACTCTTTTTTAACGTTTTAAAATAATATGGTATGGTTCCCCTTCTCTTCTGTGCCTTGTTCAACGTGCTGATATCTAAGCTAGGTTGCAGACAATGTTCTCCCAATGATACTTCTTTATTAGGAATATTATCATAACATATAGGAATATGTTTTTTAGGAATAACATTATTACATAACAAGATATTGCTTGTTTGTATTGCGACACTTTTGCAATTTTTATTATAGGACATGACATTTTGACCATGTTTCAACGATGTTTCACAGTAATTATAATATTTTGTTCTATAACTTATATTTAAAATTTCCGTTAGCAAGTTCCTAGATGCGTACAATTTATCAGAAAATCTCCTATCACTATGCATAGCATTGTCCAGATTAACAAACCTTGTATTATTCTTAAAATTAGAGCAAATATGTTTTAGTGCTAGATTTAATTTATGTTCGTTTAAGTGCTTATTCCTGGCAATACTGCCGACCAGTATGTTTGTATGCTTAAGTTTGAACAGATAATAATATAAAAGAGACTGTATTCTTAATACGTTGCAGTCATTAGAACCTCCCAATATAATTATGTAATCTGCGCTAGTAAAGTCCCGGCAATCGGATTCGCATGACGTCAATAGGTGGTCAATATGTGCATGTGGTTTTAAGTAACTGGTCACAGTGTAGTCGTGCCCCAACAAGTTTTGTAGTGTCTTTCGTACTCCATAACCGGCCTGGTCAGCGAAAATTACTACTCTGTGTTTTCCATTATTCTTCAACTTAACAATGGTTTTATTTGTGTACTTTTGGGTCATTCTGGTGGTTTCTATTGTGCCACTGTGCGGTGGTAGTTCAGAATTAAGATTGGTATTTGGATTAAAGTAGCAAGAAATATTCTCCAATTGAGACTGAACCAATTCAGTAGCAGCATTGCCATTTGTCTTTAAGTTGGTTAATTCAGCATTTACTAAGTGGTGAGATTGTTTGCGCTTTGGAACCATTGGTGTTCCATAATTTCCTGATAATTCTATCGGTCTGTATTGTTGTAGTTCTGTGACTAATTGCACCTTTTTTCTTGTAGGCGTTATCGTTTTATCCTGTCTTGAAGTGATTTTGCGCTCCGAAGTTGGGCTCATGAAATTTCTAACAGAAGTGTTCAATTTTTTATATGTTTCCAATATGATGCTTTGTTTTTGTAGGTCCGCTTTTAGTCTGGAATTCTCCGTATTTAAATTTTCTATCTCTCCGTGAGCACTTTGTAATTCATAAGTCAGTTCTTTAATTTTTTCCAGTAAAACCGAATTAGTTTGACCACAAGTATATGAAGAATTCTGTAGACTTCTAATAGTTTCATCAAATAAGCTCGAATCATCCTTTCCCACAGTCAAGTCATTCCATGAACTAGTTCTAAGTGGCTTACGGAAAGTTATGTTTTCATCCATTCTTATGCAAAACTTGATATATATAAAAGTAATAAAAGCTCCGAAACCACAAAAAGTACTTTGTAATTATACCCCCCCGTCCATCATATTATTGTATTTTAGACAGATGAAAGTAGTGATTGCATGAAAATTTAAAATGTCGACAAAGTCAAAAACCTCGATTAAAAAAATATTTATCGATAAATGAAAATACTATGGTAAATATATGATTTCATATGGAATTATTATCTATTATCTTTCTATAGATAATAATAAAGCAGAACTTAGATTTTTCGTGTTTGTACAATTTACAAATATAATAGAAAACGATTGTGGGCCATAACGCATACGCTAATCTCCAAAACAAAACAACTGACTTCTAGAAGAATATTCCAACATGCTGATTTCCTGGTATTTATTGAAGAGTTCCGTGGCCTGTCTCTGAAACCCATCATCAGATCTTTATGCAAATTAAATGGGACCATTTTGGAATAAACCTCTTTCGAACAAAAAAAGAATTTTGACAATCCGTCTACAAATGACCGAGTTACAAAAAACATTTTTCCGTAAAAATCATACAAATATAAAAAATTACAAACATCCGAATTGTTGTTTAGAAATCGGTTAAAAACAGCTAGTTAGGTAATATGAAAAAAAAAATTCTGTAGTCGATATCGATGACATTTTCAAGTATTATAATGAAAACACATTCTATTGACTAACTACATCCCTAAAATTGCTTTCTGGCTGACGTGATGTTGTCAATGAAAAATGACGTATTGGCGCCCAATTTTTGTTAGGATTTTCAGGTGTTGACGTTAGAACAAAGTTATACCGACCACTGTCAGTGAGCTGTCTAAAATACAATAATATAATGGACGGAGTATAAATAACAATATCCGGCTATCAATTCCTATTGGGTGATCATTATTAATTAATCATCCTAGAAGTTCAAAAATAATATCCAAAGTGCAGGCTCGAACCGACGGCTTCACTGTCGGCAGTCGATATGATATCAGACTACGCTACCGACTCAACAACTTAGCTTGATGAAATTAGCAAATGTATGAAACAGAAAATTCTTGAGTGGTTTCTATGCAATTAATAATACTGAAATATCATTATTATTCACTGATTTCGCAAGTCACTGCCGTGAGTTTTTGAATTAAATTTCTGTATGCTAACGGAATTTTTGAGAAGATTTTTATCAATAACTTTTGTACTGGTTAATATTTCACACCGACAATTCTGCACTATCACTATTTGTACATTTCCGAATCTTTTGGTATAAGTTTGTTTCCACTTTGATCACTTTTTACCACACTTTAACTTTTTATTTTACGGAACAATCAACTATAGGTCTTTACTGTTTGAGCGCGAGCGCCATCCCCCCATCCCCCTGTAGGTGGGTACTATATTTTTCAACAACTATACTTACCGCCAAAATTCCTCAAGGTGTACATAACAGGTTTAAGTTTGGTGTTGTCAAGTAGGAATATCATCGAATACATACTTAAAGCTATAAAATTCAATCAACAAAGAAAAGGAATGAAGAATTAGCCAATTATCAGGTGTAAAGGAATACGAAAGTAATCAACAAATGATAATAAATTTATGGCTTTCAGTACGATGCGGTGTAAAAGGTACAATAAGAGATTATATATGCTACAGGTACGCTATGGTTCAACATTGTGAGCTAATTACATTTGCTCGCTCTCAAAAATGTTGTATTTCTAAAACTGTGTATGTCACGAGTATTTAATTTCAATAGCGGTTCCTGCGAAATGGCAACTACATTTAATTTAGTTTTTAGTAATATTCTGAACTGGATGTTTCTTTCCAATGATTTTTTAATTTTCGTTGTGGTAAGTAGTGTACATACCCAATATAATTTACTTTGTTTTGTTTTTGTCATTATTTTTACAAAGCAAGTACAGTCAGCGTCATAAATATCTTGACAACAAAGTCTCAAAATTATCTTAAAGTCTCGTATTCAAACTGTTTTATTGATTTAAATTCTATTATTGTCTGAACTAAACGTGCGTGCCAAATATCAGAACAATCCGTCAACAGGAAGAAGGTATAAAAAGAAATTAAGATCGTTTTGAGCTGCTTTGAGCACTTTGTACATTAAAATCTTTCTAATGCTGACTGTACTTAAATGAAATATTCGCATGAATGCTCATTACAAGTGAATTGTCATGTTTATCAGTACCTTTAGAGTCTATGTTGTGGTTGGGTTTCTCTAGTCACCTTAGCACCACGTAAAGCGGCAGTTGACTATTTTTACTCGAGCAAATTTATTTATTGGAGTCGAGACGTGAATTATCAACTTAACAAAGCAGGTACTTCAAATATAGCGAGGCCACACTGTGGATCGAAAATCGGGTTTAGAAGACATAGAAACTTAAGTTATCAACGCTCACTTTTTTGGCTTGAAATGGGTATGGTTGCTCAATACTATACTATATTGTTATGAGACCAATGGACGTAAAAATGAACGAGTAGGAATTTTTTAATGAAAATTTTGTATGGAGGAAACATGAAAAATGAGTATAGCTATGAGTATAACTTAAAAACATTACCCTCCTTCCTTCGTCAGTCGGGTAAAAACCACGACAGCAAGTTATGCCCGGTTCACATATATTATACACACAATAATGACGAGGATAATAGAGTATATTTATTTTGATACCGGATCTAGTAATGATTCCTGAAAATGATCAACAATTTAACTTGAATTACAACTAAGTACCTATTAGGCTAGTAAGTAAATAGAATTATTTACATACTAATATAGTTAGCCTATTCATTTACAGTAAGTTATTCTGTATTTGTAAAATATATCTCTACTTTTGTCTGGGTGCGATACAAAGGATGTAGTGTTGCCGCGACCTTACTAATTGCCTTATTTACCTTCATCCTTTTGCCTGCTCCTACTTTCTGTTCCCTTGTTTGGTTTTAATAAATGTTGTTCACAACAAATTAGTCACTTGCCACACTAAAGTGATTCTGCAACCGTTCTCCGACAGTCGTTTCTCCTTTGGACTGTTCACCGACAGGACGTTTCGTTTTTGAGAGATTCGTCGATAGAACGTTTCACCTATGGATGTTTCGCCGACAGAATGGTTCGTATTTGTTAGTTTCGACGACAGGACTTTTCAACTATGGAATATTCGCCGTCAGATCGTTTTGTCTACGATTGTTTCGACATGGCTTTTTTACTATTAAACTACAAAGCCACCAAAAAGCTACTAGAAAGTAGCGTTCGAGTAACCATATTTTTGTATTTTTCATTCTGCAACAAAAAGTTAGTTAATACACAGTTTTTATAACAAAAAGACACATATCACCTGAATTTATATCATGTTCCTCCATAAGTTACTATTTGTCTATGATCAGCAATTTACCTAAATTATATTGAGTAATCCGAGGTCAAATAGATGAAAAATACCTCAAATTAAAATAATTTTAAAATCAAAACATTAACAACAAAATTACTTTATCTTTACATATATACACATATTCACGTCTGTAAATTACCGAAGGGGTAGGCAGTGGTGTATTAGCACCCAATAATCGCCAATTATTATTTTCGGTCCCACGACGTAATAGGGGGTAAGCTTATTGCCGTCTAGCGGACTCTTTGTCTTGGACTGTATGTTTACTATCGGATGTAGAACAGCCCTATCCCTTAGTCACCTTTTACGACATTCCCTTATACAGCCGCTGATTGGACATTACTCGCAGATTCGTATGAGAAACACTATAAAATACAGGAGGATGTTTGTGCCTCGTCATCCAGACCCAATATATTTCTATTCTCGAAACAGCAAAAGCGTGCAGTACTAGTAGAACTCACAGTACCGTGGTAAACTAACATACCTAAAGACCACGCTATAAAAATAAACAAATACTTTGACTTGACCAACGAGTTAACCAAAAATGGCTATGTGGTTAGACTCTACGCCGTAGAAGTAGGAGCAAGGGGAATTCCAGCATAACTTATTTAAAGAATATCCCTGTATAACTTACTAGCTTTTGCCCGCGGCTCCACCCGCGTGGATGTCGGTTATCGCGACCAAACATAGCCTATGTCCTTTCTCAAGGTCTAATCTACCCTTATACCAAATTTCATCAAAATCGGTTCAGTGGTTTAGGCGTGAAAGCGTAACATACATACAGACAGACAGACAGACAGACAGAGTTACTTTCGCATTTATAATATTAGTCATCATCATCCACATAGAGACGTTAGTCCTGATTGCATCCGAGGCCACGGTGCCCTCGGAGCTCAGGGTCCGCCTTCCGGCTCTTCCTCCTCCACTTCGCACGATCTTGGGCATCCAAGGTAGTGAGACCGTTTTCACGCATGTCACCCTCCACGACGCCAAGCCAGCACTTCTTGGGCCTACCCCTTCTACCTGGACCGAGTGGGGGCGCCATTGCCAGGCATTTGTTACCCACGTAGCTGGGCGGTTTCCGCAAGACGTGGCCGCACCAGCGGAGGCGGCTCTCTTGTATTTTATCTGCGATGTCACGGACATGAAGGCTGCCGCGGATACGCGAGTTCCTCACGCGATCTTTACGCGTGACTCCACACATCCACCGCAGCATTTTCATCTCCGTGACACGCAGCATCTGCTTGTGTCGCTCCAACAGCGGCCACGCCTCACAGCCGTGTAAGAGGACAGGTCTAATGATAGTTTTATAGACCTGCCCCTTCAGCCTGACTGGCATTTTAGTGTCGCAAGTGACGCCAGTCATTTCCCGCCACTTAGCCCACGCGGCGGCAATACGTGCCTTGACGTCGTGGTCGATGTCATTTATAATATTAGTATGGATATGGATTTAAAGACCTCGAATTGCCAAGAGCTTCAGTAAGCTCTTTACTCAAACGAATATCTAAAACGGCGTTGATAGGATCTTACCAAATTTGGATAGGTAGAGGGGGGAACACGACTGACGGTGGAGGTGAGCGCTGATGCATCACAAGGTGGCCACCCTAAACCTACACCTGGGTCGCAAGTCCCAGGCGCCGTCACAGTGTTCCTCTCTGTACCACGCCATGGACCCGGCGACCGCACGGTGAATCCATGGAATGCTGAGAACCGGATCTCTATCTTAGTAATTTTTAATAAGAAGTATTTTTTTTTGACATAAGTAAGAATTTTTGGGGTTCTTAATAAGTATTTAATTTTTTAACTTATTACTTAAATATTGATACTATTCTGTAATCTGTTCTAATGTCTCCCATAAAAATTAATATAGTTAATATAGCAACAAAACGATTAAACAAAAATATATTTCCTTCTATAATAAAATACAATATCAAATGTCTCAATGACAAATAAAATTCTGTTAAACGTTCAGTGAATGTTCACTGAGCTTATGGTGAAATAAAAAAATATGATTGAAACATTGGCATAATGCCGAGGATTGAAAATCTTTTATTACATACTCATAATATTCGAAAAACCTATTGATTTTACTGTGTAGATATTTATGAACCGTTAAGTTCGTTCTTTTTATGTCTTCGAATATTATTTTGTCCTACTTTTCTCAGTAGTATGATTGGTACAGAAGTATATTGTTGTGGTATAATCCATACTAATATTATAAATGCGAAAGTAACACTGTCTGTCTGTCTGTAACACGCTTTCACGCCTAAACCACTCAACGGATTTTGATGAAATTTAGTATAGGGCTAGATTAGACCATGAGAGACGACATGGGCTATGTTTGGTCGCGATAACCAACATCAACGCGCGCGAAGCCACGGAAAAAAGCTAGTATGTAATAAAATAACACTGATTATGAGCCTATGAAAAACTACAATAATAGTAGACCGATGTTAATGAAGTTTCTTCTTCTTAATTCTTTATTGCTCACAAATAGTACAGAGGTAATACATTAAAAAAAGTACAATAACACGTACAAAGGCAAGCTTAACTTAGTATGAGTTCTCTTCCAGCAAACCTTTGAGTGTCAAAGAAATAAGTTATAATAATGAAGGGATTAAGTGTACGAAAGAAAAAAAAACAGTAAAAGGGTACTTATAGTAAGTTTCTTCTCATCCGGTTTCAAATCTTGAATAGGAAATCCATACTAATATTATAAATGCGGAAGTAACTCTGTCCGTCTCTCTGTCTGTCTGTCTGTCTGTAGGTTACGCTTTCACGCCTAAACCACTGAACCGATTTTGATGACATTTGGTATAGGGGTAGATTAGACCATGAGAAAGGACATAGGCTATGTTTGGTCGCGATAACCATCATCCACGCGGGCGGAGCCGCGGGTAAAAGCTAGTTTTATATAAACCTAAAAAATGATGAATTCTTTAAGTTGTAAAAACATACACAACTAACAATGTAGTTAAATAAATAAGATATCTGGCCTTATCCGCAAACGGTTCGTGTGAAGAGACACTAATACTTTGGCGATATGTAGAAGACTACGGTAGACATAAATTGGGGCTGACTTTGTTTTGCTTTGTGTTTAAATAAAATTAATTTGTCATCGTATCGTTCAGTACTGCCGTTATCTAAATTGAACTTCTAATATAGGGTGGAATTGCTTAAATAATAATATAAGTTACTTTTTTTGTATTATATGACCTTCTGTGTATGATGGTATCAGAGTACTTTTGTAAGCTTTCACGGCTAAATTTCTCGGGACTACTTCCCGAGAAATTTCAATATCAATAGTAAAACAGAGTTTTATACGCGAAAGTTAAAAATTAGTCCCCACTTGATTCATTCACTTCGAAAAGATGTAAGAAAATATCTCAAAACATTTAAAACACTTGCGAATCACACTTCATTCGTTCACGAATGAGAATCCACCGAAACGTAAATGGTTTTTATAAAGAAACGTTGTAAATCTTTACCGACTAGAGGAATAGACGGAGGCAGACGTTTTCGTATGCACACAGAGTGGTGCGCTCAATCAGTTTTCAAAGGAGACGGATGCCGACGTGAGATCAAAGGCAGCACTCGTTACCTTACCTCGTACACTTTGTTAGTAGCTTATTCTATACTGTAGTTATGGTCTAGCCAATTTTTGGTGGTTAATTAGCTGTTTCATTAGGTAAATGACAATATGCAATTCACTAAACTGAATTTGACATTACTTACAGTACATATCCAATGTACCAAAGTAGAATATAGAATTTCATCATGTTTATTCCATTATGTAACCGGTGAAGTGATTTATCAATCTATCGAAGAAAGTATAAAACAATTGATGTATTGGTACTTGATGGATTTTGTTTTATAGTTAGTTAACTGACCCGGTGAACATCGTACCGCCAATTTTTATAATCACACTATGTTAAGCATGTATTATACGTTTAAACCTAATTCTTGAATTTCTCTATCTATTAAAAGAAACCGCATCAAAATCTGTAGTGTAGTTTTGAAGATATAAGCATACATAGGACCGACAGACCCGGAGAGCGACTTTATACTATGTAGTTATTAGGATTGTTTGGTATTAGTCTGTGGATGCGGCGCAACACGCATCCGCGATTAGTAAATGGGTTTTCACGCAAATTGATATTAACTTCATGAGATTAGATAAAGTGGAGACTCATGTGATACTATTAAAAAACTCGTCTACGGTTCGAAGTTTTAACTCATACTGGTACTCTAAGAAACCTTATTATACAATTTTGTAAAATACTAATTTTATACTTATATTATAAATATATACTCACGAAGTCACTGCGATACTATAGCGGAACTGTGACACCTTCTGCACTTGAAGTGAATGTGGCAGAAATTTTAAAAAATATACCACCAACGTGTTGATTTTTCTGCGTCATATTATGTTCATGTCCCCGTTTCTTGACAATATTGCATGTAGCGCAGTGTTTGTCATTTCCTTTATTATGCTACTTTATGTTTGTTTATGAGGCACAATATCGAGCAATGACGGGTTATATTTCTGTATAACTGTGAATTTATTCGCTAGGGAACCCAATATCGCATTACAGCGAACACTATCTTGAGGTACAAGTAGACAGGTACTTTCCTAATTGAATGTGATGTTAAATTCTCTATGACTTAATTCAAATTAAGACCAAAGCGGTATTTTGTCCCCAATTATCTGATATAATTGAGAGTGCTTGTCATTTGCCACATCAACTTCAGGAACAGTATCTGTTTTATTATTCATATTTATCTCGAAGAGCGATTATAACCGTATTCCTACAAAGGATGTTTACACAGCCATCTTTGAGACGAAATTAAAGATATTATTACATTTCTCAAGCTCTTTCTCTTCACTTGGTATTTCCAGGAAAAAGGGACGAAATATATTGCAAAAGTCTTGCGTGTTTTTACGTTTCTGTTTCGTACGGGACGTGTCTGTATTCTGCGAGAATCCAAAGCCAAATAATATTAAGAGAAAAATTACATAGTGCGCTATAGTTTTATCGAAGTTTCGTAAGGGCCTTATCCTTTAAGGAGAATACATTTGATATGAATTTGGTATAGCCAAATCAATAGCAAGACATTAGAATTTCAGCAATGGACGAGATTCATTTTCAGTCTGAAGCTGGTTAGCTCTTATACTCAAACTGATATAGCTTGGGTATATGAGACCAGAGAATCACCAAGACTTTCAGAGCCACATTAAACTCACCAGCAACCCAGCAGTTTGATGTATGAGACTAGTGCTGGTTTTTCTTTTAAGGTTGGGAGGTGTGATTTACCATGGGGGAGAGGAGAAAGAGTAAACTAACTGTAAGATCCGTCTTTAAGGGCGACGGTGGAGCCATCTACCAACATTCTTACGAACTGAACTGATATAAATACGAACTGGACGGATATAAAGAGAAGGAAAATTTGAAATGAATCAGGTGTGGCTCAATAGCTCAATTGGAAGAGCATTCCCCCTGTAAGGGAAAGCTTGTGAGTTCGAGTCTCACTTGAGCATTTCATTTTTTCCAATGTTTTACGAAGGCTAAAATGATCCTAACCCAAACTAGGACACTGCTAAACAAAAGTATAGCAAGTACGGTCATGATGAATACTAAAAGGTAATTCGAGACTAGATGAAAACTAGTCCACGTTTCGCGTACGGACTCAAACACAACATTACAAAGTCGGTATGCGAAATCTTATGACTTATGACAGATATCCAATATTCCTCGAGGCGGGCGGACCGAGTGCAGTGGAACACTCATAGAACACAAATCAAGCGAGGAAAAATGAAGGAAGAGAAGCAAGACAAAGCGGCTGCTCGATCGACAAGAATTTCATTGTGAAATATGTGTTATTTTCTTTGAAAAATGAATTCGGCTTTTAACACAATATCTCAGAAAATGGCGAATAGCGTTCGTAGAGCTTGCATAATATACATGTACCTAGTAGTAGGTTAACATATTGAAGAGTTAAGCTATACTAGCTTAGGATGAGTAACGTAACAATTCTTAGCACATTGAGACACCTGGGACTTTAGTAACAACATATATCAATGCCCCTGGGTGTCTCTCTCATGTTAAGCCGTCGCCTTGCAGTTGCCTTACAAATATCTATGGTATTCGTTACAGGTAGTTAATAGGAGCTGTAAACATTGTTTGCAATGAAAACTTTTTAAAATGCAGTTTTCTTTCAAGCATCGGTTATTATTTACGCTTTTGTGTAAATAATAATTTTATGCAAGGTCGTGCTTGACTTCAACAGCATGTATCGCGTAAGTTCTTTCTCTGTTTTGTGTTTGCGCCATACATATTTTCTTTAAAACATCGGTTGTTATTTACGTTTTTGTGTAAATAATAATTTTATGCAAGGTTTTGCTTGATTTCAAAAGCATGTATCGTGTAAGTTCTTTCTCTGTTTTCTGTTTGCGCCATACATACATTGAAAGTTAAATAAAGGCTTGTACTGTACACCATACTATACAACTTCATCTTTACTACAGAACTTCGATATTGCCAATTGCCGTCCATACAAAAAGTGGACATCTCCTTTCGTAAACTGAAACACCGACCCCAACTGAGTTATGAAGGCCGGGGGCATTTCTTTTTTGTGTTTCAAAAGAAAGAAAAGTGTTATTGACAGCAGTCATCGACCGGCAAGTCAGAGGTCGCGGAATCGAGTCTCGTTCCGAGCAGATATTTGTGTGTTATTATATTTACTACTGTTCTGGATCTGGTCTTATTTATACATAATAATAAAATTCAAATAGCTAGTTAACCTATAACTTACTTGAGATTTAGATAGACCATGTGTGAAATGTCGTAGATTATTTATATAAAATCTTTTACATAGAAATAATGATCAGAATAAGCTATTATAACTTCAAAAAAATAATCATGCCGAAAACCATAGGAAGAGCAATATTTTCATAATTAATATTTGTTTTAATAGTATTGCTTCGATTTGCCATTGTTTCAAAGCTATGATTATTATTTTCAATGTCTAGTTGCATAACTAAGTAATTTCGATTACTAGTAGGTAAATATGCATTTCTAAAATATTATTGATAGATGCAATTAGGTAAATCACTTGTTTTTGTATCGATTTTCATTATAATAGATTTTTTATTAGTTTCATTATCTGCACCTGCAATCGCTATCCTATCACGCACTTACCCCACTACAAGTCAAAATGCCAATAAAATAGTACACATTCTGACATCACCTATTCAAAATTCGAATAGTGTGTAAAATCAATACTTCTAAATCTAAATATCTGAAGCACGGAGACTATCAATTTACCGGATAGTTTATTCACGTACGAGCAAAACCCGGTGGCCCCATTAATTCACGAAATGAACCGTCGATTAACGTGATCTACGCAAAGGTGCTAACTCTACAGACACTCGAACACGCTGTTATGATTAACTCTGATGAAGTAGGGTCGAGGAAATTAATGTCTTTGTTGTGATTATAAGGTCGTTGGGTATGTGATCTCTATTCTAGTGAGTATACGAGTTTCTGAAATATGGGCAATCATAAAATGAGTCATTAAGACTAATGAACTTTCGTGATTGATAGTTTTCTTATTCATAGGTAGAAAATTTAAAGATACTGTCCGCCTGGTGGAGCAGACGAGAGTCTTTAGCAGACAAAATCTGTCCACTTTACCCGTCCACTCCATCGGCAACAGCTATTGCAAGGAAAGAAGAGTGTTATTGCAAATTAGTCACTCAGCACTATAGCATGTAACCCAGTCGCCCTGTATCATATTTGTATTAAAAAATCCTTTTCACACGAAGATTGAAATGTTGATTACATTCAACAATGTACTAGCAATATTTAGTTAATAACAGTCTTTACAAGGTTTTGTCAACAAGTTAAACCTAAAGCAAAAAAGAAAAATCGGGGACTGACCCATGATCATAACTATTCCGCAACAATTACCTCTTTATTGAGAAGTTTCACACCAATATTAAACTAGTTCAGCTACAAAATATATCACAATAGACAATTCCTAGTAAAATTGAATGGCAGATCTAAGATTACGATGTACCCGACGATTAAATAAGTAATTTAATCTCATACTATATCAATAAATCTACTCAGTACATAAATAATTGTTTACTTCTGTGAGTATTGACCTAACCTACATGAGAGAATAAGACCTAATCCTCTCGGGAAAGCCGAGATCTCTAAGTTACTTCAGAGACGTGTACGTAATAAATTTAGTCCAAGTCCTACCTGGGACTTCTTTTTACTAGTAGATGAGTGAAATTACTCAATTGACTTAAGATTAACTCGGTAGTGTAATAGCCAGGATTACAGATCTCGCGATCATAGACTGACTCCTCAAGTAGTGTGTCACTTTTAAAATCAATAAAAAAAGCTATGACGAGTAAAGCAGTTGCAGATACACCTAACCACTTGCTTCACCACAGGTGGAACAAGTTGTATATCTATTTCCCACTCTTGCCTTTTTAAGTCTTTAAAAAAAAGCCAAATAAAATACGGTGAATTGTTTATTATGTACATCCAGCGTGGGGTGGAGGCGCTGTTTGCTGAGATACAGGTCGAAAGCCTAGTTCAGCAGCAGATGCTAAAACCGAACACAAATTTAATCAAAGCATACTGTAAAATTCTAAATAACAAACTGTGTTAGCATGTATAATATTTTAGGACTAAATAAATGAATTATTTATTTATTTATTTATTTATTTATTGCAGTGGAAATACTTTTCTACTGGCTCCAATTTTAAGCTAAAATATCCATGAATTGAACCACATTTCCGATAACAGTCAACCACATGGAATTTGTGGACTAAAGCTATTAAAACTAATGCCTGCTATTATAAATCAGAAAGTAAATTTATCTGCCGGCTGACTTGTCATCTTATTTAAAACTAAGCCTTTGAAACCACAAGAAGACTATAGGTTAACTAAAGCTCATTACGAGCTACCTTACTTTCAAATTACTACAGCATTATAAATTTCTATTTAGTATTTTGTATGGTATAATATAAAATATCGTTTATGTCTCTTGTCTGAAACAGCACCGCTCCGTTCCGTTTATGTCAAAACAATCTCGCTAGCACAGCGAGGTTTAAAATATTGACGACCGAGATTCTCGGAGTCAGCGAGATAACTTTCTGGAGAAATTAACCGGCAGTAATTGGATGAAGAAGCGAAGGATTGCATTTATACATATCGGAAATAGTATATTTTAGGTCACAGATTTACTGTCGATGTGAGTGAACTACGGTCTGGAATTTGCGTTTTAAAAGTCAAAGATGGAAGTTACCTATATTCGACTGGCTTCGGTTTTATGAAACTATTATTTAAAAGTAAATGCTTTTGTGAAAGTTTTAACATGTGAAAATTATATATTTAAAGTAATAGTATGTAAGTATATATATTCGGAATTCACTGTACTAAAACAAATAAAAACATGTGGTTTTTAAGTTTAAGTAAATTCGTACTCCAAAATGTTTTTATTTCTATTTTCTATTATTTTCAATGATATGCAGTAATATTTTCTGAAGTTTACGCGAATGTCACTCATTGAAATAAAAACACCGATATATTCCTAGAATGATCCGCGAGGCTATTGAAATTAAAAAACACCCAAATTTTAATAGAGAGGATGGATGGACCGTACCACCAGCTTGGGACCCAGTCATCCACTTAATCAAACCCAGTAAGCAGCAAAATCCAGCAAGACTTAACAACACAGTGAGCTCGTTCTGCGTAAATACGAACACCAATAATTCACCATGATTCGGGTATTTTGAGATAACTTATACTTCAAACTAAGTGACAACTACCATCGTGAGTCACACCGCGAAAATGGCTGTTGCAAAGCAGCCGAAACGTCGGGTTTAAAAGTAATAATAACAAATATATCGCGATAGAATCCGTAAAAAGTGGTTTTATTTCAATGATATGCAGTAAATTATACGTACTTCATTTATTGGGAAAATATTTTTCCAAATACCTAAGAATTTTTTTGGATCACAGAATTATTTCAGAACCGTTTTGCTTATTGCCCTATACCTAAAAGATCCCTTGAATTGATTGCCTACGCATATAGGTATTACAAAACATTTTGCTCGGACACTGCAGAATAGCTACTATAACAACAAAGAGACATTCTAAAACCTGAACAACAATTAACACATGAAGAGGACACAGAAGAATATGACATTGATACGGGTGTGCATGGTTTTGTCCAAAACCGTAATTTACTACGCGCTTTCATATTGAAAAGGCTACCCAGTTTGTTATTTGCCTTAAATTGAACAGAAAAGATCACACAGAAACGTCATTATTTTTACATAAGATAATGAGCTTCTGGACTAATAACAGGTAATAGAAAATCATCCATTCATTACAAATAAGTCGCAATAAAATAAAAAGTGTTCTGTGTTTAAAATAAGGTACAGTCAGCGTCAGAAATATCTTGACTACAAAGTCTCTATGATGCTGACTGAACCTACTAACAATAGTTCGAATGTATGATACTGATTAAATCAAACTTTTTGAGTTCAATGTTGAGGGGTCTCTACATACTTACTTCATATAAAGAATCCGACTATCCACCTCCTAAGTCCCTTTCCTTACCACTCGCGATAAGTCCACTTACAATATTTGTCGTTGATACCAAACTAATGTATTAACCAAGATTCGGGGGATATTTAGTTTTTCAACATATAGTAAAAAAGGACTTTTTTTTCTAAATGTATAATTGAGATTTTTAGAACAAAATTCACGTAAACGACATTATTTTTACTAAAGCCACAATGCATTTTCAACTTCACAATTCAACAGTAAATATATTTTGAATAAAACATTACCTATAAACAGTTCCCATACAGTCCTTTTGTTTCTGGATTATTTTCGAACGACCTTTCAAATGGGACTAAATTGGGTAAATACAAAATGTCCGCGTTCATTAGTATTATTCCTTGCCCTTGTTTTCAATTGTCTACTGTACACAAACATTTTATTCTTTGTAATAACAAGCCAAGTCGGATCCGCAATCAAATCTTATTTGATAAATTTATTCAA
Organism: Eilema sororculum; assembly: GCA_914829495.1. Classification (NCBI taxonomy): domain Eukaryota; kingdom Metazoa; phylum Arthropoda; class Insecta; order Lepidoptera; family Erebidae; genus Eilema; species Eilema sororculum. The sequence goes on from OU618541.1 coordinate 10,674,582, forward strand.
TAAAATGTTCCCAGTACAGTCATCTGTAGACAACAGAGGCAATGTAGACATTGTCATACAGTAGAATCAAAACCAGATACAGTACGGGGTCCTGCGGGAATTCAGAAATTGATGATGGTCGTTGAGCCACATGATTGTAGTAGATTACCTGTATATTTCTCATAGTGTCAGCATTGTCTTTGTCTTAAGAACAGTCTTCAGGGAAATAACGCATATTATTGATGCGAATATACGTAAAATAACGTGGTAAGTATACAGCTATAAAAGTTTGATCATGCCGCATTCCAACCAATTGCCGTGTAAATTTTCAATTCAATTTTCGAAATAAAATTTAAAATAAAAATGAGATAAGTGCCTTAACCGGTTAAAATGATATAAGTAACTTGAAATTCCTTTAGTAAATGAATGTCAAACGCATAAAAATTAAATCAAAATAATACTATAGAAATTAATAACTTTTATCGTACCTAACCGTAAAAATAAAAGTATTCAGGTTAATTAAAATGCTTGCTTTTTTAACAGATTTACTTGATTATTTAATTTTAGTTGATCAAAAGAACTTCTAAACCAAGTTTCATAATTATTATATGAGTGTCGTTGCCTAGCAAGAAACTACAAGGTTACATAGAAACTAGATGGTTAAAAATTATATCCTTGAATGAAGCGATGAAATGTAACTAAAATAATATCTTGGTAACTTATTTTGCAAACGAAGAGAAAAATATCTAGAAAAAACACTCTTTTATATAATATTCTAGCTTTTGCCAGTGGCTCCGCCCGCGTGGAGGTCGGTTATCGCGACCAAACATAGCCTATGTACTTTCTAAAGGTCTAATCCTCCCCCTATACCAAATTTCATCCAAATTGGTTCAGTGGTTTAGGCGTGAAAATATAAGCGTAAGCGTAACATACAGACAGACAGCCAGACAGAGATACTTTCGTATATTTTATAATAATATATAATTTATGACATAATTCATAATTACATCGATATGCCTAATTGGATGTTCAATTTTGATGAACTAATTTAACAAGCTATATCAATTCTAAATAATAGTATGTATGACCGTAAACGTTCGCCGCAGATGGTCGTTAGCTCAAGGTAATCAGTAATTGCTTCTCTTAGCATTAATGAAGCTTATCCACGGTATTAACTAATAGTGCTTTTAGGTTATCAATTTCGCTATTAAATTATGGCAACTACAAAGTCTGCGTCGAGTAGATAGTAGTTATTCATGAGTATTGAAATGAAATGTCATCTATCTGTCTATCTATCTATCACTGTGAGATTTGATTTGATATAATTTGAATTCGAGAATCCGTCAAAACATTATGTCTATAATATTACTATTAGGTATGTATTAAATTGAGTTTAGTGGAATCCCTACTCAAGTCTGACTTGGCAAATACTTTCAACCTACAGAAGCTTTCAGCTAAAATAATCTTGTTGTTTTCTTGCGCGAAGCACTCTACAGTCAGAGGTAGCATCATATTTTTTCTCCACTCATTCCAGTGCAGTAAATTTTTTGGTTTCAACCTTTTTAAAACTTACTAGGTATTTAGTTGTAAAAAATGTCACTGTTCATGTACAAAGTTAAACCTGAAAAATTATTAGTTAATCCTTCCAAAGAAGTATTAAACTATATTGTATTATTATGTATGATAGTCAAATTTAAAATAAGACAACAGGATTCTACAGTAAACTCATGGCGAAGGAAATGTTCTATCCTCCGGGAGAAACCTGCAGCTTCATCTGCTTAGTGTCTCTTTCGATAACGTCACCAATGTAGTCGCCATAAAGGAATAGGATCATTAATTTAACATAAGCCAAGAGAGCGGCAACTTATGGATGCACAGGTGGATAATTCTGTAGATAAATTTTTCGAAATCTCCTTTTTTTGTAGTTTTACGCACTTTCTGTTAACTAACCCTAAAATGTTTCAAAACAGTAAAAAAACTTTCTTACATTATATAAATAAAATATTCAGTTGAATATACAGGCTGTTTTATACAGGAATCTGTTTTGTCTTTCATTGCAAAGGGTTGAATGTAGGGTAACGTGTCAACGTGATGGACGGGTGATATTGTGTATACAGGCTTAGGATCGATGAGGATACGATAAAAGAATGGCTACGGCTTAGGAATGCCCATATAGAGCGATGAAAATGCCATCGGTAAAACGCTTGCTTTATGTTTATAAATATGTGTACACAACGAGTTGCGTATTTTTGAAAATAAATATAAAAGTTTTCTAGTCAACAGACTAGAAAACAGACTTAGCATAATATGGTGTATTTGTTGTGAATATTCTATTGTGATATCTAGACTCGATTAATATTATTTTCAGTCATCGGAACTTGGTTTGGAGTTTGGTTGTGGATAGCAGAGACAATTACAGCCCCTGTATTTGTTTGCTGCTAATAAAACAACAACTCAATTGCCACCCTAAGGTTTATATATTTTGTGCTCAGGTCAGCATTTTGTAGTTGCTGGGACCATAACAATACCATGAGAAGCTATTAAAGACAGACACATAAACCAAACTTTTCATGTTCACGTTAGCATTGCTATTGAAGCTCGCTACAATAAAATTAAAATAATTACTTTTTAGATCCCCCACCCCCGTTAATCCATACTAATATTATAAATGCGAAAGTAACTCTGTCTGTCTGTCTGTCTGTCTGTCTGTCCGTTACGCTTTCACGCCTAAACCACTGAACCGATTTTGATGAAATTTGGTATAAGGTTAGATTAGACCTCGAGAGATAACCGACATCCACGCGGGCGGAGCCGCGGGCAAAAGCTAGTTTGTTAATAAAATATCACAATTAAAAACAAATTGCCAAATAAATCAACATGAAAATATATAAATTATAATTTATCGTAGTACGTAAACGAAAAAATCCTCTCCGTTGATAAACGTAAGTGGAATATACGTTTGTTCTTCAAAAAATAAACAAGCTTCATTGGAACGTGTTAAATTGACCACCAAATGGCATAGCGCCGACGTGTTACGGTCTCGATCTATGAAATAAATATTTGTGGGGTCTGCAGTTATTTGTTTCGTGTTTTTCTGAATATAACTTGATCAGACCTTTTAGTTTTGTGTTGACGTTGATCTGTCGTGTTCTGTAAATTTTCTATTTAGTGTTAGGGAGTACTATATTTATCTATTCTGTGGTTTTTATGTCAATTTGAACTAAACATTATGCTATTTTTTATTTTAAATATAAAGCCAAAATTGTATACAACAAACGCAAATAACCCGCCCTGATCGTTCCCAGTGCAAAAGTGCCCATTAGACTTGCTGCGTTGCCACGATGAATAAACTTATATATTTAAATCAGAAATATTCCGGATGGGACTTCTACAAGTGACGTCATACGAAAATTTCAAATAATTAGTATGTTACTAATTAGTTACTTTAAAATTTAATCATTCTCATAACATCAAAGACATCTCAATACACGTAGAAGTTATAATATTCCATAAGAGGTTATTTCTCTTATTCAGTCTTCCATCAATATTATTTATTAATGAGTTTAGTAGTACCTATAGCATCATTTCATACGTTATATATCTAAATTTTAAATCAGCATTAACGTCCAAGATAATGAAAACAGGAAAACACTACGCCACCTGAAAATATTTCACTAGAGAGGAAAAAAACGCAAAGACAGCAAACGTCGACGCGCCAAAATTTTACCTGTCCCCTTCTCTCCAAAAGTAAAGGCAATATCTTATCCTCGAGTTCAACTAATCAGCTGAATCTTAATCACCTTTTAGGTACTTTCAGCACTCCGGGGCACAAAGTAAAGAAAAGATAAGTAAAAGCTTCTTTGCTACCTTATTTAAGTGCCTTTCTACTCGTCCGCTTCGGTTCTATTGGCGATTCCCAGATGGCATTATTCATTCGACCTGTTCTTTGACAGCGGCCAAATATTGCTTCTCTGGGTGAGGGTATATTAGAGTTTTATTATTAGAGACATTTAATGGACTATGTTGTGTGTATAGGGAGGTACTGTTTGTCTAATCTAAAGAATTTGCTGTATTATATTTAACTAGCTTTTGCCCGCGGCTCCGCCCGCGTGTATGTCGGTCATCGCGACCAAACATAGCCTATGGTCCTTTTTCATGGTCTAATCTACCCGTATACCAAATTTCATCAAAATTGGTGCAGTGGTTTAGGCGTGAAAGCGTAACATACAGACAGACAGACAGAGTTACTTTCGCATTTATAATATTAGTGTGGAAGTATGGGTTCAACAAGGTGTGTATTTAAGGTTCATATCTTGTTAACCAAAAATATTTCAGCGATAATTAGCAGCACATTTAAATTTTAAGTCATGTCTTACCGATGTTTTAAGCTATTACATAACAGAGTTGACTGTTCTGAAAAAATATAAAATGCTCTTTGTACAGTCGACATCATTCAGTACGTGAAATAGTATGCATTATATAATTGTACTGCTGCACAGCATACAGGCAAATACAAAAATCATCATTCCATAATATATGTGATCCATAACCCAAATTATTGAGGAACCGTTTATCTATTAATGGTATGGTAGGCAGAGAGTATATCCGTCAGGATTATGCATTGAACGTCACAGGGTACATTATTCACTGTGATTAACGTGTCCGAGTCACTACGTGATCTGTAGCCACAAAGACCATTGCCATTACGGCAGTTGCATTGTAAGAGATAGCAACGTGCTCAAAATCGTATGTGATAGAACACAGTCCCGACGTTTAACAAAGGCGTCAACAATCATATAATAATAGCTATATTTATTGCTAACCACGCCCAAAGTAAACATGTTATATTCTCAAGTGAGGCTTGAACTCACGACCTTTCCCTTACAGGGGGAATGCTCTTCCAACTGAGCTATTGAGCCACACCTGATTCATTTCAAATTTTCCTTCTCTTTGTATCCGTCTTTAAGGACAACGGTGGTGCCATCTAACGTAAGAATGTTGGTAGATGGCACCACTGGATGGAAATGAATCAGGTGTGGCTCAATAGCTCAGTTGGAAGAGCATTCCCCCTGTAAGGGAAAGGTCGTGAGTTCAAGCCTCACTTGAGCGTTTCATTTTTTCCGATGTTTTTCGAACTTTAAAGTTAACTCCTGGAATTCTTTGCCAGTACCCGTGTTTTCTTCTTCCTATAGATCGGGGTCCATTTAGGGGAGGTTGGGTAAAAAATCTTATTACACTTTCAAGCTGAGGGTCACTTGTAACATGGTGTCTGTAATTGTGACCCTATTTTCTAAGACCTTGCTTTCAGTTCATCATCAGGCGAGGTGAAGTAATATTTACGCGTCCTATATATTAAAAAAACTGTGGTGTTAAAAATACACGTACATATGTTTTTTAAATAAATACATATTATTATACGTAGAAACACCTAGATCAATGCAAATACACATACCTATTCAAGAAACTGCGACCTCCAACGTACCTAACAGATGAATGCTGCACTGCTACAAAAGCAAACGTATTGAAGTATTTTTATTCGCGTCTTATAACCCAAAACTCAAGCTATGCTTAGTTAAAGTCTATCTGAAATATTTTTATCTCGAGACTATAAACGCATTACAATCAGGGAGAAATATCACTTTATATTACGAGCGCAGAAAGTTTGTAAGAGCAATACAAGGCAACTAAAGAATAGTTTGCCCCTGGGTATCGTGAATTTACGGGGCGCGGTGCTATCGTAGCTTCCCCGAGCTATGCCGCAACTAATCCTGGCAGGGATCACTCCCGAAGGAGCAAGCGTTCACATAACCATTATTATACCGCACAGGACTATAACATTCGATTACGACGATCGGAGTAATGTATTCTTTGTTGTTCTTAATAGGTTTATTTCCGTACCGATTAAATTAAATGTACGTGGAAAGAAAAATGGCTTCACAATAACGACATGTGTTTTTAATCGTTATAAGAAGCCTTCTTGTAAATAATTACTGATGATACTAGCACGCTTGCATGCAAGGTTTTATGACAGGAAACAAAGCTCGTGAAGTGTGTTTGAAGGCTAATAGGGAATGAAGAGCAGTTATTTCTGCTTATCCCGGAGGGACGAACGTGTGAGTATTTTGTATGTAGGTATTTGTATGTAAATGTTTGTAATTCTATGTATGTTGTTGTATTTGTATGGTGGGAAAACTATGATTTCATTTTCAGGGCACAAGTAAAATCAAAAATCAAAATCAAAATTCACTTATTTGGAACAATTAACAGTTTTACACAGTACAAAGCAACGGTGATATCCGCAAAAGTATAAACTGTGACACAGATACCAAAACCCTCTCCCGAATAACATTTTTCCAAAATTTTATGGATTACAGACAGTTTCAAGCAATATAAAACACTAAATATGTAAATAGGTGTAGTAATGTGTGTGTGTGTATGTATGTTAACCTCACCTGGAAAATAATTCACCTGCATATTGACGGCCAAGGCTTAGGTGCTGACGTCCACATTGGCTTTAATTGGTGAAAAGGAATTCATTCCCATAAAAACCGTATAAGCTAAATCTAAGTAAGCAGAATTCGGATTTCGAGGTTAAAGCCAAAATCCAGCAAACCAAAACTGGCAGCATTAACTGGCTAACTCATTTGACTACCACTATATTATTATCTTGAAACCAAGAAACTGTTCAGTATAATACCCGAGGGTCCATTGTTAATGAAATTCTTGTTTTCATACGTTACGTAGGCGATGTCAGAACTATCAACGAGTTGTCAGCTCGAATTATACTAAAAATAATTGGTGCTCTTCTTTGTTGTTATTTTCAATCACATAACGGAATATTCATGGAGAATTTTAATAAAAATTGCACGTGACTTTTGAGATATTTTCTTAGAATAAAGTATTGGCTTTCGAGGATTTTCTTAGTCGTAATTTATACCAATACTCCATTCGATTTCTGAAAAGCTCAACTCAAAGACTTTCTAGTGAATTACTTTAAAAGCTATAAAGTAATAAACTATAAGTTATCGAGAAAAGGCAAGTAGGTAATAGTAACAACCATTTCTTTTAATAAATATGTGAACATGTAATCAGACTTACTAACCACTGTCAGTAAATAAATAAGGTACTTATCTACTGCAACTTATCAATTATTTAATACTAGCTTTTGCCCGCGCCTCCGCCCGCGTGGATGTCAGCTATCGCGACTGAACATAGCCTATGTCCTTTCTCAAGTTCTAATCTACCCCAATACCAAATTTCATCAAAATCGGTTCAGTGGTCTAGGCGTGAAAGCGTAACATACAGACAGTCAGAAAGACAGACATAAAGAGTTACTTTCGCATTTATAATATTAGTATAGATATTGATATAGATTTTTATATTATTAAGTATGGAAGTATGGATTTTTCTGTTTGTTTTCTGTCTGCCCAAATACATTTAGCCTTACAACAAAAAAACCACTAGCGGTTTGTCCCGACTTAACACGGGAAGAAATCGTATTTAACTCCCTTAGGAGTATGGCTTACAACGCTCCTGTCTGGGGCAAGACGGTGCACAGTATTTCCACACTCCAGGGGGCCATCTTAAAGCAAGAGAAGGCCTAGGGTCAGCGTGGGTGCGGGCCAAATCCCTTATTTACACCCCAACATTCGAGACCTGAGACAGCGATGCGAGCAGAGTCGCGGGTAATAGCTAGTATGCCAATAAATACTACTTTGTAGTAATAAGCGGTTCATTAATAACTGAAATCCAATAACGAGTTATGAACGGGGTCAGTAGATCTCGTAACCTAGAAATCTAAAAATTTTGAAATTTCTCTTGCAGAAAGAATGAGGTTCTTTGAAATGAAAGCGGCCACGATATTAGAGTTGTAATGGAAACCATTTGTTAGAGGATTTTATTTAAAAGTTTTCTTGAAACTTTATAAGACGTTTTATAAGCAGTCTTTTATGTTTTATGATCCACGAACATTGATTGAATAAATTGTTATGAATTATAAATGTAAGCTCAATTTAGAGTTAATATATAATTCCTGCAGTTCAATTCATCATCATCTTAGCGTTGCATTCGGGGTTTTCCTTTAGAGCCTGGGGACATCTTCATAAATCAGTAGATCTGCCAGTTAGCAGGTGAGGTTGGCTGACTTCAAACATTTCAATGGCCCCATACAACCATATCTACCGTCGTAGTATAAACACAATTTCAATGTCAAATATTTTGTAAACACTACATTTATGACACGTATTAACTAACTCAATTACATAGACTCTAAACCATAATTACCCCTTCTGCACTCAAACATCCACTTACGTTATAAATGAGTACTATAACACTCCGATTACAACTCATATATCCGCAATGAACGAAATGAATGGGCGTCGAAAACGGGTATGAACTATCGAGCATTCGCATTCCCGTTACTTCATGCTACGTGACAGGTGGTGCTATCTATTACCATTCTACCGCATTACACACGTTCAAATTTACTGTGAACGTATGCGGGTATTCACAATTTATAGGAAGGAAATATAATGGTTAAAGGTTTAGCAGCATTATTAACATCCTACTAATATTATAAATGCGAAACTTTGTAAATATAGATGGATGTTTGTTACTCATTCACGTAAAAACTACTGAATGGATCTTCATGAAACTTTACAATAATATAGCTTATACATCAGTGTAATATATACGATATATATCATCACGCTACTACGCAAGGGAACGGAGCAGTGATCATTAATGTCAACAAATTCGGCCGGCATCGGCATATACCCAGAAGTGACAGTGAGGTTATTTCAGTTGCTGTTTAGATAACTATATCATTGTATAAGAGGATGCAGCGGGAACGGGATCGTACGCCACGCGGGTGGAAAATAATTGGCGGTACGAAGTTCGCTGGGTCAGCTAGTACCTAAATTTGGGTGTACTTTTTTAATAATTACACACAACCGTGCTCGTCCTTAGTAAGAGGTGCCTGTTTGGTTGGTGATGGCCAGGTTCTGCAGTCTACATCAGGTAGGTACGATCCGGCGCGGGAGTCACCTAACTTCTCCCTGGGTTTATAGGTTAAGTTGATCAGGACCTGGCCAGACGCCAAGCTGGTGGACCAGTTTGGATGAGGCTCTCAGACATTCCTCTCGGCTTTGAGGGGTCAGAAGAAGCCTTCAATAAACCTATCATAAGAGTAGTAGTGCGGACCGCAGACTCCAAAATGTGACTCTTTCTATGAGACTGGGATTTTCCTTGTCTGATACTGGCTTATATGTATTATTATATTATATTTCTGTCATTTTCGAACATCTGCTATGGAACAGATTATTTTGTTGAATTATTTTCTTCAGATTATTATCTGCGGTAGCCCAGTGCTATGGGTAATGGACTGCTGAGACGAGGTCTCGGGTTCGATCCCAGGTTTACCATGGCACACACAAATGACATTTCGATGCTTTTCGAAGTTATGTGTGTATTTTTCGCAGGTTTATAAGTGCCCAGTTAATAGCAATAGGCTCGCCACCTTTACATTGGGACCTAAACATAAACTGGCGAAAGGTGGGTGCTAGCACCTCTGCCTACCCCTTCGGGGAATACAGGCGTGAGTTTATGTTAAGTTATGCTATGAAACAGTACATTTTATAATAAAATAACACAAAATTTGGGACTTGTGGTGCCACAGACAGATACAAAGATACAGTCCTGGTTTTGTGTTGGGTTTAATAAATAATAAATCCGGCAACAATTGTGCGAGTTAAACCTTTTGATTTTGTTTCGAATAACAAGATTTTATTAAATATTTTGTGAAGTCTTGTAACCTTAACGCAAAGTGAAATATTATACAAAGTTAGTACGCTCCTAGTACGTTCTAATTAGAATAATAACATGTAGAAGCAGCTGTTTCAGTGTATAGTCACTATGTTCTAACATTAACTTTCCCGACACATGATGTACACAAACTGATAGTGTATATCATGTAATTATTTCATTTAATTCTTAGTAGTATTTGAACTAGAAGAAATTGTAATGCTATTGCCCCCAAGAAAACTAAAGTAAAATTAATAATCAATGAATTAGCTTAAAGCAGTCCAACACTAGACACAATCCTCTCCCAATGTGCAACATAACCGATCCTCTAATTTACACATCCAGTCTTTCTCAGCTACCTTTTTCAGGTCTTCGACAATCTAATAGGGGGGGCGTCGTCCGTCCCACTTTATATTTGCCGATTCTCGGTCTTCAGTTTAGGACTCGTTTGCACCGGTCTTCGGTTCTTGGGCAGATATGGCATCTTTATTATTCAGAATAAGGCGAAAGGTACTCAATACAGGTCTCACATTATAAGGGTAAGTTCAGCATTTCTAATGTAAGTACAAAAATAATGGGTCTCCATTCTTTTTAAAACCTATATAATAAGGACATTATTAATAACAATTTCTGAAAACAATATCAATAAAAAGGCAATCTATGTATGTTTAATCGCATTCCAGATTCCATAACGCAAGCCAGTTAAGCTACACTTAACATGGGTCTATATAGCGTTGTGTAGAATGTTGTAAAATATTAAAATAAAAAAAAATAAAAAAATTGTTTATTTCCATAACATATTTTCTACAAATTTGTTTGTGTCCAGTGGCCCCACACTAGGCAAGCCTGTCCTGTGGGTACCTAGTCCGATTTACAATAAAAATTAACAACACTGTCCAACGGCTGATCATACAAAAAATACAAAACAAAAAGAAATAGAAATAAAGTGCTTAACTAAACATGCATATTGAAAAATTAACAAAATAAAAATATAATTAACACAAAATACATAAATATTAAAAAGAATAAAGTCTTATTACTCAAACTGAAAAACTCTACGCTCTTAACGATGTAGCCAACAACACTATATTAGAAACCTCAGTAATAATTTACTGAACATTTTATACATTTCTATATAATAAGTTTGTCAGAGTCTGATCCTGATCATATTATACCCAGTACGTGTGCTTCGTGTTTAGAATTAACACGCAGGGTCTAAGATATGAAGTTTTCACAATAATACTACACCGTCGTGGAAAACTACCCGAATAATGTTATGTAGCATCATTTATCGTTACAGTATATAAATACGTGTGCGTATATATCTCTTTTATCATTAGGTACTGTATTATTATATTATCACAAAGTGCTGAGGTGGTCTCTGTTCTAGAAAATATTACAGAACTATAACTCTCTTTCTATTGTACTTTGTGTGTTATAAAGATCCTGTGTACAAGGAAATATGTTAGAGTTACACAATGTATGTTTTCAAGAATAGGAGTAAACTACTTCTTTGACCTACCAACTGCGACTATATTTTTTCAATGTATGTTACAGTGGTTCGTCTGTTTATTGTTGTGTAAGTTACATTTGAGAATCTTTTGAGCATTTAGTTTGTTATGAGAGATTTTATCGCACTTCCTTTTTCACTTGTACAAACTCCATTGCTATTTATACAGTGCAGGCACAGTATTACTATCTATAATATTGAGGTACGTACCTAAAAAAATATATTTCTAAAAAAAGATGTATACCTACAGTGTTTTTACGAATATATTGATCACGTCACAGAGTGATGGAGAAGACTGTAGTTTTTATCATCTGAGCACCAATTCCAGTTGCATACGAAGTCACTGTAGAGTTGGGGCCCGCTTTCTTACTTCTACTTTCCATAATTTGGTTCCGACTGTATGAGGATAGCCAGAGATTCATCATCATTTTATACATTTCAAATTTAAATGGATAGGTAAATCTAGAAACGTACTTAAAATTATAACGTTATTTTTTATATATAACTATTTACGTGTCAATTACACGTAGGTAAATACGAAAAACATTAAAAATTATTTATTTTACGTAGAAATTAAGTTACTTTTTCCACAATATTCATTTACTAAATCTGACCGAATATCGTAAGGCAAATCCTTACGATATTATCCAAGGTTAATGTTAAGTTCCATCAAGTACCATAATTTAATAGTATACTGAATCCCTACCTAGTCTGGTATTTTTCACATCTCTTATTCGTAAAATTAAATGGTCATTTGGTAGGGATTTTCAAATCCTCATTTATAAATGTTGAATGAAAATATATTACCTTATAATGCCGATGATTTAATTTTAACTTTCTTTCCTCTTTTTATCTTTGACTGATTGTTCTATAATGTCGACGGGAACGAAACGTGAACTTTTTCTGTGACGATGTTTTTATAACACTTTTGGGTGCCATATTTAATTTTTTGCTGTGTAACTCTGCTCATTCGCACCATTCAGATTACTGTTGGTATAGAACATAGAAGTGTAGATCGATAGGCATTAGCATATCCAGTAGGTGTATGTATTGTGAGCTAAAGTGATACATATAAGAAAATCGCTTCATAATATGTTGTGCTCTGTATAAAAAAGAGGGGGGAAAGGTACCTATGATAACAGGTGCTTATTACGAGTATTTCTTCAAATGAACCGTTCTTTATTTTGTAGGAATAGTTTTTTTTAGCCGCAGCTGTTTAAATTATCTATTATATTATTATTATTTATTATATTAAATTAATTTTACCGAAGTTTAAATTTCAGGCATTTTTCCAGTATTTGAATGAGAATCTCCCCCCCTCCCCCTGTTTATTATAAAGGTGTATGATTATGATTATCAGTCCGACACTATTAATATCGTAAGCTCAGCCGTCTTAACGAACGATTATGTGTTTCAAATTAATTATACCTATTTCTTTGATGTGTCTCTGATCCTCAATATTATCAATAACGATCGCAAGTGTATTATATTCACGATATACTCCTACGATTGTTATGAAGTTATACTCGACTATAGTATTTTGGTGCAGGTTTATAGGATTACCAGACGGCACGAGAGCAATATTAAATTCAATAGTGATCCTTTCCATAGGAGACCGATACCTAGCTTTTAAACATATACGAAATACTAGGTACATACTATCTGAAACCCTTTACTTTGGAAGTCAACATTTATTTTCTGTACTGCATCTGCAGTTTTATTATTAATGTTATAAGTTTTCCTACGTTTTTGACATATTGTAGTACGTGCGACGAAATTGCGTACTGTACATTCTCTTAAAAGAATAAATGGTTAGCTTAGAAACCTGGCAAATGCTATAGTAATCTTCCTTTATTTATTTTACTAAGACCTGTATTTTTGTTTTTTTTTTCACTATCCATACTAATATTATAAATGCGAAAGTAACTCTGTCTGTCTGTCTGTATGTTACGCTTTCACGCCTAAACCACTGAACCGATTTAGATGAAATTTGGTATAGGGGTAGATTAGACCATGAGAAAGGATATAGGCTATGTTTGGTCACGATAACCGACAACCACGCGGGCGGAGCCGCGGGCAAAAGCTAGTAATAACATAATTGTTTAATGAAGTGAATATAATAATTAGTTATTTACTTTACTATCAAATATTTAATGGGTATAGTGTAAACACAAGCTATCCTCATTATGATTTGACTTATTACGAACATATTTAACTAAAAACATAATTAGCAAAGTTATTGCATTTCTAATAAAGCAAACTGGAAAGTTACGTGAAATTTGAACGTTTCCAATCTAAAGAACCGGACGTTTGGCCACACGATAGGCGAGCACCGTCACAGAACACTTCACGAACTAATGCAATTAGACACAATTATTTCAGAATTTGGGACTTTTTGAAGAACAATTCAAGAGCGTAGTCACAGTTCTTTATCACTTGGTACTAAAGGAGCGAGTGCCTGGTAAAGAGTTACGTAGACTATTGCAATTTGTATAAAGTGAGCTCTTTCCCCGCTCGTATTTATTTCCCGTTGAGAAATGGCCGCCAACATTTCCTAGTTTCCCACTACGTTATTCTAAGAGGAGATTAAACGTCAACATTCCGAACAAAGCCTTCGCGTTCTAAGCTTCAGATCATACGGTTTACACCTATTATCATATTAACTTGTGCTGCTTGGTTTGAGGTTGGGCTTAGAAAACATAGCTGTATGTTATTGTAAGAGTTTTTAAATAATTTGTAAGAAATCGTTATTATATAATGTGTGGTCTGGGCTAGTTTGTTAAATAAATTAGTGTTTTAGTTTGAACTAATCTTTCTATTTAGATCGCGTTATATTTTGTAGATAGAAATGATATAATTGACTATCTAAATTCTGGTAAACTGAGAGGTATAACAGATTTTGGTAAGAAAATAAAAACAGTGTTAGTACATTCGGCGTATTTGAAGCCAAGCTTCGTTTGGTTTAGATGTTCCTATGCCTATTCGCATAATTCGCAGATAAAATGCAAGAGAGCCGCCTCCGCCGGCGCAGCAACGTCTTGCGGCAACCGCCCAGCTACGTGGGTAACAAATGCCTGGCAATGGCACCCCCACCGGGTCCAGGTAGAAGGGGTAGGCCCAAAAAGTGCTGGCTTGGCGTCGTGGAGGGTGACATGCGTGCAAACGGTCTCACTACCTTGGACGCCCAAGATCGTGCGAAGTGGAGGAGGAAGAGCCGGAAGGCGGACCCTGTTCTCCGAGGACACCGTGGCCTCGGATGCAATCAGGACTAACGTGTTTATGTGGATGATGATGATGATATGCCTATTAGTTATGTACATTTTTTTTGCATTTAGGTATATTTATCCGCATTTTATTAACACAAGCTAGTTAAGCTATATTTACTTTGAATTTAGATTACTTTAAATCATAAATGACCGAGCGAGCGAAGCGAGCGAGAGTCCCAGTTGCGACAAGGTGGCGGATGTTGCTTTTGTCCGTATCTATCAGTTCCAGTCTAGAGGGTGCATTTCTTAACTGATTTTGACCAAACTTGGCACCCATATATTTGATTTAAAACTCATTTTTTGTCGAGAGCGTTTTTTGATAGGAGGAAAAGTGGGAGAGAAAAGGGGGAAAGGGCAAAAGCGTATGGGCATTTTCCCTAAATTTCTCTAGGTCTCGGCATCAGATCCGGACTTCTATATGGGACCACTTTCAAAGTATACCCTGTCCAACAGGTAACAAACACAAAAAAATCATAGGCATTGAATAATGAGAAGAGACGTATATACCTAGTTTTACCTTAAATACTGTAATAAATATTTATTACACTATTTAATTTTTAATAATTGGGGCATTAGAAGGTTTCTTCAGGGTAGGCAGCACGAGTGTAACGCCCCTGGTGTTGCATACGTCCATAGGCCACGGTAACCACTTTCCATCAGGTGGGCCGTGTGCTTGTCTGCCACCTAAGTGGTATAAAAAAAAATCTATCGCAAATAACATTAATTACTTTTACAGTGAATCAGAATCAGAATAATTTTTATTTGTTCAAAACATGTGTTTACATAGCATGTAGTAAGTAAATAGTACATACGAGTAATTATATAATTGTAAAGTGGTTGTGTCTGTACATTGGAGATATTTAAAAAATAATAATTGCATTATGTTATATGAATGATACTGAACACGAATTTTTTTTTTTCATTTCCTGTCTGTTTGTCTGTTTGTTCGCGATGGACGCAAAAATTACTGAACGGATTTTGATGCGGTTTTCTTTGTTAGAAAGGGCTTGCGCAGACTTAAAATCTTACATTTGTTTGATTGAAATCGGTTGAGTAGAACCAGAGATGTGAGCAAAAATATATAATAATCTTAAATTTACTAAGATTATAGATGTCGCTTTTTGCTTGAGAATATTCTTATGGATGAATTTTACTTCCAAACAAGTATGTAAATAAATATACTTAATTTTTACATGCACAATCATGTAAAGTAATACGTATTTAAGCATGTAATTAAAAATTTAAATTCTATAATTTAGTTACAAAATAACAACTAGATGGCGATAAAGCGGTTTTAAACAAGGTATGGTTTCGTTCACAGCTGAAGTATAATAGCCCTACGGTAGAGGCGGTAATTGTCTGGCAAATCATGGAATTGCATAAGTTGATGTCGGTGCAGTACCGTTTCTGTGTATTTCGATTCGTAAAAAAATCTTTTGACTTACATACTTTCATCGAACAACCTAACCGATGGGAAAATGTTTACCGTGGCCTATCGACGTATTCAACACCACGGGCGTCACACTCATGCTGCCGACCCTGAGGAAACCTAATCTAATGCCCTTCTTCAAAAACCCCACACTGTATTCGCTTGGGAAAACCAGAGCAGGGAATTTATTCACAGCTTGAGCGTGTTTTGGGTGAAGGTCCTTTCTAACCGCTTACCGCACAATGCTCACCGTTTCCGGTAGGACTGTGTGAGGATGAATTTCTTGCCTATGGCGAGCGGTGTGATGAAGTTTGACATGATCCGAATGCATCTGAGCAAAAAACGTACATGGGCTAATATAGATTGCTATTTTTGAAGAACTCTTGATGAAAGGGTATTAAAAGAAAGGATTTGGACCAAATGCTGCCTAGACATGGGAGATTTTCTAGATCAATTCTCTTCTTCATCCTAACGTTTTCAACTTGGTGCCTGAGGTCCGCTTTTACAAGTCTTACTGCGGATTTGGCTGAATTTCGATATTTACTGTGAAGCGACTGCCATCTGACCTAGGCAACCCAAAGGCGATATCGAAGCATTGCAGTTAGACCAGTTGTTAGACTTTTTAGGGTTCCAACTACCCGTAACGACTGCCATAGATGTTTGTATGGCAACCGAGACTGACGGCTTAACGTGCTCTCCGAGGCACGACCAGACTAATGCAAATACCCATATTCATACATACTAAAGAATTTTATTATTCTTGTCAGTGTGGTCCCATATCCCCAAGACCAAGTCCGGATCTGATGCTGAGAACCTGGAGAAATCGAGGGAAAACCTAAAAATTACAGGAAAATGTGCCTGGCTACGCGCCTACTTAGTTATGTTAGCAATCATTTGTATAATGTCGTTTCGTTTCCAAAAAAAAACAAATGCCCAGGCGCTATCTATTAAAATTTCAGTATAGTAAATTTTAGAAAATACAGCCCAGTAATTATATTTTACAGCACAAACGTACTAAACAATGACTATTATTAGTCTTACTCAACTACGTGTTTAAAGTGGCTCTGATAGGGAGTATATTCCCCAGTAGAGCCATGCTGGATAATTTATTAAGTAAATACAGTAACTCTGTAAGTTCCGTTATTCTTCGTTATTTTCTGTTCTTTTTCTCTTTTGAGTGTCTCTCTTTTTTTTGAAGTAGGTTTTACTTTTTAAATTTTATTTATTCATTCCCTTTAGTCTAAGTTTATAACAGATTCATCGTTTATAACATCATTTGCCTAGGTTTTTATCAGTAGTTTAGCAATATGATTTTCAGAATCTAAAATTCACATTAAAATATGCAAAAGCAACAGAAACAGTATCTTTGCCTACATCTTGAGGATGTCCATAGAATCCTGTCATTCGAATCCGATTTCGACTCCCTGGACCCTTTCATTTCCCTTTCCAACAAAATAAAGATCATAAAAATCCGCTTTGCAAATTGCGACGTAAATACCGGTTAGTCACCTATTTTGCCTACTTAGTAGTGAAATTTAGAAAAATGCTGATACATTGTAATAATTTATTGTAGCATATTTTTTCTTTCTGACCGGGGGTAGGACCGCCTTACCTCTCCCACCCCGGTGACGTTAGATTTCTTCTTCGTTGTCGTCATGGTTGCGGACCCAACCTCCACGTCGGGTAGCGCGACCTATACATATCTGCCGTTCCTATCCGTTCAGGATTACAGTCGGGACGGACGGGGTCAACACTAGATTGTGTTCGTCCGCCCCTGAGTATTTTTTGTAGAGGTTTTCTTCCTTAGGAGTCACCATGCCTGTCGTGGTTTAGGCTTGCGGCTTGGCCGAACGTTGGTCTTTAATATATCGTAGTTCCTACTTCTGAACGAAGCCAAAGGCGAAGAACTCATACACCCACCTCACCGTGTGTTTTCTACCGCCTATATAATGGTTTGTGCTCAGATGAATTATTTGACATGATGCCCACAGCTACATTCTATCTTCGCACCGCTCACCATAGACAGGGAATTCATCCCCACACATTGCATCCTAATACGGTGCGTACCGTGCGGTATGAAAGGAACTTCATCCCACGTACGCTCAAGCTGTGGAATGAACTCCCTGCCGTGGTTTTCCCAAGCGACTACAATATGGGGTTCTTCAAGAGGGGCATTAGAAGGTTTCTTCAGGGTAGGCAGCGCGAGTGTAGCGCCCCTGGTGTTGCATACTTCCATAGGCCCGTTGTGCATAGTGCACCAGCCCCTCGCTTCTACTCTTTTACCGAGGTTCAAAGGGAAAAGAAACTGGGAAGCCAACGTAGAGGTTACCAGACATCGCATTTGAGATGTGAGGTTGGATTGCGTTATTCCTTGGTGTTAAGTAGAGAGGCGAGTAGACTGTCAAGTAGAGAGACCAGCACCGAGTTGAGTAAAGTGTCGAGAAGAGACTGGAACATAGAGATGATTAGAGGATCAAGTGTAGAGTCGAGTACAGAGTGGAATAGGGTGTCAAGTAGAGAGTTGAATAGAAAGGCGAGTAGAGAGTTAAGTGGAAATACGAATAGAAAGGTGAGTAGAGAGGCGAGTAGAGTATCGGTGCTCAACACTCGACTCTCAGCGCTAAAATTTACAGCACTACACAATAAGCGACACCAACGCGGGCGGAGCCGCGGGCAACAGCTAGTAGTACATAATATTCTAGTCATGTTTTGCTTCAAATAACGGCGTACAAAATTTCATCAGTTTAATAATTACTAAGGAGGACAGCCGAAGACCAGGCTAAGTGGCGTGTCATGGGAGAGGCCTATGTCCAGCAGTGGAATGCCGCGGGCTGATGATGATGATCATGATGAAGTAATGAAGAATAGGTTGAAAAATGCGCTAAATATACAATCTCCTTATTTATTCAAAATACTCTATGATATACAATAAAAAACAAGCCAGCATAATATCTAATGATGTCGAATAGATTCAAATACCTAGTAGCAATGTCAAATAAATTAAAGAAATGTGATTTCAATATGATTTAAAAGATCCTGATACACAGAACTCTAAGTTAGGTGTCAGCATCTCCCCTCGCCTAAGTCGATGTCGATAAAAACACAATTTTCTTCTGATAGCTCTCGATTGGACCACAGGATCTCATGTTTTTACCCCTCCGTATGTCCAGAACTGTCTCGTTTAAGGTGTGTGTGTGTGTGTGTGTGTGTGTGTGTGTGTGTGTGTGTGTGTGTGTGTGTGTGTGTGTGTGTGTGTGTGTGTGTGTGTGTGTGTGTGTGTGTGTGTGTGTGTGTGTGTATGTGTGTGTGTGTGTAGGTGTGTGTGTTTATCATCATACGGTCTAGAGGGTGCATTTCTTAACCGATTTATACCGAGTAAACTTGTATTAAAATTCTTTGATTTAACAAAAAAGTTCTTCCAAAGTTTTTTTTAAAAGGCTACAGATTTTTTTAAATGGGGAGAGAGAAGTTGCTGTTACGTTAATTGTGAACAGATTCTGATGATTTTTGATGAAATATGAAGGATATGTATCCTCTTAGGATGATGAGAAAAAAGGGTGCTTGTGATGTCTACTGTTCACAGAACCACTATTTGTTTACATAAAGTAAGTGAATAAAGAACTGAGTATGCTAATATGCTAAAGGATTCCGGGCCCAACCCTAGCTTGAATATCGAGCTGTTAGGATTTTTCAAATCAGAATGCTGCCAAGTTTTCAGTACATTGATATTCAGAACTAGTATCCAATGTCTATGTCATTCATTACTAGTTGCGAATAGGAAAATATAGTCCCTTTGTATATGTTTTTGTGTTCACTAGTTAATCAGTAATCGTACGAATACATAGCAATTGCCTTTGATGATGTTTACATTTCTTGTTTGACGTTTACAAACCTTTGTCCCTGGCAGGGAGGTCGCCTTCACAATTTAAAAGTTCAGTCGCGTACCACACAGTTCTAAAGGAATTTTCTGCTGCGGACACAAAAATTGATTCTTTCATCTTAAATTGTAGAATATTGGTTTTGTGGTATTCTGCTTATTTGGTTATTTAATATAATAAAAATGTATAAGTATACATAAATTATTATAATGTAACTAAATTGTGCAAGCAAAACTTTTTAAACATTGTTGCTAAATCCATACTAATATTATAAATGCGAAAGCAAATCTGTCTCTGTGTCTGTCAGTCTGTCTGTATGTTACGCTTTCACGCCTAAACCGCTGAACTGATTTTAATGAAATTTGGTATAGGGGTAAATTAGATCATGAGAAAGGACATAGGCTATGTTTCGTCGCGATAACCGACATCCACGCGGGTGGAGTCATGGGCAAAGATAGTTTTATAAATTTTAATGAAAAGAAGTTAACAGTTATGGCAGGACTTAATCCGTAATCAGATCGAACCCAAGGGCATGACGTCCTAAGTCGAGACATGAGTGCCCTTGATTTCAGTGTCGGGGCTGCTGTAGATCATGCAATGAGGAGAATGAAGAATGAAGGAAAAACTTTTGAATGCAATCAGAAGGGCATAAAAATACATTTTACTGATTGTTAGAGACATAAATATAAAACCAATGGATAGCGCAACGACTAGCGGCAATTTAAAATTTATTTAGAGCTAATATAACTCTTGTGTGGTTTTGTTGGCTCAGTTCTGCAATAATAAATTTACTGAGCATAAATTAAGTGAGGTTCACAGGCTGCGCTGCAAAATTGTTCACAAAATTAATTCATAATTACTTTTTTTCCTACTGTACTTTGTCCTACTGTAAATCTATTGGTGTACAATAAATAATTATCTATCTACAAGTATCCATCTTAATTTGTTATTAGAAGCATTGAAAAAGTACATCCATATGTATTTCTTTAATACTGCAACTTTCATTTCTATGAATAAACATTTGTTTGTATATAACTTACCTTTGAATATCCCCACGGATAACACCGTAACCAGTGTGGGAAGTTATGTCGGACTCAAACCGACTAAAACCCACGCCGCCTGTAGGTCATAGTGCAAAGCCGAAGGTTGTAGGGCACACCCCTCGCACCTCGGTGGGCCCAGGGCCATTCTTATTGGTCTGGCCCTCCTCGGGAAGAGGAACCACACAGTCCTCAATTCGTCTCCGTGAAGGAGGGGCGCGCGAAGAGCACCGCCACGGCCTGCTTCTGCTAGAGTGACAGGAGGCTCCATCCCCAGACCCACGCTCCTGGGGGACGGAGATCATTATGAAGCCTCCGACGCCCGAGTTCCCTCTGCTTACGGGGGTATATAACCATACCTATAAATATTGGGCTCTTCCGATCTCTACCCACAAAACTCGACCAAAAACAAAACACGATAGATTGCATGCATATGCACACAATATAGGGATACACATTCATTCATCGTCTTTATCTTAGCATTATTCCCGGAGGCATCTTAGGGGTCATCTTGGATTCAATTTAAGATAAGTTCTAGGTTCTCCATAAGAACGAATTAACCCTATACGTTCGACCAGAGCTCATACATATTCCAGGTTATTCGCTTCTTTCAACAAAGCCACCCCGCGTTTAGACCGTGAAAGAAAGAAAGACTACTTGAAAGATTAATTTATCAGTTTGACGCGATCTCTCGTTTAATTTACACCTTCATACAAAACTGCCTCTACTGGTAAATAATAAAGAAGATACTACAGAAAAGCACGTGAAACAAAATCATATTTCCCTTCCTTTGGCGCCAAGGGACGCAGTAAACAGTGTAGGTAGCAAAATAAATTGTGTAAATAGTTTTTGCTCACATACCCTTGTGTGTTGCTATGCTGATTTCGAAATGAAAACATACAATATACTAGCTGATTTTTCTTTTCACGAAAATCGTAAAAGTAGCAGGGAATTACTCTCACGGTTTATGTCGACCACAGGCTGTTTACGCGCTCATAAGGTTTGTACAAACGGCCACGCTGATTAAGAAAATTAGGAACATAATTTTATGGCTTCGGATATTGTGTCTTTTTGTTTTTGTAACCAACATGGAGTGTATATGACACGTTTAGTTAGTTTGGAGACATAAAAATAATGACACATCCGTTCTTTGCAAGGGCTTATATCAAGATTTTTGGGTCCCAAGCCAACCTCATCTTCATCTGTCATTAAGACCCTGATTTAGACTTTCGGGGTTGGGAGGATATATGGTAGTGGCCCTCATAAAAGCCAAAACCAATCAGATAATAAAGTTTTACAGAAAATAAATCACTAAACAGTCAAAGGTCTGAGTAAATAAGTATTTATTTTAAGCTTTATGCACGGTTGTACAAAGGCGGACTTAATGCCAATGGCAAAATTATTTATATCTGTTATATTACGTCTAATATATGAGTAGGGGTAGAATTACAATATCTCAATATCAAATTATTAAAATAAAGTTTTCCCAATTATTGTAACCTTCCCTTGATGCGTATAAATATTACGGATTTTTGAGAAACTGGATCAGTAGCACTACTAAGGTGACATACAGTTAACTCTCCGCAAGGAAATCTAGCGATTCTGTTCACCAGCAGAAACGCAATTTTCTGTCTTTGCTGATAACATCAGCCACAGCGCCTTGTAAACGCAAAAGAAAGCAAAACAAAAGAAAACATATAACATTGAATACCTTCCCTAAACACATTTATTTTAACACCCTACCGTCAGTTACCAGAGCATTTACAATGCTTGCACGTTTCAGAATTTATAGAAGAATGAATTGATCAACCTAATCTGATCTCTCCTTCAACACAGGTCTGGTGTTGTTCCACGTCTGTGTATAAAACCGTCTTCCCCTTTAAATAATATAGGAGATACAACAGAAAAGCAGGTAAAATAAAATAATATTTCCCTTACTTCGCCGCCAAGGGACGCAGTAAACACCGTAGGTGGCAAAATAAATTGTGTACATATTTTTTGTTCATATATCCGTGTGTGCACGGCTGCCATGTTGATTTCGAAATAAAAACGTACAATGCACGCTGTCTTTATTTTCGCGATAGTCGTAAGGAATTACTCTCATGCTGTTTTATGTTGACCACAGGCCATTTACTTGCTTACATTTGTTATAGCAAATGAGCGTGCTGATTAATAAAATTAGAACCTTACCTACTTAATTAATGTGTATTTTGAGATATTAGGTTTTCTTTAATTTGATATATAAAATACCTACAGAGTACTAGGTAGATCTAATCCGTTGGGTTTCAAATTCAAAGTCTTAATATCTGTAGTCGATTTTTTAATTATTTAGTTTACTGGGTTGTCAATTCAATGTCCTGCTGTCAATTTACTTCGTTTAATTAACAATTCGACTTTAAAAACCATTTCACAGGATATTTTACAGTTCACTTTCATGGTATCGGCCTAAATTATTCGAGGAAGTAAGACATTTTTAATTTGTTTTACTATTTCAACGTAAAATTATCTGCAAATGAGATTCTATCAATAAACTGTTTAGAAGTTCGACGAGCCCAAAGCATGTCGAAATCTCGAAAATTACCAGTTTTCAAAACTATTTTATGATGCTAACTACTAGTAGACTGTCCCACTGAATTTCAAAGTTCATAATGTCGATTGTGAATCGTGCATCGCAGTTACAAACATTCGACACTGCGTGTTTCAATGTGACGTACTTTCGCAGTAACGTTAGTCACATTTCCGAACTTTGGGACTACCGTTCATCGCGATTTAGAATTTCGAAATTCAGTGGGTCATTTGAATGATATTTTTTTATAGCATTTATTATGCTAACTTTTAAGTTCGAAAAACATCGGAAAAAATGAAACGCTTAAGTTGAACGCTCAGTGAGGCTTGAACTCACGACCTTTCCCTTACAGGGGGAATGCTCTTCCAACTGAGCTATTGAGCCACACCTGATTCATTTCAAATTTTCCTTCTCTTTATATCCGTTTATAAGGTCGAATTTATTTATTTATTTAAGGTACATCTACAGGATACATATTATACACTATTTTCAGTAATATTTAGGGTACCACTTCTAATATGCATCCCTATTACAGACATACACAACTTCATAATAACAAAAAATAACATTAGATAAAACAATAAACAAAACAACAATTTAAGTTAAGTTGATTATTAAAGTTAGTAATAAAAACCAAATCAAATTGATATAACAAAAAATAAAATTAAGAAGCATTGAATAACAATAAAAAAAAAAATAAAAAAAAAAAATAATCTTTATCGTAAAGTTACATAAAAGGTTTTTTGTTAATAAAGTTTAAGTAAGTCTTCCGTTTTAGTCCTAAAACCCGTTTTAATGAGGGAAAGGTTGCCATGCCATACCTATCCATTTCGTACGGGTTTTGGGAGCAAGTTTGTACAGATTCACATCTCATTTAATATACCTTTTAGAATCAATTAAAAGTTACCATTAATCTTTCTCGTTCATTATTTTAGTAATAGTTCCGGTTGCATCCCACGTTTGTATTTTACCGCACGCTTCTGTTCTTCCTCTTAAATTGGCGAGTCTTCGCTTTTACTTTTTGCCTTCTGATGCTCCAACTCTGAAAGGGAACTCCCCTTTGCTTGTGTTAGTGCCTCATGAAGCTTATGAAGTACGGAAGTTGATGAAAAGCTGTTGGGCTGCCTAGTGCCTATCCCTTTATGGCCAGGATGCTTTAGAAAATACCCAAATCTATACCTGACTGACTTAAATGCTAAGGTATTTATTTCAGCCAGGAGAGTGTCTCTATCGCTCTTGAAACATTTAAATGCTGAGAATTAATCTTTTAGTACTAGATTATTCTAATATTCCGATAATTTTGTAACGTAGAAATATCCACATGCAGCTCCGGCAGCTTGGTTTGAGCATCGTGGTTCTGCATCAATGGTAACGTTATTGTTGCACCTGGCACTCTTGCTTGAAAGTGTCGATTTGCATAATCTTGATGAAATTGATCCACACATAGGTACCTACAATATATACAACGAGAGAATAGGTACGTTCTAACTAAAAATGTAATGATCTGCATTGCTTTATAAGTTACTAGCTTTTACCCACAGCTTCGCCTGCGTGGATGACGGTTATCACGACCAAACCCTGTTCCAAATTTTATCAAAATCGGTTCCGTGGTTTAGGCGTCAAAGCGTAACATACAAACAGACAGAAAGAGTTACTTTTGCATTTATAAAATTAGTATGGATATAGAAAATATAGAAGAAATATGCATAAGGCTAGACCCAGAATTAGAGGATATACAGATAACATTACAAATACTTTTACTACACACCAAAACATTTTGTAGTAGCAGTGGCAAAAAGTTAACTTAAAATTTAATTTAATTAAAAATGTTGGAAGCATGAAACATTTTGGAAGGAAATAAAAGGAAGACATACGCTGTTGAATTATAGCTGAGTCGTGTACAATAGTTCTAGGTTTGTCGGCATTCGCAGGACTTGTGGCATGCAAATGAAGACAATGTATTGCATTTATAGTATCATGTGGGCTTTCCCAAAGAGAACATACACTGCAGACAGTTCTAAATGACATTTAAATAATCGAATATGGCAGTCATGAATAGGCGGGACGTGATTTCTATAAGGAAATTGAATTGTCTCTAGAAGAAATCATGTCCTCTGCCAATAACAACAAAACCGCCAGTCATCGAAAGCCATCTGACGGTGACACCTCACTACTAAAACTAGCGCATAGTTTTAGTATTTAAGCTAGCACTAGTGAAGAGATAAGTAGTCGGTGAATAAACACGATAATCCCAACTGTGGTATCTTTAATCACTCCCGCAATAATTAACATTCTGATTTACTTGAAGTTGAATTACTATAAGTTGTAAATTCAAGCATATCCATGTAAATTTGTTATCTTAGATACAATAAAAAAGCGAAAGATTGGATGATTGAGTAGTTGATGAATGATTGTCGAATTGTCAATAGTGGGAACGATTCTACAACATCACATCTGAGTTAGCAGTCATTAATATTTTCTTTTTGAAGTAAAATTTAACGATTCCCAACTTACTGTAGGAGCTCAAAAGATTTTTTAAATCAATGTCAGTTTCTGCGTAAATTGTGCTTCTATTTTGGTATAACGATTGCCGTCGGTAATGGCTACAGCCTTCATCATTCAAAGAGACATACCTATTAGTTTTGTACACCTGGGGTTCATTATTCAGTGCTTATATCTCAGTTGAAAACACTCTCCCAAATGCTAACGTTCCAGCGTAATGATTGCCGTATCGTTCGAAAATGAAGATGAATGACTATCTACATTAGCTACACTGTAGCTATTCAGGAATTTAGAGCTTGATCCACGGAGATTTTGCTATATTTGGCTTTGGAAATTATAGGTAAGCAGCCGTTGATCACGACTCTGCATGTTTGAAGAAGCCTATAAGTACTGATTCCGTGACTAAAAGCTTGAATACACCCCTGTAATCTATTTTTGTGCCAAATTTTGTGCGAATCCGCTTAGTCTTTCGGGTATGATTGAATAATAAACCCTCTAAATGTTTAATGCGTAAGTAGGTAAAAAATGCATATTATTAAGTATAGAAATGGCCTCAAATATTTGCACTTACACTCAGACTTGTTTTCCAATCGATAGACAAAACAAGCTCAGGGTGTTACTCTTCAATAAGAGTAAGAACAATAAATATCCTTGAAAATGTTTATTAAAAATATGTGGGAGGCAAAATAGACAGGAATTCACAAAAACATTATACAAAGGAATTACACGGAGATTTACATGTCTCGGTAGAATCAGTATGCGTACCACGTATACCTATGCGCCCTTTTAGAGGTGAGCAAACGATAAGTACGAAGAAAACGACTGCTATGAAAATGTGTATGAAAATCATGTGAATTTCTTCATTCTTGAAGGCTTTAAGTTTAGGGAGGGAGAAGAGCTATAAATGGTTTATCTTTTATCCTCGCTCATAAATGCTAGCAGTTAAAATATTATGTATATAACTATCTTTATTGTTATAAGTAAGCCGACAAATGTGAGTATAATATAGATAAAGATACACATGCAATACTCACGTTTGTAAATCCCCCAAGGGGTAGGTGTATTAGCACCCACGTGTCGTCAATTATGATTTTCGGTCCTAAAGACGTAATAGGGGGCGAGCCTATTGCCGTCTAGTGGGCCCGAGGAGGGCCAGACCGAAAGGGATGGCCCTGGGTCAGCCGGGGTGCGAGGGATATGTCGATGACAACCTCACCTCCGGCCTAGCACCACGACCCACAGTCGGCGTGCGGTTTTAGTCGGTTCGAGTCCGACATAAACTCCCCTTCCGGCTCCGGCAGGGGAGGTATCTGAGGGGATTTCCGCATGAAAAAAAAAACCGTCTAGTGGGCCCTTTGTCTTGGACTATATGTTTAGGGATGAAGAACAGCCCTATCTCTTAGTTGCCTTTTACATTACCTACAGGAAGAGCTGGAATGGTCCCATTCTACTCTACCAGAAACCAACACGCAAGATATTGTAGGAAAGTGGTATATATTACATACTCATAAAACTTACACAAATATAAGCGTCGTCATTTATATCCTTTAAGGAACTCATTCAATTTAAATAAACAAGATTTTAATGATGTGGTTTCCTTTTAAAATTTTCTTCGTTATGAGAAGTACCTACTTACCTAATTTACGAGTAAAAGTTCTATGAAATAAAACCATTTTCAAGCCTTGTATTATGAAAGTACAAACTCTAGATGTTTGTGAATGACTGGAAATTTAATACTAATTGAATTGAATATTATGGGTGTTGTGTTGTTTTGACGCACAAATATTTCTTTATAATATTTATTCTTTTCATACTTTTGAACAACCGTTTAATCACTTCAGGAGTTAACAAAAAAGAAACAGTTTTCTACTTCTCTGGTTTTTTGTTGCAAGTTTCAAGTCATAATGAAGCTTATTAGTTTTTAAAGTTATTCTAGTTTTACTATTGAACTAAAGTGCTGAGTGAACATTTGCTGTTTTGTCCATTTATTAAGATAAGGTGGTTTGACAGAATTTTTAATAGCATTATTTTTAATGCTAACTTTGAAGTTCCAAAAACATCGGAAAAAATGAAACGCTCAAGTGAGACTAGAACTCACGACCTTTCCCTTACAGGGGGAATGCTCTTCCAACTGAACTATTGAGCCACACCTGATTCATTTCAAATTTTCCTTCTCTTTATATCCGTCTTTAAGGGCGACGGTGGTGCCATCTACCAACATTCTTACGAACTGAGGTATTTTCTTACTTTAAAATTTAACGGAAGTATACTGACCAACATAGCACGCTACAAATAAACTTAAGGATTTTAAGAACACTCTTAACTAAGTAAACTGTAAGCAATATCACTTATTTGAATGAATTTTACATTTTACGGTTACAGGGGGTAAGGGAAAGATCGCGAGTTCGGGTCCCACCCGAGAAGGTTCATATTCCTTAAGTAGGTATTCGATTAATATCACTTATTCTTTATAGTTTTTAAAGGAAATCACCACTGCTGAAACGTTTTACCATTCGAAATATAATAGTTACAGTTCAATATATCGATTCGATTATAAATGACGTGAGGAACATTCCCTACTGAGTATTGTTTTACTGTGGATATAAGTACCGCAACGGACTACTTTATAGTATCCCATTAATAGTGTAGTGGGGATGAAGTTTCATACTCATATACACACTGAACTGGTCATACGTTAGAATATTATGACGACATTTTTTTCTATTTTTATCTGTAATTGAATACAATAATAGTTGTGAATCCCAGTTCAATAGAAAACTTGCACTATGCAGAGCGGGGCCTAATTACCCACTCCATTTTAAGGCTTTAATGAAGGAGCGGTTATCTTCAGACCCCACAAAAAAACAGGTCATGCTTTTTTAGGCTTTGCCAACATTAAAATGTACCTATACACTAATTTAGTTTCAGTGATTTTATCAAAATGTTACAGTGTCCAAGTTAATAAAGTTTTAGTCTTGTCTTGTCTTGTCATTGACAGCAAAGACTTGGCCAAACCAACACGTTCAGCTCGCATCCGCGGTAGCATGCGCGGTGGGGATCAGTTTTTGTGTACAAGTTCGTACAAAACAACTGGGCCTTGATTCTGTTAAAGTCAAACCACAGTGGTGCCAAACCACAGCACTACTGCAAACGGAATAAATAAATAAATATTTCACAACATTCTACACAACGCTATCGAGACCCATGGTGAGCTTAACT
Source organism: Eilema sororculum (assembly GCA_914829495.1). Classification (NCBI taxonomy): domain Eukaryota; kingdom Metazoa; phylum Arthropoda; class Insecta; order Lepidoptera; family Erebidae; genus Eilema; species Eilema sororculum. The sequence continues at coordinate 10,703,772 of OU618541.1, forward strand.
AGCTCGTGTTATGGAATCTAGTATGCGGATGTACATACTTAGATACTTTTTTTGTAAATACATACATATTATACACAGAAACATCCAGACAAATGCAAATATCCATATTCATGCATACAAATATTTACACTGTGCGGGGATCGAACCCGCACCTCCGGCGTAGCAGTCGCGTTCACTACCGCTACGCCACAGAGGCCGTCAAATAATAGACTTTAAAGCGATCCGGTTAAAGTTCAAAATTAAATAACTTTTTGTAGTGTAATTGAAAAAGTGTACTGTTACAGTTTTTTGAACTTTAAGCGTGTATAATAATGAAATCTAAAATTAGTAGAATTAATAGAATCGAGGCCCTGATCGCCACCGCGGTCGCGAACTGGACGCGTTGGTGGAAGTGTGGACAGGTCACCACAGACAAGCTAATTAAGCCATGCTTATTTCAGCCCTATATATAGCGCTGTGTAAAATGTGCTAGAATATATAATTATATGATGTATGTATATAAATCTATACAATACAACCAAACAGTAGTCTAATAAAGGCGAATAAAACACTATATTAACAATTATTTTTTATTTTATTTTAGTCATCCTTTCCCGATCTCCTTACCTGTTACCTACCTATCGCTTGAAGTCGTTGACGTTCATTCATATGATTTTTCAAACATTTTCTAGTAAATATAATAACTATTAGTGCAAAAGAACACATTTTGCACTTCAGGAATCAGCAGTTAAAGATTGTAACATAACCTCACTTTTACATAATCTCTTATATCTCTGTTCTCAGATTGACAAAATCTGCAGAATTTTCAGTATAAGGTTGATAATATATAAGCTATTAATTGACACCACTTTCATCTTCTTACAACAAGGCCCAAGATTGTATGTAATCATTTCAGTCTCCTTTTAAACATTTGCCCTAAAATAAGTCAATCCAGTTGTGTCAGAAATCGATTACAGCGAACGCGTTGAAGCAGAGTGCAATTTTAAATGCTTGCGGTTGGCAGACCAGTTTGTTCAATCTGCTATTAGCCTCCAACGATTTCTACCCAAAATTTGGGAAAGCACCGCCGTCGACCAACGCTGCCCATTCATTTGGTCTTCCCATTAAAAGGGAGCTTTTAACTACAGCTAATTTATGCAGTGCACGGTTTGCCGGGACAGATTACAGAGTGGCGTGTCCATTCTGTGCGCAGTTTGGGCCTGAATCACGTCTGTCGAATGTGTTACGTCTGGCGGAAAATTTCTAGCTGTTTATTCGTTTGATTTGTAATTTGTGAATGGAAATTGTATCACATTATTTTGTGATGTGTGTTTCTATATTTAATTTACTTTCATTTCGGTACTTTATATTTTATTTAGTTCTCCTATTTCGTTTAGTATTTGGTACTGATGTATATTTGAACGATGTTGTTCAAACTGTATTTCTTTGCTGCTGCTCTTTAGTTACAAACCCTTCTTCAAAGAGAAAATAAAATCACTTTAATTTTCATGAGTAAAATACAATGTAAAAATAAAATAATATAAAAGACATAATATGCAAACAGTATATTTTTGATGGCGCATATTAGGAGAGGCCTATATACAACAGTGGACTGCGGTGGGCTAATAGATTGATTATTTTAAGAAATAGAATTTAAGACGTTGTGTTCGTACAAATCTTGACCTCAATATCACTGTTCGCACCCGCCGATTTACTATTATATGTGTGTGTCATCAAGTATTTATAATAAGTGTGTTACCTCAATGAAGATTAGACAAGCATAGTAACATAGCAATAGGGACTTTCGAACGCTTTTGGTGTCAAAAATATAATCTGTACAAATTCCCAAATGGTCAACAATTACAAAAATACCCGCTAGGTGTAACGTTTAGAGGACAACGATGATTGTGATTCAAAAATATTATCTGCGTGACCATACTTTGCTATGAATTCGGGTAAAATGAACGTGTGTCCAGTTGACGAAAAGATAAAAGTAACTTGGACATAAGTACATAGAAGGTTTCCCTTGGCGTGTCCAAATGACGAAAAAATAATTAATACTAATTTAAAGTTTCATCAACAGAACTCACGTGTCATCATTCCCTCGTGTCGAGTTGGTGAAAAACCCGAACCCGCAATGATTTCAATGTGATTTTTCATTTTGATTTACATCTACGAAATATTATCCTAATAAAATATTAAATTTGACTAAATAGTGTCAATATACCTAATAGGGAAATAGGCGTATGTATATGCATCTACTAAACTTAATAAACAATTTACCAAGTATAAAATTCAACCAAGTACATTGAAAAGTTAAGATCAGCATAGCTATAGATTTCACCATCCTCTAGAACTAAACAAATAAAGAATTCACGAACATGGTATCTACTGTACCAAGCAAGCATAAAAGTCACGGATACAAAGTAGGAACTTTGTATTCATGACTTTTATGCTAGTTCGGGTTGCAGTTTGCATTAAATTTCGACTAGCTGTTAGATACATTAATATTTCGTTCGTAGCTGAGTTTAATATTTAATATAAACTTTGCCAGCGGACGGCAATAGCTAATAATACCTGGTTCATCAATTATTACAGCACCCGGTTGGTAGTCCCAACCTAAGTTTTAATCGACAAAACGTCAAAAGTATTACGTAATTGACTGATAGGTTCTACGGAATTTCGGGAAAAAAGATTAATAATGTTGTAGATTCCACGTCAATTAAGATTGATGTAAGCAGTTAGAAAAGCTTACAAGCGATCAAATCATCTTGTAATCTTAGTATCTTAAATTTATTTGACCAGACGTTTTTTTGCAATGGGTTACTTCGGTGAAATTTTAGTAAGATTTTAAAATATTTTGCACCTGCAAAAGAAGTACAGTACATCTCTTCCTGTCACTTCAAGAATGTATACCTAGACGTTAGAATACATAAAAAAAACCAGGCAAAGGCAAGTCCGACTCGTGAACTGAGGGTTCGTTCCATACAAAACTGATGTTCGTCGGTCGAGGATATTACAAGATCTTTTTATTACGTTGACGTAGAAGTTCGGTTTTTCCACAGCTGTAAGAGGTTGCAGACTGGAGTATTTGGTATAAATTTCAACTCGATCCTTTCACACATGACAGACGGATTGACAGGCAGACAGACAGACAGACAGACAGATAGACAGACAGACAGACAAACCACGAAGTGATTCTATCAGCGGTTCGTTTTCCCTTTGGAGTTTAGGAACCCTAATTCTACTATAATTATGTACATAATCATAATCATAATCATTTATTTCATTTGTTAACATAGGTTACAATTCACAGTTGACAGAGTTAAATAAATGTCCGCTATACTATGCCATATGGCGTACAAATGCAGTAGTGTATACTGATACAAATTATAAATAAATTTACGTCACAAGTAATAATATCAATATTAGTTAGTTAATAAATAATGTTAATATAAAATTGCTCTTTAAGCACCTCTCCTTTACCACAATAAGTTCATAAATTAAAAGTAAATATAAAAAATGTCATATAAACAATACATACCAAAATTAATATAATATACCTAAAATGATCAATTGATTTTCATTTAAAAAATATTTGATTGAATTGTACTTATTTGAAATGTTATTTTAACAGTAAAAAAATATTAATAATAAAAATAAAAAAAGACTACCGTACCGTATCTATGTCAAAACACAATTATAATATTCTTTCTGCCCTGCCTATTCTCACTATCGGGGTCACCAAAACACCCGAAGAAATAGGTTCGTAAAGTTGCAGATGATGTATCAACATCTTCTTTTTTTCGTGCGAAAATACCCTCGGATGCCTCCCCAGCCGAAGCCGGAGGGGGAGGTTATGTTGGACTCGAACCGACTAAAACCACACGCCGTCTGTGGGTCATCGTGCTAAGCTGGATGTGAGGATAGGATAGGGGACTCTTTTATCCGCACTTAGCCTCTCTTTTTGGGCCATTGTACGTGAGGCCAGAGGTGAGGTTGTTTTCGACATATCCCACGCACCCCGGCTGACTGGCGCTCTTCGGGAGGTACCAACAAGCCTGGAAGCCTTAGAGATCCGGTTCTTAGCATTCCATGGATTCACCGTGCGGTCGCCGGGTCCATGGCGTGGTACAGAGAGGAACACTGTGACGGCGCCTGGGACTTGCGACCCAGGTGTAGGTTTAGGGTGGCCACCTTGTGATGCATCAGCGCTCACCTCCACCGTCGGTCGTGTTCCCCCCTCTACCTATCCAAATTTGGTAAGATCCTATCAACGCCGTTTTAGATATTCGTTTGAGTAAAGAGCTTACTGAAGCTCTTGGCAATCCGAGGTCTTTAAATAAGTTATACAGGGATTTAGCTGGAATTCCCCTTGCTCCTACTTCCACGGCGTAGAGTTTAACCACATAGCCATTTTTGGTTAACTCGTTGGTCAGGTCAAAGTATTTGTTTATTTTTATAGCGTGGTCTTTAGGTATGTTAGTTTCCCACGGTACTGTGAGTTCTACTAGTACTGCACGCTTTTGCTGTTTTGAAAATAGGAATATATCGGGTCTGGATGACGAGGCACAAACATCCTCCGGTATTTTATAGTGTTTCTCATACGAATCTGCGAGTAATGTCCAGTCAGCGGCTGCTATCAAAATTGAGTACGGCTTTTGATTTGTCTTTTTTGAGCAGCCTTCCTTTACAAACGCGACGTCATTTCTTTGGTTTGTGGTTAAACCCTTTTTCGCTCTAGCTACCGCCAAACTTACCGCCTCACGTACGATTTCTAATACCTTATCATGTCGGCGCGAGTAATGACCCCGGTCTAATAGCGTCCTACAACCCACCAGTAGGTGCCTAGCAGTACCAATTGCTTCACCACATGAGTTACATGTTTTATCTGTGGCTTTTCCCCATCTGACAAGATTGCTTTGGTCGGGGAGGGTCAACTGGAATGCATTGAGATAGAATTTAAGGAGAGCCGGTGCCCAGTCGTATATTAAGGTACGCCATTTTTAAGGCTATGGGAATACAAAATTCACCTAGTGTTAACCATTCGTTTTGTACTTCTAGGTTCATTGCGTGCACTTTGTAGGTATTATTTTCATCTACTTGAAGAAAAGATTTTGTTATGTCTTTGTCTGACTGCCTCCTAGTATTACCCAAACCTACCTTACCAGTCTGCGAGCCTATCATGAATTTTTTATGGAATTGGAGGCGCGACTCGAGCTCTTTAGTACTTTGGTCTTTTGGAAGAGCTTGCACGATTTCGTCTTTTGATTTCGCTAGGACGTGCATTTTGGTTACTCTTAGATGTTTATATAGTTCCGATGGTTTCTTGAACGTCATTCCAAAGTTATTTGAGGCTCTATATAATGTCGATGGGTCTGCCGACTTTCTATCGCAAATCTATGTATATATTGTATATATGTACAAAGTGTCAAATTCGGGTGAAGCAGGTCATTTACATTTACACCATTTGTTTTTTTTTGTTATCATGTCATTGATAGCTTATACAACTGTTTTAAAATACGATTTACGATTATTTAACAAAGTAGACCAAATTCCATTTATTTTACCCTCAAAAGGTTGACATTAATCAAACAACTTTATCAAACAAGTTTGTAAATTACCTGTAAAGGGAAAGTTTTAGAAGCAAAATACTCTTGAGCCTGCAGTGAGAAATGGAAGTTCATTATTATTTTTGTTTGTGCGTATCACGTTTGAAATATGAGCTGTACATTAATTGAACAAAAACGTTCTGAATTTTATTTGCACAGGAAATTTTATACTATAAATAACAGTATTCCTGAAATGAATAAACAAAACATGCAAATAGAATACTCTCATCATACAAGACTTATTTTTGATTTATGCTGAATAAACGAATCTCAAAACGATTTGCGGTCCGCGAACCGTTACATACAATGTCATTCTTTGAAGAAAAAAGTTTAAAGAGGAAACAATGCGGGGCTGGCACGATCAGACCTCTGTCGTTCCGTCAAAAGCGATCCAATCGTTCTCGTTATTGAAACAGCCGTCTGCCGTCTTTGTTGCGGGAATTCCCTTGAATCCAATTTATGCAAAGTATTTACGAGTGACAAGAATTTATTTGACGTGCCAATTTTGTACCCCAGCTTTCCAGCTCGCAAGCCACATTTTAAAAGCGCTCCGGCATGTTAGTGATTGAATGGTTTACATGACATTTTGCTTCCAAACGGAAACCGATGTGGTTCATATACATTTTGGTAGAATTTATGACATCGCCTCTTTTATGGGAAATCTTAATACTAGGATGTTGAAAATAAGATCCCTGGACATTGATAAATGAGTTAATGTCATGTGATTTTAGCTGGCAGCAACGCCGGGTGAGAGAGATCCCAACAGCAAGTCACCTACTTCTTGATATGAACCTGTAAACAACAGATTTATGGGTGCTGACGAAGATAGATGACGTTATTATGTAACTGGCTAACACTAAAGTGATACCTAACTATTAAAAAAATATTACCAAGGGTTTCATGATAGGTGTAATTCATTCGTTTTAATCCAGGTGTGTATTTAAATTTATGCGATGCGATGGTTGATTAATCAATTGGGATCGAGAGAACCCTGATATCATATTCTATTTTGTGTGGCTTACCATATCATTTTGATTGATTGATCAACAAATTGATTCAGGTGTGGCTCAGAAGGTAAGAGTATTCCCCCTGTAAAGGAAATGTCGTGGGTTCAAGCCCTACCTGAGTAATTAACTTTTCCTGATGTAATCGATAAAACTGGTTACTTGAGTAACGCACGTAAAAGTTATCTCAAAAATTAATTATGATTATCTATGAACGTTCCTCATCGTACAGCGCTTAGAGGGTATTTGATTAACGATCTGTATTAATTTCGCCCAAAACCCCCATAACGAGGCGACTGGAGGTATAGGCGGTCGGAGCAGAAATATCGCCATACCTATCTGTAATACTCGTTATTATCGCTAGTCATTTTCGGAGTAAGATGGCTATCAAATACTCTCGGTTCACGTTTGTATAATATTATCATTAGCATAACCTGCCGTACCTGGCTGTAATTAATTTATCTTATTTAACATTACAATGCGAAAGTTTGGGAAGATGTTTTGGATGTTTGTTGCGAATCACGCTCAAACGGCTGAACAAATCTGGCTGAAATACACAGGTATAAGATTATAATCTGGAATAACACTTTTAATTGGTTTCCATTGATATGCGTGGGGCTGTCTTCGCTGAAGACTATTGGCCTCCATGACCGGGGGCCTGAGGACGGTGAGTTGGCTGCTCATCGTCCTTACAGAAGCAGGCCCATGACGGCAGCGTGACATGGGGGTTAGGGGGAGCGGCAGGATAACACCCGAAAACCCCCCATAGACACGGGATAGTTCCCGAACCATTGCATTGCATTTGCATTGTAGCCGTAGGTCTGATGGGAGTCCTGGGACATCCTTCCGAGGGCTTACCCGGGGCTCCGTGGGGTTACCATGGGAGTTTTTAGTCGGTAAGAGTTCGGAATGACATCCATGAAGGATTTTCCCCCACGGTATAAAAAGGGTTTATGCAACCACACCAAAATCCTTAGGGCCTTGTTTTTTTGGGAGTCAGACGGCAGTAGTTCCAGTAAAAATTACGATATACCTATCAATCATGGAGAAACAGAAGAACAGCATTCGGGCTTCAATTGCAAGCATTGGATGTAACTGGGTTAGTTAGTGAAAGCCTACGGAACAATAACAATAAACCAGGGCAGACCAATTTAAAAAAAAAACCTTTATTAATTTTTATTCGATGAACTGACTGATGTCACAGGAATGCCTAATTTGGGAGGCTCCCCCTGGCTCCCAAACTAGGTATTCCTGTGTAATTTTTTTGTATTACCTGAACTGCATTGTATTCTGTATACCTTTCAAGACGTGTTCGTCTAAGGGATATGGCATCAATAAAGTTATTATGTATTAGTGATATTTTTTTATATTCAAGAGTAATAGCAGATGGACATGTTAAGGCATTTCTGGGTTAATTGAAGGATGAATTTAATTGTGCGAGATGTAATCCTTGATTCGATCGGTGAACGTTTCGGGAATAATTATGTTCGTATAATCGTGGCCATGTCTCTGATGTTGGTGTCTCGCCACCCTCTACCCGTTGTCCTCGCCCCCCCTCACCCCTGATTGATGGCGCCGGAGATTGCATGTCAGGATTACATCTGGGGAGGATGTACGGATTATTTAGTTGCTGGCAGCGGGTAAATAGAACAAGCTATATTCTGAAAAACTTATAAGCAGCAAATAGACGGGTGTGAACAAGATTAGCGCTTAATCTCGTTTCATGATAATTTTAGTTTTTATATCTTTTCAATCCGTCACATAGCTGGGTTTCTTGTTTCTTTGGCTAAAAGCAAAACAAAGTTTTCATGTATAACTCTCAAAGATTTTTGTGGTGTAGCAGTAGAGAGTGGGACTGATAAGTCAGAGGGCGCGGGCTCGATTCCCACTCAGTGGCAATCATTATATACATAAATATGTACGTATATTGTCATTAGTCACAAGCTACTTAAGATATACTTTATGCTATTTGTAATATACTAAATACAAATATCACATTTGACCTACCTTTCTATACTTACACGTTTCGTTTATTTTGTACCGCTATATATTTTTTTATTTACCTTCCTACTTCTAAAGTACCCATTAAAATGGCTCATAATTTAAGTTGATCTTAAGAGAGTTTACGTCTGAAAACGTTCATTACTTTTGTTGTTAATCTACTTTTGGAATTTAAGGTAATTTCTTTAAAATGTTTAGAATTAAGATAGCCCTGTTAATTTAACGTTTAGCCATTTGAAAGAACGTAATACTAATTAATAAAGTTATTAAATTAACATCATCCGTTTATTTTCGTTTATAACCTTAATATTAGTGAGAAATATTAGACTGTTACATTATTCAAATGAAATGCTGCTATGGCATTAGGTATACCTACATAAAATGTTGTAGTTAGAAATCACAATTCTAGAAATCACAAGCGTTTTCTTGATATGATAAAAGTAACTTCTTTATACTTTCTTTTAGGTTATCTTTATGCACTTGAATATACTTTAATGGTGTAGAAAAACAGAAATTAATAAATAATGTTAGGAAAATAAACCCAGAAACTTATTGAGACTAAATTTTATATGTTTAATATTATGGTATTTGCAATTACTTTACAAAGGCCGTTGAAAATAAATAATTCACTAATAACTTCATACTACTGATCCAAATATCAGGTACCACTATCGATTAACCAAGTGTTAAAGTCAAAACCTTTAAGACGTAATAAAACCACCATTATTTAAATTATCTCACATCACTTAAAGTTATCTATTCTGTGCTTAAAGTATGATGCGTTCGTAACGCGTATTATTCGATCGTAACATCGAAGGCTATAAGACGGGAATTTTTCAATTATTTACTTGTGTCAGATACCCTTTATAATAGATTGGACCGTCTTTGTCTCATCCATATGAGAATTTTATTCATACGTCCAATATTATTTCCGTCTGAATGGAAATATTTCCAATAAGAATGGGACCGACATTTTACATTGTGTCTCCAAGATTTTTCTTTTGAATATCAGTTTCGGAAAGTGTTAGTAGTACCTATATACCGCAGCCTGGCATTCGACTTTTGATGTCAGAAACAATTTCTTTATTTTGTATGGAAATGGGATCCACGCGGATGTATTGTGAGATACTTCTAGCAAGCTTTTTGTGAAATATGACTTAGAATATGTGACATTTATTATTTCACAGGTTTGAAGTAGTGAAACTGTGCAAGACATCATAAGTAAGTTATTGTGTGATGCGAACAGTGAAACGGCACATTTTCTCGTGGTGGACTAAACAAGGCGGAAAAGTAAACGCAATATTACGCAATTTGAGGACGTTCTTCCAGCTGAGAGCATGTATATCAGGGCACATTGTTATTGCATCTTTATACAGCTTTTCTTTATTGGTAACAGATTGATACTACGTGATTCTCAGAAAGTAGAGAATACACAGTCCACTGTAGGTACTTATTTTCGTTGAAAACTCAGTCAGACAGAAGTACTATTTTGTTTGTGTGTGCACAGAGGAAGACTAAGTACTATCATGTACGAGTATGAATAAAATATGTAGAAACTTTCATTACACATATTATCTTCACTCATTTTCCGTAGACAAAATATAATTTACAAACAATATACTTACTTATTTCTACTTATTTTAATAAGTAGGCACGCGAGATAATAATATTAAACTGCTCAGTTCAATGACAGACATTAATCATGCCAAACATACCGGACAGGTATAATCAAAGTGAGTTTGAGCGTTAAACGTTTTATAATTTGATCCCGACTCGTGAGCGCCTGATATGCTAATAAATTGTATTACAGACCTTCCTCTGGAAAATATCGAAGTTCAGCCAAATCCGTAGTTATAATGGTGGTCCCAGACTTGGAGGTGAAAGCTTTAATTGGTGAAGGATTACCGTTGATATGAAGAAAAAGACCTCCTATTAATATTATCTACAAACGTGAAAACGCTTAAAAGGCTGACCAGGTCTGGCTAAAATTGGTGCTGGGATAGATTATAGTCTATAATAAAATAACACACAGGCTACTGTTATTCTCTGGGACAGGAACAGCTGCTATAATAGTTAGGTATATTATATACCTCGACGGACGAGACACTTGTATCTTTTATTTTTTGACATAGCATACGGTTTACAAAGGCAAAGGTACGCGGTTGCCTATTCGCATTGTAGGTAATTTGATAGACGAACAGCAGATTTTTTATGACAGCAATGTTTGATATGGCAGTGGGCAGTGAGAATCTGGCTAGACACTTATCTGATATTTTTCAGAGCTTAGCTGAATTTCATTGTACACCATTGCACTCCAGTCTGTATCCGGGATCGCTAATGTGCGGAAACGATCGGCTCACTATCCTTCCGTTTCAAGTTCCGAAGTATAGTGCAGTGTATCTGCGATTTAGGTCTCGTAATTCTGTGTGTTCTTTTTAAATTAATTATCTTACTAAACGTGTTAATTAAGTTAGGAATTTTACTGTAAGTAATCTATGGTTGTTGTAAGAAATGTGAGAATACAGATCAAATCCTGATGCAATATCAATTTTACGGCAGTGCAGTAGTTTGTTGTTTAAAATTATGATGGTCATTCCACCCTAATATACAGACCTATTCTGACCTAGCCACATAAATGCCATTAATATGTTGTACCTTAATGTAAGTTTCTATTATAAGTACTTCCAGTGATACTCGTAATAGTTAACCACATTTCAAAATAAGCGTGATGACATACTTAATAATTCCATAAATTAAATAGAACGACTGTAACTATTTGAACATGAGTATGGTTACGTATAAAAAGCGAACAATGCCTCGAATTTCAGCTACTTTTATCACAAATATTATTTTTCATCCTCTTATTTATTACCGACACATAAGCACCACTGCTCAACAAAATTATTTTATTGCCGACAATCAGGAAAGAATAACTTCCACATAATAAATTATTCCTACATTAATTATCACAAAAATGCCATAAAAACTTGGAACAACAAGAACTGTGTTCAAAGCGCCTAATAAATGTGTCTTTCTATTTAATAAATATACCATTATCCGAGCTCACCCCACTATAGTAAATAGAGGAATGGGCGATCATTTGCTTGAAAGAGACGGGCGCATCTGGCGCTTGCCAGATTATGTTGGTAAAATTCAATAATCTTTATCGAACCAACTGAGGAGGGCGGCTATTGCAACTTTTTTTTTCGGTAGCCGAAGGAGTTCTGACGACTTTGGTAATCAAATTTGCGTATGTAGGTACAGTCCCGTATACAATTGAGTTCCTCTAACTCCACCCAAACGTTTTTTGCATACTAAATATTGAGACAGTATTTTAAAATCAATTGACGTGTTTGTACGTTGTTTGATGTATGAACATATATTTCCTCACTACGGCAATGTTTTGTGTTTTTCGAGTTATTCTCGAATTTACCTGCTATTTTAACCGACTGATATGGAAGTTTTAGATGTTGGGATTACAATAGTATAATGTCTATCTTATGTTAAAGGAAATTAAGATTTGCAGAGCTTTAGAACCACCCTCAAGGAGTGTAAACAATTTCGTCAAGAAATGATAACATTGCCATTTTAGCATTTTTGGTATGTTATATGATTTCGTTCATTTGGACTTCATTAACACTTTACTGTCACGTGGAGTGCAGTCACAAATAAATAAAAAGAGTGAACTTCCAAAAAATTTAGGCTAATAAACAAGATTTAAATTATTTTTAAGTGCTATTCCAAAACGTTATAGGAAAAATCCTGATTCCCTTTAACAACATCGAAACAAGATCTATAAATAATGCTGTGTAAATGCCATCTGCATACGTTGGCAACCATAAAACGACTTCAAGGCATATTACAATCCATCTTCGAGATATCATCTCTTTATAGACGCTAACTACTCTCAAGGGAAGTAATAGGATGCTCCATTCATAGCCCGGATCACATCACATGTAAGAGGAGGCTTTTAAAGCTTTAGAATTTTTTTATATAGCGACAGGCTTTGAATTTCAAGATTATTTTATTAAATTCTGTAAGAATTAGTTCCTGTAAAGTAATTGAAGCTACACTAAATTATTTCCGTTATTTAAATATAGTAATTCAATTATTTATACAAAAATAGTATGTACTTGACACACGACCCTCTTTAACTTGGTAAATAAAATGGACGTTAGGGATGTCAAGAACACATTTGACAAACTGACAAGGTATCTTATCAGATCAGGATCTTCAGATATATTTCAATATTACACGAATGAAATAGTTGTCACTGTTGATACGCTGTTATTCACACCCATTGTCACACACCCAATGGTTTCGAATACATCAGAAGGGGTAACACTGAATTTGTATAAAGAATATTGTAATAATTAATAACTAAATAAATAAAAAAAATAAAAAATCGCTTGTGTGGAACTCGGACCCGCAATCTTTCCTTTCTTTCCTTTACAGGCGGAATACCTTAACCACTAGGCCACCGAGCATATTTATCCGTGGCGATACGCCGTGCGGTGGAGTCGTAGTTTGATGTATTACTTAATGCTTTAAAAAATCATTCAAATTTGCCTAGTACAACATTATGTCTAATATCAAACTCTTGACTCCATCAAACCTGCTTGCAAAGGTCAACGTCCTCTCCCTCTTTCAACTTTAACCTTTTACCAACTTACTCAAATATTATTATTCAAAAGACTGATTATAATGACAGAATATATTAGAATTAAACATGGGCATAATATGAAATTAATAATGTAAAATTTACCTACAAAGGGACTAAAAACAATTTCTTAAGTAGACTTCTACGTAGATGAACGCGAAGTTCAAAGAGCACAACTATTTACTCGACTGCGCGCAGCAAAGGAGGGTAATGTGTTTATCAGTCTATGTATGTATGTATGTATGTATGTATGTATGTATGTTTGTTTCTATGTGGCGTTCTAGAGACCAAATGCGTAGGCCGATTTTCATAATTCTTACGTCAATCGATTCGTCTTAACCTTGCGAGTGTCACTAAAGACATTACAGTAATCAAAATTCACCACAGCGACAACCAGACGCCATATTGTCAAAATGAAAAAAAAAAAGTCGATGAACTATGTCAAGTGGGGTATCATTGAATAGGTATTTTAAAATCATCTTTAGGTTGCTTTTATCATTTTTCATTTTAAACAATAGTTTAGGATATATAACAATTTAAAGTTGTTTAACGAAACGATCATTATCGCTAATTTTCTTACTTATCGATTTAAGTTTTTATTTCAAATATAAACGATATGAAGGAAATTACAAAAAGATATACATGTCATATAATAACTAAAAAGCATAAGATAAAACAAATGATTAAAAAATAAAAAACCCGACTGCCACTGAAAAGACCAAAATAAGTTTGATAGCAGGCGGTACCCATTTGCCAATCAAAAACCGAAAGAAGAAAAATTAATGGGTACCGCCTGCTATCAAACTTATTTTGGTCTTTTTAATTACCGTAATCTCAATCACTATAAACAAAAATCATATACTTCGTCAAATGGTGAGCATTTTTTTTACTTCTATTATCTTCAACTCATAGTACAGGTTTTGTTTCACTAAATATGATAAAAGAAATATGAAACGTAGTTACTTAACAATGATTTAATTTACGAAGTTCATGAAATTTTAAATATAGAAATCAATGAACATAGATGAACACTTTTTAAGCGATACTTTTTTATTTTTTGTATTGCGTTTCTTTGTTAAGGCTTTACATATTTTAAAATAAAAGTCTCTCTTTTGTGAATTTGCTCGCGGTAAATGAGGTGTTCACAAGATGCACTTGGCTATTAAGAGTCCGTACCACTCCAGCTCGAATTCAAATTTTACCCCCGCGCGCTTCATCGACGCACACGCGCCGGCTCTACTCGCGCGCAGATGCAGCTATCTCACTCCCACGATGACCCCGCAGAGTTCACGCGTGTATCAATCGATAGGGTAAAGTAGCTAGTAATTAGACATCAAGAAAGTTATGGCAATAAACAAACTTGAGAAAAGTGTGCATAATGTAATGATAATTTACATAAAACTTACAATATATTTATACTTATCCTATTAATATTATAAATGCGAAAGTTTGTGAGTATGTATCGCTGTATGTATGGATGTTTGTTACTCTTTCACGCAAAAACTACTAAATGAATCTGGCTGAAATTTGATACAGGGGTAGATTAGAACCTGGAATAACACATAGGTTGCTTTTTATACCGGGTTAAGGTTCCCATGGGTTGCGGGAACGGGAACAAAACTCCACGCGGGCGAAGCTACGGGCAGCAGCTAGTATAATATAATAATAGCAGCCCTTTCAATGTCTCTCACCTGAAGGTACAATAAAATACTCCACCACGCGAACCCAATGCATATTGGTAGGGGTGCTGGGTACGACAACCTCCGCGCGGTGCACCCTGGTAACGTGAGGCGCACGTCGTCGCCCATGGCCAATAGTCCACCAAGGAGGGGGGGCCTTTATGGTCGGTTTCGAGTTCTCCGCACGCGCTCTGCTAAGCCTAGCGGAGAACTCTAAGGGCGACGAGTACTTTGCCACTGAGCGATCAGTGGTGAAATACACGGTCCCATGGGGACCATCGATCGGCCGAGCCGTACCGCCGTCTGGCAACAGAAGGGCATGGTAGCTCTTAGGAGTAGCGAGGAAGAAAACCTCTATAAAAAATCACCCCGAACCCCACGCCTGGCAATGGGATGCATCACTCGGGGTGAGCACTGAGTGCCTAGGGCGTCACTCACTCACTCCCACCTTTCCCATCCTCACATACACTCCCAACCTCTCTACTTCCACCTCAATGTCGGTGGACATTAACCGTAAAACAAAATATGGCTATGGAAACGATAACGGATAAATCTACCCATGAGGGTATCCGGACTCCGTCTGGGGAATCCCTAGCTGCGACTGGTGATCGAATGGACACCCATTCGGTGACTAGCCATGGCGACCCCTGCCCAGGTTCATCGTGGGTCTGAATCATCGAACAGCGAGGTGGACCTTCCTAGTAAGGCTACGCTAGACGGCTAGGCGCGGGTAGAAGTCGAAAGCCGACCTCTACAGAGCGAAAGAGAGAGTAGCAGAGCCGCCAGCGATTGTGTCCAGGCGGAGGTGCCGGCGGTGCAGAACATCCTGGCGGCTCTTTCCCGCATTTCTGGCGCCGTAAAAGGCCAGAAAAATATTACGGGAAAGAAGAGGGTCGTAGCGGACGCGATAAAAGGTGCCGCCAAAGCGCTGGAGGAGCTCCTGGAAAGGAACGTCTCCAGCGAGGAGGAGAAACTCCGGGCTCGGGTTGCAAGCCTGGAAACGGAGATTGCTGACTCCCACAAGCAGCAACGGCTGATGCGGGAGGAGATCGGTCAGCTGACGCAGCTGGTCCAGGGGGCCGGGGAGGCTCGGGGTGTGAAAACCACCGCTCCCCGTGTTCCATCTAAGGTGACACCAACGGTGGTCCAGCTGCTGGAGGTCATCAAGCGACGCCTCGGCGTCCTCGAGGACGCCACCGTCACGTGCTACGCGGACGACACGCTAGTGACGGTGAGTGGCGCTACACACCGCGAGGCGACCCAGAGGGCCACGACCGCTGTTGCTCAAGTCGTGGATCGGATCCGGCAGCTGGGTCTCGAGGTGGCTCTGCACAAATCCGAGGCCTTGTTCTTTCATGGCCCTCGGCGCAGGCCACCCCCGGGATCCAGCCTGACAGTAGGAGGTACTCCCACTCCCCGGCTCGTACTCGACGGTCGGTGGGACTTCGGAGAGCACTTCCGAAGTCTGCGCTCCACACTGTTGGTGACAGCTAACGCGCTGGTGCGGCTGCTGCCCAACTTGAGGGGCCCGGAGGACTCCTGCAGGAGACTCTACGCGGGTGTCGTGCGGTCCATGGCCCTATACGGGTGTCCCGTGTGGGCGGACACCCGGAGTCGGGGACACCGTTGTCCCCCCTCCCGAGGAGGGCTAGACCGTAAGGGATGGCCCTGGGTCAGCCGTGGTGCGAGGGATATGTCGATGACAACCTCACCTCCGGTCTAGCACCATGACCCACAGTCGGCGTGCGGTTTTAGTCGGTTCGAGTCCGACATAACCTCCCTTTCCGGCTCCGGCAGGGGGGTATCCGAGGAAAAAAATGCGTCCTCGAGGACCGGGCATACCGCCCACCGCTGGCGGCACCCGTCGTCGCGTCATGAGCGACGACGGCTGCACCCAGTGGTGCTCCTGGTCCTAAGCCAAGGCCTCCGCCCCTAAGAAGACGGCACCTAGGGGAGGTGGTGGAGAATGACGTGCACACCCTCGTTTTTTTTTATCGTGCGATAAATCCCCACAGAGCCGGTGGAGGTGGTTATGTCGAACTCGAACCGACTAAAACACACGCCGTCCCAAGTCCTTGGTTGCCGGAGGTGAGATTGCCGAAAGCATATCTCTCGCACCCCGGCAGACCCAGGACCATCCCTTTCGAGATGGCCCCCTTAGGGTTGGGGGGACCACAGGGTCTCCATCTAGCCCCGGTTACGGGGAGGCGCACCTTGCGCCGCCGCCGCGGCCTGCTTCTGCTAGGGTGACAGGCGGCTCCACCGGTCACCCTCAGGCCAGCGCTCATAGAGAACGACCTCCGACGTCCGATTCGCATTACACCATCATTACGGCGCGGGGAGCAGCGCACCGAGACGCAGCACTAAAGGCCACGGCAGGGGTTGCTCAAGTCGTGGGTCAGACACGGCGGCTGGGTCTCGAGGTCGCCCTTCACAAGTCCGAGGCTCTGTGCTTCCACGGACCTTGGATGGAGCCACCTGCGGGATCCAACCTACAGGTAGGGGGCGTTAGCATCGGCATCGAGCCCTCGATGAAGTATCTGGGGCTCGATGGCCGGTGGAACTTCGGACATCACTTCCGAAGTTTGGTCCCAAAACTGAGGGGGGCATCAGCTGCACTCGCGCGGCTGATGCCCAACATCAGGGGACCCAACGCTCCCTGCAGGAGACTGTACCTGGGGATCGTGCGAAGTATGGCCCTATACGGGGCCCCCGTATGGGCAGAGAATCTGACGGCCAGTAATGTGGCTAGATTGCTGAGCCCACAGAGGGCGATGACCCTACAATAGAAACAGATGAATGGAAATTCATAATTACGTACTGTCTATAATAAATATAGGAATACGTATGGTAGTAGTACCTAACTACTGCTATATTTATATTATGACCATTCGGGTTGGTAGTTACTCATGTATTTACAGAAATATTCCGTTTATTCCGAACCTGACCCGAAAACTAGACCCGGTCGCGGGTTAGGTAGAAACTTTAAAAATTTGTTCCGAACCTAACCCTCTTCCTAACCTGACCCGACGGTCTCGTTCCTATCATAACCCGATCTGGCACTTCGCCGGCCGCTGCCTGCTGCGGCACGCTCGCTACGCTCGCTCGGCTCATGCGTTGGGGTCACAGTTCTAACCTAACCTAACCTACAGAAGTTGGAGTTACCGCACTTCGACTTTCGACTCTGAATCGCCCACCGCGTCGTCCGTCGCGTCGTCGCAGTGAGCGACCTGTAGTAGGCAGGACCTGCCTGAAAGATTTGGGCTGCTACTGCAAGATTATTTTTGTCGATACATAGGCAGGTATGCCTATGTCAATCCAAATTTTTGAAATAGGTAGGTATTTTACTGACCTATTTAATACTTTCTACTAATATAGTACCTATTGCAAATTGTTATGTACAGTATAAGCTACTTAGGTAGGTTAGGTAGATTAGATACTTGCTATAATAATAAATAAATATATATTCCACAACATTCTACACAGCGCTATCTAGACCCATGGTAAGCTTAATTAGCTTGTGTTATGGAATCTAGAATGCGGATAAACATACTTTGATACTTTTTTTTTGTAAATATATACATATTATACATAGAAACACCCAGATCAATGCAAATAGCCATATTCATGCATACAAATATTTGCACTGAGCGGGAATCGAACCCGCGCCTCTTGCGTGGCAGTCGCGTGCACTACCACCACGCCACAGAGGCTGTCTACATAATACATCATTCATATGTTTTAATGTTTTTTTACGCCAACATACACTTTTCCTCTTTCGGTTTACTTTATTACCCATTTCGCCTGTCAAAAGGTAGGTACTTGAATACTTTCGAATCGTCTATCGTAATCGTCTGCGCAGAGCGCGTGTGACGCAAGTTCCCCGTATGATAGCCGAAGCAACACTGAGGAGGAGGCCGGGCGGCAGGGCGGTTCTAAGTTTAATGGTATCGCTTGAGTAAAAATTTAGATATTTGCTAGTTACGCAGAAACCAATGTATATTTGTAAAATTTGAAACACATAATGTATCTTAACCACTAAACTGCAGTTATTGTGTAAGTTTAGTGATCCTATTTTGCGTAATTAATCCATAATATCGTTTTATTTGTACGGTTTAGAAGTAACTTTGCAATGGTTTTCTATCAAGAAAATTTTACGTAATCGTGTTTTTGCCACACATAATAATCAGTATTTATCCTCAACTTTACCACAAATGAATTAAAAAGTCCATACTTTAGAACTTTTGATATTATACACGTTTAAGCTATGTCATTTGAGGTAGTACGGACTCTTAAGTGAGTTCTTTTGGTAGAGTAAGCTTCTGAATATAATTATATTTTACTTCTTATTCTGATTTGATATTTTGATTGATTACAAAAAATCATCAAACGAAACAAGCTTAGTATATATTGTATTATATAAAGTGGGTCAAGTAGCTATATTGTTGTTTTATAGACATAATAACAAGGTTATCACAATATTGATAGCTTGGTCGTCTTAAGTGTCAATTACTTTTTATGACTTGTGTATTTATTTTCGCGAAAAAACGTGGTAAAGAGCGACATATCGTGTAACAGCTACTTATTTTTTATATTTTCTTTCTTGTTACTGCTACTTAGGTACTTTTTATAATTCCTTGTCACATTCTACTCAGAAGATATCGATCTAAATAGATATTAATTTTTTTGCTCCATCATAATATTAAATCCATTTGTAATCTTTTTCTCTCTGTTTTGTCTACTTCATCTTCTTATCTGTGTATCTGGGTATCTGTGGTTTATCACTGTAAGAACATCACACATAAAAGTATAAAACATATTGCTCCAGTAAACTCACTCTCAATAAAATTCAGCTATAGTATATTTTAAAATAAAAATGCACTTAAACGCATCGTAAATAATAGGAAAATATATAGGATAATATATATAATAGCTGTTTTAACGGTAGAAACATTAAAACTCTTTTAGCGATTTCAACGTGAGAATCATTATTTGCTTAGCTTTTGAATAATTTGCTGTAACTGAAGCAAACAATACAGAATTATTTAATTGATAACAGTATTTAACGGGCCGTCCCATTATGGGATCCACGTCAGAATAAGGACACAACTCACTACGTTGCACGTTCACAGCTAAGAACAATAAACGTCGAGAGTCGCATCTACAATACTCGATGCAGGAATTGTAGTAACCGTGGTTACTTAGACCGCTGTACAATTCCATAGTATCAGTATATAGGACATGAGTATACCCTATGGGTATAGAAGTTATGTTTGCCTTAATTTACACATCTAGTTTATACCTACAGCTATCTTCAACTGTAAAGGACATAGGCTATGTTTGGTCGCGATAACCGACATCCACGCGGGCGGAGCCGCGGGCAAAAGCTAGTTTTTTATACATTTAAGATTTCGTCTAGTAAAAATGTGGAAGTTTTTTTGTGTTTTTATGTATTGTGAAGATAAGTTTATATTTTTATATCACAGTGGCAGACAAGCGCAGGCCTTATTCTTATTCTAATCGATTACATAATAATTAAAGATGGATTTTTCTGATTTGAACGTGCGGGGTGAGGAAATGAAATCTGCGCGAGGGTGTGAGCTTTCATTCTGTACGCTAGTACTATTACCTATTCTGTGATCTTACTTTGATCCTTTTTCGTAGTATGTCCATACCACGACAGTCACTCGCTTTTCTTTTTTCATTCCTTGATACCACTTACAAACTTCTTCTATTATACTATATTCTATAACATAGCCTAAAATATCTTATAAAGTACCTACATTTTAAATAGGTACCAAACTATATTAAATTTATTACAAAGTTTTCGTAACTGACTGTACACAAATACGTCAATTTTGACAATCGCACGAGTTGACGACAGGAAAATAATCAAAAATTGAAAGTTGCCAAGTCGCGGTTTCCCGCAAGTTAATTGCCCGCGAGTTGATGAATGACTCACTTGCTTTTGTCACAATATTTTGAATAAATTCATTCATTATTTTGGAACTATCAATCAATTAAATTGATTGCGGTCCACTGTTGGAACTAGAACAAATATATACTGTAAGTTTCTGCGTATCTGATGAAAAGAGGGACTTATTGCTCTTTGGTTTCCATCTATTCTGCCCGTGTATATAAATGTAAATAAATATAAATATAAAATATTCCACAACATTCTACACAACACTATCTAGACCCATGATTAGCTTAACTAGCTTGTGTTATGGAATCGAGATTGCGGATAAACATACTTATTTTTCGAAAAACATCGGAAAAAATGAAACGCTCATGTGAGTTCAACTCACGACTTTTCCCTATCAGGGGGAGTGCTCTTCCAACTTTTCTGTTTCCAACAGTTCGTAAGAATGTTCAAGTGAGTTCAAGTCTCACTTGAGCGTTTCATTTTTTCCGATTTTTTCGAGCTTTAAAGTTAGCATTAAAAATGCTATAAAAAATTCAGTCAAATACTTATTATTTTTGTAAATACATACGTATTATACATAGAAACGCCCAGAACAATGCAAATAGTCATATCTATGCATACAAATATTTGCACATAGCGGGGATCCAATCCACACTTCCTGCGTGGCAGTCGTGTACACTATCGCCAGGCAGACTAATAGGTATACAAAGTGCGGTTAGCTTCTTGAGAACAATTCCATATGACATCAGTAACTATTTCTTTTATTCACCTCATTAAGATTACTTAGTGTTTTTTGGAAGATAAGCATGAAAAAGAGACATTTCACGTCAAAGAAACCAAAGACTCCCAATTTGTGCTTTTACTCTTAGAACTTTGGCGGTCAAGCCAACTTAACGATGGATGAATAAGAAAATATTATGATAAAAAGTAAATACAGTATTCTCTTACATAAATATAATAACACTTTTCTCATTTCCTGTGTGACACAAAAACGACTAGTTTAGAAAGTAAATATCTAACATCATTATTATTGTAGTATAAAAACTTATATTCATTTAATCGCTTTTTACAGTAAGGTACCACAGAATAAAACATCTCAAAGATATGGCAGTGCTACGTTTTATTTGCTCCCTCATCAAAAACTGTTTTGCCCTAACGACATACCCCTATAATCCGATTTACGGTTTCGCACGATCTTATAATTTATAATATCATGACGACTGGCTGTAATTTCAAGTAATCGCTTTGGGTGAATATAAAATGTTTATTTTATGTCTCCGTTCAATATTTGAACTGGTCATGCTATATCAATAGATGTACATATAATAGCTACACGTATATGGATATGGTATCTGAGTTGAAAAAAAAAATTATAGCAGTCGAATTGAGAACCTTCTACTTTTTGAAATCGGTTAATGAATTTTGTTCAACTTTATCAACACTTTCCACCGTTTTATAACAATTTTGTCTAAAGAACCTGAACATATAATTTATCTTTATCTAAATCTATCCTAAAATATTGTAAAATTATATCTATGTCGCAGGAAACTAGCTTAATCAGCCGTTATAGTAACCGCCTAGGGTCTTTACTAAAGGGCGCCGCTCAATTCACGGCTTGAATTATGCTCAGCCATTTCCTTAAAAGGCTAGGGAAAGACTTGGGTCGATGACGTTCAATAACTGGCCTAGCCATTTAATAAAATAGCTGGAAAAATGACTTATTTCTGCAGAATTATAAAAAAACGGATCGGTTGGCAAAAGTCGAATTGCGCAGCTTTCTCAATAAACTTATCACTAATTTTCTGTGAATGAATGAAAATGGCGAAATGTGGGTGTTAAGTTACCTCTGCCTACCCTCTCGGGATTACCAGGTGCGTATTATGTATGTATGTATTTTTCTGTCTTATTTCTAGGTGGTACCCCCATCGTAAAAAGGGCCTAAGCATTAGTTGTAACAAACAATACGGCTGAATATCATTCAGGCCATTAGGCAATGGGGTGCGGCCGCCGCCTTCTGCGAGCAAGTAATGCTCGAGAAGGAGGCGGCCGGTCGGGTCCGGACCAGACTCCGGGCCCGAGAAGCCCACGCAGAGCGAAGGCGAACCGGACGTCGGAGGTCGCAGAACGACCTCCGTCCTCCATGAGCGCTGGCCTGGGGGTGACCGGTGGAGCCGCCTCTCACCCTAGCAGAAACAGGCCGCGGCGGCGGCGCAAAGTGCGCCTCCCCGTAACCGGGGCTAGATGGGAACATTGTGGTCCCCACAACCCGAAGGGGGCCATCTCGAAAGAGATAGTCCTGGGTCTGTCGGGTTGCGAGAGATATGCTTTTGGCAATCTCACCTTCGGCAACCAAGGACCCAAGACGGCGTGTGTTTTAGTCGGTTCGAGTCCGACCTAACCACCTCCACCGGCTCCGTGGGGGTGGTATCCGTGGGCATTTATCGCACGATAAAAAAAGGCCATTAGTCAAACGGGGCTGTATATTTAACGGCCTCGGCCGTTAATTGTACGGCTGATTAAGCTAGTTGGCTGCGACATATTTACTATTAGATGTTATTGGCGCAGGTGGTGTGAAGTACTGATTCCGTTTCATGTGATAGACATGAACCTTCTGCGGGAAGATAGGCTGGCTGCTCTAGCCAGTACTCTTTACGCATAATTGCCTAGGAAAGAGGTTAGCGCGAATAAAAGAGTCCCCTATCCTATTGTACATGAACCTATTCCTAGAATAAAAATCAGCTTATCACTGTGTCAAATCGCCTTAAAATCGGTTCAGCTGTTGCTATGTGAAATACAAAATATTGTTCACCTACGCATGCCTCCATTCTCATGAACTTTCGAAACAAAAATAAAAAAGTAAGTGTGCGTGGTAAAATTAAATATGGTATAAAGTTTTGAGTGAAAACACTGACGGCCTGCAGTATCTATTTTGTGCTGCAGTGTTACAGTTTTGTGCTGACAGTAATGGGTACTAGCAGCGTGGTCTTATTGGAAGTATATTACATTCAACTTTTTCTTGAATTGGTAACAAAGAGCCGTATGAGAACAGTGCGTGATATTTTTTTTATACTCTGCCCTTACCTTGCAGGGAGCGTAGATTCGGTCTAGTTTCGATTTACGATTAACGGAAACATTCACTGCTATGCAGACGATAGCACCTTACACGGGAGTTATTACGCACATCCTGCGGCCAAGCAGTCTGATATCGCGGAAAAAAGGCAGCTTCTTGTCACTGACCTGGACCGGATCCTGGACCACATTTCTCAATGGGGCGCTAGGAACCTGGTCGAGTTCAATGCCAAGAAGACCCAGGCATGTGCGTTTACAGCAAAGGTATCTCCTTTCCTTCCCCTTCCCACTCTTCAGAGCACACCACTGCCACTGCAGGATCACCTCACTATCCTCGGTATGGATGTTCGCTGCAAACTGAATAACAAAAACTATATCGAGAGTATCATCAAATCAGCCTCGCGTAAACTCGGAGTCCTGAACAGAGTGAGACGTTTTTTCACGCTGGAGCAGCGGTGTCTTCTATATAAGACCCAAATTCGTTCCTGCGTGGAATACTGCTCACATCTCTGGGACGGCTCCGCAAAGTACTTATTAGATGCTCTCGACAGGTTGCAGCGACGTGCGGTCCGCATTATTGGGGATCCTGAGGTCACGAACACCCTCGAGCCTTTGCAGATGCGTAGAGATGTTGCGTCTTTGGCAGTTTTCTACCGTCTCTACCATGGTGAATGTTCTGACGAGCTCTTCCAATTAGTCCCACCCTCCCCTTTCCTTCACAGGACGACACGTGCAGGACTAAGATGTCATCCATATACGGTGCAGAGTATACCTGCTAGAACCAAGCGTTTCAGTGATTCATTCCTATGCCGCACCACTAAGGCCTGGAATTCCCTGCCAGTTCACGTGTTTCCTTCTTCCTACAGTCCTGGGTCCTTTAAGCGGGGCGTGAAAAGGCATCTAATGAGGCCGTCAAGCTGAGTGCCACCACTGTTAACATGGTAAATGTTTACGATGGTGACCCTCTTTCCGAGACTTTGCCTTTAGCTTAACATCAGGCGAGGTGAAGTCAAATTGACGTGTCCAGTATAAAAAAAAAAAAAAAAAAATATGAAAAAGCAGAGCGAGAGAGAAAAAGGAGAGCTAGTCTTGAAATCTAATAATATTTCGATCATTTATAATACAAAAAAATGGGCTGGACACTGTACACATTTACTTACAATGAAAATAGCCATCGGTTTAACGAAGAAGAATATCAAAATTCTATTCATTTATGTCTTTTAGAGCAAAGCAGTAACATAATAAAAACGAAAAGAGTTTTTCTTACCATTAGTCCATTCACGTAAATACCCTTTTAAAATAGTATTTTCGCAAACCAGAATGTTTTCTGTCTCAGAGTCTCAGACAATTTTAAAGTTCCATTTACTTCAAGATCAAAAAGAACTGACTGTACCTACCTATATTGTACATTAAAAATATTTTTGCTACAAGCTTTGTGAGTAGTTAATTTTTACTTTACATTTATATTTTGGTTAATTTACTTTTATAAAATGATTTGAGCTCGTATTTTCTTTAAAAATATGTATTAAAATTAGATTATGAATATAAGGTTATTATTCAATAATAAATAAAGAAATACTCCACAACATTCTACACAACGCTATTTAGACCCATGGTAAGCTTAACCAACTCGTGTTATGGAATCTAGAATGCGGATAAATATACTTAGATACTTTTTTTTGTAAATTAATACATATTATACATTGGAACATCCAGAGCAATGCAAATAGTATTCATGCATATAAATATTTGCACTGAGCGAAGATAGAACCCGCGCCTCCTACGTAGCAGTCGCTTTCGCTACCACCACGCCACAGAGGCTGTTTAAAACTAGTTTAATTTATTTTAGAAATGAATGAACTGATTGATGATTCATTTCTTATTCCAGCGAAGGAAATTTTTCCTTCATCTAGAACATGAGCACTTCGAAATGGTATCTAACTTTTCACTTTGTACTCAATAAGTAGGTCATTCAAATTATCTTCAACAGTAGTTATTGCAATACATTATCTCTAAGTGTTAACTCAGAGAAACAGAGGGAACGAAAGCTTTTACACATAAGCCGATAAAAAACAAGAAATAAAACTCAACTCTCAGTTTAATCAGCTATCGATTGGAAGGATTCAACTTTACAACAGAATCTAGTCAGAAGTACGTTAATGCTAAACATGTAAAGTTCCTAGAGAAATTGCCATTTGCCTGAGTGCTTGTCTCAAACCAGTTTCAGAAGCGCTATCGAAAATTGATGCAGCACGTATCAAAGCGACCATTGTATGGAGTATTGGAGCTTGATTGACACTTTAATTAATGTCTGTGATGTGTTCACCTTCAACGACAGCAATGTTTCCGTTAGACGGGCGTTTTAATAGCTTCCACTGAATTTAGTTCGCGTAATCACCTTTAAATGGGAATTGAGAATGCTAACTGTAATTAAAGTGTTATTCTGGATTGGATTGAGGGTTAAGTACTTGGTTAACCACTTTATGCTTAAATATTTTGCTGAAATGATTACCTATGCTACCAGAAGTACTTATAGTTTTGTTAGCAGTGCTGCTTTTTGATATTGACGTACTGTTATCTGGCTTCGCATATATTTAACAAAGCCACTTAAATATTTTGCTGTTCTATGTTAACCATTCCATTTCGTAAAATCGCGATTATTTTTGTTAGAAAAATTGCAGAATTTGTTCAACGTGACTACCCTTTGTACCTGACTGTTCAAACTGCTACTACTGTCACCCGACTGGCTAAAAGAAATGGGCAGTTTGTATAATAAAGACTGAAATCTACATGATCTGTGTAACATTGATGTAAAATAAATAAAGTAGTAATTAACGTGGAAATCAACACAAAAAATAAAATATTCTGTTTTCAAAATAAAATTTCATACGGTGTACAAAAAAGCACAGAAAATAAAGTACCTATAGGTATAACAAAAACTTAACTCACGGTCATTTTTAGGCAGTGTACGAGCTACGCTCGACATAATTGCGAAACCATGTAAATACAAGCATCATCGTTTTTGTTACCTTCAAAATTATGTTTATTATGCAATGAATTTCAGTTCGCATTCGGTCATCAAGCATTCCGTGCGTTCTCATCTATCATTCATAATTTAAGACCCTCTGTTATATAATAGATCAGTTTAATCGTCAAGGCTTTATTATAGGTTTTATCTTCTTTATTATTTTCCATCTTCTTAAATCTTGTAACTCAAAATCTTCAATGTGCGTATCACTTATACGCCGATGACCTACAACTCAGTACATCCAAGCGCGTGTGGATGATTAAAGCGCTGCAATTATTAAACTCAATCAGGACCTAGAGAATATTACTCGTAACTGCTGGTCGCGCCGATTTGAACTGTCCGTGAATCCTAGCAAGTGCCAGGGCATAATTATAAGGAGCCAACATTTTCGGAGACAGGCAGATGTGGCATTTCTATCACTCTCAACGGTATAGTCATACCCGTGAGTCCGTTAGTCAACAACCTTGGCTTGTTTATTGACTCCACCCTTAGTTGGAGAGACCAAGTTTCCCGCGTGTGTCAGAGAACTATCAACACCATGGCAATGCTGGCGCAGGCATTACTGTTCCCTGTACTTGATTATTGCGATGTTTGTTACTCCGACGAATGCGGTACATCTTAACAGATTTAACAGTCTTCAAAATAACTACATCATATTCGTCTTCAACCTACGGAAGTATGACCATGTGTCTGCTTGTCGGTCTCAATTAAATTGATTGCCGATACGTCAGCGTTGGAACCAACGTACTCTCACCACTCTCTATACTTCCTAACTTCCCATAATTCTTCCTCTTACCTCTCCCCGCATTTTCAATTCCTTGGCGCTAAACACGGCAGGAACCTGCGTTCAACAAAAATAACCTCGTCTTACGATGTCGTACTCATCGTATATATTTATATAAAATATGTATTGCTATATTTAGTTACAATCCGCATATGAAATATGAAGCTTAAATAAATAAAAAGAAAATTCTAAAGCGTATTATCATTTCCTATCGTCTTATTAAGTGTATGAGTAACAAATTCCCCGTACAGACAGTTCGTGCAAAATGTGTTAATAGAAATATTTTTGTTAATATCTAGTACATTATTACGAGTATTATATAGGTATAATAGTGATTTATCACAGGAAAACATAAATTGAATAAAGCCAAATTATATCAATCTGAAATGCACTAGTAATAGGTATTGAGCGAGGAATAAAGACAGCAAACGCATTGTGATCAAAATATTCTTTTAACAAGCACAGACTGCAGTGTCATAAGTTCATGACCTCATTAATATAGACACAGTCAGTCTGATGCACATTTTTATTGTGATTTTTTTTCTAACTTGATCAAATACCAAATCTCTATCGAACGAAGATGACAAAATCATGACCCATAAATTATTAAGCAAACCTGGCACCGTGATAGGTTACGCCATCCATCACTTTGGATACGAACTACGGAGCACCTGGTTACGTCGAGTGCCAAATATAACGCGCGATTAATTACTGTTGGGTTCAAGGTGATAATGGCCCTTGTAACCTGAACTCTTTATAATCAGAAAGTGTCAGAAACCTTGACACGTTATTAGTTTAGGGATAAACAGCCTTCGGAAAAATTAATTTGCAAATAACTTCCAAAAATTTAAATTTATTTAAAAAATTTAATCTGGGGTCTTTAAAGATGTTCGGAGGTGGTGTTATACTAGGTCAGGCTGTAACTTTAAATAGTCACTGAACTACTTATACCTTTAATAGACCTAATATTTGAGTGTGTGATTTCAGATGTCATTTCTTCATGCCTATGGCAGTTAAAGTTTGCTCTCCTTGTCTTCAAGAGCTCGCATAGCAAGTATAGAAGAACAAGTGATCAAATAGCTCAAACTGGTTTCTCCAGAGAATATTTGTATAAAAACTTTACTCAAAATCAAATGACCTTAACTCGATTTAGAAGTCTTTCAAATTCGTTCTATTGAAATTTATTGCAGATTCCAAGACAGAACTGCAGTACATAAATGTGCAAGGTCCAGAATCTTATGTTACCAAAATGCTAAAAAATAGGTGAATTAACTTATATTACCAAAATGCTAAAAAATAGGTGAATTAACATCCACATTTCATCAATCATTGTAATCGGTTCCACGTAGTAAGGGGTGAGCCTATAGCTGTATTCCGGGCACTATTGTTGACTCGAGCTGGGGATCTTGGGCTGAATCTGGGCTGTATATATCTGTCTGATGTTAAACAGCCCTATATCTTAGATAGTTGTTTTGTACAACACCGCATGGGAAGAGTGACCCAAATTCTACTTTGCGGGAACCACGAAGAAGTGTAATAGGCGTGTTTTTCTTTGTTTATATACTTGCCTAGTTTTGTATTCCTAGTTTTAAAATAAAATATATAGTCGGGCTATATTGAATTTAAAAAATCATTTTAAAGTTCGATCGTAAAAGGAACTACTGCTTACCTAGACTCCTAAGGGATCCCAAATTACCTACATCTCACGTCGTCAGTGAGCTGCGCAAGCTTATCCCCAGCCGAAATCAGTCGAAACTCTTCGGCCATTACTTCAATTTTCTTTGGCTAAAGTACTCGAACGCCGTCCCCCTGAGCACTGAGATGTATCTCCTACGCTTAACTAAATTTGTAGACTTCATTCCCAGAAGGGAATATCTTATTTCATGTAAAGCGACATTATGTGTGTAACTTGTAACGTCTGCTCATTCAGTTCTTATAGCTACGGAATGATCGAATCAGCATGTAAAACTATAGTTACTCTTTTAATTCCCTCGCGCTGTTCTCTTACTACAATTGCGTAACTTTTCGTTGATTGTAATGTGGTCTTGGCTAATCGCGTAAATTCTAATGACAGTTTTACTCCCACCAGTACTTATTGGTAGGGAAGAATCTGAATGAATGAAGATGCTGACATCGAATTATTTTGTATATTACGTTGGAAAAACATTATTATAGTAAAGTACCTACTATAATAATGTTTTTCCAACGTAATATACAAAATAATTGATTGATGAATGATTACAGTATATTATAATCCCATAATTACTGTGGTAGTTTAGTCATGCATCAGTCACATTAGTTTGTGCTTCATATTTAAAAGACATATAGATAAGTGTTTGTTTCCTACTCAAATACGAAATCTGGACACATACTTAGCTCATTAAATGTAACACTCACCGGGATATTTACCATGTTATGATATCGGGTACTCAAAACAAATGAATAACATGATAAATAATCCCGGTGAGTGACACACCATTATGTCAATGTTCATGCCAATCTCAAATCATACTTAATTTAATTTTCTTTTTTACTGTTTGTAACTGACATGCACCAACGGTTCGTGTTTTTCATTTTAACACAATTTACGCCTGAACATGACGTTTACTGACAAACAAAATAATACCGATGCTATATTTGGATGTTTGTACAATAAAGGGTCTTACTGTTGACGAGGTGTTAAAAGGTGTCTCGCATGTTTTGTTGACTTTATTAATAAATGTGAGATAGGTAAGCCTTACGATGAAATTGTATAGGTATACAGGATACCTATACAATTTCATCGTAAGGCTATTAAAATTAGGTAATCTTTGTTGTAATAATCCTGATCTTATCTCATATTTTGCACACAAAACTAACTTCATACCGTATATAACAGTTAAAAGAAACATTATTTTTAGACTATCGCGGTGTAAAGTCATGGTTTGTAACCTTTTTGGGTGGAAAGGTCACCTCACCGGCTCACCCAGCGGCGAGACTCTCGAAACTCTTATCCCAGGGCGCCTTTCTCAAACAGAGGTGTGTGCAGTTGTGGGAACGCCTTCAATGAAACACCACAACCCAAATCCATACATATATTTGGCCAAGCTTAAATACACTATAAATTATACAGAGATATCACAGTTAGTTTAATATAATCTCACAAGCAAAAAAACAAGTCAACAAAAGTTCCACATAGAAATACACAGCTTGTACGGCTCTTCTGAGCTCACTCTCAACGATCACTAGCTTTGGCAAGTAAGAGTCTAAAAATATTAAGGAATATTGCACATGACCTGGTCTCCCGCCTGAGGCAGTGCAGGGTCGGGCTGCGTGGTGAACCGCAGGCTGCTCACGCCGGGTGCAACAAAGCCAATATCGCCACGCCAACGGTTACGTCAATGGTGGAACTCTTCACACAAGGTTCGCAAAAGCTCTCAGCGACTCAAGGTAAATCTTGGCGGTACAATTGGACCCTGTATTACAATACGAAACACTAAATTCACTACCAGACCTAACAGCATAGATTTGACCTACAGGAGTTGAATGATTTTTCTTACCAGAATTACTGGGCGAACTTCACAACGATTTGCTCAGAGTTTCGTATAATAATTTAATATCACAGAGCGACAGTCTTCCAATACACACAAGCGTCAAAATTTCTTCAGAAGTTTTGCTTGACAGCCGAAGCACCCGTATATAAAATATCTATTATGGAATATTCCAGCAAACACCTAAACGGAAATCCTCTTTATAATCTAGCAATTCGCATTAGTCGACACTGGAATGGAAGGTTCTAGAAAATTCTATTAATTCACACTCGCCTATGATTTTTGTTCCCATAGAATGAATTTTTGACAGGAAGTCATAACAGATGTCCTATAAAAGTCTATGCACAGATTATATATTAGATTATTATTCGATAAATAGATTAAACACCGCCATCTAGTGTCGGAAGGACAAGAAAATCAATTTCACTTCCCTATAAAATTGGATAGGTGTCGCTACTTGTTCCGAAAACGGGATTAATAACGTTACAGGTTTTTTATGACAATTCGAGACTTCACGTGACAAAATTTTTTGGCTTACTTTTGCCGACGTTTTGGGTGCTGTGTGAAGTCCCGAATTGTCATTAAAAACCATGAGATAAAAAAAATGTAGGCAACATCACAGAAGACATGATCTCATGTCTGTTCCTTTTTCTTCCCAGCCATCAAGAAGAATATAACTGAAATTCCCACGCGGTCTACTGACGAATCTTGGAAGTGGCTGTGTTTATTATTTTTGCATATTATACAGACAAATATAGACGCTCTTAACTAACTAAAAAATATTCCAGATTCATTAAAATAATCTACAAACTAGATTGTAACAAAGTTCATGAACCCCTAATGCTGCCACATCCACTAGTTCATTATTTTAATATTCCGGAGATTGAACCTTTAAGCCTTTAAATTTTAATTTACTTCCGTATTCCTACAACCCTTGTAATTTCAAACGATGCATAGTTTGGTTTATTAAAACAGATTATAAAGTTATAACGATTCATGGGTTCTCTCTCACTTTTATAAAAAATTCTATTCATATGGGAATATGTTAGTAAATACTCGTCAACCTGGCCTCTAGATAAGTCTTAATTTATTTACCGGATTGGATTGGATAGGGGACTCTTTTTGTCCGCACTTAGCCTCTCTTTTGGGCCATTGTGCGTAGAGAGTGCTGGCTAGAGCAGCCAGCCTAGCTCCGCCCAGAAACGCAGAAGCTTACTGGGGGCTTCACAGGCTTCGCGGAGCGACCTCATTGTGCCGAGGATTTGGGATCGTTGGGCGGCCACTGCCTCGCATTCCAGTATTACGTGGGCGGCCGTTTCCTCGGCGCTGAAACAACCCCTGCAAAGGGGGCTATCCGTGACACCGATGGTATGTAGGTGCTTGTTGAGGGGACAGTGGCCCGTTATTGTCCCCATAATTGTCCTTAGACTTGTTGCGGTTGTACCGGTGCAGTAGAATGATAAATGTATGTGTTTGACACGTATTTTGATGTTTATGACAGTCGTAAACGTAAATAATGATGAATGTATGGACATTGAACAATATATCCTATCCTTCAAATTCTATTCGTCTACATGATGAAAACGAAATGATGTTTCCGATGGTGACCCTCTTTCCGAGACTTTGCCTTTAGCTTAACATCAGGTGAGGTGAAGTCAAATTGACGCGTCCTTTATAAAAAAAAAATCCTAAAGAGAACTTCGGCGAAACATTACCCAGATTTAGTATATTTTCCCTAAAGAAAAGTAGAAAGGCGTCGATACATCAGTTATTGTGACTTTTGATAACATCTCCAATTCTAGTTAACCAAATGTGGTGAAACATATTTCGATTTTAAGAACAGACTTTAAGTCTGAACAAGACCATTTTAACGGAAAATCGTGGTCAAAGATTCAAAAATATTTAAGACAGTTGTAATTACACAAACGCTTCATTCATCTAAGACAAACATTTCTAACGAAGATTCGTATTTATTTTAGTATTCTAGTCAGACGTGCACACTGCGGCGTTCCATTTTGAATCTCTAAAACTCAGCGGAGTGTTTGGTGTAAATTGTAGCGGATGCATTTCGTGCAAGTGTGGTTTATCTCCGTCTACATCTTGAATATGTGATGTGAAACGCTATGACGTAAATGTCTCAGCTTATTTGTTACATACTCTATGTAGATAAAGTTTTGGCTTAGGAAAACTGAGTGTGATTATGGATTTTCAGTGATGTTGGTATTCGTAATATGTTGTTAGGGTGGCAGAAACTGTTGTTTGTTTGTTTGAATATGGTCTCAAAAGCCAGTAAATGTTGTTGGTTAAATATTAAGGAAGGTGATTTGCAGTGCCTATTTAAGGTATACCCTGTGTACTATTGTCCACTTTTTTATCTTTTTTTGATGATCAATCCTGACTAACAAACAAAGTACTTTTAAATTATTCCGTGAAAACGGCTGATAGAATTTAGAAGTTTTGTTCGAGCAATCTGTAAGAGTCTGTTTACTAGAGCCACATATAAGAATGGTTTAGTAACTATTATGTGTAATCTGTGGTTTTTAGTCAGAATTATACGTTTTAGATTTTGCAAATTGAAAATAGTAAAAAGAAGAAAAATATTTTCGTGGATTCTGTCAAATCTTTTTATGTTATTTCACTAAGAACCAGTAGGTACTGGAAGTGGAGAAGTAGAAAAGAGTATATCTTCACCAGTTGTATTTTTTTTAAGAAAGTTTGAATTTCGAACCTAGGTTCCTAATAATATGAGTTGGGAACAGTCTTTATTAATTTGCATTGAAAAATGATTTAACCTTCACTTAAAACAATTACTTTTTATTTTATTTAATCGCGAACACAAAAGTTTAAAAGTTATTAATTTACTTTCATTTCAGTGCATGTTTTACAATCACATTTTCATGAAATTTTAAAGCAATTATTATGGTAACTGTACTTTATAACATATTTGCTCGTAAAGTGGTTGTAATTACACCAATTTCAATATCGTAATGTATCTCATTACATACATGTGCGATAATGTAATGTAAAAGGCACGTGTTTTTTTAAAATAAAGTTTTAAGATACTCCGTCTAAAAATGAACGATACTTTTAAAAATCTTAGCAAAGAGGTTTTTTCTCAAGAAAGTGGTCAATATTTTATGAATAAAATTAACTTTGGGAAATAAAATATAACAAATAAACATTTAATTCTTTAATTTAATTAATTTTGACAATAAATTACAACCATTTATCTGTAACAAAAACACAAAGATATTAATTTACTTTATTAGTAATAGGTACTGGCTGTTTTTGTACCTTTGCCTAAAAAAAAAACGTTGATGCGCGCGCATCGCTTATTTGTGGACAAGTAAAAATAATTCCGCGCGCTTTTTCTTTTCGCTGTATTGTTTTTATTTGAAAATGTCGTCAAGTAGTGATGAATCTATTAATTTGACACCGCCACAAGTCTTAAACGCGGCGAAAAAGGCTACTCTAAGCCTCTTGCCTGAAAAATCGACCGATAGATACTTACAAGCCTTATGGAAAACAAGCCAAAATGCAAATTCATTTTCAGAAAATGTGTTTTTAGCCTATTTCATGGAACTTTCTCACAAATATAAGTCAAGCTCATTGTGGTGCTACTATTCAATGCTAAAAAGCACTATGAAAACAAACCATGGTATTGATATCAAGTCATACTCCAACTTGCTAGCATTTCTAAAAGACGCTCAGATGGCCATATGAGTAAAAAGTCGAAAGTATTTTCGGCTGACAATATCAAGACGTTCCTAAAAGAAGCTCCAGATTGCCGATATTTAGCAACAAAGGTCAGTTGAAACTAAATAATTGTGTTTGAATGAATTTTTTATAGCATTTATTATGCTAACTGTTAAGTTCGAAAAACATTGGAAAAAATGAAATGCTCAAGTGAGACTCGAACTCACGACCTTTCGCTTACAGGGCGACTGCTCTGCCAACTGAGCTATTGAGCACCACTTGAATCATTCCAAATTTTCCTTCTCTTTATATCCGTCTATAAGGGCGACGGTGCAGCCATCTACCAACATTCTTACGAACTGTTGGAAACAATGAATGATTTTTCAACCATTTTTAAACATTGAATTGTGATGACTGATTGTGATTTATTTCTTTCACTTTCGTATTTCTTTACTATATAGTTGTTTATACGTTATTTTTATCTCTTTTCAGGTTGCATTAATATTCGGTATAAATGGTGCATGTAGACGTCAAGAGTTGGCAAACATCACAACTAATGATATCGAGAACCATGGGCGAGTTCTTCTTGTCCAGGTTAAAAACACAAAAAATAAAATTCGAAGGTCGTTCACAATACAGGGCCCTTTTTACGACGTAGTGAAGAAAT
This sequence comes from Eilema sororculum, assembly GCA_914829495.1. Taxonomy (NCBI): domain Eukaryota; kingdom Metazoa; phylum Arthropoda; class Insecta; order Lepidoptera; family Erebidae; genus Eilema; species Eilema sororculum. Next base: position 10,739,407 of record OU618541.1, read on the forward strand.
ACGAAGCGCTTCGTTCAACAAAAGCTAATTCCAACAGATTTTTTCAAAATTACCAAAATGGAAAATGTAACCATTATTAAATTTGGAGCAATGCCGAAAGAAATTGCCACTTTCTTAAATTTGCCTGAAGCTCATGAATACACAGGACACAGTTTCAGAAGGTCCTCGGCTACATTGCTCGCCGATTCAGGTGCGGACTTATTAACACTAAAACGCCACGGATGGTGGCGGTCGAGCAGTGTAGCCGAGGGATACATAGATGACTCGATAAGAAATAAAGAAGAAATTAGCTCTCGCATTACAAGGAACATACATTTGGAGTCAAGTGTTGACTTTCAACCATCTACGAGCACACACGCGTACATTCCACCATCGTCGCCGCAGCCGCAACCGCCTCCGCCGCCGCCACCGACGACTGCAGAACTCTGTGGTCTCGTTTCTCCTACTTTCACTCAAGAAAGTGAGAGAGAAACTCGGGAAATTGTAACTAATAATAATAACTTGACAACATTAAAAGTGCCAACTGGCAACGTAACAATCACTTTTAAAAATTGTTCAAATTTTTATAACTGCTTTAACAATTAATTAAAGATTTATTCGTTTAACAAAGTCAGAGTTTTATTAATTTCCTCGTAAATATGTTATAAAACGTCGTATGACATACGTGCGCTTTGAAAATTACAGCCTCTGCTTCCTTATAGCCCTCGCCGATGGCTCGGGCTAGTAATATCGCCACGGCTGTAATTTTCAACTTACCGCACTTATATCATAATGTACTATTAAACTGCTGCGACTGGTCGCGAGTTCATTTTTTCTAATCTAAACCGAATCACACTTTTGTTCCCAATATTGCTTCGCGAGCGAGATATAGGGCTTTTTTTTTAAATTTATTATAATACAAAACACAAATATTAAATGTAACACAACAAAAACCACAAAGGGTTTGTGCGGAGTGCCATGCATTCCGTCTATTAACTAAACAATATGTATATAATTTGGTGACGCAACCTAGGAGTATGTTCTTCATGAATGCATTAAACGTTAGTAGTTATTAGCTAATCACGCAATAAACTCTGGTAGATATACTCCAACCGTTGTCGGTTCAATCATTATTAACGCGTAATTAGTCTCGTACTACCAGCGATTAAATCTGCGGGAACTTCGTCAAACAAGAAGTTTTGATCGACTATCATTCATAGTTTGAGCAATGAGTTGTTTCCAAGAAAAAAAAGTAGTAATATAACTAACTGGATATAGAAGTATGAGAACTTCTGGATATAGAAGTATGAGAATTCTTGTACGTTATATAAATTGTTTGTTTTCAATATCTAGGCCTACTTACCGACGATACATATCAATAGGCTTACTTATTAGTTTGGCTTACAGTTTTCTTTTTCATTTTATACGAGACCGTTCTTGAAGAATTGTATGAATGGTGCCCCCATTATTCGGGGTACGAGCTTATCTCTTTGTAAGCTGGTAAAACCGCTGATTTACTGAAAGCCTGGACCAGAATCAACCCAAATTATCCACATGCAGATAGGAGTTAAACGGTAGACAGCCCTTTATGTTGTGGCGTTAGTGAAGGCAACCGCAGGACACACTACTTAAATAATTTATAGCTAGGGAGGCCACGCAGAAAAATATATTGACTCTAGCGTCGCAGAAGCGTATAGATAACATAATAATAAATAAATACATATATCATCCATCATAATAAAAGTTTTGTATTACTTTATTCTTACTTAATGATTTTCAGTTACTCTGGGTTGTTTAACTCTAAAATAAACATAAAAAATCTTTGCAAGCTTCCCACGCCCTTAGTTCACGCTAAACGCTCAAGCCGAACCAAAGTATACGCTATGAAGGCGGCTAACCTATCAAAGAAAAATAGCCCTTTGTGATGATCACCGGAAGAAGAAAAATAATAGTATACAGAATCATAATAATATTACCTCAAGTACATTTAAAAGAATACTTAATAGGTATGATCGAGTTTACGATGATAGCAAACGATTGTATAAATCTACAGACTAGTAAAAAACAATATTATTTTCAGAACACGTAATGTATTTTTGATGTGTTTGTCTTCAAATATAACTCAAAGAGTGAGAAGCAAAAAACTGCTTCGGAAATGAGATAAACTTTTGTTAAAGTATGTTTGATAAAGTATGTAGGTTAGGCGGTAAGGCGATTAAAATGATAATGTGTGTTCAACAGTAGGAAACGGCTGGTTAGAAGTCACAACTTTAATTTTATTATTATTAAAAAAATATTTATCCACAAAAATAAAGATGCAGTAAGGTTCAATTAGGAATAGTAACAGTAATCCGTACAATAATAATATGTATTACCTCTTGAACTAGGTAAGACTGTATCTCAAGAGCCAATATTCAGATACTGCAAAATCTAAACAGGCGATATAGGTACTTAAAACAGAACTTTTTGTGTCATCCTACAGTTACAAAAGTATTATTTAATTTTGTGGTATGATTGGTTAGTATTTGTTTGTGGTTATGTGCGTGTGCCTGTGTGTAATAATTTGTTTATTAAAATTAATGATAATGATTTTTAAAAAAAAAGCAAGTGGCGCTTTAGAGCCCGGGGATCTTTTACGCTTTCTCCTCTTGATGTGTGCTATCGTGACTTTTACGGAAGCGACAGCCAACGGACCTTCACCCTTGGGAGAAAGCCGGCACGAGAATCTTGTCAAAAAAAGTTCACAGGTGAGGTTGATTTGGTCCCCGATTTCTTTTTGTGATCGTATACACCTATGTGTGCCTGATATGATGATGATGATGATGATACACCTATCTCTTTCATCAAACTTTTGGTTAAATAACCACTATGAAAGATATCAGAAAAGAACCTGATATACAAAATATGTATTATACGTGCCACTGAAGTAATCGATGTACATAATCGAATTAACGCCAATTGGTCGCATACTGAGCAGGCCGAAGGAACTCGCGTATGTCCAAACTATGGAATGAAAATGTGGGGATTTTCATAATAATGTATTTATTCGCAGTCAACTGATCAAATTCATCAAAAGCCATCAAATGTAACAGTTTGGCGAAAAAATACGTATAGTATTATAAATAATAATAAATAATTTTAAGAAAATTAGCGACTCGTTACAGGGATTCATTAAATATTTTTAATGACTCGTTTTGTTTGTTAGATTGTGTCTTTTTTTCGATTTCTAATACGATTATCCATTTAGCGATCAAAGATGGCGGACTCGAAATTTTTAATAAAATCGATATGGGTATCTTTTTCAAGGTTTTGGGGATGCCAATTACGAATATATCATCCATTTATCGATCCAAGATGGTGGACACGAAATTTTCACAAAGATCGATATGGGAATCGTTTTCAGGGTTTTTGGGGTCGCTTATTACGAATACATTATCCATTTAGCGATCCAAGATGGATTCAAATTTAGATTCAGATTCAAATTCAAGACTTAAAATATTACTTTTATTTCATAATTGGTTGAGTAGAACCGGAGATATGACCAAAAGTCGCAATAGGCGACATCCATGCGAGCGGAGCTGCGGGCATCAGCTAGTTATTTATATTAGCGTAAGTTGATGTGCCTTGAGAAAACAAAGAGACTAAATAGGGGTTATAAATAAAAATAAAAACTGAAGTGACAACTCTGACAAAACTGCAAAAGGCGGCATTTCCGCAAACATCAGACGCGATGAGCTACTGTAAGATTACTCGTTATACTGTGATAATAGTATTACTGTACTACCATCATGGTAATACATTTTACATTTTTATAAGTAGCAATTTCATCATATTGTCGTCAATAAAATATGAAAGAGATATTATATTCTGACAACAAAATAAATATCTACATTTATATCCAGACTGACATATTGATACTTTCATTCACTAGTTAGTAATAAACGGAATTGGTTTTAGTTGATGCTCAAAGAAAGGTCAAATGAAATCGATTCAGTCTCAAAAGACAGATATTAATGATAAAAGGACTTCTTAAATATCCCTAAGTAATTTATGATTTCCAAAAATATCGGGAGCGTGAATTTATCAACAGTAGATAAGCAACCTACTGGGTGGATTAAGTAAGAGAGATAATGTAATGAATTTAACTTAAATATTGCCTCCATTATTCGAACAAATTCCTTAAACAAGAATGAAAAAGCTCCGTAAAATGTGTTGGTGCATACCAGCTTTTGCTGACCAAAGAAGTGTTAAGATGTTTTCACCGCATCTTTATCTAGGCCGTTTATCAAATAAATTCACAGTCCCAGAGAAATTTATTAGTTTTCGAATGGCCACCTCTGCTACTGTGACTTGGCGTTATTGCGGCCAGAGGAAATCGGTTGTGAAATGCGACTTTCCTTTCCTTATATTCAAGTTTTAGGCTTAGGTATGCGGCGTTGGTTTTGTTAAAAAAGATATCGTTTCAATCTGAGTTAACTATTAACCCGGGTTTAATGGTGCTTAGAAAGGTATTTCCAGGAATTTATTGCTAGTTTTTCAGGTTATGTTTTATTTAATTTCGGGATATGAGCCATTTAACTTTTGGATTATATTTTATGATGTAGAACGGCTTAATAGAGGAAGTAGCGACCACCCAAGTTTTAAGTATGTTTTGGTTAGGAATTCCTCTTTTTTCCCATGCAATAAAAATATGGCATGGTCTTATTGAATATCTTTAACTTTAACCCTCCACCTTATAGCGATTTGACATAAAGAATTCTGTAATTTTATATCAAGCTTTATTCTAGCGATATTTTTGCTGCTTCGGGGTATGGAATAACAGATACAGCAATACGATGCAGTATAAAATGATTGGTCACGATTTTTGCTACATGTACAGTTAGTTTAGTCAGTTATGATATGTTATAGGAATTTCCGTTATATGTGTATTTGATATATACTTTACATGAACACTATTGATCGAGGTAGCGTAGCGACTAATTCATGTACGACTAACAGCTCTATTCATCTCTAAAATTGCACACCGATATAGCCATAACCCTGCTGGGAATAACACGATATTATCTGGCGTATATTTGTTTTGTTAAAATGGTGATCATTTCGAAACTATTCAGAAATTATTTGGCCACTTCATACGGTCATTCAATCGCGCGGTTAAACATGCCAGATACAATTTTGCCGCGCCATCTTGTACTTTACTATAACATGCGACGTCTTTAGACGCACGCTCTGTCACACACACATGCGGTATTCCCTCGAGAAAGACTGTTAGTGTAAAGGACGCTATGTTTATAATTATTGCATTTCAATTTACAGTTAAACTGGTAACATGTCCGGCATGCCTATATACATGCACATCGGCGGAGCTCATGAGTGCCTCCGAGAACGCCATACATGATTCAAGTAGCAGCACTTAGGAAAACATAATTTGAGTGTCAAAACGCCATTTACCTCTTCCCATTATTTGGGATCGGATCTCCTCGTTACTTGGCGCAAGGATACTCTATCCTGGGTTGCCTGGTTGTCAATATGGAGGGTCTTTAAGTCACGGGTCACAGTAGAGAGCCATGTGGCGAGTGGTCGTCCACGGCCGCGCTTTTGTTCTGGTATGACTAATGCTCGGTTCACAGAAGGAACGTCTTTGTTTTAGGTGTCCGTACCATCTCAGGCGACTTTCTCGGAGCTTATCTGTAATGACTATGAAACTTTCTCTGATGTACTCGTTTCGTACTTTGTCGAGTCAAGTTACTCCGCCAACTAAGCATGTTCATTTCATTAGTGTGCAGTGTTTTGCATTGGTTGCCCAGCATTCGCCTTCATTCAGCATCGTAGGTCTAACAGCTGTTTTGTAAACATTTCCTTTAGTTCTGACAGACATTCTGACATCAAAGAGGATGCCGATGAGGGCTCTCAATCTCATCCAGACTGTCTATATCCTATGCGTGACATCGGCATCATCTGCAGTTAATTTAGATCCTGGGTACTTGAATTCATCTGCATTTGCGACAAGTACGTACTGTGGGCAATTTTATTTCTACCAAAGTTACATTCAAGATACTCAGTCTTGTCCCTGCTGATGCGTAGGCTGTTGTTTTGTAGAGCTCTTTTCTAACAATTAAGATTTTGTTGAAGCTCTTGCGCTGATATGTTGATGAGGACGATGATGGTAATCACCAACTTTACACGCTTGTATTGCACTATTGTATTTGAGCTTGGTTTTGCCAGAAACAACGTTTGCCAGAACACCTTGTAATAATAATAATATTAATCACTTCTACGAACATCGTCTTGTTGTAGTTCCCAGTTAGAAGCTGCTGTAGCGCGACTCCTATTTGCAATTTCAAGTAATGAATTTAAATGCAAATTCGAATGATAAACTTGTGTTCCCCACGGTGAGACACAATCAGTCTTACGAATAACTTGGTAAATGAAAATCCAGACACAACCCTTAGAAGTCATCATATTAATGATATTATCAAAATATTATCAGTTGACAATGTACAATCAGCGCCAGAAATATTTTGACGATGAAGTCTCAAAATAATCTTGAAACTCTCGCATTAACACTAAATAAAACTCTTTTATTGATTTAAATGAAGAACAACATTTTGAATAAGTTGCTCATCAACACTTATCTGAGGCTGACTGTACCTCAGTTGCTGTTAAAACTGAACGGCTAAAATTGTGTTAACTAATAAAGTCAGTATGAAAGTTAGCACTCAATATTATGCATTCAAACTGCTTCTTATGACATAATATAGTAAGAACTTATTAAGATATACGTTATAGCCCCAGGTACGATTATTAGTTCCGGAGAGGTGAAGCTCAAAGGCTTTTACACGTAAAATAGCTTAATCAGTAAAGCACCTGACCTTTATGAAATTATGATTACAACAGCAAGCGCCCTTTTTAATTTAATTTCCTTAAAACTTTTTTAAAAGTAGATAGCTTCGGTACCTTGTTATTAAAGCAATAACGATCAGTAGATCAGTCGTACTACAAATAAAAAAATAGAATAAGAAATATACAAAGATGTACAATCAATATGATACAGATATTTTCGTACTTCTTTTTTCAAATATCTTCTCTTCAAATGAATGAAAATAATTTGAAAAGAGTATTACTATGTTATACATACTAACAAATTTAATAACTAATCGACAGTGACAATGTTTTCACCTCATAAATTGGCGTAGCAGTAATAAATGTTATCCAATTCACGCTTTCGTGTAAACAGGAATATAACTTCAAAGCTCGTGATGTAATTGAGTGCTTTGAAGTTAGATATGTATTATTTTTAGTTCCATTTTTTATACCTTATTGTTCTCAGTGAAAATGGTTTTTTAATTTTACCTTCTATTTATTGCATCTACTTAAATTAATAGTCAATGCTACAATATCATTACGTCATTGGTTATAGTTTAGATATAAAATAAAAATGACAAAAAATAAAAATCCATACTAATATTATAAATGCGAAAGTAACTCTGTCTATAGGTATGTGTTCGCTTTCACGCGTAAACCACGGAACCGACATTGATGAAATTTGGTATAGGGGTAGATTAGACCTTGAGAAAGGACATAGGTTATGTTTGGTCGCGATAACCGACATCCACGCAGGCGGACCCGCGGGCAAAAGCTAGTATTTGACTATATTTTAAAGAATCTTTTGTGAATTAATTATCAGTAAGGATACTAGAGTAATAACAGAAAGTTCTAATAAATGGCAACTGTATTTACTATACGAAATAACTAGTCTGTATTTTCAGCTCTGTACCACAATTTTCTTAAGCAACAGATCGGTTCTTGTTTGGTCTTTCTGGGTTGGTTACTAATAAAATTGAAGACGATTTCAAATAGAAAGTTCGTGCTGGGAAATAGCCTGCGGAAGTTCCGACAAAATTTATTTTGTCTGTACAAAAGTATTACTAGGAAACTGGTTTAAACCCAAAGTCAATGCACACTTGCTTAATAATTTGTTTTCTTTTTCATATTATATTACTGCAGTATGTATGTGTACGGTAGAGTGCAATAAACAAACATCTATATTTTCCGTCACACGTCCCTAATAGGGGATTTTTAGGCTCTGATTATTTTCAATGAATCCTTCCAATAAATAAGATAAATCCAATCAATTTTGGCTAACTCGGGGCAAACCCATATTGTTGTCTATTGTTATTCTTCAACCACCAAAGGAATGTCATTAACAAGTTGAAAATTTTCACACTTTTTCATTATTATAAGTACTATGAATAATAATTATGTTCCCAGTTTACAAATTCACGTCAACTTTTAGAAACTGCTCGGCATATCTCACACGTAGTAGTCTTCCTTCAGCCACAATGGGTATAACACCGAGTCCTCAAGATTTAAGCTGTAGCAGTATAATATAACAATATGACACCTAATGGTAGATGAACGTGGTATGCAAAGGTAGGATGCAAATAACCTCTGGCGCTGATACGTGCTTCGTGAAGTTCTGAAGCACGAGTTGAATATAAAGTTACGTTCCTGCACCAGGATAACTGGCGCAAGTGACTACAATATACTTTAAAGTCAGTGTAAGCCGGGGGAAGCGGTGGCCCTTATCGCATGCGTGATGTGAATTCCACTAGACTTTTATTCGACCAATATGACAAAAATGTTTGCGACGACTGCGCTTTGAATACATAAACAGTGATTTTAAATTTTCCTTTTTTGTTATGTTTCTTGGATAAAATGAGACTATTTCAACGTCCCAACGTTTTCTTGAGGTTGATAAAATATCAAGTATTCCGAACTGAATATTTGTTATACTGTTTATAAAAGTGTTTGTCTACAACAATGAATAAGTAGCGACTTAAATTGTTGCAAAGGGAAATAGAATTCTGTTTTTCATTTCATTCTTTGTAGAATTGAGATTAATATTTCTTCGAATACATAGGGAAAATTAATCCTCTCGGGCGGGACTCGAACTCACAGTCTTTCCCTTACAGGATTTATTTTATTCGATTTGTATAGTTAGCATACTTAATGCTGTAAAATTCATTCAAATTAATATTTCTTGTTTAAAACACTTCGAAGCAATTAAGGAATATATTGTGGATCAAACTATCAGGTTCGTTCTTTCATCACACGTATAAACGCTACAAACTAATGAAATAAATCTTCCAAAGTCGATAAAACGATTTGGTATGAATCAACGGACTGCAGCAAAATTAAAAAGAATCCTTTACTTATGTACAGTCGATAAAATAAATTGGTAGTTATACACCTTTTCATATAGTTGTATTTCAAGATGTACACTTATCTCCTTTGCCGACGTTTACACATTTACATACATTCACCATGCCTATTCCTATTTACACATATATTATTTTAAATTTCAGTAAGCACAAATTCACGTACTACAAGACACATAGTATCGTTATTTAAACTTTAAAAAAGTTAATACCAAGCACCAAGTATGTTATGAATAAAAAGAAGGAAATCCCTAGTGTTTTGAACCTAAACATCATTCTAAGGTATTTTTATGTTGGTTTGTCGGTGGAAAGTGTATGTTAGAATACAATGGCGGCCCCCTGAGTCCTAGAGCACCGGGGGAATGCCCGAGGCTCAACGCCACTTGGTAGAATAGTTGAATGGGAATACCAACGCATCTCGTGATATGAAACTACTTTGAGGATAAGCGAAACGGATTCCCCAACTACTTATGTTACTGTTAGAAAGTTTGGATTTATCTATATTTTTGAAGTTTATATAATTCTTAGATAGATAAACATACAATTTTCATTTAATGTTTTTGTAGTAGTTGTGAAATACATTTTGTTAAGTGATATCTTCAAAATACGGACCCTACAGTCAAGTCTGATAAATGGTCAAATCCAGTCTGATAATGTTGTTATCCTATCAATGATAGTTATATATTCTTACAGAACACAGTATTATAAATACCCTTTCATGGTCAACTGAGCCCACATCCCACTGAGCCCGCGGGCTCAGTTGCCCATGTTCGTTTTGCTTATAATTATGACTTATTAATAATTATTGAAAGCATCTTATAGTAATTCTCTAATTCTCAAAAAAACGAACGTGGTCAACTGAGCCCGCGGGCTCAATGGGATGTGGGCGCAGTTGACCATTAAAGGATAAATACATGATCTGATGGATGGAGTGTCATTTGTCTTATACCGACGACGCTTTAACTGTATTCTCTCGTTTTCCATAAAGTCATTTGCACTAATATTGTTTGCCATAATCATCCCCAATCATAATATTTACTTGCACTATTATCATTTATACTAATAACGTTTACCATAACATCTCAACAATCATAACTATTATTTGCCATAAAATGACTTTCTGTAGCAACATATCTTATAATAATTAGTTTCCATAAGTAATACATCTCATAATCGACTCTTGACATAATCAAAATTTGATATAATTATGAAAATAATACGTAATATTATTAGGTCAAAATTAATTATCGTTAACACCCCGACTCAGTGCAATCCGACTCGGATAGGTTAGGTTAGAAGCGGGCTCCGCTTCGCTTCGCTCCCGCCTTAGTCTTTGTGGTTTTTTTTTAACCACCCAGAGGTAGGAGCCCCGCTTCGCGGTTAGCTTAGTTAGTAGACGCCTTATGAGGTTAGTCATTTATTAATCAACATAATTCAAGTATAGGTAATTTTTATTTTTTATTTTACCCTCATACTATTACTTTAACTGTAAATATGGTAATAGCAAAAAATATATTAACTTACTCATTAACAAAACATTGCAGGCGCTTGTACTAAATTATCTTTATTTAAATTATGGTGAATAAAAGTTATGAAAAATTGCATTATTGAAAATGAAAATTATTATAGCAAATAAATTTACGGATTTAAATTATTATGACACTTGATCGATTATGACCAATGGAATTAGTGAAAGTCATTTTATGTCATTTCAGGATTATGGCAACTAAAGCATCATTTCTAATGAAATTATGGGAAATACCAGTATGGCATATGAAAATATGGCATTTTAAATTATGGCAAACATTAGTAAACCCGTTTTAACATAACATCATCTAACAGGGAATGAAGAAGGCTGACTGAGAGTAAAAGTTACATGTTCTTACATCTAAATTCTAGTATCCTAATAGCCGTAGCTGAAATTTGTTAAATTATTCTTTAAATTTCAATATAAACCTTAATACCTATTGTTACAAGGTTCTTTAAAGCTTGCACGGGTGAAGGAAGTTGCTATTTATAACCCAAACCAGAACATTCATAATTAATGTTGGAAAATGCACGCTGAGATGGAAGGCGTTACGAGATGAAGCTTTGACATCGTGAGATAAAACAAAACTTCGCGTGAAGTGTGTGTACAGCCCAGTTTCAGTTTTGTGGTTCGTATTACTTGTACGAAAACATCAAGAATATATGTCGTAGTGAAATTCTTTCTGTAATATTTTGTACTAGTCTTAGACTACAATAAGTGCGGTTGTCCTTTTTTTTATTCCATAAAAAATAATTCTCAAATTTCAAAGTTTTTAGTTCAATGTTTTTTTATGACCTAAAACATTCTCACAACAAATTAACACCATAACAACTGAGAACTTCTCCTTTTTTTAAATTAAAGTCAATTTAGTGTTATACTTTCAAATTATGAAGATTTTAAAAACTTTTCAGACAGTTTATTTGTTATACTAATTAATACTACATTAAGGATCTACAGTAAAAAAGATTTCGTCACAATTGTAATTTGTAAGTTAGAAAATCACTCCCTGTAAAATTGCAAGTTTCAATATATCACATTATAGAAGCAAAAAGGCGATATACAAACTCTATTGACGCCGCAATTGTCATATCAAGATGGCGTGAAAAATGTGTACTAATTCGGTATAGTTTGAAATATACATAGATCCCATGACGTATACACATTGACAGTGTAAAGAATAATGTTGATATTAGCTTACTCACAAAAAAACCTATTTTTCACTCCGTTTTTTATGACGAAATTTCTTATAAAAGCTGTGTCTATGCAGTATATGGTGTAAGGTACTAGCCTAATGACCGCGGCTCCACCCGCGTGGAAATTTTACCACTTTCGGTTATATCACTGGTTTTACTCAACCGATTTCAATGGATATCAATGTTCACAGTTATATGAACAAAGCCAGTTTCGATTGTACTTTTATTTTAAATTAATTTGCAGTGGGAAACAAAAAAGGTCGGTCACAAAACGGAATTCCTACCGTGCAAAAACGGGCACTTCTGGTCGAAAGTTGATCACGTGGCTCTATATAACACGTTTCAAACTAGGAGGAACAATATCTGTACAGAATATTATCCGTTAACATTTTACTTGAAAAAATACTCACTTCGCCTCAATACGTGCTCATGTGACCACTAGAAAAATCTCGGATGTATTCAACGTTTGACTTTTCCATGAGCTACTGAATTCTGACTTCCCAACTCCAAAAGAAGGTTTGGCCTGAACCCCGAAGATCTTGGAGGGGCCTCCTACAAAAGTATATTAGCTTATAATAAAGACAATGCAAAAAAGAACACATACATATACAAGAAAAAAGAAAAATAATGGAACTCCGGAAGGGCTCTTAGAAGTAAAAACTTGGCCAATTATAGTAGGTAATTATAAAGAAGGTGTCACATGTGAATTGTCACATATGACAACATCAGGAAATGGTAAAAATTTGTCAAACAAAAGAGGTATCGGTAACAGTGTCACGAGTTCCCACTCAGTGCAAATAATATTTGTATTTTTTTTACACAGCACACGTCAATTTCACTTCACCCCGCCTGATGTTAAGCTAAAGGCAAAGTCTTGGAAAGAGGGTCAACATCGTAAACATTTACCATGTTAACAGTGGTGGCACTCAGCTTGACGGCCTCATTAGATGCCTTTTCACGCCCCGCATGCATGAATATGGCTATTTGCATTGGTCTGGGTGTTTCTATGTATGGAATATTTAAAAAAGAAAAAAAAACTGTTAATTCCCATTTCAAAAATGGTCTGCAAAAATGTCCAACGCCCCTAAAAACTTTTCACTTCAATAAACTTATCCGTAAAATAATGTCCATACTGTTCAATATGTCAAACTTGTGGTACGGTAAATGTAATATAAATACTTTTCTCTTTAACGCAACAACAAACAAAAGAGAGAAATAAATTGACATCCACGCGTGAACTTTTACATGACTGAATACGCCTATGCCAAGTTAGTTCGTGGATTGATAGACATTTCGATCAGATGGTTAACACTCACCAATACTGCCAATATTGACCTATATGTTTGTATTTATACAGTTGAAGAAAGTAGTTTTACTAGTGGTAGGTATTACGTGGTGTCATCCTCGTTATAATTAAAAAAAAGCAAATCCTACTTCTACTTCAGTACATAGTATATGGTAGGACGTGTAAAATGGTCCTACCAACTGGTGTGTTTGCACACAAAGCGTTTAAGAACCTCTGACCTGGCGTTTGGTTGTAATAGAAAGGAAATACTCATGTGACCGCTTCTATGAATGAAAACGTAAGAAAATCGGCACTGACCTGTGTTCCACCTCGTGAGGATTCAGCTGCAGACAGGCGTGGTTCCTGGCACGTGCTGGTAGGTAGGTATATTTCGACCGGCCGGTGACTTTCTTGAATTTGTCGTTTTCTTCCGATACACTTCACTTATACTGACTTGAGAATGTGGCCAAAGGAACTTATAGAATTACACAAAAAAGAAACGAGGAGTTGAATTAATCAAACTTCCGTTGGTGCGTCGGCGCGTGAGTCAAAGACACCTTTCGATGCTGGGTGCGGGTTAGTGACTGATCAAAAAATGCGAGCGGGTAGATGATCCGCCGTGGTGCTTGAGAGTCTCGCGTAGAAACTTCATTCTCAAAATATAGTTCGAACAGATCCATTCACAGCGCCATTCATTGGCCTTCTTCAACACTAAGTGGTCAACAAATGAGCGCAAATATTCAAACATTATTCGATACATAGAAGCGGTTTATTAAATTACAAAAATTGAAATACAATTAAATTATGTGGGAAACAATTAAGAAAGTACCTAAGCGCTCCACCATGCACCCGGCTTTGGAACGTCGCAAGACGTTACGAAACAAACAAGCGAACACTGGCTGATTAGAGCCCATAGTGAATTTGTATAACATAATAATACACATAGCTAAAATAACAACTTAGACTAACAATATTCTATCTAAAGTATGTTTAAAGCTTGAGTTAAAAATTAAAGTTTAAGATTCTATTTAGCGTTGTAAGTTATTGCGTTGGGATAGGATACAACTTGCTTACAGCGAGTTTGTAAGTACCAGAACGCGTTTTATATATTATGATAGACCTGAGGAGTCCAGGTCCAGTATGACAATTGACAACGTGAAAATGCTGAATTATTAGATCAACAACGTGATCGCGTTTAGGGAGAAGGACAGGATGTAATCCTGATACAGAATGAGGTTCGATCTTAAATTTAAATCGTGCGAATTTTAAAACGTATGTAATGATACGTAGTAGTTTCTGCCAAGAAGAAACACGTTGTGCTAATGTACATAACAATGGCGACTCTGTGTGTTTTGTTGTCACACTCAACACATTTGCCTCATGCTCAGGTAAGTCAGAACAGTTGGCGGGAGAGAATGACTTAATAGGCCATTCATCAGGGGGGCCGCGGATCCATGCTGGACCGTTCCACCACAAATCATAAGTCAAAAGTTGCGAGGGGAGCATGCCGCGTGATAGACAATCACTCGGGTTAATGTCTCCGGCGACGTGATAAAAATGTTTAGCGTTCAAGTTTTCTTGACACTGAGCGACCCGGTTGCTAACAAAAATCGACCACCGATGTGGTGACGAGTGAACCCATGATAAGGCAATCGTGGAATCAGAAAAGGCGTAAATGTCAGTAACGGGAATGCGTAATGCATACGAATCACGTACAGTTCTTATTAACTTTGACATAAGCAAAATAGCACATAACTCTAATCGAGCAAGCGTAGTAATCTTTGTCGGAGTGACCTTTGATTTCGCACACAAAATGCGAGTTTGAATGCCAGATGGGTGGGTACAATTTGCATAAATAACACATCCCATGCCATTCAGGCTGGCATCACAAAATGCGACAAGACGTATTTCGCAATCAACTTCGACACCTATATATCGCGGAATTTTTAATGTGTCAAGCAATTTTAATTCTTGAACGAGAGCGGAAAAGCGTGAGCGTATATGCTCTGGAGCAGGGACATCCCAATCACTCTTACTAAGCCAAAGTTCCTTGAACCTGAATAAGATGCGCAGGTACGAGTATTTACGATGGTCAACAGGTACGCCAATACGTAAATAATGTTGTTTTATGTCAGCGTTCATTGCGATAGGAAATAGCCTAAAATTTAATAACAATAAAAACAGGTCTGCCTGTAAATTGGGACCAATATGTAAAATATCATTGAGCGAACGACAAGTGTGGGTTTTAGCGCTCGCGTCTAACACAATACGCGGCATCGGTTTGTCATGTCGAACTACTGCGTGATGTGGTATGTAATAACCATCCATAGACAAATTAGAGTCATCAACGAGACCAAGACAACCGTTATCCAAACAATCCCGAATAACCTTATTGTAATTTTCGCGTACGGTTGGTGATTGACGAAGTTTACGCTCGAGCGACAAAAACCGGCGGTGAGCGACGCCGCGCGAGTTCCCTAGTTCAGTGGGATCCTTGCAGAACGGCAGCGCAACAGAATAACGACCTACGTCATCGCGAGTCACAGTAGATGTGAAAATATTCTCACACTCGGTTTCCTCTGGAGACAATAGGCGCTTCACAGGAACTTCCTCAAGTTCCCAAAATTTTTGCACTAAATCAGTTAGTGCTAGCGCAGAAAAGGATGCGGTTGTAGGCACAACAACTTTACGTGGGTAATCACCCATAAGTACATACCCAAACGCGGTTGATAGTACACAAGGGGCACTGGGACCACACTCGACTCTATTTCCTAAGTAGATATATGGGAAGAGCTGTGCACCTGATACTATATCAATGTTTCCTGGAATGTTCCAGCTTAAGTCAGCAAGCGGTAAATCGCGAAGATTTAACTCGCTATCACACTTAATGTGTCTCAAGTCGCATAATTATTACGAGTGACAATGTCCTCGACCGTGGTAAAATGTATTCACTGTAATATAGTGATAAGTGAGGTTTTAGCGTTTGTTCAATCAAAAATGGACGTTATGGATGGAGATAGCATTGTCCGCCTGTGTGCGACTGCTTTTATGGAAAAAGAAATTGAAGAGGCCAAAGACTTACTTTTTGATTCGATAACTACAGTCAAAAAAATAATACGTAAAGGGGAAGGAAAAAGTCGGCGTAATCTAGAAGACATCATTAACACCTTAAAAGGAGTTGATCCCGAAAAAGTTCCAGTATTTGTGGCGAAAGAATTGCATCGCCTACCTCCTATTACTTTTGATCATGTGGATGTAACGCGATTACTAAAAGATATTGTTCTGTTGCAAACCGAAGTGAATTTGATCAAAAGCGATTTTGCTACCGTCCAACAAGTGAACCAGCTACGATCGGATCTCGAAAATTTGAAGCAGGCATCGATCGTTAATAATTTTGATTTCAATTGTAATGTTAATATGAGAAGGGGAGGGTACCATATTAACGACTCTCCAGAATTTGAAACTGATAGCGGACCTATGGGTTTACTACTGGATAAGTCACTCAGTAAAACACCACAGAATTTAGATGATTTACCTGATTTACATGCAAAAAACAGTGAATTGGATGAACGATGTAAACAAATCATATAGCAGGTACCAATGTGTGAGAACGCGGTGACTAACGAGCGCTCGGCTCAAGCAAAACCGGTTTCTTGCACGCCGCTATCGCACCGATCAGCTGAGCCGCCAGTGGATGTCGGTATTACTCGGTTCCAAAATGGAGGAGCCTCAATGGCAGACGTAGTGCGTAGACAAAGCGTGACGGCTAACAAAGGCGTTGAGGACGGTTGGACCGTAGTGCGACGACGTAAGACTGCGAATCGATTCACCGGAAGGGTTGGGAGTGCAATGGGAGATTCAGGGATGAACTTTCGGGCGGCAGAAAAAACTGTACCTATATATATAACCAACATACATAAGGAAACCTCCACGAAGGATATCAGCGAGTACATTTTGAAAAAGACCGGAGAAAAAGTAACGCTCATAAAAATGATGATAAAGAATGAAAACAAATATAATGCTTACAAATTTTTTGTTCCGAGTTATACACTACACAAGTTTCTGAATGAGTCTATGTGGCCAAAGGGTATAGTTTTTCGTCGGTTTGTACACTATAAGTACCGAACTGCGGATAACCACCCGGGGTTGAAAACAATTAACAGTTAATGATGGATTGTACGAATAGCAAAATTATAAGTTTTAACTGTAAAGGCCTCAAGCGATCGACGGGATGTGTGAAAGCATTTTGTGGGATGGCGGAGACCGATATTATTG
The DNA here is from genome assembly GCA_914829495.1 of Eilema sororculum. Taxonomy (NCBI): domain Eukaryota; kingdom Metazoa; phylum Arthropoda; class Insecta; order Lepidoptera; family Erebidae; genus Eilema; species Eilema sororculum. The sequence continues at coordinate 10,756,888 of OU618541.1, forward strand.
TCTTGCAAGAGACTTGGCTATGGCCACACGATATTCCCGTACTAGATACGATAAGTGAGGATTTTGCATATATCGGGAAGTCAGCGTTGGATCCAGCTGGTGGAATCCAGAAGGGCAGGCCGTACGGCGGACTGGCTATACTTTGGCGAAAGACTGCGTTTATATCTGTTAATCCTGTAAATTGCGACAGTGACCGTCTAATAGCATGCAAAGTGGTGGTGAATAGTGAGTGCACGATATTGATAATCTCTGTGTATATGCCGTGTGAAGCGCGAGATAACCTAATTGAGTTTACGGATTTACTAAGTGAAATATACGCTATTATTGACAGTAGTGACGTGGAAGCCGTGTTTGTAATCGGTGATTTCAATGCGAACCCTGGTGGTCTATTCTGTAATGAACTGCTGAGCTTCTGTGCAAAACAAAAATTGAAATGTATCGATCTGGAGTATCTCGGCGTAGACTCAGGTGCTTATACGTTTATAAGTGACTCGCATGGCACCTGCTCCTGGCTAGATCACTGTCTAACGTCAGAAGTAAGTAGTAAAATGATAAGTAATGTTAAAGTTCATAATAGCATATTTTGGTCAGATCATTTTCCATTAGAGATAGCGTGTAATTTTACTAAAATCAAATATAAAAAAGTTGAATCTTCTTATGTAACTAATAAAATAGTATGGGGTAACCGAACACCCGAGCAAATACAACTGTACTATGAGTCCTGTAATAGTAAACTTAGGTGTGTAGATTTTATGCAGGAATTTAGAATGTGTGCTGATAATTATTGTAATAATATAGAACATCATAAACTAATAGATGATATGTATAGTACAATTATAAAAATATTGCAGTGTTCAGCCACTGAGAGCAACCGCCGTAGTGCATGTAATAGATATAAAAGACGGAAGGTGGTAGTTGGCTGGAACCAACATGTTAGAAATGCGCATGAGGCGGCCAAGGCGCATTTTAAAAACTGGATCTGGCATGGAAAACCATCTACCGGACCTATTTATTATGAAATGTACATCAGCCGAAAAATTTTTAAGTCAAGACTTAAATGGTGTCAGGATCACGCCGAACAGATTAAGATGGATATCTTGGCCGCCCATCGCTCTAATAAGAATTTTAGGAAGTTCTGGCAAGGTACTAATAACTGTAATATTAAACAGAGTCGAGCTGAATGTATTGAGTCAGAAAGAGACCCTCGAATGATTGCAAATATCTTTAAAACGCATTTTAAGGTAAGCTCACCATTGTCCAATGTGAATAAAGGGCAGAGTGGTTTCTTGGAGCATACTCCGAGACATATACAGTTCAACTGCAAAGAAGTTGATAAAGTAATAAAGAATATGACTCGGGGTAGGTCGCCGGGACACGACAGTCTGAGTGTCGAACACTTGCAGCATGCGGGTGGTCACTTGCCCAGAGTGCTTACCATGTTCTATAATTTATGTCTGGGCCATAGGTATCTTCCGGAGGACCTCATGAGAACTATCGTGGTGCCAATCGTTAAGAGTAAGACTGGTGATATCTGTGATAAGAATAACTATCGTCCAATATCTCTAGCCACAATTCTTGCAAAAGTACTTGATGGCTTGCTCAACACGCATCTCAGGCGAAGCATCAGTATACATCACGCACAATTTGGTTTTCAACCAAATCTATCCACTGAGAGTGCCATACTAAGTGTGAAGCAAACTATCAAGTACTATGTGGACCGCAACACACCAGTCTATGCTTGTTTTCTAGATCTATCTAAAGCCTTCGATTTAGTTTCTTATGAGATCTTGTGGGATAAACTTAAAAAGGAGAATGTACCTACTGAACTAGTGGAAATATATAAATTTTGGTATAGCCACCAAGTTAATGTGGTAAGATGGGCTGACAGCATATCTGAAGAATACAGACTGGAATGTGGGGTGAGGCAGGGGGGAATCTCTTCACCCACGCTCTTTAATGTATACATAAACAGTTTGATCGTCGAACTCAGCAGCATGCATGCCGGCTGCTACATGGACGGGGTGGCCGTCAATAACATAAGCTATGCTGACGACATGGTGCTGCTGAGTCCGTCGATTAACGCTCTTCGTAAGCTAGTAAGAGTATGCGAGATTTATGCTGAGAAGCATGGCTTGAAATATAATTGTAAAAAAAGTGAATACATGTTGCTTAGTGTCAATAAAAAAGACCATACTGCCGTGCCTCCTATTTTTCTGGATGGAGCACCTCTTAATAGAGTTAGAAAATGTATGTACTTGGGACACATTATAACCGAAGACTTGAAAGATAATGCTGATATTGAACGTGAACGCAGGGCGCTGTCTGTCCGGGGTAACATGTTGGCACGTAGGTTTGCTCGCTGCTCGACGGAGGTCAAAATTACATTATTTAAAGCATACTGCCAATCTTTTTACACGAGCAGCCTATGGGTTAATTATACACAAAAGGCATACAGTGCCCTGCGGGTTCAATATAACAATGTTTTCAGAGTGCTGCTGGGGTTGCCGCGCTTCTGTAGCGCATCGACGATGTTTGCCGAAGCACGTACTGATGACTTCTATGCCATCAGACGCAAACGTATATCGTCATTGCTAAACAGAATGCGTGGCAGCAGTAGCATCATTCTGAAAACATTAATAGATAAATATGACTGCCCTATCCAGGCATATTGGGTAAAATTTGCCATTGGGGCTATTAAATGAAAATTAAAATTGAATAACTAATTCGAAAATTATTAACTGTAATTATTATTTATTATTAATCTCAAATCTTATGATACAATTAATTCATTATTTTATTTTATTTTTATTATATGTAATACTATATTTTAGTTTAATATTTTGATTATAACTTATTTGGACATTTCAATTGATTTCATTAGTGACCTAGATTTGATTTTAATTTTCATTATAATTTTAAGAATGAAAATATGTATTAAATTAAATTATATATGCACAATGAGTTGTATTTAACTAACATATAGTAAGAACATTGTTACTAACCCTAAATATGAGCCTATGTTGCTTCAAAATAAAGAAATTATTATTATTATTAATTAATTGCGAGGGCAATTGATCCGTAAGGCTATTCATAACTAACGCATGTATAGTACACTTATGATCTGCATAAATACGAGATTCAATGTCCAAATACACATAGCCTATTATCGTGTGCGAAATGGAGCCAACACCTTTGACAACAGAATTACTCATTGGTATTATTGGTAAATTTAATAAACGACAACAGGACAATGTTATTAAGTTATTCTGTGAGCCATTATCAATTAGACATCTGACTACAGATTTATTTCCAGTGCTACCTTTAGGGCGAGCATACACCTGAGCGGTTGCCAAGAGAATATCACCCTTATGGCTAGAGGCATACGAATGCACAGTGCTTGAAGCGAGCGATGACTCAGGAGTGGGACCGTCAAGGTCGCACTGGGGCGGCGGGGATGCGGCAACAGTCGTCGCATGCGAGTGCGAATTATTAATATTATTCTCAAAATGCAATAATTTATGATGTTTTTTCTGACAGAAACAAACTGACGTACTTTTACATTGCGGGAGATTATGTAATGTGCTTAGACAATTCACGCAACCACGCTTAGATTTAATAAACTCATATCTAGCCTTTGCATTTTGCATATTTTTAAACTGAGCGCAGTCATACAGGTGTCGGTGGTCACTGCCGCCACATAAACAACAGGGCGCGTTACCTGCGGCGTGCGCATTCGACTTATTATTAATCGGCTCACTGACAACAAACGACTTAGAATTACGCTGTACACGCCTATCATTAGACTGTGGCGTCCCAGCAGTGGACGACTTCGCATATGACGAAGACCGCGGGCTTGACCGTTCAATCATCTTAGCATAATCTTGTACAAAGTCGATCAGCTGTTGCGTCGTAGGTATATCGACACCTCGAACAGAAAGTTCGAAGGCTTGGATGGTTAGAGTGTCCATTTTTCTCAAGGCACATTGTAGAAACATGAAGTCCATTAAATCATTTATACCTAACTCTTTAAGCGCGGCGATAGAGGAGGAATATATACCTATAAATGAATCAAGTGAGTTCACACTAGGTGAACAATTCTTTAAGTCTAATATATTATTAAGATAATATGAACCTAATGAGCGTTTATCTTGGTATTTCTTGACCAAGGCGTCCCACACTATACTGTAGGTCTCACTTGACGGAACAATACCGGCAGTGAACTTTAATGCGTCTTTGGTTAATTTTGAGAATAGGTATTGCACACGTTGCGAATCAGACAATTGGTTGTTTGAATGAATATTGGCCTTAAAGGACTGATAAAATGTATTCCAGTTTTCAGGGCGTCCGTCAAAACTCGGAATAACAAGCATTTCCATTTTCACTACAGACGCGCTTGAACTACCCGACCCGTGTGAGGCGATCTCCTTGACCTTGGGCGTAGATAACCTATTTCTAATGCGTTTTATTCTCGAATACAATTCATCGAATGAGTCAAGGCCAGAATAGTCGGGCTCCACAGGGGGTTCTATTGATAAATTTAAGCTATTTATTTGATCCACAATCGACTCGAATTTATCGCGAACGTCATCGATGGTCTCGGTCTCAGCCAGAAAATCTCCATTGGCTCGCGTCGTTATATCAAAACACACAACTGATTTCGAAGATTTATACCAACGGGTGATGCGTGCAAACAATAATTCCTTTTTTTGATTCAACAGAATAAGCTTCGATTCGAGATCTGACGACATGTTTGCAAATTAACGATAGGTAAGACCTACCTATTGAAATATAACAAGAAGATTATCTGTAAGGTACCTACTATAATATAATAGTAATTCAACACAAACAGTTTAGATATACCTACTTTTTTATTGAAAATTGTACTACGGCTTATTATATAATAGCGCAAGTAGCACAGCGGAGCGGGAATGTAACTATGTACTTACGTACCTAGATAGGTACCTACCTACAAAGTTACGCGTATGTGAATAGAATGATGATTATTTACCAATTAATACGTAAATCACCAACTATTATAAATATCTACCAATTATTACGTGTGTAGTGGTAGCCTAGTGGTATGGGTAATGGACTGCTGAGACGAGGTCTCGGGTTCGATCCCAGGTTTACCATGGCACACACCAATGACTTTTCGAAGCTTTTCGAAGTTATGTGTGTATTTATCGCAGGTTTATAAGTGCCCGGTTAATGGCAATAGGCTCGCCACCTATTACATTGGGACCTAAACATAAACTGGCGAAATGTGGGTGCTAGCACCTCTGCCTACCCCTTCGGGGAATACAGGCGTGAGTTTATGTCATGTCATTACGTAGATTTAGCGTTTTAAATGCAGAATTTACCAAATAATTTACGTAAATCTGTTAGCGAAAGAAAGTAATGAAACTAAGATGGCGGAAAGAATTCACCAAAATTACGTGAATCTTTTAATTAAATGAATAGGAAAGAAATATTATTCACCAATAATTACGTGAATATGTTATTTACTGGCCTATCCGGCTCGAAGGACCATAAATTATGGTAGGACGTGTAAAATAGTCCTACCAACTGGTGTGTTTGCACACAAAGCGTTTAAGAACCTCTGACCTGGCGTTTGGTTGTAATAGAAAGGAAATACTCATGTGACCGCTTCTATGAATGAAAACGTAAGAAAATCGGCACTGACCTGTGTTCCACCTCGTGAGGATTCAGCTGCAGACAGGCGTGGTTCCTGGCACGTGCTGGTAGGTAGGTATATTTCGACCGGCCGGTGACTTTCTTGAATTTGTCGTTTTCTTCCGATACACTTCACTTATACTGACTTGAGAATGTGGCCAAAGGAACTTATAGAATTACACAAAAAAGAAACGAGGAGTTGAATTAATCAAACTTCCGTTGGTGCGTCGGCGCGTGAGTCAAAGACACCTTTCGATGCTGGGTGCGGGTTAGTGACTGATCAAAAAATGCGAGCGGGTAGATGATCCGCCGTGGTGCTTGAGAGTCTCGCGTAGAAACTTCATTCTCAAAATATAGTTCGAACAGATCCATTCACAGCGCCATTCATTGGCCTTCTTCAACACTAAGTGGTCAACAAATGAGCGCCAATATTCAAACATTATTCGATACATAGAAGCGGTTTATTAAATTACAAAAATTGAAATACAATTAAATTATGTGGGAAACAATTAAGAAAGTACCTAAGCGCTCCACCAGTATAAAGCAAAGTTGCTTTCCGCGTCTGTTTGTCCCTATGTATGCTTATACTATATATATAAAACTACGCTACAGATTTTGATGCGGTTTCTTTTTATAGATAGAATATTTGAAGGGGAAGGTTTATATGTATAATACATGCTTAATATAGCTAAGGGCGCAGCGGAAACGGGATCTGAAATCATGCAGGCAAGGCTGAAAAAATCGGGTAATTGGTGTGGAGGAACGAGGTGTGATGTTCCTCCAACACAAAGGGAGGATCCTCCGACCAGGCAAGGTGATCACGCCTGGCGGGCCGCGGCCCAACGATTGTCGTTGGGATGTTGTATATATTGTACCAGCGCGCGAACTTCACTTTCGCGATGCAGGATTCGTAGTGACGTAGTAGTGTCGTAGTAGTTCGGCTTGCTGTCGCTAGATGGCGCTGGGTACATGTGGTATCGCCACATTGGTACAGTCAGCCTCGGATTGCTCTTGATGAACAAATTGATCTTAAAACTTTGGGTGTTCCCCCTTCCTGTTGACTGATTGTTCTGATATTTGGTCGGACACACACCCTTAGATCGGACAATAATACAATTGAAATCAATAAAACAGTTTGATAGTGATCACTTTCATTTTGAGTTTCTACTCTCTCTCTACTCTGTACTACGCGATTCCATCCGTATTTTAAGTTGAAAAAATAGAATTGAATCCTACCGCTACTTAATCTGAAAGTTTATAAAAAAAATTGTGTTCGAATCACGCTCACATGGCTGAAGAAATCAGGTTGCTGGTACTAAGATATTATTATTGTGTAGAATAACACCTGGCCCTAAGGTAGGTAGGTATCCCTGAAATAAGTTCCCATGGGTTGGACATAAGAGGTGAGCCGCAGGCAACTGCTAGAAGTCTCATTATTGCTAGTATTAACACTATTACTACATTCTACATAAGTTTGGCCATCAAATGCCAGGAAAATGTTTCACAAACATACAAATTAGCCAGTTTTATTATTAGGATAGATAACTTTTGAAAGATAACGAGCCTTTCGTCCCCGATCCCATGGCCGCAGGTAAATAAATCACTGATTCCAGTTTTAAATCCGTTACAAAGTTATAATATATTACAAGCACATGATTTATCATCTAATATATTTCTTTTATTTTTTTGTATACACAATAGCTTTGGTAGAAATTTAACAAACAATTTAAAAACGAAAACATTTTGTTGCAAAAAAATAATAAAGATATCAACAGTAATCGTGAATTGTTACGCACTTAGAAACGCTTCCTTTGTGAAGCTACTTTTAAAGACTTGGCAGATTTGTCTGTACACCTAACTACAGCATCCGTTTCCATAAGCGTAGACTCTTGTATGACATGAGTGATGTTTTGTACAGAAACAATGTAACTGACGAACGTATCGCGAGTAAGTCCACACAACTCTTCATGACAAGAAGTGTTCAAGCGAAATTGTGTATACGTTTTTGGGGAACCTCCCAAGAGAAAATAGATATAACAATGCTTTTGTTTACTTTCATCAGACTCTGAGTGATGTTTGGATTCTGTATTATGAAATTTATACGAAAAAGGAAACAAAGTGAGTCAAGTCCCTTGTTACATAAAGCCTTCTAGCGGTCAAAGTGGTGAGACCGAATCTATTTAGGTATCATGTCTACATATTTGTTTTTGTTTCTATATTTATTAAAGTAAAATAATGTAAAGATAGATGTAGAAGAAGATAATAAATAAATAAATAAATAAAATAAAATAAATATAGATGTAAAAATGAGACGTGTGCTAGTGAATAAAAGATAGTAGTCCTTGCAAATTTATGTATAAACTTTTCGTATTTTCGAATAAATTATTGGGTACCTATTTTATTTAGTAACAGTAGGAATTGTCATCTTATTTGTTCGAATAGAAAAGCTGTATACAGGTATACCTAAGTCAGTCAGCAAGGGAGTTCTCTGCATATAAAGCCGTTTTATCACGATCGAAGTCTATCGAGACAAAGTACATCAGACGGCTACTTGAATACTGAACAAACAGCACCCAATCAGAGCACCCCTGGATTTATTGGTTTTGTTGCACATCTTTCAACGAGACAGTTGAAGAATAAAGAAAAGAGTTCTAGTAACTACGAACACCATGTATACGATAACATAGTACGACAAGAATTGTAGTCAACTTTAGTAATTACGTAATCAAACTCACACTATAATATCTATTCAGACTTTGAATTTGTCAAGCCGGTTGGAGACTTATTATTATTGCAATGAAATCAACCCACAGTCATACATATATGGTGCTTCTCTTAGTGTGTATGAAAAGGAAGACCTCGGTTAAGCTCCCTGCCAAGAAACGGTTAACTGATAATATTTAGGATGGAATACTGTGTAACATTGTTGAATTTTGGCTTTCACGATTCCTATTAGAAATATCGCGATATGTACCATGTTTTGTTTCGAGTGTCTGATATTTCAGCTCAGTTGACTTACGCGCCTCGACATTGACACTCGAAATAATACATGGTAAATATCACGATATCTCTAAGAGTTATTTTACCATTCCTTTAACGTGTACTTGAAAGTTGTGAAATTCGCTTGATAGGTAAAATTAATCATTTAAAAGTCAATCAAGTCTATTGACTGACTACGAGATTGATATCCATATTAACAGAGAGACAGACAGAGTTAGTTTCACATTTATAATATAAATGCTATTATATATGTTACGGGTTCACGCCTAAACAACTTAACCGATTTTGATGAAATTTGGTATAGGGGTAGACTAGACCATGAAAAAGGATATAGGCTATATTTGGTAGCGATAACCGACATCCACGCGGGCGGAGTCACGGTCAAAAGCTAGTAACAAATATTTAGAAAGTACACCTACTGGTAAGTATTGTTCAATTAGTGAACGGAAGATGGTAACAATACCGAGTATCAGTTTCCTTCTCTTGAAATCAGCCATTGTTATTTCATATTAGTCTATTGTTAAGTTATCAACATGTGGGTACTCGGTATCTTTATACGTATTAAAATTGACGCTTTTCTTAATAATAACAAGAATTTAAGTATTTAAATGTCAAACAAGCATAGATGTAGTAGGTACCTATGCTTATATGACCTTTGGAAACCTATGGAAACCGGTTACCGTTGCCTACGGACCTTTTGACGCATAAAACCATATACGTAAAACACCAACTCACCATTTTATGGTTTTATGCGGATGAATTAGAAACGATACATGAAATACCAACTAAGTAGTTACAATTCCACAAACGCAAAACACCACCTTATAAAGTTAGAAATTTACCGTAAGCATTAGAGTGATTTATATGAATTTTGAAGGCTTATTTGAGTGATTTTTGAAAATCGGATTACATAAATTTGGAATTTAAATACTTTGGAATTTTGGGTGCACCCGCCAAAAGAGGCGACGTTTGTAATGTACTACGAGATTGTTACCTAGCCAAAACTAGACCTTAGCAAAAAGTAGATTTTAACCTAATTGGATGAAAAGCCTAATCCTTCCTAATTACATGAAATCGAAAAATGTACTTAACGTAGGAATAAGCGAAGGCATGTGCATAACTATATATGGGTATTTACTATCTCAAAAGGTCGTGAAACCCTCCGACGTATCTACTTACCTTTAATTAATCCAAAAGTATCTATTAATAGAACTGATATGTTTGTTGACCAGAAAACCTTTTTGTTGTTGGACCCTCTTCAAAGGCGTGAAAATCCTTTGGCGCGACACCGGGTCTATCTATAAGTTAGCTATAGAGTCTCAAGCTAAATAGATCTTTGTTTCTATATGTTACGGTTTACTTTTGTTTACATGATTACAAATCAAGAATTCTTTCAAAAATAGTATACATTGCGACAGTTTTGGAATTATGTTACATTCTTTCTTTGCAAATCCCAGAAAAGAAGGTGAGCCATTGACTTTTCTCGCGACCTTCATATATGTTATTTCTTTTGTTACTTTCATAGAATTGTGAGCAATATTTTTGATATTACGCGGGTAATTTAATAGGAATCTAGGTAAGCAATCATTTTTATTAGATAAATAGTAGTCAAGTATTTTCTACAGTTATCAGGGGTGCCGTAGTGTGAAAACTACGAGTATGATTCCTTGTGACGCCATTGAATTATGTATTGAAATCATTATAAAAGTACAAGAAGCGAAATATAAATACCAGGATCGTAACAGATGGAAACAATTGTTCTCTGCCTATCCCACTGGGAAAATGGCTTGACTATATGAATGTTTGTATCTATCGAATGGTTATAATAATAAAAATCAGTTATAAATCATTTTAAATTGTTTCTCATCGTGAAAAAGCAATCCAGAAGACAGTCCTTCTAAACTCAAAGTAATAAGCTTCGTAAAATACTTTCGTGGCTTATCAAACTTTGTAAAACGCAGGAGTCGGCTACCGGTAATGTTATGGTTATGGTCCAACCACCGTTATTAGATCCCTAAACGGTAACAGTTGGCTTTTACTATTTATTCATACTCTTGTTATATATTTTTTATATTTATAATAGACACTTTGAGGCTGTGTCATCATCGTTTCACACAGTATTAATTCCAGTTGTATACAAAGCTTGTACTTGAACATAAATATGAATACCTCGTGTAACGTTATTAATTCCGTGTTCGGAACAAGTAGCGACACCTATCCAATTTTATAGGGAAGTGAAATTGATTTTCTTGTCCTTCCGACACTAGATGGCGGTTTAATATATTTATCGAATAATAATCTAATATATAATCTGTGCATAGACCGTTCTAGGACATCTGTTATGACTTCCTGTCAAGGATTCATTCTATGGGAACAAAAATCATAGGCGAGTGTGATCTAATAGAATTTTCTAGCACCTTCCATTCCAGTGTCGACTAATGCAAATTGCTAGATTGTAAAGAGGATTTCCGATTGTGTGTTTGCTGGAATATTCGATAATAGTTATTATAAATACGGGTGCTTCGGCTGTGACAGAAAACCTTTGAAGAAATTCTTGACGCTTGTTTATATAGGAAGACTGTCGCTCTGTGATAAGTAATTTATTATACGAAACTCTGAGCAAATCGTTGTGAAGTTCGCCCAGTAATTCTGGTAAGAAATATCATTCAATTCCTATAGGTAAAATCTGTGCTGTTAGGTCTGGTAGTGAATTTAGTGTTTCGTATTGTAATACAGGGTCCAATTGTACCGCCAAGACCTACCTTGTGTCGCTGAGAGCTGTTGCGAACCCTGTGTGGAGATTTCCACCTTTGGCGTAGTGATATTGGCTTTGGTGCACCCGGTGTGAGCAGCCTGCGGTTCACCACGCAGCCCGACCCTGCACTGCCTCAGGCGGGAGAACAGGTCATGTGCAATATTCTTTAATATTTTAGACTCTTATTTGCCAAAGCTAGTGATCGTTGAGAGTGAGCTCAGAAGAGCCGTACAAGCTGTGTATTTCTGTGTGGAACTTTTGTTGACTTATTTTCTGCTTGTGAGATTATATATTATTAACTAACTGTGATATCTCTGTATAATTTATAGTGTATTTAAACTTGGCCAAATATATGTATGGATTTAGGTGTTGGTGTTTCATTGAAGGCGTTCCCACAACTGCACACACCTCTGTTTAGGAAAGGCGCCCTGGGATAAGAGTTTCGAGAGTCTCCCCGCTGGGTGAGCCGGTGAGGTGACCTTTCCACCCAAAAAGGTTACACTCGAAATAAACATACTGATTTAAAAACGTTAAATTAGCTGTTCTCAAACTTCTCAGTCTAAAGGAGATTTTGTTTTTGAAAATATTCCGATACTAAGAAACTATGTTACCTGAACTAAGATATTAGGCAGATATTTAATAATGTGTACCTACGGTATTTAGAATTAATATTTCTTAATTTTGCTACTCTATTCTTTCGTATATATGTAGTAATTTTATTGCTTACAGATGGTACAGTTATCAATAAATAGATACTGGGTAATTTTACAAAGCTCTATTTAGACCTAAATAAAATAAAGCTTATCTGTTATTGTATTGTGGGTGCTAGAATGCAGATAAACATATGTAATGAATTGATTCCTGGTACTTAAACCCCTCGGCCACTAACTAAGCAAGCGAAAAATCTACTGCTATACCAACTTTATCAACTTTTTTTTGAGATTGGAAAATACCTATGATTTTGCTTGAGAGAGATTTTGACAATTCATATGTAGCAATTCTGTATTATTAGTATTAATATGGTCAAGTTATTAATTCTGCCAGCATTCCCGGAGTAGGTACTACCTACTGATTTTTTTTACTTTTCCTTTGAGAAGAATTCTAAGTTCTTATAATAGGAGTTTTTACTAGTATAATATCATGAGTTGCGTTAAATCATTCCTTATTACATCATTATAATTTTCGTGTAATCACTATTGTATCAAAATTAGCTGAAGATTGAAAAAAGAGCAGGTCAGAGGTCCTTGAAACCATGGCTTGCAATGACAGTAGAGGAGACTCTTGAAGTATGTAAGGATAAAGTCAAATGGCGAGCTGTTGTCTCTGTCTACCCTGCAGGGAAAAAGGTGGGTGCGTAAGTATGCGTACTATTGTATCACAGGTTCTTTTTAAAACTAAATATTGCAAGGGAATAAGTGCACATATATGAATGTTGATTTAATATTATCGTAGTATTACCATTTCGTACTTCTTGACACTCAGTTTACAAAACAAATGTTAACTCTGGGAAAAGTTTGCTATAAAGTTGTAGCGTTTGACATCCCACAAGAGCAGTGGGTCGTGCATTTTCAATATACTATGTTAGTTTACTGCAAATTTCTACTTGATAGGTATATTTTTGAATATATTCCTGACTATATTTGAGTATACTCATAACTAATAGTAGAAGAGCGTTTCTTTATGTACCTAACCATATATTATGTTGACGGTTAGAAATAATCCCAGTTGAATCCGAGGTCTGTGTCTCATTAGAGATCGAAGTTTACTCATTCCTGGTTTGAAACAACTGCCATCTGATCTCCCAACCCTAAGGAGTAAACCTTCAGCAGAGCCTCATCTGCGAATTAACAAGTCTATCGACTCACAGTTGAGGTTGGCACAGCCACACATGGGGACTGCTCTTCCAACTGAGCAATTGAGCCACACTTGAATCATTCTCAATAGCTCAGTTGGAATAGCAGTCCCCCTGTAAGGGAAAGGTCGTGAGCTCGAGTCTCACTTGAGCATTTCATTTTTTCCAATGTTTTTCGAACTTAAAAGTTAGCATTTCGTTTGCATTGCATTAGCATTCCCATAGCCTTAAAATGGCGTACCTTAATATACGACTGGTCACCGGCTCTCCTTAAATTCTATCTCAATGCATTCCAGTTGACCCTCCCCGACCAAAGCAATCTTGTCAGATGGGGAAAAGCCACAGATAAAACATGTAACTCATGTGGTGAAGCAATTGGTACTGCTAGGCACCTACTGGTGGGTTGTAGGACGCTATTAGACCGGGGTCATTACTCGCGCCGACATGATAAGGTATTAGAAATCGTACGTGAGGCGGTAAGTTTGGCGGTAGCTAGAGCGAAAAAGGGTTTAACCACAAACCAAAGAAATGACGTCGCGTTTGTAAAGGAAGGCTGCTCAAAAAAGACAAATCAAAAGCCGTACTCAATTTTGATAGCAGCCGCTGATTGGACATTACTCGCAGATTCGTATGAGAAACACTATAAAATACCGGAGGATGTTTGTGCCTCGTCATCCAGACCCGATATATTCCTATTTTCAAAACAGCAAAAGCGTGCAGTACTAGTAGAACTCACAGTACCGTGGGAAACTAACATACCTAAAGACCACGCTATAAAAATAAACAAATACTTTGACCTGACCAACGAGTTAACAAAAAATGGCTATGTGGTTAAACTCTACGCCGTGGAAGTAGGAGCAAGGGGAATTCCAGCTAAATGCCTGTATAACTTATTTAAGGACCTCGGATTGCCAAGAGCTTCAGTAAGCTCTTTACTCAAACGAATATCTAAAACGGCGTTGATAGGATCTTACCAAATTTGGATAGGTAGAGGGGGGAACACAACTGACGGTGGAGGTGAGCGCTGATGCATCACAAGGTGGCCACCCTAAACCTACTCCTGGGTCGCAAGTCCCAGGCGCCGTCACAGTGTTCCTCTTCTGTACCACGCCATGGACCCGGCGACCGCACGGTGAATCCATGGAATGCTAAGAACCAGATCTCTGCTATAAAAAATTCATTCAAATAATATTCCTACTTTAAGTATATGACTGAATGTGATATTAATATCACCACAGCTATCACGCAATAATATAAAAAGATATATTGCTCTAGTATTTTTTGTTACTTTTAATGACTTGTGTAATGTGTAGTCTGACGGTGGAAAGATAAATAGACGGTAAAATAAACGTTATTGTACAAGTCAGTATTAAAACGATCTTGATTACAAAGTCTCTCAAAGTAATAACAACAAAAACTGTTTTAATGGTGTAAATTGGATTATTATTCGAACTAAAGGCGTCATACCACATATCAGATCAAACAGTCAACAGGAAGTGGGTAAAAAATTGATTGTACACCTAGAAGAAGTACTGTACACCAACGCAACATCATAATTATATATTATTCATATTTTAACGGTAGTGGTGTAGCCTAGTGCCTTGCCTTTCAATCGAGTAGTCGTAGATTCAAACGTGGGCGTGAACTCACCCCTAGCACAAACCATTTAGATTTCAATAACTCTTTAAAAATATTTATTTACAGAAATAGCCACGTATTTTAAAATATAGTTGACTTCAGTCTTGTAAATATGATTGAAATAAAATTAATCACTTTGTCGTCGTAAATTCAATTTAAGTTCTTCAAAAAGTGCGTTACAAAAAGCAAATTAAGTCAAGTGAAAATTGAGACTTTGCAAACAGATTTTTGATAAAGAACTTCATTGAGCAGTGAAAGATTAATTTTATTTAGAAATAAAAATTATGTACTCGTAGTTCTTATTTATTCAGATTTTATATTCTTAATGGAAATTAACAAAAACTTGTGCTAGCGGGCATACCATATTATTTGTTTGTTTCTTCATAATAGCGAATGCCGTCTAATCCTCCACCCCGAGAGTAAAGCCTGCGCCAGTAGCGCCTCGATCAATCAATAAATAAATAAAATTTATTTGATTAGGTACTAAATGGCAGATTGTATTTAATAATTGGTTTCTAAACTGTTATTATTAAGCTTTTCCCCGCGGCTCCGCCTGCGTGGATGTCGGTTATCGCGACAAAACATAGCCTATGTCATTTCTCAAGGTCTAATCTACCCCTATGCCAAATTTCATCAAAATCGGTTCAGTGGTTTAGGCGTGAAAGCGTAACATACAGACAGACAGACAGACAGACAGACAGACAGACAGACAGAGTTACTTTCGCATTTATAATATTAAGTAAGTATGGATCTATTTGCTCAGTCCATATGACCAATGACAAAAATAAGGGCTCTTTACGCAAAGGAACTATACGACGTAGCATCATGCTACGACGTAGCGCCATGCTACGATGACGTGTGCTACGACAGTGCATTGTATTCGTGTGGTGCCAAGATGTCGAATCGTGCTACGACGTGGAATATTTAACAATGTGACGTCGCGTTGCATTATTAAAATCTAGGACAATCGAGCAACGTGAAAAAAAAGAAAAGAGAAGAGCAACGCATCACGGGGTATGTCGGATCATGTTTATAATTTATGTAAGAGCTGTAAAAGTGAAGAAATTTGGCCTTCCATTAAAAGTAAAAACCTACAGTATTTACTTTCGTAAACATTTGTGATGTACAGTAATATTGCGAATTATACTGCAGTTACATGTTGAAAGGCGTGAGCGACAAAAGTAGCCGAAAGCGTTCCAATTTATAGGTTGCCTTAACTTTAATAACTTTTATTCATAAAATAATAAATAATAGTGTCATTTATAAAATTTTCATCATTTATTATCGCTGACTGTACTTCGAAAGTTTTTAAATCCTAGCAGGGTAAACCTGTTATACCCTATCGTAAAAGCAAAAGTTTTTAAAAACTTCAGAGTGTCGTGATAAAATCTACTTACGGCTTTGCAGCTATCTTAAGTATCGTCTAAAGTAACATAAATTATTATATAGAACGGTATATAGACTATCGCGATGTAAACTCACTCAGTCAAGTCATGACCGCGGGTGCTGCATTGCACCCGAAACGTCGGCAAAGTCAAAAATTTTTTAATCACTTGAGGACCCGAATTATTATAAAAAGAACGTGATGTTATATAGAGTAAAAAAACGTATTTCAGGCAACTATATCATTGAATGCTTCGAAATTCAAATGATCATAGGACATGCCATCATTGTTTAGTTTTAAAATAACATTATTAACCATTTAAGCATTTATGTTACATAGCGCCTATTATTTATAATCCGCAATATGTAAATAGATCAGGGCATGAACCATTTATGCTAGGTGCTGTCTATTAACTATTAATTGTCTAAATAACCTCTGGGTGCCTTACACGTTTCCGTATAAATTCAAGAATTTTTACTAAGATGCTACCTGAACCTCCTCTCCAATCATCATCATCATCATCATTCTAGTTTTGCATCCAAAGCTTTCACTTCTACTTATGTACTCCTACTCCCACTTCACATAAATACATAAATGCCACGAAAAAAGTAGAGAAAATAGAAGACCCCAACATTCTAACCTACAAAATGCAACTAACCACAGTACTCTTCTTCTTCATCCTAGCGTTAACCTCAGTCGCATCTGGAGTCTTGGAGTCTGGGGTCCGCTTTATTAGGGCACTGACTGACCTCCGTCCCCCATGAGCGCGGGCCTGGGGGTGACGGGTGGAGCCGCCTGTCACCCCAGCAGAAGCAGGCCCCGGCGGCGGCGCGCTGAATAGCGCACCTCCCCATTCCGGAGGCGAGTTGGGGACACCGTTGTCCCCCCTCCTGAGGAGGGCCAGACCGTAAGGGATGGCCCTGGGTCAGCCGTGGTGCGAGGGATATGTCTATGGCAACCTCACCTCCGGCCTAGCACCAAGGCCCACAGTCGGCGTGCGGTTTTAGTCGGTTCGAGTCCTAACATAACCTCCCCTTCCGGCTTCGGCAGGGGGGGTATCCGAGGGGATTTCCGCACGAAAGAGGGGTCCGCTTTATCAGTCTAACTGCGAATTTGGCGTAATTTTGATATTTTCCGTGAAGCGACTGCCATATAGCCTCCACAACTCAAAGACGACCTCGAAGCATTGTAATTGAAGACTAGTTGTTGAACTTTTTAGGTCTCCAACTACTGGGAACGACTGCCTTAAATGCTTGATGTGCGCTCCGAGGCACGACCAGACCAATGCAAATACCCATATTTTTGAATACAAATATTTGCATTTAGCAGGAATTGAATCCGCACCTCCTGTGTACTAGTTTCTTCACTAGCGCTAAGCCACAGAGGCTTTCAGCTAACAACAGTACTCTCCCATGAATTAATTCATGCTGATAAAAGATGGCAAAGTATCATATGAACTACTGTAAAACTATTATTATTTATTCTTCGCTAAAAGACAAACCTATTTTCCCCTGACACTGAGGTCACCAAAAGTTTATAGCAGACGATCCTTCAAGATGGACTGATAGGGAAAAATATAGCGACATTCAAATATCGGCTCACTGCCATCAGCATAATAATAACATCGTAACGACCGCGGACTCGCTGTCGTAAAACTTAAACTCGTATTAGGGGCGAAGGTTCCGACATCTCAGTTAAGCTGCCTGCACATAACGACTGGAAAGAGATGTCAACACAATGCTATAACTTCGTACATTTACGACATTGAAACAATGCATTTAGTACATTCGTAAAATGGATGTTTCTCATCCTATCACATTTAACATGAATTACTCTTGCGTACAAAACCAACAACGCTTGGATCAATGCCAAGGGGTGAGCGTATTCAAAAACATCTACATTCACACTTCTTATAAAGGGCAGGCCTGTTATGATATTTGCGTTTTACACACTGTTATGAAGAACTGACTACTGAATATGAAGTACCGAGAAGCACCAGGAATTCGCAATTATTTAATAGGGCGCATACCGACGGAGAAAATACACCTGGGTTTTTGCTTTTGAGTTACGTACCCCTAAAAATGAACCACTTATTGGTTTCTGTCTGAATTCATAATTTAAATTGAAGTTCGAAAAAAAAACAGTGGTATGAAATGCCATGGTTTGTGTTTTGTTTGCATAACGAATCTGTAAAATTTAAAGTTTACTAGCGTGCTCATAAAAAGCAAGGATTAATTGTCGGCAGAGGGCTCTTCCGACAGCTGTACCTACCAAAGTCCATTACAATCCAACTTCAAGCAAAGAATGAGATAAAGCTGCTTCAGGAAATGGACCATTCGGCGCCCTTTCCCACAGCTATCGAGTATTAGCAATTTGCTTTGTGTTAGACAGCCGGCTCCTAAAAGTATTGGGGGAGATAAGGAAAAAGGACTTTGAGAATTAACCCTCAAAGCGTTTACTGGGAACGTGAATTGAACGGGGCGATGGGACAATTAGTTGTATTTTCTTTGACGGCAGTGTTTAATTACAGATAGTTCGGGTCGTTAACGAAGGTAATAAAGAAATCTATAATTTAACAGAAATCTACTTCAATGCAGTGAGGTTGCATTATGTATACTGACTATCTTCCTTTAAGAAAAAGGATTTGTCTAAAATGTAAAAGGATATTCTAAATTTTCTCTTCCTCTGTCTCATGATATCTATTGCATGAACGGCAGCTCACTAAACTTCTTTTTAAATTGCTCGCGCAACACTGATTAGGTACTGGTCTCAAATTATAACTAGGAAGCCCAAAACATTTAAAAAATAAAAACCAAGCAAACATAAATCGTCGGTCAGACAGACCAATACGCAGGTAAACGAAGGTTAACTAGAAAAATATCAGAAAGAGTACTCTGCCTACTAGATGCTAACATCTGAGACCCAAGAAATTAAAACTTTAAACTTGTTTTTGAACGTTTATTTTCGCTCGAAACATTTTGTAATATTTCAAAGACCGATGGTACTAAAGTGCTCTTAAAAGTTGTTGCTGACAACAGAGAACGAAACACTTTTTTAAGCTAACGCGTCTCTTGACGGTGAATTTAATAGCTTTTAAGAAAATGAGACTCGAAGGGATAATTAGTTGATTTTAAAAAAGAAACAAGATAGTGTATAATATTTTTAAGTTTATTGCCAATAAAAATTTTAGGACTACGGCCATCGTAACAATATAATTATCGTAAGAATACATTGATTCACATTGCGGAGGAATTCCACGACGCATTTTGTATGTAAATATTTTACTTATTTCTTTATTTTCTCTAGTTTCTTCTTCTTCTCAGTCGGACACTCTTGTCAGAGTGGTCGTGGTTGCGCTGACGAGATACATGGTGGGGTGTTCGTTGGGTCGATGTCTTTTCCGAGGGTAGCTCTTCTGGCGATGTGCTTCCATTTCTGACGGTTAGAGGCATCGCGAGTGCACTGGGTCATGGTGGATTCAGTAGCCTTTTTGATGGCGTCTATCCAGCGGGTTGGTGATCGACCGCGTGCTCTTTTGCCTTCCACCTGGCCCTGAACTACCAGTCTCTCCATCGAGTTCTCATTTCTTGAGACGTGACCAAAGAACTTCAGTATTCGTAGTTGCACAGTTGACGATAGTCTGTCTTTAACGTGAAGCTCTTTGAGGATTGATACATTGGTGCGAAATGCCGTCCACGGGATCTTTAGAAGGCGCCTCCAGCACCACATCTCCAATGCATCGATTTTACGGCGATCCTGCAGTCTCAGGGACCAAGTTTCAGCTCCATAGAGAAAGATTGGAAACACAAGGCATTTCATCAATCTGACTTTAGTCTTCTTGGTAATCCTCCTGTCCCCCCAAATCTTTCCCAGTCGTTCCACTGCAGACCTGGTGATGGCACATCGTCGTCCGATCTCGTCCCCACAGCCTCCAGCACTTGATATAGTAGAACCAGTCTCGCAGCGAGTGTCAAGCGGAACGCGCATGCGTCTTGTTATCGTAACGCGTCTATGTATATACGAATATAAATATACCTTCGAGTGTTAACTTTCCAAATAACAGTGACAATGCAGTGCGTCAAATGCAAGAAAACCCTTGCTAAAAAAGGACTACACTTTACTTGTCAAGGGATTTGTCAAGGAACATTCCACAGGAGTTGTGTGAAAGGATTGGCGGCCGACATGAAAGCGGGTAGGACCCGACTATATTGCAATAACTGCGAGGATGATGATACCGAAGAAGAACCGGAGATAGAGGAGGAGGGACAAATGGATATAATACTAAAGGATATTCAAAAGAAAGTCAGTGCGTTACCCGGACTGATAAAACGCTTGGATTCTATTGAAAAAAGCATGAGTGTCCTCTCCGATAAATATGACACTTTAATGGTAGAACAAAAGCAAAGCAAAGACAAAATTGGCAAACTAGAAAAAAATACTGAACAAACTGTCAATAAATGTATTTACCTGGAGAAATGTAACCAAGCACTGGAGCAAAAGATTCAGGATTATGAGCAGGCATCTAGAAAACATAACATAGAAATTGCCGGAATCGAGCAACTACCAGAAGAAAACATTAAGGAAATAGTTACTACGATTAGCAAGAAGATTGATGTTAGCACCTCTGATATCGAGTCAGCCTGGCGAACCCGCACAGTAGGTAATAGGACAGCGTCCATCATTCTACGATTCAGGACTTCAGGAACAGCATCCCGAGACATGTGGCTGACCCAGCGCCGTAAGCTTCTCGAGCTAACAAGTCACGATATTACAGGCGGGTCATCAAAGAATAAAGTCTACATTAACGAGGATCTAACTAAAGCTACCAGGACACTACTATGGAATACTAAGAAGCAATTAAATGGAACGTTCAAATTCATCTGGATATCTAATGGAAAAATACTGGTCAAAAAAACGGATAGTGATAAATCTACGTGGGTAAGAACGGAAAAAGACATTACTGAACTGTTACGAGGAAAGTAAGTGGTGCATAGTGTTATTTTAATTCTTGTGTATATTGTGTTTAATTTTATTATGAAAATTCACTGATTTCAACAACTTAGAATCAATCAGTACTAATTGCACCAATAATGTGAGTGCAACTAATTTCAAAGATTGGGTGAATGCGTTGATTGCTAATACAGGTATGTTTCATATAGCTCATATTAACATACGTTCATTGCGGAAACATTTTAACGAGCTACTAGCTACTATTGATGTATATATGCATAAATTAGATGTACTAGTAATAACTGAAGCAAATATTAATTTCTCCCTATTGTCTTTTTATAACTTACATGGATTCAATGTTAATTATTACACTCGAGCGGGTCGTCGTCGTGGGGGCGGTGTGTTAGTGTACACCCGCGAGCGGCTGATGGCACGCGAGATTGATAGTGAGCCCGCGAATAAGATGCATAGTGCAGAGTGCGTTTTCATAACACTGGTTCATAGCAACGAACAGATATATCTAGTATCAATCTACAGACCACCTAAAATTCATAAACAGGATAAAACTACTCAGTTCTTAAAAGAGCTTCAATATCTTTTACACTGTCTACCTATAAATAATAAAGTATTGATATGTGGTGATATAAACATAAATATACTAAATAGTCAGAATAATAACGTTATTATATACGAGAATTTATTAGCGGAATATGGCTTTAAAAAATGCATTAGTGATGTTACTCGAAAAGAAATAATAGCAGGAAAGGTTGTGGAATCCTGCCTAGACCATATTTATATCAGAGACACTCAATCTACTATATACTCAACAATTATAAAGCATAAAATGTCTGATCATTATTTCATAGCAGTAGCAGTGGAATGGAAACGCGCGCGCATACGAAACAGTAGTGGGGCTGGGCCGCAACCAGAGGCGCACACGCCACCGAGACACAGACGGCACAGACCGAGCGCTCGCCTGCCACCCGCTAGTTCGCCGGTGCGCTCACAGCCCGCTCCTACGCGACAAGTGCTAGATAATCGTAGTGTCAGGGATAAACTATTGAGCACTAATTTTGAATATCTCTTAGCTATAGAATGTCCTGTAAAATTATACGCGGAATTCCGTCAAATGTTCTTAAATATTTACGAAAGTAGTTATAAGACGGTTAGTATTTGTGGAAACAGCCGAAATGACAAAAAATGAATTACTGATAATTTAAAAAGTATGATAATGAAAAGAGACAGGTTATTTGATATATGGAGTACCGATCCTAAGAACATGGTAAAACGACTAGAGTATACTAGATACAGAAATAAGTGTACGAAAGCGATTTCTAACAGTAAAAATAATTACGATAAGCAGTGTATACTAGATTGTAATGGAAATATTAGGAAATTATGGGATAGGATAAATAACTTATTGGGAAATCAGAAAAAATCTTTAGACAGTGTAATAATTACAAATATGACGAAAGCTGGGGACACAAAGGACATATGTAACCAGTTCGCATCTACTTTCTCCAACGATATTAACTTAATTAAACATGTATGCTCTGAAAAATGGTTGGATAGAAGTAGCTATGCAAAACCAACAGACGTATGTATGAGATGGCAACCGGTGAGTACTGAAAATATCATGAAAATAATTAGCGCAATGAGTAGTAAGAAATCACCGGGTGAGGATCTCATACGTATGTCTGATCTTAAGTTAGTGGCAAAGAAAGTGAGTCCAGTAATTGCTAAGCTAGTCAATCTGTCTGTAAGTACTTACAAGTTTCCTGATCCCTTGAAAAGAGCTATAGTACGACCCATTCATAAGAAACATGATACTAAATCTTTTTCAAATTATAGACCTATCTCTATTCTATCTAGTGTGGATAAAATAATTGAAAAAACAATAGTGAACCAACTGGGTTCGTATCTAGACAGAAACAATATACTAAATAGTTGTCAGCATGGGTTCCAGAAGAATAAAAGCACAAATACCTTGTTATCAAACTTTACTAATGAAATTAATATGTACTTATCTGAAAAGAAGTTTGTTATAGCAATATTCTATGACTTTAAAAAGGCATTCGATACATTAGAGCCGGAAACTCTTATGGGAGCTATGGAGGAGTGTGGAGTGGGTAAACCATTGAACAACTGGTTCCGTGACTATCTTAGAGCGCGATCCTATCGTGTGAAGGTCGGCGATAGCCTTAGTGACGAGACAGAGGTGCGGTGTGGCGTGGCCCAGGGCTCCGGATGCGGTCCTGTGTGTTACTTGATGCACGTGAACAGCCTGTGTGGTGTGTTACAACACAGCACAGCGCATATGTTCGCCGACGACCTATGTACGCTCCGCGCCGGCACCGAACTAGTGGAGACCTGTCGCCTAGTACAGCACGATATTAATTCAGTAGTCAAATGGTCCCATGACAACGGAATTGTTTTAAATACGGATAAGACTAAATTCATGATAATTCATTCACCTTACTTGAAACCTACAGGAATGCCCCCTCCACTCGTCACCCATAGCTTTTCATGTCATCACAATAATCTCCGCAACTGTATGTGTACACCTATTGAAAATGTAAATTGTGTGACTTATCTTGGAATGAAGGTTGATCAAAATTTCTCCTGGTCACACCATATAGACTACCTTTGTGAGAAACTAAGAATACTACTGGGTAAATTTTATCACCTAAGTTTCAGAGTACCAACTACCATATTAAAATGTCTGTACAAAACATTAGTAGAATCCATTATAAGTTACGGTCTCGATTGCTATGGGTTAACATTTAAAACCTACATAGATAAAATAGAAGCATTTCAAATTAGATTTTTAAAACTATTAGTAAATAATAAAACTAAAAATAATTGTAAAGATAATTATAAAAAATTGTTTAAAATATGTAATATACTTCCGGCTAGTCTAAGTCATAAATATTTATTAGCGGTTAATCAACATAGCAATCGCGAGCGTAGCTTCCCACTTGTGTCGCACACTGTTGGCACAAGGGCCGTCACTACAGGTAAATATGTAATCCCTAGTATTAACAATTATTATGGCGATCGAACGTTAAGCAAACGGGTTCCATAATGTGCTGAACAGTTTGCCTGTGAACATCAGGTGGGAGACAAATAAAAGTAAATTTAAAAGACTGACAAAGAAATTTCTATTGAATAATATTAAATAATATCAGCCCATATATACCACTGTACAAATAAATAAACCAATAATTATGTTCCTATCACAGAGACTCAACTGAGTTCACAGACAAACTGTTCAAAACAGTTTTGTGAACCAATAGTAAATGCAATACGTATCAATTGTATGATTAGTAAATAAATAAATAATAAATAATAATAAATATAGTTCTGTACCACTTCACAGTTGGCTATATTGTGTACGTTGGTTCCAATTTGTTCGGCCCGGTCTACTATCATCATCTTCGTCTTGTCTCGGTTGATAGCAAGTCCGAATTGAAGACTGGTACTTTCTAGACGAGTTAGAAAATTTTCCATGTCTTCTCTAGTTTGTGCGAGAAGTGTAGTATCATCAGCGTATCTGAGGTTATTTATCATGCGTCCCCCAACAGATATTCCTTTGTCCCAATCCTCCAAGACAATGCGCATAATATACTCTGTGTATATGTTGAAGAACAATGGCGATAAGATGCATCCCTGTCGCACTCCAGTCTCAGTCTTGAATTCGCTTGAAAGGGTATCATCCACTCGCACCGCTGCAGTACCGTCTTCATACAGCCTCCTCAGCAGTACTATTAAATGGGGCGGTACACCCATTTCCGCAAGTATCTTCCAGAGGTGTGTCCACATGACTGTGTCAAATGCCTTGCGAAAGTCCACAAAGCAGATGTAAACGGTTGTATTGAATTCTCTGGCTTTTTCGATAATCTGGCGCAATATAAGAATTTGCTCGCGAGTGCCTCTACCCCTAACAAATCCGGCTTGCTCGGGTGCGATCTGCCCTGAGAGGAAGGCCAACAGCCTTGTATTAATTATGTGGAGCATCACCTTACTTGCATGAGATATCAAGGATATGAGTCGATAGTTGTTGCATTTCTTGGCGGATCCTTTTTTGTGCAGTGGGATAAAAATGGATCTCGACCAGTCATCAGGCCATATTCCAGTGTTCCATATTTTATCGCAGATGGTATATAAGACATCAACTTCAGATTCTCCCATCGCCTTGAAGGCCTCGATTGGGATTCCATCACAACCTATGGCTTTATTGCATTTGAGATGTTTAATTGCTGCTCGTACTTCAGCCCGCATGATGTCGGGTTCACAGTCACGTATGAGGTGGGGAGAACATGTGAAACTTGGTGTCAAATTGCTGGAAAATAGTGACTGGCAATATTCCTTCCACACATTCACGATATCCTTTATCTCCGTAACCGTTGTCCCAGCGGAGTCCTCAATAGCCCACGCCTTAGGTTTAAATTGGCGTGTTATGTATCGTACCTTATCATGCAGATCTTTGGTTTGATACTTATCGGAGTGCTGTTCCAGTTCAACACATATCCTACCCAGATGATTATTGCGGTCACGTTGGCAAGCAGCTTGTATGATAGCTGACTTGGCATTTAGCTTCGTAATGCTAGCACCACTGGCTTTAAGTTGTCGGCGTTCTTCAACTAAACGCCATGTGTCTTCCGTCATCCAATGCTGTCGTTTTGGTAAGACAGTTTTCGGTTGTGATTCTTCTTGTTTTTGCCGAGGTCCACAAGAAGTTAGAGTCGTTGTTTCCGATACCTGCTCTCCATGCGGCATGTCTGTTCTGTAATGAGGTGGCCAGTCTCTTTGGATCCTTCACCTCCACTCTTCTAGCCGTTTTAATTGTTCTTGCTCTTTGCAATTTCAATCGCAGGTTTCCAATGAGCAGTTGATGATCGGAATGACAATCGGCACCAGGTAAGGTATGTGTATTGGCTACTGAGCTTCTCCATCTGGTTCTCACCAATATGTGATCTATCTGATTGCGGTGCTTGCCATCAGGGGTGATCCAGGTGTTTGAACATCGTGTTTGTTATGACCATGTTGTTGTCGGCAGCAAACTCTATGAGTCGCTCACCCCTTGGGTTACGAACGCCAAGGCCATAGTTCCCAACTATATGTCTTATGCCCTTATCCATTGTGGTGTTTCCTACCTTAGCGTTAAAGTCCCCAATGATGAGCAGTAGCTCTCTTTTAGGAATCTCAGCTATAGTAGACTCAAGTTGGCAATAGAAATCTTCTATTTCTTTATCCTTGGCGGAACTTGTAGGAGCATAGACTTGGATAATGTTGAGTGGGGTCGGTGATGCGCTAAGTTTAATGGAAATAATTCTATCATTAATAGGGTGGTATCCAAGCACCGAGTTTTTCCACAATTTAGGGACCGCAATAGCCACACCTGTAAAACTACTCCTATCGTTGCCGGAGAAATAGATAGTGTGGTTCTCTGAGTCAAAGTGACCGCTATCTTTCCAATGTGTCTCGCTGATTCCCGCGATAGTGAGCTTGCATCGCTCAAGTTCTTGTTCCAGAATATGAAGCTTTCCATCTTTAAGAAGCCCTCGAACGTTTCATGTACCTATGCGAAGATCGTTTCTTAAATTAACATTATTCCTTCTTCTTCCAGTAGCATTATTTCCATAAAATGCCTGGTTGCCTGCATCCTGATGGCCGGTATCCCACTACACACCCTTAGCCCCGGAAAACTCAGGGCGCCGGTCGCTACGCGGGTTGTCAGGCGGTCTTACTCTGTCTTTACGCATACTCATCATTGCAACTCTCATGGGATAAATAATGTAGTAGGTTCCCGTTACTTTCTACATCGCGGTACTATATAACCTCAGTGGCTATAGTAATCCGAAAGTGAACCGGTTCGGGACATATGGTTCTTTCGCTTCATTTCGGTACTGATGGTTACCACTGCCCTCCATCACGATTCAGAGTCTACGCCTTTGTGGCTTGCCTCCTCCGCTGGTTAGTCCGTACCGACAGCTATTGTCTCCGCATTCACCACCGTTGAGGTCTTCACCCGTAATACTGGGCACGGGTTCTGCATTATACCCCGCAGTACTGGGTCCCTGCTGAACTTCATCAAATGTTTACAAAAAGGATTACATGATTATATATGAAAGTTTGTGAAGACAATATGTTTGTTACTCAATCACGCTCAAACAGCTGAACGTATCTAATTAAAATTTTGGTAAGGGATATTATAGAGTCTGAATTAATACATAAACAATTGTATGAATCAATTTCTCCTGCGGAAACGGTATTAAAATTACACGCGGACGAAGCCACTGGTACGCTAGTATATATTCTGTGCCACTGGCAACAGCTATTTTAATATAAAATATTTAAAATTTGAGATAAAATTGTAGGTACATACGATTTCTACGTAATATGTGATACATGAAACGAACAATATCAGTAACAATATCCATGATACAACGTTTATAATAAAACTTCAGTTTTATTGTGTTACATATTCATTAGAAAATAAACGATACTAAACGGATAAATGTCACGATATTGTGTTGTAGTGACAACAAAGAAGAGGAAATAGCGATTGTTCATGTAGGTTATATATAAAAAATATATTATACTAACTGTTGCCCGTGGCTCTGACCGCGTAAATGTTTCTTTTTACGATTTTTGGTCATATAGTTTGGAGTTATGTGTGTATTTATAAGTGCCCAGTTAATGGCAATAGGCTCATTTTTGCACATTGGGACCTAAACATAAACTGGCGAAATGTGGGTGCTAGCATCTCTGCCTTCCCCTTCGAGGAATACAGGCGTGAGTTTATGTTATGTTATGTAGTTTGGAGTTCTACTCAACCAAGCAGATAAACAACAAAAAAGTTCAGAATCGTTAAAAATATGGATTAAAATATACTGGCCTCACTTTATATAAAGTGATCTAAACCACAAAGACAATTGACTACTATGAATACAAGATAAGATGATTAAAATCTTTGTAACGAGTCTTGAGTTAATAAAATATATTAAATGTATTTTGAGTTAAGCATTAATATAGGTACTTAATTCATAACAACACAGTAATAAAGCAATTCATAAGTTTCATTATTAATATTCATATCTGGCAGGCGAAGCTGCCTGGGTGACAGCCAACAAACTATACTGAAGCTTGGTTGCTTCTGTGTAACCAATTCAATAACAAAATGCAATTAATTGCAAACTACTTGAATGCTGTTTAATATAGATTCTGTACAGCTTGAATCTCTAGAACTAAGCCAATCTAAGCAATAAGATACAACTAAGCATCTCAACTAAGCAATTCTTCTTCTTATTCGTGTCAGTGGCAACAATTTAAGTATTTAGATACGCCCAGCCCAAAACTCAAACTAAGCAATAAGATACATATATTATTTTACTACCTTTTGGCCACATGGATATCGGATATCGCAACCAAACTTAGCGGGCCTATGTCCTATCTCATGGTCTATTCTACCCCTATACCAAATTTCATCAAAATCGGTTTAGTAGTTTAGGCGTGAAAGCGTAACATACAGACAGACAGACAGTTACTTTCGCATTTATAATATTAGGTATTATGTAAACAGTAGATAATTACAGCTAATAGATAGTAATGATGTGAGGACATAAAAAAAATCCACAATTGTTAGTAGTACAAAATACTCATTGGCGTATATTTAAATAATACTCTTCTCTTACTAGGGCTTTCTCTTACCTAATAAAATCTGCGGTAGCCTAGTGGTATGGGTAATGGACTGCTGAGACGAGGTCTCGAGTTCGATCCCAGGTTTACCATGGCACACACCAATGACTTTTCGATGCTTTTCGAAGTTATGTGTGTATTTATCGCAGGTTTATAAGTGCCCGGTTAATGGCAATAGGCTCGCCATTGGGACCTAAACATAAACTGGCGAAATGTGGGTGTTAGCACCTCTGCCTACCCCTTCGGGGAATACAGGCGTGAGTTTATGTTATGTTATGTTATGACTTATGAAATCTCACAAACTACATCTTCTTCATACACGCATTCCCTCACAAAGTACAAAACTTTTAAATTTATGAGACTTATTTAATTGATCAAAGAAATAACTCAGTATATTTATTAGATTCAATGAAAAAGAATGCAAAAGGCCCAAGAAATTCAGTTGTGAACATCATTCTTATTAGACGACCAATCGTTGGAACATAAAAACTATGGACATTTTGATTTATTTCGTCCGGTGTAATCTGTCAGTGAAGTTTCTTGTTTCCGCAAATCTGCGACTGTGATCAATCTGTTGGAGTTTCGGCCTTTCGTTTTATTCTTGTAATTATTAACAATTGTAGCTAGCTTCTTGTTTACGTTCGATTAATTTGGTTGTTTCCTTTTCAAACGATTTTGGTTATTTGCATATTATTCAACTAAAGGTTTGCGGTGGTAGGATTGGTGGAATTAAGGAGCTTTGAAAATGTATTTGTAACAACATTTTATAATAGTAGCGAGTACAGTCGGTATCAGAAAAACGTTGACGACTAAAGTACTCAAAATAAGCTGAAAACCAAAATTACAAATTTTTATATTGGTAATTAGAGTCCTCATTGAGTACTCTATTTACCAATATAGATCGAATGCATAAGGAAAAAGAATCTTCTCGGGCGGGACTCGATGCCGCGATCTTTCCCTGACAGGGGTAAGGCCTTGACCAACTCGGCTACCGAGACACGATTTTTTTTAATTCAAATTTCCCTTTAAGGCGATGGTGGAGTCATCTATCGATATTCTTACAAACTATCGGAACCAATGAATGATGTTACAATCATTTTTAAACATTGATTTTTAATAACTCCGCTCAAATAATTTAATGAATTTTACAGCATTAAGTATGTTAACTATACAAATCGAATATGTATTCGATTTGTATAGTTAGCATAGGAAAGGAAAGGAATTTTTTAAGGCGATGTTGGAGACGGATATGAAGGGAAATTTGAATCACATCGGGCGTGTTTCGGTAGCCGAGTTGGTCAAGGCATTCCCCCTGTAAGGGAAAGATCGCGGGTTGGAATCCCGCCCGAGAAGATAATTTTTCCCTATGTATTCGATTTGTATAGTTAGCATACTTGCTGTAAAATTCATTTAATTACCAATATAGAATTGAATTTTGGTTTTGAAAAATAAAAATGTATGAAGTATCATTGTATTATTCTATCTGTCACTGTCAAACGAAATATTCTGAGACATATTTTTCGATACAAAGCACTGCCAATACATACGGGACAATGAACGTACACAATGATAACGTTTATTATTGAATTCTAACCGCATTTTATGAGTTATATTTTAACTGTCATAACAATAGCAATATTCTGGTATATAGAGCTATTTATATACAACTGAAGTACAGTGTACAATGTACAGTTAGCGTCATAAATATCTTGACAACGAAGTCTCAAAATGATCTTCTCGTATTAAGAGCAAATCAAACTGTTTTATTGAGTTATATGGGTTTCGTACATAATACCGAAAGTTAAATGATCGAACAACAATAGGTCGACAACGTTTGGTCGGACGATCAAATCGTCGCTGGTACGTTAGGTCGAAACATTAATACGTCGAGGTATTATTACGTGGAAAATGCAATAGGTCGAAAGATCAAATTGTCGCTGGTGTAATATGTCGAAATATTAATACGTCGACGTATTACTACGTAAAAATGCAAACGGTCTTTTGTCCCCTCCTCATAAAGTTGAAATTTGAAGTTGAAAAGGCACAAACGTTGGAATAAGTTGTTAGACAAACAGAAACGAAGATTATACCAAATCATTAAACTTTTACAAAATGAACAAGCTACAAACCAGAAGTATATTTATAACATAGGTTTATTTCATAGATTCCGCAAAGGCAGGCCTTTTGAAAATTTCAACTTTATGGGGAGGGGACAATAGACCGTTTGCATTTTTATAATACATCAACGTATTAATATTTCGACCTAATATACCAGCGACCATTTTATCTTTCGACCTATTGCATTTTCCACGTAATAATACCTCGACGTATTAACGTTTCGACCTAACGTACCAGCGACGATTTGATCATCCGACCAAACGTTGTCGACCTATTGTTGTTCGATCATTTAACTTTCGGTATTATGTACGAAACCCGAGTTATGGGTTATGGTATTATTGTCCGAACTAAAGGTGTGTACCAAATATCAGAACAATCGGTCAACTGGAAGGAGATCAAAAAACCAAATTAAGATCATTTTAAGCACTCTGTTCGTCAACATCTTCCTTTTTTTTTATTATGGTCTTAGTACATTATAGGTTCATACATATACTAACATTGAACATAAAATATACAGATTATTGGAGATATAATTAAACAAAATGTTTTCATTCAGCGGTAACCGAACCTACAATATATATATATATAATATACTCGCAAACCAGTCTAAAGCTACACTGCTGCCACCATACACATCATGTCGTCAATACATAGAAATTGTAAATAATATTAAATATCCAATATGTGACCAATCTAGAGTGAATTTTTCACAACAAATACAACAAATTGTAAATATCATACATGTAATGGATGGTACAGTCAGCATCAGAAAGTTGTTGACGTACAGAGTAGTCAAAATTATCTTAATTTCTTTCTTTTACCCCCTTCCAGTTATATATCCAGATATTTGGTACAGACCTTTAGTTTAGACAATAATACCATTAAAATCAATAAAACAGTTGGATTTGTTCTTAATATAAGAGTTTTAAGATCATTTTGAGAGTTCGTCGCCAAGATATTTATGACGCCGACTGTACGAGCTACCTTTTGTAAACCTAAATTAACCCATATTAACTATAATGTACCGTATTTCGTGCGAATAAATTATCATTCATTCATTCATTCATCATTCATTCATTCATTCATTCATCATTCATTCATACGAGTAAAATAAGTTGACAACAACATGACCTAGTTGTCTGTTGTAGGGAGATTATGTAGTGTAATTATATAATCTCCGTGATGATAGCATCAGAGGCATGGAAGTAGCACAAAGCTGTATATCCGTGTTTAATCCAGCAATCAACACTTCAAATATTGATATTGGTAACTCTCGGCTCCCGAGTTATTCTCACACTTGGCCAGTTTCGATTTCATTATCGTTTATTTACGTTACTTATTTTATTTCCAGTATAGATATTTACATGTTTGCTTTTATTTAGAGCTGTTAATGGTTTAGGTATTTGTTTTGTGGAACTGATTTATTGATATCGATTCTTTACGTTTCTATACGTAGAGAGGAAGGAAGTAGGTAGATTGACAAAATAGATTTATGAGGCGAGAGTGTATAGGCAAGCCTGTAAAGGTAGAATCAAGGACTTTCCAAAGGACGGTCAGGACAAGGAAAGGACAGTCGTTAACGTATGCTATAAACGTCAAAATACGTATCAATCCCATACATTCACACAAATTTTATTCTACTATACGTCGGCCTCTTGTTTAGGAGGTAAAGTATTAGCAACCAGTGAGCATGTAAGAAGAGTAGAGTTCATTTATAAAATTAAGATATGCTACGAAATACATTAGGAAAAATGAAGCACTCAAGTGGGACTGGAACCCACGACCTTTTCCTTACAGGGGGAACGCTCTTCCAACTGAGCTATTGAGCCACTTCAACCTGAATCACTTCAAATTTAATTCAAATCAAATTCATGCTATAAAAATTTCATTCAAATAAGATATAGTAGCTATGTTAGGAATATTCATGCTTCAATGTATAACGTATAGAACAATAATATGAACTATATTACCTCTTATTATGCCAGATGTATGACTGAAGTTTTTATATGAAGTTATGTTCCTGTTGTATACCCAATTTCAGTTACAACCCTTAAAGTTCTTACCATTATCAGTACTTCACAAACTAATCAAGGATTAAGTCTTGTTTCATGTATTGTCTAGTTGCGAATCAAATAAAGGAACTTTTGTCTTCAAGCTACAATGCTTGACCTACGTATGCTCTTTGGATTTCAAATTGAATTACCATCACTTATTGTTTTAGAAGTTCGTGGATTCAGGTACCGACCGGACCCGACCGGCCGGTCGGGTCCGGTCGGAACCTGTGCATTACTTGCTCGCAGAAGGAGGCAGGATCTCTTTTGATATAGTCGAGCTGATACATAAATCTATTCGTAATAGAGTCCACATCTTCATTTATATAGTACATACATACATAAAATCACGCCTGTTTCCCATAGAGGTAGGCAGAGATCACGGATATCCATTTGCAGCGATCCTGACATAATTCTCTAATATATAATATGTTACTCATAAAAACATCATCAGAATTGTCACTGACACTATTTCGTAGAACTACGAGGGCTAATCATTACTGAAAACCGGCAAGTATGAAAAACAAGCGTTATACAATTCCCGACATCAGTCAAGTCACAAACAAGATTACAATGTAATCAATCAGCTGAGACCAAGACGCCGACGGCAATTAATCAAGAGACGAGGACCAACGACATACTCTGGGTCAAATAAAAATAAAATGTAGTGTGAGAGTCAAATTACTGTTACATAAATTATTGAACATAACGTATTTTTTTTACATTCTACTTGTGTAGAACACAAGCTATAAAAGCTTATCATAGCGTTGTCGCTATGATATGCTTTTATAGCTTGTGTTATGGAATCTAGAATGCGGATAAACATACTTATATATATTTTTTTGTAAATATATATATATTCCACAATATATTAAATTAATACGTATTATACATAGAAACACCCAGACCAATGCAAGTAGTCATATTCATGCATAAATAAAAAATGCATGCTTTCAAAGAATATATTTGGTATATTCTTTGAAGATCATTGGTATTTTTTTTAATTTTGATCTTTTGTCTAGTAAAAAAACTGATAATTCAAAAGTACAATACGATAGCGTCACAAAGTCAACAAATTATCGAAATCTTCCATTACAATTTCGTCCATTTTTTAAACCGACTAATACCGCATGGTTTCACGCGTCATGTAAGAGGAAAGAAAGGAAATAGCGAAGACTACGGTTGACCCCAGTGACCATTGGCAATCGCGACCCCGCCGCATTGTCGGATATCTGGTTCCCCTTCCTCTAAAGAGATGGGGCTGGTTTCTATTTTTTTAACAAAGACCGAACTATTATATAGTACAAGAAGCGAAAGGTATTTGCATGACGTGTTAGCTGTTATCGCCGTCTATCCCATCCCAGTGCGAATGAGTTGTAACTGTGTTGTTTGTATAATTCCTATTTTATAGACCAGTTTACGAATATATAATTTAGAACCATATAATTTAGAACAATTCATACTAATATTTATTAAAGCGAATAACTCTATCTAACTGTCTGTATATGACGCGTTCACGCCTGAACCACAGAACCGATTTTGATGATATTTGGTATAGGGGAAGATTAGAAAGGACATAGGCTACGATTGATTGCGATAACTAATATCCACGCGGGTGGAATCGCGGGCAAAAGCTAGTTATCCATAAATTACACATATAACTACGCACAACATCTACGATATTTCATGTATTATCACTTAGAGCTCTAACATATCTCTATACTTATCGCTATCATTAAGTAAAGTTTGAACAATGTAACTAACATAACACCTGAAATTATTGTTACAGTTAGTGTTTATTTATTTATAAAACGTTTCAACGGAATCTTTAGATTTCATGAGAAAGATAATACTAGAATAATAGGGTGTTATTTTGCCAAGCTTTCAATATCCATTTCAGTTTGTTATTTCAGAGGTAAACAAAATTTACTTTGATTCAGCCATAAAATATTTTATTGTGTTCATAATTTAATATCTCAATGTTAACCTACATTAATGATTTTATGGCATTTTATAAATACGGTGCCGATAAATGTCATATATAAATATTCCTTATATCAAGTGTTTCCAAATTGAAGAAGGAAATGTGTATTTTAATTTTACTGAACGGAATTTGATGAATAATAGTGTCACTTGCCAAGCGCAATCCCAAGGGACGTACCCACGAGGCCATTATTCAAAGAGTCGTTATTGCGGTAATATACATAGAACTGTTGGAAACAGCACTATAGAATGGCAATAAGTAGCGATATGTTTTAAAATATTTATGAAGGAACCTGATGAGACGTTCCTTCGAAAAAAAAAAAATAGGATCGTTCAGAAATCCTGGTTACATTCAAAGATGAAAAAATGGAGCCCAATTTGGAACCCGTTCTCCAACTTTTTTGGTTACTAATGATTTATCTCAGCTTTTGGTCCCGTAGGTGACCGCATACGACAACTTCAGACGCATTTATCAGATACGCGTAATTCATTGCAGCTTCTCAATTCTCTTTATGCGAATAGAAGCTTAACCAGCAATGTATGTAATGTATGTGTTGTATGCATCTACAGGAGATAACACTCTCTTTGAAAAACCAACACCCAAGCGATAGCATTAGAGCTCTGTCTTCAAAATCAGTAGTTATACTGGCTTGCCGGTATGTTTTGATTGGGCCCAGTGGGGCATCATATACCCTAAAGTATCAAATGGCGAAGCAACGTGTAAAGTGCCTACACAGGTGCATATGCGTAAGAGCCCCGAATGAACTTAATGTTCTACATGCTCGAAACGGGTGGCTACGTGACCTGAGTATTTCTACTTCTATACTTAAAATTATTATTTTATTATTCTTATACCTACTACATATTATTATTATATATAAACTGAAAATATGTGTAGTACGTGAATTCTCTCGGTTTAATTCTCTGGTACCTACATTGGGATTGCCTTCTAACCGAGATGGCTGTATATTTATGAGTTTGTCTGCAGAGCAACTGCAATTCGACATAAACTCCTAACTTTCGTATATGTTTATGACAGTTGAGAACGGTGGCTTTAGGGCTTTAACACATGACACTTTAAGTACCACGAATATGGCTGAAGCGCATAAACTTATGCGCTAAGTCGTAGAAAGCGTGTAGTACGTGGACTTTATGATGTAAGTAAGGTGTTGTTTTAAAATAGTTACCTGCTCATAATCTCGACGTTGTTTCATACTATTATTAGTTTTAAAATCTCTGACGCTATCTTGCTATTAACATCTAGCTATAAACGTCCCATAATTAACAATGGAACATACCACGAATACGAAATACATCGGGAAAAATGAAGCGCTCAAGTGGGACTTGAACTCACGACCTTTCCCTTACAGGGGGAATGCTCTTCCAACTGAGCTATTTAGCCACACCTGAGTCACTTCAAATTTCCCTTCCCTGGAAATATGATAGCAAAGCAATACTGCTTTGCTATCATATTTCTAAAGAGAACTTTTTACAATCAAAACATTAACTGAGCATTAGCCACTGTGAACAATGTTTTGAAATTCGTTAATGTCTTATAAAAATAATTTATATTTTTAGCACATCTGTATGTCTAGTGATAACAGATCTATGAAAAAATAAATCTCTATAAGTTTTACATGTTTTACCCCCATGTCGAAACAGAGATTCATACTCCCTTCAATCTCTCGGTCAATAACTCAGAATTTTTTAGTAAACGAATTTTCACTGGTAAAATTCATCCTTGCATGCATTCGAAGGCAACTGTAGTAGTTTTTGATTGAGTTACTCTGTTTGCGAAACTATAAGCCATCTACGTAATTGTTATCGTTGTAGATAAAAAATAATGGTTTCACGCTAACGTCACT
The DNA here is from genome assembly GCA_914829495.1 of Eilema sororculum. Taxonomy (NCBI): domain Eukaryota; kingdom Metazoa; phylum Arthropoda; class Insecta; order Lepidoptera; family Erebidae; genus Eilema; species Eilema sororculum. The sequence goes on from OU618541.1 coordinate 10,793,858, forward strand.
TAAAGGTTAAATTGTTGTATAAAATCAACTTTATTTTTATTTGTTTAATTTTGCCAATACTTTTACAGGGCAATTTGCTTATCGGAACAGTTACTGTTGAGCTGTGATTTGTAAATTGCACGTAATCTATTTCAACGGAGTATATACTCCGTTGAAATAGATTACGTGGGTATTTATGGAGTGGGTCAACCGGGGTGCGAGGGATATGTCTATGACAACCTCACCTCTGGCCTAGCACCAAGACCCACAGTCGGCGTGTGGTTTTAGTCGGTTCGAGTCCGACATAACCTCCCCTTCCGGCTCCGGCAGGGGGGGTATCCGAGGGGATTTCCGCACGAAAAAAAAATGGTATTTATGGCGATGATTGAGACCCAAGCCAACATCATCAGCAAGTCGAAACACCTTCTGATTGATGGAGGGACGCCATGAAAGCCGTTAAGGTATTTAAAATGATTGGTGGAATAAAAAACTCACTCACTTAAGTATATATTATATAGTAGGTATGTATATACGTGAGCATAAAAAACGTTTCACTCCTTTTTTTATAGCCATCAAATCATATCATGTGACCAACAAAATTATAAATTTCGTCTTGCTAGCTAGATTGATCAACTACTTAATTAATTAATTAACTTAAACCTAGGCATACAATCCTTCTTATAATAAGTTCACATGCAATATTGTTTATAACAATCTCATTACAAAATATCTAGGCATAAGCAGTCTATCAGACAGACAGAGTTACTTTCGCATTTATAATATTAGTATGAATTCGTGTCGTGACCACGGGTGCTGTAACGCACCCGGAACGTCGACAAAAGTAAGTTTTCTAAAGTTTATCATACCCCAACTAGAACGAAAAATTAATATAAACAATAGATATTACATATGTACAGAGAAATAATAAATCATAGACATTGTTCTGCCTCGCAGTGCAGACACATACACATACATTCTTCTCTCATAAAACAATATATAATTTTTGATCATTTGAAGATAACCCAACAAAAAAAATTCTATCTTCATAAAATAAATGCCGGTACAAATCTAAAACAGATTACCCAAAAAGAAAAAGTACTCGATAAAAGAACAATTCACACGAATGCGTCCGTCGATTGCGGATTAACTTTCTACCGACCAATTCCTGCGATCGGGGAGGAGAACTAGCTAAGTTGGGAGTCATTAACTTCACTTAAGTTCGTTACTCGACTTCGTAGATGCAAGATGTCGGTTCAGGCAGCTGCGTTCAGAAATGAATGAAATGAGATAATGACGTAGTCCGTGTATTTTCTTTAAGAAGACTGATGTTCGAAAAAAATGTTTAGCAAAATTAACTCGTCTGGCCGCCTTCATTATTTACTCTTGTTATGAGAACCTTGTTAAAAGCATTTTTAAGCATGGTAGGTTAATTAGGGCTACCCTTTCGGAAGGATAGCAATTTTAAGTCGGGTAAAACTTCTACTTGCGGCAGTGTTCATCGTACCAAAAAAGGACAAAAAGATTGCATTATTTAGGTCAACTTCCTCTTATTTTGTTAAAAGTGGCATGACTTTGAGATTTTACGGAAACAAATGCAATTTTGTGTGAGTTCTTGTGCAAGCATATGACAGCAATACTTAATTTTCTCCTACCCGACCCGTGGCAACCTTCTTAGTATTTAAGCTGCAAATATTTAAATTATTACTGGAATGTAAGGACTCACGAAAACTACTGAGGTTAACCATTTTTTTTTCATAACTACTTACAGTTTCTTTAATAGAGTCAGTAATTTCTGTCAGTGTTATTTACTTGCTAGTACATTTTCCATGGACAAACACACTATATATAAAAAGAATAATATACTCTTTGCTTGTCTGAAAGATATTTCCCACCTGCAGTATAAAATATAAAGTTTATTTTGTTCAACCGAGCAAAAGATGCATCTAACAATGCTGTAGTTGCTCGTTAATTAGTAAGGAAGAGCCGTGGCAGCGCTAAGTTCGCCTTGGAAGCTAAAACTTTACAACCAAGTACGCGAAAAGTGATAGGAAGGATGAAGAGGTAAGTATTTTAGCCTTTATAACTACCAGTTTATTGGTTGAACGACTTGGCATTTTACCACTAAGTTTTAATTAGGTTCAACAATAACGCGTGTCTTTTTACATTCAAAATTGCATGTGTCGACTTGCTTGACACCCGATTTGGACGGTACCGTGTTTATTCCTAGGCGTCGACATTTCAAGTAACGTCCAGTACCACAGTCATTTAGAGGACAAGGTCAAGCTGGCATCAAAGAATCTTGGAGTTTTTAACAGGGCAAAGCAGTACTTCACTGCGGGGCAGCGACTCCTTCTTTATAAGGCACAGGTTCGGCCCCACATGGATTACTGCTCTCATCTTTTTGCCGGCGCGTCCGCACGCCAGCTTAACCATTTTGACTCCGTGCAAGACGTACGTTGATGCTCGTCGACAGTCCCATACTCGCAGGCGATGTGGAACCTCTCAGCCTCAGGAGGGACTTTGCCTCACTGTGTGTTTTCAGCTCGTTCCCAACCGACCACCTGAGTTGTCCACCTGGTTGGTCAGTTAGGAATAAATGTTCCTAACCATCCACCTTGTGCATCTGGTGGGTCAGTTAGTAACAAAATATACTAACCGACCACCTGTGACTGTATAAAATGCTGTGGCTCGCATGTATAGATTTAAGCCGCGGTTACGCTTACGTTGATAAGATTTTTCCGTAACTTATAAATTTTCCTGCAGGAACATATTCTCCTACAGAAAAAAGTATCCTATTTACCTTTTTTATTATTAGGTCGTGGTAAATCAGATGATTTATTACTCGTATAGATTATAGCTAGTGCTAGCCTAGTGGTATGGGTAATGGACTGCTGAGACGAGGTCTCGGGTTCGATCCCAGGTTTACCATGGCACACACCAATGACTTTTCGATGCTTTTCGAAGTTATGTGTGTATTTATCGCAGGTTTATAAGTGCCCGGTTAATGGCAATAGGCTCGCCACCTATTACATTGGGACCTAAACATAAACTGGCGAAATGTGGGTGCTAGCACCTCTGCCTACCCTTTCGGGGAATACAGGTGTGAGTTTATGTTATGTTATAGATTTATTAAAAAGAGTTCACAACTATGATTTAATGACTAATTATGAATAGTAGATCATTAAATGACCTAATGTGTATAAGTGCATACTACGACAATTTGTTTTTTTAGCATTTTATACAGTCATAGGTGGTCGGTTAGTATATTTTGTTACTAACTGACCCACCAGCTGCACAAGGTGGGTGGTTAGGAACATTTATTCCTAACTGACCAACCAGGTGGACACCTCAGGTGGTCGGTTGGGAACGGGGGGTGTTTTCTACCGCCTTTATAATGGTTTGTGCTCAGATGAATTATTTGACATGATGCCCACAGCTACATTCTATCATCGCGCCGCTCGCCATAGACTGGGAATTCATCCCCACACATTGCATCCAAATACGATGCGCACCGTGCGGTATGAAAGGAACTTCATCCCACGTACGCTCAAACTGTGGAATGAACTCCCTGCCATGGTTTTCCCAAGCGACTACAATATGGGGTTCTTTAAGAGGGGCATTAGAAGGTTTCTTCAGGGTAGGCAGCGCGAGTGTAACGCCCCTGGTATTGCATACGTCCATAGGCCACGGTAACCACTTTCCATCAGGTCGGCCGTGTGCTTGCTTGCCACCTAAGTGGTATTAAAAAAAAATCACTTGTAAAATATTACAAAATCATCCTCATTCGTAATTGTTCTTTGTTTTTCGTATTCTTGAAGAATTCTCAACAGGAATCAAAGAATTTTAACCGGTTAGGTTTATGTACTTACCTAAACTATAACAAATACAAAAAACCTTAACATATATATCAGATTTCTTCTCCTGGAAAGTCGAAATTGAAAAATGAATACTTCTTGCTTGTACCTATATCATACTTTATTAATAACGTTGATACCCAAGCTTTTACGTACAGCTAGGAGCACTCAAAACTTTCCTTTGCCAATGATTTTAGATTTTACCAAGTTAAAATTTGTAGTAAAGTTGCTGTGAACGCTTGCCTCGATACCTTCCTTTTAAACTATTAAAAATATAGGAGCAACTATTAAGAACTATTAAATCTCTTCTAAAGTAGTAATTTGTGTCACTTGAAAACAATAAAATGAAGAAAACTTCACAGAAACATGATACTATAATATACTGATATTAATTTTCTTTTTATTTATTTAGAATTTGCTTGTTATTATTTTGTAAAAAAAAACGCGTAATCATTAGTATAATACAGTATAATTTAAGGGATGTATGGGATTGAATACTTATATTACGACTTGTTTCAATCCTATGTCAATTCCATACTTTGATTAGTCTATGTCATTCTACTAACAATTATACCACTTCCCTTGGATCTAGCTCCGCAACTCTTAAAGTTTTATATTTAACTAACTAGCTAACTTTTTGTATTATAACATAACATAACATAAACTCACGCCTGTATTCCCCGAAGGGGTAGGCAGAGGTGCTAGCACCCACATTTCGCCAGTTTATGTTTAGGTCCCAATGTAATAGGTGGCGAGCCTATTGCCATTAGCCGGGCACTTATAAACCTGCGATAAATACACACATAACTTCGAAAAGCATCGAAAAGTCATTAGTGTGTGCCATGGTAAACCTGGGATCGAACCCGAGACCTCGTCTCAGCAGTCCATTACCCATACCACTAGGCTACCGCAGATCCGCATTTTTGTATTATGATTATCAATTTATATAACGTTAAGTTCTAACTGATACTCACAAATGAAATCGTATATCCCTTAAAAAGTATAAATACTTGCACTCTTGGACTCGAGGCGTTGTTTACCGATTCAGTGTTGTATATTCTAGTTGTATAGCGGTGTAGTATTTATTACTTAGATGATGAAAATGATATAAAATTTAATGTAATTTAATGAATACAATATTTTAACAAATTAAAGGGATGGCTTTTCTTTTTTACCTTTAAACCACGTGTTATGCCGAAAGTATGCAAAGCTCTTGACCGATATTTTGTGAAATTCGTTGCGTCACCTTATCACCACAAGGTTGGTAAGCGGTTAATAAATCGTTTAATAACTTTTCCAAAGTTTTTAATATGTATAAATTTTTTTTTTTAAAACATCACTGTGAGCCAAAACTCATTATAAAAAACCTTCATCATCACAGAGTTAGTCTCGGTTGTTTGTAAGTACATTTGTAAGTACATTAGTCTTAATCTTTTCATTACATTGGTCATAAAAAGTGACTGCCGTACAGCCCCGTAACCCTGGTAGGAAAGCCTGAGCCATAGCCTCGTCTTTTAAATAGCTTCTGCCCCAGAGATGTAAGTGTGGCACTTACATCATTATACTGCTACACATAGCTGCCAGTAGCTTGTAAATAGACTTCTAGGAATTACGCTAATTCAGTCATTCTGTATAGTTGTCAATAGTGCTAACTATTCAGGTCGCAAATTCAACACACGGAACACGAAGTTCGTTATGTTTGTCTGTACCATTCGGTGCTGTTTGCTTTACAATTTAAATGCAGGTTACGACGCTCCCGAGAATTCTAAGTTTATACTACACCCCGTTAAATTGTGTAGGTGCCTTTGTAATCAACGGATGTACATTTGAATAAAGTGTCGTCTCTGCATTTAAAGCAATCGAATGAAAATCAACCGGCTGCATCGTGCCTTATTTCATTGTAGTCGACTGTTAGCTTCCAAGCAAACAATACTAATAACATTTTTTAATAATACTACCTAACATTTTTTATTCCTTAAGACATTTTTCATATTACTTACTAGGCTAATTGATTGATGAATATGCATCAATCAATTAGCCTATTATGTTATGTATTCCCGATTGACCGAAATTCAAGATCCCAAATTACAAAATCCCAAAGATAAAAATCTCGAATGTACAAAATACCAAAGTTCAGAATCCCGAAAGTTCCCTGTCACACTTATTAAGTGAAATACAGACTAAGGTATATTTTTGTTTTGTTTTTCTAATCTGGTATTTACCAGCAAGAAAAGGTACAAACACAAATAATTTTCATCAGCTTCTGATGTTTCTACTCACGAATTCTATTTTCTGACTTGAGAAAAACACGTAGGTACACGAAAATCTTCTTTCACGAATCTTGTGAAAGTTCGGAAAAAATATTGCACATTTAAACATCATTAAAACATATATGTGACCTGTTTCATGACGGCGCACAATTAAAATGACTTTTGAGTCTTTTATTATGACTTGACTATTTGCTATGTCCTCAAGTTTCACTCAGGAATATTAAATCTGAAATACTATGAAATTCGCAGCTGGTGAAGTGCACTGCACTGAAGATCTCTGAAGATGTTTTAATTGTGCTTATAAAGGCCGCAGAGTGTGTTTTCTAATAGGCTCTCATTTTTCTGAAGAATTTACTACTGAAATAAGGATTCTGCTTAAATATTACTAATGATATTAAAATTATTCAAACACTAAAATATCTATGCATGTATATGGTTCAAAGCAGCCATGAGAAGATCAAAAGGAAGAACTTTCTAAATCTTAAGATATCAGATTAGTTTCCTTATTTATATTTCTGTTCTCCTCCTCCTGGTTTGGCAGAAACACTAGCCTGTCACTTCATACCTGTGCTTCATACACACTCTCTACTTTCATTAAACTTTTGTGTAAGCCTTTTAATAATGACATTTTATAGTGTTTATTTGACAGCCTCTGTGGTGTGGCGGTAGTGAACACGACTACTAAGCAGGAGGCGCGAGTTCGATCCCAGCTCAGTGGAAATATTTGTATGTATGAATATGGCTATTTTCATTGGTCTGGATGTTTCTATGTATAATTTATATGTATTTACAAAAAAAATATCTAAGTATGTTTATCCACATTCCCCAAAATACAAGCTACTTAAGCTTTGCTTACCATGGGTCTAGATAGCGTTGGGTAGAAATTATGCAATATTTATTTTTATAACTACTATGCTACAATTCCATTACTATTGGGCGGAAAATTGTTGAAATGTCATTAACTGGGTCCAACAGTTCGTGAGAGTGTTGGCAGATGACTCCACCGTCGCCGTCGCCCTAAAGACGGATTTAATATAGAGTAGGGATTTTTTTAAACTCGAATATTTATTCAGAGATTAAATACAAGGTATTTTTTTTAATATTAGATAAAAACTAACTTAGTAAACTAAAATATTTACGTGAATATAAAAGAAGTCGAAAAATTACTTTATTCTGTATCATTAAATGAATAGGGAGTACGAAAAACATCGGAAAGAATGAAATGATCAAGTGAGATTTGAACTTACGACCTTTAATAAATAATAAATAAATAATAAATATTCCATAACATTCCACACAACGCTATCTAAACCCATGGTAAGCATAGCTTAACTTGCTTGTGTTATGGAATCTAGAATGCGGATAAACATACTTGGATACTTTTTTTTCCTAATACATACATACTACAAATAGAAACACCCAGACCAATGCAAACAGCCATATTCATGCATACTAATATTTGCACTGAGCGGGAATCGAACCCGCGCCTCCTGCGTAGCAGTCGCGTGCACTACCGCCACGCCACGGAGGCTGTCTTTCCCTTACAGGGATGTTTTTCGAACTTTAAAGTTAGCATAATAAATGTTATGAAACATTCATTCAAATTTATAGCGAGTTATTAAAAAAAAACTTTTAATGCAGAAATCATATTTTTATATACCGACTAGGAACCGATATAATATTAACCAAATTTGTTTCGCTGTCGCATGTGTTTACAACCCAGTACAGAGACTTCTTCAAAAATATTGATGTTTTAAGTAAAAATTCGCGATATAAGCCAATAACCGTAGTTACATTGTGAAATTACATACAAAGCCAACTTAAACAGAACTCTAGTGCAAAAATAAAGTCACCGGTTCCGGAATATCGGAAATAAAAATTGCACAGGTAAAAAAACGATCATCTCCCGATTTATGGCACACAGGCGCGCGAGTTAGATCGTTAGATAAAAAATCGGAAAATCTGGAATTAAAAACTGAAATTGTTACACTGCCGCCAGCTGAAACAGAAAAACCGGTCAAGTACGATTCGAATCGCGCATTGAGGGTGACATACAGAACAGAAAGGGACAAACTTAACATTACTGGGCCCTTATTAGGTTTGATCGACCTTTAGATAACTGCGTACCATTTGAAATCCATCGCCTACTAATTCGACATCAAACATTTTGTGGATCAAATTTTTATAGTTGATGGAAACCTAGATACAAAAACACAAAATGTAATATCAAATTCAAACTTCTTCAAATTAAAGGGTAAGAAAATCAGTAAATTTTGTCACTGGCATAATGTCACAAACGAACGGAAACGCTTCGAGAGAAGTTTACATTGGTGATGCCTATTTGAGATCGATTTGGCTTCTTCAGATATTCCTAAATACATTCAACAAAATACGCAATCAGGATACTTCCACGACGCAACGGTATCATATTGCAAGCTTTGGATGTTATTTTTGATGTTCGTTGCAAATAAAAAAAAAAACAAGCCTTACCTCCTATATTTTTGCATTGAATCATTGTAAAAAGGCCACTATACCAGTATTAACATTGCTGTATTATTCAACAATCCAATTAATTACAATGAATGCATATAAACAGCTGTTGATCGGATGTCTGATAAATGACGATTTAGCAATTGCAGTGTTGACTTTTACAATTCCTATGAGTTAGGCATTGATATATTATTATGTATTGTTACTCAAGTGTATTAGGTATCTAATTTATATTGAAAATTTTAGAAGAAAGTTATATGAAGCTTATTTATAGATACCTTATTTATTTATGTCAGAACCTAAATAACGTTAACAAAATACGAGTGGAATCAATCTTCTTATAATATTATTAACCAAAAATAAGCAAGATCCAGACAATTATTTGTTCTGAGAATGTTATTAAGTATGGCCGTTGATTCAACCATTATTGTATAATATAAACATTTAAATATCAAGAAATTACTAATTGTGCTCCCTTTTCATTCAGTGTGATGAAATGATTTTATGGATTTATATTGACCCTATTTATAACTAAATACTAATAATAATATTTGTATTTATATTTACCACACTTATTTTTGCCATACCCACAGCAAACTGGGCATGGATAGTGGAAATCTCACGCTTCTTTCCTTACTTGATTTTAGCAATGCTTTTAATACCGTAGATTTCGACATCCTGCTTGGTATACTCAGCTCTATTAACATATCTCCAACGGCTATTAGGTGGTTTCGTAGTTACCTGTTCGGTCGCCGGCAACGTGTTCGCGTCGAAGAAGCAAGCTCTTCCTGGTGCGACACGACCGCTGGTGTACCGCAGGGTGACGTTCTATCTCCGTTACTTTTTGCCATTTTTATAAATACCATCTCCGAAAAATTACTTTCATCCTACCACCTGTATGCTGATGACCTGCAAATTTACATCCAAGCACCTCCAAACAACTTTTCCGATGCATTTACTGTGCTCAACGAGGAGTTGGATCGGATTTGCGAATGGAGCAAGAACCATGGACTGACCCTAAATTCATCCAAGACACAGGTTATTATTATTGGGAGTCCAAGGTTAGCATCAAAAATCGATTGGACACAGATTCCTCAAGTTACTATGGGTGGCACAATCGTACCGGTCAGTGACAATGTTAAGAACTTAGGAATTTACATGGATAAATCGTTTTCCTGGAACATCCAACTACAGGAAACCAGTCGAAAACTTTTTGCATCAGCCGGTGCCTTACGAAGGCTCCGAAACTTCCTACCAATTGCCACTAAAACTGCGCTCGCACAATCGCTTCTTCTTCCTGTTCTCGACTACGCCGATGTCAGCCATCCAGATCTCACAGAGGAGCAATTAAATAAACTTGAGCGACTTCGAAATTTTTGTATACGATTCATATTTGGACTACGCAAGTATGATCATGTGTCAGATTTCCGTAAGCAACTCAAGTGGCTCCCAATTCGGCTTCGCAGGAATGCCCATATTCTAACATTGTTATATAATGTTTTATTTAATCCTACCACTCCATCATATCTCAAAGAACGAGTCCAGTTCCTCCATGACACACACACTAGATGCCTGAGGTCATTCGAAAATTTGAGGCTGAAGATGCCAGTGCATTCCACAGACTTTGTTGGCAAATCTTTTACTGTCAAGGCTGTGCGTTTATGGAACGCATTGCCAGTGAACATCAGACAATCAAAATCTGTTAATATCTTCAAAAATCTGGTAAAAGACCACTTCCTATCATCTTCTACAGTATGATAACTCACAATTTCGATATTTTCTCACTCACTTGTTTCCTGTCTTATTAGTATGTTGTACTATTTACTTTATGTATGTATCTATTTATATGTTGTGCTTAGTTGTATATTATGTTATAATACTTTACGTTATGACAATATTTATTTTATTTTATTTCTCTCTCTCTGTCCCTATCTTTTTTTCGCTTTGTAACACACCTTGCATAAGACTTATTTGCTAACTACACCGTATTGCCCCTGTTTTAGCACATTACTGTCCATCTCAAGGTTGCCTGGAAGAAATCACTTCCAGCGATAAGGCCGCCCATTGTACATTAAACTGTATCATGCTACCTACTTGTTCCAATGTAAATCTATTGGTGTACAATAAAGAATTATCTATCTATCTATCTATCTATCAAATTTCACTAAAACTAGTGTATGATTGGGCTATGGCTGTGTTGCTCATTTTAGGGGACTAGTTTATTGATAGATTTTCTCTCAAAATCTAAACGAACTGATATAGTAGAAGCCTTTTCGGCCGTCTTTGGAGACTACCAATAGAAGTAAATACTTATAAATTATTGTATTATTGTGACTTGACCAAAGCGTTCGGTGACCATGACGCGGGTTCCATAATTTTTGTTCGCCTAAAAAGTGCTCAAGGAGATTTCAATTCCAAAAATATGTATAGGTTACCATTAAGCCATTTATATTTTATCTACTATCTATTACTAATATACGAATAACATGCCTTATATTACATCAAGATAAAATACATTTTCTTTTTTATACCCTCTTTATCTATTATACGCTTTTGTTCCTCTACGTTAACCTTCGAAGACGTTCTTAGAGAGAATCAACTTCCTTTTAAAGTGTAACATTGTTGTATACGACAAAAATAAAAAGTGTAGTACATAGTCCAAAGTCAGCTTAGTCTTAGTCTGTGAGTCGCAATTTATTTCAATACAAAAGTGTCGGAATGACTTCTACTCCCTAATTCTTTTAATTAATTGTTAAAGCTAGTGTAACAAATTACAAGTGTAACTTTATTCTTTGATTTATTCTAGTTTATTCTACATGAGCTACTTAGGTAAAGGCGAATTCATGATATGTTCGATTTCATAGTTAAATTACTACTTTCGTAAATATAAGGCATTATAGGTATCATCCAAACGACAAGAATTCCCACTGACTATATGCGAAAGACGGAAGAAATAAGAAACGGTCATTAGGAGAGTCCAGCAGTGGACTGCAGTGGGCTAATTGATTGACTGAAATAAGTAGGTATTTATACTTAAATATGAGTTTGTAAAAAATAATACTTCTCTATAATTTTAGTTTTAGGTTACTTACTTATTTACTGACTAGCTTTTGCCCGTGACTTCGTCCGCGTTAAGTTTGAAATGGAAAGGTTTAAGATACACTGCTCCTGTTCCCACGACCCAGATAAAGTTCCTTAAAATTTCTGTGAGCCGGATACTTCATGCCAATGTACCAGGGTCACAGAAATATTGATTCTGTGACCGCGACCCACAGAAAACTATATTTTCCGTTTGTTTAAATGCAATCAAACAAACGTAAGATTTTAAGTCTGATCAAGACCTTTCTAATAAAAAAAACCACATCAAAATCCGTTCAGTAGTTTTTGCGTCCATCGCGAACATACATTTCAAATTTACAATTTTATTATAATTTTATTTATAATATATATGTATATATATAATTATGTATAAAATTATTATATTAATTATATATAGAATAGATAGAAAGATAGAAGATAGATTTAGACTTGAAAGTGTATCACACTAATAGCTATTATATAATCCTTTGTGTCTGCAATACATTCCTCGCGTGTGTGCTGGCAGTAACTACAACTGTTTTCATCACATTACACTTGATTAAATTTTATTATTATTGGAGCCGTAAAGCAACGATAAAAATATATATTTTCCATCTATTTGGAGGTTGTCCGATGACCTAAAACTAGATAGTGTTCTCATGACAAAAGGAAATAAGTAATATATTTCACAAGGCAAGGTTCCGACGCATTCTTTCTTCTCGGGCCTGGAGATTCTGGCGGTAATAGCTCTCGTAAGTGTCCCATAAACTAACCAGAGAGTAAAAGAGTGGTGCAATTGCAAGCTTTGGATGCAAACAGAAATGACGCATGAATAATGAGGATGTCTTTTTCAAGTTCACAATCTTAATCCAACAATAAACAATGTATTAATGATAGCAATACTGATACGTGATTTACAAATCAATTACTTAAAAACTTTTACCATCTTGTAACAGCGAAAAAGTTTGTATTGAACCTTTCAGATACAGAAACAGAAAACAAACAATAATAATAATTGAAAACATAAACATAATTAAAAGAAGGGGAACGGGTTTGTTGGAAACATCCGCGGAAAAGAAAATCAAAGTTCCACGTGATCGGTGAATTGTATTTCAATTAAACTTTATTATAAGGTAGGGTAAGGAAAACTTGGAGGTACATTTAATTAAAACGAACTTGTTTGATTTTACCGTCTAACATGGATTATCAAACTAGCTTTATACGAGTATTATATTACTATATTAGTTTTAGAGAGTAACTTTGTATGGCTGCTTACATGCTGATTAATTTGATAACTGTTTTAATATACCTTGTTCGTGTTTGGAACTTCAGTTTATACGGGCACATTATAGATATATTACGCAATTTATAATAGTTAATTAATGCCTATTTATGATTACTGGCTGTTGTTTCAAGCCGTGAGCCACGATCCCGTATTGAATACCTAATTCTGATCTCGTTATCGCAATGTATTGGAGTCTATTCCAGCCTGCATCCATCCATCTGCATCATCCATATATGTACATCAGGACTGTAAATCCCCGAAGACCAAGTACGATTTTCGATCCTACGACGTAATAGGGGGCGAGCCCATTACCGTCTAGCGGACCTTTTGTCTTGGACTATGTTTACTGTCGGTTGGAGAACAGCCCTATCCCTTAGTCGCCGTCTACAACACCCACAGGAAGATCTGGGGTGGTTCTATTCTACTCCACCGGGAACCAACACGGCATTCAGTCTACATATCATTCCCAATTCCAGCTATAGGCTTATGCCACAACCAAAAATATCATGTTCTGTTCTTCTGTAGGTATCCATGACTTTACTTTTATCTACATCTTTGCTACTATAAAATACGAACCTAAAAAAAAACTAAATTATGAGTCGAATACATAGGGAAAAAGAATCTTCTCGGGCGGGAATCGAACCCGCAGTCTTTCCCTTACAGGGGGAATGCCTGACCAATTCGGCTACCGAGATGAGATGGGAAATTTGAATCATATCGGGCGTGTCTCGGTAGCCGAATTGGTCAGGCATTCCCCTGTAAGGGAAAGACTGCGGGTTCGAGTCCCGCCCGAGAAGATTCTTTTTCCCTATGTATTCGATTTGTATAGTTAGCATACTTAATGCTGTAAAAATTCCTTAAATTATGAGTTTTGACAGCCTCTGTGGCGTGGTGGTAGTGCACGCGACTGCCACGCAGGAGGCGCGGTTTCGATTCCCGCTCAGTGCAAATATTTTTATGCATGAATATGGCTATTTGCATTGGTCTGGGTGTTTCTATGTATAGTATGCATTCTAGATTTCATAACACAAGCTATAAAAGCTTACCATGGGCCTGGATAGCGTTGTGTGGAGTGTTGTGGAATATTTAAAGAATATTTAGTTTAGCAAACACTGCCTATAACAAGATTACTGCAGACTCTACTCATTTTATAAAGAAGTCTATTATTTGTAGAACAAGGAAAATTGGCAAAAGATATAAACAAAATAAATGCCAACACAAAAGGTTTCGTATACATGTACTATTAGTATGTATATAAGGTATATAGACAGGAAGCTCGTCAACAAGAATAATCAAGACAATAGTTGTGTTAATGTAATGAGAGCCACCACACAATTAACGAAGCGAGGCGACGGGCAACATCAACCAACACTAGGGTTGTCACTTAAACAATAAAACTAAATGCGTAGAATTTGATGGCAATTTTTTTTTTATAAAAGGTCTTTATTTCGCCTGATAACAAGCTAAAGTGGAAGTTTCAGGAATGAAAGATAATTGATGTATATATGTACCCAATCAAACAAATGCTTTTTTAAATTCAGCTTAAAGGATCAAAAGGCAGTTTTAAGTCTCTATGATGCAGTTAATTTATAGTATCTTTGTAATATGACAACGTATAAATAGGTATTGATTCGTGCATGGTTGATACATTACTTTTAATTCGTCGTTACCAAACCTATTTGTAAGTCTTCCTGACTCTAAATCATTCTCTGTAAGTCAGTTTACTAGTGTACTGTGATGCGGATGAATTTCGATATATTCGGTATAGCAACAGCTTGATTCGACGATTTCATAGTGCAAAAATAGTAGAAAAACCAAAAGAAAAATATTTTTATATGTACGCCTGGAAGTTAGGATGCCGATAACAATTCGGTTTGGTAAATCCATAATAAAATATACTTTCTACTATAATACATCAAATTAGGATCGATATAAACTTAAGTAAAAAATTTTTGGCAACCCTGGCTAGAGAGGGGACGAGGTGGAATGTTAAATTAAACCAATCCGTTACAAAAACTTGGTCGGGTAGGTAAATAGTACGAACAGATAAATGTGTCAGGCGTCCTCTTAAAGAGCATTGTTACGTGCTACCACTTGTTAAATTAATCCTACAGGCAAAATAATCATTTAGATCGAAAGTGTTTTTGAATAGAGGCATGTGATCTTCGACGATTATATTATCTCACTACTTACAATTATTGCATAAGATAAGATCTCCATTTTTTTCATCCTTTCAAATCATGAGGGATGGCCCTGGGTCAGCCGGGTAGCGAGGTTATGTCGAAGACAACCTCACCTCCGGCCCAACACCACGACCCTCGGCCCGCTTGCGTTTAGAAGATATCCGTGGGGATTGCCGCAAGAAATAAAAAACCCGTCTAGACAAGTGGCAATTCGTTGGCCAGCGATTGGTAGAATAGAATGACGAATGTATGGAATTTGACGTTAATGACATGCGTTAACGACTGTCATATCATGTCATAAATATTAAATTCCATACATTCGTGTTTATCCGATACATTTTCATATCCTTTAGGCTTATGCCGTAATTTCGAATACTGAATTTTAAAGTTTCAGTTAATGTTTAGTGGCTAAAACAAAACTTATACGCAAAAGTTGAAGTGAGTATATTAGCTTATTAGCTTCAAGTTGCAGCGCGCTCTTGGTAACTGTGTACAAAATTGGCTTTACATAATGAATGAAAAGTAGCAGTTGAATTCAGAAGTGGAAAACCAGTACAAAAGGAATGTACTCACAAGATGTTTATAACATTTACACGTGGATCTAGAAAACATGAATATTTAAATTTCTTCCACAATACTGTAGGCCCTGTTGCATTGTATTAAGGTAAGAAACATACACAAGGCTTTCAGCTTTTAATTGTTATAAACTAGATAACCAAAATATTTTTTATTGATAAAATGAATATTCAACCGCTGTTTAGAGAACTTTAGACGACATTCTCTATTCCAAGTCTTTTTAAAATTTATATATCACTTTCAGTTTGAATTAATTGTGATGTATTAAATAATCCATAGCCGTGTGGGTTCCCAGTGGAATACAATAGGACCACCCTAGCTCTTTCTTGGGGTGTAGTAAGAGGTGACTAAGGTATTGGGCTGTTTCCTATCTAGCAGCAAACATAAATAGACTCGCCTCTTATTTCATCATGGGAACGAAAATCATTGTTGGCGAAATGTGGGTGCTAATACACCTCTACCTACGACGTGAGTATATTGATGGATGGAAGGTAAAAAAAAATGAAATCTGTAAGATTTATTTGACTGGATGTGGAAGGCGGAGGATCGCGTGAAATGGCATACATTGGAAAAGGCTTATGTCTAGCAGTGGACTGCGGTTGGCTAATTGATTGAAAGATTGTGAAGATCTCACTGTTAAACACACACATTCATACACTGTTTATACAAACAACTGATCCTTAGGCGTGCACCGACCGCATCCCCACCTCGATGCCTACCGAACGTTTTATTAAGATGTATTCATTCGCTCACGCATACGACACACAAAGATATTGTACCTTGTTAATTATAGAACAGCTATAAAAATCTTTTCGTCTATTCATCAAGATCCTTAACATACACTTTCCCACAGATTCACACATTACCTCACAAAAATCGGTAAATCCTATTTGAGAAGTTTAAACCACTACCATTTTACGTTATTTTGTAGGTAAGAAAAATGACCAACATAGCAAGCTCCTATGTTAGAAAATTGAAGTGTCAGGTCATATCGTCCGGAGAATCGATAACTATTGGGAGAAATATTATCGAGTGTCAAGAACTAACTGAACAACCTAGATGGATCAGAGTAGTTGAATGAAGTTAGCCTTTATGGCCGTTTCTCAAATTCGTAGTAGTAATATTATACTATTTATTGTGTGGTAGTAGAACGAAAACAGTAAATTAGTCAAAAGTAGATATATTTATTAATTATGTTCTCGTAAAGTATTGTCTACAGTTAAATACGTACCTATATTATCGGCTGTAGCCTGACATCCTCTTATCGAAAATATATTGTATTATGTAATAATTACTTAAGCCTAGTTTCCACAGAGAAGCAGAGAGGATTCCGTACGAACTTACTTTCCGTACGTACACGCATGAACTCATAGAGTTTAGTTTTATAGTTCCTTCATTCGTTTACATCATTTCATACCCATAATTTATAAGCGATTAATAGTTCGTAAAAAAGAGTCCGTACAGAGTCACCTCCGCTCGCAGTAGAAATCAGGTTTAAATTATAAGCTGTATTGCCAAAAAAATAACTATTGTTCTGTATTTATTGGCAACGATGGTAATGACAAAATGCCAATATTTTTGACGCAAATACTTAATGCTAAGTGAGTAAAACTTTGACTCAAAGCTCTTAACGGTTCCAATCAACCCATAAAGGTTTTGACAGGATTTTATTGAACATCTTATGGTAGTAGAGCTAGTTCATTCCTGTAAAAAAGTTACTGTATTTTGTTTTATGTGATAGAAAATGACTTCATTGCATTAATTGTTTTAATTTTTTCTTCATAAATATATACTTAACTACATATATTTGCAAATCAGGAAAATACGTCTCTATGAGGATAATGACGTACGTATATTTGTAAATCTGACACATGTTATATGCAATTGTATTACACTTAATATAATATTAATTTAAGAACACTAAATATAATAGATTTAGAATACATTTCATTTATATGTTCGGTGAAACTTAAGCTGCTCTTTAATCCAGATTAAACTAAATGAATGCCTGTCTAGTTTCCTGAGATCAGCGCTCACTACTCCCAGTATAGGTTACTCCTTGTAAGCCTGTTATTGGTTTTATGTGTGGTTATTGTACAATTGTGCGTGCGGGTCTGTTTTTAAATCGTGTAATTTTAAAAGATGAAGACCACAATCCTTATTCAAACATTATAAAATGGTAGTCCTCAGTTTAACAACCTTGAAAGGTGCCTTTTCACGACCCACTTCAAGACTTCGGGATTATAGGAGGTTCCCTCTCAAACACGCGTGTGAGTAAAGGATTTCAAGCCTTTATCGTTTAACAAAGAAAAGAAGTACTGAGCCCTTTGGTATAAGCCGAGTTCAAGTAGTTGTCCCTATCTTTATGTGGTGTTATAAGTATCAATGGATTATTACGGTACGGATAACACAGTGGTCTCATTGTCAATTTCTTTTATTACGCTGAGTTTTATATACCTACTTGATCCTTACATAGGAGCACCATTATAATATATTATTACCAGTTAGTTGTTATTGATATCTTTTTATCCCTACACCGTGATAGATGTATAATTCTCTAGCAGTAATATTTTTCTTTTATTGAAGCTTTAAAGTTTTGCAACTTGTGGGACGCGCAACGTGTGTCGACACCCTTGCGCCTTCACAACTTCCAAGCACATCAGGCTGTGCCGGCGCTGCTGCTGCATCTGCGGAAAACCTCAAACGGCGCAAATACTGTAACTTAAAAGGTGATTATGTTTTTGAGCCGTTTGGGGTTGAAACGTTGGGGACATGGGGCCCAAGTGCCCGTTTTCTTTACAAAGACCTAGCAAAGCGGCTGATCGACGCTACACGTGACCAGAAAGCTGGTTATTACCTTGCACAGAAGTTGAGCATTGCCATTCAACGTGGCAATGCAGCCAGCCTTCTGAGTTACCGGTTACCGTTACCGGTTGGTGACGATGCGGAGGAATTCCACGACGCATTATGTAGGTGAATATTTTAGGTTAATTATTTATTTTCTTTTGTTTATTTTATCTCTGTCATAATATCATAACCACAGCATTGAACAATTAAAATAAAACTTTCAATAATCCCAAAAAACTGTACAAAAATTCAACAAACAACAACTCATTTCAACAAGAGAGAACGAAATATGAATTTAAATTTCCTGTAACCGTATTCTTTAGGTGCACATAAATTAATATAGTACAGTACCATAAATACGTACTACGTACAATGAAGTTGCAGTCTAAAGTTATTATAACAGCTCTTATATCGTTTTCAACCTAACGTGCCTTTACTTTTCTCTAGTAGAACAGCAGGCAGCTATTCGTTAAATAAATAAAATACCAGTACTTTTAGTAATAACCATATATACGCCTTTCCTTTTAATTTGTCTGAAACACCTCGGCACTTTAAACATGTTTTCTGCAGCAAAAGCGTCCGGTAGTTTTTAACTAAAACTTATTTTCAAAATGAAAATTCCAGTATAATCTGCACCTCCTTTGATGTAACCGTGTTGATTAAAAAGTGATCTCAGCTTTAAATTAATTAACTCACCGCTATTAGCTATTCGACTGAAGGATAAAATGTGTACAGTAGAAATTTGAAATAAAAATGCTTACTTTAAATTAATTACTTTCGATATTAGACGGATAGAATCTCACTAATAATGGGATAGCTGACACAATAGACCCGTGCAAAGCTGGGACGGGAGTCTAATACAATATAAGTAGTATTTCCTCACTACTTCTCAAACAAGTTTATCTAATATACAACATTTGGTAACAAGTAACACATCTGATTAAGTTATAAACATAGCAGACTACGCAATTGTTAGATGTTTTGTCTACTTACCTATTCACTAATATAATAAGAAAGAAAAGTTTCTTTGTTTATGTTCAACAATAGACTTATAACATAATAATGTATTATTACGATGGTACAGTCGGTAACATTATTAGATGTTTTTGATTCACGTACTTTCTTAGAAATGAGGTCATTTGAGATCAATAAGTTCTAGTCGTCCGGTTTTATCTTTAGATCTTCGAGAGTTGTTTTAGGAAGAAGAGCATAACGCCATCATCAGACTAGCTTTCTGATGCAAAGACCTGAATCAAAAGCTGGGCTTGTACAATGCCAAATATCAGCTCACCTTCTGAGGACTGAGAAGGATAAGCTAGAGCTTAATTGAAAACTTGATTGTATCTTCATATTTGAAAGGTTTTATAAATATAAAACTTGTATAAAATCATCGTCCCGGTAGTATGTAAGTATGCCCTGACTCTTAGATATTGGTCGGTCTGGTTAAACCTTCTCCCAGTCAACATAAATCTCCTCGGAACCTCTCCGGGTTATTAGTTGTACAAATTTCTGAAAACTGAGTTCGACATTCTGATTTTACTCTAGTACAAATTTTATATTTTGTATTAAGTATGTTTAATATACGACTCCTGTGGCGTAGCGGTGGAGTATTCAATTGCGAAACCAGAATTGAAAAGAAAAAGGATTTTTGATCAAAATATTATTCTGACTGTACCCGCCTACTCACTTGATAAGTACTCTTAAAGTATAACAATTCGTTATTTTATTGATTCTAAGAAGCGTATAATGATCGTAACATTTACGTAGCTAGTACTTTGTAACAACAATATATATCGATACGGTAGGTATACCTAATGGCAAGTGGTTGCCACAACCTATAGATGCTCACAATCCCGCGATGAAATGATATTGCAACACTATAGGTTAGCCTGCACATTGCCAACCCAGACCCAAATCACTTTAGCGATTATATCCACCAGTAGAAACATAGGTAAGTAGGTAATACTCTAGTTCAGGTACATCACTAGTGAGCAGCACCACTTTATTATTAAACCTTAGCTTACCGTTTAGTACGCGGGTGTATTAAAAAGGAAGAATAAAAGAAAATAAGTTAATTAAATCGGTAGTAAAAAGTGTGAAGTAGGATAATAAATAGATACTTATTCATATATTTTTTGCATCAATACAGTGAAGTACGAAGTAGGATTTATGAATCTTCTTATCATATTTGAAGGTATCAATAAAGTGGAACATAAAAATCTCAAGCCTTACTGGATGTTTTACACCCTACGACATAGATTTTTTCACGCGTTGCTGAAGTTGTGAAAAGTTTTGAGGTAGAAATAAGGACGGTATTAAAATTATTACCGTTTTGATAGGATTTGCGACAGGTTGTTGTGAAGAGTCAAAGCCATATAAAAATGTTACTAACCCAGCAAAATACGAGCTGGGTTCCGTCTATATTTTAATTTGTTCATAAAGAACTACTACCAACTATTGAGTAATCTGTAAGTCTTCGGCGTCCTATCTGTACTTTTCTAAAGTCATCTCTTGGCAAATTTGTTAAGAGATTCGGGTACGCTTGATTGCCCGCTGATACAAACTTCGTATCTCTGCTCCTCATTCCAAGGCGGGTAATTTTTCAGAAGTGGTAACATATTTTTAGCCATTACATTTTGTTTGTTACTATAGTGTGTGCATATGGGTTTAATTAATTGGTTCACACATAACAGGGTTTTTCGTTTATTTCGCAAGTGAACATTATCAGCCTAATAGTGATAAAGAAATATTTTTGGTATCCTTTTGCTTACCGCCAAATTTAGTATCTGGTCTAGTATAGGTATATTATTACACGTTGTTGTTGGCAGCTATCTACTAAACCCACAGAAATATATGCACTATTTCAGGCTGTTATGTATAAAAATGTTCAGTCTTAATAGCGTGCTTGAATGATAAACTGTAAATTATAAGGATGTACCTACTAACTTTTTTAAAATATCAAGTGAAAAACTAAGGAAACGGAAAATATTAGTACAATTACATGGTTACAAAATAAACTAATAACATTTTAACGCAATGCTACTTTCAAAGCTCCTTTAATAGTATAAATTTTGTTCAAAACCAAACCCTTTCCAATGATTGTGGTTACGGAAGAGGATCCGTGAAATGTTCCATGGAGTTCACTTTAGTTCTACGTTATTATGTTAACCGCCTATTACAACTCTGTTAATGAATGCAAAACTCTATAGTTACGTAATTATGGAACCATAAAAGTTAAATAAAACTGACATAACATGGAATAGGTACCTAAGTAAAGAAATATTACGAGACATCGTGGCACAGAATATATAATAGATCGTATTTAGGTTTTTTATACCGCTTAGGTGGCAGACAAACACACGTCACACTTGATGGAAAGTGTTTGCCATGGGATATGAACGTGTACTCGCGCTGTAAGAACAGGACAAGCCATTGGTCTTTCCACTGACAGCACAAAAACTCTCTAGTGAACATAAAACGAGGTTATTATGGCTTGGTGTTCTGTAGGCGAAAGCACTTCTCCAGTTGCACTGCTTAGTTGGGAAGGAAATATTTCGAAAATTTTATTTAAATTTTTATTTTTATTTTATATTAAAAAAAAAAAAAAAAATCGATCTACAGAACGACAAACAGCCAAAAATAAACATTTCTGAGGATTGGAATTTTGATATATCGAATATGTTAAGAAATTCCCCCTACAAGAAATTCTCAGAAATATCTTACTTCTGCTTATCTATTCTTCAGGTAATCTTATTGTTGATACGTTTCTGAATAAAGCGTTGAAGTAGATAATGTTAGCTATAAAAAATCTCAGATACCTATCTATAAAAAATAGGTACACCTGTAATGTCTTCTTTAAACTTGATTGACGCACGAACATATACCTAAGTTTATTTATTTAGAATAAGTTGTGTTCGCTTGTTTCACCCGCTGTAGTCGATTCTATTTGCACTACGTTGCATCGCTTTCTTTTGTCTTTCTTCTCACCACTCGACTGCTAACGTGTGGTTAATTATATCCTATAACTTTCTGAAGCACCGGGCTTTTTAATACAGTCTCGGATCCTTTAAACGAGGCGTGAAAAGCATCTCATGAGGCCGTCAACCTGAGTGCCACGTGTAACATGCTTGATGTCTGTAATGATAGCCCCTTTTTCCTGAGACTTTGCCTTCAGCTTACCATCAGGCGAGGTGAAGTCAAATTGAAGTATCCTATGTAAAAAAAACAAATAGTACATATCCTAGGCGCCCTAGGTGGATCACTTAGCGTTTAATTAAAGAAACAACTTTTTCATTTTTACCTTAGTAAATACCTATTTAAGGAATTATAAAAAACAATTACATCCATATTCGTACTTCCTTCATCTCACATATACAAGTAATTATCAGAGTAACCACAGTTCGTTCTAAACAAGTTACTGCCATATATCTCACCATCTCACCCCTACGCAACCCGCTAATGGAAAAGATGTAATTACAAACTTTGCATCCAAAGGGGAGACCGTGTTATAAAGGTGTTGAAGCTAGAATTAATTCTATGTATAATTCAGTGGGTATATAACAAGAAAATATGCGTGGGATATTTATAGCCCCAGTGTCACTGTAGCTAGCTAGCTTTGGACTGAAATCTTTAGTAGATTCTTTGTCTAAGTTTAGACTACGTCCTGAGATAGTATTTGATCTTACTAGTAGGCCTTTGTATTTGATGATTGAATGTTAAAAAAGCGTCTAGTAATAATAATACGTATTTGCTTGATGTCAGATGCAGATATAAACCAATAGGAAAAAATATTATTCTTCGTATTTCGGTAGATTTTTATCATATAAAATGTGGGAGCGCCTTATTTCGTAGAAAGAAATTTCATAGAATTTCATTTTACAGAAAATGTTTCATATAATATTTGGTTCTTATATTTTTATTTCGAATATTATTGTTTCAAAGAAAATTTACCACAATGAATCACTTTTCACAGAAACACAATTTAATGAATTTTTTTTCACATATTTTTGTTTAACATACTTATCAAACTGCAGAATTATTATTTAAGGAATCTTAAAAACAACCACTAACCACCATCTATTTCAAACAGTAAAATTTAGATACATTTTTTTTTCCGATTGCTTGTAGTAATTTAATAAGATAATACCCCGACTCGCATAGGTTAGGTTAGAAGGCTAAGGCGAGGGCGAAGCGAAGCGGAGCTCTCGCCTTAGCCTTCGTGGTTATTTTTTTTTAAACCACCCAGAAAATATCTTTGCGCAAATAAGTTTTATATGAAATAACCAATATAAAAAAGAAGAATATTTGATTTGTTATTCTATGAAATGATTATTCTAACATTAAAATTTATGTGAAACAAAAGTCAATGATTTAAAAATCTTTAAAGTAAGTATTATGTATATTGATTATTCTATGAAACGAAATTATGCGAAACATTTTCTGTAAAACGAAATTATATGAAACTTTTGTCTATAAAACAACGCACACCCTATAAAATGTACATGGATTTTATTCTCTGCCCGGAGCAAAAAACTGAGATACGCAGGCTTATCGCAATCTCAAACTATGAGTCACAAGTGAACAAGTAATTTGTTTATGTAAATAATTACTATAATTAGAGGCGCTCCTGACTAAGAACTAACTGATTAGGTTAACACATTGCAAGTTTTAGCAATATTGGCCTTCGTTTTACTAAAGGGAGATAATTTTTAACACAAAACCCAATCGTGCCCATACACACATTTGTGGCATTCATTAGCTGGAGCCCAAAAAATCCTGACAATCTGGTCCAGTAACGAATTTCAATATCAGCAGTGGCTTGTGTAGACCATAATTGTAGTCATTTCACGTAAAGTATCGACGTTTGAGTTGGGTGAAAGCCTGGAAGAGAATAGACACTTATAAAATAAGTAAATGTTGTTTTTGAAACCATATTCTATTGATCTATGTGATATCCACCTGTCCACCCAAAATCCCTTATTTTATATTACTCGTTATTATAATATTGACGATTTTTTTAATGATAAAATCTAATTAAACACTGACATCTTACTTTTAAATTGTACCTATTGCATGTGTTGATTTTTAATGATAAATAATGAGATGTATCCATGTAAAATTTTGCACGCCAGAACCGGCAGAATATAAGATTTGAACATTATGTACCTAAACACCATTTTGTACCATATTCAACGAATAAAGACTTTGACTTTGACTTTGCAAAGCTAGAAAACTAGCTGATGACACCGTTGTTACCAAAAAAACTTTTTTTCTTTTTTGAGAGTCATTGCTGCTGTGGGCTAATGTTCTGCCATGAAGCTAACATTTTGAGTTACTCGGGTTTTCCGCATGACCCTCTGAATATTAAATTCATTGCTTATAGCAGCGTTAAGAGTAACTCCCTTCCCTTTGATATAGTGAGGGGCAGTGAATGTGTGCAACTACTGTTACTAGTGAATTTATTATTCACAGGATAACAACACAATTTTAACTTAACTACACTAAAGTGGGGACAAAAATAGTTACATGATTTCCAAATAATGTAAGAGAATCTGCCTGTCATGCCACAATTCAGAAATTAATAAACCTCTTGGCGTTGTATACATACACTAAACTAATACACTGTAAACTATATACACTGCTGATATGATAAAATCATATCAGCAGTGTATATAGTTTACCTACATAAAAATACTCTTCAGCACAGCATGAATGGCTGATTTTTTTTGAAACAAAATGAAAAATACATCTGACACTGGCAGATGACCTTCGGGCCTCAACCGCAAAAAACCCCTCAGAATTTCAAGAGTAATATCATTATTTCGATGTGCACTGTGTACATTACAGTGAGCTGCAAAAGTTTTCTCCAGTTTAGCCACAGTTACACTGACATATCCGCAGCTCTATATAACTTTCAAAAGAGCGCTTGCTATCGTATACTCGAGAGACTGATGCAGTTGCAGTAATAAAGTGAAAATGAGAAAGTCAAAACAGTTTCGTGTTGAATACGAACGAGAATGCTTGCGCAATTCTTTAGGATGATATCAAGGGTGGGATGTGTCCATCCTTTTGATACATCTTAGCTATTTTCAGCATTCTATAACCTATCACAATTTCTCCAAGAATCATTCAATGATTATAATGAATTAGATGTGACTACATGAAACCACGATAAATCTTGTCAGAAAATTTACTATTTGTGCTCAGAAAAAACAAATAACTTTTGTCTACATAAACATAATGCACTGTACAATTTAGTCTAGAATATTTGTCAATTTCATTTATTCCTATGAAAATTATGATCATGAACAAGGAGTTTTATGGTACAGTCCCACATGTTAAAATATATGCGAGGTGATATACAGTCGACAAAGGGGATATGGTCGCACTTTTTCATATAACAGAACTAAAGGGTGCAACCGTATCTCCTTTGTAGACTGTACCTACTAGGCAACATATTCTTTACATTAAAGCAAATCTTACTAGAAAGCTAACTCAGTGTTGTGTTGAGATCAATATTTACACATAAAATAAAGCATCTTTCAAAATATTAGCTACCTCGGGCTATTCTCAGAACCAAAATTTAACTGCAAACGCTGTTTTATAAAATGAATAACATGTACAGTACATTCAGCACTTATGGGCTAAAATTTGCCTAACATTTAACTCGGTATCGAATTGTTGTTACCAACTTTTCGTTTGTTTAGGGATCATTTTCTCAGCATGAAATCTGATGAAAAGCTTATGAATTACAAACAACATGAATTGCAAACATTATAAGACAGTCGCTTCGCAGAAAATATCGAAGTTCAGCCGGACGTTATGTACACTATAAAACGAAAAACAGCAGTTAAACAATTATGTCATAATCTAAGAAACAGCATTTGACATTATACTGCAGTCGTTGGACAATGTGCTATCGATATTTTGTAATCATCAATTAATTCATTTAATGTATTAATTTCAACATCCTATCCTAAAAAATCCTTATATTGTGAGTTTTAATTTAATAACCAATATTATAATATAAAGACACAATGTATGTTTATCCGCTTTCTAGATAGCTAAACTATTCTTACCATAGGTCTAATAGCGTTGCGTAGAAAGTTGTAAAATATATAGAATTTATAATAATATACCTGCAAGGTGTATCCTAAAGATTCCAAATAATATAAATACCCTCTTTTTCGATGTATAAATATATAAAGACCGATTAGCGTTTTATGTAACAGTGGGACAGTATAGACTGACACGACAGAAACAATCTAGAACCTCCCTCGGGTGACTGACAATGACTAATTACGAAGAAAGAAAAATAGGAATTTAATTTCCGGAAATGGGTGACGATATCAAGGAAAAAATGTTGCTTTCAGACAGAAATAAAACGCGAAGGCTTTGTTTTTGGTACATTACAAAATTAGGTATATAATCAATAAGAGGAATTATTTGTAACAAAGATAGATAAATAAATATTGTTAGACATTCTACGTGAGTGCTATCTAGACTTTAAGAAAGCATAGCTAAACTAGCCTATGTTATGGGTTGTAAAATGAGACTAAACTTACATACTTAGATATCTTTTTTTGGAACTACATACGTACAAAAATAGAAACACTCAGACTAACGTAATTATTCATATAGCAGTCGAACAGTTACTTCGCTAGCTATAGGAATATTTTTTACACACCTCGTTATTTTACCTTCAGATATAAGAGCATGCTATAAGTGACAACAGGAAAGCTGTAGTTGGAGGTAATTAGCACTGTTCAATTTCCAATGCCATTGGTGTTCGTATAACTGAAATGAGGTGGGTTTCTATTATTTCATATCTAGTTATTTCACACGTGACTGGATACTGCTTCGAGTTTGTACTCTTTTCTTTATGAAATTGCAGATGATTTATTTATTTTGATTTGCTATCTTGTGGACGCGAATTTAAAAGTGCATTATCTGGTTTTTTTTTCATTTAATACATGTAAGTAATATTATTTAACCACGTAAACAATTTTTCTTTCAGAATTTATCCTTAGGTCCACTATCTTAAGTAAAAGTTGAGGTTCTATTAACCGCTCAATACGAAAGCTATCAAAAATTTTGGAAAACTACAAACAATGCAAAACTGAGTTCTTTTAAAAATCGTTTAAAAGCAAACTGTATCTGACCAGTGAGGCGGACCGCGGACAACATAAAATAAATGTTTCATTTTCTTGGACCTTTGTTGCACTAAGGAATTGTTACCACATTGCGCTAAGAAAAGTTGTGTATCATTGAGAAAATGCAATTTTAAATGGGTATTATTGAGACCGACGTCAACATGCAGTAATTTAGTTTACAATTTACAATTGTCGAAGTGAAGCTAGTTCTAATTTTTGTGATTGTAAACAAGGATAAATTACATTTCCATTTCCATCTATAGGTATATAACTATAGCTATGAAATCAATTTTCCATAAAATAATAACCCTTATTGAACAAATTAGCTGCAGGCTACAGCTTATATGACACATCGCTTCTTCAACTTTGGTGTCTCATACTAAATAAGACTTTCAGTCATTGAATTTAAATTATATACGAACATTATAATACATTCTGGGCCTCGATTCTGCTAAAGTCAAACCACTTTTGGCCACCGCCACTGCAAAAACGGCATTGAATAATAGACCTTAAAGCGATGCGGTTAAAGTTCTAAATTAAATTACTTTCTGCAGAGTTATTGAAGGACTTTAGTCATATAGAAATAAAGTCTATAATTTAATGTAATTTTTTGCAGTAACTGCGGTACCACAGTGGGTTAATTTTAGTAAAACAATGGCCTGTTGGGTAGAGTATGTAAAGAAGGTGAATTTTTAATTGTCACTGAACAGGTCACATTACGAATTATGTATTTTAATTCAACTAATAGTCTGGTAGTCCTGCTACCCTATTGATATTATATCTTCACAAAGTTCTTCGTTTTGTTTAACAGACAAAACGGTTCTGACTGATATTCGGTCTGGATGAACACATGGCTACTTTATCCCTAGAATTTGTTCCCAATGGGTTGCAGGAACGAGATTAACATTCTAAATACATGGAATAATAATAACAACTTTCTTTTGCCTAAGACAGATTTCTCATCATAAACAATTGTTACCTGTTTAAAAACATTCAACTAGAAACTTAAATCGAAGTCTTTATTGTATTCATTAATTCTTTTAGAAGCTACCAATTATTAGCTATTATTTTGTAAACCAGTCCTCGTAATTCTGTTATGTTCTTAAAAGCCTTAACAATAACTAAATTATTTTGTGAAAATACTTTTGAATTAATATTACTTAGCTTTGTAACTATTCTCTATTTTTATAAATTAGTTTAATGAAAGTCACAGTAATGTCCCATAAAAGTATACATTAAGTCATTCTATATTTTGGTCAATATATTAGTCAAATAACCCGCCCCTGATCGCTCCTGGCGCGAAAGTACCCATCACAATCGCCGTGTTTCCACGCTGGATTGCGATGACCAGCCTTTGCACGAGGAACGCTCCGGAACGGGAGTTACCAGTTGTCTGTATGAGTCTATTTCCAATTTTCCTTTACTAGGTTATTAGCCTCCTCGCTCTAGCTCCCCAAGGTCTTCACCGCCATAGGTTAAAAGATTAAAAATTAAATGTTCAGAAGACCCAAAATAGTATTCTAAATTTTATTTTAAATTATACGTACTTTGATTTGTAAATGATGAATGTTTTTTAATATTAATAAATATCGTTCAAGAAGCGTAACTCTTAGGGACTGCAATTATAAAACTCTAAAAGAAGTCACTCGAGTGAGGTGGGGTATACAGATTCGCTTTGATGCAGACAACATAATAATATTAGGGTCATGCCGTAACCCTATGGCTGGTAATACGAAGAAACAGCCATAGCCATAATTACAATTGACCACGGTAACCTATGGCTAATATGGCTATATTGTACCCGGAGGGCTTCACGTAAAAAAATAGTAGTAAAATTAAAAATTTGAAAAACCCCCGTCACAAAAAACCAAAAAGTTAAAAATAAATGAATAAAATTTTGATTCAACGGTTGCCATGTCGGGGGACCCTAACTGGTTAAGCATTCCGTTATATTATCGGAACAATTCAAGGTCCCCGACATGGCAACCGTTGAATCAAAATTTATTCATTTATTTTTAACTTTTTGTTTTTTTTGTGACGGGGGTTTTTTAAATTTTTAATTTAATTTTTATTTTATACTTTTTAAATTGATCTACTAGTCAAGCTCTTTCATTTGATACCCATATTGAGGGAGTTATGAAGAAATATGTATTCCGACACGTTGTGGCGGCGGCCATTTTGGACCGATTTTTTTCAACAAACAAAAAAACTAAATCCAAATCGGTTCATCCGTTTAGGCGCTACGCTACTCTACTCTTACGTGTCTGTGACACGTGAAACTTATAACACCCCGTCGTTTTAGCGTCGGGGGTTAAAAAGACAGTTTAACATACTTACAACATTAAGTGACTGCCTCTACACATAGTAAGTT
Organism: Eilema sororculum; assembly: GCA_914829495.1. Classification (NCBI taxonomy): domain Eukaryota; kingdom Metazoa; phylum Arthropoda; class Insecta; order Lepidoptera; family Erebidae; genus Eilema; species Eilema sororculum. Next base: position 10,823,943 of record OU618541.1, read on the forward strand.
TTAGCAATAACATAGTAAGAATAAAAATGTTTTCTTTGTCAATTGTCTACTCGTCCTTGAAGATAACAAAACGAACCCTAGTTGTGATCACAAAATTTTATTTATTTTCTCTTGTCACTTAGGTCGCTGAAAGGATTCGGGTTTATTTATTTAACTTACTATTTGTCTACTGTCTTAAGATGTTTAGAAAAGTCAGTTATGTACCTACACTTAGTCCTTTTGGACATATAAGTGCTAGGGCAAGCCGACTGAAACCTGTGTAAATGTTTACTTGCAAACTCAAAGAAAACCTTTACAATGGTAGCTCAGCAAAATATATTTAAGTTAATAATAGTCAATAAATGAAGAGGGTTTCTTAGTTAGGAGCTATGGCTTATACATATTTTTTAAGAACGAATCAGTAAGTATCATTTTGGAGACGTATTTTCTTCTCTGAGGGTAAGTGAACTCGGGGCTCAGGATCCGCCTTCTGGCTTTTCGTTCACACTTCACCCGTTCTTGGGCGTCCGTGTTAGTGGCAATATTACCCCTTTTATTATCATCATCATCGTCATTATCATCATTATCATCATATACTCACGCCTGTGAATCCCCGAAGGGGTAGGCAGAGGTGTACCAACTTAAAGATTCCGCCAACCATGGTTTTCGGTCCCACGTAATAGGAGCTAAACTTATTGCCGTCAAGTTGCCATTTGGTCATGGGCTATATGATTACAGTCGGATAGAGAACGGCCCTATCCGTTAGTCACCTTCTACGACACCTACAACAGGACACTATTAGATAAATAAACATAGCGGCATAAAACATATTATAACAAACATAGTTATAAAATACAAAAGGTCTAGTAACCACTCACTATAAGAAAAGTCGTATGTTGAGCATAAGAAACTGTAATCATAAATCATTGGCTTTACAAATCCCTCTTTCGTCATGACCATAAATTTTCTCCACAAAACTTACGCCTCTCTATCCTCCTCATGGGAATCCATAATTACCACGTTAAGGAGGTGAATAGAGGATCGAAGGAAAGTAAATTACTGAAAAAATACGAGAATAAGCGTTGAGAAAAGTTCTTAAAGAAATTTACTCTTTGTGCATTCCACTGTAAAAAAATAATTTATAAGAGAGATTCAGACAAATAGAAATATTCAATGCTTCCTATGTCATTTACTTCACAGTCCGATGCATTGGAAATTAGGCAATCGGTTATAAAATGGCAGTTTAGCATAAAATTGTTCAAAGAACGAAATTTTGGACCACTTATATTTAGTCGTTTTCCAATATCTACCATAAGCTTGTGAATTCAAAGTACCTTCATTTGAATAAAAATAAATATTTTATCAATAGGTAGATAGAGCCTTGATTCTTTTTTTGTATTTTTTAACATTAATCTTGCTATTGTTACTTTTGAAATCACGCTATTTTGGGCGCAGCTGCAGGCAAGCATCTACTCGTTTACAATTTAATTGAATATTTCCTTGATAGTAAGGACGAAAGAGGGGGTGGGGTGAATATGAAAAAGGTAAAGATAAGACTTTTGGCATTGATGTTAGCTAAAATAGAGATTCTAGGTAAAATCAATCACCCCAGACCATAATTATGTCTATATAATTAATTTACGCCGAACCAAAATAAGCGCTGTCCCGCCAATAATTTGAACAAACAAAAAATTTTAATGAATTTTTATAGCATTTATTATGCTAACTTTTAAGTTCGAAAAACATTGGAAAAAATGAAATGCTCAAGTTCGTAAGAATGTTGGTAGATGGCTGCACCGTCGCCCTTATAGACGGATATAAAGAGAAGGAAAATTTGGAATGATTCAAGTGGTGCTCAATAGCTCAGTTGGCAGAGCAGTCCCCCTGTAAGGGAAAGGTCGTGAGTTCGAGTCTCACTTGAGCATTTCATTTTGTCAAATGTTTTTCAAACAAAAAATATTAATTTCAAAACCTAGATTGCGTAACACAAACTCAAAATAAATCTCACTTGTAGACGTTAAAACCCAAAGATCCTATTTCGCCTCTTTTTAGCTTTATAAATCGCATTGTTAAAAATCTTAACAGCTATTTTCCCACGTTTATCGGCAAAGCGGATTAACCAGGCAAATTCGTGAGGCGAACCGAGGGTTGTCACTTAATTTTTCATGTAGATTAATTCACTGAAGTTTTTACAACTGTAACTCTTAACTGACTTAACTAAGTTAACTGTTGTAGTGAATATTCGACTAAATTAAAATGCAAAACTGTTTAACTCACTCTTAGGGAAACGGTTTTGAACTAAATTATTTTGGGGGTCAATTGTCTTAGAATCTCAGAATAAATACATTGGGCAAATATTTGGGCGGAGTAATCAAAATTCAATATTTAAAAATGGTTGACAAATCATTCATTTTTTCTAACAGTTCGTAAGAATGTTGGTAGATGGATCCGCCGTCGCCCTTAAAGACGGGTATAAATAGAAGGGACATTTGAAGTGATTCAGGTGTGGCTCAATAGCTCAGTTGGAAGAGCATTCCCGCTGTAAAGGTCGTGAGTTCAAGTCTCACTGGAGCATTTCATTACATTTAAAAAAATAGTTAACATAAGTACGTAAGTTTTAGATTTAGATTTTTTTATACCTAAGCATAATGTAAGTTGGTATGAACCATCAATTGGATACAATGGCTGTTTCTTTTACCTTAGTATTACAAAAACGTACTACAGAAAAAATATTACCATCTTACTGAACAATTTTTTCTAAAACTATAAAATTTAATGGAAATAACAAAGGTCAAATACAAATACCTACATTAAAATTTACGTATTTCCCGAGAGTTAAGTTGTTTAAATAGATACTTAAGTGTAGACGTATTATTTTAGAGTAATTATGCGACTAAAGATACTTATAACTTAGTTTAGTACTAAGTTATAAGTAAGGTTCAACGACCTATTAACTCTTCACATTCAAAGTCACCTTTGCCCCGAGAAGGGAAAGGTCAGAAAGAACAACATATTTAAAAATATAGCTATGTAGCCTACTTACGTAATCTTTAACAACCCTGTCTAGTGAATTGTAAATTTTGCTCAACAACTGGATGGGCTTGCTCATACGTTATTCAACAACTATTTACACTTAGTTGAAAACCGATCTTCTTCTACAGTGGGATGGAGCCTGTACTATACAAGTCTATCTGGTAATCTGGATCAGTTTCAGCTAGATGTAATTTAGACTGAAACGTTTTTGGTGTAGCATGCAAAATTATGTCGGGTTTTCGAACTTCGAGGAGTTATTAGTCTACTTTTAGTATAGCTAGTATAGTTTATACTATAACATTTCCTAGCCAGAAAAGTATAAACAAGAATAATAAATAACTTGAAATGTGAGAGTGCTAAGTATACTCAGTTTTTTTTTCACCCATACAATCCCTTGTGAAAAGTTTTCGAGAGCGTTAATGTAAGGTTAAACTCAACAAATTTAAAAATAACGTAGGCACATAAAGTACTCTATATATCTATACAAGTACAATCACAGTACGATCCACATAGGTACCTACACTATAGTCGAACAGTGTACAAACGATATCGTACATGCTGTCAGAGCTGACCAGTGACCATTGTGAACGCTGCGCTATTCGTGCGTCAATTAGCTAACGGTTATCCTAGCAAACTCGTTGTATATAATCAAGTCGAACTGACATCAAGTCTAGCCTTATCTCTCTTTATTCTTTTTCTTTTCTCTCTTGTATTGTGGCCAGTACGACCACCGCATTGCTTTAAAGTCTAAAACTAAATGATTTTGTATAGCAGTGTCCATGGTATGACAGTAGTTTTGCTTTGGCAGTATCGAGGTCAAGTTGAGTGACACACACAATAGCAAAGTTAATCAACTGTCACACTCGCGCTAGACACAATCATAATCAGAAAGATTTTGATGAAAAAAGTACTTTCTCAAAATGATCTTAATATTTTTTTACCCCCTTCCAGTTGACTGAAGTTCTGATATTTGGTACACACTTTTAGTTCTGATAATAATATCATTTAAATCAATAAAACAATATGATTTGCTCTTAATACGAGAGTTTTAAGATCATTGTCAGACTGGTGAACTTAGTAGGTAATGTAAAAAATTCTGCTTTATTTTTGTAGAAATCTTATTCGCTGTAAAAACAACTACCATCATATATATCTTAATACAACTTACTAAATAAAGAGTACTCTCCACCTTATGTAAATACATTTGCCTAAAGTTATTTTCATTTCAAAGAAACATTGAATCAACTTGTCGTTTCTTGTTTGACTAGTGCCAAACCATTTTTATTTTACCCTTAACGAAATTACTTTATGAAATTGTTTCATCTGCTCTGAGTGACATTGTGCAAGCTTTTACTAAAATTAACTTACTGGAATAATTTACTTTATTTAATTCCTCTTTTAAGCCTCAAATTCAATTTTGATTTTCAATTTATATAATTTACTTAGCGTAGGTATTTGTTTAAATTGATGATGTGAGGCTAGATGACCGATACCTACCTGTGAGCTTTTACACACACACAATGTTACTGGTATTATCCTCCTTTAAACGTTGGGATCAAAACATCCTTGAAAATTGCCTCTGCTTGAGTAGAGTAGATACACTGATGATACAGCTACTATACAACAATGCGACCACTGTTAGTGTTTTCACATTTTCCGATTCGATGTCAGTGTCGGATGACGATAGCCGACAGTCGATAGCCGCCAACACCATGGTGTCGCTCCGATATCCGATATCGTTCCATGACCGATAGCACGACACAACTTAAATTAACCTCCTTCGTTTTCTGCATTGACGCCAATCCCAGCTAGTGTTTTCAGTTCAAAAGTCACTGGCTGTAGGGCGCCAAAAAAATTTCATTCATGAATTTTTCATTCAATTAATTTCTCATACCTTAGATCAAACCACGAAAAGAAAACCATTTCGAAGCCAAAATAAATAAAAGCTTATTGTAAGAAATATCATCAAATTTAATGAAAGATAAAACGAGGGATTACTCGTTTCAACGTAACTAAACAAGTAATTATTATTACAAGATCACGAAAAATGAAAGAAGGTTTTCAAATACATTGGGAAAAAGAATCTTCTCGGGCGGGACTCGAACCCGCAGTCTTTCCCTTACAGGGGGAATGCCTGACCAATTCGGCTACCGAGACACGCCCGATATGATTCAAATTTCCCACCTTATACGTCTTTGAGGCGACGTAGCGTCATCTAGCCCGAGAAGATTCTTTTTCCCAATGTATTTGATTTGTATAGTTAGCATACTTAATGCTATAAAAAATCCTTCAAAAGAAGGTTTTGTTTAATTTTAGATATAATGTAACCTAGTTGGCCGCAGAAATAATATTATTTCACAGAAATGTAATTAGCATTTTTTGTTCAACCTAATTAGTATAAGGGAAAACTGTTAGTAGGTACCTACCTGATTTTTAACAAGTATTGTTACAATTATGAATATAACATTTTTTTTTCTTTTGTTATTCATCAGGAATAATGTTAGATACCTTGTCATTAGGTACTACAAGCCCGAAGGCATTAGAATGGCCAATTCTCTAAATTGTTAAAATCTAAAATATGGATCTTGGTAAGTACTTTGCTAATAATTTTATATTTTAATAAATAATATTACCTACACTTCAAGTATAAACGAAAAAATAATTACAGTAGGTATTATAACTAAATGTACAATATATGCAAATAAAAAAAAAAATGATTGACCTTTTTGAATTTATATGAAACATCCTACTACCTATTATCCTACAATCTACATCCTATTCCTACTTATATAATGAATTCGAAAGTTTGTGAATTGTTATTGGTTTGGATATTTGCAGTGTTGCTCAACACGCTCAAAAAGCTGTATGAATCTGGATGATATTTTTGGTACAGGGATAGATAGATTAATTTGGAAGAACACAAAAGCAGTGGCCAGGTAAAGTATTTTGTCGTGAGAACGGGATCAGGATTTCAAGTATTACATTTTGCAGCTGCTGTAGATGCAATTGTTATGCATGAGGTTCCCGGCTTCGTTTTGTATCGGGTTGGTAGGTTGTTGAATATTTCTGTTTGGATATTTTTAGTAAATTCACGAGCTCTGGAAAAGTTAGCCATTGTACCCAAATTAATGGCCGCTTAAGCTATTATTTACATCACAAGTTTGCTGCCTAGCCTTAGGTATCTATGACAACTGGAATTGTAAAAAAAATCGTTCAAAATTTTAAAATTGTTGCTGATGGCATGAAGTTTGTTTCGAATTGCATCCACCTTTTTAGATAAAAGCAATATCTTAAATTATATCAAGTTAGCAAATCATAAACAGAAATTACCAAAGAATTCTGCACCTAATAAGCCCCCTTTATCATAAAAAGCTTGTCATGACGAGTCCATTAGGGACCCTTTTTCTCTGCGTACAAAGTTTTCTCGCACGCACCCGGTTTCGGAAACTTATGACATCACCTTTTACGATAAACACATTAAAGATATACAAACTTATAAAAGAAGGAGCGGATATTCTGTAAGTGAAGTTGCTCCATGCACATATATTTCATTTAACTTGTTTCTTGTTTGTTTTTACAAATTATCTAAATAATAGACCTATATGACGACACGTGGATTGTATATTCAATTGCAATAGCTCGTATTGATTGATTGCATAATTCCGTTAGTAAAGTTTAAAAGCATATACCCTCACAACTGTAATTTTAACGTCAATCAAAAAACACAAAGGCATTGTACGGATTATCTTTGGCATCGTTGATTAGTCTGTTTGAATATATGCCTGTCTAAAATAAAGATCGAAGAAAATAAAGGATTTACGTGTCATTGCTTTTTCCATTCGACTGCGACGGCGACGGGTCAATAACTTTTGCCAAATGAAGTCTGTCAGTTCAGCTTATACTTAAATAAAAATAAACAGAGTTCATAATACGATTTAAATTAACAGCAATACAAACTATCATCCGCAACGAACTTGTCGCACTCCAAGTAAACATAACGTGTAAAATGTCATTTACCTTTTATTATTGCCACATTCCCGAACAGCGAAATCAATGTTTATTTAATCGTATCGCTCCCGTAACAACCCTTTGTTTTGAGAGGAAACAGTACCTTCAAACGTTGAAATCTAATTTCGGTGTACGGAGCAATCGAAATAGCGGCCACTCAAGTTGTGGCGGTATTATGATTTCACAACCGACGGTGTGGAGGACTTCTTGCTACTTCATAATGAATGGGGCTAACATACTAAGAGTAAAAAAAATAGTAGTGAATTGGGCGACACATGAGTGGTACGTTACTATTATTTTAAGTCACTAAATATCAAATTAATTTCTTGCCGTTTACTTTGGTGGTCGTGTTAAAAGTTTGGAAAAGGAATTAAATTTGAAGGTGAACTTATTTTTTTGACGTAGGTGTAGATAGAAATTGAAAATACTACTTATTTACAGTAGGCCAGTTATTAGATAAAATATGAAGGATTTTAGTGTAACAGCCTTGCCAGGATATTTACCATATTTTTTTATTTATTTCAAGTAATCGATATTTCAGCGCTGTTACAGGTTATGGGTGAGTGTTAAACTATAAATGTGAATCACCATATCAATCTGAAATCATACAAAATATGAAGAGAAAATAATTACTTGCTTAATCAGCAAATTGCTGAAGGAATGTAAGAATGTACATATCTTCAAGATGTAACCTGGCTTTGTCTCTCGCTATTTATGTTTTTTGTCCTTTTTGCCCTTGTGAATAAAATATTCTATGGAAAGACGGAGTAATTGTGAATGACTGGATGGATTTGCCATCCCTGAATTAATTTAAAGGACATACTGGTGTTTTACATTTATGATAATCCATTTTGGTTGGACATGAACAGTTAATCTTTGAAATTGTAAGGAATGCAATACTATTAATAAATTACTCAGTCTCTGATTTAGTTTAGATTCTTTAATGACCAAAACAGAGATTCTCTAAGGAAGAGTCCATAAAATTTTATTGAAATTGCACTCAGTGAAACGAGTGGGTTTGCCTTCAGAATTTTAAAAGGACGCGACAAATGGCTAGCATCTTGAGACAATTTGGACACGACTAGTATAAGTTTAACGCAACCTCGTGCTAGAATAGGTAAATTCGACATCATGTGAATCGATTTTGCGCATTTTCGCGGTAGCGTGAATCGCGTCAACAAACATTCGAAAATGCATGTATCGATTTGGCGCACTTTTGCGGTAACGTGCATCGCAGTGACAAACATTCGACTATAACGTGTATAGATGTGGCGTCGCATTTCTGAACTTTCTAACTACCGTTTATCGCGATTTTGAACTTCGAATTTCAATGGGACAATCGCAGTATATCTGTGTATATATAGTGTATTTTAGGTTTTCAGTTCTAGAAACATGGCAAAAAAGAGCCATTTGTGTTGTATTGCTGCACGGAACTATTTTTAGAAACTATGTATAACTTGTATTTATACTCTGAAGAATCCGCACAAATAACACCAAATGACAATGAAATTCTACGAAACGATAGAGTTGTAACATTTACCGGCTACGTACCCACTCGACCTCCAAGATTCGACCCTCTCACAAAAGTGCCCACTGGACCCTCACTTTTAGGTCCCACTGGACCTCCTTCAAAATATAATAATTAATGTGCCCACTCGACCTCTTTTTAAGTGCCCACTGGACCTTCAAAATTAAATCAAATAAAAATACTCCACTGGACCTCCTTTGTTAGTGGCTATTAGACCTCGGAAAAATATGTGTTCATTTGTTATTTGTTCGGTATTATTTTAACAAGAAAAGGTACAGTTACGTAGAAAATTGTTAGTCGGAAGTCCAATAATTCCGCCGCAGATGACCCTGCCACCTCGGTCGCCTGTTGCGCCCGGTGTGGTTATTGACGGCGACGTGCCCGAGGTCACTTGGGTAGTACTAGAGCTGGCGGTGCGAGGGCTAAGAGCCAAGAAGAACACCGCCGCGGGACCCGACGGCATTCCAGGCCGTGCGTGGGTCCTAGCTCTAGGGGAAGACGGTCTCGAACCCCGGCTGCGAGGGTTCCTCAGCGCATGCTTGGAGCGGGGCAAGTTTCCGAAGATGTAGAAGACGGGGAAACTGGTCCCCATCCGCAAAAACGGACGCCCGGCGGACGAGCCGTTTGGGTACCGGCCCATAGTGTTGCTCGACGAGGTGGGCAAGCTCTTCGAAAGAGTCATTGCCAAGCGCCTCGTCGAGCACCTCTCTAGAGTGGGGCTGGACTTAGCGGACACGCAGTACGGCTTCCGCCGGTGGCGTTCCACTGTGGATGCCATCATGCGCGCGAGGACTCTGGCGGAGTATGCGGTCGACCGGGGCGAGGTGATGTTGGCAGTATCCTTGGACATGTCCAACGCATTCAACACCTTGCCCTGGAGTTGCATCAGGGAGGCGTTCGTGTACCACGATGTGCGTCTCTATAAGATATATAAGAGCCGTCATCTACCCAAGTGCGACCGGTTTCGGTAGGCGTGAGATGTCGTGCGGTGTCCCACAGGGATCGGTCCTGAGGCCGCTCCTGTGGAACATCGGACAAGATTGGGTGCTTCGCGGTGAGCTCGCGTTCGGTGCCACCGTCACGTGCTACGCGGGACGACACGCTAGTGACGGTGAGTGGCGCTACACACCGCGAGGCAACCCAGAGGGCCACGACCGCTGTTGGTCAAGTCGTGGATCGGATCCAGCGGCTGGGTCTCGAGGTGGCTCTGCACAAATCCGCGGCCTTGTTCTTTCATGGCCCTCGGCGCGGGCCACCCCCGGGATCCAGCCTGATAGTTTGAGGTACTCCCATCGACATTAAGCCCTAGTTGAAATACCTGGGGCTCGTACCCCACGGTCGGTGGGACTTCGGAGAGCACTTCCGAAGTCTGCGCTCCAAACTGTTGGTGTCAGCTAACGCGCTGGTGCGGCTGCTGCCCAACTTGAGGGGCCCGGAGGACTCCTGCAGGAGACTCTACGCGGGTATCGTGCGATCCATGGCCCTATACGGGTGCCCCGTGTGGGCGGACACCCTGGAGACCAGGTTCATGCCCCTGTTGCGTGCGCCGCAGCAGAGGATGGCCTCCAGGGCAATTAGGGGCTACCGCACGATATCCTTTTAAGCGGCGAGTCTCCTAGCCGGATCGCCACCGTGGATCCTAGAAGCGAGATCCCTTTTGAGCAACCACGTGCAGGGCATGCCGTCATAGAGGCGGTAAGGCCCATCATGAGGGAATGGCTAGAGAGACCACATGACAGCCACTCGTATTAATAGACGCAGATTATCACCAGGCACGGCATGCTTCGGGCGGCATCTACGTCGGATCAAAAAGGAGCCAACGTCCAAGTGCCATCATTGCGACGCGAGCGAGGACACAGAGCTGCACACAATCACCGAGTGTCCGGCATGGGCCGGACCGAGGCGGGAGCTAGTGGCGGCTCTGGGAGTGAGAGTTCTCACCCTCGCGACCCTGCTCACGCGTGGGCGGCCGGCGTCTCCTTCAGCGAGCAGGTAATGGTCGTGAAGGAGACGGTGGAACGAGAGAGGCGGTGCGAGCGAGCGAGACTCGCAAATCGCGCCGCCCGCGCTCGCAGGCACCTCGGGCATCGGAGGGCACCGACTGACCTCCGACCCCATGAGCGCGGGCCTGGGTGTGACGGGTGGAGCCGCCTGTCACTCCAGCAGAAGCAGCCACGGAGGCGAGTCGGGGACACCGTTGTCCCCCCTCCCGAGGAGGGCTAGACCGTAAGGGATGGCCCTGGGTTAGCCGGGGTGTGAGGGATATGTCAATGACAACCTCACCTGACTCTACGCGGGAGTCGTGCGGTCCATGGCCCTATATGGGTGCCCAATATGGGCGGAGACCCTGACGGTCCATAATGCACGTCTGCTGCATTGTCCGCAGCGTGCAATGGCCAGCAGGGCCATCAGGGGGTACCGCACTATATCCCTGGAGGCGGCGAGTCTCCTTGCTGGATCCCTACCGTGGAACCTGGATATGAGAGCCCTTTCGATGCTATATCGGTACCGAATGGAGGCGCGGCGGCAGGGACGGGAACCTGAGCCCAAAGAAATTCGGGCCGTGAGGTCTCATCTCCACAGGGACATGGTAGCGGAATGGGAGCTACGACTTGGGCGACCAAGCGCAGGGCACGCCGTAATAGCGGCGGTAAGACCCATCATGGAGGAGTGGCTAGAGAGGCCACACGGCAGCCTCTCGTACCGGCTGACGCAGGTGGTTACCGGACACGGGTGTTTCGGGAGTTACCTGTGTCGGATCCGGAAGGAGCCAACGTCCGAGTGCCATCACTGTGATGCGAGCGAGGACACAGAGCTGCACACGCTGACCGAGTGCCCGGCGTGGGCGAGGCTCTGGGGGTGGGAGTCCTCACACTCGCCACATTGCTCACAGCGATGATGGTACGATGCGCGAACGCTTGGGGTGCGGCCGCCTTCTTCTGCGAGCAAGTAATGCTCGAGAAGGAGGCGACCGGTCGGGTCCGGACTAGACTCCGGGCACGGGAAGCCTGCGCAGAGCGAAGGCGAACCGGACGTCGGAAGTCGCAGAACGACCTCCGTCCTCCATGAGCTAGGCCTGGGGGTGACCGGTGGCTAGGACTGTCACCCTAGCAGCAGCAGGCCGCGGCGGCGGCGCAAAGTGCACCTCCCCGTAACCGAGGGGCTAGATGGGAACCCTGTGGTCCCCACAACCCGAAGGGGGCCATCTCGAAAGAGATGGTCCTGGGTCTGCCGGGGTGCGAGAGATAGCTTTGGCAATCTCACCTCCGGCAACCAAGGACCCAAGACGGCGTGCGTTTTAGTCGGTTCGAGTCCGACATAACCACCTCCACCGGCACCGTGGGGGTGGTGTCCGTGGGGAACCTCACCTCCGGCCTAGCACCACGACCCACAGTCGGCGTGCGGTTTTAGTCGGTTCGAGCCCGACATGACCTCTCTTTCCGGCTCCGGCAGAGGGGATTTCCGCACGATAAAAACGTTATAAGTTACCATTACAAATGTATTCGAAGTATCACTTTTGTGCGTGATTGTATTTTAACTTTTTCAAATGAAGATGTACAAATGAGGTCGAATGGAACTCAATGTTTGACAGAGGGTCTAGTGGACACTAATGTAAAAATTAAATCCAAGATTGAGGGTCGAATTCTAACATGGAGGTCCAGTGGATCATATTTATAGATGAGGTCGAATTTTGAGGGTCCAGTGGGTACGTAGCCCATTTACCTTTAGTGGTTTATGATAAACCACTTTTACGAACTTGTGATGGATATTTATATCTATGAACCTAGGAAAAATTTTAAGTTTTTTTTTATGACAATAGTCACTTTTTATTATAGAAAATAAATATCTGGTTAAAGAAATTTAACTGAAGGATGGAATGGTATTGCAAATATCAGATTATCACATGGTCATATGCTGCAATTTAGATTGTTCACGATAAACATCGGGCGTGTTATTAGATACGTACATTATAATTTAATTAACTTGTTGGTTCCATAATAGACTTTCTGATTCGTGTACCCATGGTACTCGTATATCAACAAATCCAAGTTTTCTATTAGCTAAAGTACCTTTAACTTAACCATTATATAGCACTAGCTTTTGCCCGCGGCTCCGCCCGCGTGGATGTCGGTTATCGCGACCAAACATAGCCTATGTCCTTTCTCATGATCTAATCTACCCCTATACCAAATTTCATCAAAATCGGTTCAGTGGTTTAGACGTGAAAGCGTAACATACAGACAGACAGACAGACAGACAGACAGAGTTACTTTCGCATTTATAATATTAGTATGGATTAATAACTGATAGAATAGGTGCAGTTTTATTTACTATTTTAGGAATCTATTGTGCGTATGGACTTCATAAAAATATTTATTACTATGCAGTAAATGCGGAAAAGCTATAACAAATATTAGATAAAATATTAATCTACGACTTTACCTTTTTATTAACAATATTATTCGTATCAACACTATAGTTGCGGCGGGTTACATACGCGGGATCAACAGTTCATAAGATCAACAGTCAATATGTCAACGCCACGAGATCAGCAGTTTAAAATGTCAATGGCTTACTACACCAATAAGTTACGAGTTCAATTGTTCATTAGATCAACAGTTCGTTTTGTCAACAGTTTACTACATCAATAGTTCATGAGATCAACATTTATTTGGTAAGCGACCTAAAATTTGTTATAAGGGATAAGGATTTCAAATTCGTCATAGGGAGATAGTTGTTGCTGTATCTGTTGTCCAGATTGCATCGCGTTTAGGTTCTCGGCCAGGCATTCCCGGTGATGGGTGGAGCAGCCTGTCACCCCAGCAGAAGCAGGCCACAGTGGCCAAGAAGCGCGCCTCCCCATTCCGGAGGCGAGTCGGGGACACCTTTGTCCCCCTTCCCGAGGAGGGCCAGACCGTAAGGATGGCCCTGAGTCAGCCGGGGTGCGAGGGATATGTCGAAGACAACCTCACCTCCGGCCTAGCACCACGACCCTAAGTCGGCGTGCAGTTTTAGTCGGTTCGAGTCCGACATAACCTCCCTTTCCGGCTCCGGCAGGGGAGGAATCCGAAGGATTTCAGCACGAAAAAAAAAGGTATAGACGGTGGAACCAGCTTTTGAATACTGGGAAATGGACTTTATATAAATCCATTTCTGAAATTGTTAAGTAGTAAAAAAGTACAGAAAGGACCTCACCTCACAGAGAATAATCAGCTAATGTCCCACGAATACCTCCACGCAAAAAATTGAAAACATTCGAGTGGGTTCTGAATGACCAAAAAAAATTACATGGATTCTAGCCGGAAAGGGAGGTTATGTCGGACTCGAACCGACTAAAACCGCACGCCGACTTAGGGTCGTGGTGCTAGGCCGGAGGTGAGGTTGTCTTCGACATATCCCTCGCACCCCGGCTGACTCAGGGCCATCCTTACGGTCTGGCCCTCCTCGGGAAGGGGGACAAAGGTGTCCCCGACTCGCCTCCGGAATGGGGAGGCGCGCTTCTTGGCCACTGTGGCCTGCTTCTGCTGGGGTGACAGGCTGCTCCACCCATCACCGGGAATGCCTGGTCGAGAACCTAAACGCGATGCAATCTGGACAACAGATACAGCAACAACTATCTCCCTATGACGAATTTGAAATCCTTATCCCTTATAACAAATTTTAGGTCGCTTACCAAATAAATGTTGATCTCATGAACTATTGATGTAGTAAACTGTTGACAAAACGAACTGTTGATCTAATGAACAATTGAACTCGTAACTTATTGGTGTAGTAAGCCATTGACATTTTAAACTGCTGATCTCGTGGCGTTGACATATTGACTGTTGATCTTATGAACTGTTGATCCCGCGTATGTAACCCGGTAGACATGCTATGATAGCCGTTTTGACACTTCTGTTTTTGCTCGTTTTCTCCATTTTGGTGTGTGCAGTTTATTTTCTTCTGTGTCAGTCTAGCCATATTTTTCTATAGTTATTCGTCTAACAGTTCGTTGTCCAATATTATGTGCACCAAAAAAGGAAAAACGAGCAAAACTAGTTGTGTCAAAAGGGCCATCATAACGTGCCGCAACTATAGTGTATGTTATGTGTATTAGGTATATTAATCATTCTCTGTTTTCAACCTTGCCAGTGATTTTCACCCGACTGTTGAAACCAGCATGTTGTACCTACATGTGAGTGAATATTATAGATAATAATAATAGGAGTGTTTTAACATAAAATATATACAAATATATTTCAAACAAAAATTACCTCTAAAACAATCAAGAAAAAAGGTTTCCAAAAGAAAACATCTGTAGATATATTTTCTCAGATATGCAGTGTAAACAATCCTCCCACGGTTGCCTATAAAAGCATTCCCTAAAACGAGAACGGACAGAACAGTCAATTTAAACCCAGACCTCTTTAACCCAAAAACATAAGAACACCAGGAACAACAGCCTATCAAGTTTACACACAAATAGCAAAGTAAGATACGACTCCCACCCGCAAACCGGATAATTTAGTCCCGTTATACTATTGAAATAGTTTCGTTCCGTTCTTATGTACCCTTGTCCTTTTTCCTTTAAAGTGGTCGCTGTTAATGTTAGTAGCCAAGCCTTCTTGTACTAACTAATTGTATTACGCTCTTGGTTTCTGGGTTTTGGCTTTTAGGATGACTACGGCCGGAGTCCGGGTATGTCGTAAATTGAATAACACAAACTTCTTAATGTATGGTTGTGATATATTTTATTCGTTATGTAGACAGTAGGTAATAAGTTTTAAGGAAACAGGCATAAAATCTTTCTACAGTACTGTATATTTGCGATACTTGTATAAGTATTACTGTATATTTTTATAGTTTGTCTCATTTAATAACAGCTATGTAACCGAACTAGCTTTTGCTCGCGGCTTCGCCCGCGTGGATGTCGGTTATCGCGACAAAACATTTCTCAAAAGATGTAGGTGTACGAAGTTTCATGCTTCTAACTTTGAAAATGACGAACTTTCAAACAAAAGTTTATCACCTATTTTACTCTCTTAGTAGTAAAATTTTGAAAAACGCTGATACACGTGTTCATTTATTTCTTAAATGACACAGGTTTATGAAATTTAGTGCATCTAGCTCTGAAAATGACGAACTTTCATGTAAACTTCCATCCCTGATTTTACCCCTTTAGTAGCAGAATTTCCAAAAATCCTTTCTTAGCAGATGCCTACGTCATAACATAACATCTGCCTGCTTGCCAAATTTCAGCCCGATCCGTCCAGTGGTTTGGGCTGTGCGTTGATAGATCACTATGTCAGTCAGTCAGTCAGACACCTTTGAGTTATATTTAGATTACAGAAAATATTTCAAAACTAAAATTTAAATGCTTGAAAAATTAAAGATCAACCGAAACAATAATGGTTTTTTGTTGCGTTTTGACCATGTTTTTACTCTCTTTCAATAAACAAGATCAAAATATTTCGTAAGACGTAAGTTTGCTTATAAGTATGGTGATGAGGACCACGACGAAGGCAATCAAATTATTTTTATAGCTCAATAACAGACTGTAACTGTCATTGACTGCGTCTTAATGTATTTGCAGATACCCTTTCCTAAAAAATATATCTATAACGAGCAGTTAAATTACTAGCATCATGTTCATGAAAATTTACGAATTTATGTAATTTTGCATTCATTAGAATTACATTTTATTATGTTGCCACAATTCGGTCACACATTGCCCGCCCGTATTCATTTTATTTTCTACAGAAATTGAATGGACCTACTGGTGGAGCGCTTAGGTACTTTCTTAATTGTTTCCCACATAATTTAATTGTATTTCAATTTTTGTAATTTAAGAAACCGCTTTTGTGAATCGAATAGCGTTTGAATATTGGCGCTCATTTGTTGACCACTTAGTGTTGAAGAAGGCCAATGAATGGCGCTGTGCACGGATCTTTTCGAACTATATTTTGAGAATGAAGTACTATGAGCGAGACTCTCAAGCTTCACGATCATCAACCCGTTCATTTTTAATCAGTCACTAACCCGCACCCAGCGCCGAAAGGTGTCTATGACTCCGCTAACGCACAAAACGGAAGTTTGAGTAATTCAACTCCTCGTTTCTTTTTCTGTGTAATTCTATAAGTTCCTTTGGCCACATTCTCAAGTCAGTATAAGTGAAGTGTATCGGAAGAAAACGACAAATTCAAGAAAATAACCAGCCGGTCGAAAACATACCTACCTACCAGCACGTGCCAGGAACCACGCCTGTCTACAGCTGAATCCTCACGAGGTGGAACTCAGGTCAGTGCCGATTCTCTTACGTTTTCATTCATAGAAGCGGTCACATGTGTATTTCCTTTCTATTACAACCAAACGCCAGGTCATAGGAGCTTATACGCTCTGTGTGCAAACACACCAGTTGGTAGGACTATTTTACACGTCCCACCACCTACAACGGTTTAATAGGGAAATATAAAATGTTCCTGATTAACTTTAGGTAATATAATAACACTGTGTCACACGATTTTGGTACCCAAAAAAACTGACTGCTGATTATAGTTTACTATTAGCACAGAATAGATAATAGTACTCTATTAGTTAAAGTTTGTCAACAGTGGATGTCTTAGGTTTCTATCACGTCTAGTTTTTGAGATACACACCGATAACCTTTCATCAAACGCCCTTCATATTGCCCATTGTAATAGTTTGTAAATACTAGCACTGCATAATATATATAAAACCCGACTACCGAGAAGTCACGCTTTAAAATGTAACAAATAAGAAAATATCAAGGATAGCCGTGGTCGTATGCCACTTTTCCCTAGAATGTATATTGTTTTGTTAGAGTAAATGGCATACGACCACGGCTATCCTTGATATTTTTTAATTGTTACTTTTAGAGCGTGATTTTTCAGTAGTCGGGTTTTAGTTTTAAACTTTATTTTTTAGACCCTTTCATTTGATACCACACACGGCAATTGTAATTTTTATGTACAATATGAACTTTTATTTGGATATCATATTTTTATTGTATTTACTTAAATACATTAATAATACATTTTAATGGCAGTTTTATTTATGTTATTGATAGCTTTAGTAAAAGCTACGTCAGTAACGCGTATACTGTACTCGTATTTTACTTTAACGCACAATTTCTAAAAAACGGTACGTGATAACCGAAAGTGTACCTAAAAAACGGTACGTGATACAAAAAAAGTAATAATGTATTCCTAATAAGTGATTTCTATGAACAAACACACAGCCAAAATTTAAGTGGGTGTTTGCAACGCAGTGTTTATAACGCATTGCAATTATCGGAATTTGGACAAGAGTGGTTGTTAATTTTTTTATGTAAATTTATTTTATTGTGCTTGTTATCTTCCATACTGACTGCACTCGTTGCCTTCGCCCTAGTTGGGAAAGGTATATGAGACAGTCGGTACAGTACGTGAATCACGAATCATCATCTATTTTAATTTGTATATTATAAAATATACCGATACTTCGCCTCATTCCTGCCGTTTCTCTACCTCGCGGGACGCCCCCTTATACAAGGAGTTTATAAAAATAATGGCGTTGTATAAGCTAAAAATCTGTTAATAAATAAATTTAACATGACGATGGTGAAGAAATATGATGAGTCATCTAAATAACGAAAGGTATTTCTAACTTTTAAACTAAGTATTGTATATTATGGAAAGTAGTTGTCAAAGTCACTGTATTTCAGCAACATCCGGGTTTGCTTGTGTTCTTTGCTGAATCAATAGAAATATTCTATTTTCTGAACCGCATTACCTGGAGCAAACCCGGGCATATATTCGTACCAGTATGCACCCAATAAACACATGGACGCATGGACACAAATTCCTTAGTGTGAATTCGCAAAATTCTGATTTCAAAATATATTAATAAACCGCCACTTTCCACGTGTGCGAAAGTTCAATTTCGAAAACTATTCAAATTTTAACTAAATGGTTCAAAAAATACCTGTAGTAAATGAACGAAATTTTGAATAGTACGAGTAATAAACAGAGCTCAGGTGTTTCTAGCTTGTATACCTTGTGCACCTTAGTAGTTCTATATACATTCGAGGCTCTGCACAAACAATGCTGGAACAACCTGTTCAGGAATGCATTTGTTAATTAGCAGGAAATAACATCGCTTGTACTAACTTAGCCTTAATGAGCCGACTTGGTTTAAATGAAGCTAAGAAATTCTTGTATTCTTGGGAAATTTCTAATTTAATGCTGTATATCTGTGGGATTATTTCTCAAGAATATATTTTTGTTCTTCATCACAGATTAGAAGATATGTACTACGTATTCTTCATGTCGTGAATACTGATGATTAATCATAGAAGGAAGCAGAAACAATAAAACCTGTAAGAGAATAAACGCTTAATGAACATGAGATGAAGATTTATTATCAAAACGTTTTTAACCATTCTCTTAATAGAAATTACTAGTATTCCTACTAACCCGTTCAGCTAAGCTAATATGCTAATGTAGGAGTTGGATTAAGTCCCTTTTGGTTCATATCAAAATTTAGAAGTTCGGTCTACATTCGGTCTGATGCTAGTGTCTGATTTGATGTACCAATTAACCGTTGTCTGAACACGATTACCTACTGCTTCTAACTTGTTCATAACTTTAGTATGGACATATTGGAAGTTAGATAACTTTGGTAATGAAACTTGTACTCAAATAGTGCTTAGTACACACCAGACTTCATCTTAGACTGGATAACTCACCAATAGATACAAAATTATATTTAATTGATAAAATTTAAGGCTCACTGGGGATTTATCAGCACCGATATTTTATAATGAATATTTTTGGCTTGGTTACAACACCTTTTAGCCTTGTCTTAATCTTTATGATTATCTTAAGTGTTGATGAGGATGATGATGAAGGATGATAGCGTCCTCAGTAAAGTTGTGGGGACTCTACTAAAGGTTTTATAGGGAGATTTGTAACCAACACAAAAGTCACAATTCACTGTAATATGCCACTTTCCTACTCGAGTGTTCGTTTTTTAAGAAGTTATGTTTAAAATACATAAAAACCAATTTTCACAAAACAAAATAACATCATACCGCAATGTGCCCTTCGCGCTGGCGCGGGCGTTAAAACTCTAGTAAAAATAACATCATTGAGTGTTACTTGCTCCAAAATTCCATTACCCCTTAATATCTGTAATAAATAAGTAGTTATTAAAATAATAATATCCATCCAAGTGGAAACTGAAGCCATTTCCGCGAACTATATAAGCGTAAATCCATCCATTCAACCTTACATAAAAACTTTTGCATTCATTCGTAGTAAAATGTACCATTTGTAAGGTGCCATTTCTCATGATAATTAACTTTGACCAAAAACACCATTTATAACTAACTATCAAAGTGAATGATGATTTAATAGCATGAATGTTTGGGTCATAAAGGTGATCCTGATCATACATTACTAATTAATTCGTTCCGACAAGTAACCATGACGAATATCCACTCAACTACCGTCCGTCCACGGATACGGTATTTAGGTAGGCAGGCGGTACTACCACAGATTACCAAAATAGTTGATACTACGTTAAGTTAAATTATTAATGATTAAACGAACTTACTAACTGAAGTGAAGTTGAAGCGTCAGTAGCTTAGTGGTTAAGGAGGCGGCCTCGCGATCAAGATGTCCCGAGTTCGAATCCTGGCCATTACACTACCGTCGTGAACCCACTCTTAACACAAGCAATATAGCTTAGCTGGAGGGGTTACAGGTTAAACTTATTTTAAAGAGCACCATGAGACTGTGTGGTTGTTGTTGAATTATACTTTTGAATAAAATAGATAAATTAATAAAAATAAATTATAGGGACCTATTTAAATTTAAACTATAGATAGATTTCGAAATAACAAAGGTTTTCAACCTTCCGATTTCATATTTGAACAATATTATTATCCCAAATGACGATGTAAAAGATACACGTTGAGTGGGATTGTGGTTTCTATTGGCGTTCCACAGGGTCCAATATTTGGTCCTCTTTCATTTCTAATTTATATAAATGACCTTCCGTTCTATGTAAGACTTCCTATCTAAGCACAGTATTTTTTTGTGGGCAGATGAGACAGAAAAAAGGGTAAAGAATGAAGTAAAATTGCAAGAGTAGTAGGTAAGTACATTGGCTTCATGCAAAGAAGAATCCTCCGAGGAAATTTACTATACCAAAATTTTATAACAGAATCTAACCAATGTTCAACTCACTGGAAAGATGAATTCACCTGTGTTTTGATGTTAAACTAGCGTTGCTAGATTACAATGAACAGAAGAGACCACGTTGAAAAATTGCTGTAGGAAGCGAAAGAAAAAAATGCTAGTAATAAAGTTAATAATTCATTCTTAGGCAGTTGCCTAACCTACCCCCCCTGTATCTACATCACTCAAATAAGGTTCAATTGAATAAAAGTCTAAACTTAAATAAATTTTAAAGTTTTGTCAATGTGACTTTGATAAAACTGCCAGAAAAGGTTATTTTTTTTACCTAATATATCCATACTAATATTATAAATGCGAAAGTAACTCTGTCTGTCTGTCTGTCTGTCTGTCTGTATGTTACGCTTTCACGCCCAAACCACTGAACCGATTTTGATGAAATTTGGTATAGGGGCAGATTAGACCTTGAGGAAGGACATAGGCTATGTTTTGTCGCGATAACCGACATCCACGCGGGCGGAGCTGCGGGCAAAAGCTAGTATTTAATAACTTTTGAAAGAAAATATTGTGGTTTTACAAACATGTTTGTAAATAGACCACAAAAACGCTGCTGAGTATCTTGTTGAAGTCTTTTCAGAAAGAGACTACGTTTGGAACAGTAGCCAGGGTCTATTCAATAGAGACTAGCAGATTGTTGATAAAACAATTTTATTGTAATACAAGATTATTCAAGCGTGCTAAAATCTGGTATTTTAAGGTGGCAAGTAATTCCAACAAAGTTGTGCTGCGCAAACCACAAGCACAGAACAGATAATAGCCACAAGACTGCAGAGCCTTTTAGAAGTTTGTTCATTGTAATAACCAAACTACAAACGAACAATAGCTGGTCCTGCCTACATATGCACAACTCCATTGCACCTCATTACGCACTTTAAATTCTATCTTACTGCATCTAAGCCACGTGAAACGAACAAAAACAAAATTAAGAAAATTTACTATTATATACTATAAATTGTGGCAAAAAAACTGGGAGCTAAAATAAACACATAAATGTTTATTATCAAAACATGGTACCCAGTTAAGATCAAGGCGCGAATAACTTTCATGTCAGATTTCATTTCGTATGCAAACAAAATTAACAGTTCAAAAGGCTCTCATTTACCAGCGGGTCACCGCAAACCCTCCGCTCATTTTTTATGTAGATTGCGTCGAAGAAAAGTTTTACAATATCAGTCTGCGACGCGAGAGCCCTACACCATTCTCATGGGACCTTCCCTGTATTAAATTCGGCTATATTCCTCTGTCTTCAATTCAAATACTTTACAAGATGCTCGAATACCGTGAAATCTTCAGAATAAAGCGATACAGCGAAGATTCTAGCAGACTGCTTTTTGTAATGTGGTATTTGCATAACGTCAACAGCGTTTTCAATTTATGTCTGTATAGAGTAGATGAGATAACATAAGGAATAAATTGTTTGACTTAGTGTGTTTCAAATTAGATAGTAAAATATAGGCGTAGCTTGCAATACTATCTTATTAAAATACACTGACTGGTGTTTGTGCCTTTGTATTTGAGCTTTGATCTTTTAATTAGAGTAGATAAATGTTGGGACGGCTTTTCATTTTGGCAATGCACGCTTTAATTTAGTAATTTAAAGTTTGCAATAAAAAGGAGCTTACAGGAGTTACTTATTCGAAACAAAGCTGGCCAAAATGGAACACGTCCAAAAAGTCTTCAACTCTCAATTCAGACGAACTCCGAAATAAATGACATTTGTATTCTCTTAGGTATTATTTTATATGCTGTACAATGACCATAATTTAAATTACACAGCAGTTAGCTATGTAGCTAATTTTTACCAAGTCCCAGCTTCAAATAAAATATACGGTTGGCCATTAGCGAGAGCGGACAGTATGCATTGCATCGTACCAGGATTTTGCATTTCCATCTTATTGTTGCTCTGCCCTCGTTTGGATGCAAATATTTTATAGTTCAAGCCCGAGCGAGCCGTCCCGCATTTTAGTTTCTTTCGCTTCCTGTAATTTGCTTTCGCGATGTTTTTTCTCCTTTTCATCCCGCTTATTCCAATTTAAAATGGAACGTGCATAAATACTCCCTATATTATTTGACGCAATTGTGAGTACAGAACTATGCAGTTTATCATTGTTGGAGTAAAACTCATATTCGTAAGAGCCTTGTTGACGCCATTTCTACGAAGCATAATGGCAAATAACCAAGCAACTGTCATTTTAATTATTCATTTGTTATTTTGAGGTACTAATATTGTAGCATGAAATATTCATACCTATTAAAATTTGTAAACTGAGTATTTTATAGAAACAAGGGCAGTGAATAGCGAAATGAAATGCATAGTAAGTTAGGTTTATCTATGAATGAAAAATAGGTTTCAGCTGGGATATCATCTCGCACAAGTGAGAGTCAACTGTGGGAAGTAGGTTACTAGGCGAGAGTGTGCTTGCAGGCGATAGATTAACAAACTGCCTCTACTCGTGCTCTATTATTATGCTTAAGTCATTATTCACTCTTGTTTTATTCTTAACTATGTACCTAAGAGTCTAATGAACGTAGTGTATTTTTATCCAATCACTCGATAGTGAGCTCCTAGCTCGCATCCTGGCCATAAAATATTTTTCGAAAAGAAAAAAAAATTAGCAACAAAAAAAAAATTTCACTTCACTGTAGTCCACTCTATCAATATAGGTACATTAATGTTTTTTTTTTTTTTTTTTTTTTTTTTTTTTTTTTTTTTTTTGTTATTTTATTGTTTTTATAAAAAATATTTCGCTATTAACATTAACGATATTCTTACCTACCAAATTATTTGTCCATTTATGGTGTAACTTTAACTACGCCTTTATCTACCTAATTGAGAAAGAAAAATTTTCGTGTATTACTTGCTGCATGGATACGACCCATTTATACCACCTAAAAGAGACTGATAAAAATCTATTGAGTATGGTTTCGTTGAACGCCGCCAATCTGGAGGCGAGCCAGAGCTTCCGACAGTGTAGTTTTTTTTTTATACGCACCCTAATTCTACAACAAGATAGTACGTTTTAATTTACCCATTTTGGCACGTCCCGACGGAACTACGGATCATTTGTATTAGGAATACGGATAATATGAGCTGAGAGGCGACGACTAAATTACTTGACGCCCCTTGGAGAATTAGTCGTTTGCGTTATTATGAGCCCCGCGAACGCCTTTAGTAAACAGAAAACAACGGTTGAATAATATATTGTTATCTTGGTCGAATCGTCATAATAATTATATCGTGTTCTTTGAAACAAACGTTTCGCGTTCCTACTTAGGATAATATTAATGGTTGGAAATACCTTTTCATACTCACATTAAAATTCGTGCATATGGTTGTTGTATAGGCCACGTCAATTTAAGCTCACCTTGTTTTACAAATACTCAAGAATCTATTACCTATCTTAGTAATTAAAGGGCAAAATAATGCAAAACATCTTCATGCATACAAACATTTGCACTGAGCAAGAGTCAAACCTGCGACCTCCAGGGTTGCAGCATTCGAACGCTTTACTCAGAACTCAGAATTTACTGCGATTACATTTTTATGAAAATAATATCAAGCAATAAATAATAACAATAATCTGGGCGGCAAACACCTGCGGCTGTATTCGAAGCACGTTAATGTTCAGAAGTAGAAAAACGGAACAAGTTTTAATACCTAAGTTTGGCATTATATTTTACAACAAAGTAATTTAGACTGAGCGTCATCTGGAATATATTATATTGTATGCTAAAGTAATCGAGACTTTTTGACAGATTTACAATTAAACAAGTTGATAATATTTTTTATCATTAGGTATATTATTATAGTAACTAAACTGTAGTAACTAAGTACAATTTACTATTTAACTAAAGTTTTTGCTATGTTTTTCTTATTATCATGGTCCATGATAATAAGAAGGCCTTAAAATGCTGCCACATTGACATTCGGATTAAAAATTGATACTGGGTATATAACTTACTAGCTTTTGCCCGCGGCTCCACCCGCGTGGATGTCGGTTATCGCGACCAAATATAGCCTGGTCTAATCTACCCCTATACCAAATTTCATCAAAATCGGTTCAGTGCTTTTAGGCGTGAAAGCGTAACATACAGACATACAGATAAGGTTACTTTCGCATTTATAATATTAGTATGAATTAGCTGTACCCGCAATTTCGTCGTTGGAGTTGTTGTGGGTACTATTATTTTGCGTGAATCTTTTATTTTATTTGCTACCTATCAGTTTGTCTAAACTGAGCAATGTTCGTGTTATCTTAACATAAAAGGCAACTTTCCTCTTCAATGATTATCTTCAAAACAATATCATAGGTACCTGCAGTCAGTATCAGAAAGATGTTGACATACAAAGTACTCAAAATGATCTTAAGTTCGTTCTTTTACCTCTTCCAGTTGACTGATTGTTCTGATATTTGGTACACACCTTTAGTTTGAACTATAATACAATCTAAATCAATAAAACAGTTTGATTCGTCGTCAAAATATTTTAGAAGCTGACGGTACTGTCATAATATAAACACCGCATATTATATAACCTCACATAAATTGTATAAAGTGAGAGACTGAACATTTTTCCATCCTTGGTGTATAATAAAGAAATATACAACTACCACTATATTTTATATCTAATATTCGACGATGTTGTAAGAGAAAGCGTTACGGATTCTGTAGAAGGCTCGTCACACACTGGGGACCTATTCCTTATATGCCACCACGGCGAGCTATAGCAAGATGTATTGTTAAATTCATTGTAACATTGTAATAAGAAGTGTAGGCATTTTAGAAGATTGTACCTCACAGACGTGATTTGGTAATACACAAAAGTCAATTCCAATAAGAATTGTATCGAAATTAAAATACCTAATCATGGAGCATGCTTAATACACTAAGCGTGCTACATGATTAAGTAAATAATAAATTGATTGCCGGGTTAGGTATATAGGATCGCTACACCCCAAATATAGCCTGATACATATATCTTGAACCTAAAATGTGCTCAAAATGCGCTCTATACGCGCAGTACACGTTTCTTGTATGTGTTTTGAAGATAGCACGGGATGCTGCTGCGGTGGACAAGCTCAAATTTACCAAGTATCCATACTAATGTTATAAATGCGAAAGTAACTCTGTCGGTCTGTCCGTCTGTCTGTCTGTCTGTCTGTCTGTCTGTATGTTACGCTTTCACGACTAAACCACTGAACCGATTTTGATGAACTTTGATTTAAGGGTAGATTAGACCTTAAGAAAGGACATAAGCTATGTTTGGTCGCGATAACCGACATCCGTGGAGCCGCGGGCAAAAGCTAGTAGATAATATAAAGCAATCTGCGTGCGCCAAGGCCTTTTATATCTCGCACTTTAGGTTGAAGATATATATGATTCGAACTATATTGAAGTTCAGCCGCATCGCAGTTAGACTGGAAAAGTGGAACATGGACACTAAGGTGAAGAAGACCTCTGATGCGAAATGCGAATGTGGCTAGCGCAAGGTTTATGTTGATGATGATTGTTTAGAAAAAAAAATACAAGGAATATTTAAAAAATAGGCAACTTGTGCTTGAGATAAACCATTTTTAGGGAAAAGGGGGGAATCGGGAATAAACCAGTTTTCATAAACACTACAAGAGAGTTATGAGGATATTTATTTTTACGTGTATAAATTTAACTCTTCACGCGTGTATAATATGAAGTTACGTTGTGTGTAAAGTTACATTGGCTAACGAAGTGAACAGTATGAAACGCAATGTTAACTGGCGCTGAATTTATTCATAGTAACGTGTCAAGCTTTGAACCAAAGTGAATATCCATTGTTTTGTTTTGGAATTACGTAACTACAATTTTCACCTGCAATTTAGTTGTGATATTTGCTAAAATTATTATCAGCCTGTGCAGGGACGAGTCAGCTACTTAATCAAAAATTCAGTTTGGAGATTTTGTTGTTTTTTATTTATTTATTCTTTATGTACACATCTATACCATTATATAATTGTAAAGTGGTCGTGTCTGTACATTGGAGATATTTAAAATAAAATACTTGCATTACGTTATATTAACGATACTGAACACGAAAATATATTTTTTTAATTTCCTGTTTTTTTTGTTAGAAAGAGCTTTCTCAGACTTAAAATCTTACATTTGTTTGATCGCAATCGGTTGAGTAGAACCAGAGATGTGAGCAAAAATATGTCACTTTTTTTCTTGAAATTATTCTTAAGGATGAATTTTACATCCAAACAAGTATGTAAATAACTATACTTTATTTTTACATGCAAAATCGTTTAAAAAAATACGTATTTATTAATGAAATTAAAATTTTAAATTCTATAATTTAGTTACAGAAATACAACTAGATGGCGATATCGCGTTTTTAAACAGGGTATGGTTTCGTTCACAACTGAAGTATATAAGAAAATTAAATGTTTTTATTCTATAGTTTGGTTAGAAATATACAACTAGATGGCGATAACGCGGTTTTTAACAACATATGGTTTCGTTCACAACGGAAGTATAATAAAAAGGGCTACGGTCCAGGGCTGCTTTTATAAGTAGACGTTGGTATAGTGCTGTTTTATCGATTCGTTTAATAATCTTTGTTGAACACTTTAATGAACTTTCATCGTACATCCTGGTTAATTCATAAAAATATCAATCTGTCTGTATTTTTTGATTTGATTTATCTACTTGATGGAAAAATGGTTACTGTTGCCTATGGTCGTATGCACTATGCAGCACCACGGGCATCACACTCATGCTGCCGATCCTGAGGAAACCTTCTAAACTAATGCCCTTCTTGAAAAACCCCATAATGTAGTTGTTAGGAAAAACCAGAGCAGGGCATTCATTCCACAGCTTGAGCGTGTGTTGGATGAAGTTCCTTTCTAACCGCTTACTGCAAGGTGTTCACCGTTTCCAGTCGGAATGTGGGAAGATGAACTTCCGGCCTATGGCGAGCGATTTGATGATGTTTGACATGATGTCAATGCATCTGAGCATAAATCGTTGCAGAGTATGAAAATTCGTTAGACTGTGCCAATATTATGAGTACGAAAGGAACCATGTTTGTCTATCTGTTGCCTTTCACGCCTAAACAACTGAACTGAACAGATCTTAGAGCTTGAGGATGTTCATGGGCTATCTTTAATAGAGATTGCCATTTCTGAAGAAATCTTGATGAAAGGGCATTAAAAGAAGGGATTTGGACCAAATGCTGCCTAGACATGGGAGATTTCCTAGATCAATTCTCTTCTTCATCCTAACGTTTTCAACTTAGAGCCTGGGGTCCGCTTTACCAATCTAACTGCGGATTTGGCTAAAATTCGATATTTACTGTGAAGCGATTGCCATCTGTTGTTAGACTTTTTAGGGCTCCAACTACCCGTAACGACACTAACGACTGCCATAGATGTTTTTATATGGCAACCGGGACTGACGGCTTAACGTGCTCTCCGAGACACTACCAGACCAATGCAAATGCCCATATTCATACATACTAAAGAATTTTATTATTCTTGCGTATGTCATAGTGGTCCCATATCCCAGAAGTTCGAATCTGATGCTGAGAAACTGGAGAAATCGAGGGAAAACCTAAAAATTACAGGAAAACGTGCCTGGCTACGCGCCCAATTAGTTATTTTAGCAATCATTTGCATAATGTCGTTTCGTTTTCAAAAAAAAGCATATGCCCAGGCGCTATTCATAAAAATTTTAGAATAGTAAAATTTTATAAAATACAGCCCAGTAATTATATTTTACAGCACACGTATTAATCAATATAATTTGTGTTGTTACTTATAATAATCTTACTCAACTATGTGTTTTAAGTGGCTCTGATAGGGAGTATATTCCCCAGTAGAGACATACTAACGATTATATTGCCGCCTACCACCTACCAGCTACTTCTAACAGATCAGTAAATCTGTAAATTCCGTTATTTTTCTCTTTTCAGTGCCTCTCTTTCTTCTTGAAGTAGGTTTTACTTTTTTAATTTTATTTATTTATTCCTTTTGGTATAAGTATACAACAGATTCATCGTTCATCATTTGCTTAGGTTTTTATCATCAGTTTAACAATATGATTTTCAGAATCAAAAATTCACATTAAATTATGTATAAGAAACAGTATCCTTGCCTACATTTTGAGGATTTTCATAGAATCCCGTCATTCAAATCCGATTTCGACTCCCTGGACCATTCCCTTTCCAACCAAAATAAAGATCATGAAAATCCGCTTTGCAAAAAACGACTGTAAATACAATAAATAATACAATGGTTAGTCGCCTATTTTGCCCCCTTAGTAGTGAAATTTAGAAAAATGCTGATACATGTAATCATTTATATACCTACCATATTTTTATGGTACAATACCTGCAATTAGAGGGACATGTGAAGGATCTACGAGTGATTAATACCAGGGTTGCTTGGGCTGCCAGACATAATCTCTCAAGTCTATTAACCGTTGTGCATGGTGCACCAGCCCCTCGCTTCTACTCTTCAGGATCGAGGTTCAAAGGGAAAAGAAACGGGGAAGCCAACGTAAAGGTTACCCGACATCGCATTTGAGATGTGAGGTTGGATAACCTTTACGTTGGCTTCAATACCTGGGCTTGGTACCAATAAGTTATTAGACGTCTTGCGTTATTCCTTGAATGTTAAGTAAAGAAGCGAGTAGACTGATAAGTAGAGAGTCCAGCACAGAGTGGAATACGGAGTCAAGTAGAGAGTGGAATAGAGAGGCGAGTAGAGAGTCGAGTATAGATATGAATAGAGAGGTGAGTAGAGAGACGAATAGAGAGGCGAGTAGAGTGTCTACTCAGCGCTCAACACTCGACTCTCAGCACTAAAATTTACCAGACTATATATACGCAATAAGCTACATCCACGCGGGCGGAGCCGCGGGCAACAGCTAGTAAATTATATTTATATAAAATAGTGAGACGAGATGTACAAAGGCGAGCTTAACTCAAAATTAAGTTTTCTTCCAGCAAACCTGGGAGTGCACAGAGGAATTGCTATATGAGTGGCAAAGTCTAGTGTACAAAATGTTGATTTTAAAAGCGTATACCAATACGAATTCATAAAACAATAACATGTATTCCTGTTTAGTGTTACATGAATATTTTTTTATGTTACCAAAATACGTAAACTAATAAATTATTACAAGTTAGTGCTAAAATCGCTTGTATTAGAAGTGGATTTAAGTCAGTAGTTTATTGGCCATTAATTACTTTAATTCCATTTTATTGTTTTCGAGTTAAGGTTATAAATACATTACATGGACATTTTTTCATTCATGTAGACATACCTATAATTTTTGGGATGAAACATCTTTCTTTATTATTTTTAACAGCAGTATCATATATGACTGTAATGTATATTAAAAACTTATAAGTTTAGTAGTATTCAGTTGTATCGGAAAGTAAATTACCCAAATTGGTTTGTAATTTAGTAACTGACCTTCCGCATTATCGCATTTCTTTTAGTGTTTTTTTTTTGCCAGCAGCTATTTTTTATCCATAGCAAACTTTTCTAAAAAAGAAATACACTTAGTCCTTCTCTATACTTCTGACGACGAAGGTAGGACGTAACACTGATATTCACATTTGGCGCCAGGTACACAGTTCTAACTACTGTGAAGTCAGAGTAGGTATATAAGATTACAGTCTGACTTGACTAGATCGTCTTCTAGCCATGCACCTTGGAGTCTGATATCGGGTTCAAATGGAAACTATGACAACGTTATTATGAACGAGCACCTCCGACGCATGGAGTGATATCAATGTGTTGCTTAATTTTGCAATTTGTTAGCCTATTTGGTTACCGCTTAGTCACGAGCACTTTCTGGAAGCTTTTGAAGTCGAAGTCGACGTCTATAGATGATGGCATGCACTGCATTTTCACCTTCTAGTCTTCACTTCTAATACGAGATTTGGGTGAAATAGCACACATAAAAAGGGCAGATCACCCGTCCGGTCAACGGCGTCCCCCGCTTTAAGTAAGTAAGTATTCACCTCAGAGTCTGGGGTCC
Organism: Eilema sororculum; assembly: GCA_914829495.1. Taxonomy (NCBI): domain Eukaryota; kingdom Metazoa; phylum Arthropoda; class Insecta; order Lepidoptera; family Erebidae; genus Eilema; species Eilema sororculum. The sequence continues at coordinate 10,854,753 of OU618541.1, forward strand.
ATTTACTGCTAACCATTTTGGTTTTGGTTAAACCGCTTATATGATAGCGTCTGCCGTCTGATATCAGAACTCTTTTTTTTTTTTTTTTTTTTTTTTTTAGTGCGGAAATCCCCACGGATACCCCCCCTGCCGGAGCCGGAAGGGGAGGTTATGTCGGACTCGAACCGACTAAAACCGCACGCCGACTGTGGGTCTTGGTGCTAGGCCGGAGGTGAGGTTGTCAAAGACATATCCCTCGCACCCCGGCTGACCCAGGGCCATCCCTTACGGTCTGGCCCTCCTCAGGAGGGGGGACAACGGTGTCCCCAACTCGCCCTCGGAATGGGGAGGCGCGCTATTCAGCGCGCCGCCGCCGTGGCCTGCTTCTGCTGGGGTGACAGGCGGCTCCACCCGTCACCCCCAGGCCCGCGCTCATGGGGGGATATCAGAACTCTGAGAGCCCCATCTGTGAATCAGTAGGTGTACCAAGTTGCAGGTAAAGTTGGTTTTGAAGACTTCCATTCTTGGCTTAAGAAATATATTTTATCCTAAGCGTGGTTGGTGAAGGGTCAGGGATATGTGTGTAGGAAACATTATATGACAACACATTGTGTACTATTCTCAGCTATGTCAACATTAATATTGCCTAACAATATTAGTTTTCCCTTAGTAGAATATTTTAATAACATATTGTATCAAGAATAAAGGAAGTTTGTATCAAGATTAAAGGAAGTTACTGATATCTTTGCGTCTAAGGGTCTGCAAATAAAACAAGTAATCATTTTATTAGATATATTCTTTATTCGCAGTAATCATATTTAAATAATTTGTACGACGGAGATCTTTAAAAAAATTAAAGATGCGTATGCGTCTAGTTACTACTAAAAACAATTTCGTCAGTCTGACTGTCTCCAGGTAGGTTGTTAAGGGTTAACTTTATAATCTATTTCAATATCTATGTGGATACTCTATCAGAATACTATACTTTATTAAGAATTGACATGGCCTTAAGGAAACAAAAACTTTTCCTCCATTGTTACATATATTTTATTATGTTTTGTTGTAACAACGATCTGATAATAGAAGTAGGGTTGAAAAGGGAGTAGGTAATAGTATGGACTGTTACTTTCCTTGAAATTTTTACAACATTAAGAATAATGTTATTTTATTTTTCTGGGAGTTACTGCATAGGTAGGTACGTAAATAACATAACTTTATTAGTTTGTAGCACGTGTTCTAGAAGTTAGTTTTATCCGTCTTCTAGAATTCTTTAATATTGTTTTGATCCCACTTGGACCGTCACTTTTTTTAAATTAAAACAAACTTAATGTTTTTTTTTTATAAAAGGATACGGCAGTTTGACTTCATCTCGCCTGATGGTAAGATATAGGCAAAGTCTCGGAAAGAGGGTCACCATCATAAACATGTACCATGTTAACAATGGTCTCACTTAGCTTGACGGCCTTATCAGATGCCTTTTCACACCCCGCCTTAAGGACCCGGGACTGTAAGAAGAAGGTAACGCGAGAGCTGACAGGGATTTCCAGTTCTTAAGTGTGCGGCATAGGAATGATTCACTGAACCGCTTGATTCTAGAAGGTATATTCTGCACCGTATGCGGGTGACATGTAACCACTGCACGTATTGTGCTGTGGAGGAAAGGAGACGGTGGAACTAACTGTAAGAGCTCATCCAGAACATTCACCATGGTAGAGACGGTAAAATACTGCCAGAGACGCAACATGTCTACGCATGTGCACAGGCTCGAGGGTGTTCGTGATCTCAAGATTCCCAATAATGCGGACCGCACATCACTGTAACCTGTCAAAAGCATCTAGTAACTACTTTGCGGAGCGATGGTAAATGTAGATGATAATCCAACCACAAGAAAGTAGCCTACCTTATAGCCTCGTTTAAAGCAGGTCTACCGGCTTAGATTTAAAGGTTGTAAAGAGGGTATTGTTAAGGCCTCATTCTAATTCCTCAATTTACTTACACAGCTATTGGTTTATGGAATTCTTATACCTACTATTTTAACTAAAAGGTATTCAATCAATCAATTAGCTTAATATAGCTCCCTGCTGAAAGTGCGCCACTCTCAAGGATTGAAAGTCAGGTTAATCTAAATATAGCAAAATGAACGATGAATTTCGGGTCATCGTAAATAACGCACGGATAAACAAACCAGTTCATAAGGATTATTCACCACGAATCCTCATTACAGCCGGAATTAACTTAGCTGCAATTGATTTCAGAGGTTTCTAACCAACAACTGTTTGTTTTGACTGTAGTTAATAGCAGTGGAGGTATTAGAAACGTAATTGTTTCGACGAAATCAAACTTTGGATTGGTACTAAACAGTACCTATTCGAAGTGTAATCAAATGAAGTGAGAGATACCTTTATTATTTTGAAACGTGAAATTTTTAATATTATTGTATTTTCGGTATTGTTAGATAGAATCTGATGATCAATAATATGATTTACAGAAATGAGCTTTAGATTTTACGTTAATCTTAGTTAAGTCTCATAAATACAAAACCACATTATGATATACCTAATTCAATACAGCATACAATGCAATGCTGTCAGCTTTCTTGAAAACCTTCAGTTAACGGCAACGGGGAGAAATTCTTCGACTCCTGAAACTGAAGAATTGTATTTATCTTTTTTGAACATTTCAATATTGCATTTACAGATAAATAAATTTTGTAGGTAGGCATTATTGTTGTACCTATGTGGAGTAAATTAACTTATAAATCCAATAGCGATTGTACTTTTATAAATTATTTTTGATGTGTCCTCGCTGAGAGTTTTGGTACACTGTCCACTTTGATAAGTTCCATTAGGATTTACGTCCGTCTATTTAGAACTTCGTGGAAATTGGAACATTTAGAGTTTTGTCCATTACATAACAATTTCACTTTTGGGATGCTCGGACTTCTGAATATATCTAGGTATAGTTATGTGAACATGGTAAATGTAAGCAGTATACCTAGTTATGGCAATAATAATTCAAAAATTAGGACTTACATTATAAAAATATTTGTCGATATTTATTATGAAAGTTTTCCTTCACCGATTATTTCCTCTTTATGTCAGTAGAACCATTGATCAGTACCAGTGATGGTACTACTGACACACGTATACGTTATAAGTCTTATTAAAAGAATACAATATAATTATTCCATTCTGTGTTTACTCGCTGAAGTACTATTGATGGTACTACTGACAATATAATTACATAGTTAACGTACCATTAATACAAACAATGGTGCCAGTTCTCTTGCTACAAACTTCACAAAACCATACTAAAAATCACTAAAATTAAGTAAGATTATGTCAGAGACGTCAATTTAGTGCTTGTCAAACTCAATCTTAGTGATGACTTGAATTTTGAAAGGTTTTATACTTTTTGTTGGCAGGTTTGGTTGAACTCATCCTTGCTCACATACTTTTATCATTTAGTGTAACTCTATATGAGGTACTGTAGTTTAAAATCTGGTGTTTTGATATTATGGAGTTTTGGAGCTTGATATGCGATCGAGGCTCTCTTCTAGGGTAGGCAGGTCATACGACAGTCAGTCTCAAAAAATACGTATGAGTCAAATCAAAACTATAACCAGGAGTAAGAGGATACCGAACTCTGAAGTGAAGTCTGGGATGCAACCGGTTACAACCCTGAGATGATGATGGAATCAATCAATCTATAAGTCTACCTCATTCCACTGCTGGACATAAGCCTCTCCCAATGTGATGATGGGATGAATGGTCTAAAATCTGAATGATTTGATTATGGTGAGTACCTACAAAGCCATTTTATAAATCAATTTTCTTACCAATAAATTCACGTTGAATGAAAAAGTATCATGGTTTTATTATTTAACTTTGTAAACACTGAATCTTTAAAGACTCAAGGCGTCGACAGTTTTATTGCCAATTAAAGTTTCAGAAGACACCAAAACGTAGTCTTACACCGGTATTTTTCTGTCGCAGCTTTAAAAGTTTTCACCGAGGGAGCCTCAATCTCAAGCTATATCTTTTACCGGTATCTCTTGGGAATCGTTGCACCGGCAATATTTTCAATGATTGTAAGCTCTAAAATATAGAAAACTTAATTAAATACGTAGAAACAATGACAGGAAAAATTTAGATTTAATTTAATGTTTAAACCCTTTGGGCTATGTATGTCTAATACGCAGTTCACCTAGATCACGTTATGTCTAAATGTCATTTTCAATAGCTTTTAGCCTGAGTGGTCGTAAACCTATAGCGCTCTTTGCCAATTTCGCCGAAGGACTTATTCGACAAATGCCTAAATCTCAGTTCACTTAGCTCGCGTTACGTCTAAATGTCATTTTCATAAATTACATAATTAAAATGATAATTATATGTGTGTAATAAATGTGCGATGTATGTATGCTGTTTACTGGTCATTCATTTAAATATAGGTTTCAATTTAAGCATCATTTTTAAAGGACTAGTGTTTTACTCTCTGATGGCCTTCCTTTCCTCGCTGTTGAACTGTAATGCAGTAGGTCTATGACTCTTTTTGTCTTCCTCTGTTCTAACCTATATCGCAGTAGGCCTAACTAGCGTTATGCCTACATAACCTTTTGACTAGACATAACGCGAGCTAGGTGAACTGCGTATTAGACATACATAGCGCAAAGGGTTTTAATGAGTACAGAAGAAGATACCTATTTGATATTTTCTAAATTTTACGCGAATGTCACTCATTGAAATAAAACCACTTTTTACGGATTCTATCGCGATATATATGTTATTATTTACTTTTAAAACAGACGGCGACGTTTCGGCTGCGAAGTCTAAGATCATGACTGCTAAAAAGCAGCCGAACCGTCTGTTTTAAAAGTAAATAATAACAAATAGGTACATCGCGATAGAATCCGTAAAAGTGGTTTTATTTCAAAGATACCTATTATTTATTTACTATGCAGTGTATAAATTTATACATGGCATTTACTGCTGCCCATAGAATTTCAAGTTTTTTTAGTGTCATATTAAAGTTTTAATAACATAATAATTAGTATATTGGTACTTACATTGCCTTATTTCTCTGAAGTGCGACGGTGGAAAGGAATAATAAAAATGTACAATAAAAATCTCACAACAATTTGTATCATAACTTTATTTACGTATCCCATTTAAGATTTACATTAAATACAATAATAAATTATGAAAAATTAAAAATAAAACAACAATCTCGTGTCACTGTACATTTATATTTAAAGAGATGATGTCGTGCAAAGAATTGACGTTACCTTAAGTGAAAACACAGCCATAGATTAACGCCTATTTATTAAAACTATGAAATATTTATAGATAGAACTAATTAACGCTCAGAAGCTAGAAACTTATCTTCCTGACTACGGACGTGAATACACATGACTACAGTTCAAAGAAAACATTAATAATACTTGAAATCTTCCGAGTAGGACATCACACAAATATATTTTTATTTACATCATGACGGCATTGAGTATTCTCACTTTTACGTAACAGTTTGAGTCTTATGGAGATATACACATTCGTACAATAAGCATGATTAAAATTTCTAGATTATTCAAATAATACAGTTATAACATAAATTTTAATTTTTAACCTACAAAACTTTTAAAGGGCTGACCCGATTCTCATCAAACATATCTTAGAACATTTGCACACAAGTCACCTTTAACACAAAAAAAAACTAAATTGAAATCGCTTCATCCTTCCGGGAGCTATGATGCCATAGACAGACAGACAGACAGACAGACACGTCAAGCTTATAACAGCCCTCTCTTTGCATCTGAGGTTAAAAATAGAAATTGAGGTAACCTTGGTGTTGTGATCTTTTATGAAAAGAAAACAAGCCACCACTGTACTTCACTGAGGTAAAACAAAATTGAAGTGTGCCTTGGTAATACCGGTACGCTACAAAATTCTTTAATTTTCTCTTATTTTGTCAAATGGTTTTATTCAATAAACAAATTTTTTACAATAAAATCGTGTTTTTTAACAATTTTCTAGTGTGAATCTCTGTGACAAAAAATATTCTTACAATCTCTAACGAACACCATAAAATTAAATAAAACCGTAGTCAGGTTTCACAAGAAATACTTAATACACAAAAACAAAATTGCTTTACAACTTATTTTTATTATATTTAGTTAGGTATCTATCAACAAATTTTACACATTTTTGATGTTTTGACTTACGTTTCTGAAACGTACAAAAAATAATATTCTCCTTGATACACACACGAATTGCCGTATTCATATTTTAAGTCTTAATATTTTTGCCTACAGGATTTTATACTACACTTTATAATTATAATTTTGTTCATTGTTCGTATATATTTATTTTAACACAAATATTTGCGATGTTATAACTTCTATTTTTTTTATGAATCAAAGCCTTTGAGTATTTAACACGGCAGATGCGATACGTGCGTGTTTTCCTCTTGCCAACTTACAAGACAATTGGGCGGATCGGTGTAGTAGGTGAAAAATCTGGTGACGGAACTTACCTATATGAAATTTCTGTTCATAAGTGTACTTCGACCCTTGCCAAAACGGAAGAGGCTTCCTTCCCGCCACGGTTAGTGAAGGCATTTCCTTAGGTTAGATACTCAAAAATCACCATTTTATACATAAACCCAAAAACAGTTGATCGATTTATTGCAATCATAAGATTGTTAATCCTTATAAGAAAAGAACAACTACAACATTTAAATCAATTGCATTAATTTATTTACCATGCTTACCCTCTGACTTATTCTTCAGAAAACCTATGATATAGTACGGTACATTCATAAACACTTCCGTATTTTTACCACGATTTACTTATTTGAAAATAATAGGTGTAACTTCATCAAAAATGTACAGTTTTGTATTAGCTAGGTCTGACGCACAAAGTAACAGGATATTTCTGTGTATAAAATTATAGTCTTCTGATACAATTAAAACTGAGTATTTAATTAAAAAAAATAAAGCCTTAAGATAAAATTAGTATCATTAATTTTATCCTCCATCCTCCGAACCTCATTCGCAACTCATTTGGGGTCTGCTCTCAGTCTAACTAACAAACAACTGAATTATTGATATTGTCTGAAAAGCAATTATTATATGACCATTACAATGCACTGGCGATATCAAAGTTATTAATTAGACCAGTAAACCTCTTAAGACTCCAACTACCCGTAAAAATGTCACAAAAGACGATCTAACAGTAACCAGAACTAGAGTTATAGCGTTTTCGTGCCTCGTACAATCATAGTATACCTTCGATTTCTTCAAAAAGTAGGTACCTTCATTCTCTTCTACTCTATAAAAGTCTAGATATTTAAAATAAACTCACACTCAATATGGAAATATATTATAAAGTGCTGACGTTCTTATACATATGTTTACCAAAATTATAAAAAAGTCCTTTAGATATAATATCCTGTTACTGAATTTGTCAAAAGCCTGACTTGTTTACTTGTATACATAGTTATTTTTTATGTATTTCAATACAGGCCGTTTTGGATAATATCTACACTTAAAACTAATATCACCGGACAATATTTCACACCGAATCTCATAAGCTCGTAAACTTTGATATTTCATTAAAAGTCAGTAATATAATAATTGATGCTATTAACACGACTGTATTGACTACTTTTGTACCTGCAACAAAAAAGTTCTGTATTAGAAAATTGGCTTTCATTATTTCTCTCAACATTAGAGTGCACGAGCCCGCGCCTGTCAAGTCTTGTCGTATATTTTTCAAGATTGGCGTGCTAAAGCGCTCACGTTTCGTAAATTCCTGCAGTAAAAATACCCCTGTTACCGCTAGAGGCGTAACGTAACGACTCCCTTGGCTCATGGATATTATAAGTAAACCGTCAGTAAGCAGTGCAGGAAATGCATGATGCATAAGCTATTTGTAGTGAGCATCAGGAAGTCCTGTGTCCAGAATGCTTTTAATATTTATAATTTACATTGTTAATTTATAATTCACAGTGTTGTTTGCCTATCTCGAAGGGGTTATCTTCTCTCTCAAACAATGGGGGAGGCATGACCTTAGGATAATAGGAACGATAATAAATGATGTGATTAAAAACAAAATATTCTTCTTATTCTTTAACATATATGTTCTGTCTAGCTAAAACCGCTTTTATACCAGGCTACATAAAGCATCTCGGCTGAGGCAATAAATCTAGTATACCAAAATTTCAACAATCTCATCTTGATAAATTCCTGTTCAAAATTTAGCACTAGCCAAGACAATAGCACAGAATACATAAATGTACTATAATAGCCAGTATGTGGTCAAAATTGAAACATCGAAAAAGGTAGTCGATGATTATAAAGTTCGGTGGAGATTTCTAGCTTATAATACAAATACTCTATTAAAATGAGATCAAACATACATATATACTTGCAATGTCAAAAGTGTATGTTTGTTCTTATTCTTAGCAGCGTTTGCCTTTTTGGGATCTTCCTTCTTTGTATATTTATGTATAATCTTACTTATAGCAAATATTAGCCAAAAATGTTTTTACGAATTATGATACTATATTTCATATAGGTACCAAATTAATACCATTGTTTATTTTTTGTTACTCGCGCAACGATAAATTATTACGAAACATAAACGATAGAAACAAACAGTATGAACTAGTGTACATAATTTTCATGATAGAATTACTACCAAAACTATAGATGAGTTAAATATTATTCGCATTTATCAGCTGAATGCACTACTATTTAAGCTAAAACAGCCTTCGGTTAACACCAGTACCACAACCGTCATTCACACTAGAAACCGCAAAACAAATTAATATTAAATATCTGTTGCTATGATATGCGTTCCGCAAACCAACGTTAGCAAAGCTCGAGCAGAGCTGGAAATAACTAAATGAGGACAATAACGAGATGAATAGGTAACAGAGTTTGTGACGAATTCATAATCAAATGTTTATTATATAGCCAGAAGGGGAGGTTATGTCGGACTCGAACTGGCTAAAACCGTACACCGACTGGAATCGTGGGGCTAGGCTCCGGCCGACGGTAAGGTTGTCTTTGACATATGCGTCGCCGTCGCTTTCCCAGGGCCATACCTTACAGTCTGGCCCTCCTCGGGAGGGGGGACAACGGTGTCCCCGACTCGCCCTACTTCTGCTGGGGTGACAAGCGGCTCCACTCGTCAAGCCCTCAACGCCCGAGTTACCTAAGTACGCGGGCGGCGCGATCTGCGAGTCTCGTTCGCGCCGCTGCTTCCGTTCCGCCGTCTCATTCACGACCATCACTTGCTCGGATAAACTCAATGCATGGCTTTTTAGTTTTGTGCTACCTTCATGCATTTTCACGAATACCAGTACGATAATTAAAAATAATTATGAATTTAACACAAAAATCATTTACCAATTCAAATGGGCAACATGTGATTGCATCCTTAACTGACCTAATTTATTAACCTATGACGTGCAGTTATCGCCTATTCCTACTTAAGTTGTGATTGAGTGGTTAATGAGTGGGGGTTGAGCATTATCAGAAAATGATCGATTAGTGGCCGTGGCCAAGTTTTGGTCTGATAAAATCTGGGAATACGTAGCCATTGACGCGAAGAAGAGCGCTTGGGAACAAAATCGTGGAGCATTCATACAGTCGTAAAAACAGATCCCCTTTTTGATACAAAGAAATAAAATTTTATTATATTATACAATGTTTGTGTATAATACACATTTTAACACTAAGAGTACCTACGAGCATATAAATAAAAATATAGACGGTGGAAAGAAAATAAGAAATCAAACAAATCGAACAGACATAGTTTTAAATTAAGTGAAAGACATTGATAACTCGGAAGGGTGTTAAAGACACATACATCAGTTTGATTATATGTACAAAGAGTGTGGTGTGGTAACAATCAGTGAGATAGTTCAAGTAATACCAGTCAACCTGAGCCATTTCCACTACGTGCATCTTTAACGAAATCACCGTCGACAACAGCATCACTCCTTCCATCGCTGCTATCATCCCCAGTGAGTGAACTGGGACTTGCAATCGTAGTCACACGTATTCTATCAGTATCAGAGGTTCGTCTAATGAAACTGAATCTATCGTTCTTGAGATAGAAATTGAATTTTAAGAAGCACAATCTAAACCCATACTACAGACGGTGAGATGGTGCTGTAGATACCTTATGAACGTTATGTAAACGGCCAATAATAAGCTTCAAAAATTATTCCTAATAGTCATTGTATAGTTAGCATATTAAGTGTTTTTTAAAATTTCGTTCAAATATTTAGGCGGAGTAATCAAAAATCCACATTTAAAAATGATTGAAAAAGCAGTCCTTGGTTCCAACAGTTCGTAAGAGTGTTGGTTGATGACTCTACCGTGGGTCGCCTTAAAAACGGATGTATGTAGAAAGGAAATATTAATAAAATTGTTTCAGGTGTGGCTCAGTGGCTCAATTAGGTAAAACATTCCCTCTGTAAGGGAAAGGTCGCGGGTTTAAGCCTCGTCTGAGCAATTCATTTTTTCTGATGTAATTGAATTGTTTAATTAGCAAACTAAATGCTTAAAAAATCATTCAAATCTTTTGAAATTCATGCCAGATTTAGTTCAATTTATTGTGGTTAAATAGACTTCACCAGATCGTGGAATAACTGAAAACTATTTATGGACGCGATAGTATGTAACAAATATGTAAAAAAGACTAAATTTCTACTTACCACTATTGTTATTAGACACATATTTAGAGAGCAGCGTACGAGAATGTATTGTGATTATCGTATCTACGTCTCGTATAACTGGGGGCTCGACTAGGAGGATGGACTCGCAGCGCACACGCATTGCTCCGCTGGCTGTGCTTGGCACACGAAGGCGCAGGACGCGCCACGACCGACGGAGACCACCTGGCTGGTGGCCTGTCACCTCCGTTTTTTGCCATGCCTCTGGCTGAAAGAAAAAATATATTATATTATTTTTGTATTACCTGATCGTACCTGATGCAAGAGTCCGGATCGTTGATTGGCTACTGTTAGATTATTAAATGAAATTATTTTTTTTCTATCACACAAAATACCAGATATACAGGTATAGTTAATGGTCTTGGAAAGGTGCCATGAAATGACGCATTGACTGATAAAATTACAGTTGCTAAATTACTTCAAGCATTGAAGCGGACATTGTGTTTACGGTACATTTGATAATTAAATTAATTAAATTAGGTGTGATGTTTATTATTTTTTTTCTATCACACAAAATACCAGATATACAGGTATAGTTAATGGTCTTGGAAAGGTGCCATGAAATGACGCATTGACTGATAAAATTACAGTTGCTAAATTACTTCAAGCATTGAAGCTGACATTGTGTTTACGGTACATTTGATAATTAAATTAATTAAATTAGGTGTGATGCATCGGAAATGTCAAGCCAGCATTTTAAACCATTATAAAAATAAATATGCATAGACCTCTTACTGTGGAAAATAAAATACTTCTCTATGATTTACTAAAGCAGTAAAAGCTTTTAGCAGGGCACGCGGACATTTTAAAATTTTTACTTTGTACACATTTTTAAATTAAATAATATATAAGCCCAATTTCACGAACATTGAATTTTCTGTGTCCATTACTTTGTAATTGAGATGAATGTGTTGACATTTATCAAAAGTTAGCCGTACGGAACGATGGTATCTACTCAATATTTGTTTTGATAGCACAGTATTGATGGTTTTAGATAATAATAATAATAATCTTTATTGATATTTAAAAATATTATACAAGTCCAAATCCCTACACACACACAGGTATAAAAACAAAGTATCTGTATATATCTGACCCATGGTTTTATAACACTTTTCTTATCTGCACCGACTAATTTATCTATATTTTAGATTAAGAAGTCTGGAGTCCTTGTCCTTCAGGATTCTTAATCAATCAGACCTTTACTAGTACTATCATTTACTTAGTACCGCAAGTCACCAAGTGAACAATGTAATCCTAATGGTAATCGGTTAACATTGTCATCAATTAGTGAGATTAGTGGTGGTAGGTGTTGATTAGTGAAGATACTAATCAACACATATGGAATAATATTCAACATAGTATAACCTATCATAAAAAAAAGATTATGATCATGAAAGTTACTCAAAATATACCTAAGTGAAGTGTTCGCACATTGTAGGATACTTACGCTAATTATAAACATTTTAGGTTTACTACTGAATAAATGAAAAGCATTTTAGCAAAATATACTGGGCGTTTTAAAAGGCCATTAGCGAAGATTTAAAGAGTACCTCTGCTGCTTAGAGTCGCTTAACAATGAGCCAGCGTAATGGCAAACAATGCACAAGTACTTTGGACAAAGGCAGTTCCAAGTGGGAAGTCATAATAATAACTACCTGAATCATGCATATGATTAAATTAATAATAAATAAATAATGCTAGGTAAGTTTTATCAAGAAAAGTTTTCTAATATAGTATCTTTGAACCAGTGAATACAGTTTTCATTTTTAAACACACTAATTAATTTCAGTATTATAACTACGTTATAATATGCTTACTAAATATACAATATATACAAAAATGAGAAAAAAGAAACAGGGCTGGAAGAGACTGTAACTTTAGGCATCGTAGAATTCCTCCCCATCAGTGAATTGGATTAAATAATATATTCATTCAATTCGTTACTATTATATGTACATTGGCACCTCATAAAGAATTTTGGTATTCAATTCCAATATATATATATGCCATAACAGTAGCAGCAATACTTCAATATTGAGGTTTAATCAGACCAAAAGTTGGCGAAAACATTTCTCTTAGATATTTTATTTTACGTTCATTATGCTTGTTCCTTCTTGAAAAAAGAACTTTTAACATTTTGAACATATTAAATGATAACCGTTTCATTTTTATATATTGAATATTAAAATTGCAGGCAAATGCACTAGCTACCCTAATAGGCTTATAGATATAATGTGCTATATAGGTAGTCTGCAACGTGCAATCATGTACTCATAGCTGTAGGTTTCATCTGGATCAATTTAGTATAATACCAGATATGAAATTCTGCAATTACAAAGGCAGAATTTCAAATTGTATACAGCTTGTCTGTTCTCGGAATACTGGGTAATTGGTTAGCCTGGTAATATTATACATTATGATACAAAAAGTGAATAAATGGAACAGATAAAAATAACAAAAGATATTATTGGTTCAATGTAAAGAAAATTCTGCTAAGCCTCTTAGCTTTCAGCGCTTCGTAACATCCACATTCTAACTCATATGAATGATACTATCAATTTTGTACTTTTGTGTGCAACAACAATAAAATTCTGTTTGAAATTTGATATCGCTCCGACACCATGATCCGCGAAGTCACCGCGATTATGGCTGCTGAAAAGCAGCCGAAACATCGGCATAAAAGTAAATAATAACAAATATAATCCGTAAAAAGTGGTTTTATTTCAATGAGTGACATTCGCGTAAACTTTCGAAATCGGTTCAATAATTTTAGTACTTATCTTTAACTTTGTCACAGGCAAAACATAACAAAAAATTATTTACTATCGTTCATAATATATTCTATTTACTAAGAATATAATCCATTACACCAAAAATGCAGAAAATATTACAAAAACAAATACTGATGCTCCCTTGTTGGGAAAGATAATTACGAGAGGAGTAATCATTCTTAAGTGCCTATAAAACAAGCATCCCATAAGTAGAACAGGGGAAGCAATATTAGTTTTTTAACGTGCGCAAAATCCCCATAGAGTAGAACCGACTAAAACGCACACCGTCTGTGGGTCGTAGAATGCCAGAGATCAGTTTGTCATATAAATTTCTCGCACCCCATTCAATCCAGGGCCATGTCTATCGAGCTGGCCCTCTTTATGTGTGGGGACCACTAGGTCCTCATCTAGCCTTCGGGTATAGGGAGGCGCATATTGTGCCGCCATTAGTTTGCTCCTGATAGGCTCGCGCTTATGAGTTTTGAGAAACAATAGTAGTAAATAATTTAATAGCTTTTCAAAATGATGTTTCTTTTTACAACTCAGACTGACCGAATGTTCGTAATGATAAACAATTAGTTATTTGTTCGATGGATCTAAAGTGTACAGCAATTGTGTTCAGAATTTACGATACAAACTGTGTTAGTAAACGAAGCAAAATAAGTTTACTGGCTTAAAGTGAGGGTTTGTACAAAAGCTCGAAGTTTGGTGCCGGAAAATTTGAGATCACTAAATATAAATTTCGAATGCAGATGGCGGAAGATCGAAACGCTCTGCCGCAAATCGAGCGCGGTGTCTACAGTAAACTATTAGAAAGCTACTTTATTGTGTGCAATAAGCTGCAAACTCAATCTTGACTGATATCTTGCAAGATTAAAAAAGTGTGGTTTCATCAAAGGCTTTGACGTCATTATTCATTCATTCATTCATTAGTTAATTTATCGTTGAATTTTGAGCTCAATACAAGCTGGTACTGTACAAATTAACAAAACTCAATTGAAAATAGTTTCAAAATTGTTTGTTGATTTTGGAACTAAATGAGTAAATGAATAAAAAGACAATCGATAAGTGAAAGCAATACAATTAAAGTATAAGAATATACTTGAAAATGATAAGGCAGTAAACCTAAGTTATGATTAAAACTATTTAATATTTCAGTATACAAACCTTTTGTAGCTCTTCGTCGATGTACCAATTAATTTCTGCTGGTGGCAACGAGAAGTCAGACGAGCAGTTCAGGAATATTTGATCTCCTGGCTTTAATACCTTCTGGGCGCCAATTATCATAGGACCCGCCTCCGGCATAGCTAAACACAAAATAGATTTGCATATATTGCACAAGTTACTCCAAGGTGTCTAAATTTGTAACCATATTACACTATCTGAATATATTTATAAAGTTTATAAAATGCCACAGGGATTCAAGTATCTCAAAGCCTTTGCAATCACAGACCGGAATGCTAAACTTAATTAAAAGCCTTAAATTCGAGCTGTGGAGTTGCGCCATTGTTAAGCTAAGGCTATATTGATGTCGGCGGCTGGTGGATTGTACTGTTCAGATAATTGAGCCAATAAAACTTGTGATTTCAAGAGGCAAATGCGGCACGGCCATTATCAAAGGCTTACCGTAGATGCACTTAATTTCATTTAATGCAACCATTGTATTGTAAAGTGCGCCTCCCCATAACCGGGGCTAGATGGGGACATTTTGGTCCCCACAACCCGAAGGGGGCCATCTCGAAAGAGATGGTCCTGGGTCTGTCGGGGTGCGAGAGATATGCTTTTGGCAATCTCACCTCCGGCAACCAAGGACCCAAGTTTTAGTCGGTTCGAGTCCGACATAACCACCTCCGCCGGCTCTGTGGGGGTGGTATCCGTGGGGATTTATCGCACGATAAAAAAAAAAAAAAACCATTGTATTGTGCACCTCACTAAACTAAGCTATCTGTTAAATTTTAATATTCAAATTTCAAATGTCCAATATTATTTGACTGTGTATTAAATTTAGACTATAAATAGGTATGATCGTTACAAAATATAATTTGAATTTATAGTCGACAAAGGAGATACGGTCACGCTAAACTTTTAATTACAACTTTATATGAAAAAGCCGTATCTGCTTCGTTGATTATACTTAAACGTACGTTTGTTTTGATAAGACTGAGTTAGCAACAGCAGAATTGACACCATTATAGTGACATAATAGTGCTAATTCTGCTGTTACAAAACCATAATAGTTTTCATGAAATAATCAACACAATTGATATAAATTAAAAGTTAATTCAGAATTTGAGAGAGCACGAAGAGAAAATATTAACTAATAAGATAGCGGGGGTAGTATAATCAGAGTCAACTTTCTCACTTTTAATTAAAACAATTTCTACTATGTAAGGCAGTAGCGTAATGGTTAAGATTTTTTAACAATATCAGTAGGAATCTTAAAAATAGCTACTTCGAGTCTCAATATATATATATAAAAGTAAAACAATATAATAAATTAAAAGAGTCAGCACATACTTCATAGTATTAACCATCACTCTTAGGAATATGCAAAAAATAAGTAGGAAAACTAATAATATTACTATTTTACAACTGAAAGTAAACAATTTTTACAAGCCTTGCCCATAAAAGCAAGACCAAATTTTTGTACTGTAATATTTTTATGGTTAAATGCCTCTCGAAAAACAACTCAGCAAAGTTTCCACTCGCATTTTGCTAGATATTAAAAGTCTATTAAAGTATTTTAGGACTTTAGTTAGAATAATTAATTAAGTACAGTCAGCGCCAGAAGAAGTCTCAAAATGATCTTAAAATTCTCGTATTAAGATCAAATCAAACTGTTTTATTTATTTAAATGATATTTTTGTCCAAACTAAAGGTGACCAAATATCACAATAATCAGTCAACTGACAGGGGGTAAAAAAAATTAACATCATTTTGCTGCCAATTTGCTGACTGTACATGGTTGTCAATCTTATAAGTTATATTATAATAGTATACTAAGCTCATAAATTATCAAGGTAAATTCTGAAGGCGCAAGGAGAGAAGGAGATGAGATTCAAAACAATACTCTTCTCGGGGTCTGGGCTTGTTTTTCTACTTTTTATGATATTCCTAATATCTTGTTAGGTTTATTTTGTGTGATTATGGAAGTTCTGAAACGCTGAGAGGAAAGCCCGCGCCAGAATCTCAATCAATGAATGGCAGATGTACCAGCGACCAGGGCCTCGATTCTACTAAACCAAAACTATTGTCAAACCACAGAGATTTCAAAAAGCGGCAATACATTATAGACTTTAAATCGATGCATTTAAAGTTCAATATTAGTATCAATATACTTTTGTCATTTAATTTTGGACCTTAGTGTATAGAAATAAAGTCTAAACTTTAATGTCGCTTTTTTGCAATCTCTGTGGTAGTAGAATCGAGGCCCAGGTGAGGTTGACTCAGACCCCTTTTTTATTTATTTTTTCGAGCGTAATTCCCCTCGGGTACCTCCCCTGCCGGAGCTGGAAGGGGAGGTTATGTAGGACTCGAACCGACTAAAACCGCACGCCGACTGGTGCTAGGCCGGAGGTCGACATATCCCTCGCACCCCGGCTGACCCAGGGAACTCAGACCCCACAGATATCATAGGACCTCAGATTATAACTAGAATGAATCATACGTATAATATTCAGTTATTCTAGAATAAATTGTATAATGTTTGGTTATTTGTATAACAACTTTCAGATAATAACATTGAGTGATAATTCAGAACTGAATAATAAGTATTGTTAATATCGGTTAATGCCACTTGGCTTAGATGGCAAAATTCCCAAAATTAATGTATATAATGATTATTTCGATACAAGTTTGCATTGAGATAATAAATTATAAATTACCGAGGTAATAATAACGTTTCTATTGGTGTATAACAACAACAACATATTTTAACTTATAAAATATACCGTTATGTAATTGTAATAATTAGTCTTTGCAGTGAACGGAACAAACGCAATATCGTATTTCGTGTATTAATTTCTGATTCATGGAATATGGCAATCAAAATAATAGTATTGAACTTTGTGAGGATATTTTTCTACACTGATTTAACAATTTATAATGATAGTATTATTGGAAGGGTCCAAAAGCCTCATCAATGTTTCAAATAAATACTATATAAATATTTCAGTGTTTATTTATTTGAAACATTTTTATACGATAAGTTGCTAAGATCAGAAATGTAATAGGCTTGTGCACTAAGTTCTAGACTTCGCAGCGTGCCAAGTCTTACAGTTTAGTCCCAACTTTTTCATATTTGAACTATCAACTTATTCTTTACATATAAAAAGTTATTATATTAAATTGGTAGAACGTCCTTGGAATTTTTCTTAGGGCACCCCTGTAAGGCTTTAAATTTGTAACAAAGTCCCACGTTGTTTAAATTAAGCCTCCATTTAATGATATTCTCTACACGCGTGTACAATTTGTAAATTTCAGCGTGGGTTACATCTTCACTACTATCAGGTGATAAAAGTTTTCAACCATTTATATGGTAAATAGGCCGATACAGTCCTCCTCTGAAAAGTATAATAGCTTTTATATTAGATAGCAAAGGTCAAACTCATAATTTGGTGGATGTTTTACCTTAAAAATAAGCTTAAATATTTGAATGATCTATTTAAACATGATAGAATAAATAAGGATAATATAAACTTTGTTATAAGGAGATAAAGTTTAAATTTGAGTACCGGAGATAATAAAACAACTGGGGTCATTTCACGACCACACATTTGTAGATATTTTATCCTCATATTGCTTGGATATCGTAATACTGGAATATTTTGGGGATATTAAGGAAACCTTTATTTCTCATCCCGTCTATCCTGAGTAATATAAGCATATTTATTTTTATTTTATGTTCTTCAAACTATATAATATTCATTCGTTTATTTATATCAAAATAAAGTCGTGTAGGTATTCTAACCGCAATTAACATGTTGTTGAAACATCCGTTGTTTGCTTCGTCATGAGAAATGCTGAACCATAGCACATAATAGATAATAGTACTAGCGTAGCCTAGTACTACTAGCGTGACCATAGTGAGTTCATAAAATAACTAAAAGAAACTTTTCCTGAAATAGTCTGTCTGCTATTCTAGACTACCCTACCCTACCTATTCGTGTGTCAAATTTCATACAAACCCATTCAGCCGTTCTGACGTAATTCAATATTCACGTGCATTTATTTAATTAAAATGTATTTTTAGTAATATTTATCATCGAACTATCCTGTCCGAAAGAAGGTTCTATTAATACACCTAAAATTACGTAAGAATTATGGAAGTGCGCCGCATGGTTCCCCGGAGGGTAGAATTTGGACCACCCCATATCTTTCCATACGGTGTCGTACAAGAAGACTAAGGGATATGGCTGTTTAACATCAAACAGATATATACAGCCCAGACCTAACGTCAAGAGTCAACAATAGTGCCCAGAATATGGCAATAGGCTCACTCTCTATTACCTAGGAGTGGGACCAAATACAATTATTGGTGAAATGTGAGTCACCTATGCCTAGCCCTCCAGGGATAAAGATATGAATGATATGTGATGTATGTGAATAAATAATATTCATTTAACAATCGTAATAGCAATAGCAATTAGAGTGCTAACTATTTCTATCGATCCAAACTGTAGTGTATGTAAGTAGTGTAAGTATGTATCGTTACGAGTATGTATGTGTAACCATACCATTTTAGGATAATCTGACGTAGCATATCTGTAGATCTAAGAATGTTCGATTAATGTGAACACTAATAAAGAGAACGTTACTAAGTGCAGATGCGTTTCATTTATAACGACACCTCATGGCGACCCTGCCTTTTAAGGTCGCGCCGCGAATTCTTTGACCGTGAGTGAAATTTGGACAATACTAATGAGACTTTATAATTTCGGACTATTTTAAATTCGGTGTTTTCGTGTTGCTGTGTTCGCTGTTTTACCATGGGTACCACTCAATCCAAGGAGGAGACTATTATAGCGCAGACGGCTGCTGGTAATGGAAAAAATGACGCAACTTCTTCGGGCTACTCCAGCGTCAGTACCACAAATATTTTACTGACCCTGATTGTGATCGTCTTGTTGGCAGCGGTTTGCTATGCATTTTGCTCCCTTTACAAGAAGATGCATGTAAAGTGGATGGAGAGGCAAATGAACCGCAGGTCTCTACGTCGCAGGCAGGCCACCGCATTTTTCAACAAGCGTGCTTCCGATATTGGTGATGCTGAGATACCAGTGTAAGTGATAAAATCTCTAAACTCGCCCGAAAAGTAAATCCTCGCATACGGTTTGGCGCTATACAAAAGTTTCATACTCCGAAGTTCGTGTGTCGTGTAATACTCGTCTATGGACGGATACGTGTATATGTATAGTGGTACGTTTTATATGAGGAACTAATCCATACGGTGTGAACTATACGATAAGACTAATAATACATACCTACCTATCTACCTGAACTTTTGTGCAGTATTTCGGTACTTTTGAGTGACTCTACTTATTATAATAAATATATTTTTTTTTAAATAAACCATGTATAATTGTATTAACGCAAGTAAGTAAGTAGTAAGTTTTATTTTAGGGATATGTAAGAGCTCGTAAATCGTGCACGGCCGCTCACCGAACTTGATACCCGGTGACGTATATGGAATGTTTTCGCATTGCTTTCTATATTTGGCAGATAGTTGTAAGAATTTAGTAGTTGCTAGGATGATGTCATTACATTCTTTATTTTATTTTTAGACTATGGCTGATGATTTTACTAAAATATATAATGAGTTAGTGGATATTCGTAAATATTTAATAAAGAAAGGAAAAAGTAGGTTTACGGGATCTATTGCGATAAATAAATTAGAAGAGGCCAAGGTTTTATTTGATAATTCGCAATTATTATTTTCTAACTTATCGCATGATCTTAAGCCTGATTTAGTGGCGCAGTTGTCCACAACCTTTGATTATATTAAGAGTGAATTTTTAAGGATATCTGAGCTGTGTGTTTCGCCCTCTGGTAAAATAACTATAGCCAAAATGGAATTCGACATTCGAACGGCGTGTAATTTAATTCCCCTTTTAGATAATAAGGAGGAGACAACGAAACGATTGATTGATGCTGTAGAAATGTATGCGGATATGTTAGACGACTCTGGGAAAAAACTTTTAATAAAATTCGTGATTAAGGGTCGGCTTTCCGAAAACGCTAAGTTACGTTTGTCGGAAGGTTATAATAAGGTTTCTGATTTAGTACAGGATTTAAGGAAACATTTATTAACGACTAAATCTTTTACAGCTATTCAGTCCCGCCTTCAAAATACGAACCAAGGTTTTAGATCAATTGACGAGTATGGTTCTGAAATAGAACAACTTTTCACCGATTTAACCATCTCGCAGGCGGACGGAGATTCGTCAAAGTTCGCTGTTCTAAAGCCATTAAACGAAAAAATGGCAATTAAAAAATTTTCAGATGGGTTAAAAAATTATAGGCTGAGCACCATCGTGGCCGCTCGCAACTATAGCAGTCTCAAGGACGCCATACAAGGTGCTAAGGACGAGGAGGTGTCAACGCCTTCTACGTCTGCTAAGGCGGACGTTATGCAGTACTCAAGAAGAGATCGAGGTAGGTTTAGGCCTTCTTCAGGACCAAGGGGTCAAGGTCAACGTGGCCGCAATTATAATTCTTTTAATAATTATTCCCGTCGTGGTTACGGAAGATCTTTTCAAAATTCTAACCGCGGTAGACCTTTCTCTCAGACGAATTTTAACAATGGGCGATATAATCATCGCGGTAATACGAGTAGACGAGGAAATAATTACAATCGTAGTAACATTTTTTCAGCGCAGCCTATGCAACCCGCGCAATCATCGGCGCAAGGAGTTGTTTCCCAGAATTGTAATGAAAATAATAATGCCCAAAATATGAATAATAAGCAGTTTTTTCGATTTTAATAATTATATATTGGCTTGTAAGGGACGATGTCAATTTGTGACATTTTATTCAAATAATAGAAAATATTCATTTTTAGTAGATACGGGTGCGTCAATATCAATAATTAAGAAAGATGAGTTATCAGATTCGATGAGAATATGTTATGAAAGCACTACAATAAACGGCATAGGAGGACAAATCAACTCTTTAGGATATGTAACCTTGGAACTTGTTTCTGAAAATAATGACACGTTTTCTCATAAATTTTATGTTTTTGAAAATTTACCCTTCAAGGCAACTGGTATTTTAGGCTTAGATTTTCTTTCTACTTATGGCTGTAATATCGATTTGTCTTCCAACATGTTAGTAATTAATAATGCCGGTAACTTAATTTATTTGCCTATCTCGGCTACACCTGATTTTACTTCTAGTAATAATAATAATTGTCTTGTATTACCGGCCCGGAGTGAATCTATCCATTACGTAAATTTAGGCACTTCTGATGTGGTTGATGATTATATTGTTTGTGCGAGAGAGTTAGAGAAGGATGTTTTTCTAGCAGGCACTATAGTTAGACCTAAAAATGGTAGAATTCCGATTAAAATACTTAACATAAGAGATGAAGAAGTTAAGCTAATAAATTTTGTCCCAGAAATTAATTTGTTAAGTGAGTATGAAACACTTTCATTTGATAAAATTAAGCCTAATGTTAATAGGGCTGAAGTTTTACTCTCTTCATTGAAATTAAATCATCTCAATTTAGAAGAAAAATGTTCTATTGGAACAATTTGCTCAAAATATTCTGATGTGTTTTTTCTACCAGGAGATAAGCTGACTACAACTAATGTTTACGAACAATCTATAATACTTAAACCAAATGTTAGTCCTACCTATGTTAAGCCTTATAGATTGCCTCAATCGTTAAAACCCGAAATTGATAATCAGATTAAAGAAATGTTAAAGAACGACATTATAGAAGAGTCTTCAAGCGAATGGAACAGTCCAGTGCTACTTGTTCCTAAAAAATCTGAGGGTTGTAAAAAATGGCGTTTGGTAGTCGACTATAGAAAACTTAATGATGTGATTGTCGATGATAAGTTTCCACTACCAAACATCACTGACATCTTAGACTCACTTTCAGGTTCCATGTATTTTACTCATTTGGACTTAAATCAAGGTTATTTTCAAGTCAGTTTATCCCCGGATAGTCGTAAATATACTGCTTTTAGCACGAGTACGGGTCAATATCATTTGAAACGTCTTCCCATGGGACTTAAAACTTCTTGTAGTAACTTTAGTAGAGTGATGTCAATAGCTATGTCTGGTCTGACGTATGACAAATGTTTTGTATATCTTGATGACCTTATTATTTTTGGGCGAAATCTAAATTCTCATAATAAAAATTTGATTGATGTACTCGAAAGGTTAAGAAAAGTAAATTTAAAATTGAACCCAAGTAAATGCCAATTCTTAAAAAAGGAAATACTATATCTTGGGCATTTAGTTTCGGCTGATGGAGTGTTACCTGATCCAGAAAAGACAATAGTTTTACAAAATTATCCTGAACCTAAAAATGTAGATGAAGTAAAACGCTTTGTAGCTTTCTGCAATTACTATCGTAAATTCGTACCATCTTTTGCTGAAATAACATTACCTTTAAATCGTTTATGCAGAAAGAATGTAGTTTTTAATTGGACAAAGGAATGTCAAAATTCTTTCGAATTCTTAAAACAAAAGTTGATTAGCCCACCTATACTTCAGTACCCAGATTTTTCTGATTCTAATGAATTTATTTTACAGACTGACGCGTCAGGTGTAGCTATTGGCGCAGTTTTATGCAACAAGGACTTAAGACCCGTAGCATATGCTAGTAGGCCGTTAAATAAGGCAGAATTAAACTATCCCACAATACAAAAAGAACTTACTGCTATTGTCTGGGCAGTCAAATATTTTAGGCCATATTTATATGGTAGACATTTTACTATAATGACAGATCATAAGCCACTTATTTATTTGTTTGGCATGAGGGATCCCTCTAGTAGGCTGTTGAAGTTTCGCTTAGTTCTTGAGGAGTATGATTTTAAAATAGTGTATGTGCAAGGGAAGGATAATGTAGTCGCGGATGCATTATCCAGAGTGAATGTGACTTCGAATGAATTAAAGAGTATGAATGAGAAGATTTCGGAAGTTAATGTCATGACTAGGGCACAAAAAAGTAGAATAGATCAGAATATGAAGAATGTCTCACCGCCAATTAGTAAACCCACCGACGAAGGGTCTGATCAGCCAAGAGTCGTGGAGTTACTAAGGAAGCCGAGTGATGTCGTGGAGATGATGTTAATAGAGAAGGATAAAGTGGATAACTATAGAAGATATAATATGATAAGTGCCGAAGACGAATGTCTCGCTTATATTCCTAATAAAATGATGCTATGTGTAAATCTCAACTTTAGGGCACATTTCTCGCGAGCCGAATTTGTGACTAAGTTCGAGAATTTTTGTAAGAAAATAAAAATAAAAGAAATATGCATAGTTAAAGATAAAGAAAATGAAGAGTTTATAAAGGGTTTATATAGTGAAATACAGTCATTAAAAAATTGGACGGGTCCAAGAGTATGCATACTAAGAGGAATAGAAAGAATAGATGACGATAAGGAAAAACAATTTATTCTAAATGACTTTCATTTACTGCCCACCAGTGGACATGCTGGTGTGCGCAGGATGACTAACAACATCAAAAGACGATATTTCTGGCCAGGTATCGATAAAGATGTTCTTGATTTTGTAAAAAAGTGTTCTACATGTCAGAAGTCTAAATATAGTAGGTACACAAGACAGCCGATGACAATCACAACAACTGCGTCGTCAGGTTTTGAGAAAATATTTTTAGACTTGGTAGGTCCTTTAGATAAAGACGATAATGGAAATTGTTATCTTGTTACGATTCAATGCGAGCTAACTAAATTTATTGAAGCATATCCTATAAAAAATAAAGAAACTGTAACTGTCGCAAAAGCATTTGTTCAAAATTTCATTTTACGTTTCGGAATACCTAAAATTATAGCTACTGATAGGGGTTCAGAATTTGTTTCATCTACTATGGTTGAAGTTTGTAAATTATTAAATATAGAAAAATTAATTTCCACAGCATACCACCATCAATCAATCGGTGCACTTGAAAATGCTCATAAGCATTTAGCTGCTTTCCTAAGGACCTATTCAGGCAATAACGGCTATGACTGGTCACACTGGATACCGTTTTGGTGTTTCAGTTATAATAATACCGTCCATTCAGAGACGAAGTACACGCCCTTCGAACTTATTTTCGGTAGGTCATGTAATATTCCCAATAATATTAAGAATTGTAATAGTGTAGATCCTTTATATAATCCAGATGATTACTCTTTAGATTTAAGATATAGACTACAGGTAGCACTTAAAGATGCTAAACATAATTTAGAGATTAGTAAGCAAAATAGGAAGTTGGCATACGATAAGAAGTGTAATCCTGTTACTTATAATAAAGACGACTTGATCTTAGTCAAAAGTGAATGTACGAAGAAATTAGACGATATTTTTGAAGGCCCTTATGTTGTGTTGGAAGATATGGGTCCCAATGTCAAAATTTTAAAACATAATAAAATTGAATTGATCCACAAGGATAGGACTAAATTGTTTCATAATTAATAATATATTTTTGTTGTGTTAACTTTAAGAGAAAAAAAATCAAAGAGCTCTGATTTTTTTTTCTTTCACCCCCCGGAGGTGTAGTGTATGTAAGTAGTGTAAGTATGTATCGTTACGAGTATGTATGTGTAACCATACCATTTTAGGATAATCTGACGTAGCATATCTGTAGATCTAAGAATGTTCGATTAATGTGAACACTAATAAAGAGAACGTTACTAAGTGCAGATGCGTTTCATTTATAACGACACCTCAAAACGCGGAAAATCGCGGAAAAGGAAAACAAATTCCCAACGAAATCGATACGAACTATTCTACTTATTGATATAAAAAAAGGCTCTTCCATTCTCCCGTCTCTGAGTTTCATTTCAAACAATGGAGTTTTATAGTTGTGGCAACAATGGCGTAAACAACCGTTTATCTCCATAAACATTATCATTAGGTGTAAGAGGTCGCCGTCTGCGATAAGACCTCCTTTTGTACTGTTATAACTGTTGTATTGTATTTTTACTGGTATGAGATTACTAAATTTTTAATATTTTCATTTTTAGAGACAGTCAAGAGGTTCGGGGTTCAATGTAAGCACATTAGTTGGTGCACTTGCAAGATAATGAAAGAGACTCTAATGTATATGAACTGAGTGATGTACACAACTCCATTACTCATATGGAATCTGTCAGATTGGCAGATGAAGCTGCATTATCCAACAGCCTCTATAATGAGCTGGTGGCAGGGGAACCTGACCTAATTTGTCTCGAGCCTTGCATCACTGCAGACCTAATTGATATCACAACACCTGATACCACAGTTGCATCAACGGATATAGCCTGTGACGATAAACTGTTATTGAATTCCCCGGTAAGATTAGTTAGTAGCGGCAGAAATAAGTATAAGAAATATGTTAAATTAAATAAATTTATATGTAAGTCACAGAAAAAGATCAGGTATCTCAAAATGGGCATCAACAAATGTCGTAGGGCCTGTAATTCTAATGTACTATTAAGACAGTTAATAGAGGTAGGTAAAACCCAGACAGACCAATATGAGTCTGATC
This sequence comes from Eilema sororculum, assembly GCA_914829495.1. Lineage (NCBI taxonomy): Eukaryota > Metazoa > Arthropoda > Insecta > Lepidoptera > Erebidae > Eilema > Eilema sororculum. Next base: position 10,880,955 of record OU618541.1, read on the forward strand.
TATATCAGCTCCAGTTAGAAATCTCACATTTAAATTAATCCTTATACTCTGTAACATTGAAATACCAAACCGCACATAAGGAAATAGGAGAGTACATTGAGGCATTAAACAGTCTAGTGGACTCATGTCATAGCAATGAAGCAAGATTCAATTCACTTCAAAATCTGTATAGGCAAGGATTTGAAGACTGTGACAAATCCTTGCCATGCTTCATCCCCCCTGTCGATGACACCATACCGGCTACCTCAGGCTGTACCAGTACTCTGGACTCTGTTTATGATTCTCCTGTCAACACTGAGCCGCCTAGTAATATAATGGTGTTTTCTGACAGTGTGGGTCGTAACATGGGCTCAATGTTTAATCATCATTTAAATAACTGTTTTCATTACTGCCTGCCCAATGCAACTTACACTCAAATAATAGATAAAATTGTACTTTCCAAGTTTAATAGTAGTTCCACTATTGTATTGCTGGTGGGTGAAAGTAGCAGAGTAGGCAAGAAAGAATTAATGTACTGTATAGACAGTCTAAGTAAATTGAATGTCTTTAAAATAATATTATATGCATTCCCATATGTGTCTAGCCAGTCCTCATGTTATTTAAACAGAAACATACATTACATGAATAATTTTATTCATACCATGACATGTCGTCATAGTGACAAATTTATATTTTTTGACACTAATAATTTTATTAGTAATTATTGTTTTAAGACGAAAGATAGTATCTATCTTACAAAGTTTGACAAATATAAAATTGCTACATTAATAGCAAATAATATTAAGTTTTGGAGAAGTTTACATTGTAAACAAACAAATAACCCAATATCTATAGTTTTACCAGGTACTTGCTCTGGTAATTTTATATGTATAACTACGACTGATTTAAACTAAATGTTCAGACAACAGGAATGCCTGAGCTTAAGATAGCTCACCAAAACATACAAGGCCTTCCCGGCAAGGAATTAATAGTAGAATTATTCCTAGAGGAATTAAATGTGGATGTTTTGTGTTTGACTGAACATTGGCTCAAGGAGAGTGAGATGATGTTTAGTATAAACAATTACAATATTGTAAGTTGCTTAAACAGAAAGTCTGCTATTAGAGGTGGCTCCATGGTCCTTATAAAAAATGGTCTCCGCAGTAAAGAGCGGGTTGACATTGTTAGACTTTCTGTTGAGCGCTGCGCTGAGGTGGCCTATGCCGAGCTTGATAGTTGTATAGTAGTCTGCGTATACAGTCCACCCAACAGTGATTTTCGAGCTTTTATTAGGGTCATGGATCAAGTTCTGGGGATTGCATCAAGTAGTAGGAAAAATCTTATTGTGTGCGGTGACTTTAATGTAAACATCTTACAACAGTCTAGGGAAAGTACTCAATTTCTAAACATGTTCAGAAGTTATAATCTTGAGAATATTTTCTGTGAGCCGACTAGAAACACTGCTACGAGTGCCAAATGCTTGGATAATTTTTTTAGTGATAGTGGATACTTAAGCAAGTCTCTAATTAGTAAGTTGCCCTCAGATCACCAGGGTCAAATAGTATCCTTTTCCAAGGGTATTAATAGTCAACCTAAGGAGAAAATTATGTGTAGGCCCATAACCTCTAGTAAAATTAAAAAGTTCAAAGATGTGTTAGAGGATAAACTTGATTCTTTAGCTTATTTGGGTAATAATCCTGAGGCTCATTATAATAGTCTATTTACTACATTATCTGATGCTTTTTCCAACACATTCGAACAAAAATGTAAAAAGCATAATACTAAATCTAGATTCTGTGAATGGGCTACTGTAGGCATATATAAAAGTAGACGAACACTATTTGATTTATACGCCCAAAAACAGTACACATTTGATAATAATTTCATTGAATATGTTAAGAATTACTCCAAAATTTTCAAAAAAGTGTGTAGACAAGCGAAGGCCATTCATATTAAAAGGAAAATAATAGAGGCCCCTAATAAAATGAAGGAAACTTGGAAAGTCATTCACAAAGAGTCGGGTAAATGTAAAATGAGGGATAGTATTACTAAAATTAAATTGGAAAATAAGGATTTAACCTCTCCGAAAGATATTGTAAATGCGTTTGAAGACTTTTTTACCAACATTCCAGTTAAAATCACTTCTTCAATCAATTCTTGCGCCCGCAGTGCTGTGGCTCTTCTTGAGAGTAATATTAGTTCTTTTTCTAAATTTAACTTCAAACATATTGATCCCAGTGACATCTTCAAAGTTTTCAAGCAACTTAAAATGAAAAAGTCTGAAGATTACTGGGGCATGTCAGTCAGTTTAATTAGTCATGTAATTGATATCATGGCACCTGATTTGGCACTCATATTTAATGAATGTGTTGATAACGGTACATTTCCTAATTTAATGAAACATGGTAAACTAATACCATTATTTAAGAAGGGATCCAAGTCAGAACTTGGAAACTATCGCCCCATTTCTATTTTGCCAGTTCTGAGTAAGGTGTTTGAGAGAGTGATGCTCAATCAGATGCAACTGTACTTCAAGACCAACAATCTTTTCCACAGCCAACAATATGGCTTTACTGGCGGGAAATCTACCACCGATGCGGGAGTGGATGCTAGCCTAATTAACGACGCCTGGGAGGGATCGCAGGATGCCATTGGGGTATTCTGTGATCTTTCCAAAGCATTTGATTGTGTTGACCATCAAACACTCTTACTCAAGCTACGTCGATATGGTTTTGATAAGAAATCAATAGCACTATTAGAGTCGTACTTAACGGATAGGCTTCAGACTGTTACTGTGAATAACGTAAAGTCAAATGGGTCAAATGTCAAAATAGGTGTACCCCAAGGATCAATCCTAGGACCCTTTCTATTCCTGGTATATGTCAATGACTTGCTTTATATAGTCGAGGCACAAGCTGGCATAGTACTGTTTGCAGATGATACATCGTTAATATTCAAAGCAAATAGGTATAGTACAGATGCAAGTAATGTTAATAATATTCTGAATGCCATGTCAAATTGGTTTTCTGCAAACAACCTATTGTTGAATGCAGAAAAGACCAAATGTATGAAGTTTACACTACCCAATGTGAGGCAAATAGACGTTGATGTTGTGCTGGGGGGGAAGGGGTTAGAATTCGTAAACACCACTACCTTTCTAGGAATTACAATAGATTCTAAATTACAATGGGGTGACCATATCACTATTCTGGCCAATAAACTTAGCTCTGCTGCTTATGCTGTGAGACGGATTAGGCAGTTGACTGATGTAGCTACTGCTAGGCTCGTATACTTTAGTTACTTCCATAGCTTGATGTCCTATGGAATACTACTTTGGGGAAATGCAGCAGATTTAGAAACTATATTTATATTGCAAAAGAGGGCAGTTCGTGCCATTTATTGCTTAGGCAAGAGAGACTCCCTCAGGGAAAGATTTAAGGATATTGGCATTTTAACTGTAGCTTCCCAATATGTATTTGAAAACATAATGTATGTCAGGAAAAATATATCTCATTACACAAAAGTAAGTGACATTACAGACAGAAATCTGCGTTACAAACATAGACTTCTACTTCCATGTTATCGGCTTAGCAGGGTTAGTGATTCTTTTAAGGGGGATGGTATACGTTTTTATAACAAACTGCCAGAATCAATCCTTGGTATGCCTGACGATAAATTCAAAACCTTTGTAAAAACCACCTTATCCAAAAAGCCATACTATAGGATAGATGATTACTTGAAAGATAAAAATGTCTGGCTTGAGCATGGTGCAGGCCCCTCGTAAATTGCTATAATTACAGCATGGTACTGTATTACTTTTGTGACTTATTTGTTACATTATGTAACTTTGTTTTAATTCTTAATTATAAAGAGTTTTATATACTTGTTGACATTTAGCTTTAAGAAAATAAATATTGTAAATTGACGTCCCAAAAAATGCCGCAGTGGAGTTTGTTGCGCCGTTTCTTCTCCACCAGCGCCTTGGAAGCGGTGGTAAACTTAGATTAAGTAGAATTAAAATTGACGTCAATAAGAAACAATTTTATTGTTCTATATTGAAAAATAAATGACTATGACTATGACTATACTTTCCCTTTGGAGATGGGAGGTCAGGTGGTTTTTTTTATATTTGGTCCGTCAATTGACTGCACCCCGCTAGATGGCAATAAAGCTGACGTGCAGTGCAGAAGATACAGACTACCATTCTCGGTGCAATTGGACGTAAAATCCCTTGATCGATGCCTTTTTACGTCCGCGCGAACTGAATGCCTATATTATTATGAGAAAGTGCTCTAAATTAATGCTACTGTGTTTCACCGACCGCCGTTGCTTTCCATTCCACACCGCTAATAAAACCGTAATTATAGCCTGAAGGGTAATGTGTACGTGTCAGTGTTATACTATATTGCTACTTACATAATTATATTATGTAAGCGGAAATGCTTAGGTCCTTAACTACATGTCACGTACATTTTGTACAGTTAGATATAGCAATTTATGTATCTGAAACTGTCATTACACTTTCAACTAAAAAGCACTCCTAATACAAACAATTTAGTGTAGCTTTTAGCGGGAACGGCAGCAATTACTGTTACTAGTATTTCTAGAAAAAAAAAACCTGTTAACTTGACAGTACCACAGTCAATTTATACTTTGCGTAACCTGTACAGTCAGTATCAGATTGATCTTGATGACCAAGAGTACTCAAAATAATCTTAATGCCTTGGTTTTCCCATCTTCTTGTTGACTGATTGTTTTGATATTCGGTACACACCTAAAGTTCGAACAATAACGCAATTTAAATAAAAAAACAGTTAGATTTTTTCTTAATACCTTGGTATTAATATATCATTTTGAGACTTTGCCGTCAAGATCGTTCTGACGCTGACTGTTCAAGAACGAAACGAACGAAATGAACGAAAGATATTTGAATCCCTTCTAATAGTTATGTAAAACATTCTACTGTTAAATTTTTTTGTAATATAGTTTTACAGGTTACAATTTAATATAAGTATATTCTCACCAACAACTGTCATATGCTTCGTTTTCCTTGCTATCTGGAACCTAGGACCTTCCGTTGATACCTCGCACGTATATGCTGCCCTGGTAGATATGGGTGGAGGCATCACTCGGACTATGCAGTAGTCGGGCTGGCACTCACCACCTTGGACCATCACGTCTGTTATGTTGAAGAGACGGATGGCAGGCTGCGAACAAAAAAATGTTATTTACATACACGCACATATATTTTGTCTGTGGCGTGGCGTGGCGGTAGTGAACGCGATTGCCACGCAGGAGGCGCGGGTTCTATCCCTGCTCAGTGCAAATATTTGTATGCTTGAATATGGCTATTTGCATTGGTCTGGGTGTTTTCATGTATAATATGTATGTATTTATAAAAAAATGAATCTCAGTATGTTTATCCGCATTCTAGATTCCATAACACAAGCTAATTAAGCTTACCAAAGGTCTAGATAGCGTTGTGTAGAATGTTGTGGAATATATTAATATTACATATTTACTTATTTCAATAGTTTCAACAAGTTACAAGACTTTTTTTATACTACTTCGGTGTTAGCTTGAACCGCCCAACTGATGGAAACTATGGTTTAAATGAACATAGCTTAGGTTATGTTTAAAAAAAGAAATCTAAAATAAAATTACATTATACTGTGATGCTTGATTTCTTAGAACTTTGAAGGAGAATTTTTGAGTGTATTACTAAAATAATATAATCAGAAAATGTGAAAGTTTATGAGAAAGGATATACCTATTGATAATTGTTTGTCACTCTTCTTAAACATTGATTAATAAACAATTGAACGAATTTGCGATCAGCAACTTTGTGGCGTAACGGTATAATTTGTATAATTTGCATTGATGTGGGAATATCTATTTAAATAAATAGGTATTATTCATTCCCATACTTTGATACCAGTGTTTTTTTGTAAATGTTTATATAAGCATTTACAAAAAAAACTAGTATCAAAGTACGCATTCCTTAACATTAACTATTTAACCTATGTTTCCTTTTGATGAGATAGCGCTGTGTCTTAGAATATTGCGATATATCAAAGTAAGGTGCCAATCTGACACTAAACACACGCTTAATGTTGTTTTATGCCATAAATTCATTTAATAGCTTTACAAATAAAAGTGCCTGGATAATAACGAATAAAAAGTGACTTACTAAAAACATTACCGTAAAACCCTTGAGGGTGGTTTTTATTTCCTGCATAAAACAACCCCGACAAGTTTTTTTTTAAAAAGATTTGTAGGTAAAGCACAAATAGGGAAGTATTTTAAGCTGAAGCTATAATTTAGTTTTTCTGCACTAAAAAGGTGTTCATTAAATGCATTTATGTATGTACTAGCTTTTGTCCGCGGCTCCGCCCGCGTGGAAGTCGGTTATCGCGACCAAACATAGCCTATGTCCTTCCTCAAGGTGTACTCTACCCCTATACCAAATTTCACCAAAATCGGTTCAGTAGTTCAGGCGTGAAAGCGTAACATACAGACAGACAGACAGACAGACAGAGTTACTTTCACATTTATAATATTAGTATGGATGTTACACACATGTATGTATATCCAATGAAAACCGTCCTTATCCGTGTGCTGGCGGATTAAAGAATACAAGTATCACCACCCTATTTCTTCTGAAGGGTGTTGTAAGAGGCGAATAACGAAAAAATAGGTTCTATAACCAACCTGTTTTGTCAGCGTGGAAACAGTAGGCCAAAGCCTTCCAACATTGGAAAAGGTGTATGCCTAGAAATGGCCTGTGATTGGCTAATTCATTAACAGTTAATTAATTAAGTAAGTTAATTAATAATTTACATAAAGTTAGTAATAATTCAAGTAACATGAAAGTAAAAAAATAGTTTGAGTATGTAAGTATTAAAAGTATTCAGTTTAATACTTACAAACTCAAAATATTGTTACAGTACCCGTGTCAATACTCTTTACGATTGTAATAAATAACGTATTCATGGTTATTTACAATTACAGATTTTTGGACTTCACGGTAATGAGTACAAAGGAGCTGAATGAAGTACGCAATCGTAAAGGTTTCATGTTTTTTGATAAACCGTTTTTATGTGAATCCCCTGCGTACAAACAAAATTTTCCCCTTTATTACTTTCATGTTGGGTCGGTCATGATCGAGTCATGAAAATTGAGTCTGTATTATTTATAACGACAAGGCTTTTATTATGTTTATTGGGAATAAAATATTCCAATAGTACTTTTTATAGTTCTCCCTAATTGGGGTGCGGGTTGGGTAACCTCCACGTTGGCCTTTCCGTTTCTTCCCCCTCTGGACTGCGGTCCTGGGTAGCAAAAGCGGAGGGGCTGGTGCATCCTGGACAACGGCTAACAGACTCCCACCTTGGGAGTTCTGTTGGCCGTTGACGAATAACCCAACGGCCGACCTCATTGTACGAGGAGGTCGTGGGATGGCGGGCCTGCAAGGCCCGCGGGAAGGGATCCGTAGGATCCCTTCTATTCAAACAGCCCTTTTGAGGGCTAGCCGACCCAGAGGGGGTCGTGGGATGGCGGGCCTGCAAGGCCCGCGGGAAGGGATCCGTAGGATTCCTTCCATTCAAACAGCCCTTTTGAGGGCTAGTCGACCCAGAGGGGGTCGTGGTGTGGCGGGGCTTCAAGGCCCGCGGAGAGAGATCCGGTTCCCGCTAGTCGCTCCCAGTATCCCTCTGCTCTCAGAGGGGACAGGGGAGAGGCAAGGGTTCCGTGAGATCCAGGGACGGGTTGGCCCACTGCTCGCGCAGGGGCTGACAGGCACTCGTGCCACCGTCGGTGTTGGAAGAGTTGGCTGCTCCCCCGCGTCGCGTAATCTTCTAGATATCGACAACGATCTGAGTGCTAGCCACACTCGGTATGCCGGTATCCTGGAGGCCGCGGGGCTTGCCTTAATTGGCCGGCCCGCGACAAGGAAAAGTCTTAAAAACCCGACAGCGAAGTCGTTTTAAACCTGTGGACACCAGGGGACCTCCACAGTATGTACCCCGCTTCTCGGAAAGAGCGTCACCCGGGAAGTGTAACCTTTCGTCTCATGCTCGTGGGAACACTTATGACATCTATTAACCTTCATAAAAACCCCCCCTTACCAAGCGAAACAGACTGCGCGGAGGTCGCGCAGCGCCATGACGCGGAGGTCGCGTCACCAACTGCGGCGGTGTCGGAAAACTTCGACACCGCCACCGAGAAGAGCAGGGCGAACAGCCCGGTGGGTCTGCAGACCCGAAAATCTGCACGGAGGAGGAACGGCGGCAAGAAGGCTGCTCCTCCTCCACGGAGGACTGAGTCGGATGCAGCCGTCACCTTGACCGACTCGTCCTCCAACGAGGAGCCCAACAACGGCGGCAGCGAGGACTCCCCCCCGCCCAAGGTTGCGATGGTTGGTCGGGGGAAGACGCGGGGTGGCAAGAGGCCCATCCCCCAACCGCCCTCCTCTCGGGCCCCGGCCCTGAGAGATGCCGTAGCGCCGCCGAGTCCCTCCACCTCGGCGGCGCCCACGCCCATGCCCCGTACCGACCCTACTTCTAGGGAGGTACTGCAGGCCCTGGAGGAAGTGATAGGGACCCGTGCTGGGTCTATGGGGCCGGAGGAAGTCCGGCTGCGACGGGCGACGACGCGCCTTATCGAGGAGTTCGGCCTGCTCAGAGCGGAGCTGGTTGCGGAACGAGGCGGAACGAGCGGGCTCAGCTAGGCAGACGACAGGTCGAGCTAATCGATGCCTCGGAGCGGCAGGCGGCAGAGTACCGCAAAGAGATGGCCAAGATGGCGGCCGAGTTTGCGGACCTGCAAAAGGTCGTCGCCGGGCTGCCGGAGGGGCGCGTCACGCGATCGGCGCGGCGGAGGCCGGTCGCGCAGCCGGCAGAGCCGAAGTCGTCGGCTCGGCTGGCTTCGCCGGTGCGGTCGCCGGTGCGGTCACCCGTGCGGTCGAGGTCGCCGCTGCGGCTGGAGGCACCGGTGCAGCCGGAATTGCCACCGTCACCGCCTGTCCGACCGCAGCCGCCGGTGCCGATGCCGGTGCAGCCTACGGACCCATTGGCAGCAGTCGTAGCGGCTCTGGCCGCCATGGAAAGGCGGCTGGAGGCGGCGCAGGCAGCGCAGGAGGCGCGGCAGGCGGCGCACGAGGAGCGGACAAAGCGCGGATTGGAGTCCATCATGGACTCTATCCGCCGTCCGCCCCTGGCGTCGCCTACAGGGTATGCCGGAGCAGTGAAAAGGGGTCGCCCAATAGCGACACGGACCCCACAGGAGTCGGCCAGCAGCGCATCCGCTGTGCCATCTGCTCCGGCCGCTGCCGCTGCCACTACTGCTGCGCAGGACGCTCAGCCCAAGGGCAAGGGAAAGGGGAAGGGCAAGGGGAAGACGTCCTCTGCCCCAGCCCCAGCCCCAGCCCTGGCTCTAGCCTCAACCTCGGCCCCGGCCCCGATCGCCTCCACAAGCTCCGCACCGGCGGGGGGCTGGGAGGTAGTCGGTGAGTCGAGGAGAAAGCGGAACGCCAAAAGAAAGGCAGCCAAAAAGGCCAGAAAGGCTGAGGCTGCTGCGAAGGGAGCGCCGGGAAGGCTGCGCATCCCCCGCACAACGGCCGTTGTCCTGACGTTGACGCCGGAGGCTGCGGAGAGGGGCGTGCAATACCCGGATCTGGTGAGGCGGGCCAGAGGCCTCATAGATATGAGGTCTCTTAAACTGGCGAAGCCCCTCCGAGTCACGGAGACTCGGACGGGTGCCCGCCTCATCCAGGTCCCTGGCGCTGCCAGCGGTCCCCAGGCTGATGCCATAGCGGCTCAGCTAAGGGAGACGCTGGATGCAGCCGACGTCCGGGTGTCCAGGCCCACCAAGTGCGCAGAACTGCGTATTTCGGGCTTGGACGACTCCATCACGGCCGAAGAGATTCGGGCCACCGTGGCGGAGGCCGGGGGCTGCCCCCTGGAGGCGGTTAAGGTCGGAGCGATTCGCTACGGCCGTCGCGGACAGGGGGCGGCAGTTGTCGGCTGCCCCATCGCAGCAGCTCAAAAGGCTGCCGATCGGCGGGTCCTCGTGGTGGACGGCGTTGTTGGGGTGCGGGCTCAGCTCCTGCAGGCTCGACCGGCCAGGTGCTTTAGGTGCCTGGCGGTCGGGCACGTGGGGGTGCAGTGCACGGCAAAGGTGACGGTCGGCGACCGGTGCTTCCGCTGTGGCCAACCCGGTCATAGGGCCGGTGGTTGCGAGGCTCCGCTGCACTGTTTCAGGTGTGCAGCGGGGGGCAAACCGGCCGACCATCGGGTTGGCAGTAAGGCCTGCACTGGAGGGGAGCCGAAGCCACGAGGCGGGCGTTCTGCAAACTGTTCGCAGCGGGATGCGGAGATGGTTCCATAATGGATCCCCAGCTCCGCATCCTGCAGGCGAACGTGGGCCACGGTGTCGATGCTCAGGCACTTCTGCTCCAGAGCATGGCACAGTGGTCCATACACGTCGCCGCTGTCGCCGATCCGTACACCCACCGCCCCCCCGGGCCTGCCTGGGTGGTCGACCTGGATGGATCGGCGGCACTGGTGCGTAACGCCGCTGCGGGTGCCCCTCCCTTTGTGGTGATCGCAAGGGAGCATGGCATCGTAGCGGCGCGTGTGGGGGAGATTGCGGTCGTGGCCGTCTACTTCACGCCGGCATCACACCGACGCATAGGGCAGTATCGGCGGTCGCTGGAGCGGCTGACCGATGTCGTCAATGCCTGTCACCCTCGCCCGGTTCTTGTGCTTGGGGACTTCAATGCCTGGTCTGAGGCTTGGGGGTCCCGGCACACGAACCCGCGAGGTAGGGCTCTGGAGAGCTGGGCCACTACTCTCGGTCTGGTTCTCCAGAATCGCGGGGCCGAAGCCACGTTCTGGGTGACGGAGCGCGGGGCGAGTTCGATCGTTGATCTCTCATTTGCGAGCGCTTCGCTGTCGCAACGTGTGCGGGACTGGCGTGTTGTCGTGGAGGTGGAGACACTGTCGGATCACCGATACGTTCGGTTTGATGTCTACCCTCCCGAGAGTGATGCGCCGGTCACACCGGCCCCACGCGAGCCGCGCTGGGTGCTTAGGGGACTGAATAGGGATGCTCTCCTGGAAGCCGCCTCCGTGCAGGCCTGGGCCATGGTGCCGGACAGGCCTGACGACATCGATGACGAGGCGGCGTGGTTCCGGGAGGCCATGACTGTTGTTTGCGATGCGGGTATGTCTAGGGCTCCAGCCTATAGTCCGAGGCGCCGGGTCTACTGGTGGACTGCGGAGATCGCGAGGCTGCGTCAAGCCTGCGTGATCGCGCACCGCCGGTGGGCCAGGCTCCGTAGGAGGCGTAGCCGCCCCGCAGACACAGATCCCCTAGTGGCGGAGTTGCAAGAGGGATACAGGGAAGCCAGGAATGCCCTCCGAGCAGAAATCAAGCGGTCCAAGGCAGCTTCCTATAGGGAGCTGCTGGAGACACTGGAGCGGGACCCATGGGGGCGGCCTTACCGCTTGGTAAGAGGAAAGCTGCGCCCCCGGGCCCCTCCCCTGACCCAGGTTCTCGAGCCGGCTCTGCTTGGAGGAGTGGTGGAATCCCTGTTCCCGGCGCGGGCGGAACACGTTCCGCCGCAGATGACTCCGCCACCTCGGTCGCCTGATGCGCCCGGCGTGGTTATTGACGACGACGTGCCCGAGGTCACTTGGGTAGAACTAGAGCTGGCGGTGCGACGGCTTAGAGCCAAGAAGAACACCGCCCCGGGCCCCGACGGCATTCCAGGCCGTGCGTGGGTCCTAGCTCTAGGAGAAGACGGTCTCGAACCCCGACTGCGAGGGTTCCACAGCGCATGCTTGGAGCGGGGCCAGTTTCCGAAGATGTGGAAGACGGGGAAACTGGTCCTCATCCGCAAGGACGGACGCCCGGCGGATGAGCCGTCCGGGTACCGGCCCATAGTGTTGCTCGACGAGGTGTGCAAGCTCTTCGAAAGAGTGATTGCCAAGGGCCTCGTCGAGCACCTCTCTAGAGTGGGGCCGGACCTAGCGGACACGCAGTACGGCTTCCGCCGGTGGCGTTCCACTGTGGATGCCATCATGCGCGTGAGGACTCTGGCGGAGGGTGCGGTTGCCCGGGGCGAGGTGATGCTGGTGGTGTCCTTGGACATCTCCAACGCGTTCAACACCTTGCCCTGGAGTTGCATCAGGGAGGCGCTCGTGTACCACGATGTGCCTCTCTACCTCCGCCGCATAGTCGGGGCGTACCTGGAGGAGAGGGCCGTCATCTACCCAAGTGCGACCGGCGTCGGTAGGCGTGAGATGTCGTGCGGTGTCCCACAGGGATCGGTCCTGGGGCCGCTCCTGTGGAACATCGGAAACGACTGGGTGCTTCGCGGTGAGCTCGCGTTCGGCGCCACCGTCACGTGCTACGCGGACGACACGCTAGTGACGGTGAGTGGCGCTACACACCGCGAGGCGACCCAGAGGGCCACGACCGCTGTTGCTCAAGTCGTGGATCGGATCCGGCGGCTGGGTCTCGAGGTGGCTCTGCACAAATCCGAGGCCTTGTTCTTTCATGGTCCTCGGCGCAGGCCACCCCCGGGATCCAGCTTGACAGTAGGAGGTACTCCCATCGACATCAAGCCCCGGCTGAAATACCTGGGGCTCGTACTCGACGGTCGGTGGGACTTCGGAGAGCACTTCCGAAGTCTGCGCCCCAAACTGTTGGTGTCAGCTAACGCGCTGATGCGGCTGCTGCCCAACTTGAGGGGCCCAGAGGACTCCTGCAGGAGACTCTACGCGGGTGTCGTGCGGTCCATGGCCCTGTACGGGTGCCCCGTGTGGGCGGACGCCCTGCAGGCCAGGTTCGTGCAACTGCTGCATGCTCCGCAGCAGACGATGGCTTGCAGGGCCATTAGGGGGTACCGCACGATATCCTTTGAAGCGGCGAGTCTCCTAGCCGGATCGCCACCGTGGATCCTGGAAGCGAGATCCCTTGCGGCACTGTATCGGTTCCGTAAGGAGGCGCGGGAGCGGGGATTCGATCCCGAGCCCGAAGACATTCGGGCCGAGAGGTCCCGGCTCCACGGGATCATGGTGGCGGAGTGGGAGCGACGACTTGAGCAACGACGCGCAGGGCATGCCGTCATAGAGGCGGTAAGGCCCATCATGGGGGAATGGCTCGAGAGGCCACATGGCAGCCTCTCGTATCGACTGACGCAGATTATCACCGGGCACGGGTGCTTCGGGAGATATCTGTGTCGGATCGAAAAGGAGCCAACGTCCGAGTGCCATCACTGCGACGCGAGCGAGGACACGGGGCTGCACACGCTCACCGAGTGTCCGGCATGGGCCGGACCGAGGCGGGAGCTAGTGGCGGCCCTGGGAGTGAGAGTTCTCACCCTCGCCACCCTGCTCACAGCAATAGTCCGCTGCGCGGACGCGTGGGCGGCCGGCGTCTCCTTCAGCGAGCAGGTAATGGTCGTGAAGGAGACGGCGGAGCGGGAGAGGCGGCGCGAGCGAGAAAGACTCGCGGATCGCGCCGCCCGCGCGCGCAGGCAACTCGGGCGTCGGAGGGCACTGACTGACCTCCGTCCCCCATGAGCGCAGGCCTGGGGGTGACGGGTGGAGCCGCCTGTCACCCCAGCAGAAGCAGGCCACGGCGGCGGCGCGCTAAATAGCGCGCCTCCCCATTCCGGGGGCGAGTTGGGGACACCGTTGTCCCCCCTCCTGAGGAGGGCCAGACCGTAAGGGATGGCCCTGGGTCAGCCGGGGTGCGAGGGATATGTCTATAACAACCTCACCTCCGGCCTAGCACCAAGACCCACAGTCGGCGTGCGGTTTTAGTCGGTTCGAGTCCGACATAACCTCCCCTTCCGGCTCCGGCAGGGGGGGTATCCGAGGGGATTTCCGCACGAAAAAAAAAAAAAAAAAAAAAAAAGGATCTCCCTAATTAAACCACTCTACTATGAGTACTACTCTACTCTAAGCTACCCATCAAATTGTTATTTAATTTAATTTTAATTTTAATTTAATATAATTTAATTTTAATATTTTTTAAAAAGAATATTAGAACCGAAGTTACTAATATTCCCTCTAACCCCTCCAACTAAGCTAATTTGCTTGTGCTAGGAGTGGGTTCAGGTCGGTAGTGTAATGGCCAGGATTCGAACCCGGGACCTCTCGATCGTAAGGCCGACACCTTAACCACTAAGCTACCGACGCTTGTATCTAACCTAAGATGATTATGCAGGCATTAATATAAGTGTTGGTAGTTTAATTACTACGAGGATCTATCTATCTAGCCCTTATTGGGTAATAATAGAATTCAATATGAATGGATATTTGACTTTGATTTTTTCTAGCGCGCCAGAATTTTTTTTTTTTCAGTATCTTGAATTATACGGAACATGGCTCTCCAGAAAAATCGTGAATAAAGTACCTAGTTTGTAAATTAAAGGTTTATGATTTTCCGAAATATTCGGCTTCTGGCTGGTCTTTTTGAATCGTCCAGCAATAGTATGCCAACATCTTTGCATTCCATCTACCCTGATAAAGCTTGTCCATCGCTCTAATGTACCCTTTTTCATACTCATCACTATCAGTGTAGAAAAATAATTTTGAGTGATATTTTGTAATTGGAAACTTCATAATTATGTCAATAGAAGCTTTATAAGCCATTCTAGATCATTTGCTCTCATCGTTAATCATATAAATTGCAAACATATGCTTGGAGCACCGACGAGCTGATTTTTTGTAAAAATACGTTAAATTTTTCATGTCATGAGAATGTCCTAGTTTATTATATTAGTACATATTATGGAGATCTTTCCTTTAAAATCTATTTTCATTACAATTCACTATGGGACAATAACTTGCTTTGCGAACTATTACTACTTAGCTACTGAGCAAAACTGAAGTACTTACAGTTATTTGAGATAAAAAGTTTATTGGTTTTTTTATTTATTAAGAAGCAAACAGTCATACATAATTACATTTAAACAGGACACTTTTTTAATAAGAGACCTACAGTTTCCTAAATTTTCAGAACTAAATTGTTAAGTTAGCTCAAGCATGTGTTAGATTTGGGGGGGTAAAATTTGATGTGACCATATATATATAAGCCTATAACTTACTATATATACCCATAAACAGGATGCCATTTGTAATTATGTATTTGAACCAAGGAAATTAAACAATAAATAAATTCTGTTTTATCACTCTTTTATTCTGTTATACTACGTCAGTTCCAAAAGCTGTTGTAGACAGGAAAGAACTGACAAGAAAACCTGTCTGCCTTCTAACCACAACATAATTAATATTTTACTTCATGTTACACCAGGCTCGTAGCCAAATATTACAATATAAGACAACCCTGGTTGCAGACCAGTTACAACAATATAATAGCTAAAACTATAACACAGATACTTATCACATAGGAACCACATTGGAGTCGAACCACTTCTCATAATTATAGCCAAATATTACAATATAAGACAACCCTGGTTGCAGACCAGTTACAACACTATAATAGCTAAAACTATAACACAGATACTTATCACATAGGGATCACATTGGAGTCGAACCACTTCTCATAATTATAGCCAAATATTACAATATAAGACAACCCTGGTTGCAGACCAGTTACAACACTATAATAGCTAAAACTATAACACAGATACTTATCACATAGGAACCACATTGGAGTCGAACCACTTCTCATAATTATCAGTGCACAGTCACTAATATGGTATAATGATATTCTATCATCTGGTATATCAGTTAAACAGACTAATAGCCGACACTACGATACATAGGTAGTACATAAAACTTAGATACCACACTGGTATCGAACCAGCCCTTATAATCATTGGTATAGCCATACTTTTACAGACATTATGATAGTTTATTATCCCCAAGGATTATCGCAAATACATCAAGTAATACTTTGATTCGGTTACTTTACAAGTATATTTTAGTTACACAATATTTGGAACACCCAAAGAGGGTATTTAATTATAATTGCTAATTCAATTACTTATTAAATACCAATCCACTATTATATTATTCACTATAACAGTAGTTATTACTACATTCACTTTTATAACCCTGTAAGTACATATTATTATAACATTATAAATATAACAGAGGTATATCGTACCTCACACTTCGACGGCTCGGGATAGACTGTCCCCACGACAACTGACATCGTCTTTTTATAACATTTGAGACGTCGCATTGCATCGAATGATTTTCACCTACCCACTTATAAAAATATTGTATAAAGTAGTTTCTTATTTACAAATTCTTTAAAATATTCTTTATAGTAATATAAATACACTATAATACATCAAGCTACACCTCACCTGATCGCTGGCCACTCCATATTTTAACATGATTCTAACACGGCCATACTGACAATTACTTCGCTCTCGAAGTATTTACAATTAATTTTATTGTTTATTGCAAATTGCGATCACATATTACATAGTTAAACTTAGTCGTTATAATTATATTTCTTTTACATCACTTTTTGCAAAACAGAATTTATACATTAAAGAAAAAACACTTTCTTAGTATCAAAATTACCCCAAAAAGAATGGTCAACACCAAAAAAAATATAGATATTCAACAACATTTTGGTACTTTGTCTCAAACTTAAGATTTAAACATTATTTAGTCTTCGATCTTTATGAAATCTTAGCATAGTAGAAGGGCAAAAAACATTTTATAAAATGTGTGTAAAATATATATATATATTATCATCTGTTATTATTCAGTTATCTAAGAACATTAATTACCTCCGAATCCAACGGAATAATGTGAACTTTTATAAAATGTCTTTTGTTATTGTTCGGTTATCCAAGAATATTGATTACCTCCGAATCCAACGGATAATCTGAACTTTTATAAAATGTCTTGTTATTGTTCAGTTATCTACGAATATTGATTACCTCCGAATCTAACGGAATAATCTAAACTTTATCATTTCAAACACCATCTATAAATTTACCATTACATTAATTCTGCATCACGTCATTTGATCATAACAGTCTTATTTTACCCGAGATGCAAGTCTCGTATTTTACCCGAGATGCAAGTCTCGTATTTTACCCGAGATGTAAGACTCGTATTCTCCACGAGGTATTACAGTCTCGTATTTTAACCTTAGTCTTAGTCTTAGTCTTAGTCTTTAGTCTCATCCTTACTTTTTCTTTTTACTTATAACCACCACTAATGCCAAAAGCCAATAACACCATATATATAGTAACACAAATAGCAATGTTTTTAATCTATCACGGCCATTCTGAACTGCACTTTGATCTCAAAGTGTTAGTAAATCCATAAAAATAAAATAATACCTATTGTACTCCTTTGTGGTACATACTTAGTGTAAACGCTATTGTCTTTTTTTTATTATTACTTGACTTTACTTTGACTGAAATTTACTTTATTATTGTATTTATTGCAGCTTATTTTGAATAAACTTTACTATTGCATCGACTGTACTCCGCGTTTCGAACTGGTCGGTGGTCCATTTGCTAAACTAGTATTTAATATTTATTTTTATATTGACGTGTTGCAAGTTCCGATTTAATAGTCCATGCAGAATATTTTTTTTTTATTTGAATTTAATATTGAATCGAATGTACTTTTACTTTCATATTGAGTTGACTGTACTTTCACTTTAAATTTGGACCGACTGTACTTTTACTTCATTGGCTTTAAAAGACTTTTGACTTTATTGGCTTTAGGTAACTTGAAAATGTGTCCAACTAATAAAAAAAATGGGTCGTATTTTAAAGTCCTGGTAACCATCACACATTAATGATTATCAGTATCAATTAATCCAAATGGATTAAGAGGCTCTTTCAATCTTTCTATCTCGGTGTATGTGTAAACATACCTTTTAGTAATTCTCATAATAAGTAAATCTACTTTACATCTCATAATAAGTAAATGTACTTTACACAGTAATCATAATAAGCAACTGTTCGGCCAACCTGATACATCTTAATAACAGGTTACTTATCAGGTACCGAAAATAACTATATTATTATAAAATACAAAATATTAACACCACTAATTCTGATCACCAAACTTTTAGAATAGGTACGGAATATTAACACCACTTATTCTGATAAAACCATTTCAGTTCACCCCAAGGATTAACCTTGCTATAGGTATTAGTCAAGCCACATATTTTATTTAAGAAAATAAACCGTTTGATCATTACTTTCTTTTTTTTTTATTAAATAGGGTAGCTTTAAATATGAAATCCAGTATTATATCAATGATACCAGCCAGAAAATTTAAAATTATTCGTTAGGGATCAGCCCGAGTGGTTTGCAATAAGAACTATCACGAAGTTCACTATCCAACTTGAATCTTATTAGTCACAAAAGCTACAATACCGTTTTTGTGCACTTTTTTGTTGGTGGTTTAGAAATACACTGCTTCGCAGTACCTCTGCAAACTGATGCTGGATTTCACTGCCTTGCAGATAGCTGAGCCGTCAGTCATTGCTCCAGTGGGTAGCAAATATTACAGAAGGCTTTTGGCAAGCCTCCCAGATGCAGATACAATCTGAAACTTGTACAATGTGTATTAGAATACGGTTTTTGCGTATCCCACTTCTGATGTTAGATTTGGGGGGGTAAAATTTGATGTGACCATATATATATAAGCCTATAACTTACTATATATACCCATAAACAGGATGCCATTTGTAATTATGTATTTGAACCAAGGAAATTAAACAATAAATAAATTCTGTTTTATCACTCTTTTATTCTGTTATACTACGTCAGTTCCAAAAGCTGTTGTAGACAGGAAAGAACTGACAAGAAAACCTGTCTGCCTTCTAACCACAACATAATTAATATTTTACTTCATGTTACACCAGGCTCGTAGCCAAATATTACAATATAAGACAACCCTGGTTGCAGACCAGTTACAACAATATAATAGCTAAAACTATAACACAGATACTTATCACATAGGAACCACATTGGAGTCGAACCACTTCTCATAATTATAGCCAAATATTACAATATAAGACAACCCTGGTTGCAGACCAGTTACAACACTATAATAGCTAAAACTATAACACAGATACTTATCACATAGGGATCACATTGGAGTCGAACCACTTCTCATAATTATAGCCAAATATTACAATATAAGACAACCCTGGTTGCAGACCAGTTACAACACTATAATAGCTAAAACTATAACACAGATACTTATCACATAGGAACCACATTGGAGTCGAACCACTTCTCATAATTATCAGTGCACAGTCACTAATATGGTATAATGATATTCTATCATCTGGTATATCAGTTAAACAGACTAATAGCCGACACTACGATACATAGGTAGTACATAAAACTTAGATACCACACTGGTATCGAACCAGCCCTTATAATCATTGGTATAGCCATACTTTTACAGACATTATGATAGTTTATTATCCCCAAGGATTATCGCAAATACATCAAGTAATACTTTGATTCGGTTACTTTACAAGTATATTTTAGTTACACAATATTTGGAACACCCAAAGAGGGTATTTAATTATAATTGCTAATTCAATTACTTATTAAATACCAATCCACTATTATATTATTCACTATAACAGTAGTTATTACTACATTCACTTTTATAACCCTGTAAGTACATATTATTATAACATTATAAATATAACAGAGGTATATCGTACCTCACACTTCGACGGCTCGGGATAGACTGTCCCCACGACAACTGACATCGTCTTTTTATAACATTTGAGACGTCGCATTGCATCGAATGATTTTCACCTACCCACTTATAAAAATATTGTATAAAGTAGTTTCTTATTTACAAATTCTTTAAAATATTCTTTATAGTAATATAAATACACTATAATACATCAAGCTACACCTCACCTGATCGCTGGCCACTCCATATTTTAACATGATTCTAACACATGCAACATCCATTTTATTCACCTATCAAATTAAAATTTTAAATACAATAATAATTTATTTACGGCAATAATTGCCACCAAATAAAAGTTAATAATAATAATAATTAAACCACAATAATAACTATGTCAATAGTTTAAACCGAATATTTATTTGGTTTTATGTTATTACTTAAATTAAGATCAACGTCTCGGTTGCTTTTCAGCAGCAATGGTAACAGGGACATCACCGTATAGCTTCAAAAAGGATGAGCCAAATTTTGCCTTTGATTTTTGAAATCAGTTCACCAAAAATAGGACAAAACTAGTAAGGATTATTATTACACTTTTTGGGCATATTGTCACAATCACAGAAGTCGATTAAAATAAAAAAAGTAATTAACAGCAACAACAAATAAATGGCAGTTCTTTTTTACGACCGACCAAAATTGAAGTTGACCTCATCACAAAAAAACTAAGTATAACAGCAACATAATATTTGTATTTTTGTTTTTTATTCAAAACGGAATTACCGTTCGTGTGGCAAAATCACTGCTGACCAGTGTAATTATATACGTACTTTAACCAAAGTTAACTGAATAATATAAGTATTTGCAATTTAGGAGAACAGGTGCGCCTTATTTAACACTTGCTTTTACCCGTGGCTCCGCCCGCGTGGATGTTGGTTATCGTGACCAAACATAGCCTATGTCCTTTCTCATGGTCTAACCTACCCCTATACCAAATTTCATCAAAATCGGTTCAGTGGTTTAGGCGTGAAAGCGTAACATACAGACAGACAGACAGACAGACAGAGTTACTTTCGCATTTATAATATTAGTAGGTATGGATATGGATTACGTTACTGTGTCTGGCTTTTTTACATGTACACCACATCAATGCAACTAAGCACGGACATTCGTAATCTGTATTTGTAAACTATACCTCGAAAAGCCTTCATTTCATCATCAACACAAGCCGCATTAATTTTAACACTACTTCTTGTCACTATTAGCAAAGAATACAGGAAAATTACTCTGTCTATATCCTGTTTATTTAGCAAAGTACAAAACGAATTTAAGATTACCGAGGGAAATCAAAACATGTTTAGTATCTTCAGGGGATAAATTAACGACTGATATAAAATAATAAAGACATACTTACGACACAGTGCTTTCTCTGTGTCGTATAAACTACGACTTCAAGTTCTCCAAACATCGTTGTTAAAATTCTTTCTTGGCATTGTTTTAGGACTAAAAATACGAATTTCTGAGGAAATTAGTTTCGCTAAGATGACATAGGATAGGATTATAGATAATATATCAGGAATCTGAGCTTATAATAGGTTTCTAGCGCAAGTAAGTTAGTCAAAAATATTTTAACACACAAGTAGAGGGCTTCGTCGGAGCTGTTAATATTCAAATTACACTACATTTAGACCTTCATAAATGGCATAAAGGCGGACATCGTTACCTTTAATATCAACATTTAAAAAATACCGTAAAAATGAGCACATTCAGTGTCATAAATATCTTGACGACGAACTCTCAAAATGATCTTAAAACTCTCGTATTAAGAGTAAATCAAACTGTTTTATTATTTTATATGGTACTAGCTTTTGCCCGCGGCCTGCGAGGATGTGGGTTGTCGCGACCAAACATAGCCTACGTCCTTTCTCATGGTCTAAATATCTACCCCTAAACCAAATTTCATCAAAATCGGTTCAGTGGTTAAGGCGTGAAAGCGTAACATACAGACAGACAGAGTTACTTTCCCATTTATAATATTGGTATGGATTATTGTCCATACTAAAGGTGCGTACCAATTATCAGAACAATCAGTCAACTGGAAGGGGACAAAAAAAAGGAATTAAGATAAGTTTGAGTACTCCGTACGTCAACATCTTTCTGATGCTTGCCGTCGACATACTTAAACCTTTTTACTTAACTTTATACGAAAAAAAATATATTTATCCTTTGTACATCCACCCCCCTAGGACTAACTTATATTCAATATATTTATCTTTTTATCAGCATGCAGTACCTACATTCGCTTTGATCCTGATTAAAATCAAACACTGGAATCCGACAACATCGTAATCAATTAACACTGAACACTAAAATAAAAATCCTACGAAATACGAACCTCCTATTTTATATTGGTTTTAAATAAAAATAAGGTTTCCTTTAACTCAGTGGAACGTTTCCAACAGACGCCAATACGATCCACTGGTGTAATTATCGTTACTCCGATAAATCCCTCATAAAGCTCTTTCCATTTTCTACCTAATATTATTCACGCAATTTCCGACGACTCCACCTAATCCATTTGTTCATTTATCTTCAACCATTTGACTTGAAATCGTTAATAAACTGTAACGGATCATGTACCGGAGCAAGCCATTGGTGGTACTCAGCCGGCTTGTTTATCCAGTGGTGGCTGCCACGATTAATGGTGGTAATGATCTGGCTTCAATTTCTTGGCTTAGACAAAACGGTACTCATCGCATTAAATATTTAAGATTGATTATTTTGTGATTTTATCTAGTTAAATGTACTACTTAGCTAAAGCTAACTTCACCTGTAAACAACCGAACCTGGTATAACAGATGACCTGGCTCCCATAAAAATTGGAATGAATCATAGCCTAGTGGTATGGGTAATGGAATGCTGAGACGAGGTCTCGGGTTCGATCCCAGGTTTACCATGGCACACACCAATGACTTCTCGATGCTTTTCGAAGTAATGTGTGTATTTATCGCAGGTTTATAAGTGCCCGGTTAATGGCAATAGGCACGCCACCTATTACATTGGGACCTAAAAAAAACATAAACTGGCGAAATGTGGGTGCTAGCACCTCTGCCTACCCCTTCGGGGAATATAGGCGTGAGTTTATGTATGATGTTTTTTATGTGGATCATGTACCGGAGCAAGCCATTGGTGGTAGTCAGCCGGCTTGTTTATCCAGTGGTGACTGCCACGATTAATGGTGGTAATGATCTGGCTTCACTTTCTTGGCTTAGACAAAACGGTACTCATCGCATTAAATATTTAAGATTGATTATTTTGTGATTTTATCTAGTTAAATGTACTACTTAGCCCAAGCTAACTTCACCTGTAATCAACCGAACCTGGTATAACAGATGACCTGGCTCCCATAATGATTGGAATGAATCATACATACATACATATAATAATGCCTTTATCCCCGGAGGGTTAGGCAGAGGTGAAATTAACACCCTCATTTCACCAATCATTGGATTCGGTCCCAAATAGGGGGTGAGCCTACTACCGCATTCCGGGCACTATTGTTGACTCAATATATTTTTGTCTGATGTTAAACAGTTCTATCTCTTAGTCGCCTTGTATGACACCGCATGAGAAGAGATGGAGTAGACCAAATTCTACTCTGCCGGGAACCACCCAGTACTACAAAAATAACCGGAGTTGCAAATGGTAAGCTTGGGATGCAACCAAGATTGTAATGTTTTTTTGTATTTTTTTTAATTGTAATGTAATCTATACTAATATTATAATGCGAAAGTAACTCTGTCTGTCTGTCTGTCTTTCATACCTAAACCACTGAACCGATTTTGATGAAATTTGGTATAGGGGTAGATTAGACCATGAATAGAAAAGACATAGGCTATGTTTGGTCGCGATAACCGACATCCACGCGGGCGGAGCGGCGGGCAAAAGCTAGTAACACATATTGAGAACAGTACTTTTCCACTGTATTTAGTCTATTACACCTGACCGGTTTCGCCTTACGGCATTATCAAAGGTTTACATTTACCAAAGGTTTCAATGCGAAACCGGTCAGGTCTAGAAATAAAGACAGTGGAAAAGTACAAGTGTGTTATTCAATATGTGGATCTAACAGTATAAATAATATGTAATGTAATAAGTGTAATGTTAAAAAAATGCATGCAATTGCGAAAAATGGATTATTTAACAAAACAAAACAGCTCAGCAATTAGATATCTACTTCCGATAGTCATATGAGTTATTATCCAAAAGGAGTATCTAATGATCTCGTCAGGGCCTGGCAAAAATTCTCGAAAACTTACACTTTATAAATTTACCTGTACCAATTTACCAATCAAATCCTATCAGCCATTTGAGTGTGATTAAGTAACAAATATCGAAACATTATCACAAACTTTTACATTTGAAATATTAGTAGGAAGTAGGATAGCAGTTTGTAATGTATTAACTTATATTTTATTTCTGTGTATGACAACTACAAACATAATAATTATGTGCCCGGTCTAGGAAAAGGAGTTTCAAGAACGCCTGCGGCTCACCGCCCCTACATAGTTTACCTTTATGAATATGTACGCATATCGTTATTATTTCAGTGACGGTTCCACTTAAAAAGGAATATATTATGTACGTACATAATGTAGAGTTACACCTGTTATTCCAGAAGGGTTAGGCAGAGGTGAAAATCTCGGGAATTTATGTACTAATCCCAATAGGATCTGAGCCTACTGACGTTGCCAAGGCACTTTCCTTAACTCGTCGAAAACACTGAATCTAAAAAAAGTTATAGTGAATTTGAACATATTTGAAGATGTTCTGAACGGCCGGAACGGAACTGATGAGATCCGGTTCTTAGCATTCCATGGATTCACCGTGCGGTCGCCGGGTCCATGGCGTGGTACAGAGAGGAACACTGTGACGGCGCCTGGGACTTGCGACCCAGGTGTAGGTTTAGGGTGGCCACCTTGTGATGCATCAGCGCTCACCTCCACCGTCAGTCGTGTTCCCCCCTCTACCTATCCAAATTTGGTAAGATCCTATCATCGCCGTTTTAGATATTCGTTTGAGTAAAGAGCTTACTGAAGCTCTTGGCAATCCGAGGTCAAAAAGACCGTCTCTGTACCGTATATTTTGTATTGTATTATTTTTTGTATTCCACAATATTCTACACAACGCTATCTAGATCCATGCTAAGCTTAACCAGCTTGGGTTATGGAATCTAGAATGCGGATAAACATACTTAGATACTTTTTTTTAGTAAATACATACATATTATACATAGAAACGCTCAGAACAATGCAAATAGCCATATTCATGTCTACAAATATTTGCACTGAGCGGGGAATGTAACCCGCGCTTTCGCGTTTACTGCCACCACGCCACAGAGGCTGTTAATACTTTTGTATGGCCGCTGATTTGATTTTCTGGACATTGTAACTAACTGCGCTTATTGACGTCACTCAAAATGTTGAGTATTACAAACTGAATGAAAAACATATACTATTTATTTAGAGAACACAATTACTAAGACAAAATTACTATTGTATAAAATATAAACGTTGCCGAATAAAAACAGAGTAAGTAAATTATCTTTGCATTTTATTATTCAGGCCAATTATAGCCAGGTAGGTTGCCAACATACTGAGGAAACGAGAATTTTGGGACTAATGATACATTCTTAAACTAGATAATGTGCTGCAATAACGGAAACGTTTTTGAATAGTATTTTTTAATTATATCGGTTTAAACCTAAGCTAAAAAGTCTGGTTCTGAAAATTACAAATAGGAAATGTAAATTCAGGATAGTACAGAGTCAAAGCGGATCGAAGTGTCAAATTCTTCACAATTAAATCCAACTACCAATTGGCACTGGCTGTTCGCAGATGCGCATATTACACACGCATACACACGGCGCGCGGATTTTCTCTTATTTTCCATCTCGATAGACGTTACGTTGTTGAAATAGGGGTAAATTTCCTCTAACAAATCTGAGATTACAGCGTCAATGTGCTTCGACTCTGTGCTAGCATGAATCAACCCTTATTTTGATATGTCGTATGGTACAGTTTCCTTTTTTATCATGAATCATGCCAGAAACATTGTGAGTTTCTTTATTATTTATTTCGTAAAAATACTGCTGGCATTTCACGTTTAAGGGCTCGAGTCATTTTCCCGAAAAATTCGAATTAAATTTATAACATTTACTCACTCACCTGTTGTTGTGGATTATATCTGAAGATCTCGTTAGTGTCACGATACCACTTGACGGAGTGGAGCTTTTGCTCATCCATCTTGAAGTGGCAGCTGAGTTCCGCTGCACGCCGCGGGTCGGCGTACAACGGCACCTTCAGCTGCGAGATGTCGTGTGCCGAAGTTATTGCTGTTAAACAAAGAAAAAGTAGAATTAACATTGAGGAACATACTTTATTACAGTACATATTTGGTTACATTATATATGGAAACTTGAGGTCTCTGCCTACCCCTCTGGGAAAGAGGCGTGACTATGTATGCATATGTGAAGTGAACATTGCTTAACTTTCTTTTACTCGTGAATCATTTAATTTTACTTTTAAGGAGCAAACAACCCATCGAAAACTTACATCTTAGACTGCCACAGACCGAAGCAGTCGGTGAGGCCAACCTGGTGTACCATAGAGAGGAAAACCCTGAGACCCACACTGACCTAGTGGACATTAGCAACCCCTATATGTTGTTGGGATCAAATCCCCCACCCCTACAGAGCAGTGTGAATAGATAAGAGCGTAAAACTACAAAATATGGTTGAATAAACAAGTATTTATGTATATAATGTATGAATATTGAATACATACCGATATATAATACGTAAGAATAAATTATACTTTATCGAGTTACCTACATAACAACAAAAACAATAATAGCATGAAAAACAACAACAAGAATCAATCCTGATTCCTGTTAATACGTCTACCCATAAAGCAACCTTATTAACAGAAATCAGTAAATATAACAGTGAGAAGCAATAATAGAAATATCAGACATTCTGAACTTAACAACCTCATACAAGAATTTGTGAAGACAATCAAGGAAAAATACACAATGAGACAATATTGCGATACAATTACGAAACAACGCAGATTGACATTTTTTTTACCGATAACCATTGTTTGGAGAAAAGTAGGTAGGGATACGAGTATATAAGGGCATGATACGAAATAATGTCTTGGTAACAATAGTAGAATATTGATAATTTTGACAGCCTCTGTGGCGTGGTGGTAGTGCACGCGACTGCCACGCAGGAGGCGCGGGTTCGATCTCCGCTCAGTGCAAATAGTTGTATGCATGAATATGGCTATTTGCATTGGTCTGGGTGTTTCTATGTATAATATGTATATATTTACAAAAAAAGTATATAAGTATGTTTATCCGCATTCTAGATTCCATAACACAAGCTATAAAAGCTTACCATGGGTCTGGACAGCGTTGTGTAGAATGTTGTGGAATATTTATTTGTTATCATTGTTTTAATAAATTAAAGAAGTTAAAGTTACTATACTTAACCATTTAAAATCAACGAAAAATCATTTAAGTCATCAAAAGTAGTAGTGAAAGTAAATATTAAGTGAAATTAACTATGTCGATTTCAATTTCTTTGTTTCACGTCTTTTCACATAAATTCTCCTTAACCTAAGTTTACCACCAATTCTTAGGCATTAGCGGAGAAGAAACGGTAACAAATCCTGTTGTGTTTTTATTGTAGAACTCAGACCTTGACACTTCTTGCGTATTGCAGACATAATGTACCACTGTTTATTGTACCAATCTACACGTACAAACAGGTCTACTTCAGTCAGGAAATTGCTGACATTAAGCATTACATCGCCTCCAAAATGAATGCAATATCAAATGCCAATGCATGTACAATTTACTAACATAAAAATCTATCCATATAGTACGTACTAGCTAACCCGGCGAACTTAGTTCCGCCAATTTTTTTTCCGCCCGCGTAGCGTCTGATCCTGTTTCCACTGCATCCTCTACTATATTAAGTATGTATTATGCATTATACACCTTCCTCTTGAATTACTCTATCTATTAAAATAAACCGCATCAAAATCTGTAGCGTAGTTTTAAAGATACACAGGGACAAACATACGCGACAAGCGACTTTGCTTTATACTACGTAGTGACGATGATGATGATAATAAACGCTTAGATTCATAGCAAAGTTATGATTTTGAAAGCATTTTGTATTTTGACAGTACTGCTCATAAATTATGAATAATTTAATATAGTGGAAAATTTAATTCCGGTCCCAGTAGGATCAATAACTTGGCGGTTGGTAATAATAGTTATGTAATATGAGATAATTGAATTATCTACTGTGATATTGAAAGCCAAAAGTGATGAAATTGCTAAAATATTTAATTTAGAAAGGGACGGCTGTAAGTTTTTGATAAGTGACTTGAACTTGTAAGCGGTACTTTTTTATCTGTTTCTTATTATTTCTGTTATTTTTTTCTGCCATATTAGTATTTTATTCTTTTTATTGTAGTAAACTAAAAATATGTCTTCGTCATCATCGCAGTAATTATTGCACTCAAGGTTACACTGTAAATTCCCGAAGAGGATCATACGCCAACTATGATTTTCGATCCCACATAATAAGGGAAGAGGCCAATGTTGTCAAGCGGGCAATGTTTCATGGGTTAGGTGACTAAGGGACCCGGGTCCTTTAAGCGGGGCGTGAAAAGGCATCTAATGAGGCCGTCAAGCTGAGTGCCGCCACTGTTAACATGGTGCATGTTTACGATGGTGTCCCTCTTTCCGAGACTTTGCCTTGAGCTTAACATCAGGCGAGGTGAAGTCAAATTGAAGTGTCCTGTATAAAAAAAAATACATTTTTTTGTTTGTTATTCAGCCGACAGCAAACGTACCTACTAACTGTACCAATACGGCTTAAAAAAATTGGTCCCAGTTAAAATAAGTATCAAACAGTATTTTTCGCCTTTAGGCTACAACAAAATTTCTAACCCGCAACCCGTCACAACCACCCGACAACTCTTTAATTTGGATATTCTAAAAGGCGCGTCAGAATTTATGTTACGGAAATTACCATAATTCCGGTGGAAAAAACATTTTTGCGTGTGATATTTGTATTTTGGTAGCTGCACATGACATATTTTCTAGTTTAATCTGAGTGACGTTTCGCGTACATCTCAATTAACAGACTAAATATAAAAAGCGTACGGAGTTGAAAAATGTTAAAGCGCAGGTCTGTTTCGTTGTGAAGCTTAGAATATTTACAAAACTTTAAATAAGTATGCGCATGTAAATATATAATAGGTACTAGCTTTTGCCCGCGGCTCCGCCCACGTGGATGTCGGTTATCGCGAGCAAACATAGCCTATCTCCTTTCTCAAGGTCTAATCTACCTTTATACCAAATTTCATAAAAATCGGTTCAGCGGTTTAGTCGTGAAAGCGTAACATACAGACAGACAGATAGACAGACAGAGTTACGTTTCCATCCATAATATTAAGTATGGAAGTATGAATGTGTTTAACTTTAGGTATATGTAATACAGACATGTAATTATTATGAAGTAATAAAAGCTTTTTGGCCTACAAAAAGCTTAGTATTGAAATGTTCCGTAAGTATTTTATATCTATGGAAGTTTTGTAGTAATGCAACTCTGAGCAAGTACAGTTAAGAGAGGAAATACGGTTACACTTTTACATACAACTTAATAAGAAAAGTGCGATGGTATCTCCTTTGTCAACTGTACGTACATGTGTAATAGGCGCTTTTAAACTTTTGTTGCATTTTGATTGTATTAGACAGCACGCTCTATTGATTTGAAAAACCACTAGCGGTTTAACAAATTAGAAAATTTTAAACCGACTATTAAAAATGTTTATATCATAATATATTTTATTATTTTTATATAATTACGTTTTTTTGCTACAAAATGTATTATAGATAGCGTAACTTAGAAATTATTTAATATTGGGCATATTGCCTACCTACCTATATAAATAAATTATCAAATCTAATAACATAACTCTATACACATTTTGATGTAACTTCATATATTTGTTTATACTTTGTTCAATCTACAAACCCCACTAACTTATAATTGCTACGCCATATCGTAGACTCTCTACGCCGTAGCACATATTTGTTTCGTAGATGTAATTACGTGCCGTTCATCCGATACCGATAAAACTTTGCCGGTTTATTGTTTGCACTTGCATGAAGGTAATGCGATACAATGATTGGACCCTGTAAATGGTCCTGCAATCTTTAAAATTACAATATAATACCATACATTTTTTTAATGATTGTTTATAGGATTTATTATGCTAACTTTAAAGTTCGAAAAACATCGGAAAAAATGAAATGCTCAAGTGAGACTTGAACTCACGATCTTTCCCTTACAGGGGGAATGTTCTTCCAACTGAGCTTATTCCCCCTGTAAGGGAAAGGTCGTGAGTTCAAGTCTCACTTGAGCATTTCATTTTTTCCAATGTTTTTCGAATAATACAGTACAATTAAAATATTTAAGAACCAATATTTTTTTTTATTTAAAGAATTAAAAAATCCTATAAGTGCTTGTCTAGTTGAGTCATGGTGTTGGAACTGCTGGAAGACTCTCCGCCCCCTGCGTTGTGCACTATATCAATATTGGCATAGCTGTAATTTTTTAGAGTTAGGAAAAGGTAGGGTGCTCTCCGAAGCAAACTATCTTTTCCTCGCAAACAAATGCAAATACATATTATTCATGCGTACAAATACTTGCACTGAACGGGGATCGAACCCTCGCCTCCTGCGTAGTGGCCGCATTCACTACTGCATCGCCACAGAGGCAGTCTATAGTCTTACTAACATAGGTATAAAAATATGACCAACATAAAAATAAGTCTGTGTTACTTTAATAAACAATTTAAAAAATAGTAAGTCTATGAAGACTTTCTTTGGTGTGGCTCAATAGCTCAGTTGGAAGAGCACTCCCTCTGTAAGGTCATGGGTTCAAGTCCCACTTGAGCGCTTCTTTTTCCCGATGTATTTTGAACTCAAAAAGCTAGCATAGTAAATGCCATAAAAAATCATTCAAATATTGGGGGGAGTCATCAAAAATCAATGTTTAAATATGGTTGAAAAATCATTCATTGGTTCCAACAGTTTGTAAGAAAGTTGGTAGATGGCTCTACCGTCACCCTTAAAGACTGATATAAATAGAAGGGAAATTTGAAGTGATTCAGGTGTGGCTCAATAACTCAATTTTATTTAAGTTCAAGTCCCACTTGAGCGCTTCTTTTTCCCGATGTATTTCGTATGTATAAAGAAAGGTAAATTAAAAACGATACACAAATACGCTTTGCTTCAAACATTGTGTTTTATGATGAGGTAGGAGGAGGATAAAGACAATATTTGTCCTTTGATTTACATTACATTAAATATTTTAACGGTATTGATAAATTATTTACAAAACGTACACGTCGCCGTGCCACAGGGGTAAATGTTTGAGAAGGATGGGCGGACCTTGTACACATTCGGCTTTGTATAATTTGTATAAACAGAACCCCAGAAATGTGTAAACCTTTTAAAAAATATTTATTTAGTACTTTTTACTACCTTGTTTTGATTATATGATTGGTATCGGTATTGTTTTTTTACGAGAATATAATTCTATTACTATTTGTCAATATAGCAAGTGAGGATACGTTTATGGTAATATTATATTATCCCTTTATTCCCGTTCCTGCCTCAGGCCTGTCATAATTCTTCGAATACTATTGTAATTTTTTGCAACTCTGTAAATAACGGTAAAAAAATTACGAAAAAAATTAAGTAGATGTATTAACACTCAAAGGTCTCAAAAATGACATAACATTAAAATCAAGATAATGGTAGTTATCAATTTATTCCCCGGGGACGGCGAAATGTGAATTGTGTTGTGATGTTTGTTAATCAATCACACTCACACGGCTGCACGGATTTGGATGAATCTTTGGTACAAAGATACATTATTAGTTAGAATAAAACATATGCTACTTCATATGTATGGAATAGGTTCATAGGGGTTGGGACAACGAGATGAGTACCACGGACGGAGCTGCGAGCAACAACTAAGTGTTCAATTCAGATTAAAACACTCGCCGGGATATTCATCAAGTTTCTCATATTTTTAATAGTTAAGTTAACTTAAGTTTTTAATATTAGTAGGATCGAAGCGTTAAAAAAAACAATATTTAAGTAATTATTTAAGTCAAGAATGAAATATTGAAATCGATTTAGATTAAAAAAGTGAATGCTCAAGATGGGACTTGAACCTGCGATCAGGCCCTTACTGTCTTCATCTACTACAGTCTAGTATTACAAAGATTACATTGTTTTTATTTATTTATTATCACAAATTGCAAACATTGGATGCCTCGAATAGGACCAGATCGATACAGATGGTCCTGGGTCAGCTGGGGTGCGAAGCTTGGCCAAGCGCGACGACCCATAGACGGCGTGCGGTTTTATTCGGTTCGAGTCTGACATAACCTCCTCCTCCGGTTCAGGCGGTAACCTAGGAGATTTCCACACGGATAAAAAGATACATTGGATGTTATGTCCTTATTATTAGCTCTTCTTATATTAGTATTAGCATCTCTAGTAACATTTTTTTAAATTATTTTTTTACAATTTGGATATAAGGTCTCAAGAATTAACTTTGATATGTGATTATATATTATTATATATATTTAAAAGTAGGTATGTGTTTGATCAATGTTTTCAGTTATCACACTTCTTTTCAATCACGGTTCAATGATATTTGGATAGAAGGAAAGAGGTCTCATAAAGACAAAACAAGGTCGTTGAAAACAGGATTTCTACTACCCTTTGCTTTTTTTGCCAACTTTGTGAAAAGCTGACCCAGCTTTGTAGGTATGCGAATATTGATTAGACTCAATCCACAAAGGCTGCTCGCACACTGTCACCCAAATTTCTTGCTGAGTACTTGAAAAAAAAGTGTTAAAACGTGTATTGCTTAGAGCAGAAAACGTATCACGATTTTTTTTACCTATTGTATTACTAAAGTGAAATGTTAGGTAGGTACTTAAGGTACCTATAGCCAGGACTCTATTTTATTTATTTACAGTAATACTACCATTACAGGGCATTCAAACGTTAATTAAATTCGTAATTCGATAGAGTGACTAACCTAAGTGTAGTATATATATATATTATGCCTAATCACACAACAAAATAAAAGCGTAACAAACCCAAAAAAAACATTTAAGCTATACACAATAAAATTTAAGATTGATTGTGTACGAAATACATCGGGAAAAAGAAGCGCTCAAGTGGGACTTGAACCCACGACCTTTCCCTTACAGGGGGAATGCTCATGGTTCAAATCCCACTTGAGCGCTTCTGTTTCCCGATGCATGTCGAACTTAAAAAGTTAGCCTAATAAATGCTATAAAAATTCCATTCAAATCGATTGTGTATAAATTGTAAACTAAGTAAGTAACTGTTGTATAAGTTTTGTGTGCTGCAGCATGTCAGAATGAATAAAAGCAATTTATTTTCTTTTCTTTCCATAAAATATAATACTGTACTAATCCATAACATTATGGACACAAACATATTCTGTATTAAAATCAAATCTTTACATTGAATTTCAAAACCTACAAAGAAAAAATATAACTCAACCGTAAACCAATGATTGACTAAAGAGCAATGGGCCGAATATAATCTGAGGAGAGATTGCTCTCCAACAAGTTTGCTCATGCAAAAACCAGCGTAATCTATCAAATATTTTAGTTAGCTTAATTTTTATAAAAAAATATCCAGATGGGTTAAAGATGACGGTGTTTAGCACATAATATTATATAGATTACGACATGAGCACAAGGATATTTTGTTGATGAAGCGTTTCACGTGAAGACTTTGGGTAATGTACCGTGTATTATTAAGTAAAATGTTGATCGATTTGAGTCATAAAGAGGTTTAATGTTTTCTTTAAAGATCTAGGTTAATCTTTGTTTTAGACGCGTATAAAATTTTGAAGATCGTATATCGTAGTAATGTGGGTGCTTTTGGAGTTCCATCAAAATCTTGGGAGACCATGTCAACGTCATCTGCATGTTAGCATATCAGCTGATTGATGTACTAGTCTCTGGTGCAGGTTATCCTCTCGGGTATTCAAGAAGTTGGTGAGTTCAGTTTAAATTATAAATAATGTACAAGTTACTTAATTTCCATACTTATAATACTTACTTATACTTATATATACTTCCTTACTTTCCATACTTATCTATACTTTCCATACTTATACTTACAAACATACCAAGTAAAAAATTTCGTGAACCCAAAGTAAAATCATTCGCCCTCCTCGTTTCATTATCGTGATTAAACATAGCATTTTGTAAGCTAACTCCATACCAAATTTTATTAAAATCGCTTGAGCCGTTTAGACGTGAAAAAGTAACAAACATACACAGTCACAAACTTTCGCCTTTCTAATAGTAATCTAGTGTGCCTATAGTACCTAAAATTATTAAGATTCTGACGTAGATATCGTTAAATTTTAAGCTTAAGCACTTCTCCCACTTAATCCTAATTCACAGAGCACTTTCCAAATTAAAGTCAAATAGCAGTTACTTTATGATTAAGTTATTAAAGTAAGTAAACTTGTAGAGGGTAATTTGCCAAGGGATCATTCTCTAAGTTTTCAACTCAAGTGACATTTTAGTTGATTAATAATCATTATGGCAAATTCCTGACTCGGCCGAAAGTGTATTAGTGCTACGAGCTTAGTGCTAAATTAACTATTTTCATGATATGTTTCACTTTATCAAAAGTAATGAGTAGATGGCATTTTCTAATCATAATGACTAAATTTCCGTTGAAAAAATAACTCTAGTTCTTTTTATAGTTATTTATAGTTGAAACAGTTTTTTCAAGATCTTTACAAGATCTAAATTTCAAGATCTAAATCGTGTTTTTTTTTGTGTTTTATTTAGTGATATTATTTTGTGTTTTTTATTTTGTTGCTTTATTCTGATTAATTTTGATTATTACTGTGTATGTGTGTTCTTAATTGAGGATATTGTAAGATTGATAGTTATAAGTATTTTTTAGATCCAGTACTGTTTTGGGGGTTGTCCCTGTCAGGGTGGTGGTGGATAAGTGTATAAATAAATAAATAAAAAGAATTATTGCTTACTTTTGCTGCTATTTAATGTGATTTGATAAAAATGATGTCAGATCATTACAAGCTTTTAGTAAAAAGTTATTTTAGCTCGGTTGGACCAAACCGCTCAAAGAAACCTTTGTGATTTTCCTGAAATTCATTTGTCGTCTTTAAAGAGTTATTTACTATAATATCTCGTATAATTTATTCCAGAAACGGAAATTCCGGTCCATTTATTCTACTTTAGCACTTTGGTTCGACGAAGGGAAAGAAATGCTTTTAATAAAAGTAATTTCAGAACAAATTTACTCGATTTGCGTCGGATAAAGGTTGAATAATAATTATGGTGGAGGGCTCCAACTAAGTAATTTACTTAAGTTGCTTTGCTGTGAGCGCTCGGGCGATCGAAGCCCCGACTGACATGACTGTGACGGTGGCATTTCAAATATCAAAAGTTTCCAACGAGCTTCGGACCTCCTGAATATTCATCAATGTAATTGTTTCATTACTTTGACTAATGTTTTTATTAATCTACAGGGATAGTAATTAATAATTTTTCTTGCATCTGTATTATTAATACGAGAATTTCGTTGCTAAATTTCATGAAGAAGTTAACAGTAGATTATGAGCCCATTTACCTATCAAACAACGATGGTATAGTGGGTAAAGTGTTTGTTTTGCTACTGGGAGATTGCGAGACTACTAACATGAACCCTCTCGTAACAAGTACAACCTTAGCACGTAGTGGCAAAGTAAATGTTAATTTTTAGGATAATATTATAAATGCGAAAGTAACTCTGTCTGTCTGTGTCTGTATTTCTGTCTGTATGTTACGCTTTCACGCCTAATCCACTGAACCGATTTTGATGAAATTTGATATAGGGGTAGATCAGACCATGAGAAAGGACACAGGCTATGTTTGGTCGCGATAACCGACATTCACGCGGGTGGAGCCGCGGGCAAAAGCTAGTCATAAGGAAATGTAGGAAGAAACGTTGCACTACATTTGGCAAGGAGTATAATGAGACTCAAGATAGTATTTTAGTCTAAAATGAAGAAGCACAGTTAAAATGGACTTCACTCTTTAAATTTTCAAATGGTGCAACGTGGGTGCTTATACATCTCTGCCTACACCTTCGGGGATTTGCATTATCACCTGCGGGGATGAATGGATTTTCATATCAAATTGCAATCTAAGACAACATCTTTCTTATTTCGTTTGTCAAAAGTCTATTACTCATTTTTTGAGAATTTTTAATAGAATAATATAAGTTTCACAAAAACGAGACAGAAACATAAAGTCATACGAGTAGTTTTCAGAAAACAGGGTAAATCGTATAGGTAACAGACGAGTTCTGTAAAATATCTTCCTTTCTTTACTGGGGCTGTCTCCTACGGTTTATGTTCTGGCGAGGCAGGGATAACTGATGTGTTCGGTGATTTACGATTTTTTTATGTTTCTTCCTAAGGTATCTATCTCTACATACTGTTTTGACTGGCAGGGAGAGCAATAGAAAAATGATGAGCGACTGTCTACTAGATCTTTAAACTGCCATCCATCCATATACTCACTGTGATCCCCGAAGAGGTAGGCAGAGGTGAATTACCACCCACTTTTTGCCAAATGCTTTAAGGTCCCACGACGTAATAGGGTGTGAGCTTTGTCCGCATACGAGTCTATCAAATTCACTAACTGTATTCCTACTTTACCTTTTATACCTACTTAAAGTATGTATCGAGATCGCTGTCTTGTAAAAGTTGATAGATAAGTCAGTTTTTGCGATTATTTTAGATGAAAAAATCATCTATCATAAAGTAATGTTCAATCTTCCTTGATATGTACCTGTCGAAGCAATTTTTTCTGATCACTATTGCGCACCGATCGATTTCAATTTTGATAAAAACGACAGCTATCTCAGCAGAAAGAGGAGCTTTAGGTTTCTAGACTTTAGATAGTTTGAAAGGTTATCATTAGCAAGTGGGAAAAATTGCAAATATGCATTGCGTATTAAAAAAAACTACGAAAGTATACACAAAAAAACTATAGCATCGCTTTTTATAGTTGCGAATATAAATTGCCCTATCGTATTTTTATTTCCGTAGTCACTATTTTAAAAATGTTATCATAATTATCTGCTTCGACATTTGTAGCGGTAGTACGAAGTGGTAGAGCGTTTGACTGCTACATCGATGATCGCGGTTTTGATTCCTGCTCACTGCAAATTTTCGTATGGATGAATATATCTATTTCCATTGGATTGGCATATCTAAAACGTTTATCCATACTATAATATTATAAATACGAAAGTAACTCTGTCTGTCTGTCTGTCAGTCTGTCTGCATGTTACGCTTTCGCGCCTAAACCACTGAACCGATTTTGATGAAATTTGGTACAGGGGTAGATTAGACCTTGAGAAAGGATATAGGCTATGTTTGGTTGCGATAACCGACATCCACGCGGGCGGAGCCGCGGGCAAAAGCTAGTATAAAAATAAAAACGCAATGCAGTTCTTTGTCAATACTACAACAAAGTTGAATACTACCTCAATAAACGAATTACATTAGTTCTGAATTTAAATTCAATAGCATTATTCTCTATTTTATTACAGCTATAACACCTAGTTATTATTATAATAAATACCCTCGAGTGACGTCACGGAAAAGTGCGATTAGCTGACTAACACTATTGTTCGCGTGTATATAACCCTACCCATTTCTATTGGGACCTTTCTGATAAACTAATTTTGCGATACGGACATGCATGATCAATATTATTAACCTAATTAGTTTTTGTACTCGATGTATTTATTTTATTAATATAGTTATAATATGTAGTTCTGGATTGTTGATTTAATACGGCAGCTCGTGTAAAGTTTGAGCTAAATTGTATTGAAAACTTAATTATGTGTGTCATGTAAATATTATACGCTATACGACAGATCTTTTGCGCATAATCTGTAAAAATCAATGCCACTTTTCGTTGTAATGTTGTAACTCAACAACGCATTTACCGATTTGGCTAATTTTGGTCTTGAATTACTCGTGGAAGTCCAGGAAAGGTTTGTTCGTATAGAAAAAATCTAATAATTGCCGGGAACCGACATCCACGTGGGCGAAGCCGCGGGCAAAAGCTAGTATTCGTATAAAAAATAAAAAAAAAGTACACGGCCCACCTGATGGAAAGTGGCTGTCGTGGCCTATGGGCGTATGCAACACCAGGGGCGTTTCATATGCTGCCTACCCTGAAGTTTTTATTTATTATAATTTTGCACCGTTAAATTGATATTACTCTTCGCTTCAGTTGACTGGTTGCATGTGGTTTAATCGCTCTCAATAATTATTAAAAAACTGCATTTTAATCACAAAATTTAATGTAGGTACCATGTGCATTCTTTGGCAAAATATGAAAAAATATTCTTTATTAAATTTTATCTTTCTCAAGTTA
Organism: Eilema sororculum; assembly: GCA_914829495.1. Taxonomy (NCBI): domain Eukaryota; kingdom Metazoa; phylum Arthropoda; class Insecta; order Lepidoptera; family Erebidae; genus Eilema; species Eilema sororculum. Next base: position 10,919,245 of record OU618541.1, read on the forward strand.
TTTTAATGAAAATGTATATTTGATGGTCAGGTATGTAAATATTCGATAATATTTCGAAGTGTTAATACAGAGTGTTTCCACATTCTACCCACAAAACTGTACCCACAAGCTAAAATAATAATAATTATTCCTTATTCTACCTCCTGCAAAATTTCATTCCACATTCTACCCTGACGTATTGTAGATAGGCAATTGTTTATGATCTTCATCAGTACGCACCGTCAGCAAACAAATTAATACTTTGATACTTGTTCAAAATATGTAAACAGAGGCAGAGGGAGGATAGGCAGAAATGGCGCACATTGGGATTATGTCGTGGGACTATGTCCAGCAGTGGACTGCAATAGGCTAATTCATTGATTGACATAAAACCTATGTTATATCAGGGGTAAATTTGAAGATATATACCAAACATAACTATTAATATTACTGTGGTAATGGGTTTCCTAACAATATACCTATTAATAAAGGCAGCACCTGGGTGTAAGATGGGCGGTCACCTCATATTGTCTAAAGCCGCTATTTGAAGACTTCAGCGGTCTGAAGTCTTTACACAGGGGCGCCAGAGCCTGTGTGACGATTAATGGCCCCTATATCAACTGTTGCATGTCTCTAAAAAGTGTCCGGCAAGGATGTTGGCTTGGCTGTTCATTTAAATAATCATTGCTACGCAGGAGGCGCGGGTTTGATCCCGCGAGGCAATATTTTTATGCATGAATATGGGTATTTGCATTAGTCTGGTCGTGCCTCGAAGAGCACGTAAAGCCATTGGTCCCGGTTGCCATACGCACTTCTATGTTGCCATACGAATATCAGGGCCTCGATTCTACTAAAGCCAAACTATAGTCGTGCCGCAGCGATTGCAGAAAGCGGCATTAAATAATAGACTTTAAACTAATGGCTTTAAAGTTCAAATGAAATGTGGGTGCTAGCACCTCTGCCTACCCTTTCGGGGAATACAGGCGTGAGTTTATGTTATGTTATGTTTATGTTTTCAAGTTCAAAATTAAACGACTTTTGGCAAAGTGAATGGAAAAGTGTAATGAAACATTTCTCATTCCATTTTGGACTTTATGCGTATAGAAATAAAGTCTAAAATTTAATGTAATTTTTTCGCTGACAATGGCACCACGATGGTTTAGCTTTAGTAGAATCGAGGGCCAGTTGTTGCGAGTATATGGAGTCCTAAAAATTCAACAACTAGTGTAACTGCAATGCTTCGATAACGCCAATGTTGTGGTGTTCAACTTCGAGGAGCATCTCCGGAGACTGGCCCCCAAATTGAGGGACACAGCTGGCGCTTTGGCGCGACTGCTGTCCAACATGAGGGGTCCAGATGACTCCTGCAGGAGACTCTACGCTGGAGTCGTGCGGTCCATGGCCCTAAATGGGTGCCCAATATGGGCGTAGACCCCTTTTTTTCGTGCGGAATTCCCCTCGGATAACCCCCTGCCGGAGCCGGAAGGGGAGGTTATGTCGGACTCAAACCGACTAAAACCGCACACCGACTGTGGGTCGTGGTGCTAGGCCGGAGGTGAGGTTGTCATCGACATATCCCTCACACCCCGGCTGACCCAGGGCCATCCCTTACGGTCTGGCCCTCATCAGGAGGGGGGACAACGGTGTCCCCGACTCATCCCCGGAATGGGCGCGCTTCTTTCAGCGCGCTGCCCGCTGCCGGGGCGGAGACCCTAACTGCCACCAATACACCACTGCTGCGTGCTCCGCAGCGTACAATGGTCAGCAGGGCTATTAGGGGGTACCGCACGATATCGTTTGAGGCGGCGAGTCTCCTTGCTGGAACCCTAGCGGCGGTAAGACCCATTATGGGGGACTGGCTAGAGAGGCCACACGGTAGCCTTTCGTACCGGCTGATGCAGGTGATTACGGTTTCGGGAAGTACCTGCGTCAGATTCAAAAGGAGCCAACGTCCAAGTGCCATCACTGTGATGCGAGCGAGGACACGGAGCTGCACACGCTGACCGTGTGCCTAGCGTGGGACACGCCGAGGCGGGTCCTAGTGGCGGCTCTGGGGGTGGGAGCCCTCACGCTCGCCACTTTGCTCACAGCAGCGCGAGCGCTTGGAGTGCGGACGCCTCCTTTTGCGAGCAAGTAAAAGGAAGTAAAAGAAGGAGGCGGCCGGTCGGGTCCGTCCTCCATGAGCGCTGGCCTGGGGGTGATCGATGGAGCCGCCTGTCACCCTAGCAGAAACAGGCCGCGACGGCGGCGCAAAGTGCGCCTCCCCGTACCCGGGTCTAGATGGGGACACTACGGACCCCACAACCCGAAGGGGGCTATCTCAAAAGATATGGTCCTGGGTTTGCCGGGGTGCGAGAGATATGTTTTCTGCAATCTCACCTCTGCCAACCAAAGACCCAAAGACGGTGTGTGTTTTAGTCTGTTCGAGTCCGACATAACTCCTAACCTCCACCGGCTCCGGGGGGGGGTGGTATCCATGGGGATTTTTCACACGTTAAAAAAAAGGCACGATTCGTCTGGGCCTGGGGCTACGGCATAGGGACCGTGGAGTCAGGACCCAGGGTCCCCTGACCAGGAAGTGCTACTGTGCGACATGGCATTGTTGAAACTCTCATGCCAGTTCCACCCGAGTCTCACTGGGTGCTTATGCGACTAGATCGGAAGGTCCTCCTGTTGGTCGACATTGTACAGGCCCGGGCTCTGCACCGGGGTATCAACATATAAACGGTGTGTACTTCCCGCATTTTCGATTCGCCGACGACATCGTCATAGTTGCTAACTATGCTTGGAGTTTCTTTAAAGGATAGAATTCGTAACGAGGTCACCCGACATAGCTAGTAGAATAAACAAGCTGAAGTGGCTGGCCACAGGCCACAGGAGCGATAGCCGTTTGAGTAAACGAGTTTTAAAAGCTGAACACCCCTTAGACAAATGTGGCTGGGACAGACTGGATTCGAAAGGCGAGGGATCTTGAGCAAAGGTGTACATTGGGAGAGACTGGCATTGGTCCAGCAGACTAATTGATTGATTGATTGATCCAATACATCGTTATGCCTTGATTTTGATATTGGATCTTAAATTTTGTAGTTTGGTAGGTGTGTTATGTTATGAAAAAATATGAGAAATATGAGAAATATTTTGTAATGTTAAGTTTGTGTGTGTACTATTTTTCTCTCCCCTTACCATACACACATTCACAACTCTTTCTTTTCTTCACGATCTCCTCTCGCCGGTCTGCTGGAAGAAATTTCTTTTAGAAATAAGCAGTACCAATGTACTAACTTTTTCAACCAATATATATTGTCTTTGTTTTGTGTGTGCATAAATCTTAAATAAATAAATAAAAAATAAAAAATTAAACCTCTTTTTAATTACTATTTTCCAGTATAATATAGTTCACGTCACGTGTAGCCGTCATGTAGCCATTAAATCTTTCATTGTAAAAAATATTTTTTGTTTACATGTGTCATTCAAATGTCACCCTCTGATTGATCCTGCCACGATCAGTGTTCTTTTACAAGGTGGTTTTGTAGGTAATTAGTTTTTGGTGAGTTTTATATTATAAGGACAACATAGCCACACGATTTTTAAGTATAAACTGAGTTATCATACCTTGGCATTAAATACAAGAGCGACAGCATTTTACTCTAAGCTGGTTATATCCAAAAACAGTAAGTACCTATCGTTATTTATTATTTTATCCATAAAAACGACACAACAAGTTTAAGGTCTAGTGTAATGATCATAATAAGTAATAAAATCCAATATTTAAATTCATACGGGTAGGTGTACTACTATTACAGTGAGCAGGAGCTAGTCGGTCCCAGTTCCTCGCGTCGTTACCGGCAAAATAGTCTAGATGCACAGTACGCGTTTTTTGAATATCTTTTAAGGATACGGGAAGGCGCGCTAAGCCTGCTACTTCTAGGGTAATAGGCGACTCCACATATCACCCCCAAGCCCGTGCTCATGAGGGAAGGAGGTCATTCTGCGACCTCCGATGCTCGAGTTTCAAGTTGCAGGCAGCGGATTCCACTAGCCTTCTAGGTTGTGTACAGAAACTTGTTTAGGTGTGTAACAGTTATATGAATCAGTGCGCTAAATACTTAAATAAATAAAATAAATATTGAGGAACAGTTTATAAACAGTGCATTAAGTATACTCTTTTATTTTTTCATTTTCTAAAACAATATACAAGGAACTTCACTGTAGGCATATATTTATATACTCATATAATTTCAATCTTTTTCAGATTACCGAAGAGGATGCTGTTTTGAGTAATATGCTAGAGCCGCTGTGAAGGATGCTATACATAGACCAGATTGTAGCTGTGATCCAAACAGATGTTTGCCTGTTATATGGTTGTTCTACTGCAAATAGTCAATGATGCCCTATTCTAAGAGAAAATTCTACTGAAATTATACTGTCAATCATTAAAAAAATTATAAATAGAGTAGTTCCACAACAAGTCCGTTGATTTTTGTATTTGCAGTGTTATAACGATTATTTTGAATTAGGGGATAAGAGCATCGTTAAAAATTATCTATCCATTTATATAACAAAATATATAATAAAATATATAAAGAAGATAAATAAATATATTGAAACAAGTAACGTTGTCTTTTGCTGATATCCTAGTCTTGTCCCGACTAAGGTTAGGGTCGGTTTCCAGTCTAACTGCATCGCGGCTGAACTTTTACATTTCCCAGGAAGCGACTACTATCTAACCTACACAACCAACCCCTTGGTGATATCGAAGTTCTGCAATTAGACCAGTGTTGTTGGGCATTGTTTCGGGCTCACTAAACAATCACTGCAACAGATATTTGTATTACAACCGGGGCACAGAATAGATTAGGAACCGGGACCGATGGCTTAAAATGCTCTCCAAATAATGACCTACCTAATAATTATATTATTGCACTTAGTGCATAAGTAGATCCATCGCTAGTTATTGGACCGCACCCCGTTTGCAGTGCCGATTGTGCCTCCCCTATTTACCTATAACCTATGCTGACTTTGTCCAAAAACCTGTAAGTTGTCTCGTAAGGGTGGCATAAAGGAAAAAGATAATGGATGGAATATCGGGAGACCCACCAAGATCTTCGGGCCAAAATCAACCCCATTTGCCCTGTGTGCAGTGCACACATATAGGTGACGGCTGCAGTTTCTACTCACTAACTTTTAAACTCTTGTGCTCCAAGATATACAATAGTGATAACGGGAATTAACCTCCGTCCGTCATGGGCGCTGGTTTAGTGAGGTCACTGTTACCCTAGCAGAAGCAAGTCGGAGTGGCAACGTGATGACGCCTCCCTCCTCCCCCGACACGGGGCCTCCGGGTTTCAAGGTGCTCCCCTCAGGTGTAGAAAGCACGGTGTCTCCGTCTTGCTCCCGGAAAGAGGCGCACAACAACGGGTGCCGGAAACCCGCGCAGAGCGAAGGCGAACCGGACGTCGGAGGTCGCAGAACGACCTCCGTCCTCCATGAGCGCTGGCCTGGGGGTGACCGGTGGAGCCGCCTGTCACCCTAGCAGAAGCAGGCCGCGGCGGCGGCACAAAGTGCGCCTCCCCGTAACCGGGGCTAGATGGGGACACTGTGGTCACCACAACCCGAAGGGGGCCATCTCGAAATGAATATATAAATAAATATTCCACAACATTCTACACAACGCTATCTAGACCCATGGTAAGCTTTTATAGCTTGTGTTATGGAGTCTAGAATGCGGATAAACATACTTATATACTTTTTTTTTTGTAAATATATAAATATTATACATAGAAACACCCAGACCAATGCAAATAGCCATATTCATGCATACAAATATTTGCACTGAGCGCCCGCGCCTCCTACGTAGCGGCTGCGTTCACTACCGCTACTCCATCGCCAATCGCCACAGAGGCTGTCAAATAGGTAGTCCTAGTATAAAATGCAGTATACTGCGCCCAGAGCTTGATAATGAATCAATTGCGTCCTCATTACAATAAGTTCAGTATTTTTTATATATATATACTAGCTTTTGCCCGCGACTTCGCCCGCTTGAAGTTCGGAATAGAAAGGTATAGGATACACTGCTCCTCTTACCGCGACCCAGATAAAGTTTCTGTGAGCCTGGTACTTCAAGCAAATGTACCAGGGTTGCAGAAATACATCCCCTGACCGCGCTGATAGTCTCAGCCTAGTTCTCCTGAATCGCGGGGCCGTCGCCACGTGCGTGAAGAGCTGGGGCGACTCAATTGTGGACCTTTCGTTCGCGAGCGCCCCGCTCTCAGGGCGTGTGCAGGGCTGGCGTGTCCTTGAGGAGGTGGGGACAGCGTCGGATCACCGATACATTCGGTTCGACGTCTCCCCTCCTGCGAGCGCCGCGCCGTTTACACCGGCCCCACGCGAGCCTCGTTGGGTGCTTAAGCGAATGGATCGGGAGGTCCTCCTGGAGGCCGCCATCGTACAGGCCTGGGCCTCTGCGCCGGACAGGCCTGTCGACATAGACGATGAGGCGGCGTGGTTCCGGGATGCCATGACGCGTGTCTGCGACGCGGCTATGCCTAGGGCTCCGCCCTATAATCCGAGGCGTCAGGTCTACTGGTGGTCGGCGGACATTGCGAGGCTCCGACAGGCCTCCGTGATCGCTTTCCGCCGGTGGACCAGACTCCGAAGGAGGCGTAGCCGCCCCGCAGATACGGAGCCCCGAGAGGCGGAGCTTCATGCGGGGTACAGGGAGGTCAGAAAGGCCCTCCGAGTGGCCATAAGGCAAGCAAAGGCAGCAGCTCATAAAGAGCTGCTGGAGACGCTGGAGCGGGACCCATGGGGGCGGCCTTACCTAATGGTAAGGGGCAAGCTGCGCCCCCGGGCCCCGCCATTGACCCGGTGTCTCCAGCCGGAGCTGCTCGGAGGAGTCGTTGGCTCTCTGTTCCCAGCGCGGGCGGTGGAACATATTCCACCGCAGATGACTCCGCCACCTAGGTCGCCTATGGTGCCCAACGTGGATGACGACGACGTGCCCGAGGTCACTTGGGTAGAGCTAGAGCTGGCGGTGTTAAGGCTTAAGGCCAAAAACACCGCCCCGGGACCAGACGGCATTCCAGGCCGAGCGTGGGTCCTAGCTCTAGGCGAAGAAGACGCTGTCGAGCCCCGACTGAGAGGGTTTCTCAGCGCATGTTTGGAGCGAGGCCAGTTTCCGAAGATGTGGAAGACGGGGAAACTGGTCCTCATCCGAAAGGCGGGGCGCCCGGCGGACTCACCGTCCGCCTACAGGCCCATAGTGTTGCTCGACGAGGTGTGCAAGCTCTTTGAAAGAGTCATTGCAAAGCGCCTCGTCGAGCACCTATCCAGGGTGGGGCCTGACCTGACGGATGGCCAGTATGGCTTCCGCCGGAGGCGCTTCACCGTGGATGCCATCATGCGCGTGAGGACTCTGGCGAAGGACGCCGTCACTCGGGGCGAGGTGGTGTTGGCGGTGTCACTGGACATCGCCAACGCCTTTAACACCCTGCCCTGGAGCTGCATTAGGGAGGCGCTCGTGTATCACGAAGTGCCTCTCTACCTTCGCCGCATAGTCGGGGCGTATTTATCGGAGAGAGCAGTCGTCTACCCAAGTGCGACCGGGCTCGGTCGGCGAGAGATGTCGTGCGGTGTTCCGCAGGGATCGGTCCTGGGACCGCTACTGTGGAACATCGGTTACGACTGGGTGCTTCGCGGTGAGCTCGCGGACGGTGCCGCCGTCACGTGTTATGCGGACGACACGCTGGTGACGGCGTGCGGGTCTACATACCGCGAAGCGACCCTGAAGGCCACGACCGCGGTTGCCCAAGTCGTGGAGCGGATCCGGCGGCTGGGTCTCGAGGTGGCTCTGCATAAAACCGAGGCCATGTTCTTTCATGGGCCTCGGCGCGTCCCACCAGAGGATTCCAGCCTCATAGTGGGAGACATTTCCATCGCCATCAAGCCCCAGATGAAATATCTGGGACTCGTTCTCGACGGCCGGTGGAACTTCGGGGAGCATCTCCGAAGACTGGCCCCTAAATTGAAGGACACAGCTGCCGCCTTGGGGCGGCTGCTGCCCAACATGAGGGGGCCGGATGACTCCTGCAGGAGACTCTACGCGGGAGTCGTGCGGTCTATGGCCCTATATGGGTGCCCAATATGGGCGGACACCCTGACGGTCCACAATGCGCGTCTGCTGCGTGGGCCGCAGCGCGCAATGGCCAGCAGGGCCATTAGGGGGTACCGCACGATATCCTTCGAGGCGGTGAGTCTCCTTGCCGGATCCCTACCGTGGAACCTGGATGCGAGAGCCCTTTCGATGCTATATCGGTATCGAAAGGAGGCGCGGGAGCAGGGACGGGAACCCGAGCCTGATGAAATTCGGGCCGTGAGGTCTCAGCTCCACAGGGACATGGTAGCGGAATGGGAGCTACGACTTGGGCGACCAAGCGCAGGGCACGCCGTAATAGCGGCGGTAAGACCCATCATGGAGGAGTGGCTAGAGAGGCCACACGGCAGCCTCTCGTACCGGCTGACGCAGGTGATCACCGGACACGGGTGTTTCGGGAGTTACCTGTGTCGGATCCGGAAGGAGCCAACGTCCGAGTGCCATCACTGTGATGCGAGCGAGGACACAGAGCTGCACACGCTGACCGAGTGCCCGGCGTGGGATACGCCGAGGCGGGTCCTAGTGGCGGCTCTGGGGGTGGGAGTCCTCACACTCGCCACGTTGCTCACAGCGATGGTACGATGCGCGAACGCTTGGGGTGCGGCCGCCTCCTTCTGCGAGCAAGTAATGCTCGAGAAGGAGGCGGCCGGTCGGGTCCGGACCAGACTCCGGGCCCGGGAAGCCCGCGCAGAGCGAAGACGAACCGGACGTCGGAGGTCGCAGAACGACCTCCGTCCTCCATGAGCGCTGGCCTGGGGGTGACCGGTGGAGCCGCCTGTCACCCTAGCAGAAGCAGGCCGCGGCGGCGGCGCAAAATGCGCCTCCCCGTAACCGGGGCTAGATGGGGACACTATGGTCCCCACAACCCGAAGGGGGCCATCTCGATAGAGATGGTCCTGGGTCTGCCGGGGTGCGAGAGATATGCTTTTGGCAATCTCACCTCCGGCAACCAAGGACCCAAGACGGCGTGCGTTTTAGTCGGTTCGAGTCCGACATAACCGCCTCCACCGGCTCCGTGGGGGTGGTATCCGTGGGGATTTTTCGCACGATTAAAAAAAAAAAAAAAAAAAATCCCCTGACCGCGACCCACAGAAACCTATAGGTACCCGGTATAAAATAAAGGTCGAATGGTATGAAAATTATCCTATGTCCGTCTCCTGGTTCTAAGCTTCATTCCATTCAGCAATCGGTACAGCCGTTCTTGAGTTATAAATAGTGTAACTAAAACGACTTTCTTTTATAGGTATATATAGGATATATATATAGGACACGTCAACTTTATTTGACTTCACCTAGCCTGATGGTAAGCTAGAGGCAAATTCTCGGAGGGTCACCATTATAAAAATGTACCATGTTATCAATGGTGGCACTCGGCTTGACGGCCACATCAGATGCCTTTTCACGCCCCTCTTTTCTTAGGATCTTACGATTCTTAGGAGCTACAGTGGAACATTATGTAACTACATACCTACATAGAATTAACCACATTACTATGCCGCGCGTATAGCTGTATGCCATAATCTGCTAAAACGTATCGGTCTAGCGTTATGATTTTGATTTGATGATTCACCTCTGCTCAACCCTCCTGGGGTTAAAGGCGTGATTATATGTATGACTATTTTTAAACTAAAGTTTCATGTAGGGGATGGAAGGAGTCCTGCACAGCATATTTTATACCACATACAATGCACATCAGCATGCGAGTGGAGCTGCGGGCAATAGCTAATATTTTATATGTTGAAGTTTTCTATTAACCGAAGTTATTTTCTGTCTGTACCTATATAGTTATAAGTTGATGATAAATGACAGAGGGTTGAGATCGAAACATGTTTTGGGTAGAATAAGGAAAAAATAATGAAATTTATTTTCGTGGGTAGAATGTGGAAGGACCTGTGGCTAGAGATTGGAAAAAAATGCTTGTGTTTTGTTTTTGGTCGAGTTTTGTGGGTAGAGAACGGAAGAAGCCCATACATTATCCAGTTTGCTCTCCGGCTCTCTTAAAATTCAGTCCATTGATTTTAATATTATAATTTTCATAAAACTTTATTACTACAGCAGAAGGGGATTAAAACTGCACGTTCAGTAAGGAAGGGCTTCTCCATTATTCATCATGTTCATTAGATTAGAAGCAACTCCTAAGATATTTAGGGGAAATTTGGAATGATGATTATATAGTCCTTAGGTGGAAGAAACTGCTCCCAAAACTAGACTTTTGCTGAACAAACATTGCATCCATACTAATATTATAAATGCGACAGTAACTCTGTCTGTCTGTCTGTCTGTATGTTATGCTTTCACGCCTAAACCACTAAACCGATTTTGATGAAATTTGGGATAGGGGTAGATTAGACCATGAGAAAGGACATAATATGCTATGTTTGGTCGCGATAACCGACATCCACGCGGGCGGAGCCTCGGGCAAAAGCTAGTGATTTTATATTTTATCGTTAGTAATACTTACAATATATTAACAACAAACATAAAACTAAAGAAGCGACGTGTGCCACATACACGAAAATTCTATTTTCCTGTTCTCATTATCACCTTAGCGTTGTTCGTGGTTGTGTCCGAGGTTTTCATCTCGAAGCTCCATTCCGTTATTCCTCCTCTTTTACTTATATTACAGACAAAACCAGCACCAGAGTCTCGTTCGTGAATTAACAAGTATACCAGTACGCAGGTCAGACTGACTTGGCCATAAAGTAAAATTTTAAAATAATGCCTTTAACATGCTAACACATCTATTGGCCCACCTGGCATTTTCTGTTTCGTTTAGTCCTAGCTAAAAAATTATATTAGGTTGAGCAAGAAGTTTTTATGCAGTTTTGAACCAGGCACATTCATAATTTTATTCATAGTCTTTTTTTTAACTTCTAACACAGAATTTAAAGAGACAAAAGACAATTTGGAGCCTGTTCGTTGATATCAAACAATCGAATACTAAGAAAATTTAATTTTATTTATTGGTTTACTTGGATTTAATTCTTGAAAGTGTGCTTTTTCTCTCTGGTTTTGCAACAAACATTACTTATTCTTAATATTAAGTCGATCTGCGGTCCGAAATGTTTATCGAGGTACCTAGCGACTGGTGGCTTTGTTCATCGCCAAGGAATGCCACGATCTCGGGTCAGAACTGAAAGGTAGGATCGATTCATCGTGACGACCAGCTTGAGAAATCGTCACCTTACCTCGATTGAGATACAAAACCAACTTCGCGACTTCCACGGAGTATCTGTGAGCGCTCGAAGTGTTCGGAGAAGGTTAAAAGAACGCAATATGGTACAACACAAACCAGCTAATGGCCCCAAAGAGCATCTTCTTTTCGCGTGCACTCATTTAAATTGGACTCAGCAGCATTGGAGCCGTGTACTCTTTTCTGTCTAAAATTGCGTTACATGGTAATGATGGAAGGAAGATGGTCTACTGATGTAAGGGAGAGCGTTTTGCCCAATGCTGCTTTCAAGAGAGGGTTGCTTATGGCGGTGGCTCATGGACTGTCTGGGGTGGTATATCCGCGAGCGGCAAAACTCAACTTGAGGTTGTTACGGGACCACGGCTGCCAACATTAAATACTGAAAGGTACATTCGTGAGTGCTTAGAACCTCACGTGATGCCATACGTGGACCATGTGGGCCCAAATTTCCTTTTTATGCATGATAATGGAAGAGCCCACCGTCAGGGAATATCTTCGGGATAGGAACATCACGGTTATGGACTAGCCATCCAGAAGCCCAGACATGAACCCGATAGAGCACATGTATGAGAGCTGGTGGTATGGGTATTCTGAATTCAAATTTAAAACAATAGGATCGAAAAAGATAATAAAATGTATCAGGTTTAAAACTGCATCAATAATTTTTATTTAATCTAGCAATCATATTTAGGTAGGGGCCATCGAAACCTAAACTCTAAGGTGGGCCAATAGATGTGTCCACAAGTGTATTATTAATCACAAATAATATACCAATGACACTTTTTCTTTATATGTCACTAACATGTTAGCTCGAATAATATTACAAAACACAACTCTAATTTAATTACGATAGCCAACATACTACACAACACAACTTCCGAGTGCTGTGATAAACAGAAATATACTTAGCGTCTGTAAGAACCAGGTAATTGCATTGTTTCTTAGTGTCGGTTACAAAAAATATACAATTATTTTTAGATTTTCCGCATTGTGGGAAGCGACACTCGGAAGAAAGATTACATTAGGGAGAGGGAACGAAGTCTTTATACAGTATTATGTACGCCCTCGTGTATGTTAGCATTGTGTGTATTTGTTAAACCAACTGCGGCAAAAGCTTCGTCTTATACTCAACTGAATTTCTTTTCTTATTCTGTATTACATATTATGTATATAGACAAGTATAAGATACTCCTAACGCTGTTATAAGGAATATTGGATCATGTAGAGAAGAATTTGAAAAAAAAGCAAAAAGTAAAGTGATTAAAACTGAAACTGATAATTATTAGGTCGATTATTCACGGTATGTAGTGTCAAATTAAGTATTAAGGAAGTACGATTTTTTTTATACACGTTAATTTGACTTCACCTCGCCTGATGTTAAGCTAAAGGCAAAGTCTCGGAAAGAGGGTCACCATCGGAAACATGTACCATGTTAACAGTGGTGGCACTCAGCTTGACGGCCTCGTTAGATGCCTTTTCACGCCCCGCTTAAAGGACCCGGGACTGTAGGAAGAAGGAAACACGTGAGCTGGCAGGAAGTTCCAGGTCTTAATGGTGCGGCATAGGAATGAGTCGCTGAAACGCTTGGTTCTAGCAGGTATACTCTGCACCGTAAATGAATGGTATCTTAGACCTGCACGTGTCGTCCTGTGTAGGAAAGGAGAGGGTGGGACTAATTGGAAGAGCTCGTCAGAACATTCACCATGGTAGAGACGGTAGAATACTGCCAAAGACGCAACATCTCTACGCATCTGCAAAGGCTCGAGGGTGTTCGTGACCTCAGGATTCCCAATAATGCGAACCGCACGTCGCTGCAACCTGTCGAGAGCATCTAGTAAGTACTTTGCGGAGCCGTCCCAGAGATGTGAGCAATATTCCACGCAGGAACGAATTTGGGTCTTGTATAGAAGACACCGCTGCTCCGGCGTGAAAAAACGTCTCACTCTGTTCATGACTCCGAGTTTACGCAAGCTGTTTTGATGATACTCTCGATATAGTTTTTGTTATTCAGTTTGCAACGAACATCCACACCGAGGATATTGAGGTGATCCTGCAGTGGCAGTGGTATGCTCTGAAGAATGGGAAGGGGTAGGAACGATATGAAAAATATATCTAATAATGATACAATAAAATAACTAAATGTTTAAATTGAAAGTTTACATAATGCACAGGCATATTATCACCTAAAACTCCCACTTAGCAACCCAACCAGCCGGTGTTATTTTAATAATTCATCTTTTGGACATTTGGTAACAAATTATGTTTACATACTGCTAAACAAGTCCGAACAAACAAAGGCCTAAAATATTACTCGTCCGACATTGAAACGGTCAGCCGAGGTTCACTGAAAATCAAACAGTTGCAATGTTTTCATAATGTTTGTGAATTTTATAGACCTTATTTTGAGAGGATTATATAAATATTGGTTTTGAGAATTTTAACTGAATGTTATTGGGTGAAAGGTGCCCAACCAAGACCTTTAGGATCGACTTGTTAATTGACGGAAGAAGCTTTTATGCACGCTTTTCTCTCGGAGGTACAAAATCAGATGGCAATCATAAAATCCGTGTTTATAATTCAAATCAATAGAAGGAGAAGCAGAAAGTGGACCCAAAGCAACGCCGTAATGAAAAACTCAAACGAAACCTGAACAACGTTAAGATGATGATGATTGAATGTTTGCTCAGATAAATAAGAGTTACCTAATGTTTCCTCCATCAAGCCAATACGGTATGGTATACTCGTAGTCAATGAGATTTATTTACCAAAAGATTTTCAGGAAATATAATGTTTTATTATAGGAGAAATGATGATTACTAAACAAAGAAAATGACTAGAGACAGCCTTGAATCTCCTTTATTGGGTAAGCCCTATAAAGGAGATCTTACAGGAGAACATATAGGAGCCCTATAAGTCAGATTCCACGGCCACAAAGGCCGATATGTAACGAAACAGTCGACTTGGTTCGAGTCCGACGTACCCACCTCACTAGCTTCAATGATGAGGAACTCGATCAGCATTCCACACGCAAAAAAAAAATGTGAATGAAAAGTAAATCGAAATAGCAATGGAATTGAAATATATTAACTTTCCTTTGAACTCACTATGGCAAAATACAGGGAATTAGCCGTGACATTTACGCGGAATAACAAGACAATAAAATAGACAACGAAAATTGGCTGACTACAGATAGTGAAAACATTAAATATTTGGTCCGGAGGCCCTACTACGCGATAGGGTTTATATTATTCCTTTTGGGGTAGGCAGAAACAAAAACCTTTGTTTGCTTTATGGTATTTTTAGTTTGAAGTTTGTGAAGCTTCGAACGAAATCTCTAATGTAGACGTAATTTTGAACTTCAGTTGTGCTTATATACAATAAATCAAATTTGTTAAAATATTAGAAATTTCGCCCGCGGCTTCACCCGCGCGTGGAGGTTGGTTATCGCGACCAAATATAGCCTATGTCCTTTCTCATGGGCTAATCCAAATTTCATCAAAATCGTCAAAATCCCAAATTCAAGGTTCATCCCAAAATCAAGGTTGCCTGGAAGAAATCGCGTTTACTTGCTACCTACTTGTAATACTGTAAATTTATTGGTGTACAATAAAGAATTATCAATCTATCTATCTAATCCCTATACCAAATTTCATCAAAATCGGTTCAGTGGTTTAGGCGTGAAAGCGTAACATACAGACAGACAGAGAAACGGAGTTACTTTCGCATATAATATATAAAATTAGTATAGACACATATTCGGGCTTGATTCGATAAGCTCATTTAATGATTCAAAAATATCTATATATTTTAGGGCGGAAATAGTTCACGCGGGTGTGAAGATTCAAGCATAGCAAGTATACTTCGATGGATACCTAGTACCATAATATAACTAATGTTACAAGTTTTATACACGCTAGGATAACATTTTCGAAAACTGCTATGTAGGGGAGTACTTATCGGTAGATACCCATGCAAGTATCCGAGCGTCAGTGACCCAATTTCTTGGCCTTACGTCTAACGCGATAAGATAACCGTTTAATATCCTACTATTAGTTCTAATACTGCCCGATACCGTACCTCGGCATAGCCTTACAAATATTTTGGTTAAAAGAAAGGAAAATCTGATTGAGCTGCTTTAGGGTATTGATAAGAAATGCCCATATTATGGACATAAATTTACGGGTAGTATGTTTAACATTGTATTTGCTGGATAAAATGTTCTTTAAAAGATTATTTTCATATACTTGTTCATATTTAAACAATCTGTAATTCTTTTTTCATAATGCACATGCTTGTGAGAAAGATTTCATGTATTCAAAACGCCCAAACTTGTGTGAAAAATGACAGATATTGCCATGAAATTGTGTTCGATGACATACTTACGACTATACTTACAACAATATTATCATCCCTTGTATAATAATATACCTATAAAATGGTCGCGTTAATTCGCCTTATCTACTACTATTGTTTTATTATCCTTTGTCAACGTTTTAGTATCGAAAATACAACATAATAGTGACCCGTTTAAAAATCGCTATTTACGTACCTGTATTTCATTTATATACCTACCCTAGTAAATTAACCACAACCAAATGTGAAATCAAACTGAGCTATAATAGACATTTTGTCCCAAAAGTCCAGTTAACTCTATTGATGACTTCATAATTGATTGACAATTACGACTGATAAATGATCACAGTGCAACCGCTTTGGGTAATTCTGAATGAATTATTGTTATATTCAGGAGTTAACAGTTGGAAGTAAAATAATACCTAGATTTTTAAATATATCCGCTGTTAGAAGACAACATGTGAATATAAATCAGTACTTCGATGGCTTTCAGATACAGATTTATTTACAATACATGTATTTCTGACTATTACACGATCAAAGCGTACACGACAAACACAATAAATGTGTAACTTTTGTTTGACTTTTGTTTTATTTATAGAATGCTATATATATACAAAAACGTGTTAAATGAGCTATATTATAGTATATAACTATCTAGTATTAGGTGCCGTTAACAATGTTAACCCTGAAAAATATAAATAAATTCATACTTGAATGAATTTTTTATAGCATTTATTATGCTAACTGTTAAGTTCGAAAAACATCGGAAAAAATTAAATGCTCAAGTGAGACTCGAACTCACGACCTTTCGCTTACAGGGCGACTGCTCTGCCAACTGAGCTATTGAGCACCACTTGAATCATTCCAAATTTATAGCCCTTATAGACGGATATAAAGAGAAGGAAAATTTGGAATGATTCAAGTGGTGCTCAATAGCTCAGTTGGCAGAGCAGTCGCCCTGTAAGCGAAAGGTCGTGAGTTCGAGTCTCACTTAAATTCATACTGTTTTAAATTGCTTGACGATTTTAAATTATATTATCACTCTAAATCATTCAGAAAAACTGCTCGTGGCTTTGCCGTATGATATACCTACCTATCTGCATACAAAAACTTCAACTAACCTGAATGTGTCTCAAGTTTCTGTAGAATCCCGACGGTATTGAAGTAGTTACAGATTCCAAGATTCAACAGTATCCAGAGTACTAAAGTTTTCTGCTTGAATCTAAAAAGTATTTTTAAAGCATCTGTTTTCAAATTCATTCTAATGAAATACGTTGACTGTAAGAATACCAAAATTTACCGTGACGAAATAGATCGAGTATTAAAATAAATATTATTTACATGTTATCTCAATGCAGAGAAAACACTAGCGCCGAAGTATTGTCACTGTTCTTGGCTCGGAGCCATCGTTTAACTGTCATATCATTACGTTATTGTCCTTGTTTCTCTTTGAATCAAGGACGGAGGACACAAACACTTGATGATATGTACCTATTTTGTTTCTGTGAGCCGACTAACTACGTCACGACTCGCGATTGACGACGATAGAGAAGTTATTTTTTTGCATAAAGGTTTGATTCCGAAGGCGACAACTGACGACGCATGCAGCACATAGAAGATATTGATAATTGAAAAGTCGCATTGAATTACGCGTATGTGCTGAATGGGTCTGAAATTGTCGTATTCGGTTGCCTTTGGAATCATACCTTAAGAATGAGCGTGAAAGTGTAAATATTTGGTTTGAATGGATGTGGAGATATAACGGATGCTGGATGACGTTTGAGCCATCCGTGCACAATAAGCAAAGAGCAATATGTATGTGTAGCTAAAGCTGGTTTTCGAAATCACGTATTATGCCAAGTTAAGATAAAATTAAAATAATTAACTACTAGAGAAAAAGGTGATAACATGCAAAATAATTCAAACAAAGGGCTCTTTTTGCAAAAAATAAACTTGGCTAAACTTTCAGAAGCTAAAACACGATCCTACAATCATTCTTAATATCATTATCTAAACCTTTTTATAACTGAACCGAGAAGGCGATAAAAATATATACAAATATACTATATTTTAACCAGTTGTTACAAAAATATGAAAGTGTAATAAAATTAAATCCCTACTATTGTTTTAAAATAATCGTTCAGACATGTTACCGGAGGATTATTCATAGCTATTCATTTTCATTATATAAACTTTGATTAGTTTTTACTCAAATTCGCTTTTATGGCTAATTGGGCTTTTATAACTGATCATAAATGTAATATTCTACACTGAAATATGAATATTTTTAAGCAGATTCAGAGTAAAACGGAAAGTACCCCTACCCTTTTATTGCTCAAGTTAAAGTCTTGTTAAAGCTTTAGTCTGCTTACATAAGCCCTACGTCCGCGACTTTATTTGTTGTTGTTTTTGATATCATTTCATTCTCATCCGACGCCTACAGACGCTTAGGTAGGTACATGGCCTGATCTGTGTTAATATATATTAAATTAAATATCTATCTATATAAAAGAAAGTCGTGTTAGTTAGGACTATTCATAGCTTAAGAACGGTTGTACTGATTTGACAGAAAATTGCTGGGGATGTAGTTTAAAACCAGTTTGCATCCAGTTCGACCTTTAATAATAGTATTTCTGTGACCCTGGTACATTTGCATGAAGTACCAGGCTCACAGAAACTTTAAGGAACTTTATCTGTGTTACGTGAACAGGAGCAGTGTGTCCTATACCTTTCTATTCCGAACTTAACGCGGACGAAGTCGCGGGCAAAAGCTAGTATAATATTAGGTCCTTACATATGAAATTGGCGTTTTGTATGGGAGGAACAAAAAGTCGAATATTTTTAAATATAATATATTTAATTAATCAAAGTATGAACCATTGTTTTCTACGCACTTTTGCCATCTCATAGGTAGTTTATTGATCCCTTTACAAAAAAAACCAGTCGAACGGGAATCAATAAAATCTGTGAAGGCGATTATTTGGACTGCCCCATCAGAGTTGAATTTTTTCCCTTGCAAGAAGTTGTCCAAATTTCGAAAAAAATGGTAATCTGTTGGAGCAAGGTCCGGGGAGTACGGAGGATGTCTTAGACATTCCAATTGAAGCTCTTCTAATGTGGTAGCCGTCTGTTGTGCGGTGTGTGGTCTAGCGTTGTCGTGAAGCAGCAGTGGCGTGGAGCGATTGACCAGCCTAGGTTGTTTAGCCGCTAGCTTTTCCATCATTGTTTGCAATTGCTGACAATAGACATCAGCCGTAATAGTCTGGCCAGATTTGAGAAAACTGTAATGAACAATACCGGCACTAGTCCACCAAACGCTCACAAGTAACTTTTTTGGGGTTAATTTTCGCTTGGGGTAGGATTTGGCTGGCTGGCCAGGATCCAACCATTGCGCTGAGCGCTTCCGATTATCGTAAAGAATCCATTTTTCATCACAGGTAATGATTCGGTTTAAAATACCTTCATTATTGTGCCGGTTCAGTAATGTAACGCAGCAGTCGACGCGCGTTTGCCGGTTTGCTTCAGTCAATTCGTGAGGTACCCACCTTTCATGCTTTTTAATCTTCCCAATTTGCTTCAAGTGAATTAAAACAGTTTTATCACTAACACCGCAGCCTGCAGCTAACTCGGACGTGGTTTGCGATGGATCCGCTTCCACAATAGCCTTCAATACTTCATTATCAACTTGGGTCTCAGCGCCAATACGCCAATTTCATATGTAAGGACCTAATATAATAAAATATGAACGTTTGAGAGTAGGTACGGAGAGAAATGAAATATTGCATGGACTTCAAATAATTGTTAACAAAGGCAGGCAGATATTGATGAATAACACAAAATAATATGGGTTAGTACCCACTGGTCCCCTGGAATTCGTCCCCTTTATTCCTAAATCTCTGAGATACAGGTAGGTACACGCTTTCTTTATACTTGTCTGTCCATTACGAAAATTGGCGATTCCTATGCTTATTTGTGAAAGGTAGATCACGTTGTTTTACACACCCCGGAGTAATTACTACTATGTAATGGACAGAATGATCACGAGGGTTTGTTCGCATAATAGACTGAGGTATTCAGAGCCGGTAGGTTGAGGAATTTAGTGGTTGAATTGATTACCGATTAGGATGTAGCTAGGTTACGTGTTCCGTGATTAATACTTTAATTAATCTACCATACAAGTTCAGTAGGTGTACCCAAAGGGCTATTACTGTGCTTAAAACGTTTAGATAAGTAAAGTTCTATCGTTTTACCCTAGAACCTTACCATCAACGTTCAATACATCGTTGAGAGCTTAAAATTTTGTGACCATGTTTGTAGTACAGGTTACGTGTCTTAAGAAGATTACATTGTAAATAATTGGGTATCGAACTTACTAATAATGACTGTAGAACGTATCAAAAGATAAAACAATCTTAGACAGGGCTCATATCAAATTATACAATTTTGTTAAGCAAACTACGTAATCACTAGAACATTGAACCGGGAATGCTGATTACGTCACTTGCGTCCCAAGCTGATAACTTTAGCGAGACCTTCGTCGAGATAGCCCATTAATATTTAAAGGTTTTTGCTACGAAGCGCCCACCCTCTTGTTATGTTTCGTTTCTGTTAACTTCGGGCTGTTGTCTGTGTAGCTTATATAATTTGCTTGTAATTACCATAAATGTGGTTATTGGTGAAAATTATATTACCGAATTTCCGAATTCAAATTTATTGATAAGTTTTGTTGGGAAAGTAAATAATTTGATTTATTAATAAATTTATGCCTTTGACTGCTATTAATAAACAGAAGAACTATGTATATACTAAGGCTTCAAGTTAGTTTACAGGGCCTATGTGGAACTTTGAAGTGGTGATGAAAGTAAAAGCGGCACCGAAAAGATGGGGGATAGCCAGCACTCTGAGGGTGAAAGAAAAGGCTTCCCATCGCCGCCGGCCCGGGATGGTTGGGGGCAAATTGTATTACATATGTACCATACTCAACGAAGCAGGAGGCCAAGGCACTACTGCACTTCATGGCTTCCTGAACATGACATGCTGCTAATGTCTGGTAGAGAGCGGGCATTAGCTTAGCTTAGAAAAGCTTAGGTAACTGAGAATTTCCTATGCTTTTATTAATATGTATTGAATGTATTGATATGATATTTGAAATATACACTTACGTCCGCTCCAGATTTGGTTTTATTTTTTCAAATATTAGCAAAACCCTCTCTCTCTCTGTTTTTTACCTTTGTTTATTTTGGGATATTCTTCCATATTGTATTGAGTTTGTTCTGTTGTTATACTTTACACATTTCGGTACACAGTTTAATGGTTTTGAGTGTTTATTCGGGTGGATTTGATTATTTTTAGTCTATACGGAACACTGTAAAATGTAAAAATAAACGGAATAAAAATGCTTTTAAAATATCTTGTTCCTGAAATATGAAATATATTTATTGATCTAGCTTTCAAAACAAACAGGAATACTTTTTACTATATGTGTCACGTTGTTTGTCCGTGATGGACTTCTAAACTACGAACGGTTTTTAATTACCAGTTTGATCCAACTTGAAAGTTAGGATAGCTATCATCATACACAAGATAGGGCGGAGCCGCGGGCAACAGCTAGTATGTATATATATAGTGAATAAGATTAAGAATAATTTATTTGCCTTTGGGTGGCATATAATATGTAGGTGAGATAAAGTATCATGTATAATCATGAATCATAGGTCACATCAAGATTTTCGAAATCGAAGCCACAACCACACTAGCTAAGGGCACGCGGTAATAGCGGCGGTAAGACCCATCATGGAGGAGTGGCTAGAGAGGCCACACGGCAGCCTCTCTTACCGGCTGACGCAGGTGATTACCGGACACAGGTGTTTCGGGAGTTACCTGTGTCGGATCCGGAAGGAGCCAACGTCCGAGTGCCATCACTGTGATGCGAGCGAGGACACAGAGCTGCACACGCTGACCGAGTGCCCGGCGAGTGGCGGCTCTGGGGGTGGGAGTCCTCACACTCCCCACATTGCTCACAGCGATGGTACGATGCGCGAACGCTTGGGGTGCGGCCGCCTCCTTCTGCGAGCAAGTAATGCTCGAGAAGGAGGCGGCCGGTCGGGTCCGGACCAGACTCCGGGCCCGGGAAGCTCGCGCAGAGCGAAGGCAAACCGAATGTCGGAGGTCGCAGAACAACCTCCCCGTAACCGGGGCTAGATGGGGACACTGTGGTCCCCACAATCCGAAGGGGGCCATCTCGAAAGAGGTGGTCCTGGGTCTGTCGGGGTGCGAGAGATATGCTTTTGGCAATCTCACCTCCGGCAACCAAGGACCCAAGATGGCGTGCGTTTTAGTCGGTTGGAGTCCGACATAACCATCTCCACCGGCTCCTTGGGGGTGGTATCCGTGGGGTTTTATCGCACGAAAAAAAAAAAACCACACTAGCTAGCCAATACACGTGCTAATTAACGCTCTGGCGCAGGCTTCACGGGCTTGGGTTTTCAGACAGTAGTTGCACCAAAAAAGCTAAACCACATCAAGAGAAAGAGTAGGAGAGCACATCCCAGGCGACGTGCAAGCTTTAGATGTAACCGGGACTATGATTGTGTTATTTTGTATCAGCGTGTATCTTTGCATATATTTAAAACTTGAAAATAAATTATTCACATTCTATTCTTATCCTTATACCCAAATAATATTTTAATTTATATATTTTCCCGTCATCTAATGTATGACTTTATGATATACAAGCTATCATATTATCTACCACAACAACATCGTTCTTACTCTTTCACGTAACAGGTCAAGTAATAATTTGCTCATGTGATAAAAACGAGTTTGATTCGAGAATTGAGATCAAAAAGTATAACCTTAAAATAATTGTGAATGTTTTTATGTGTATACTTTTTTAAACAATGATGTTGGAAAGTAATTTATATAAATAATAATATAAGTCATGTAAAGTTTCTTTCATAAGTAATGTAATGAATATTTTAGTTCTTAAAATTTATCATTCCATTTGAAGGATTTTTTATAGCATTTATTTATTTAAATTCGAAATACATCGGGAAAAAGAAGCGCTCAAATGGGACTTGAACCCACGACCTTTCCCTTACAGGGGGAATGCTCTTCCAACTGAGCTATTGAGCCACACCTGAATCACTTTAAATTTCCCTTCTCTTTATATCCGTCTTTAAGGGCGCTTCTTTTTCCCGATGTACACATTTCGAATTATCATTCCATGTTAATAATTTTAGGTAATGAGTAGTATAGTCACAGTATAGTCTAGAACTATTGTACCTAGTTGTAGGTTTATAATAATAGTTATAGTGACATTCCAAGCCCATATTAAATTATCTCTGAGACGAGCGAGTGACATCCCAGATATTGCGAGTATTCATACAATGCAATACGTACTAACTCAACATACTACTACTTATACTATATGTATACTATGATTGAAAATGCGATGATCTAGAGTCTACGCGGGCAGAGCCGTGGGCAAAAGTTACTTTAGTTAGTTTAAACAACGAGTTAATAACTTTTAAAAAGAATATACGAAAATTGTATGCTATAACTCACACGACACTCATATTCTCTTGAAGGTTTTCCTGATGAACCCTTCAAGAGGTCATTAAAAATACCTCGACTGCCAAAAAGTCTAAAAACTAGCATTGGGCTACAGCCAAAATAACGTGCATACTTTGTTTTAATGTACCACATGTGTGAAAACGGATAAAAAGGAAAGAAAAAGTTTGTTGCAGGTGGATGTTCAATAAATCATGAAAAAATTGGTATTGGTTTTTTATAAAGAACACGTCAATTTGACTTCACCTCGTCTGATGGTAAACTAAAGGCAAAGTCTCGGAAAGAGGGTCACCATCGTGAACATGTACCATGTTAACAGTAGTGGCACTCAGCTTGACGGCCTCATCAGATGCCTTCTCATGCCCCGCTTAAAGGACCCGGAACTGTAGGAAGAAGGAAACACGTGAGCTGGCAGGGAGTTCTATTCTGTGGTTACGGGTCTTATTGGTGCGGCATAGGAATAAGTCACTGAAGCGGCTCACCCGCATAAATTTTTTATCCACAACGTATGTGAATCTATTCTCAGTATAAAAGTAGCCTGTATTAATAGACTATAATCTACACCCCACTGTTTCAGTCAGATCCATTCAGTCCTTAGAGCGTCATTTAGTAACAAACCTCTTCACAAACTTTTGCATTAATAGGAAGTAGGATAAGGCAGGAAGGATGGGCGTTTGATCTTTAGTTTAATAATGTAGAGCAAACTTCTTACTCAATGTTCTGTTTGAAATTAAGTATAGGAACTTAGCTGAATATTCATAGTACATACACAGCTTCTGATATTGTATTATGTACACACCGACTCTCATATCTGTATACAAAGATCTCAATACACTCGTATTGAAATAAAAAAGGGGTTTCGTTGTGTAAACACTAACAGTATTCGTTCAAAGAGCTATTGTATGATCACGTAGATGAAGCCATTGAATTACAGTCGACGTATTTTGCACGTGAACCAAACAGAATAAGCGATGAAATATTTTTTCTTCGATGAATTTTCGCTTAAAAATTTTCTTTGATGTCAAATTCCGGAGCTCAAATTTTTACTGTTAATGTTTTAAATACATACAAGAAATCCGTATTTAACCTATAAAGTCATTTTTTATAGACATTGAGAAGGCACTTTATTGACTGGCACTTGTGTCCGTTAATATTATGTTATTATGTTTACAATTGCAGCTTGTCGTCATTGGGTACTTGACTTTTTAAATAGGTACTTACTTTTACTAAACGTGAAAACTATAAGTCCTCGGTAACCTTGTGTAAAATAAAGATGTCACACGAAATGATGTCACACTTTTCATTCATTTTCATTAAAAATCAATATTTAAACTGTTCTGTGTATCCGTAATTAGCCTTTTCATCGCCAAATATTGGATTATAAAGATAGGGCCACACTTTGTTATCTGAAATTTAACGAAACATAGGACGAAGTGATAAGGGCACATTTGTGTATTGTTTACTTTATTCGCACGCATAACCATGCACAAAAAATAAAAAAAATATATTATTTTGAATGAATACAGCCTAGCCGCATATCAAATACACAATGAAGCGTGTAATCCCGCCTAACAATACAATACACAAAATTGCAAAGTTGATTAATTTCGAAGATTTTTTAAATTAAATATGGAAAGATTATATTATCTATGCCATTATGGAATATCTTGTAGAACATTTTAAGGTAAATTAAATACATTAGAGGTACAAGATAATATGTAGTTAACTAATTAATTTTATTTCCGACGCGAAAGTTTCATTTATTTCTTCCTCGTCTTACGGGACTAACAAAGTTGGAGAATTATTTCTGTTGAACAATCTGTCTTCTGAATTTTATCATTAACAATTTGTTACTTTTAATGTCTGTTGTCTATTTGGAGAGTTTTGGCTTTACCGCTAATTTTTTGAGTAAACAACATTGTTATATTTGATTTGGTGTGAACAAATATATAAAATTTTGATGAGCTCGTTTTTTTTTCCCTTTGCATAATAAATGAAGCTTTTTTGTAGAATAATAGGTACTCTTTAGAGAATATAGTCGCTGTAGAATAACCGCTAGAGATACCTATGTAATAAATTATTACATTATTAGAGTACACATAAGCCAACGTATATTATAATATAATTACTTAGTTTATAATTAAATATTCTTTAATGTAAATTGCATTTGTGTCCAGTCCGAATAGAATTAATATACTTCTTTATATTGTAATTGAGCATAATGTAGCTAACCGTGAAAATATAATTAAACACACGTTTTCTTTATGTGCTGCCATAAATAGGTCTGGGCAAGCCGGGGTGCGAGGGATATGTCGATGACAACCTCACCTCCGGCCTAGCACCACGACCCACAGTCGGCGTGCGGTTTTAGTCGGTTCGAGTCCGACATAACCTCCTCTTCCGGCTCCGGCAGGGGGTATCCGAGGGGATTTCCGCACGGAAAAATAAATAAATAAAGAAAGCCATAAATAGGTACTTATCAGCTAAATCAAGCCAGACGCAGTACCATAAATAGGTACATTTTTAATTAAATTCGTTATTTTAATGACTAGGTATAGGACAGAATTTAGACGGAATATTATTGCCACAAATTATACTGAACAAAATTTCAAGAATATCACAGACCGATAGATTTCTACTAAGTTGTATACACAGGTTACATCGCGTTTTATTATTTTTTTGTATTAAAGATATGCTTGGAAATCTAACTAGAACAATGATGTCAGACGCCAACACTTGTTAGACTTTTTGAGGCTGTAAGAAAATTACATAATATCTACGTAACCAGACCCGAAAATATCAAACGGCCTCATTTTGCTTTATCTAAAAGATAAACATTTTTCTTTATTTTCTTTTTACCTATATAAAATATCGTTTTACATTCACTACATTATTGAATATATTTTATCCATGAAATATAATACACACAATCTTTTTGTATGGCAAACATGATCCATCACTGTTAGTTTAGCAAAAAAAAACTATTCAGTGGTTCTATAAGGCTTTGTTTCCGTGGCATGATAGCTGAGTAGTTATGGAAGAAAAGCAAGAGCATATGTAATTTTTATGGATTATACGTGACAACTAAGAAAGCAAGAGATTTACGAAACAAACTAAATTACCTAGAGTTTTATAATTACTACTACATAGATTTTTCATCAAAATTACTAGCCAGTTGGTCCTAGCTTCACCCGACCCACTCACAAAAATAATTGATAAGAACCATATCTGAAGCGTGTTAAAATATCGGGTCAAATTTGAGCTCAATAAATGCAGAACTATTTGAGTTTTTGATGCATATGAATACCAACGTAATATTTTTATACATAGATGTTTGCCCCATTTTTAACGTAGAATATTAACAACATTACTAATATTCCCCCTCCCCCCTCCCCTAGCTAACTTAAACTGCTTGTGACTTACCGATGCTACATGAACCCACCGAACAAGTAAGTTTTTTGTACCACTTGGCAGACAAGCACATGGCCCACCCGAAGCAAATTGGGTACCATGGCGTTCACATCGGTAATAGGTATAGTGGCTAGGACGTACTATCAACTGATATAATAAAAAACTGTACACAATATTTGCAAGAAAACAACAATGACGGCCTATTCAGATAAAGTATATGTAATAGTCGCTACCGTTGTGGATAGCAAAATACACCGAGCGGTATTCCTCTGGGTATTTGCACGAAGTTTCACGGCTAGAGTAAAGCCAGAATAACGCGCCATACCGAACAGATAGGCGGTATCTTTTTAAACGCTTTGCTAAATAGGTTACGAGGGATGTGAGTCAAGTGGGGCTAATAATATTATGTATTATTTAAATTTCTCACAGCAGATAAGTAGGTCAAATGAAGATGAAGTTGTGGTAGATGTACCAGAAATATAAAGCCCTAAAAAAATGTGCAATTGTGATAATTTCGCTAAATCTCTGTAACACAGAAATATAACGTACAGTTAAAAAATTAGAAAAGCTCTACTGAAATACGTCAGTTATAGTTTGCAATGTTATCCAATTTATGAAACCTATCTGGTTTCATTTCATGGCATTTTCATGCAAAAAACTATCAAACTTTTAAAAATGCCGTGTGGTATTTGGCGAATTATTAAGGAGAGGGTGGAACAATGGAGTGACTATAATAATTGCAATACGCATATATATCCAGTTCCACCAAGTGCCATCAGTTAAATGTTTATATACTATAAAAAACAAGTATGAAAAGTTGTGTGATGAGTATTATTATTACGTTTACATAAAACTCCATCTTACAGTATGAAAAAGTTGAAACAATAACCTTATTCAATCAAATTTTATGAGGTCTATTCATACAAGTTATGTATTCAAATTAGGGAAGGCTTTATAAATAAAAGGGTAATAGAACCCTTTCTATAGAAATAGAATGTACAATAATATTTAATGAGCGGTTGTCTGTTTGATTTGAAATTTGATTTTAGCATACAACGTTAGTAAAGAGAAATCAATATTTACTGTTATCTTTATTATAAATGAATGGATAATTAGTTTTTATTATAACGGATATCCATTTTGATGTGTTGAAATATTTATGAGATTTGAATCCATACTAATATTATAAATGTGGCAGTAACTCTGTCTGACTGTCTGTCTGTATGTGAACCGATTTCGATGAACTTTGGTATAGGGGTAGATTAGATCATGAGAAAGGAACATAGGCTATGTTTAGTCGCGATAACCGACATGCTCGCAGGCAGGGCCGCGGGCAAAAGCTCGTATTTAATAATACAATTAAGCGTTATTCAATTCTGGTGAAATCTGATTGAGTTTTTTTTATTTAGATTCTCTTTATTTTTTATTAAAGTTTGGATGAAGTAATAAGCGGACGACAATGATAGACTTGTTCCTTATTACGAACATATATTATTAGTTACTTCATACAGTTTCTTGTGTAATAAAATCGGTAGTCTAATATTACAATTAGATTAGCAATAACTATAGGCCGTGCCAAATCGATTGAGAATAAAGTTTGCAGTAAATATCGTATAATAAGTAGTGATTTTTATGTAACAAAAACAAAGGTTCTGTATAAAAGGCCACGTGGCGCTGCAATCGGTTTTGCTACAATGTGAAAATGTTAACAACCCCTATGTAACCGGTCCAAATTGGTCGCAAGGACAACTCGTCAACAGATGTCAACAAAAATTATTCTGAATCCATTTGGCACTGGGTATAGGGGTAACCGATTTTTCTAATCATTTACTTCATTTTTGCTATTGGTACTAATATGTCTCACTTGTATTTTACGTAGATGACCACACAGATTGTGTAAAAAATTTAGAAAATGGCTGTGTCATGGGCATGGATCGACCGGGACGAGGGCTTAACGTGCTCTCGTAGGCACAGAGGGATCTCAGTGTGATAAGCACTCATTTTAAGAATTTTAAGAGAGTCACCACTTAGCCACGAACCCGTTTATGGATTAATAGATAGCCTCCCCACTATGGAATGAAATTTAGAGAGATGGTATGTATTCACGATAAACTGTTACAAATATTCTGCTGGATATAATGGAATGGTACATAAGTGGTTTTCTGAGTATTTTTCGTGGATGAAGGAAGTGACGCCAAATACCTACCACGAAAAGCTCATTAAGGTCACCACTTAAGAGAATAGTTCTGTAAGTAAAATCTATGATTTTGGCAGATTGTTCAATGGAGATACGCAAAATAGCAATGCTATGAACATGTGAATTGAACGAGTTATTTTACATTTTTGCACAACATTCTAGGTTTATAAAAGCTTTTTGCAATATGGTGACTATTTCATTTGAAAGTGGACCACAGGATGTAATCGCATTAGGAATGTTATAGGATATTCTTCGGAAACTATTACGTGATTCGTACCACAATCTAAGTAAGTTTTTATATCACCGCTTCCACTTATGTTTAGTCATCACTTTCCAGCAGGTGGGTCGTGTAGGTACTTGTCCCAGAATACCCAAGTGCCCAAGTGTTATAAAAATACCACGTGAGAATTTTATAAGTATATCTGCATGAAATAGTTCAATAGAAATTGTTAAATAACTAGTTTTCTATATCTATAAAATAATCCATGAATCAATCATATAAATATGGCACGCTGTTGGCAAGGGTTGTTTATCAATTGTCACAATGAATCAATCATTTGTATGTGATATCTAAGCTGTTGGCAAGGGTTGCATATCAATTGTCACAGACAAAATATTTATGTGGTTTACCAGATATTTGATCCACAATCCAAATATTTCCATAAATATGTAACGAAAACCACACACCCGTGACGGAGAAGCTTTCGGACCGCAGCAGAATAGTGAATTATTTATCTGTTCTTATAAAATTGGCGTTAATATTTTTATCCTATGTCAATAAAATGTACTACAATTTGCAATTGGTACAAATCAACCGCTTATTTCTAGGGTGTCGATACTTATATTATCAAATTATCAAATGTAAATAGGTTTAATTTGTACCGAGAGGTTGTTTTGGACATATATGTGTGAGCAAAGGTGATATTTGATATAGGGAGTCAAAAGGCACATTATTATTATAATCTACTGCATTAAAGTCAAAGTCAAAAATCATTTATTTTGCATAGACCATTGAATCGGAACTTACAAAACGCTAATATAAAAAGAAATATTAAAGACTAGTTTAGCAAGTGGACTACAGCTCCGGTTCGTAACGGAAGCCCGGCCTGAGAAGACTCCGGCAAAAAACTCAGCGGGCATCTTTGGTCTACTATTTACAAACATTTACTTATTCTATTTATTTATTTATTTATTTATTTATTTTATTCTTTATGTACGCATAAATTGTCTTTATATAAAAT
Source organism: Eilema sororculum (assembly GCA_914829495.1). Classification (NCBI taxonomy): domain Eukaryota; kingdom Metazoa; phylum Arthropoda; class Insecta; order Lepidoptera; family Erebidae; genus Eilema; species Eilema sororculum. The sequence continues at coordinate 10,949,346 of OU618541.1, forward strand.
AGTGAGATGAGATGTACAAAGGCGAGCTTAACTAATTTTAATACTTATTTTTTTATTTGTTTTTTATTTATTTACTAATTATTCAATTTATAAGTATTTAGCTGCGGCCGGAGGTCCCAAAAAAAACCAATTTGTTTTAACTAAGTTTAATTATAAAGTAATTTTACACAATAAAAATTATAACTAAGAACAATGATAATGCTTCGAAGTGTGAAACAAATATGAGCATAAAATTATTAGTAGTTTCCAAGGAACGGTGCGAATGATGTCACATCGATGCACGTGCCGCTGATGGTGCACTCTGTGTCGCCAGGCGCCTTGCGCAATGTTCGCGTCGCGCTGAGCTTGCACTTTGTGTTTCCAAGTGCCGTGTGCAATGTTTATTAAGGTTGAAGTTGACGCAGCGATATCCATAGATTAGGAATGCGTAACACCTCCCCCCGAAGAACAGCCACCACCGATGAATTTAGTAGTAAATTGAGGTGGGGGTTGCTTATCCCTTGCTCTTGGCTCCGGAACGGTATATATTCCTTGTAGTGCTATTTCCTTTGCTTGAATCTTCTTCGAGGCCGATCTTGCAGCGTACTTGCGATAGAGTAGGATGCTGATGGTTATACAGGCTCCAATCATTACTACATACAGTGGGATGGTAGTATGATATATCGTGGTATAATCTTCTTCAAAATTAACTGTTGGAAGATGGGAGATCTTCATATTGGTGGCATGAAGATGATCCAAGTTTATTGAGTTCAACTTGAGAGTCGCTTTAGATATATTGTAGTCAGGCTCCTTGGGTAGATCACTTATCGTTAGTACGTGTCCTTTGAGTCGATCCTTGACGTTGGAGATAGTAAACTCTGCTGTTTCCAGGTAGCATGCTTGTGGGATGATTGCGAGATAACTGCCCTTATAATCTTTGTAGAAGTCTTGACCGCAGGAGAGATGTACTTTTGTAGAGACAGGAAAGCTGATGGTGTAATGTCTGTCATCGAGCTCTTCGTAAGCTGGCTGGTCCATCGCTATGGTCACAGGATTGCAGATGGGCGTCGTCTGTTGCGTAGTTATGAGCTGATGTATACAGTCCTGAGAGGGTTGGTTCTGCAGACTCCGTTTATCTTCACATAAGAACCAGTTACTGGTCTTCGGGCATTCAGCCTCTATGTGCTTGAAATCTTTCTTATGGATAGCTAGGAATGGGGATGATGGTATAAGGATTTCATGATTTTTGTTGGGTACAATAGATAATTTATATAAGTCATATGTATGAGGCGAGAAGATGGGAAACTTATAAACTATAACTATTTCGTTGCCTACGTAGTATGAACCTAACTTAATTATATCGTAATATTCTCTTATATCTAAATCCACTAATCTATCACTACCATATAACGTATTTAACCTGTCCGTTAAATTTCGTATTTCCTGGGAATTAAGGAACGAATGATGCATAGTAGATGTTCTAATAAATGCCAATATATTCTGTAGTCTAATTAATTCTTGTGATATTGAGTCTATATTATCGCTAAGGATTATCAGTATTTGGGCAAAATGGGCATATTTTATAAGGTCACTGTCTCTATTAGCGTCACTTTCTTTTATCTTATTTACTATTCTTTCCATCTCACGTTGGTTATCTACTATACTATCTATGATTTTTACATACTGTTCGGACATCTCTTTAGTTAAACTGACGCGAGTATTAAATTCAGTTAATAATTTATTCTCATTATTTTGAATACTTTTAATAGCCTGATCGTAATGTAATGCATCTGTGTAGTCTAAATTCCCAGTTATACTTTTAATTACGGATCCAAGTCCATCAATGAGTCCTCGTTTAACTCGATTCGTTTCGAAGGTTTGAAGTTGATCTGATACACTATTAAGTTTAGAATTAAGATAGTTTAAGTGAGGCTGAAACAAGTATTGGGTCTTATTATTAAGATCGGGTGAAACACTAATTATTTGCTTATTAATAGAATCTACTTTTTCTTGCAATTCCTGTAGGTTTACATACTGCAAGAAGGAATGGTAATGGGAAAGGATCCGGGCAGGACCTAGCTTAAAGGGGAGTATCCCAGGACCATTATCCAGACTTTCAAGTCGTATTTCCTGAGTTATTGCTGGTTGTAGGAGCAGAAGAAGTACCGGGATTGTTCTGTAACAAGTTATTGGTTTTAGGGACTCTTTTTAACCGATGTTTCGCCACAGGACCTCGCTTTTTCTTTGTATATATATGAATAGGGAGGTCTGCCATTACAGTGTCCTGAGTGTAACGTGGAGCTAGTTTTTGACGGGAAGCAAAGGGGTTTCTAATAAAGATTTGTTGTTCGGGACAGTATTCAACTTCGGGTTCTCTAGTTCTATTCCGGTTAGTCATTAAGTTTTCGCGAGAGTCAGTACTTAAGTCGTGTATCAATTTATAAATCTCAGTCATCTTGTCTTTGTGGTTAGTCACATACTGCTGTAATAAGTGAACTGAAAGGTCAACGTCAAATGCATCGCGAGGGTCAAAATGTCCTGTTATTAACTCTATTGGCCTGCATTTTGTAAAGCTGTGTATACTATTATTGTAAGCCAGAAGGGCGTAGGGCATGAGATTAATTACAGATTCACTTTTCTGATTAATCTTTAGGATTCTAAGATGTTCTAATATGGTTGCATGAAACCTCTCAACTATTCCGTTCTCATTGGGTGAATGAGGGGCAACCTTATGATGCTGGATCTTGTGCAATCTTAGGAATTCTGAAATAAGTTGATTGTTGAACTCCGGCCCGTTATCAGTGACTATGGTTATGGGAATGCCATGATGGGTGCAAAAACTAAGCAAAGCTTGTACTACACTAACTGCTGTTCCGTCTCTCAAATAATAAGCCTGGGCGTATTTAGAGAAAGCGTCTACAATCGTCAAAAACTTCTCACTTTGAATAGTGAGTAAGTCAAGGTGTATAAGTTCAAAGGGCTTATTAGGTGAGGGGACTATTTTAAACTGCTGTTTAACAGGGTTGCGGTCGTACTTTGCTTGCCCACATACAGTACACTCGTTTATAAATTTAGTGATGCTGTCTCGCATCCTGGGCCAATAGTATTTGTGAGACAGAGCTAGAAAAGTTTCGTTAATACCACGATGGTTAGTTTTTCCATCATGATATTTGTTAATAATTTCCTGTTGCCTTAAATATTCGCGAACATTTTCTATTTCCTTTTTTGTTAGAACTAATTGCATTGTGGAGCTTTTAAATGTTCTTTGGATGATGGGAATGATAGAATACATAGCCAAAGGTGGGTTAATAAGCAATCCGGTTTTGATTTTAGGGTTAACGTACTCTTTAATAGCTTTAACGACGTCCTCCTCTAAGTTAGATTCTGACAACTGAAGTGTAATACGGGTATGTGTGTCAAAGGGCTTTGTAACTATAGGTCGTCCTTTAATGTCGCCAACTACGTTTAAAATAATTTGTTTCGTAAATCTATTTAATGGTTGATCTGAGATAGGGACCTCTAGAATTGGAGACTCGTTATCTGTATGGACTGTCGCGGTTGCGGAATTATCAGAAAGATTGTGGGCAGTAATAGTTCTAGAGTCATCTAATGTTTGATTTTTTTCAGAAGGGTTTACTGCAATGGACATAAGTTCCTCGTTATTTATCTCGATTCGGGATAATGCGTCTGCGTTAGTGTTACATTTTCCTTGCTTATAAATTACTGAAAAGTCATACTCGCTCAATTTCAAGCGCCATCGAGTAAGTCGAGAATTTGGTTCCTTCAGATTCATGATCCATTGTAAAGGTTTATGGTCGGTGATAACTTTAAATTTGCGACCGAACAGATAAGGTCTAAAATATTTCGTCGCCCATACAATGGCTAGGAGCTCCTTTTCTATCGTGCTATAATTGAGTTCGCTTGAATTTAAAGTACGAGATGCGTACGCTATGGGTTTGTCAGAACCTATTGTGCCTTGAGATAAAACGGCACCAATAGCTACGTTAGAGGCGTCCGTGGTAAGTATGAATTCTCGACTAAAATCTGGATATTGAAGTATGGGGTCATTTGTTAGTAATGTTTTACAGTGGTTGAAGCAGTCTACATAAGCTTTGTCTAGTGTTATTTTAGAGCCCTTTTTAAGACATTTAGTTAATGGTTTTGTTAGTCGCGCAAAATCGGGGATGAATTTCCTATAGTATCCTAGGAGACCGAGAAAACGTTTGATGTCAGTGGGGGTTTTAGGTAAGGGATATTTTTCTATAGCAGCAATTTTATCTGGATTTGGTTTTACGCCTTCGTTACAAATGATATGGCCAAGGAAGCTAGTTTCTAATTTTAAAAATTCGGACTTATCCATTTGGATCTTGAAGTTAGATTCACGTAATTTATTAAAAACTTTGTCTAAATTAACTATATGCTCCTGTAATGAAGTGCTGAACACAATTATGTCATCAAGGTACACAAGGCATATTTGGTGTTGCAAGTCTTTCAGTACGTTGTCCATTACTCGCTGAAATGTGGACGGGGATCCTTTCAGGCCCATTGGCATGCGCAGGAATTCGTAATGGCCACTTTCTACGTTGAAAGCAGTTTTATGGATATCCTGGGAATCCATTTCGACCTGATAAAAACCGCTTGCCAAATCCAGGGTGGTAAAATACTGACATTTTCCTAACTTGTCAAGTACGTCTGTTATATTGGGAATGGGATATTTATCATCAATCGTCTTTTCGTTCACCTTCCTAAAGTCTACGACAAGACGCCATTTTACTTTACCAGATGCGTCTGCCTTCTTGGGAACAATCCATATGGGAGAGCTCCATGCAGAGTCAGAGGGTCTTATAATATTTTGTTCGAGCATCTTACTTATCTGATCTCTGACTTCCTGTCTGTGAACGTAGGGGTACCTGTAACTTTTGGTATGTACTGGAATCTCATCGGTTGTTCTAATCTTATGTTTGATCTTGTTGGTGAATGTTAATGCTTCTCCCTCAAGATAAAACACATCGGCATACTTTGCACAGAGACTTTTTAAATTAGCACACTCTTCGGGATTGAGATGTTCGGTACGTAAACGGGATAAAACAGCTTGGGCCCGATCCGATAGTATTTCAGTAGATACACAATTAATGTTATATAGTTCACCTTCTATAGGGCGATCCATTGAAAAGATAAGATCATTTGATGTAGTGTTAGAAATTTCTACCCAGCCTCTATTGTTAGTCACAGTGGTTAGACAATCGGAGATAAGGCAATTACATATGGTTTGATTCTGTATATAAACTTCACCATCAAGTGTGTTAACAGGTAGCTTTAGTAGCTTTGACGAATTTGCAGGGATAATCTCCTCGTATAGATTTACGTTGCGCGAATCATACATCTCTATGGGTATCTGTGCGCTCCGAGTTATAAGCAATTTATTTTGAAGGTCTATTTTTGATCCCCAGTTTTCTAATAAGTCAAATCCTAAAAGTCCGTCGAAGTAATTATGAAAGTTATAAACGTACAAAGTAATGTCGTCGTTTGCTTCATTGAACTCTGGAAAGCAGGGTAAGGTTAAGGAGTGGTTATTTCTACTAGTTCCGTGGACGTTGGTCACTTCAAAAGGCTCATAATTAAGAGGTAAGTGATTAAAATACTTGGTTACGGCGGCGGGGCTGATAAATGATTGATTAGCACCTGTGTCAATTAATAGTTTCAGAGGGGGATTACTAGTCTGGATATAGCCAAGTTGTCTTTGTATGTGAAGGTTTAATTCTATTTTGGCTTGTCGGATTGAGGGCTTTGCTGAAAATTTTCAGCCTGAGCTGATACGTTAGAGCTCTCCTGATTTACAGGTTCTATTGCGGAATGTTCAGGATGCGGTTGAGGATTGTCATAGTAAGTGTAGTCGAAAGTCTCATAGTAGGTGGGGTATTGATCTAAAGAATAGTCATATACTTGTTCATAGTCTGCGTAGTTATAGTTTCCATAGTCATAGTCATAACCGAATTCATTGAAGTTGATTTCCCTTGTTTTAAAATAGTTACTAGGTGGAGGATTGCCATGCGCTCTCCAGTCACGACCTGTAGGCGGTAGAGGTTTTGGAACGAAATGGCTTACGCCACTCATAGGACGTGGCCCATTAAAGGATTGTTGGGGTTGAGGACTGTTAGGCAATTTAAGCGCATTACTATTAGGATTATAGTTCGGTAAAGGGGCACGCATCATTTGCTGTGTTCTGGATATTCCTGGAGGTTGTTGAAATCTATGGTTATTATTTGGATTCCAACCTTGCATAATGGGTTGCATCGACTGCTGTCGCGAATGACCAGGGGCATTAAAGAAGGGTGGCATCGGTTGCCTCGGCATACCAGGAGTGTTAAATGGGGGTTGTTTCGGACTAAAGCTATTAAGTGGTAAATTAAATTTATTAGATTGTAAATGACTCCAATCTTTCCTATTAGACGGCCCGCCTTCGTTACGGTTTTGTAAGTAAAGGATATTTAACTCGTCCTGTACATATTCGAGCGCCTTTTCCATGGTTTCAGGACGCATACAGCGTATCCTGGAACCCAAGGGGTCCTTTAGACCTCTTAAGTAAGCCTGAAGGGTTAACTTTTGGTACAAGGATCGTTTAGAAGCTATGGTAGTGGGTACCGTCTCATGGAGTGAAACATACGTCATTATGGTACTAAATAGGTTCAGGCACCGCTCGTAATATTCTTGAGGGGTGCTAGAGCCCTGGGTTTGCATAGATAGGTCACTGTAAAGCGCTGTCTCATCGCGGTGATCAGCAAAATTGTTAATAAGTGCAGCTCTTATCCCTTGCCAACTATCGGGGATGCCGTTAGCGTTAATAAATCGGGCTGCGGGACCTGTCACTTTGTTCAAGATACCGTTAATGAGTGCTAAATTGGATAATTCTCTACCTGGTGCTGGATTAAAATGTGCTAACACTAACTGGTCACATAAATTGATAAATCGAGTTAACACGTGTGGGTTACCATCGAAATCAGGCAATAACCGGAGGGATTTATAGATAACGTCAGGGTTGTATTGATCCATTGTAGCGTCCAAACTTCTATACTCGTCTATAACACTCAATCTATTCCTATCCCTTAACCTATCTAACCTAACGCTTCGCGATTCTCTAGGGTGAAAAATTTTGGACAGTTAAATTAACACACAATAATTAAAATAATATGGGATAATATCATGCATACGATTATGCAGAATATATACTTAAATAGTTAGGAAATAAAATTACTTATAAGTATTACTTATGGGTTAGAGGGGCAAGGACTTGAAAGATTCAAGGACTTACAGCATTGTATTTCTTCTGGACGAATCGATAGCTGGATTCACCTCTGGACTGCAGCACCGTAGATTCTTCGATACTCGTACCGTGGTTTGATAACCGCCCGGGCGATTCGAGAACGCGAAAATCGATTTTTGACTCCCGAAAGCTCGCGAACCGGCCCGCGAGTATCCTACCGACTGCGCCAAATACGTTAGCTGCGGCCGGAGGTCCCAAAAAAAACCAATTTGTTTTAACTAAGTTTAATTATAAAGTAATTTTACACAATAAAAATTATAACTAAGAACAATGATAATGCTTCGAAGTGTGAAACAAATATGAGCATAAAATTATTAGTAGTTTCCAAGGAACGGTGCGAATGATGTCACATCGATGCACGTGCCGCTGATGGTGCACTCTGTGTCGCCAGGCGCCTTGCGCAATGTTCGCGTCGCGCTGAGCTTGCACTTTGTGTTTCCAAGTGCCGTGTGCAATGTTTATTAAGGTTGAAGTTGACGCAGCGATATCCATAGATTAGGAATGCGTAACACATTTACTATTGGTTCACAAAACTGTTTTTATTTATTTATTTATTTATTATAGATAGACACACCAACAGTATACATATAAATCATTGTCATCGTGAGATACAAGGTATTGTTCTGATATGTACACCAATTAGAGGCATGTACAGTTCACACCATAGGATAGCGTACGATTAAGTGCTAGTTAACAAATTGATATTTATAATGAGTAAGTGGACAGAGAAAAAAAAAAAAAACTATGAAAGCGATCTCGATATCCTTCTCCCGAAAACACCAAACGAGTCGTGGAAAATATCCAGCTGGTCGAGTTTACTGTTTAGCGCATTGTACTCACGACACGCACGTGTCAGAGGTGAATTAAGTCCTATATTGGTTCTCACTAGTGGTTGGCAGAAGGTTCTAACCAAAGGCTGACGCGGTGGATTCCGAGGTACCGTGTACATAAGGCGGTTTGACAGGTTTGAAAGGTCTACCTTACTATTTACTATTTCATACAGAAAGGTCATATCATGCAGCTTACGACGATTTGATAGGGATGTCATTTTAAAATGTTTTAGCCGCTGATCATAGCCAGCTCTGTGTGAAATACCCTGCGAGATAAACGCCAAGTGTCGAGTAAATGCGCGCTGTATGGACTCTATTCGCTGCGCGTGTGTGGCATAAAAAGGATTCCAAATCACGGAACCATATTCTAATTGACAGCGAACTAATGTATTATAGAGTGTAATTCTGGTTTTAGCATGTCTAAAACCTCTTGTATTCCGCTTCACGAACCTCAGCATTTGGGCAGTTTTTCCGGCAATTGCATTAATGTGTGATGTAAAGTGAAGCTGCCCGTCGATTATTACTCCAAGGTCTCTGATTTCACTTGCCTGTTGAAGTTCAACTGCACCGATACTATATTTGGAAACAATTTTATGTTTTTTCCGAGAAAATCTAACGTGGCAACATTTGGCAACACTAAGTTGCATTAGGTTAAGGTTGCACCAATCCTGTATTCTATTTAAGTCGCTTTGAATAAGATCAATATCGTCCTGTGCGTTGACAGCCTTTTAAAGTTTCAAATCATCGGCGAAAAGAAGATAGTTACAATTTTTTATGACAGATGTTACGTCGTTTATGAAGATTGAGAACAAAACTGGGGCTAGATGGGAGCCTTGAGGCACTCCAGACACCGCGTAGTAAGGTTGTGAATCATGCCCATTGACAGTGACTATTTGGAGTCTTTTTGCTAAGTATGACTGAAACTAATGTAAAAGGGACCCTGTTATACCGAAATTATTGAGTTTTTTGATGAGAATTTTGTGATTAACCCTGTCAAATGCGCTGGGAAGGTCCGTGTATATAGCGTCGACTTCCAATCCCTTATCCAACAGCTCAGTTAAATCGGACAAGAAGGAACACAGGTTCGTCACAGTGGAACGACCAGCACGAAAGCCATGTTGGTTAGGTGACAGTAACGCATCTGCATGAGCGGTCAAGACAGGACAGACGATGGACTCAAAGAGTTTGGAGAAACATGATAAGATCGCTATGGGCCGATAGTTCTTGACATCGCTGGGATCACCCTTTTTATATAGTGGTATTATTCTAGCCTTTTTCCATTCGTCTGGAAAGCATCCTTCTCTTAGTGAACGGTTAAATAATAGAGTGAGTGGTGGACCCAGTGCCCTGCTGCAGCGTTTGATGAAAATGGGAGGTACACCATCAGGACCCGCCTTGAAAATATTCATTATTTTTATTTTATTAATAACTTCTTTTTCTGTCACTTCAATCATGGCTATACAACTGTTATAAGGAACTGAATTTAGTGTAATATTAGACGCGACGAGTGCGTTGTTATCTTCGAAACTATAAACAGAAGAGAATTGGGATGAAAGTAATTCAGCAATTGCCGGTCCAGTGTCAGCCGTGCTACCCTCCTTATGCATACGAGATGGAATTGACGACGAGGTGCCTTTCTTTTCTTTTATGAATCGCCAAAAAGCTTTTGGATTGTTTGATATATTTTTTTCGGTGTTGTATAAGTATTGTGAGTGACAGGTACGATATAGCTTGTTACAGTGTTCTCGCAATGTGTGGAAAGTTATTAAGTCCAAGGGATTCTCATTCTGAACAGTTTGTCTGTGAACTCAGTTGAGTCTCTGTGATAGGAACGTAATTATTGGTTTATTTATTTGTATAGTGATATATATGTACTGATAGTCTATATACAATGATTTGCTAGCTGAGTTTCTTCATCCACGCTACAATTCCGGTCCACTCTCATCCTTTCCAACAATTGGGTTGTCGTCTTTTACGGTAGTTGAGATAAGACTGTCGTTTTATTTCCTACCCCGAGAGAAATACCTACACTAGAACGTCCTCCGTTAATATGCAAGATCCCCACCTGTACAAAGGACATACTTTACGTTTTTATACCCCCGTACGGGGTATAGAGGTATATAGGTATTTCAGTATATAATATAATAATAAATTAAGAGTTTTAGAATTAATGCGGTCACCACCGTACTGGATGTTGCTATTCGATGCAATAATCGGTTTAAGATATCAGTTCACTCGGGAAACTCACTTTTTTAGTATTGTATTAAGATGAGAGAGACCTCATTGGGTTTCTGCCAATCCCGGAGAAAGGTAGGTATGTGTGTGTGTGTGGGTGTGTGTGTGTGTTTGTGTGTGTTTAGCAGTTTTTAATAATTATATTGTACAAAAATATAAACTGAACAGATTACTGGTTAAAAGCATCTAAATCTGTGATAGAAAGATTATGCTTAGGTATAGATTATAATTGGTAAATACGGTTCCCTACTTTTTGCTCCGGAACCCTAAACGCGACCCAACAAAACAAAATCTATTCATCAATAATATTCATTTTTCACGACAACATTGTATCAAAAAAGGCATTCATTTTTGTTTGGCAGCCAATAAAATAACAATTGTAAACAATTCAAAAGGGGAACTTGAACGTTGCGTTTAAAGACGGCTCTTTGTACCTTTTTTTTTCGGATTTCCATCAAGCATGTTTCAAAGAATAAACGATCATTACAGGCGGCCGTTGCACACGAAAGTTCTTTCGTATCTATTCAAACGTATTCCAAAGCAGTTTGAATTGTGCACCAGTGAAAATAATCACCATAGTAAAGCATAGTCGTTGACTGGACGGCTGCCAAGTCCCAGCAAGCTTGGCGCTTTGCTTCCTGTGTGTTTCGCTCCAATAGAATTAACAATTTCCCATGAAATTGCTGTAAGGTACCGGTTGCTATCATTGATTATTTAGTTTTTGTGAGAGAATATTGATTGGTTAAATAGATATGATTGTATTGCTGAACCCACAGACAAATGTTTGGTATGGGACATCGGGTCAAAATAACGATCTACCCGTCAATACTATTTACGATTTCAAACTAGTTGCATCTGTTTACATACATTGCAGATATTTAAAAAAAATATACTTGAGTTATGGGAAATTAACGACTTTGAACAATTTTTTTTTTTAATTCTTATCGGATGGTTCACGAGGGATGCAAAAATAGTGATCGGACTTCGATTCGAGTTTTGAAATTAGAAATACTAATCAATAGTGGTTCAATTGATTGAATAGAACAGGGTATAATATCACCAAGAGTCGCGGCGATAACCGATATTTACGCGGATGGAGCCGCGAGTACAGTTGCCTAGCTATAGGGATAATTTTTACCTACGATAAACCATAAAATATAACGTTCTTTGAAGTACAGTCGAGACAAGTTATTTTAATTATTATAATTTATTAAAGAAAAAGGTGTTAATTAAAATACATGTGCATGTCAGTGAATTATATGTTTTGATCGTTGGCCAGTAATCCTTATATTTATCATACTTTCGTTGTAATCTAGCAAATATACATCAACATCCGTATAGCGGGTGAATAAAGTTCTGTATAAAATAACGCCTGGCTGAGAGCCAGTCTTGTCAAGAAACAGCAAACTTCGTTTAATTTCGTCTTCAATTGACAAATTTTAAACGAAAATTTAATTTAAGACGGTAACGAACTTGTCAGTGGATGTTATTTCAACTTCTTAGCTGCGATAGGATTAAAATATCAGCTATTTGTAATTACATCCAAAATCACCCTCTTACATTAAATCCTCTTCGAAACCACAATGACAGATTAACTGATTAATTACAGTATTTATGACAAGTAATTAAATAAATGTTCGTTTTTTATATCCTTTGACGTATTATTCACTTGATTTGGTTCATTTTATCCGCACAATATGAGTCGAAGGGTACACTCGCATACACATGTAAGTACGCCGCGTTAGTTTTCCGATACCTACATACTCCAAATATCGGGCAAAGAGCCTACGGTTTTTTGAGGCAAAACCTTTTTAAGCTCCTCTGAGATGCGTTTGCTTTGAAAAAAATCCTAATAAGATTTTTTCGGGCAAAGTATCTAATACTTGTAAAAATTTTAAGGTAAGGAATTTACTGATTACTAGAACCTTAACACGCGGGACAGGTAAAAAGGCTTCGAGGTTATATTATGTAGATACAAAAATCAAAACCTCAAAAAGTTGGCATGATTTACAACTCACTTCAGAGATAGTTCTTAGCTATATTCTTTCGTATCGGAAAATGGCACTGCAATCCGGTTTCATGAATTTATTTCCAGGCAAAACCGGGACCAAGATTTGCTAGTTATTACCTATAAAATATAATTTAGTGCTCCTCTAACATCACTATATTAATGTGCAAAATCTTCGTCGCTAAGTTAGTTCACCTTTGGGGAATCGCCTTAAACTATTTCAAGTGGTAATTACAATTCTATAATGTTTAATTAAAAAATGGATAACGGAAAAATCTAGAGATAAATAACTCGGACTTATTTTAAAATGCTATTCTTTTATAGAAGAGGTCAGGGAGAAATCTTTATGAAATACAGCTTTTCTTATTATACGCTAAGTAAAATCCTTTATTGCATATTTCCATACTGATCTAAAGAATTGTGGAGAAAACGGCGTAAACTTCTCTCCTTTTATTAAAAAACTGAGAATCCTCTTCTTTTGAATGAAGTTGAATCTTTTGACCAACTTTAAGTCTGGTTTACAAATTGTCAAAACGTATTTAGTTTAAAAGTTCACTGCTTCCAAGTTCTTTGAAGTAAACAAATATTATTCTTTTGTATTTTTTTGAAACTGCTGATGATATTGAATAAACAATGTAAATTATTATCAATTGATAAATGAATGCATTTTCCACATGATTTGGTGTAGACCCTAATTATACGTTTTACAAAATAATAAAACATGAAATACAATCAATTTGGCTCCGTGGGATAATAACCTATTTATGCATCGATTATTTCTGTGGTGCCAAGGTAAACGGGGACAAGTCAAAAAACACAACTTTTCAGCAGGAGCAATTAAAGAAAACGCCAATTTTGTTTTAATAGAAAATTATTTTATAATCAACAATATGTCAAAATACTCAAAGTATTTTTGGATACTTTCATATAATAATGTAGCCGCCATGTCCTAGTGATTATAAAAAAATATTTATGTATTTGTTATGTAAATAAATTGACATGTCTCATTTTTCCATAACAAGGAGAATTCACCAAAAAAAAGAATACTGACTTACCTCTATATATATATCATTTATATATGTCATAATATTGATAAATCTTAATCAAATATAAATATATCTTTATATCCGTCGCTCATAAAGGATTAAGTAAATCGCACGTCAAATTTCTTCGATCAAACAATCCAATTAGTTGTGGGTATCAATGGGTGGATTGAAGCAAACAAGCAACACAAGACGTATCATTTTATTCATATTTATTGCGAATCGAAATTCAATCATAATACATAATCAAATAATAAATAAATAAACAAACACATGTCCTCGTCTGTATGTATAAAATTAAATTACCTTTTTTTATATTTATCGTGCGAAAAATCCCCAAGGAGCCGGTGGAGGTGGTTATGTCGGACTCAAACCGACTAAAACGCACGCCAGTTTGGGTCTTTTGTTGCCGGAGGTCAGATTGCTGAAAGCATATCTCTTTCAGATCCAGACCCAGGACCATCTCTTTCGAGATGGTCCTCCTTCCGGTTGTGGGGACCATAGTGTCCCCATCTAGCCCGAGTACGGGGAGGCGCACTTTACGCCGCCACCGCCACCTGCTTCTGCTAGGGTGACCTTAAGCTTCACTAAACTAATCAAGATCAAGATCACCATGGGGAACGGAGTTCAGTCAGTGTCCTCTGACGCCCGAGTAGTCCGCGCGCGCGAAGGCGCGCCGCTCTCGTTCCGCCGTCTCCTCCACGACCATTACCTGCTCGCTGAAGGAGACACTGGCCGCCCACACGTCCGCACAGCGGACCATTGCCGTGAGCAGGGTGGCGAGTGTGAGAACTCCTACTCCCAGGGCCGTCACAAGCTCCCACCTCGATCCGGCCCACGACAGACACTCGGTGAGCGTGTGCAGCCCCGTGTCCTCGCTCGCGTCGCAATGATGGCACTCCGAGTGCCTTATCGATCAGACGCAGATATCGCCCGAAGCACCCGTGCCCGGTGATAATCTGCGTCAGTGGATACGAGAAGCTGCCATGTGGCCTCTTTAGCCATTAACCAAGTGACTACCAATCTCTCGGTAAATGTATATCCATATCTGTACGCTTTTTTTCGTTCAATTTGGGCATGAATAGAATCACACTCCATATGCGTATGCCCTGGAACTAAAAACTTGTGATTGATTTGAAAATCAGGTCTTAGTTTGCTTATACACAGAAACATAGCAGCAACGTGGCCATTTTTATTTTGTCCTCCACACGTGTGATACTAAAAAGTATAAAAGCACGATGCTATTTGGTTAGCGCCACGGCCACCATCAGCTTGGCTCCATATATAGCAAAAACTTTTGCTATATGTGGAGCTAAGCAATCGTAAATCGTTAAATTGAACGTCCACAATAACAGCCGTTTGTAAAAAACTATATTAGTCTGGAGGAGTTGGAAGACACTGTTGGAGGTCAAAACAATAAACTCTTTTAATATCATTTGATCCTTCTTTATCCTTTTTCTTCATTGAAAAACCTGCATCAGCTTCTAAATGGTGAACCTCAAGTTCCCTCCTTAAAAGTTCAGATTCTGGTGGAAAAGATAGTTTAATTTTTATTTTATATGATTCACAAGTATTGCACGTATCCAAAGAGGGTTTCTTAAAAGATAGACCCATACTGCGAAAAACATTTCCAAAATAGGTGTATGATACGGGATTGGTAACTTTCTCTATGTACATTTCGTAAATTATTGATAGTGACGGTAAATTAGATTGATTTTCTGCATGCTTTACACTTTCAACTCAGCTTAACACTTGTAAAAATATTTTTTTCATACATGTCTTTGGAACAAACTACACCAAGTCACAGTGCAAAATGCAAGTGACGCGGGTTGACGATTAGGTATTTAGGCACAAGTTGATTTATCACTCAATGTTTAGTTATATTAGTAACCAATTAGGTATGTAAAAAGGAGATAAGTACACATAGTTCCTTTTGTATTTTTACGAATTTTCGATTTACGACTAGGCTCAATTTTTTTTTAAGCATCATGATAATAATATTCATTACATTGACTGAAATCCTTTTTACCGTATTAGATTTTGATATTTTGTATTCAATTGTGTAAAAAACCCATTTTTCGAAATTTCTGACTTGTCCCCTTTTACCTTGACACCACAGATTTTATTGTTACATATGCTCCAATGTAATAAAAAAAGATTTGTAAATATGTAAGTACCAAGAACTTTTGTCGATGACTGTACATAGCTCAACAGCAACGAATCTACCGATGTGATGAATGGGTTACTACTATAATGATAACTAACTAGGGATATCCAACTCACGTACCTACTGTTGAAAGAATCAAATCGACCCAAGTCACATAATAGATAATAGTACTAGTTTACCCAAGTTTAGCTGTGTGAGTATAATGCCTTATTGGGTAATCTTACGCACCGTTCATTAAGACACGAAATAGACTGTTTTAGTCGGTCCAAGTTTGCCATAACCACGCCTAATGGTCAACGGGGGTAAACGGGGGAAATTTTTGCACGAGAAAAAGGTATTCTCACCACTTGAAAAATCTTCCTACGTTAGCGATGAACTGCGTAAGCGAAGCGACAAAAATGGTCGTAACGCTCGCGTAGCGCATTCCCTAGCTAAGCCCCCAAGTCAAACGCGCTTAAAGAAGTTCAATAAAATAAAAAGGAACATTCAGTGGAATTGACAGCCTCCTCCGATTCTGAAGTTGGCTACAATAATAGATTGTGTGAGAGATGAAATTATATACTAGAAACGGGAGTGGGTCACTTTATGACGTTCGAACGAGATAAATAAGATAGAAAAATACGTTACGCCAAGCCCAGATGAACTGCAAGCAGGTCAGATAAATGTTGACTATTTATACTGCTTTATAGTTTGTTGTAAATGTTGACTATATTTAAGTGGACAGCAAATACTTTCAGCGGTAATTTTGTTGAATGTGTGCATCCGGAATTAATTTACACTCAGTATGATACTCAAATATTAGCTTAATTCACAGTGAAACTGACTAAATGAGACAGCCAAAAGTCAGTATTTTAATGTAGTAAAAATTTTAGGTATCAATGTGTCTATTTTATTCCCTTAAAAATATAACTGACTGGTGGGTTTACATTCCATAAAAAGGCCTACATAATTTTTATTTCAACTTTTATCTACTTTAAGTCGATTACAATTGCCTACGTAAAACATTATAATAGTATGAAAACGTTACAATTAAAAATCTATATTTTCTTTTTTTTGTCTTATAAGAAAATTAGAACTGAAATTACTTATATTTCTAATTTCTAAATCAGCTAAATTGCTGGTGCTAGGAGTGGTTTCACTTAGGTAGGCCAGAATTCGAACCCAGGATCTCACGATCGTAAGTCCAACTTCTTAACCATTAAGCTTTATTGTTTATCAATTATGATTTTTATACAGAATATTATGTAATTTTATTTCTTACAGTACCATTATCCATATAACTATATACCATAATCACAGCGTTAACCAAGTTGCGTCCAAAGTTTTCATTTTTTGTTATGCTTTTCTAGTCTTTCCTCCCAACCATGGGAGGAAAACCTGTATCAGAGTCTTGTTCGTTATTTAGTAGGTGCATCGACTAGTAGACGATGTTGACTTAGGCCCTCAACACTCCAATTCACATATTAATCAATATAATGTATTGAAACAACAACTGGTAACTCGTATTTATCGCTACTTTAACTCTTGTAACTTCGGAACCCGACAGCATTACCTTTACAAATTAATCTTTGATATATGAACTGCCTTTGTTTAATGAAACCAATTTCAAGTTTCTCGGGCAGTATGTCACGAAGTTCCCGAGAGAGATAAAATTAAGCATAACTTCAATATCTTAATCATACAACTTGAAATTTGAGCATAATGAACTCTTGTCATTGTAGATTTTGAATTCGAGAACTAGAATTCAAACTGAAGTTTCTTGCAAATTCTTAAAAACTTTACAGTCCTTTTTGTCCTATCTCTACATCCTGCTATTTCTATTTTGTCTTGTATATTCTGAAATAATATACAAAATGAAATCTGTGCTTTGAATCACATAATAATAAATTTTATAATGCCAGAATAAAGGCAGGCGTGGAATTCAGAATGTTTTCGTAGCTACTGATAATTTCCAATCTTGTTAGTCGTTCCTTTGATTCATAAGTCCGTTATATTATTTATATGTTTTCTTGTGAGAATATTCATTGTGCAAAAAATTGGATGACAAATGTCTCCCTCATACATATTTTATGGGGCGCATTGATAAATCAGAAGACCCCTTCAACAAAGTTTCGCGAAATTTTCATTATAATACATAAAACAGCCATAAATTTTGAAACTTACGGGTGTTAAAAATTAATCACGTAATTAAACTACCTTGGTAATAAAATTTATTTTTAGTACTCGGAACCGATGGGCTTACATGAAAGGTTTAATAACAATAGAGGAAGCTTGTGAAGTGTGTGTGGACAGAAGCAGATGATGGGCTGTTGTCTCTGCCTACCCCGGTGGGAAAAGGCGTGAAGATATACATATAATTAGGGGCCACCCCCCTTTGCGGTGTCGTACAAGGCGACTAAGGGATAGGGCTGTTTAACATCTGACAGCTATATACAGCCCAGGCTCAGCCTCAGATATAGGCTCAAGTCAACAATAGTGCCCGAATATTATGGCAATAGAGGGTAAGCCACCCCTTATTCCGGGTGACCGACTACAATGGTGAAATGTGGGTATTAAATCACCTCTGCCTAACCCTCCGGGGTTAGTGTGGTTAAATAATGATAATGACTAGATGATTAAGATGACCTTCATGAGGTGGTTGGGATATAGGACTGCTGGACATAGGCCTCTCCCAATATGCACCTGCACCATAGCTCTCACAAATATCGGTTACTAATATTCTATAAATAAAAATAAATACTTAATACTAAAAAGTATCTAAGCAAAGATAAGTGGGTAATTTTACTTTAGATGAAATTCTAAAGACTAAAAATAAATAGCGTAGGTCACGAATATGGGTTTCTCAGATCAAGTTAGAAAGGAGTTTTGATTAGACATAAATAGACCCAGGTGGCTTTCTGGCCTTCACCCACGAGTTTTCGAATTCGAATGCGATTCGAAATTTGATTTATCATTCGCTTTGAAAGTATTTGAAGTAAGAAAATTTTCCAACCTAAGGTTTTATTTAGTTCTGATCAAAGCCGATAACATACCCGTATTTGACACTCGTAAATTGCGTAGCATTTTTACCAACATTTAATGTAAAGTGGTAGTATTTAACTGGAAAAAGCCTTTTAAAAACTGTTATGTGGGTCATTGATGAACCCCTTCAACTAAGCAAATTTTTTATGATGTCTATCACAATTCATGTATCATTACCGTTGCTAATAATTTTAGTCAATGTTATAACCTACATGGTTGTATGTAATCTAGCCAAGATGTTTAAGGTCCAAGCTAACTTTAGTTACAAGCCGGTACAGTCGTACAGACAAGGCTCTAGTATAAACTTTCCCTGGTGGAGTTGTGAAGTCAAATGGCAGAAATTACAAGGCAGAATATACATGTCTTTGCACTGATCTTTAACATTCTAGTGACTCTTGAAGCATTTTTTTTAAAGCATTAAGTATGCTTTCGATTCCTTTGATTGATTCCGATAGTTCATAAGAAAATCGGTAGATGACGCCACGTCGCCTTAAAGACGTATAAGATGGGAAATTTGAATCATATCGGGCGTGTCTCGGTAGCCGAATTGGTCAGGCATTCCCCCTGTAAGGGAAAGACTGCGGGTTGGAGTCCCGCCCGAGAAGATTCTTTTTCCCTATGAATTCGATTCTAGTGACTCGATAACAAAAATACATACATACATTCATAATATATAATCACGCCTTTATACCCGGAGGGTTAGGCAGCCCACATTTCACCAATAAATATATTCAGTCCCACGTAATAGTTTAATTATTGACTTGAGCCTACATCTAAAGCTGAGTCTGGGCTATTTAAATCTGTTTGATGTTAAACAGCCCTATCCCTTAGTCACCTTGTATGACACCGCATGGGAAGAGCTGATGGGGTGACCCAAATTCTACTCTGCCGGGAACCAAGCGGGAAAAATAGCTCACTATCATTTTCTTAGCATTATTCCATGATGCATGCGAGGTTTTTACTTCTCTTTCTTTTGGTTTGACTTATATAGTTTTTAGGCCAAAGCCTCCCAACATTGGGAGAAGCCCACGTCCAGTAGTGGATACAGCTTTTATTATACTAATCCGTCTGACCAGCATGGACACGATAGGCCAGAGCCTCCCAACGTTGGGAAAGACCAGCAATGGACTGTATTATTACTTGTATTGGTGCCTGAATAGTTTTTGCAGGTTTACCAATGTATAAAAATGAGTTTGGCTTGGTGAAACAACTACATTCATTTTAGGCCTTATCATCATGATCCCATGATGATGAGGCCTAGAATGCACGAAGTTGTTTTTCTACATCCTAGGACCCATATATAAGCAAACTGAAATAAGCTATTTTTATAACAAATATATAACATATATGATACCTACTTACATTTTAACAATATACTTATTGTTGTGTTAAGCGTGTCGAAAATAAAAATGAACAGTTTTCATAGTTTCCTTCATTTCTGGGCAATTCTTTCTCAGAGCATACCCAGAGCCCATGCTAAATGAGTCATTGGAACGAAACACCGTGTGGTTTAGTCAGTTTGATCCCTACAGTTATTTTTATACCACTTGGGTGGCAGAACAATTACATGGCGCAGGTGGGCGCCTTACATGCCCACCTTACATGTGCCACCAAGGGAGTCACACTTGTGCTGCCGACCCTGTAAGAACAGAGAGTTTCTATGCCATCAGTGCAGAAGACAGAGCAGGATAAGCCTTATGTCTTCCCGCTGATAGCACAAAAACTCTCCAGTGAGCTCTGGTTACCCTACTCACCGCCGGGAACAGAACATGAGGTTATTATGGCCGCGGTATTCCGTAGGGCGGATGAACTTCCCCAGTCGGACTGCTTAATTGGGACGGGAATACCGTTGTGTCCTACCTCCTTCAATACATAGCCACAACACTACTAGTTCTGGTGAGGCGACTTCCGTACAGGTCTTCCACATGTACCAAAATAAACCTTATAATATTACATTCTAAGAAAATCCAGTTAACATAACACGCTCAAAATTTCAGCCCATAAATGAAATATACATTATATTATACAGTACACTAAGCCTACATCACAAATATAGGCTTTGCATACGACCCGATAACCCTTTGCGAATACGACCTTAGCATTTTAACCCTTCTTGTTTCTTTAGTGTAAACTATTCCGAGGGATGATTTATGTCCATAAAAGGGGTGTATTTTACAAATATTTTATAATAGTAAATATGGGCAGTATTGATGTAGGGTTAGCAGCCGGTCAACGTACCCCTACTAAAACTTGGGGTCGTTTATTGTGGATATAATCATAAATCTCACGCCGCGATATTGGCTGGGGGTTAGGTTACGTAGGAGGATAATTATGATAGCTTAGGGGAGGTACACATTAGTGGTTTAAAAAATGTACGTGGATAGAAAAATATTAAAATAACGTCGTAGTAAACTTCGTTGCTTTAATGATCCAACTCGAATATATTAAAGAAAAAGTATATACTAAAGTACATTAAATAAAAAATCAACGCTTCTCTATTTCTACATTTCTTAGACATGTCGTTAAAATATTTAAATTTTCAATTTTTATGTTAACCTTACATTAAAATTATATATATATTAAAATATATTTAGGTACTCACCACACAATGCAATGAACGCTAAAAACTTCATGTTTATGCAAAACGAATGCATTTACATCATTTTTAGTCTTCCCACAGTATAGTTGAACAAAACTCAGTCACATTCTATACTTTTAATTTCACACTTTTAAGGTACCTTTTTATCAACTAGCACACTACACTTTTTAACATTGCCAATGCAGAAAATTATTTCAAACACAATATAAATTTTTAGCTGAGTTAGTTTTGTAAGTTGACAGTTGGTTCACAGCACCGATCGCGCGCGTATTCCATATTTGAATGTAGAGGGATAGCGAGGCGTGCTCACTTGGCGCGGCCCGTCCGCCTAATGTCCTTGGAGTTTCCCGCTAGGGCCGCGTCATGCGCAGTGTGCTCTCCCCTTTAAGGGCCCTTAAGTGGATTAAGTTTTAAAACTTTGACAATTGATAAAATGAGATCCAGTTTGTTTTGATGAAATCATTAAGTAAAAAGTTGTATGCGAGATCTTTAATTGATAAATTAATGCATTCCTAAAGCTTGTTGGGTGGCGTGATCAGAATATTTTATTATTGGAAATTACTATGCAGATACGAATATTTTCAAAATTAAATATCTGAAGTTGGCTGCTTGCAGAATATTAACTTGCATCGGTTCCATTTTCATTATGATAAGTAAGTATTACACTGTTCTGAAATTGCTATAACTTTTATACGACTTTTGACAAAATTTAATGACTAGATCCCGCTGTAAAGTGAAATGAATTAAATAACTTGCACCATATAAACCATTATAGGTATTTTTTATCTTGTTAATCAAGTGGTAGGCTAAATCATCGTATATTTTTTGTAGTAGCCTAATAATTATGTTAGAAGTATAAACATTAAATTTAATATTTAGTAAAATCACTTAACATAATACCCAAAATGTTACATAAAACTAACACTTAGTTGCCCCCGGGTAGGTAGCGAACATTTCTCAGTAAAGGTTCCTCTACCTACTCATATAAGCAGCTTACGTAGGTACCTGCATTCCTCTTACTATCAGCTATCAACTAAAGATTAGTGAATAGGAACAACACCCTATGGTGTTTTACTGAACGAATACGTTATCTCTCTGATTTAGAAACTGCTATGGAGGTATAGACTTCCATCCAGTCATTATAAATAAAATAAAATAAATAAAAATCATTTATTTCAGGCCATTTAGACCAATATTAAAATTACAAATCATACAAATCAAACATAATTAGCTATTGAGTTTTTTGAATTGATATTGAATGTGTTCTGTGTGTGTGATTTGAATGTGAATTGAATTGAATTGAATTGAAATTGATATTGAAATGAATGAATTGATGAATTGAATAAATATTGAGGGCTATATGCGAAGTACATTACACACACATTATAAACCCTGTTCCAGTCTGTTGGCAGAACAGACTGAAACGTCTGTGAAAAATCACATAAACTACATAATTAGTTGTAGAAACAAAATGTTTGAAATGGCTTGCTTTCTATATCTATTGAAATTGGGTTTTTTTTAAAAGAACAGCTCGTTCTTTATGACTCAGGGTTGAAATTTTGTTATAGTTTTTTTTAAACTTGAATATTTTTAATAAAAAAGCAAACATCGGGAAACATCGGCACCAAGACTTCACAATAAATTTCGCAAATGGGTTACTATTACTACACTACTGAACCGCTGAAAACTTGTCAGTCAGTCAGTCTCTAGTCAGTTAGAGTCATAAACTGATCAAATTACAACAATTTCTTGAACAAAAACTTCATTGAAACCTTCGCAACTGAAATCATGTTTCTATAATATTTTATTAGCTTCTAAGAATGTAATACGAATAAATATGAAATAATAAATTTCGATTTATTAGCAATTACTTCTCAGTTCTATCGAATAAGTGAAACGTCTATTAAGATAAAGTTGGAGGGTATGACAGTGAGATATTGCAGGAAGATTTGTGTTTCCACTTATTCTGTATTTTTTCAAATAACGAAGAGAAATCCACCAAATAATACTATTACACCGTGCCAGAGCGCCTTAAGTCCATCTAAAACATGTTTCCTGTTCACCTACATCATCTTAACAAAACTGACACAATGCTCGTTCAATCATTAAAAGTAAAATCACGAAATTATAGAAGTTTACATAATATTTATGATAACAAAATATTGAAAGCTGTCACTTTTAACCCAACAATTACATCCTTCGTCTGCAAATGTCATTTTTCTTATACCATTATCCATTATCTGATGGAAATTTGACTGTCACACCCTTATCAATTCAATTATTTTTCATAGAATCTCGTTTTCTTACGTCATTACTATAGTATATTTCTGTAAGTTGATGTTTTTCAAGAAAGTGAATAAGGTTAGAAGCTCGATGTAAAATTTTACATTAGAGTAATGAAGGTCAGGGCTATTAACTAAGTGTTTATATTTTTTATGAGTGATAATACCAATTATGTTCTAAATATAGATATTTCTTTAATGCGCACAATTTTTTTTAACCGAATGATTGGGATGGTACCGTACGCACCTAACACTTTTTTTACTGACAGTACAAACAGGCGGCGGTGATAGAAAGAGAATGGGTAAGTACAGTCAGTATCAAAAAGATGTTGACGAACAAAGTAGTCAAAATGATCTTAATTTAGTTTTTTACCCCCTTCCAGTTGACTGATTGTTCTGATATTTGGTACACACCTTTAGTTTGGAGAATAATACCATATAAATAATAATAAAATATTGCTCTTAATACAAGAGTTTTAATACCATTTGGAGACTTCGTCGTCAAGACTAATTAAGACGCTGACTGTACACTAAGTACTTAATAATACATAATTTAAAGTATGCAATAATACGTATACATATTACGTGATGATTTATATGGAATTATTCAATTGATTGTGAAGTTAGAGGTGGAACAATATTTTGATGTAGTATTTTTATTCGGAATGAAATCTAATAAACGCGGGAAGGACTACATCCAGTTAACTTTCTAACATTGTTAAATGTACTTTATACACTTATCACTGCAATCTTCAGTTAAGAAGATAGGTAGGTACCTAGTTTTACATAAAGTATCTCACTTACTTTTTTAAAGCTCATAAATGTACTTTATTAATTTTTAACAATCCCACATTTTCTATTTAGTTTTGTCATTAGTCCTTTCATTCCGTAAATTGACGATTGCAATTTGTAAGGCTTTGTGGATTACAGCAATACAATTCTTCTTCTTTCAGAAATCCAATAGAAGTTTAAAGGCTGGCTGGTTACTACTTCTTGGTAACCACTAGCTAACAACTGAAATTATTCCTTCATAATGAGGATAACCTTATTAATAATATTGTTTAAATTCTTACATTGCCTAATTTTAAGACTAACAATCTTTATAATAACTTGAGTGCCACGCAAATTACATAAATATTTTAAAATAAGAAAGTTACCAATTTAATCAAATTGTTTTTCTTGCTAGCCATGGATAAAGAAACGTAATGTAGTGCGATACATAAAATCTGTATAGTGAGATTGGTCTATCCATCAGCTCTGCAAACTTCAATACAGCCGAGTGGTAAACTATCAAAGTACAATATTTTTCTTGCAGCTACCAAGTAAACAATTCAGATATCGATAAAAAAATGTGAGAACTTGGGACAAACATTCGACAAAGAGAAAAAGTAATTTATTCGTCGTACGTCATATTTTGCACCCCGCGGTCCTCATAAAGTTTGCCTACTTCACGCGTATACATAATAGTGAAATTTCCTACGTGACGGAACATTGGCGGACTAAAATTTCGTATAAATTTTAGATGTGTTCTCCAATTTCGGTGTTTGAAGCGTGACAAAGTTTGAAAGTAACCTTTGCGAGGAGTAACTCTATGCTTAAAATTTTAAATTAGAAATTTTGAAGATAAAAAGTTCCCTTGTTAAGCAAAATGTTGTTAATTTTGGTAATACGGTTGTGATAAAGCTAGTATCGTGGTTGTATAATACTATTGTGGTGGATAAACTAGTGTCGTGGCAGTAATAAAGCTGGTGTCATGGCTTTTTTTTCTTTTAGCATCATGAATGCAAACTTTATTATAACTTTCAATCTAAGAAGTGATAGCGAAAGATAACTTGTAAGTACTCGTAAAGCTTCGGGAGCAAGACCCCGGTTAAAAGCCAATCTCACCTGCAACCTATAAGTTAGTATACAGTTAGATTAGATTTACCGACGAAGCTCTGATGCAGTCGTTTATAGTAAATCTAGTAGAATGGCAATCACTCCTGTTATAGTCTTATTAACCAAATCAAAGGAAACAAATGCACTCCAGATTCTGAGATGGACGTCTTGAATGTAGCAGGGCACAAATTCTGAGATGATTATTTTAAACTTGTTCCTCCTATTTCCGTAAAGTTAACAATTATACTTGCCATTTATCAATACGTGTCGTGAATTAATTCCGAAATGGAATAAATTAATAATCTTAACTTGAATATTTTATCTGGTTCTGTTTGTCACTTAGCACTTTAATTTTGTATGAGTTTGGTTGACCTGTTACTGACCGAATTAACAAAATGGCAATCAATACTATAACTGGAACATCAGGTGTGTGTATTTAAAGACTTTGAATAAATTAGTCGTCACAATTTAATTCAAATTCAAAGTATTTATTCAAAATTATGTAGCACTACTACAGCTTTTTGACGTCAAATTCTGCTTAAAACTAAGTTTACCACCGCTTTCTAGGCACCAGTGGAGACGGAACGGTGCAACAAATTCATCTGCTAACTGTTACCTGCGGCTCCACCCGCGTGAATAATAGTCTGGAAGGTAAGGTAGGTACCATTCAATCCAGTCAATAGGTTTGTGTGAGTCACGAGAATGTTCTAATGCGACCGAGGTCGTGGCAATAAGTAGTTTACCCGAAGACCCATCAAGAGTTCTGATCCCCTTCTTCGGCCCATGTGAATCTATTTCAAGTATAAAAAAGCCTGTGTGTGATTGTAGACTTTAATCTACACTTGTACCAAGTATTGGCCCATTGAACGTGACGAGAACTTGTAGCTAAGTAGAGTACTTAACACACTTGATAATCTTTCTAAATTTTATAATATTAAGTAGAATTCGATAAATTTATACAAATTTTGGAACTATATTCCGGTAGTTACATTGACTAACAGATTCAGGCATAAATTTCGTTCACTGAACACTCAGCTAGTAATTTATGAGCCATCGAGACTATTGCCTTAATCAATAGAGGATACAGAGGATTGGAGAACACGAGATATTGTTATGTTAACAGGTTTACACGGCATAAATGGATTATATTGACTCTATCTGCTACCATCAGTGAACCATGTACTTTGCGATGCGCAAAATATGAAAGAAATGATAATATTTCTTATATAACTTAAGTCTCCCGTGTCACGTATGTTGTGAAAAAAAATACTGCGAAAAAGACCCTGGGTATGTCTAAAAACTTACTAAAAATACTCACAACTCTATTTTTATTGTTTATTCGATTTTCAAATTCAAAAATTAAATTAAATCAAAAGGAAATAAATAGAACATTATCGTCTTATCTGTTCTGTCTATTCTATTCAATTATATCATTTATGAAATCAAACAACACTCGTCATTGACATTAGAAAACTTTCAAAGCTACGTAAAAGAACAACAATTTAGCACTTAGCCCTTTACGAAGAGCCCGGATTTACTCCAACCGGATACGACACTCGCCGAGAACGGTCCGGTTTATGTGACTACACTATATACCAATGTTAGGGCCCGTAAAATGTCAAGCACCCTCTGGCTTCTAAATGAGCGCGATACATACGGGATTACACCTGTCCAACTTGCCTTTATAAGCCGTAAACTTACAAGTATGTAGAAGATTGAATAGGAATTGGTATTCGCCAATCTTAGATAGTTTTCGTAGAGCCTCTCAGATATATACGAAATTAGACAGCTCGGCTGCTAAGTTAGAGGTCGATTCTAACAATATTTTGTATACATGAAGATTTATAATATCTAATAGTATAGGTAGGCTTATTTCGCTAACTCTATTTTGGGTCACTTTTTAACCTAGCTAGATGGGCCGTGTGCTTGTCTGCCACCCAAATGATATAAAAAGCTACGGCCCAACTACGATTTTTTCCGATATACTCCTGCCATCAGACCTCAACATTCCATGGCGATGTCAGAGTTCTGGAGTTAGGCCAGGTTATCGAATTTTCAGGACTCTAACTCCCATAACAAATACCATAATGTTCGTGTCGCAACCGGAATCGATTGTTTGACGTGTTCTCCGAGGCTCTGAGACTAATTATCATGTGATTTGTTTGCCATCCAACCTATAACTGACCACTTTTTTTTTTTTTTTTTCTTGCGGAAATCCCCTCGGATACCCCCCCTGCCGGAGCCGGAAGGGGAGGTTATGTCGGACTCGAACCGACTAAAACCGCACGCCGACTGTGGGTCTTGGTGCTAGGCC
Organism: Eilema sororculum; assembly: GCA_914829495.1. Lineage (NCBI taxonomy): Eukaryota > Metazoa > Arthropoda > Insecta > Lepidoptera > Erebidae > Eilema > Eilema sororculum. Next base: position 10,977,023 of record OU618541.1, read on the forward strand.
GGAGGTGAGGTTGTCAAAGACATATCCCTCGCACCCCGGCTGACCCAGGGCCATCCCTTACGGTCTGGCCCTCCTCAGGAGGGGGGACAACGGTGTCCCCAACTCGCCCCCGGAATGGGGAGGCGCGCTATTGAGCGCGCCGCCGCCGTGGCCTGCTTCTGCTGGGGTGACAGGCGTCTCCACCCGTCACCCCCAGGCCCGCGCTCATGGGGGACGGAGGTCAGTCAGTGCCCTCCGACGCCCGAGTTGCCTGCGCGCGCGGGTGGCGCGATACCTATAACTGACCACTAGTATTATTCAACTTTTGAAAACTCAACCTACTATAATAAAATGAAAATTACGAGAGTAGTTAGAAGAAGAAAGAGTAGAAATGAAAAAACTACAAACTTAAAGTATGAAACACATCATTTGAACGAAATTTTTAAGCACTTAGTACCTATGCTATTATATATTCAAATCAGTTAAGATAGGAAATTTTTTTGACCGTTCCAGGAGGGATTCGTACCCGCGATCCTGTAAGAAGCATTTTCCCTGTACAAGATACGGGGAGAATGCTTTAACCGCTAAGCTACTGGACCAACTAATAGAACTAAACGATTTTTTTCCTTATTACATCAGTTTTTGAGGCAACGGACGCGACGGTGGAGTCATCTTAGTACCAACACTCTTACGAGCTATCGGAATATTGCTTATGTCATAGAGTCACGCACTGCTATACTTAATTAAAATTCCTTGTTACCCTCAACTCTCTCTCTCCCTGTATCTCCCTCGCTCTCTCTTTATACCTAAATAGCCATCACTATACCTCTTTAAAAAAACATGTTTTAATAATTCACACAGAATTCTATGCGCACAGTGTTTATACTTCTTCTTCTCTTCGTGTCAACGAGTAACTGTGTGACAAAACTGTACTGCGACTCACCTTAGTTCGAATGCACGCTAGTGCGACACACTGTAGGTCGACATTACTCTAGTGCGACAAACGTTTGTGTATGTTGTTACTTGTTGACAAGCCTAAGAAGATTTATTAAAAAATCAACAAGTACGTAGGTATAAGTTAAAAATAAAAATATCAATTACAATAATGTATTACTTTAAACTACCTACTTGAATTAAATTAATAACGGAGGTAGGCAGTTCGTTAATTACTTTTTGCACATCTATCTTCTTAGTGACTTTAAATTCCTATTTAAAGTCACTAAGAAGGTAGATGTGCAAAAAGTAATGAGCTTAAAAATCTCTTTAAGATTCTGGAAGGATCCTTCCTTCCAGAATCTTAAAGAGATTTTTAAGCTCTGTACATAATCGCCTCAATACGCCTATCATTCATTACTTAAAATCAAGAACAGGAAAAGATATATTGGAAATTGATAAATTGATATATTTATTATTAAAACAATGAGTAAAGAAGCTAGACAAGAACTTTTGAGTAAATATATTAATCAACATACACATGAACCTGACCCAGACAAAAAAGAAGAATTAAAATTGAAAACTGCTTTGAAACGAAAAGCTTCTGAAAGTATGGATTCTCCCGGACAAATTATCCAGGCTTGTAACCAAACTATACCCTCTACTAGCGCTCACAGACTTCCTAGTGATAATGCGAAGTGAATGATTATTCATCGAGCCAGGACAAAATTCCCAATGCCTAAGCGACTTGCAGATGTAAAAAGTGCCTTCTCCATATATTAAGTTTAACGATGAGCAATTTTTGATCGGACATTATATACATGATGAAGAATGTGTTTTAGTATTCGGTACTAAGAGTAATTTAAAATTTCTGCACTCTTCTCTATATTGGATAATGGATGGAACTTTTAAGACCTGTCCAGCGATGTTTGTTCAGTTATATACTATCCACGCAGTGATAGGTCACACTGAAACCTCTGAGAAAACAGCGCCGTTAATATATGGATTATTATCACACAAGACTCATCATTGTTATGTTATCCTATTAGAAATTATTCGCACCTACGTTTTGAACGAAATGAATATTGTTCTTCAGCCTAAAGTTATTTTAACAGACTTTGAAATCGCTGCCATTAAAGCCGTTAAGACAGTTTTTCCGGCAACGTTACAAAAGGGCTGTTTTTTTTTTTCATTTAACTCAGAACATCTGGAAACATGTGGTGGCTGCTGGACTTGCACAAAGATATGGCCGGGACAAAGATTTTGCAAACAAAATAAGGCACTTAGCTACTTTAGCTTATTTAAGCCCCGAAGAAATTCCAGCGGCTTTCCGCCTTATTGAAGAACATGTACCTACTGCCAAAAGATGCCGAAAAGATATGTGTATGGTTTCGGAAGTATTATGTCGAAGGAACTTACACAAAAAAACAGGCAGTAGTGCCTGGTGTTCTGAAGCTGAAAAAAACATCACCAACATTTCCACCAGACTTATGGTCCATAGATCTCAGTATTAAAATGGGAGTACCCACTACACAAAACTGTGTAGAAATTTGGCACTATAGATGGAATGCACTTTTGGGTCGCAAGAAATGGAATATTTATAAAACTTTTGAGGAAATATTAAAAGAACAAAAAAACAACAACGGACACAATAGAAAAGATTTTAGGTCAAGCAGTGAGTTTACCAAAAAGTACAAAAAAACAACAAGATAAAGAAGAACTAATTAAAAATCATTTTAAAAAAAAGATACCATGAATTTGTTAACATTCTTACGTGGTCTGTCCTATATTTGTTATTTAAAAAAGACCTAACAAGTAACTCAGTTAAATTTGTTGACTAGAAAATATAAAAAAACGTCGTCACATTAAATCAAAACATTGTTATAATAAAATCAAACCATTGTTGTTAAGTAATTAAGTACCTTTTGTTTACTACGGTAATATCAAATATAAAAAACCTCGTCACACTATTAAATCAAATCAAACCATTGTTGTTACTCCTACGGCAACCTACCTAATGCAACAATGATTTGTCGCACTACCGTAGTGTCGAACTACCATGATGTCGAACTAGTGTCGCACAAACGTTTGTCGCACTAGAATAATGTCGACCTACAGTGTGTCGCACTAGCGTGCATTCGAACTAAGGTGAGTCGCAGTACAGTTTTGTCACACAAACGTTAATCGCACTTCCATTTGTCGAACTCACGTAGTACACCATCTTAATCGCGCTGTCAGTGGCTTTATTTAGATCGTCTTTAGAACAGGAAGGCGCCATGGGCTGCACGGAGGTACCACAGTCACATGCAGTTAAGCCTGGGTCTCGCAATCCCAATCAGCATAGATTTTGTCTAGACCGACCAATAATGTAGATTTTGTCTAGACCGACCAACTATGTGTGCGTAGACGATCTGAATCGTCTACGTATACATAGTTGGTCGGTCTCCATACGGGCCAAAGGAGGGTCTGTCCGGGGTGGTTTTTCCTGGGGGGAAGGCCAAAGGTGGTGGGAGTTTCTCTTTTCATACCTTGTTAAGTATAATATTTGCACCTACTAGGTCTAAACATGTCATATTGGTAGATATTTTGCAAGCAACATGTGTAACACAGTTCACTTCCTGTACGTTGGCTAGTTCTCAGAACTGAATAATCGTATGATATGTTTATAAAACTGGCAAAAAGGCGTGACTGTGATGTATTTATGTACATACAGTCACGCCTTTTTTCCAGTGGAGTAGGCAGAGACTACAGTTATTACTTGCTACGATCCTGGCATAGTTCTTTCGTTTCTTCTACTTTCATAATTCACATAATGACATGCTATTATCTTAATTTTCGATACCGTATCGGCTACGAGATATCATATGTTATGTAGTTCAAGTTATTAATTCAAAATCGTATGTATTACAAGAAATGAAGGCTGTAGCACTGTATATCCACTAAGTCTTGAGAACTTAAAAATTCAAAATAGAGATATATTATAGTATTTATCATCAAAAAAAATTCTGCCCGATTCTTTATAATAATAGTGGAATGAAATTAATAAAATCTGTGGAATTGCAATTTTAAATTTTACACCTTTAATCTTATGACTGAAGAATTTTCATTCAGTCGTATCCGTTCAGCGCTCATACCAAATTCGCTAACGAACATAATTGGTTCGTTGTCTTGTTTTTTTCAACCGTGTGTTATCACAATAGCAATTTTCTCGTTATCGCATTCTGCCACCGCACTGGTACTATATTACAGTTATAAGTGTAATTTATGTCCAATTTGACCAGTATTTTCTTATAAATTAAAAATAAGTAAAGTGTGTAACGATTGGATTTTTTGAGTTCGATTCAGCGTTACGTTCATAATGAGTGGCCTAAGTAACTGGAAAATAATCAGCTAGGTACATATATCTTCTAGGGTAAATAAATCAACACAATGTTTGGCTTAGTCTTATGTCTACATACATGTTCTCTCGTCTTTTACCTTTCAGGATAAAAAGAAACCACAGACCACGATCTGTTGCCATACTTGTGCACTTCAAGAGCTTCCCCTATTATTGTTAAACCTTGCATGAAGTAAGTTTGCCGGTTTCAAGTGATTTTGCCCAAGTCTAGACCATTTATGTTTTGATTTCTATTACCTTTTTCTTTTATTTACGTTTGGAGGCTTTTGTCTAGAACTGTTGTGTTAATGAACAGACTTGACTGATCAAAGTGGAACTTGGTTGTTTTACCTTAAATTACAAACTTTTTAAGGCTATCATTTCTACATTTTCGAAGAAAAATGTTACTAAAGGTCATAATTTAATTGAAATATTGCTTCAATGTGTAGAATAGCATTGTTCAAAGAACGAGTATTTTAGGAATCGTAGAGAACTAACCGGAACAGTAATTAACAGAACGTAAATATTATTAGTAGCAAAATGGTTGGTGGAAGAGATTTGCCATTTAGTAGAACAATATTTTAGGATCTGTATCTTTCTTATCATTTAAGAATTGAGTTGTAGTAGACTTCTTATTAATCATTATTAATTTGGTTGTATTGTGTTTTATTGGTTGTCTGCTAACTTTATGATTGAACTTGTTTGGATTACATATCCATACTAATATGCGAAAGTAACTCTGTCTGTCTGTCTGTCTGTCTGTATGTTACGCTTTCACGCCTAAACCACTGAACTGATTTTGATGAAATTTGGTATAGGGGTAGATTAGACCATGAGAAAGGACATAGGCTATGTTTGGTTGCGATAACCGACATCTACGCGGGTGGAGCCGCGGGCAAAAGCTAGTAGTCTATATGATTTATTATCCTTTGTACCGCATCACATATAAATTAATGAATGAATTACATCGGTTTGAATCATAATCATGTATAACATAGTTCTTAAGATTTATGTGAAAGCAATTATGAAAGTAGAAGCGGAAGGGGAACGTAATCAACCATCACATCGCAAATGGAAATGTGTGATCTCTGCCTACCCCCGTGGAAAAGACGAGTGACAGTAATATGTAGAAATCATTACATTCATAGTTTAACTTCCACGTTCTGACATAGGTACATAAAATATTATAGAGGTACTTAAAAATGTCATAGAAGGCCAGGCCAGGCCAGTCGGTCATAATATTTTGGGTTCGTACCTGAGGGCCCCAGTTCCTGAGGCACCCGTTCCAGAGGGACCCGATTTATTTTTATCTTAATAAATGTAATTTGCCAGTAGTTTTGGTAAAAAGTACCATCTGCAGATAATCTTTTGAATAAAGTTTGATAATTTATAAAAAAACTAGATATTGCCCGCGGCTCTGCCCGCGTGGATGTCGGTTATCGCGACAAAACATTTCTCAAAAGATAGGTGTAGGAAGTTGGGCAGACTCGTGGTCACACCAGCTTGTTACACTGGTGTGACCAACAGGAATTTATTTTACTCGTGGTCTAGAACACCTTATAACATGACTTGACATTATGAACTAGTGCTGTTTTATCGATATATTGACACACTCTGTGGCGTAACGGTAGTGACCGCAGCCGCTACGCAAGAGACACGATTTCCAATCCCGTATTCCGTCTTGATTCAGTGTTAGTAACACTATTTTATTCTCAAGAACGGCTGTACTGATTTGACTGAAAATAAATGGGGATGTAGCGTAGAACTAGGAGACGGTTATGGGATACTTTTCATACTTAAAACACGTTATAACAGAAGTTCGAATTTAAGATGTTTTGAGGAAGGATCGCTAGTGTGGTTTCATAACCCAGTACGGAAGCAAGGATTATCTCCGAAGCTGCAGGCCAGTTGGCAAGGACCTTATAAAGTGATAACAAAAATTAATGACGTCACTTACAGAATTCAAAAATCACCGAGAAGTTCTGCTAAAGTTGTTCACATTGACAGACTCGCCCGATATTATAGCTCTAACGATGCTCGGAACGAGCATGTCTTAGGAGTGGGCAGTGTTACGAATATGGCGTAACATTATTTTATACCTTTTAAATAGATCTACAAGTCAAGCTCTTTCATTTGATACCTATATTGAGGGAGTTGTGAAAAAAATGTAAACAGCTATTTTGTGGTGGCAGCCATCTTGGATTTTAATTTGTCAAAGTATATTTTACTAGTCAAGCTCTTTCATTTGAAGCAATTTGAAAAAATATGTAATATAAAATATATAACATACCTAATATAATCAAATAAAGCTAAGAACACTCTCAACTAATTTACCTTTCAAACAATAAAACGACATCAAAATCGGTTCTTCCGTTAGGGAGCAACGATGCCACATTCACATCTTCATTTTACGTCGGGGGTTAAAAACTATGATTCGACATTGTATACCTATTATGATTTCAAATACCTAAATTACTTTCGTCTTAACCACATTACTACATTTTTGTACTTCTTTTGTTGACTCTACAGGTTGGAAATCTTAGAAAATAGGTTTTAATTATGTTTATCGTATTCGGGTCCTCAGGGACTGGGGCCCTCAGGTACGAACCCAATATTTTAGAGTTAAGTTTTATAGAAATACCCATTTCTCCTATAGCATTAAGGAAACCATTTCTGTTAACTACTATTTGGAATTGAAACAGAAAAATGGATGTCAATTTTCTTAACACTAACATATTTTTCGTCTATTTGGAGTCTTATGAATTTTCATCTGTGATGTTATTCGCTGTTATAAAATGAGAAGTAAGAATATGTTTATTGGTTTCTCTTACATTGGATTTCACCAGTGATCATTTGTTCAGTTATTTTTTATTTTCTCGGTTACTAAATATCCTAAATATGCTAGAGATCAGCTATTACGTCACACTACGCACACATTTAATTTAGCCATTACCACTTGTATAAGGGAGCAGAGCTGCTTATAAATCCTTAAAAAGTGATTAAAATTTATATTTGAATGAATTTTTTTATAGCATTTATTATGCTAACTTTAAAGTTCGAAAATCATCGGAAAAAATGAAATCCTCAAGTGAGACTTGAACTCACGACCTTTCCCTTACTCTTATTATTTTTGCTCTTCCAACTGAGCTATTGAGCCACACCTGAATCACTTCAAATTTTCCTTCTGAAGAGCTGTCTTTAAGGGCGTAAAGGAAAGGTCGTGAGTTGAAGTCTCACTTGAGCATTTAATTTTTTCCGATGTTTTTCGAACTTTAAAATTTATATTTTATTCTTTACTAGCTGGCCCGGCGAACTTCGTACCGCCAATTTTTTCCGCCCGCGTGGCATCAAATCCCGTTTCCGCTGCACCCTCTACTATATTAAGCATGTATCATACATACAAACCGTCCTCTTGAAATACTCTATCTATAAAAAAACGCATCAGAATATTTTGCGTGGTTTTAAAATTCTTAGCATACATAGGGACAGACAGACGCGGAAAGCGACTTTGCTTTATACTTTGTAGTAAGTATGCATTTTGTACTACAATATTACCTAGCAATGGGCTATTTGACTAATTTTTTTTTACTTTCGAAAAATGACCACTGTCTTATAATATAATTAATTGTAAAAGTAAAATTTTCGTACGACAAATAGTTTTCAAGATATTTGATTTTGAAAAATTCAATTTGTCGCGCCGCCCGAAAATGCTCCATACAAAATCGTTCTAAATTGTGACGTCACGCTTCGGTAGCGCGTAGTGCAAATGTATGGAGTGCAAGATAATATCGCATTTATCTCGGTCTACGTTGCGTTTACACTTATATTGTTCATAATAAAAGTTATTTAGAATTTAATGAGGAATCTAAAAAGTTATATATTTGAATTGAATTTGATTGTTTATATTTTGACTTTTTTTGGGAATTTCAACTAATGAAAAGTCATAGTTTCAGTTTAGATATGCAATATTTTATTTTGCAAGGCATGTTTTTTCAGAACAAGCTATCATATTAAGCAGTATTGGGAAGAATCGACGACTTAGTCAAATACCCTATTATGTTTGTATGTGTATTGTCCACAGTAGTGTTGCGTTGTTTTATTTTTTACCATAGAAACAATTCCGAAAAATGTTTCTATACACTTCTATCGGAAAATCTTATATACCTACGATGAAGTGCCACTTGTGTTAGTTTTAGTACTTTTCCACGAAGCGATGACGCCATAAATTTCTATGTTATTGATCCTTGTGTGGTTTGTGATTATATGACTTTAGAAGTAATAAAAAGATAGGATTTATGCATCACGAAAATATTCATAAGTGGGTAAGATATAAAAAAACACGTGCTCAAAACTTTGGTGAATGTATATTTTTATTAGGTATCATTATAAAAAATAATTATATCTCTGCGGTCACGTGATAGGTTGAGAACGACTTTACCGATTTCATTTATGCTTTTATGTAGTTTTCTGATACTTTTTACCAGGTTCTTCAAGCTATTTTATTTAGAATGTTTATAAGTTTTTCGGCTCTCCTGAAAACTTTGACTTTTACTACTTACAGCAATTACGTTTTCTGCCATCGATGTGGACTTCACCCTAGCTTCTTACTATCCAACAGGGTGTAGGCAATTTACAGACTGTATAAAAATAACTATGTAGGAAAAAAAATAAGTTTAAAAGTGCTTACATTTAGAACCTCTCAGAAGACTTGACAAATATTAAACGTGTATGTGAAAATAATTGTTACTTTTACTTTGATAATAGTTACTCAGTGATAATTTTAGCTAGAAATCTCAGGTGAAAGATGTATATTTTTACTGTTATTCCAGCCATGTTTATGAACAGATGGGAGAACTTATTCATGATTTTTATGGAAGAGGTAGTTAAAATTTTAATTAAGTTATGTGCTCTATCGCATTCTAAGCTTCATAAAAGAAGATATGTTTATGTCTAATTTGGTAAAAATAGTATACTAACATTTTTTGTGGGTCATGTACAACTTAAAACAATCTTCTTCGAACTGTATTATTACATAACACATTATTAAATTGTATATAATAAATCCAAAATTCGCGACAGCAATTTTAGTATTTTTCAAATACAAATATATATCATATCAACTATCATATCCCTCTACAACCCCAAAATGAACGCCAGCATCAGCCTTATTCATCATTCCGCAGGTGTAATGGGAAGATCTTTACATATGATTTTACTACAACAGTAGAAAATCAAAACACAACCGCAATATTGCATTACTACATTCAAGACCCCAATAAAACAGTTGCAAACGTAACGACGTCCGTATTTCAAACCATTTATTTCAGGATAGATTCATCCCAAGAGAAATTCCGTAGTGGCAGAATAACGCTCAATGTAAAGCTTTCAATCCACCGCTCACTTGAACGGGATCACACATAACTTGGTGCTATACACTAGAGCTCTGCGGGGCAAACGTTAAACAACGAATAAAATAACTCATTTATTTGGCAGCGTTTGTTCTCTGCAAACAAGGTCACTGTAGAACAGCCTGCGTCATAGAAATACATTTTATGATGAAACTTTAGTGCTATCAAAACTTTAAGTCTATATTATTTCAGGGATACTTTTTTGTTATGTTTGACAATTTGACTACAATCTGGTTGATGGCAAGTTTGGGTGCAATCCAAAAAGGCCATTCTAGAATACAATTCTAAAATGCTTCTTTTTAGTTTCACAGTCTTCATTATCAGCTGCAGAGTATCCACTTTAATAACAATAACGGTTCATGTCAAATTACCCTGCTAAATCTAAAAATATGAAATTCAGTTTTACTTACTTGCAAACTTACTTAATCTAAATCTAAGAATAGCAAAAATAAAAGGAAAATATTTTTTCAGAATAACAACCAAAATGCTCCGTAACTTTGAAAAAATAGCTACTGAAGCAGTAGAAAAGCGAAATAATCTATGTTTACGCGTCGGTATCTGAAAACTTTACGCTACTCAGCTAGCGTTCACTCGCTTGCTCCTCTAAAGCCACGGGCCAGACAAAATCCAAGTAGACATGTCGTACGTTACTTCCAATAGCTACAGACGGCTTAAAGTAAAACGTACTGTTTTATTTGTATTATTTATTTAAAGCTTATGCACACAATTCTTAATACAATATTATGGATATTACGGTGGAAAAAATATGTACAGTAATACAATATTCCTCAAATGTCTTCCAGTCAAACCGGTAACAGAATACTCTATATGATTTGATAATTATTTGAAAACAAGTTTATTCTAACTTTAAACTCATGCGTTCCATGATGTCCAATAATAAATGAAAACCTTTGATTTACCTGACGTTTCGACCAGATGACACCGGCCGTGGTCACAGGTTGACCATACCATGATCGCGTTAATTCCCGTTATTATTATTGTATGAGAATTTTAATATTCTTATTAAAGTACCTATGAAGTTAATATACGAGTAGGTAGGTACATTGAAATGTTACACGAATAGCAAACTTAGAAATAATGGACTACTATAGTTTTAAATTACATTACTTAATAATATTCAGTGTAAACTGAGCTGAGATAAATCCTTAATTTTAAAATTACCAATTTAAAGTTAACATTTACCAGCGTTTGGTATTATTATAAATAACTAGCTTTTGCCCGCGGCTTCGCCCGCGTGGATGTCGGTTCCCGGCAATTATTCGAATTTTTCTCACCTTTTAAGCCTTCCCTAGACCTCCACAAACATTTGAAGACCAAGATAAGATAAATCCGTTCAGCCGTTCTCGAGTTTTAGCGAGACTAACGAACAGCAATTGATTTATATATATGTAGATTATAATGCATTGATTTTTTTTATTTTTTGTCAAAAAAGTATTCATTAGGTTTCTTGACTACGTCAGCGTCAACTTCTATCACTGCCTCTTCACCCTTGAATCTTTTATTGTTAAGTTCAATTAGAGTTTTGTAAAATCTATGATAGTGTATTATATTTTGACGATTGCTTTTAAGTTTTTTCTTATTAAAGGTCTTTTTAAAATTCTCGTAAATACTTTGTGTCTGATCTAAATTATACAGATTCATGTTTTCTATAGGCAAGCTCTGCATATTTTCTTCATATTTTTGTAAGTAATCGCGTTCATTATTTGCAAAATAATCTGAAAAGAAACTGAGAATTTTATTTACCGTATTTTTATGCACGATGATGCACATACCCTAATTTATCTTTTAAAACTAAAACGAAAAAAAAAATTAGAACAAAAAATTGTAACTGTCCACGTTGTGGTTGTACGTTTATGCCATTTTTTGTATAGGTATATATTAACACCAATAAAAGTTATCTGAAAGTAATTTATGAGTTTTCTGCTTTCTTCTGTTGGATTTTTCGAAAAGTCGGAATACTATTCGAAAAATAGCGAGCTTCAGGAAATAATCTTTGAACAGCGTGGTACGCGATTGATCAAGTATTCAAGCTTTCATACCGATAGCGAGCTGTGTGATAGTAAAAAGGATTACACAAGAGGTAGAATGAACATAAAGACGCTAAATCTCTGCCAATTTAATACTGTTTGTGAGTTTGAATTTGTCTACGATCCCCAAAGCTGGGCGCTATTTTAGGCCAAATGGCTCTTACTAGAACCTTAGTGCTTCCGCTTTAAGATAGTAATCAAACGCATTAATCCTTGTGAGAATAGATTTGTAAGTTAAGTCTGACAGACACATACTTTTCCCAGCACAAATAGGTAAGTATTTCTTTTTTCTGTAACACTCCTGATGCATGACCTTTTCTGCGTTTAGAGGGGTTATTCCTTCTTCGTACCATAAAAACTCATACCTAGTTAGTGATCTGGTATTGCTTTTGTAGATAAAATGGTAACGACTTAACATGAGGTAGGTTGCGTGTTTGTTTGCTACTTTCTAAACATAAAAAATAAACCTTTGCAACACACTGGAAAACCTCGGCGTGAGCTTTTTAGATACCAGCTTTATGTCACCTTATTAAGAGTAATGGACGTCACCGTTTCTTATTCTTACTTAAGGCACTGTTCCATTACTTTGTATTTTTTACAATAGTTGTACTTCTGCTGATAATTCAACGAAAAGAATCGTTCATCTAAACTGAAAATAGCGGTGTCTACAATTTTAAATACGTATGTATTAAAATAACACTTAAAATAATTGACTTCATAAAATTGACATCGATTTTATGAAGTCAGTTATTTTAAGTTTAATATTAAATATCTTGATATTTTATTTGAAACGTAAAATATCGTACTTATTTAGACCGGTTTAAAATGTGACATCAACATAAAGTAACTTACAAGGTTCCATTGTAACGCCATAATGATCTAAAACTTCTTGAGGACTTTGGTCCGCATACCGATTTAAATGGTAACTGTGTATTCCTGTATTATCATAGTTTTTGTCAGCTTTCTTGTTAAGTTTCTCCACTTTTTTTAAATTCAATATAAAATTGGAACTTGCTTTTTTTCGTGCTGCCGCATTGGGGTACTGTCTGTTATATGTTTTCTGAAATTGAACAAACAAATCAGGATAACCTGAGTGTGTATAGTACAGAGAAAAAACAAAAAACAAAAGTGTTATTATCAAGTTCATGGTGGTAATGATTCAACCAATAATAAACCCGGTTGCATTGTACATTTTTCGATTAAATTTCATCTGAAGTCTAATTAAGTAGACAATCTTTGAAATTGTTAGAGCCATCTCTAATAAAAGAAACGCTTTCCTTAATTGAAAAACACACAACTCTCTACCTTAAAAACCCACTGTGTAATCATCTAATTCAGCGTGAAACAGATGAATTGAAACCCTTTAATAGGCAAACAGTGGTCTTTATTAAATCTCTTGTTATCCGACATTGTATCGATACAAAAGGAGCGATACAGACGGAGCTCTTAACTGAATGAGGAAAATTTACATTACAAACAAAAAGAGAAAAGTAACATCCCAAACGTGAAATTACAACTGTTGGGATCGTATCATGGTTCAGTAAAGCCAGCGCAAAATAATATGGCCTTAGAGGGCTTATTGAGCACTTCGAACGGTGGCTTAATTTTATTTATTACATCGCATCTTAAAATCCGTATCCAGTACTTTTTGAAAAAAAAAACATACAAAATTATCAATAACCGTGAAAGTTTATTAGAATTCGGGATAGGTGGATAAATGGATACAGTTGTTATTCTTTCACTCTTACTTTACGAATTTTCAATAAGCTTTTCAGTGATTTATGTAGTTCAACAAAAATAATTAATGATAGTGATAAAATACTAAGGTGTTTATGGGATGCCAACAGCGCAGTGGAGATCAAAGCTAAGATGACAATGTTAATAATATAAGTTAGGTTCAAATAAATAGTAAATTCGTAAATAAAGCACAAAAAGCCGCTGATTTACAACTAGAATCTACTCAAGACGAGACCGTATTACATAAGAAGATACGAGGTTATTTAGTCGAAACTCAGTTTATCCAATACAAGACAAGATGCTCGTTCCTTTATTTCCAAAATGAAATAAACTTTTCAAATAGTAGCAAACTAATATAGAGAATACACCCACAGAACTGTGTACACATTTCTGTATGAGGGTAACCAAATTTATGCATATGATATATTCATAGTCAAGTCTTGTGCTATCAATACGGAGGGCACGAATTTAATTTTGGCCCTTTGATGTAATATAATATTCAGAGGCCGAACTTTAAATGCGTTAGACCCATCGGTAATCATCTCATGTCCTCGATACGGATCAATTTAAATTTGATGGTATTTATTTATCATTTATGCTCAGAGTGGCTTAATTTTTGAGTATAGATACATTATGTTTGTGTTTTTATGTTCTACTGTTCATGATACCAATGATTTATTATACTTCATGAGTTTTATAAGATGATCAAATATCTTATTAGGCTTGTAATGTTTATATAAGTAGTTAATGCAATCAATTACGCTATACACAGGAAAAGCGTAATTCATCTAACTTGCATTGCCTCAGTTTGTGTAAATTAATAATTCTGTTTTATTACTTTTCTCAGATTTATGAAGTCTCAGTGTCAGATGCAGCTAGCACACGGAAGTTATCAGGCTTTGATAATGTTTGTAGAATTTTCATTCTTTAATAACTCTGGTCATTGGTCATAACCCTTACTCTATTCTTGCTACCCTAATATGATAAAAAACCTTTTTTTTTTTTATTAGGGCACGCGTAGAAGGAAATTCGGTGTAACTCGAGCGCGTCAGATTAAGCTAGGGGAGGCTAGTTACATATTGACAAATTCCTCCAACCAGTAGGCAGCTTTCATTATGGGTGGGTGCGCAAAAAGAAATCGTTCTACGAATTGACACCTACGCTTCAGATTAAAATAAGGTACATTAGTTACTAGTCAACAAGTTTCCATTTTGAAAATCTCGTTATTTAAATGTAACATAAGAGCGTGGGAAGCTTTTGCAAAGATAATATGTCTGTATTTACTCGAACGCGGTCTATTTTTTCTTTAGTATAGAGTTAAACAAACCAGAATTAAACTGAAATCATTAAATAAGACCGAAGCAATACAAACTTTAAACTAATATGGATGAATGTATTTATTTATTATTGATGCTAATTTTCTTATATTAAAATTAACTAAAATACACTACAAATATATCTACACCCAAATTGTATACTCGTTTCGTAAAAAAAGATTACTATAGTTTGTGGGGCTCCGGTCAGCGCCGACAGATTTTGGTCCGACATCGACAGTCTGTGGCCGTGAGGCAAATGAGTTCACTAAGTAACGGTTAATAAGATCGATTTTTTTTGTTCTTAGGACTACTAAGAACAAAAAAATCGATCGTTCGGGTCTCACATAGCATTTTTTTTTATCGTGCGATAAATCCCCACGGATACCACCCCCACAGAGCCAGTGGAGGTGGTTATGTCGGACTCGAACCGACTAAAACGCACGCCATCTTGGGTCCTTGGTTGCCGGAGGTGAGATTGCCAAAAGCATATCTCTCGCACCCCGACAGACCCAGGACCATCTCTTTCGAGATGGCCCCCTTCGGGTTGTGGAGACCAAAATGTCCCCATCTAGCCCCGGTTACGGGGAGGCGCACTTTGCGCCGGGTCTCACATAGCATGCCACGTAACGATATTGCTATCGAAACTTGACCAATATCTTTTTTTACAAAACGACTATACGATCTGTATGTATCATATCTCTAGAGTTTTAGCGTTTTTAGTTAGTTTTGGCAACACAGAATTAGCATTATTATGTTATCGATACGCTTCCCCCACCATTAAAAGTGCAAACTTTATAAACCATTCTCTCTTAGATGATAGAGAGAATGGTTTATAAAGTTTGCACTCTACCAATTCTAATACGTTTCCGCAACGCTCGAGTGTCTACAAATTTTGCTGCGTGGCCTCCCTACCTATTTGAAGATAATATAACATCACGAGCCTAGAATTAGGTTGTTTACTATGTCTAAGCACAGTATACGTATGCCACATAACATCAATACGCTCATATCATCACCCTTTAGTATACTTGCTTTAATCATAAAACTTAATTCTTTTTCACTGCGAAGAGAATTCCTCTTCAGTGAGCTTACAGCCTAAAGTCCGACACATAACTATCAACATAAATGTTCACTTACAACTCAAAAGCTTAAACTTGATTCTATTGCGGTTTTCACTTAGATGAGGTGCCCTCAAGCCAAATGGACCTCCGATCTTAAGAAGGTAAATGGGTAGATTGCATGTGGTCCTAGGGGTATGATTTTGAATAGCGGTTCTACCCGGCTAATTAATACATTAATTTCGGCGTTAACTTAGTAAGGCGAAGCTTAGTAAAGTAACTTTCGATACATCAAATGTATTGAGAGTTACTTTATCTTTACAACCAATTTATATTTTGGAACTTTCATGATTTCCTAGCCAACGGGTTTGAATGAATGGAAACTCACTTGAGTAATTTGGTCCTAAATAGATTTATTTTCCTGAAGTTTTGAGCACATGGCAATGCTTGATGTAAACCGTCACGGGTCAGGTGGTGTGACTTTTTCTGAAAAGAGCAAGTTGGGGACTAGCATCAACATTTTTACATAATATATGTAAAAATGTTGATGCGGTCCATTAATGTCAAATATAAATTCATAATGTTTTGAAATGATTTTTTAAATTAACCAGTAACATTGCTGTAGTTTGCTTGACAGCTATGTTAAAGGTCTCGTTTTTTTTGTTTGAAGTGATTCAGATGTGGCTCAATAGCTCAGTGGGAAGAGCATTCCCCCTGTAAGGGAAAGGTCGTGAGTACAAGTCTCACTTGAGCATTTAATTTTTTCCGATGTTTTTCGAACTTTAAAATTAGCATAATAAATGCTATAAAAAAATCATTCAAGTCACTGGATCAATTTCCACTGAATGCAAATATCTGTATGTATGATTTATTAAAACTGGTCCGGGTGTATTCATGAATTTTTATAGTATGATTATGCATATTTTTCTCCACATTCACAGGTTACATTTCAAGTCTGTTTGCATCCAGAGCCCGAAATCTACTTACAAGGTACTTTTTTCTACAATATGATTTTTCTTGGCTTTAACGGTAGCAGCGGTCATCTAACTTATCAAACCCGAGAGAGTCTGAGTCTTCTTCGTTTGTGAATCAACATTGTACCGGGTTCTAGATGAGATTGGCTTGATCCCAAGCCAATACCCATAATATGATTGATAGGATCAACATGATAGTAATATTCTTCTGCTGTATTGATCTTATAAAACTATTTAACGTCAATAAATAACATACAATACAATTTGATATCATCTCGCCCAATTTATATGTATAAACTATCTGTAATAATGTGTTCGAGTCGTAGTAAAACAGAATCAGATTTTACTTTATTACACTTACAATAAAAGCTGAATTACAACATATATGTGTCAATAAAACTAACGAAACCCATCGAAGAACATGTCATGTGTCGGCATTGTCACAACTATTAGTCAAGTAATCAAAACAAACAACTTGATGATAGAAAACAAACTTTTGTATCAATATTTTCTCTCACAAGGAAATGCTCAGGCTTATATTGATTCCCATTTTTTCGATTCATCGAACTTGTATACGAATGATTTTATATGTTCGCGTCCCTTTCAAATACCATCAAACTCAAACCTCATGGATGATTTATCACTGAAATGTCGTTGCACGGGTATCCGCCGCAAAACGATTCGACGCCCAAAACTGTATTGCCAAATAATATCACAACATAAATCTCTGTATTTTATAACGCAAATGAAAAAAAAAACCAGTAGATCAACGTAAAAGGGATCACGTAAAGGATGACGTCATCATAATTATTTGCGCTTAACAAACCGGGCCTATGATTGCGAATGTCCAACCGTAATCAAAATCCCTTTGGTAATCAAAAAAAATATATCTCAGCAAATTAACACGAAGATGAAAACGATTCGGTATAACGATTTGAAAGGTATGTTAGCTTTTTTTACCTGTCTGTACCAGTCGAGTACAGTCGAGATGTGTTGGCGTTTAAAGATAGGACGTGTGATCACGATTACCTACCTTATGAGGCTGTTATTCTTTTAGTAACCGTGTAACGTACATAATACGTGACTTTGTTCACAGATGAGAAGACAGGCGCTCACAGCTAACACTCTATCGGCGTAAATTGATTTTGCAGAGGAAATATTGTAAATTTTCAAGCAGCGTTAAAATAAATGCAGTCTCAGCAAAATGTCAGGGGATGATACGGTAACGGAACTTTGTGATACGGTAGTAAATACTTGCACAATCGATTTAAGGGCGTATCAAGTACTTGGATCACCTTCGATATAAAATAGGTGGACAGATTTGGTAACATAAATTTACAATCTGAAACATTATGTATTATTAAGATGCAATTCCAAATCGCTAGTCACAAAAACTCCTTTTTCCCTGAGCAAAATTAAGAAAAGTGATTGTGCATGGTAATTCCAATTCTTTACTTAAATTATGGTAGGTACATACCTACCTTAATCAAAATGTTCAGTATCAATAGTAAATATTTTATTCAGTACTTAAGATATAAACCTAGATACTAAGAGATATTACTGAAGATAATCTTCGCTCATAAAGTTCGTTTCTCTATTAATCCATTTCTTCATTAAGCGATGTTTACTCGCCAGTAATTCAACACAAAGGAACTTCTCTAACAATATTAATAAGCAATGCTTTTATAATTACGCACTGAATAATTAAAATGGAGCTATAGCTAAACTCGTAACGCGAACGCGAAACTTTAATACATAATAATGATATGATTATAATAATCCTAACTAATATTACCTACATGCTTGTTTATAACATTTTCATGAACTAACTCAACAAATATATAGGTATCATGAAATTTTGCTAACACGTTGTCATAATTTCACAAAAGAGAATCTGAATAATATTTTTAAATTGAGAAAAGATATAGGTAGTAACAATATACCAATGGATATAGATAGATGATTGATTGGCAAAGACTATGCAGGCGAAAGAGAAGCCAAGGGTAAAATCAAGACTTCTCATTCAAAAAATGTAATAACTATTTTTAGTTTTAGAGAAATAACACATAATGTTGCATTTTCTGTAGAGTATTTCATATATAGTATGAGACTGGGCAATTAGACGTTTTCAGGGCTAGTGAATGAGCCATAATTATCATGTTGCAAGTATGCCTATATGAATAATTTCGTTAAATAACTTTACACAAATTACGTTTAAAGTGATCAATACCACAAGGCCTTTACAATTACTATTTAATATGTTTGATAAGCCTTTCAAGTGGAATAAATTAATTTTATTTGTCTGAACCCTGTATAGTAAATACATTATATTATGATACTGATAGGGTTTACTGTTTAGGGAATGCTTTATAACTCTAATGACCAAGGCTAAAGATTCGCAGTATCACCATTTCTAGCAAATTCTAATTAATCCAACATCTGTTACATAAAATAGTTGACAAACTATAAAAACGAGTTATCTACGACCAGTTTCTCGACAAACATGTTGATGCTTCTTGTTTAATCACCTTTCAAACTACTAACTGAAGTAAGACTAGGACAGTTTACCCTACTAGCCACAACATACAAGCTAAACAACTTAGCCGCTATGTTTCTGTAATTTAAACTTCGTCAACTTAGGCTAAGACTTGAAGTCCGACGTATATTTTCGTATTTAGTGTATTCTGGCATGCTTGTAAATGTGTTTTTGAGGATTATGTTGTACTTACATCAAGTTTAGTGTTATCTTTGTTTTCTTTGTCGTCTCGTCTTCTTGAGTATAGTAAATTACTTTAACCACACTACTTTGTTTTCAAGGTAAATGTTCGTCCAAATAAATATTTCTGATTCATTATATGCTATTCGCATTTTTTATATTATCGATTATATTATGTATTTTAGTTCTTTAATATAACAGTAGAACACTGTATCTGTGTTAAAAAAGGTTAGTAATAAAATATGTGAGTTGGGTTGTGTGTAAAAAATATTTGATATCCATAGGTATTAGTTTGAATTACATTTAAGAGCATTTATTATGCTAACTATACAATTCGATTACATTAGGAAAAAATAATTACTCAGGTGGGGCTTGAACCCAAGACCTTTATCTTACAGGGGAAATGCTCTTCCAACGGAGCTACTGAGCCACACCTAACTAAGTTAAAATTTTCCTTCTCTTTACATCCGTCGATGTAATCCTTACGTATTAATTTAGTCTGTGTATTAACACAAAAAGCTTAAGACCACTACTACGAACGCATAAAAGGTTGGTGTAATTTATCACAAACAATGGGTATCTCTATATCTAGAGACTATAAAAACATGAGGAATAATAGCTTGTGGACGAGTGAGAACTAAATCCCAAACACAGTTGCACGTATTAAATTAAGTGTTGATGTATGGGCAACGTGATTAACCCTCGAATTTCGGCACGGAATTACGGCAGTTACAGACGTCACCAGAACTTTTCTTTAGGTGATAAACGTTCTAGCAAATTGCCCACATTTATACGAAGCTTCTGTGAACCGCTGCTAATGTGGACCGGGAGAAATTCCTCTTTGTGAACCATCATACCTCTTTATAAACTTCTGTTGGCGTTCATTCATACAACATTGAACTTACTGAACACTCATTGTGTCGTTGCAAATGAATTGAGCTGAAATTGCGCTTTAAAAGCATTTTATGGTTCAACGCCAGATTATCGGAAAATATTCCAGTGGAACTATTGTCATGCACTCAATTATAGTTATCTTGATAGGTCCAAAAAGTTAATTACTTTTGTATTAGCCTATCATTTAAAGTAAGTTATAAAATGGTAATAAATATTTCTCATTCTATATTCGTATAATCTGATCTATAAAAATTAAAAACGCTTTTGGTTTGAATAAATTCCACCACAAATTTTATCTCTCTCAATAATATCTTCGTCTGATAAATTAAACGAATTTGGGATTTAGTTAACCCCTATTTTAGGATAAGACAAGTTGGGAGACTCCCGAGATAGTCAAAATGTGATTCAACCTGAGAAAATAGAGATATATTAAACCTCAAGTCTATACATATATATGTCGGAGAAAGACTAGATCATCAGCCTTCCTCGCGATGATCCCACGTATCGTGGGCGATTAGGGTGAAGTGCCAACACAAAACCAATGATTGTTGGTTTACACATTTAATTTTGTTTCTCAATTTTTGGCAAGCACTCGAGTCTTCAACTTATTAGAACAAAGGTGATGAAACTAAACATAACGTATCTTGAGTAGTGAGTTCGCACACTTCACAAAGATTACCACCACTTCATCACATCATACTCCAATTTGTTCGTTTTCTCCTTAGAAAAGGACTTTAACCTCCCATTGATCGATCCTTCTTCGATCTCTCATTTTTCTCTCCTCCTATCTACCAGCGTGCAAAATCAATATGGCGTCGACCTCACTCAAGAGTTATTCTCTTGGCTCAATATAGTTACCTTACATGATAAACAATGTTTTGATGTGATGTTCAAATGCGATAAACGAATTTAAAGTGAATAATGATTTTACAATAACTTTTCATGACAAATTAGTTTACTCACTAGATTATTTCATAAACAAAGTACTTTTATAACTCCCGAGTGGTTAGATTCGTTTAGTTATACAAACCAATTGCCATTATGAACCTATATTAGGAACCTTGCATTTGAATTCGATACATTTTAAGAAATCATATTAGATTAAATTATGATCTAAAGGTCTTCAAGTCCGTAGTTTCGTCTCTTCTGTTATCAAGTTGAGTGCGATGCACTCCCTCCGACATATATATATATATTGTGAAATATTTTATTTTATTTTTATTTTATACTTATTATATACTTAAATAACAATATGAAATATAATTTAGGGAAGGACACGATGTCCACTGAAAAAGAAGTAAAAGATGACTTTTTCAGTGTAATTAGTGGCTAACTTTGTGCCAGTAGCACTGTTCGCATCATTAAACCATCACAGAGATATTAAAGCAACCCTAACGACAGTTTTTGTATTTAATTCCAGTATCCGAGTTATGTTTCATTTCATAATGTTTAAAATACTGAGCTAGTGAAATTTATGATTGTCAAATCCATACTAATATTATAAATGCGAAAGTTACTCTGTCTGTCTGTCTGTCGGTCTGTATGTTTTAGGCGTGAAAGCACGCCTAAAACACAGAACCGAATGAAATTTGGTATAGGGGTAGATTAGATCATGAGAAAGGACATAGGCTATGTTTGATCGCGATAACTGACATCCACGCGGGCGGAGCCACAGGCAAAAGCTAGTAAATAATAAATAACTAAATATATAAAATCGAACTTTAAAAATGTAAAAGTGTGCGATAATTTTTTTTAGCACACCGCCCGATTATAACCTTATTTTTATTCTTAGATACTGCTGCTAAATTCATACAAGATGACTCAACCTAAATTTTGTAATAGTATAAAGTTAGTTGAATGTAATTTTATAGCATTTATTATGCTGTCTATACAATATCAATATTTAAAAATGGTTGAAAAATCATTCATTGGTTCCAACAGTTCGTAAGAGTATTGGTAGATAGATAATTTCACCATCTGTCTCCTCAAAGACGAATATATAGAGAAGGGAAATTTGAGTTGATTCATGTGTGGCTCAGTAGCTCAGCTGGAAGAGCATTACCCCTGTAAGGGTCGTGGGTTCAAGTCCTACCTGAGTAATTCATTTTTCCTGATGTAATCGAAGTGTAAAGTTAATTCAGTTAGTTTACAATTCTCTAGAACTCTATTAGTAAAAGAATTACTCGTAGCTACAAGTATTAAAACTAAATGGGAACTCTAAATTTTTTTGAAATATTATGCTTATTACTGTCAAAGTGTTACCTTCTTAATTTAGTATCATCTGTGAAGGTGGGTAAGTAGAGTTTGTAGATAGTAGATACTATCTTAATATTCTAATAAATTAAACACACCATTGAATGTCTTAGATTTGATTGTCTTAGATAAGAATCTTATATTCAGCTCAATTTATTAGAACTAGTAACCTATGCTTGACTGGAGTGAAAATGAAAACAAAATGTAAAGTATAGATTTTGCAATCCGGTATGGGTTCACACAGGTTCACAAAACCAACACAAATACCTACTTGTGAGAACCTACATTATATGTAGAGAAAAGCGAGAGAATACATTACTCTCATTTCCACCGAATTTGAAGTTGTCAATGAATATAAAGTAATGGTTATAATGCACAATGTTCAAACACAAGATAAACGGGCACTTTTCACATATATTTTTTGCTACTTGAATAAACCATATATTTTACATCAATATTACACTCACTGACTACCGATTTCAGGCTACTCCTACCACCGAGCATCATTCCTATTGTAAATGTATGTAGTGAAAATAAATCACGTGTAAAAAGACGAGGGAAATTTGTCGAGGAAGAAAAGATGTGACGGAAATATTGGTAGGAGAATTTAATCATATATGAGTGAAGTAATATAATAAGTCTTTATGAGCCAGCTATCGGCTTGCTGTGCTGGTCTCTATATTTTAATATATATATAATATATGTAGCAACAGATGCTCATCACAGGAGAACATTTGAAAATAGAATTTGTGCAATTCAGTAGAGGTTACTGCAAGATAATATTATTATGATGTAAGTATAGAAGGAACCACACCAGGGTTTTTTTTTTTTTAACCGTGGGGGAAAATCCTTCGTGGATGTTATGCCGGACTCCTACCGACTAAAAACCCCCACGGTAACGCCCAGAAGCCTATGGATGGGAGCCCCGGGTAAGCCCTCGGAAGGATGTCCCAGGACTCCCATCAGACCTACGGCTACAATTGCGGCCTCGCCTTGGGGGTGGTTCGGGTGCTATCCCGCTTCTTAGGGGGACCACACCAGGGTGCATACTGTTCGGATTAAGCTATTGAAGCGTGGTTGTCATGGATGGCTTGGATGACTTTCCACTTGGTTGTATATCATCTGAACACTTTCGTACTTCGATGGACAAGTTAAAATTCGGTCCCGGCTTTCAATTGTTGTTAGATTAGGTTAGTATGGGTGAGCTGGCCACTAATCGCAATTCGCAAAGACTGACAGGTATTTTTATTGATTTTTTAATTTAATTATTTAACCATTACACACACTTTTAATCACAAAAAAAATATTACAATTTTAATAGTGTTAACTTAACATATTTGACTTTAGTTAGCTAGTTAGTTTAGCGTCGGTAGCTTAGTGGTTAAGGACTCGACATTACGATCGAGAGGTCCCGGGTTCGATCCTGGCCATTACACTACCGACGTGAACCCACTCCTAACACAAGCAATTTAGCTTAGCTGGAGGGGTTAGAGGGAATATTAGTAACTACGGTTCTAATATTCTTTTAAAAAAATAAAAAAACAACAAACTATTATTAGGGGTTTTAGTCATTGCTTCCCAAAATAAAGCCTAAAGGCTCTGTGTTATAGGATAAGCAGCGAGTAGTCGCTTCTAAAATAGACGAAAATGCCAAGCTACATCAAATTTTAATGGGCCTCGGACTCCGAGGTCTTAGACTTGGGCGCGACCGGTACAAAGGTATCACCTATCGCAGAGGAGTAAATGTGTGCGTATCTAAAATATTTATATGTATTTAAAACAGGTTAGTTACTAAATAACTATAAAACTTACAGTTAAACAAGAGAAACAGTTAGCAATTAACGTTTAAATATTCTTCAAGCCACCGTGTTGGCTTGTGACAGGTTCTCTCTCATGCGGCAGATATTTGCAATTTTTCTTCACGTAAAATCTATTCCCGTGAAAAATGCATCTAGCGGGTGCTTTTCTCTTTCCAGGTTAAAAGTCACGTACCGTAGACAGTGACGGTTATAGATCGGTTATCGAGTGGCTGGCTCTTACAAAACTTCATAAAAGGTAGATAACGTCTAGTTACTGCTTCAAATTATGAATTTGAATATTTTTATGATGGAATTATAATTTTGTTCCGTTACACATTTTATACATCAGTGCTTTAACTTAATTTTAAAATCGTTGGGAAAAGTGTTTGTCTAGGAAATTGTATTTAGTCTGCAGTTTTTTGTGTACCGTATGATCTATCAATAAGTCATATGAAAAATCATCCTGATGATTAGGACAAAAGAAAAAATAGACCTTACCAAGAGGAGGAGAGGAGGTATTTTAGCCCAGTCAAATCTAGTGTGCTAGTTTCGTTGAATCTTTATGTATTGATAGGTACTCATTTACAATAAATACAGTTCAATAAAATAAAAACTGGCCAAGTGCGAGCAAAGTGTAGGGTATATTTATTTTACTCTTTTTTTAGTATTTTTCACCGCAGCAGCAATAGAAAATTACATTATCTGTGAAAATTTCGATCGTCAAGCTATCACGATTTTTAGCTTTGGGCACGGAACCCTAAAAGTTCGCCAGTCCTCACAAAAATACTGCTAAACGTATGTCGAGAGCATTTCACAAAGACATTCCACAGATAACCCGTCGTTACACAGATTATGTTTCTCCATTTCCAATAGAACAAAAGAATGCTTCAGAAGTTTTTGATGCTTCCCTTTCGGATATTTCCAATATACTTTCAACCATAATATAACAATGGGTAGGAGATACCCTCCTATGATATTTTTATTAAATTTCTGCTCTTACAAGAAATATTCCGGAAATGAAAAGCATTTCTGTTCTATGCTGACGGTTAAAACTCACTTAGTTTTTCCACCATTGAAAAGTAGCTGCTAGTTCACTTTTTCGTCTTAATTAGAATTATTTAAAATTACTTGGTTTTGCACTACTTATTTAAATTAATTTGACTGTATTTGAAACGAAATCCATGAGCAAAGTCAAGAACTCGGCCGAAGCATAAAGTATAACGACCAAACGAACCCAAATAAAATTGCTTGAGCCTATTATCGTAAACAATTACTTGAGGGCTCATAATCACTCACTTTACGAGGTACAGGATATTGAGCTGCCTAACTTTTGCGTCAACAAAGCAGTTTGATGTAGTTTGTCCAACTTAGACAAGCAGAGGCTCCAATATTTATGACAACTTCCCCGCTTGAATACAAACATAAAGTTCAAAACTAGCTTAACCCTTTGGGAAAACTCTCATCTAGCCGGAAATCCGTACAATTTCGTAGGAATTGAACAGTTCTGTTTCAGTCTTCGGGTTTCATTTACTCACTTAGTAGCTGCTTCAAGTCCGCCTCAATAGCTCTAACTGGAACTGGATATGAAATGAAACATTTTTGTCAGTATATTATAGGTATAGGGTGTGGTCCGGCCACTACATCAGTAGAACCACCAGTCCTTAGGTACCAGTGCAGCAGTGTATATACAAAGAGTTAATCTCAAATGAAAAAGTGCCGCAGAAATTCAACTAGTCTTTTCTTACGTGCGGAAATCCCCTCGATTCCTCTCTCGCTCGATACGACTAAAACCGCACGACATCTGTGGGTCGTCGTACTAGGCCGATGGTGAGATTGTCTACGACACATCCCTTGCACCCCGGCAGGCCCAGGGCCATCCCTGTCTGTCTGGCCCTATTCGGGAGGGGAAACAACGGTGTGTCCAACTCGCCCCCTGTATATGGAGACGAGCGCCACCGCCGTGGCCTGCTTCTGCTGGGGTGACAGGCGGCTCCCAAGGCCCGCGCTCATGGAGGACGGAGGTCAGTCTTTGCCCTCCGACGCCTGAGTCGCCTGCACACGCGGGCAGTGCGGTCAACGAGTCTGTTTCGCTCGCGCCACCGCTCCCTTTCCGCCATCACCCCCGCTCACGTCATAATGATGGCACTCGGGGAATTCAATTAGTCTAATACACATTACAAAAATAAAAAATAACACTTTGGCGTACGTGTTTTCCATTAAAAAGAATTTGGTCCCATTTCTTAACCATGTTATGATAGATATTTTTATTACTACTTTATACTCGCGAATATGCACTGAATGCCTCTCCATTTTTACTGTTTCATTAGTTACTTGCCTTTACCCGCGTGTATAACATGCGTTGCAATTGATTGAGCGATATAGGAGGAATGCACTGAGCTCAAAAATACACAAAAACATTGATATCTACAAACAAATCCAAAGAGGCAATGCGGCCGGTTTGACAAGCACTTTTGCATCGGGTACAAATTTGGGGACACCTTCTTTATAGGTTGAACATCTTTTTTTATCATGGATCCCACATGGATAGTTTGTTTATTTTTATTGACTGAATCCATGCTACTATTATAAATGTGAAAGTAACTATGTCTGTATACCTGTATGTATTTCACGCCTAAACCACCTAACCGATTTTGATAAAATTTGATATAGAGGTAGATTAGATGCGATATGTTTGGTCGCGATAACCAGACGGAGCCGCGGGAAAAAGTTAATTTTAAATAAAAATCAAAAATACATGTATTGTGAATTTTGCAATAGTGCGTGAAGGTAAAATTTCGAAATAGAAATACCGAAAGCTCTTTGTCACAAAATTAAGATCTAACTCAAAGTTTTTATATTTCAAATGCAAACACTAATAAAAGATAAATTAAAAATTTTAAAAGCCCCCAACACTCCCCATCCATTTAACTCCTATAACTTTTAAACGGTTCAACCGATTTTCATCAAAAATGTCTAAGAACACTTGCACATAAGACATCTTTAATACCTACATGAAGAAACTAAATTGAAATCGTTTCATCCGTTGGGGAGC
Organism: Eilema sororculum; assembly: GCA_914829495.1. Lineage (NCBI taxonomy): Eukaryota > Metazoa > Arthropoda > Insecta > Lepidoptera > Erebidae > Eilema > Eilema sororculum. Next base: position 11,004,566 of record OU618541.1, read on the forward strand.
TATGATGCCACAGACAGATAGACTGATAGACACGTCGAACTTATAACACCCCTCTCTTTGCATCGGGGGTTAATAAAATACTAAGATTATTTCTCAAACTTTACTAACTTTATTATTTGTCAGCACTTCAACTGAACTAGCTCCAATGTATTTTAACTGAAGAGTCTTCTAAGACCAATACGGTGAGTTGCTACTCTTACTGGAAGATTTTTTGACTTAACCATTTTCGCATAATCATCAGTTCCAGGCAACACGAGACTGAAATCAAAATTGTTCAATTAACGATACAAATGTCAATATAATAGTGCAGAAATTTTCTATTACATCATGCAATTTACAATCTTTCGTGCATATTTTTTGCCACTTCGGTGGCAGATAAGTACATGGTCCACAGTGGTTAATGTTGTAAGCAATTTTTTTTATACTTTCAATGAAAATTTAAAGCAATTAATTATTCAAATCGCCTCAAGATCGTTGTATGGGATAACTCCAATAGCTTCAGGCATGACTCGATGGCTCAGTGTTCAGAACATTCCTCCTGTAAGGTAAAAATCACGGGTTCGAGTCCCACCTGACCTTATTCAAGTTTCCTATTTGAAATCCACTATACCTCGTGCCAAATGGATTAACAATAAAGTTTGTTAATTCACCGTCAGTGAATACAACATACAACACTGACGGAGAATTAACCGTGAATTTTTACGGCGAAAAAACGTATGTACAACAGCGCTTATTATTATGATCTATCCTGTACCAAATTTCAGCCAAATTCGTTGATCCACATCATTGGGTAACAAACATAACATAATTTCACAGTTTTACTACCTAGTATGATAGTAGGATGCATTGTTAATATACATAATTACCGTTAATAGTCATTAATGCACACTGTGTTCCATTATTGTGTTTCGTGAAAATTCATAATACACGTAAATAGGTAGGCCTACATTTTCTAGCTCATGTTTTGAATTTTAATGCTCCGAACTCTGCAGATTAGAGTTTATTAACAGATTTGAAATAGGGATGTACGCATTCCAAAAATTATCAAACAATTTTGCAGAGACATCCAAATAATATTTGGTACAATTATCTCTGATGTCTGTGACTTTATTTATTTAATAAAATATTGAAGTCAACCTTCGCCTTAAAGACGTTTAAGATGGGAATCATATCGGACGTGTCTCGGTAGCCGAATTGGTCAGGCATTCCCCCTGTAAGGGAAAGACTGCGGGTTCGAGTCCCGCCCGAGAAGATTCTTTTTCCCTATGTATTTGATTTTTATAGTGTGATGTAGTGAATTAGTTAATAATTATCTGTAGTCAATTCTCTTTGGTATTGTCTATGACATGTAACGCGCTCTCTTTGCTGTGCCCACCATTAAAATAATAGTTCCTACATTACACGTGCTTGTTTTATTGTTAATACCAAATATTACAATGGCGACGAGGATGAGTAAGTTCGGGGAGTTTGATACGAGGTCCGGGTCCTGGTCCTCATATTGTGATAGGTTGGAAATGCATTTAATTGTAAACGAGGTTAAGGAAGAGATGAAAGTGCCTACACTAATCGCAAATATGGATGAAGCGGCATACGATTTACTGATAAATCTATGCAGCCCACGAAAACCCTCGACGCTGGAATTTACAGAGGTGGTCAAGATCATGAAGGAACACTTAGAACCTCGCCCATCAATATTAGCAAAACGCTATAAATTTCGGCAACGAAGACAGAAAACGGACGAATCAATGGCGGACTATGTGACGGAACTGAAAAAGATCACGCGGTATTGTGAATTTGGTGCAAACCTGGACGAAAACTTAAGAGATCAATTTGTGTGCGGGATAAGGAGCGACTTAGTGCGACAACGCTTGTTCGCGGAACGAAGTACGTCATTCATAAAAGCAGTCTCATTGGCAGTTGCCTTGGAGGCGGCGGAGCGGGATGCGGCCACTGTAGACGGCCGCAGTACTCTGGACTCTGTTTATGATGTACTCTGGACTCTGTTTATGATTCTCCTGTCAACACTGAGCCGCCTAGTAATATAATGGTGTTTTCTGACAGTGTGGGTCGTAACATGGGCTCAATGTTTAATCATCATTTAAATAGCTGTTTTCATTACTGCCAGCCCAATGCAACTTACACTCAAATAATAGATAAAATTGTACTTTCCAAGTTAAATAGTAGTTCCACTATTGTATTGCTGGTGGGTGAAAGTAGCAGAGTAGGCAAGAAAGAATTAATGTACTGTATAGACAGTCTAAGTAAATTAAATGTCTTTAAAATAATATTATGTGCATACCCATATGTGTCTAGCCAGTCCTCATGTTATTTAAACAGAAACATACATTACATGAATAATTTTATTCATACCATGACATGTCGTGACAAATTTATATTTTTTGACACTAATAATTTTATTAGTAATTATTGTTTTAAGACGAAAGATAGTATCTATCTTACAAAGTTTGACAAATATAAAATTGCTACATTAATAGCAAATAATATTAAGTTTTGGAGAAGTTTACATTGTAAACAAACAAATAACCCAATATCTACAGTTTTACCAGGTACTTGCTCTGGTAATTTTATATGTTTAACTACTAATACGACTGATTTAAACTAAATGTTCAGACAACAGGAATGCCTGAGCTTAAGATAGCTCATCAAAACATACAAGGCCTTCCCGGCAAGGAATTAATAATAGAATTATTCCTAGAGGAATTAAATGTGGATGTTTTGTGTTTGACCGAACATTGGCTCAAGGAGAGTGAGATGATGTTTAGTATAAACAATTACAATATTGTAAGTTGCTTAAACAGAAAGTCTGCTATTAGAGGTGGCTCCATGGTCCTTATAAAAAATGGTCTCCGCAGTAAAGAGCGGGTTGACATTGTTAGACTTTCTGTTGAGCGCTGCGCTGAGGTGGCCTGTGCCGAGCTTGATAGTTGTATAGTAGTCTGCGTATACAGTCCACCCAACAGTGATTTTCGAGCTTTTATTAGGGTCATGGATCAAGTTCTGGGGATTGCATCAAGTAGTAGGAAAAATCTTATTGTGTGCGGTGACTTTAATGTTAACATCTTACAACAGTCTAGGGAAAGTACTCAATTTCTAAACATGTTCAGAAGTTATAATCTTGAGAATATTTTCTGTGAGCCGACTAGAAACACTGCTACGAGTGCCAAATGCTTGGATAATTTTTTTAGTGATAGTGAATACTTAAGCAAGTTTCTAATTAGTAAGTTGCCCTCAGATCACCAGGGTCAAATAGTATCCTTTTCCAAGGGTATTAATAGTCAACCTAAGGAGAAAATTATGTGTAGGCCCATAACCTCAAGTAAAATTAAAAAGTTCAAAGATGTGTTAGAGGATAAACTTGATTCTTTAGCTTATTTGGGTAATAATCCTGAGGCTCATTATAATAGTCTATTTACTACATTATCTGATGCTTTTTCCAACACATTCAAACAAAAATGTAAAATGCATAATACTAAATCTAGATTCTGTGAATGGGCTACTGTAGGCATATATAAAAGTAGACGAACACTATTTGATTTATACGCCCAAAAACAGTACAGATTTGATAATGATTTCATTGAATATGTTAAGAATTACTCCAAAATTTTCAAAAAAGTGTGTAGACAAGCGAAGACCATTCATATTAAAAGGAAAATAATTGAGGCCCCTAATAAAATGAAGGAAACTTGGAAAGTCATTCACAAAGAGTCGGGTAAATGTAAAATGAGGGATAGTATTACTAAAATTAAATTGGAAAATGAGGATTTAACCTCTCCGAAAGATATTGTAAATGCGTTTGAAGACTTTTTTACCAACATTCCATTTAAAATCACTTCTTCAATCAATTCTTGCACCCGCAGTGCTGTGGCTCTTCTTGAGAGTAATATTAGTTCTTCTTCTAAATTTAACTTCAAACATATTGATCCCAGTGACATCTTAAAAGTTTTCAAGCAACTTAAAATGAAAAAGTCTGAAGATTACTGGGGCATGTCAGTCAGTTTAATTAGTCATGTAATTGATATCATGGCACCTGATTTGGCACTCATATTTAATGAATGTGTTGATAACGGTACATTTCCTAATTTAATGAAACATGGTAAACTAATACCATTATTTAAGAAGGGATCCAAGTCAGAACTTGGAAACTATCGCCCCATTTCTATTTTGCCAGTTCTGAGTAAGGTGTTTGAGAGAGTGATGCTCAATCAGATGCAACTGTACTTCAAGACCAACAATCTTTTCCACAGCCAACAATATGGCTTTACTGGCGGGAAATCTACCACCGATGCGGGAGTGGCCCTAGTTAGCCTAATTTACGACGCCTGGGAGGGAACGCAGGATGCCATTGGGGTATTCTGTGATCTTTCCAAAGCATTTGATTGTGTTGACCATCAAACACTCTTACTCAAGCTACGTCGATATGGTTTTGATAAGAAATCAATAGCACTATTAGTCCTTCAGACTGTTACTGTGAATAACGTAAAGTCAAATGGGTCAAATGTCAAAATAGGTGTACCCCAAGGATCAATCCTGGGACCCTTTCTGTTCCTGGTATATATCAATGACTTGCCTTATATGGTCGAGGCACAAGCTGGCATAGTACTGTTTGCAGATGATACATCGTTAATATTCAAAGCAAATAGGTATAGTACAGATGCAAATAATGTTAATAATATTCTGAATGCCATGTCAAATTGGTTTTCTGCAAACAACCTATTGTTGAATGCAGAAAAGACCAAATGTATGAAGTTTACACTACCCAATGTGAGGCAAATAGACGTTGATGTTGTGCTGGGGGGAAGGGGTTAGAATTCGTAAACACCACTACCTTTCTAGGAATTACAATAGATTCTAAATTACAATGGGGTGACCATATCACTATTCTGGCCAATAAACTTAGCTCTGCTGCTTATGCTGTGAGACGGATTAGGCAGTTGACTGATGTAGCTACTGCTAGGCTCGTATACTTTAGTTACTTCCATAGCTTGATGTCCTATGGAATACTACTTTGGAGAAATGCAGCAGATTTAGAAACTATATTTATATTGCAAAAGAGGGCAGTTCGTGCCATTTATTGCTTAGGCAAGAGAGACTCCCTCAGGGAAAGATTTAAGGATATTGACATTTTAACTGTAGCTTCCCAATATGTATTTGAAAACATAATGTATGTCAGGAAAAATATATCTCATTACACAAAAGTAAGTGACATTACAGACAGAAATCTGCGTAACAAACATAGACTTTTACTTCCATGTTATCGGCTTAGCAGGGTTAGTGATTCTTTTAAGGGGGATGGTATACGTTTTTATAACAAACTGCCAGAATCGATCCTTGGTATGCCTGACGATAAATTCAAAACCTTTGTAAAAACCACCTTATCCAAAAAGGCATACTATAGGATAGATGATTACTTGAAAGATAAAAATGTCTGGCTTGAGCATGGTGCAGGCCCATCGTAAATTGCTATAATTACAGCATGGTACTGTATTAGTTACGTGACTTATTTGTTACATTATGTAACTTTGTTTAATTCTTAATTATAAAGAGTTTTATATACTTGTTGACATTTAGCTTTAAGAAAATAAATATTGTAAATTGACGTCCAAAAAATGCCGCAGTGGAGTTTGTTGCGCCGTTTCTTCTCCACCAGCGCCTTGGAAGCGGTGGTAAACTTAGATTAAGTAGAATTAAAATTGACGTCAATAAGAAACAATTTTATTGTTCTATATTGAAAAATAAATGACTATGACTATGACTATGACGTCAGCGGGACGGCGATGATGGCGACCACCACAAGTGTATTTGGGAGGCCTACAGAAGGTATGAGTACGACGCGGAAAAGCTTAAGTACATTGGAGCAACCAGAAGAGGTACGTCGCCTTCAAGTTGGCGGTTGCGGTGCGTGTGGAGACTATCATCATAATAAAATCGAGTGTAAATTCTCAAGATATCAATGTAGTCGCTGCAAGGAGGTGAGACACCTACGTCGTATGTGTCAAGAGAACGGGGGGTCTGCGAGTCGGGGGAGCCACACCAATTTTCGAGGTGCGACCGAGGGGGCATAAGACGGGGCAGAGGCGGAACCAATCAAAGACAGATAAGAAAAGCAGGGCCGGGGTCGCGCACTCAAACTATGCACACCTGGGAGGCGGATAGTGGCGAGAACGCAGAAGAAGACGCGGAGGAGGAAGCACCTATGTATCAGATGTCTTTGAGTCGTTATCAGCCGGTGAGCATGAACATTTTAGTAAATAATGTGTTACTTCCTATGGAAATTGACACGGGGTCCCCATTGTCATGTAAAACCAATCATAAAACTTACGGCTCCAACTAGTGTGTCTGAATTAAAATCAATTCTAGGTATGGTAAACTTCTGTGGGAAATTTATAAAGTATTTAAGTTTTTTTTTTATCACCTTTTCATGAGTTATTGAAAAAGGGTAAACATTGGGTATGGCTCCCTTCACATAACAAGGCATTTGAGAAAGTAAAAAAAAAAAATTTGTTCCGAAGTATTAGCACACTATCATGACTCTTGGCCCGTGGTGGTCACGTGCGACGCGAGTACGCGCGGCATCGGCGCCGTGCTGGCGCAGCGGCAGCTCGGCGGCGGCGAGCGGCCGGTCGCGTACGCCTCGAGGACGCTCACTCCGGCCGAATGGCATTATAGTCAGATACATAAGGAGGCTTTAGCTATAGTATTCGCAGTAAAGAAATTTTATCAATATCTATACGGTAGACAGTTTCTTTTGAAAACAGATCATAAACCTTTAGTTAGTATATTTGGAGCAGAATTAGGCATTCCGAGTATGACTGCTAGTAGACTACAGAGATGGGCATTAATATTATCAGCTTACGACTTTATTATTGAATATGTGAATACAAGTTCGAACACGGCAGATGCATTATCTCGTTTGGTGGAAGGTTATAAAGCCACTAGGGAGACCGTTGAGGACGTAGTTCCAGAACAAACATACTTACATTGCGCCTCTGAGGCATTATTTTTGAAACACGAAGATATTAGAAATGAGACCAAAAAGGACCCGATACTGTCGCGGATCTTAAGCTATGTTAGGGATGGGTGGCCAAGGGAGGTTGAAATAAAAGAGCTTAGACCATATTCCAATAGGCGGGAGGAAATATATTGCGAGTTGGGTTGCCTCATGTGGGGCCATAGATTAATAGTGCCTAAGACTTGTCAAAGTCGGGTGGTAGAGGAGCTTCATGACACACATATGGGAATAATGAAAACCAAATGTAACGCACCATAATTAAAGCGGGGTAAGCGCGCGGTGCGAGGGGGGGCTGTCTTGGCGATGGCCTGAGACCCGCTCCTCGGCAGTCTTGTGCAGCATCTCCACCGAGCAGGTTACGCAATTGCCACGCATAGGCAGTTTTAACGGCGCGCAAGTGGTAATTGTGTAACCATTGCACTCTAGTAGATATTAGTAGTATAACCTTTTGTAAATCCCTTGTTGCACTTAAGTCAATATAGTTAGAAGTATACAAGTCTGTTGTTTCGCTGCTTACTTCAAAGGAACCCCGCACCTCTCGTTTACAAAACTGGTCCTTCGACGTCGGATTGAAGTAAGTAGCCATGAGTCAAAGTGGGAAACGATAGAAAGGGAGTGCAACAAGAGTGAATGAAGACTGTAACAGGCTCAGTAACAAGATCGTCACCTCCGGATCTTCAGTCAACGATGTATCTGCAGCCAGCTAAGGACTCCGTGGTAGGTGGTCTCAGTGACCACGGTGAATTACCGCCATCGGAGATGTCACTGGCTTCGGTGCGCACAGTTCGCGCACCGTGTGGCGCCGTGTGGCTCAGCCAGGCACGCCGCGAAGTGCTACGAATGCGTGCTGAGTATGAAGCGGAGCTGATATTTGCAGAGATAGAAAAAGGCCTGATAAAGAAGAAGCTCGCACTCGACATGGCGGAAATAGCAGCGCTGGAAGAGAGACGAGATAGTGCGCCGGCGAGCGTCGTCATTGATGTTGGTACAGTGCACAGGGTGCGCTGTCTGGACGACGCGCCCGCCGGCCCTCGTACGCCCGATCGCCCAGTCCGCCAAGAAGAACCACGTGGTGTGTCAGCGAGCGTCGTCATTGATGATGGTACAGTGCACAGGGTGCGCTGTCTGGACGACGCGCCCGCCGGCCCGCGTACGCCCGATTGCCGAGTCCGCCAAGAAGAACCACGTGGTATGTCAGCGAGCGTCGTCATTGATGATGGTACAGTGCACAGGGTGCGCTGTCTGGACGACGCGCCCGCCGGCCCTCGTACGCCCGATCGTCGAGTCCCGGAAAAAGAACCACGTGGTGTGTCAACAAGCGTCGTCACTAATGATAGTACAGTGCACGTGGTACGCTGTTTGGACGACGCTCCCGCCGGCCCTCGCATGCCCGTTCACCGTGTCCGGGAAAAAGAACTACATGATATATCAGCGGGCGTCACAATCGATGATTGTGCAGTACACGTGTTGCGCTGTTTGGATGATGCATCCACCGATACTCGCGCTACCAAACGCCCAGCGCTGGGAGACCAGCGACATAGCTCACCAAGAAGCGTCGCAAGCAATAAGATCACAGCGCACGTGCCGCGCTGGCTTGTCGACGTACCCGTCGAGCCGTACTCCCCCGAGCGCCACGCACATGGCGATGCCGCTTTAGTGCACGTGGCATTAGATGACGCCCGCGTGCCTAAGTGCCTCGCGCTTAGCATCGATGATTCGCTGCACGTGGGGTTATCTACCCCAACGCGAGCGATTGAACCCACGCCGTCGTATCCGCCACCCCAAACGTCGTCTAGTCCATTGAAGATATTACAACGCATCCAAGACATTAAAGCAAGTGCGCACTGGCTGGACAATGCAACATTTGCAACCTCACGCCGGATGGCGTTCCTGTCTCACCACACGTGGTGCCCACAGCTCCGACGCTTGCCCGCGATCACGTGCGATCGCATCCGCGACCCTAGGTGTCGTACGTACTGCCGAGAAGCTAGGCTCAAAGACAAATTGAGAGTGCGTCCGAAAGTAAAGTGGAAGTGCCGTACATTGAGACTGTATCCTAGAGTAATGTGGTGGACATAAGATATGTGATGTGCGTAGTATATAAGGTAGACATAAGAACATTTACAGGGACGCTGTGTCGTCCTGCTGCTTGAGTAGCCGTGCTTTTTACTTTTCAGTTATCGGTGGAAGCCTCCAACTGGGGGGTGGTGTTAACGACGCACGACTACTCAGTATTTTAAGTAATAATATGTATGTACCTAGTTTCGTGTATTTGTTATAGTTAGTTTAACTTTAGTTACTAGGTAAGTAAGATCCCATTGTTTGTTACCGAGGGACGGGTCTCTATTGTATTAGCAGATGTGGCCAATTCCAGCGCTTATTGTATTAACAGATGTGGCCGACGCCAGCGCACCATAATTAAAGCGGGGTAAGCGCGCGGTGCGAGGGGTGCTATCTTGGTGATGGCCTGAGACCCGCTCCTCGGCAGTCTTGTGCAGCATCTCCACCGAGCAGGTTACGCAATTGCCACGCATAGGCAGTTTTAACGGCGCGCATGTGGTAATTGTGTAACCATTGCACTCTAGTTTATATCTAGTAGATATTAGCAGTATAACCTTTTGTAAATCCCTTGTTGCACTTAAGTGAATATAGTTAGAAGTATACAAGTCTGTTGTTTCGCTACTTACTTCAAAGGAACCCCGCACCTCTCGTTTACACCTGGCATTGACGAAATGTTGGAGAGTCTGTGTCGGAATTGTACTATTTGCGCTGAACTGGCTGAAGCACCGGTGAATCATGCACCCCAGCTATGGTCCTGGCCTTCCCGTCCATGGACTAGGGTACATGTTGATTTTTTAGGACCTATTCAGGGACACAAGTATTTGATCATGGTCGATGCCACATCGAAATGGATTGAAGCATGTCCGGTCACTGTAACTACAGCTAAAGCTATAATTTGTAAAGTGAGGGAAATTTGGTCACGTTTTGGTATTCCAAAACAGTTAGTTTCTGACAATGGTCCTCCCTTTAGCAGTGAGGAATTCGATTCTCTCTTAGAAAATAATGGGGTAGAACATATTTTTTCGGCTCCATACCACCCGGCTTCTAATGGGTTAGCGGTGAACGCAGTTAAACAGTGTAAAAAAGTTATTAAAAGAGCAATTATACAAAATGTAGATGTGCACTTGGCTATTCAGCGCTTCTTATTGATCTATAGAACCACTGAACATAGCACAACGAAAGAAACACCTGCACAAATATTACAAGGCAGGACTAGGACTAGGTTAGACCGACTGAAGCCTTCCCGAGACAAGTAGGTAGCTAAGGCCCAACAACAACAGAGCCGTGGGGCAGGCGGAACATACCGCGTTCTTAATGTGGGGGATGAGGTGTGGTGCAGGGTCTACCAAGGGTTAAAAAGATGGATAAGGGGTGTGGTTAGGGAACGCATAAGTTCCACAGATTACAAAATTCAATTAGAAGATGATATTTTGATACATTGGCATATCGATCAATTAAGAAAAATAATTAATAGTAAACCACGATCAAGTGACACTATAATCGGCTCACAAGAGGATTCACAAAAGACTAAGCGGCAGTTACTTAGCACATTAGTTTACCCTACGAGGTATGTACCAATTACAGAAACGTTGGACCCAGGCGACGGTGTGGAAGGTTCGGTGGGGGGTAGGAAGGAAAGTGATGAAACAGTGAGGCAACAGAAAATAAATCCACCAGTTGAAAGAACTCCACCAGTTTCATCACAACAGTTGGAGTCCCCATCTGACACAGTAGCCTCGACCGCGGGTGGTGCTCGCCCTTGTAGGATTAAAAGACCACCCCAAAAATACGGGTTTAGTTAAGATAAGTAAATAGTTATTTAATGTGTATAACTGTACTCTAGTATTAATGTCACCTCTATATTTTTCATTAAATGACACTTTTTTCTACACTAGCTTCTGGATGAAATTTGACACAGCTATAGTTTAAAATAACGATGATATACAAATAATCAAATAAAATCTAAGGATTCAAATTGATTGTAGTTTGAAAATAATATACGTACTCATATTGAATTTGATGCTTGTTGTCTTCCAATATTTTCAGTTCAGGGTCCATAGTTACTGGTTTCTTTAATTTTTCCATACGCTTTGCCCTCTCATCGTCAGACCAATCAGCAAACTCATTCGGTCCTACTTTCTCATTATTCTCTGCATTACGCTTATTAATTGCCCGCAAAGTTTTTACGAAGTTCAAATACCTCTCATAATACTCATCTTGATTTCTAAATTGTCTCTTGTATTTTTTTATAAATTCCTTATAAAGATGTTCTACGTTTGTAATATCAAATTGTGCCAAATCGGCGTTAAAGTACTTATTTTCATACAGATAAGCTGTAGTGTCAATAATACAAAATGCAACGTAAAAAGAAATAGATATCACCGCCAGGTACTTTTCCATGGTCTAACCACAGAGATTGAAATCTTTCTGATTAATCTAGTAGCCATTCTACGAAATTGCGTCGCTTATCAGTTAAAACACATATGCGTGAAATTTCAATAAAAACGCAATCTCCGACCCGAATCTGGAAATGTCATCTGAAAGAGTTGGGACAGTCGTAAAAACTACAACTGAATGTGGGGAGTTCTTTTGGGATATCATAATTACCATGATAACACGCCTCCGGCTCGGTAGGTCGACCCTTTCCTTGTCGCAAACCCGACTGTCGGCTGCTACAGACCTGGGCCCGCCTACCACGGAAGGGATTACTTGCTATTTTAATATATTTATCGAAATTTAAGACAACTACTTAGATCATAGATTGTTTTATCATTTCGTTTGCTTGCGGCTTGTTCGTGACACGTACCAAATTAGATTTTTATTTTATATGTAATACATTAATCCTTGCCTGTGCATCTTCAAAACCAAGTAAATGACGCTTGCTAAATAAAATTAACATAAATAGTATTTTAAGACAATTTATCGACTAAACGATAATGTTGATTGATGGCGCTTGGTTGCATTCATTGTTACACATATTTAGAACACCCTTGTATGTTTTCCACAGTATTTATTATATAGAACCTGACCGGTTTCACCTAACGGTATTCTCAAAAGTTTGCATTTAATCTAAATGTAAACCTTTGAGAATGCGGAGTGCATATTCAGAACACACTTGTACGCTACAAGTGTATTCTCAATATGCATAAATAGATTATTTATTTATTTGTTTTGTTCATGTCTATACCCCGCAGGCGATGCCTGAGTTAAGTGGTCAGCCTATAGAATAAAATATAGATATTTGAACGTTACTAAAAAAGACGTCTCTTACACCTAAAACCTACCTAGCAATACACTTGCAATGCTGATATAGGATGAAATATTTACCTAGCTAGTATTAAAATTAGTCTCGCAGCCCCTACTATAATAGGTTATGATATTGCACTCTCGTTCTGCTTCAAAAAATAAAACAGCTTCGCTCAATAAGTGTTCTAAAGCTTCCTTAAAAGGGTTCTCAGGAAAAGAACATTTCCTTCTCGTTTTCTATAACGTTTGCCAACAAAGGAACAAATTCAATGTTATGGACGCAATTTAGTCTACACCAGGATTCGATTCCATGACATTGAGGCATCCGCATTTGTAAAGTCAATGAAATATCTCAGAGGCGATAGAAATGTACCCATCCGTTCTTCGATCGCTGTTAGTTTCAAGCGAATGTTTGCCAAATAAATGGATATAAATGTATCGTAGCAAAGAGACTGAATTCAGTCGACTGGGACCGGAATACGTCTTCGAGTATAGGGTAATAGGTATTTCAAATCACACAATTATTTCATGCACTTATTCTAATTAGGATGTAGTTTTCACATCTACTTACGATTAAATTATGTCATTCTATTTCGTAAATTTGTTAGATATGTAGTCTATAAGATTCACACGCACGTGGACCTGAACTGAAAAATAATGATCACATCATTAAAATAGGTATTTTTATGTTTTTTTTATGATTGTGGTCGAACGTTCATTTCTTGTATATCTCGATTACCTAGAACCTTTTATACCTTAAAACTAAAACGCAGAAGACAAAATATTATTTGCTTCGATCATACAACTGCACTGTATAGAATTAGCTACATAATGGTCAACAGCGCCAGCAAAGTCCTGACTTTAACAAAATCCCAATCAAATTCACATTTTATCTCCAAAAATACCGCGCAAAATATCTTTTAAAAGACATTAGGTTTTACGAGTAGCTGAAACTGCTCTGTAAGTGCAATTTTGGCGGGTCAGTTTGCGTGGTGACCAGCTAATGGTGGAAAAGTACGTCCCCTTCCTTGTACCTGAGACCGGGACACCTAGACACGTACGGTTTTTGGTTTGTGTCCTCGTTTTGTTAGTGACGTCACCATTACCCACTCTTTTACATGTAATGTCGGCCATCTTTGAAAGTCGTTGACTTATCTACCCATATTTTCGCCTAGTTGAGAAATAATTTTATTTTAACGTTAGACCCATATCTGTATTTCTATTATCGACATATTTGTATACATGGACAGGTCTTCGACTCGACAGCATAAAATTGATTTTGTATGCCAAAATAATAATAAAGTCATCTTAATTCCGTGTGTAATCTTTCAGATTTAACCAGCATATATGATCGAAATAAACGATCGATTCGATTAGCAATAAACAACTTACAAATGATAAAATCTTATCACGCTCTTATAGATAACATTATTTTTATGGGCCCTAGCAAAATGAAAGTTGAATTACGAATTCTGGTTGCGGAGCAGGAACATTTACAAGATCTTTAGGTGGAACTTTGCTCGTTATCTAAAGAGTATCCGGAGACGGCGGCTTACATGTCTTTTCTATGGTTCAGTGAAGATCGGGCTTTGCCAAAATTAAAACTGGGGGCCGAGACTGAAACTAATAGTGCGACTTAAAGAACTGGTGCGGCGTAAGAATAATTAGGCCATGTTTGAAATGGTAAGGAAAACAATGTTTTGTAATGTGTCTTTCTGCATGTTTTCATCAGTGAAATAATCCCTATAATAACCTTTCATCTATATCAATTTATAGGTACATACACTTGTATTTATTCAATCTTATGTCCTGTTAAATGTCACAATATCGGACGCTAATTTTATTATTAGGGATTACGAGTACTTTTTAGTTTTATAAATATGTACGCACAAAGATGCTTTGTCACTACGTACTCACGGAGCAACTTCAGACGAAACTGCTTGAGAATATCAAAGCGAAAAAATATTAACACAAGAACAGACACTCGACTGTCGGAAATTTTGGGGACAGTGAATAAGGGTCGAGACTGAAGACGACCATTATATCGGTCAATCCTCACGGCTTCAGGACCATCGAACAAAGATCCCTGAATATTAGACAGTCGCCGTTACCTACGGAAAATCAATAGACGGGAAGGAGAGCAATCTATCGTTTTGTCGATCGGCCGCTATCTCCCCGTTCGAGGACATGAAAGATGTGAGATGAAACTGCTTTAGAGACTTTGTATTGGGTTCTTACTATCTTTCGATGTATTTGTTTTAAGTAGGTATGTATATCTATTATAGTTTTTTTGGTATTACAATTTAATCGCGATAAGTCTCGAACCATTATATTTTTCTCTTAATTTTCATTTAATATGTTAGTACCTATATTGAAGTTAAGCTTGTTTAACGTGATAAATTTATTCGTCTATACTCACAAAAACAACATTAGGTGATTCGATTTTGATTGAATGATTGACGAATTGGATGGTAGAAAAAAATTTACTAATTAATTTGTAAGAGTAGTACTATATTTACAACACACTAATAAGCCTCTGTGGCGTGGTGGCCAGGCAGGAGGCGCGGGTTGGATCCCCGCTCAGTGCAAATCTTTGTATGCATGAATATGGCTATTTGCATTGGTATATATGGCTATTTGTGTTTCTATGTATAATATGTATGTATTTATAAACAAAGTATATAAGTATGTTTATCTGCATTTTAGATTCCATAACACAAGCTATAAAAGCTTACCATGGTTCTAGATAGCGTGTAGAATATTGTGGAATATATATTATTATTTACTGGTTTTTGCCCGCGACTTCGTCCGCGTTAAGTTCAGAAGAAAGGGCACACTGCTCCCGTTCCCGCGACCCAGATACAATTTCATAAAGTTTCTGTGAGCCTGGTACATCATGCAAATGTACCAGAAATACTGATCCCGTGACCGCGACCCACATGAACCCATACCCGGGATAAAATAAAGATCGAACGGGATAAAAAGTATCCTATGTTCATCCCCTGGTTTTAAGCTACATCCCCACCAGTTTTCAGCCAAATCGGTACAGCCGTTCTCGACTTATAAATAGTGTAACTAACACGACTTTCTTTCATATATATATAGATACTAGCTTTTGCCCGCGGCTCTGCCCACGTGGATGTCGGTAATCGCGACCAAACATAGCCTATGTCATTTCTGAAGGTCTAATCTGCCCCTATACCAAATTTCATCAAAATCGATTTAGTGGTTTAGGCGTGAAAGCGTAACATACAGACAGACAGACAGACAGACAGACAGAGTTACTTTCGCATTTATAGTATTAAGTATGGATATGGTTTATGAATTCATCAGAGTTCCACGCAGACAGAGCCGTGGTCAAGAAGTAGTATAGAGTAGTAGGTAGGGTATAAAGTTGGCCAAAGGTCACGACACATTGATCGATGGTGATCGACGGCTTGTCCGTACAAAGGTCACGATTAGTATGGGCGCCCGTTCGTCATCGCCGTCGATGCGAAAAGATGCTTACGGCGATCCATTCTCACTATACTTTTTGTATGGATTGACTATCGATTTAGTAAATGGTGTGAAAATACCTCTTTTGACCTAAAAAATTCTAATAATGATAAGTTAAAAAAAATTACTCTTTAATTCTAAATGTTTTCCTTTTTTTCTATTTTTTTATAAGACAAATCCCGCACTAGGGAACAAGGCTTGTATCGTGGGGAACTTTACAAACATACAACTAACGGACACAAAGAACACCCAGACTCACTATTTATGGATCATACAAATTTTTGTCCTGTGTGGGGATCGAACCCATAACCTCGTGCACAGCTAGCGCATACTACGCCCACTGAGCTTTTAAATTTTTAATAAAATATTATCGTCACAAATATAGCACAATGCTCTATCTTAAATCAGGTGTACTTACCGCCTTGCAGATAATCTTGAGTTATATACCCAAACAAAAAGTAATGAACCAAAATTGTATTTATCATAAATATTGTATTACGCAGTTAAACCTTATAAAATATAACATAACATAACATAACATAACATAAACTCACGCCTTTATTCCCCGAAGGGGTAGGCAGAGGTGTTATCACCCACATTTCGCCAGTTTATGTTTAGGTCCCAATGTAATAGGTGGCGAGCCTATTGCCATTAACCGGGCACTTATAAACCTGCGATAAATACACACATAACTTCGAAAAGCATCGAAAAGTCATTGGTGTGTGCCATGGTAAACCTGGGATCGAACCCGAGACCTCGTCTCAGCAGTCCAATACCCATACCACTAGGCTCATATATTTCATCATATATTTAAAATTTAATAAACCCCTAACACTTCCCACTTTAACCCCCATAATTTTTAAATGGCTCAACGGATTTTCATTAAACATGTCAAAGAACACTCGCACATAGATCATCTTTAATATAAAAAAAAAAAAATTGAAATTGCTTCATCCGTTCGAGAGCTATAATGCCACAGACTGACAGACAGGTCAAACTTATAACTTACACCCCTCCTCTCTTAAAAATATCTATAACTAAAAGTAATAGCTGTGTAGCAGTATGTATGTAAAGTCGTACGCAACAAGAAGTATTTCATAAATATATTTGTGGTATAAAATAGCACAAACGTTATAACGGCCTCGCAAATATACCATTCGATCTGCTTATCATCTTAAATTTCCCGCGCATGGTAAAGTACACGGTTATTCCTTTAATACCGACAAAATATGGAATGAATTACAATAAAATGTCAGCGTGCCTAGACGGATGTTGTATAATCAATCAACCTCTGTCGGCTTAACACACGCAATTTCCTAAAAACATGTCATATTACAATATTATTCTACAAATTATTGCTCACCTACTATTCGTGCGCCACTTCGTCCAATTTGAATAAACCTTTATCTATATAAAGTGCTAAAAATGGTGTGAACTTAGAATTTATGTGACTAAAAATATTGTTTAAAAAGTTTGTAAATCGTATATTGCTTTGTAAAACTAACTGTAGATAGTGGCCCTAAAATTATGTAGACCAAAATTTCTGCTATCTGGGACGGGTCAGGCAGCTTCCATGGTCAAGACCAGCAGATGTTGTGAAGAAATATTTCTGTACTTAAAAGAGGCTTATTTCATTCTGTCCTACCAGTAGTTCGATAATCGAACTTTTAGGACAATTTTTGTCCAAAATGTTAGACTGACTCCGGTGGTCGGACTACTAGGACAAAAAAATCCAAACAGTCCGACTAACCCGATGATCGAACTATTTGGATTTTTCTTTATCTTAACTATTAGACTGACCCAGTGAAGTCGAAGCATCGCACTTGAAACGTCGACAAAAGTAAGTCATTTTTTTTTATCGCGTGAATCCGAATAGTCATAAATACCTATGACCGGGGTAGTCGAACTGTAAGGACACAAAAATTCCAAACTGTTATACTAACTCGGGTGGTCTATTCAGATTTTTTTTGTCATAACAATTCGACCATGGAAGTCAGTCAACAGTTAGAACAATTTTTTTCCTAACAGTCCGATTATCAAACTACTAGTACGACAGGATGGAATAAGCCTTAAAAAATTAGATTTCATTTTCAATCCAAGAAAATTATAAAAAGGCTGTTGAATTTTATTAATATTAGCTTCATTAGGCAAGCTATATAAAGCTAATTGCCAAGAACACTCCTTACCTTCTCCATTGTATTTATAAGTACATTTATTTACATTTTAATAGACGTGTAATGTACACACCTAACGGAGCTTATCTCTGTTTTCCATTTTTATGTGCCTACCCATCTTAGAAGTTATAATGTGAAACGTCTTAACGACATTATATTCTTTATTCGGTTAACAACATCAGCAGGCTTTATACATAAAGAAAATAGCGAAAGAAATTGAGAAAATGTTTTTATGACGCTGCCGTAAGTGCATCATAAATATAGTCTATACGTATAGAATATATTTCTTGTCTATCTTCATACGGTATGAGAATAATAATTTGTACTGAAGCTGAGAATTTGTTACCTAACCGATCAAGATTTTAAATAAACCTCGAGTTTCTTACTTGGGTATAAGATTTCGTATTAGAATTTGTTGAACCATTAAAATATTCTTCTACATAAAAAATGGTAAAGAAACTATATTACCATGTATCGCTTATGTAATTGAATGAAAAAAAATGGAATGGAATAGATGAAGAGGGTTATCATTTCTAGAATTTACTGGGCATTTCTTATTGATTACGTAAGCAATTTTTTGAATAATTCCAATTTTGATACATTTTTCAAATTCTGAATATCGCAGCACTCGTAAATTATATTAATTTAGTTATTGTTATGTTTTTTTTTTATACAGGGCACGTCAATTTGACTTCACCTCGCCTGATGTTAAGCTAAAGGCAAAGTCTCGGAAAGAGGGTCACCATCGAAAACATTTACCATGTTAACAGTGGTGGCACTCAGCTTGACGGCCTCATTAGATCATTAGATGCCCTTTCACGCCCCGCTTAAAGGACCCGGGACTCTAGAAGGAAACACGTGAGCTGGCAGGGAATTCCAGGTCTTAGTGGTGCGGCATAGGAATGAATCACTGAAACGCTTGGTTCTAGCAGGTATACTCTGCACCGTAAATGGATGGCATCTTAGCCCTGCACGTGTCATCCTGTGAAGGAAAGGGGAGGGTGGGACCAATTGGAAGAGCTCGTCAGAACATTCACCATGGTAGAGACGGTAGAAAACTGCCAAAGACGCAACATCTTTACGCATCTGCAAAGGCTCGAGGGTGTTCGTGACCTCAGGATTCCCAATAATGCGGACCTCACGTCGCTGCAACCTGTCGAGAGCATCTAATAAGTACTTTGCGGAGCCGTCCCAGAGATGTGAGCAGTATTCCACGCAGGAACGAATTTGGGTCTTGTATAAAGGACACTGCTGCTCCGGCGTGAAAAAACGTCTCACTCTGTTCAGGACTCCGAGTTTGGCTGATTTGATGATACTCTCGATATAGTTTTTGTTATTCAGTTTGCAGCGAATTACCATACCGAGGATAGTGAGGTGATCCTGCAGTGGCAGTGGTGTGCTCTGAAGAGTGGGATGGGGAAGGAAAGGAGATACCTTTGCTGTAAACGCACATGCCTGAGTCTTCTTGGCATTGAACTCGACCAGGTTCAGGTTTTGTATATTTTTTTTACTTATTGGTATGTATGTGTATGAGTAAGTTTTTACATTATTTAAAACCCATATTACAAGGCAGTTAAGCCATGGTTACTTCGGGTATGGATTGTACTGTGTTGAATGTCCTAGTAATATATGGTTATTATTTTTGTTATTTATGTTTGTACGCCATAATATATGTACATAATTTTAAATAACTTGCACAATGTATATTAGGGTAAAATACAGTCACTCGCTTCACATTACAAAATAAAAGATGTACTACGAAAATATCTATAATAGTTGAAACTTTAAGCACTGACTTAAAACTGTTCTATGATGTCTTAGACACAATATGTGTAATAGGGTGAAAAACAGTCACGCGTTTCACCTTAGAAAATGTAATACGTACCTACTACGAAATATGTACTTATAGTATGATATTTTCTAAAGTTTACGCGAATGTCACTCATTGAAATAAAACCACTTTTTACGGATTCTATCGCGATATATTTAAGCAGCCGAAACGTCGGGTTGAAAAGTAATAATAAGAAATATATCACGATAGAATCCGTAAAAAGTGGTTTTATTTCAATGTACTTATAGTAGTTTAAACTTAAAAAGCCCTGGTTTTGTAGTTGTTATATGATGCCTTAATGATGCAAATGAACTGCGTTTAGTATATAAAAGAGAACTAGACGTCAGACAGGCTTTTTTCTATAAAAATAGATGCTTACGTTGTAACACTAGAGCACCGTCGACTCATTAACTTCCAAGCGAAAGCACTCGCCTTTTAATAACTTTCTTTTTTATGACTCCATTGCTACGATAATGCTAATGCAAACTTTAGTTCAACCGTAATGGATAGTATATTAATAAGAATTTTCAAGATTGCGCTCAGCTCGTGAAATACTTCGAAGAAAGGGTGATAAAGGAGGCTTGAAAACACTTTTCTATCATCTACAGTACTTTTGTATTTGTTTGCTTATGGATCTTTGGTGAAACCATAGCTCCTAATCTTGATCACAGGATAAGTAATTCTTGATAATGGAAAAACACGGGTATCTAACGTAATAAGTATAAGTAAGATTATTCATTATTATATTATTGAGAGAATGCGCAACCGTTCAGGTTCAAAAATAAAATTAAACTCTGTGGAAAAATTCAAGTTAATTATTCAATACACAAGTATGATTACTTTTATGAGATGCGAGAGGAGAGACCTTTTTAATACTAGACAGAATTTTGAAACCCGGATGAAGTAGAGTGAAAATATAATAAGGAAAGGGGACCTGGTCCGATGTATAAGCCTCAATGCAACCGGGCCCATCACTACGTTAATGATAATGACTGATAAATTGTCTACAATTTCATAAAGAGAATTCATCTAATATTTAGCTCATCCTTTCAGAATAGAATATCTGTTCCTAAACACAAAATATCTAGTTTTATCGCAACTTACTTAGACATTCTTGAAGTATATCGGAATTTCATCGTCAGTAAAATTCTAAGTGTGTATTAGAAGGTAGTAGAGCCATGCTTTCCGGGCTCAAATAGGTCGGGTATATCGGGGAATTTGTACCTTCTCACTTATTAATATCAGTTTTACGGTACGCTGCAGTTTGTACTCTTTTTGAGAGTACTTTTGATTGCTCAGTACTGTGACTCTGTGCTGTGTGTACTGATTTTTTGGTACTTCAGAGATATCAGTGTACTTACGAAAATTAAACATTTGTGGTGTTGAAAGCTTTTGTAGGTTGAGTTAACGGCAAAATACTTCAAAAATAAGATCATGGAACTAGGGACTAATAACACTACTGGGAAATCAAATACATCAGAGACTTGAATCCGTCTTATCTTTCCCTTACAAGTTCATTGGTTCCTATAGTTCCCCCTGTAAGGGAAGGATCGCGGGTTTGAGTCGCACCCGAAAAGATTCATTTTTCTTTATGTATTTGATTTATATAGTTAGCATACTTATTGCTATAAAAAATCATTCAAACTAATGGGGAATTTCTGGTCTTTGGTAATTCAGAAAGACCAAAATGATGCATTTCAAAATACCTTTTTTTTATTTTTTTTATATAACAAAACGATATGGTAATGGATATAAAAGCACCCATTAGACCCTTATGGGCTTATCTTGGGTGTGACTGTCTGTGAATTCTAATAATAAATAATCAACCTATTATTCTATGGGATATTACAAACGCTAATCCTAAATCTGCGAAAGAGCATGAGATAATAATACATTTTCTAGTAATCTAGGTAGCTAACCTCTCCTTAATTACTTATATTAGCAGTGGATTCACGTCGGTAGTGTACTGCCAAGACAGAAACAGTAAGTACAACAAATGTGAACATTGTGAACACTTTACAACTTTCTAGCTTTCTCAATAAATAAGAAAATGACATCTTACCTGATAGCAGCTAGAAGTTTATGGTTATGATGATCAGTAAATATCATAGTAACAGAGAAAAGTAGGTTTGAGAAAAGTTATATGAACCAAAAGATTTGAAAGAACTCACTTGTTTAACTTTATTGCCGGGAAAGGCTCCGTTTTCATAAAACATGGAATAAAATAACGTTTCAGCTTCTGAATTTTCTCATGAAAAATATCATACAAGTGTAGTATCACCGTTCTGTGACGCGATTTAAGAGAATTGTATGATTTAAAACTTAGCCTGTATATTAAGTATTCACACCCGCACCAGACACGATATGAAAAGCAGAAAAGAGTTTATTCATAACCAAGACACACAAAGCAGATACGTGCCTATATTTTAAGGAAAAGTTATAGTCAAACGAGGGAAATTTTATTACACAGTTTGCCGGGAAGCGTTAACTTTGTTATAAACTTATAGTGTGACAAAAAATAATGTGGACGGATGGTAAAAGCGAGGGTCGCGCCGATAAGGGCGACGTTAGAACCTGATGAATTCTCGTCGAGGATTAGCCCTTACAATATGAGCACAATTTCACAAGTGCCAAGGGTCTAACGGTGACAAATGCTGTCGTGAACGTCACACAATTTATTCGCGGTATCCTATCTCTTATACACTATGTAAGTATATTTTCTAATAAAAATGGTAATATGAAGTATTTTTAACGATGTTACTTTTCTTAGCTTGCTATCTACGGTGGTGGTCTTTCCACTGAATAAACATTGTTGATAACTTAGATAAGTTTATTTGAACATACGCTTCCCAGTTCCTCATTTACGTTACCTTAAATTCTGTTTCTGAAGACAGCATGATAAACGAACATCGTACAGTTTGCTCATAAATTCCACTTACATTTTTGGCCGAAGAGCAACATCCGCTTTATACTGCGGGACGACTTTATAGTATTACTTACTAACTTGACTGCAGTCAATGTCTATGTATGAGTTATGGAAATACTTGCTTCACCTGAAAACTTTATATGTATTATTGTATTTCTCGAGCACATATCCTATTTACATCAATGATTACGTCAATTCGTTTCTCTCTAGTTGCATTAACGATGGAAACACCATTAAACTTAGTAATGAGATAAAGACAGGAGACTGTCATAAAAGTAACGAACAATATATATGGTATATGGAGGTGTATTAACACCCTTATTTAACCAACAACATTTCTCGGTCTCACGTCAAATATGTCTCTAGTCTATTGTCGTCATCTAGGCACTTTGTATGGACTGTATATTTGCTGTTGGATGGAAAACGGCTCTACTCTTTCGTTTCCTTGTACGACACCCACGAGACGATATGAAACAGCCCTTGTGTAATACACTGCAACCACTCAGCCATAAATATTATTTTTTAGATTCATGAGTTTAGATTTTGACAAAGTGTAGATATGTCATGCCTTACTTCTCCACATGCCAAGTGAAATTTGGATCCCATTTCTACAACGTAAAGGAACCTATTCCCGCTTGAAGCTAGCCTGTGTTATTCCAGACTGATATTCCTGCCCTGTACATCCAAATTTTAGCCGGGTCCTTCTACTCTTATGACGCTTTATTGTAACAAGCATTTCTAATATTAGTAGGAAGTAGGATAATAGGATTGCCTGACTTATTTATTAATTAATATTATAGGAGTTAAATGGATTGGTATATTATGCAGGTAATTTAATGAATAGTTTATTACAGTTCCTAGCGTGCAGCGACATAGTGCTTTGTTAATGCATATGAAATAGATTACGTCATAGTCAAGTTAATAAACTAGAATGTATAGCAGCTCGAGTCATTATTTAATACTAGCTTTTGCCCGCGGCTTCGCCCGCGTGAATGTCGGTTATCGCGACCAAACATAAATGTCCTTTCTTAAGGTCTAACCAATTCCTATACCAAATTTCATTAAAATCCGTTCAGTGGTTTAGGCGTGATAGTTTAACATACAGACAGACAGAGTTACTTTCGCATTTATATCTTCGACTATACCTTATTGACGCAAAACCAGCATCTATATCAAATGATAACGTTTATAATTCATAGGAAAATTATGAAGTTCCATGCTGTCGGCAAAAAGCACTACATAACTGGGCTGATGAAACGCCAACTTTGTTTTGGACTCCCGAGCTCAGCTGGATGTTGATCTAATTTGCCAATGTTAGTGAAGTTTGGGTAAATTCTGACCACAGCTATGTAATTGAATATGGTAATATTTGACACGTAAATATTGAAGCATGATTTTTAGAGAGGGTTGGACTATGGGTAACTTTGAGGTAAGCTTATACAGTTAGCAACAAAAGTAGTTACCATGTTTTGCATAATTAGCAGATCACTAAGCTTAAAACTTAGCTCTAAAACTATTTGTAAAGTAATAAAAAAGTGAAATATGATAGGATTATCTTTTGAGGATTTAAAAAATACTTATAGGTAGTAAATGTATTTTTTATTGAATTTAAAGTTGTTAATTTTCAGGTACTTTTGTCGCTGCCACTTAATACCATTTGTTAATTCTCAGGTACTTTGGTCTCCACGTTATATAGGCAGGAACTACTTTTTTAGGGTTTCGTACTTCAAGAGGAAAAAACGGAACCATTTTTTTTGTTCGTGCTGAAATCCCCCCGGATACCCCCCTGCCGGAGCCGGAAGGGGAGGTTATGTCGGGCTCGAACCGACTAAAACCGCACGCCGACTGTGGGTCGTGGTGCTAGGCCGGAGGTGAGGTTGTCATCGATATATCCCTCACACCCCGGCTGACCCTGGGCCATCCCTTACGGTCTAGCCCTCCTCGGGAGGAGGGACAACAGTGTCCCCGAACCCTTATAGGATCACTTAGTTGTTCGGCTGTTTGTCTATCTGTTCGTCTGTCTATCAAGACCTTTTTCTCAGAAAAGCGTTTAGGTATCAAGTTAAAATTCATACCACATACCTAACACATTAGATCTATAACATCTTGGTATTCTGCAAGTGCAAATCAAACTTCTAAGTAAACGCAATCAAAATATATTGCGGTTTACGTAGCGTAAGTTACGAAACCCTCGGTGTACGAGTCCGACTCACTTGGCCGGCTTTTTTTTCAACGCACACCAAAAACAAAAAGCATCCTACATAAATATTGGGTTTATGTATTAACAACTAAGTCGAATTGATAGTTTGACGATAGATATAACAAAATATAAATAATAAATAAATATTCCACAACATTCTACACAACGCTATCTAGACCCATGGTAAGCTTTTATAACTTGAGTTATGGAATCTGGAATGCGGATAAACATACTTATATACATTTTTTTTTTGTAAATACATACATATTATACATAGAAACACCCAGACCAATGCAAATAGCCATATTCATGCATACAAATATCGAATCCGCGCCTCCTGCGTAGCAGTCGCGTGCATGCGCCTTTTCTCAGGTCCTTTTCCTTTCTGCCGTCTACGTAACCAGAGCTCCGTAACTAGTTACGTAGCTCTGGTTTCGTAGACGGCCGAAGGGGTCCTTTTTATTATACTAGTATTTTTCTAGTAACTCATCACCATAATATTGACTCATATATTTGCATATACCTAATATATACACACTACCAACCAGTCAATGTATACTTATTATTATTGCAATAGGGAAAGATATACAATTATACATACATAAACTATGTGCCCCAGTTACGCCCAATAGAACAAATGCCCCAGGGTTTTTGTCGTTACGATATCGTGTCTAAAGTTTCCGTATAATATCGATAATGACATCACTTCTATATACCTTCAATATACTTGTATGTTTGTAATGGTGACCCTCTTTCCGAGACTTTGTCTTTAGCTTACCATCAGGCGCGTTGAAGTCAAATTGACGTGTCCTTTTCGTGATAATTTTCTAGAGAAGAATATACCATTGTGCTGGATCGTACCTGATGCAGAGGCTGGCCATCGCAATCCAGAGAGGAAACGCAGCCAGCGTGATGCACGTTTGCGCCGGGTACAGGTCTGGGCGCACAGCGCAGATGCGGGCCAAAAATGTACAAAGTAGGTATTACTATTTGAAATAGTGGACTATTTACTATGTATACATAATCAATAAATGCAAAAATGAAATAAAATAATTTCTTTCCTTACAATTAGTATATGCCTACTTACTAAAACTAATACTTAATTTAATTTAATCAATTATAGTTTGAATTTGAATAATCGGTAACTGGGTGTATACAATACCATGGTAAATATCCCGATATTAATAAAAGTAAAGTCATTGAACATCATAATTTAAATTTACAAAGTAAATGTACTATCCAGATTGACAAATTGTAATCATAGAGTTTCATACGATGGGTTGCGGTTGCAATTAATTAACCTAATGCATTTGACTGCTGGACAAATATCTCTTCCAATGTACATCATAGCACCCATTCCCGATACCAAAATAGCGAGAAATCATGTTGTTAATGTTGTTCCTACATTTAATTCATAGTTTCACTATTTTTATCAGTGTAGAACTTGTTTCAAGCCTCTATTTATGTTAAACATTAATTTTAACGAAAATGTTCAACACAATATTAAATCTTCGCCCTCTATTTTGTGGAATCGAAAATCAACCGTTGGTGAAATGTGGGTGTTAATACAACTCTGCCTACCCCTTCGGAGATTTTCAGGTGTGTCATGTATTTATTTATATTATTTATTGTCTTATGGATGTCAAATTTATATTCAGTACGTCTAAGAATGATTAATAATTTATATGAAGTTAGGAGTCACTTTCGTGATCGCCCCGTGGTACCACCCAATAATACTATTAGTAGTGTCAAGGGTGTTATTCTACCCAATTGACACCACCGGTAGTGTTAAGGGTATAAATTAATTCCCCATGACACCACCGGTATCTTTCGTAGTTTTGAAATTGAAGGAGGTAGGATATGACGGTATTCCCGTCTCAATTGAGCAGTCCTACTGGAGAAGTACCTCCGCCCTATAGAATACCGGGACCATAATAACCTCGAGTTTATGTTCTCGGTAAGTAGGGTAACATCTGCGGTAGCCTAGTGGTATGGGTAATGGACTGCTGAGACGAGGTCTCGGGTTCGATCCCAGGTTTACCATGGCATACACCAATGACTTTTCGATGCTTTTCGAAGTTATGTGTGTATTTATCGCAGGTTTATAAGTGCCCGGTTAATGGCAATAGGCTCGCCACCTATTACATTGGGACCTAAAAAACATAAGCTGGCGAAATGTGGGTGCTAGCACCTCTGCCTACCCCTTCGGGGAATACAGGCGTGAGTTTATGTTATGTTTATGTTATGTTATGGTAAGTAGGGTAACCAGAGCTCATTGGAGAGTTTTTGTGCCATCAGTGGGAAGCCCGAAGGCTTGTCCTGCTCTGTCTTGTGCACTGATGGCACGGAAACTCTCTGTGCTTACAGGGACGGCAGCACAACTGTGACTCCCCTGGTGTTGCACACGTCGATAGGCCACGGTGACCACTTTTGATCAGGTGGACCATGTGCTTATCTGCACCTAAGAGATTGGAGAGCACGTTAAGCCGTCAGTTCCGTTTGACATACGAACATCTATGGTAGTCATTATGGGTAGTTGGAGCCCCCAAAAGTTCAACAACTGGTTTAACTGCAATGCTTCGATATCGCCTTTCAGTTGTGGATGTCAATGGCAGTCGCTTTACAGAAAATATCAAAGTCCAATTAAGTCGCAGTAAGACTAGTAAAGCGGATCCCAGACTCCAAGCTGAATGCTTCGGATGTAACTGGGATTAACGCAAAGATGAAGAAGAAGACATATAATAAAGAGTGAAATGGTGACGCACTCAGCAGCATTCTATAAGGTTTTTGTGTATATTCATCAAAAGAAATAAGTATACGTATATAATAAATATGCACATGTATAAACGTGCA
This sequence comes from Eilema sororculum, assembly GCA_914829495.1. NCBI lineage: Eukaryota > Metazoa > Arthropoda > Insecta > Lepidoptera > Erebidae > Eilema > Eilema sororculum. The sequence goes on from OU618541.1 coordinate 11,032,382, forward strand.
CATTAATGTAATTTGGAAATATTTTCTTATCAATTACGCTACCGCGGCTCCATCTTACAGTGAGTTTGGCGGTAGCTGAGTGAAAAAGGGTTTAACCACAAACCAAAGAAATGACGTCGCGTTTGTAAAGGAAGGCTGCTCAAAAAGGACAAATCAAAAGCCGTACTCAATTTTGATAGCAGCCGCTGATTGGACATTACTCGCAGATTCGTATGAGAAACACTATAAAATACCGGAGGATGTTTGTGCCTCGTCATCCAGACCCGATATATTCCTATTTTCAAAACAGCAAAAGCGTGTAGTACTAGTAGAACTCACAGTACCGTGGGAAACTAACATACCTAAAGACCACGCTATAAAAATAAACAAATATTTTGACCTGACCAACGAGTTAACCAAAATTGGCTATGTGGTTAAACTCTACGCCGTGGAAGTGGGAGCAAGGGGAATTCCAGCTAAATCCCTGTATAACTTATTTAAAGACCTCGGATTGCCAAGAGCTTCAGTAAGCTCTTTACTCAAACGAATATCTAAAACGGCGTTGATAGGATCTTACCAAATTTGGATAGGTAGAGGGGGGAACACGGCTGACGGTGGAGGTGAGCGCTGATGCATCACAAGGTGGCCACCCTAAACCTGCACCTGGGTCGCAAGTCCCAGGCGCCGTCACAGTGTTCCTCTCTGTACCACGCCATGGACCCGGCGACCGCACGGTGAATCCATGGAATGCTAAGAACCGGATCTCTTTAATCAAAGTGAATCTACCTCAAACGTCCGTTTGATCAAACTGATTTGAGTGGTTTCGTATAAACTAAGTCAAAGATATCGCAACAGGGTTACTTACATTACATCTACCTATACCGAAATTAAAGCCTTCCGAACATCGGTTTTAATTTCCACAAGGGTTAAAAGCTTTTTGTTAATTATCAAGAATATCTCTTTAGATTACAAACCAGTTTATTGACAGTAGATTTTGCAATAACTTTCAACTGAGACATGGAAATATGTCTGTTCTTAGCAAGATATAAATAATTAACTTACTGTACAACAAAAAATTTCAATTGTTTACTCAATGACTTAGACAAAAATTATACTTAAGTACAAGGTTAACTGAACCAACCAACAAAATATATATACTCGTAAGAGACTACGATTAATATAGTAAAAAATAATGTCTATATTTTTTACAAAGACTAACATAATCATAATTGGAGGCACTCACCAAATAAATTAACGAAAGATTACATAAAGTATAAAAAATTGTCAATTACGTATCATCAAGCTAACGAACACCTTGATCCAGGGATAGATAAACAAAGCTGTATTCACGGAACATCATCACTTTTTGTAACAAAAACTTTGAAAAAGATGCTAAAAGTAATTAAAACAAGCCAATCTGAACGTGGAGACGACGTGTTAATTAAGCAAGGCCCGTAATAATCAATTAAGAGGCTGTTTGGTACAATTAAAATTAGCTTTGTAATTGGCAACATTAATTAGTAGCTACCTTTTTAATGCAAAAGCTTCAATTTTCGATAATTGAACATATTTCACCGATTGAAGCCGTACGCCCAAACCATGATTTTTAGTATAATAAAATAAAATATTGATGAAAAGTTATATTTTGGATATCAATTTTAATTGGTTATTATATAAAATACCGCCACTCGCTTATATACATAATAATATTTTATCCACAGAGCTTTATAGCTGACCTGATATAAACATTCGAACTTATAAGTAAAATATGATGATGTAATAATTTTATTGGAGCTCTTTTATAAACTCATAATAATATTTTCCAAATTATGCTTGGAAAAACTGTTGAAGAACACGCTGTAAAACAACCACATCTGAAATTGCTTAAATGGATCCAAGTAAGAAATATTTTCATACAACATCGAGCACACCAGCAGTGTATACCTATGTTAAAGTTAGAGTGCGGCACCCGTTAATGTGCACATTAACTAGGTAATCTGCAGATTACCTGATACGATCAGATAAAGTGTGAAATTTTGGTTTAAAAAGCTCATTTTCGCACTTTACCTAATTAATTTGCAGATATTCGGTGGAGGTCTCTACCAGACCTCCGCGTACTCTTTTAACCTAACCTATCCGAGTCGGAACGCGCGGTGTCCACAAACTCGCTTTCGCGCGGATACAACATAATAATTATGAGTAAAACATTGATTTGAAAAGTTTTATTTAATTAATTATTAAGAAAACCAAAAACCCGACTGCAAAGTGAAAATACAACTGAAAAGCAAATAAAGTATTGAATAACACACTTGTACTTTTATGCACTTTACCGTATGCCTGGTCACAAATCTGCAGATTATATAGGTAGTCAGCAGATAACTAGTTAATGTAAGAACTCAAATCATTTTTCGCACTTTAACTGACGCGGGCAGATAATCTGCAAAATACCTAGTTAATCTGCACTCTAACTGATTTTTGCACATTAACGGTACGCTAATATGTACACCGCAAAGAGTAATGTTATAAAGAGTATATTACCTATAAAATCCAACACTGTAAGTTACTCTGTCATTACCTTTATGGCTGTAATAATTTATTGTACAGAATAAACGTTTATTATCATAAATCAGAGCTTTCACTTAGCTCTAAACCTTGATAAAGGAGATGGATATAAAATTAAATATGAAAAATACTATAATAATTTATACCCATCACGCCTGTAATCTCGCAAAAGAAATTCCCAAAGGCGTATTACCGTACACCCACATTTCGCTGATAAAAGTAATAGACCCCGATGTGATGAAAGGCGAGTTCATTCCATTTATTGGGCACAGTCCCAATTACGGGCTATAACTGAGAATTTTCCTCATTCCTCATTTTGACCTCAGGAGGTTTAGAAAACAGTATACCTATTACGCTATAGCGACGAATGACAAAACTCAATTGCACGTATTGGATTGCTGTATTTTAAATTCTATCGAATACATAGTTCGTAAGAAGATCGATAGATGACTCCACCGTCGTCTTAGGAACGGATAAATATAAAGGAAATTTTAATCACAACGGGCGTGTCTCGGTAGCCGAATTGGTCAAGGCATTCCTCCTGTGAGGGAAAAACTGCGGGTGGCTATGTATTCGATTTGTATAGTTAGCATACTTAATGCTGTAAAATTCATTTAAATTCTATATTGACAAGAAAACAAAACATCATTTGGCATCATTTTCCAACGACGACAGTGATTATCACATTTATCTATAATAGTTATACTAGTCAAATCTTACCATAGTACTGAATAACATTAGAATGAGCACACTAGAAGGTGATTGTAAAAACATTTCATATAACAAAACAATGACATGAAATAAATGTTAGATTCGCGTACGATGAAGCGAAATGATGGAACGACTGCCATTTACGTCGCTCGTATGAAAAATATTTCTACTGATCTTGTTTACATTGACACGGTAATCCGTGCCGGGTGTAGGACGGTGTTTTTACGCTTTACCGAGCAGATGTGAACCAGGGCTGCCTCTAAATTACGATGGCAATTTATAATATTACGGCCATCCGACCTGACGACGTGTGGCTCACTTAGTTCCGGAGTTTACAAATATGGGGACAGGGTGTAAAATTAAGCACTGAACACTTTTTTGGAGCCTTAAAGTTGGTTATATATTTTGTAACTGCTTAGGCATGTGTCGTTACTGCGGACGGTGAAGCGTAGTTATAAATTAAATATAATTAGCGTGTATAAGTTATAATACATAAACTTCTTTGCTGATATTATTTGGTATCAAATATGGTTATTTGATACCAAATAATATCCTATACTTATACACTGTGCGGTATGAAAGAAACTTCATCCCATACACGCTCAAGCTGTGAAATTAACTCCCTGATGTGTTTTTTCTAATAGACTACAATTAATATGGGGTTCTTCAAGAAGGGCATTCGAAGGTTTTTTCAGAGTCAGCAGCACGAGTACAACACCAGGGGTAGCCACTTTCCATCATTCGAAATACATCGGGAAAAAGAAGAACTCAAGTGGGACTTGAACCCACGTCCTTTGCCTTACAGGGGGAATACTCTTCCAATTGAACTATTAAGTCACACCTGAATAACTTCAAATTTCCCTTCTCTTTATATCCGTCTTTAAGGGCGACGGTGGAGCCATCTACCAACTTTCTTATTAACTGTTGGAACCAATGGATGATTTTGCTATAAAAATTTCATTTCATTCAAACACTTTCCATCAGTTACGCCGTATGCTTTTCTGCCACCTAGGTATAAAAAAATTGCTAAATTATGTAGATTTAAAATTGAAAATATATCAATAACAAAATTAAACCACTGCACAGACTAGTCAATCAGTCAATCAGTCAATTAGACTATTGCAGTCCACTGCTGAAAATATGGCCAATTCAAATGTGCGTGACCTAATTAATTTCATTCTAGCTCTATTTTTCCAGATCGTCGGTCAATATGACGAGACAAACTGAGTTTTCTGCCTACAAATTCACCCTAAAGTAGCTAATATTTCAGTAAACTGTAATACATTTATATAAATAGAGATTCCTATTACAAATTGTTTTACTTTAACGACTTCATTATATTTTTTATTAATATAAAAACAATCTGCGGTAGCCTAGTGATATGGGTAATGGACCGCTGAGACGAGGTCTCGGGTTCAATCCCAGGTTTACCATGGCACACACCAATGGCTTTTCGAACTTATGTGTGTATTTATAGCAGGTTTATAAGTGCCCGGTTAATGGCAATAGGCTCGCCACCTATCACATTGGGACCTAAACATAAACTGGCGAAATGTGGGTTCTAGCACCTCTGCCTACCCCTTCGGGGAATACAGGCGTGAGTTTATGTTATTTTATATGTTATAAAAACAATATATTATTACTAGGTATACATCTTATGAGAATTGATCACCAAATACGTAACAAAATTTGCTGAAAAAAAAGAATATCCAGAAACTCAGTTCTCAATACGCCGCGTTTACACAAGTGATTATTGGATAGCGTGTAATTCGAAAGCGGTCCCATTAATTCTCGAAGAAAACATTGTAACCCTAACGGTAGCAAAAATCGTATTAGGCTTCTGTATAAGTTACATCTTACCTATTTTATTTATTTGGTTTGTAGATTATTTGTTCAATAGGTACTCTCTCAAAATTATAGGATTACTTGCTTTTGCCTACGGTTCCGCCCGCGTGGATGTCGGTTCAAACATAGCCTATGTCCTTTCTCATGGTCTAATCTGCCCCTATACCAAATTTCATCGAAATCGGCTCAGTGGTTTAAACGCGAAAGCGTAACATAGAGGTAGATAGACAGACGGACAGACAGAGTTACTTTCGCAATTATAATATTAGTATGGATTCTAATTATAGGATTAGAAAGGTTGTTGCTATACAGTAACCGTGTTTTCTTAATGTATAACTGAGTACCTAGTTGCTTCAAATCTAGCAATAAAATCGAAAAATAAAAAAAAATTTGTAGAGATGTAAATTGATGTACATATTGAAAGGACGAAAGAAAGAAAAGAAAGGAAGAAAATATTTTGAGTATTATTATACTATTCAAGATTAGTAAATTATTAAGTACTAACTAGCTTTTGCCCAAGGCTCCGCCCGCGTGGATGTCGGTTATCGCGACCAAACATAGCCTATGTCCTTTCTCATGGTCAAATCTACCCCTGTACAATATTTCATCAAAATCGGTTCAGTGAATGAGGCGTGAAAGCGTAACATACAGACAGACAGACAGACAGACAGAGTTACTTTCGCATTTATAATATTTGTATGGATGTACGAAAAAACTACAGAAGTATTCTTAAAAGCCGCATTCTTACCTTTTTTTTTTATTATTACACACTAATACCAACACTTTAATATAAGCTAGTGTTAAAATGACTAAATGCCCACTTGCCGGCAATAGGCTCACCCCCTATGTGGGACCAAAAATTATAGTTGGTTAAATGTGACAGTTAATAGCCCTCTGCCTAACCCTTTGGGGATTTACACAGATTTGTATAGCAAATAATGTGCCATAAGCCAAATAAATTTCTACATTGTATCCAATAAGTACAGCCCTACGCTTATTCGGAAAAACGGAGCACGGAAATCAAAATCCTCTTATCGTACCGAAGCATAAAGCTTAAAATTGAAATTTAATAACTATACGCGCAATTGAAACGTTTTTGAAGTACCTATACTGATATTTAACACTATAATAGTGGTAAAATAACACCTATTTGTGGCTAAATAATGTAGCTTTTGGTTAGGCTTAAATCCTCAAAGCTACGTTATCAGTATTCACAAATGGAACAAATGTCAATCATTTAATTTTATGTGCGACCCCTCCAAATTGTTTTAAAAGGAGAAGAAGAAGCGAAGAGAAAAAAAAAATATCATTGCAAGAATCATGCAAGAAAAATATAGGTGCGGCATCTTTTGTATCATCTATACAAATAAATAAAATTGGAGTGTCTGTTTGTAATATTAAAATAACCGCTTTCTACTACATGCATATGAATGTATATACGGTACACATACCAAAATATATATTTTTAAATTTTTTGTCTGTCTGTCTGTCTGTCTGTCTGTTTGTTTTGGCTAATCTCTGGAACGGCTGGACCGATTTGGACGGGACTTTCACTGGCAGATAGCTTATGTAATAAGGAGTAACTTAGGCTAAAAAAAAAAATGCCAAAAACAAAAAAAAATAAACTGATTTTTTTTATTAAGTACATTCCACGCGGACGAAGTCGCGGGCACAGCTAGTATCCAATATGTATGTCTTCAATTTTCTTGTATTTTTTTTTGTGTCTGCGGTAGCCTAGTGGTATGGGTTATGGACCGCTAAGACGAGGTCTCGGGTTCGATCCCAGGTTTACCATAGCACACACCAATGACTTTTCGATGCTTTTCGAAGTTATGTGTGTATTCATCGCAGGCTTATAAGTGCCCGGTTAATGGCAATAGGCTCGCCACCTATTGCATTGGGACCTAAACATAAACTGGCGAGATGTGGGTGCTAGCACCTCTGCCTACCCCTTCGGGGAATACAGGCGTGAGTTCGTGTAATATGTATGTTTTTTGTGTAAAAAAATATGGTGACATTCACAGCAATATACATGGTAAAACGTGCCATAACTCATGTCATATAATGCTTTTTTTTTAAATATACGTGGAAATAATAAAAATATTACGTTATCATTGATTTTGTTGAACCTCTGCATACCTAGGTTGCCAAGAAAAAAACACATCCAGCGAAAAGGCCGCTCAATGTTACATTCCACTGTATACAAAATGCTAGCTACTTGTCTCTATTGTAAAACTAATGGTATAGATACAGTATTAACTATCTATCTTTCTCAAATTTTCTCATATTATTATGCTCCAATCTTTTTTTTTATCATTATATTTACATTATATATACCTAGTAAAACACAGTGAAGAATACAAATCTGACCAATAGGGTATTATGAACCAAGAATACAAAATCTGACCAATATTGGTCAAATAGAGAAAATAATTCATACATTAATAATAACCAACTAAGAAGAAAAAGGTAAAAAAATCATCGAATAGAATGTGTCTCGTGGCTATTCTAAATACGGTATACAGGTAAGCTTTTACCTAAAACCTCAAAAACTTGTTATTTATTTACAACATGCACTTTACAGCTATAGACTTTTCTAATCTACGCACTTGATTATACGCCTTGCTATGTCAATCAAGCATTCTGCGGTCCGTTGAATTATACATACAGGTAGGAACATCAGAAGTCACTCGTCAATTTTTAATGATATGAGGCGGGAGTTTACCCCTCGTTTTATGAAGAATTCAGACTGCCTAGGATATAACAACGAAATTGGAAAACTAAAACATGTTTCGTCCATAATTCTTCATGCGCCGTATGTGGTAAAATATTGGCCATTTTAAAACAAATATAAAGGAATGTACTGTTGGCAAAGGAGGTAAGTATACACCTTTTCATAGAGCTTCATATGAAAATGTGTAATACAAGTAACATTAACATAAACATAAACTCACGCCTATATTCCCCGAAGGGGTAGGCAGAGGTGCTAGCACCCACGTTTCGCCAGTTCATGTTTTAGGTCCCAATGTAATAGGTGGTGTGCCTATTGCCATTAACCGGGCACTCATAAACCTAGGATAAATACACACATAACTTCGAAAAGCACCGAAAAGTCATTGGTGTGTGCCATGGTAAACCTGAGATCGAACCCTAGACCTCTTAAAGCAGTCCATTACCTATACCACTAGGCTACCGCAGATACCGTAACATATTATAATATTATGATAGAAAGTCAAATAATAGATTTTGTTAAGGATGTACCCTTAACAAAATATGAAAATACGCAGGTCCTACATCTTTTCGCATAGATGGTGACTTGATCAAACACTGACCGTTAAAAGTAGGGACTTCACGCACCAGCCGGTGCACCGATTGATCTCATATTTCATATTTTTCATTTAAATCTCTTTGCTGTTTTTAAGTTGACCGTACTATTCACACACTGGTTATAGTGGTTTATCAATGTTATAGGTACCTAAGTGATTTTATATGAAAGAATGTATACACAGTCCATCAAAAACAAGCGTAAAAAATATACCTATTGCTCTAGTTTATATATGAAGTCCATGAATTCCATTAAGTCTGTATTGATATACCTACAATAAAATGTAATTAACAGAAATCTACTTGTTTAAGTAATCTCCTAATCCCAAATCGCGTAATAAAACTCTCTTTGACGTAGCCTTTTAGGTCTTATTCAGATACCAAGGTTCAGACTCAAAGTAAAAGGATAATATTGACAAGCACTTAACAATATTGAACACATCTAAGCAATAAACATAGACAGCAATAAAATTAGAAAAAGTTTATTGTAAATGCAAGACATGAATTTTATTTAATGATTTACAACGAATAAACACTCACACCCTTCGTAATCCTCTACTGTCAACTCAACTCAATATGCTGTTTCTGTGATAGGACCTGAGCTGCGTCATGCGTATGCATGCGGGCGCCTATTTTGTGTGAATAATATTGAGCTAATTTCACAGAGCTGAGACAATTCGCACAAAATCGACCAAAAAAATACTACGAAATGCGCGACGCGCCGCGCAAATGTGTGTGTTGTGTTTTGGCATCAAAAGCTTCAAAAGCAACAATGAATCTTCTGGACCTACTTGTGCATTAGCTTCTCACATAATTTCATAACCGTACAATCAGTTACGTAGACATGCAAATTATAATGTCCGATCATGTCTTTCATAGACAAAAAGTTTTAGCTGGAGGGGTCAGGGCGAACACTAGTAATTTCCATTACTATTTTTTTAATATTGCTATCTAGAAAATTACTGGTTAACTAATTCGAAATGTGTGTGTGTTTGAAATATTATTTTTGAAGTTAATACTGTAAATACTTTCCTAAATCGATTAATTTCATAACTTTCAAAGCACGTCCAATTGATTGAAAACAATAGTATCTAATACTAGCTTTTGCCCGCGGCTCTGCCCGCGTGGATGTCGGTTATCGGGACCAAACATAGCCTATGTGCTTTCTCAAGGTCTAATCTACCCCTATACCAAATTTCATCAAAATCGGTTCAGTGGTTGAGGCGTGAAAGCGTAACATACAGACAGACAGACAGACAGACAGACAGACAGAGTTACTTTCGCATTTATAATATTAAGTATGGATTCTAATATTATTCCATGAAATACTATAGATGCTATTATAAAGCCAAAGGAAGTATAGCTAGCTTAACTAGCTTGGTATACAGCTAGCATGCGAATAAACACACTTAGATACATATTCTATATAGAAACACATAGACCACTACAAATAGACTATATTCATACATACAAATATTTGCATTGAGCAGGAATCAAACCCTCGCCCACTACGTAGCAATCGAAGTTTCTCTATAGAATATAAAGTAATTAAGTGTAATTTTGTGAATTTTTATGATTGATATCATAGTACAAAATGCTATATATCTAATATTAATGAAAGTATTTTAGAACTAGCTTTTACTCTTTAAAAATATTGTATAAGCAATACGACTTTTAGAAAAAGTATTTGCGAAAAGTGAGGTAAATTTTACAGCACAAAATTCGAGAGAATTTCAAATAAGGTAAACGAAGAGCTGAGCAAGCCCAACGGTAATAAAAAGGGCTTTGCTTTTAAGAAATACTCGTCGTGATTGTCGAAGGTGGGCACTGTGCCCAATCAACGGCTATAAGATATCCGCATTGGGACCAATACGACCAATACTGTGAAATGAGTGTGTACTTAGAAATCGGAGATCACGGACGTGATATCTTTTTGAAAACTTTTACGGATGAAAGAATATATTTAAACGTTATAGGTATGTACTCAGATATCTTCCTGTCAGATACAATTTTAAGAGATATAGATATTGCCCTTAAAGACGGATATAAAGAGAAGGGAAATTTGAAGTGATTCAGGTGTGGCTCAATAGCTTAGTTGGAAGAGCATTCCCCCTGTAAGGGAAAGGTCGTGGGTTCAAGTCCCACTTGAGCGCATCTTTTTCCAGACGTATTTCGAGATATGATGGAATTATTTTGATATTTGGTCCTTGTACACACGTAACTCTAGTTTGGTGTTTCTGCCATTTCTTTTATTTATATAGATTTTATAAGAGGAGGTTCTCAGTAAAGTATGTTTTTTTATGTTTGATCTGCGATCTTACTATAACAAGTTAATCAGGTTTGATAATAGTTTTGGAACGATGATTATGACTTCCTGAGAAGTGATAGGCTATGAGGTAATTGAACATATTTGAGTAATACAGTAATACTGAAGAATACGTAAAAACGTAATATATGTCTTGTAAGGATGTCTAACATATGTATAAGCCTATTCCCAACAATAAGAATCACGAGACCATGCCCGTCAAGTTTCAAGTTAAGCGAAGGCCCTTCTTATCCCTAAGGCTAAGCCCTGTGACAAGGGTATGTACTAAATATCACGTTTCATCGTTCAGGGGTTTGGACTAGGCGTTGATTAATGAACCGTTGTTGGCTTTAATTAAGAAAAAAGTACGACCTACTAGCTAGAATTTTCATAAACAAGGAAAATGAGGAATAATTTTAAATTAAATTACGATAATGCTATTGGGAAAAGTGTGAAATTTAAGATATAAGAAATTTCGCTTTCTGAACTATTTTCTGAATATTTTTTTAATATCGATAATATCGTAATACAAACTAGAGTTTTTTGCAGAATTTAAACATTAGAATCCACTGATCAGTACATTTTGTCTATACTCTGTCCATTTCTTTATTTTCTCTTTGACAGATGGAAATAGTGATTGCACAAAAATTCTAAATATCGATTAAGTTTAAAAACCTCGATTTATAAAATCATAAATCGATAATAGCAAATGATTTCATGATTTCATGTAGAATTTTAGCAGTAGATATTTCGTGTGTGTACATTTTATAAATTTATCATAGACCAATTGTGGGCCATAACCCACACGCTAATCTCCAAAATATATACCTAATTCACATTATGGAATATTATCTTTGGTATATTTCGAACTATCGATTTAAAAGACAACATTCGATAAATTCTTTCATAGTGCCCGCGTACAAACAATCGGTTTTAAGTTGATTAAATGTTTATAAAAAATGTAGAATAATGCATAATCGATAGGATTCAAGTTAATATAATAAAAACACAGTCAATCGACTAACTACATCCCTAAAATTTATTTCCGTCCGACGTGACCATGTCAATGAATTGTGACGTATTGGCGCCTAATTTTTGTTCGGAGTTTTAGGTGTTGACGCTAGAACAAAGTTATATCGACCATTGTGTGTGAGCTGTCAAAAAGAAAATAAACAAATGGACAGAGTATAGGTAAGTATACATATACTATCAATTTATATAATTACAAGATATAAAATCCGTACAAAAAATATATACCTAAATACCTTAATAACGTTCTAATTTACTAGTAGTAATATAGGTTCTATAATCCTTCTCTTCCTTTTGATGCGGCTTACACTGCTTTGTTTGGGTGTGCATGCCGTTTACCTTCCTAACTCCAGAGAGGAAAACCCTAGAAACACTGATATTGTTAATCAGATTTCTTCAGAAAACTCTAACTGTATACATTTTTAAAGTACTTAACGAATAGGTAACTAATATTAATTTGTAACTCGTCGGAACGTACTCGTACATTATAAACATATTTACTCATAGCGCCGCAAAAGTTGTTATACCGCAGTTTTAACAAACTAAGTTTTATTCTCAAAGAACATAAATGAAGCACGAAATAAAGTATGGATGAAAATATTAAAAATGTAACTTTGTATTCAGTTATTGTTATTGCTCTATTTCATTTTCCTCGTTACTGGAAAACTAAAGTTGGGTCGTTATTATGACGTCACAAATTGTTTACTACGGACTCGTAACTAGCTTACTTTGCTAAGGAAACTTGCTCTATTGAAATGTTCAGCGATAAACTGTATAAGAACTTAATTTTGTTCAATAAGATCGCCGAATTGTACCCTCTCCGAAGCGAAGAGGGTACAATTCGACAGCACCAATCTTCGAGACTGTCAGAATCTACTGTTAAAATTGCCTCAGAAAAGCTAGCGATTTTATTTTTAAGGCTACAAGCTTTGATTTGTAAAACAAATTCAAATGAAAATCTTTTCCTCTGTTAAAATCCCTAGCCTCTGCACTATACCTAAAACAGTCTTAATATTTTATTGGTAATACACTTGTGGACACATCTATTGGCTTGCCTTATACCTATAGATATCAACTAATATACTGCTATCCATGTAAATACGTAGAGGCTAGTATCAGTCGCATCAAGTTAAATTCATCCAGGTAACCAATCCACTTGGGAGAAGGCTAATACACTTTCGAGTTTTCCCTTGAGTGAATTCCTGACGTGATGTTTATTCCTATTTTATTTTTTCCGGATTTCGTATGAATTCCGACATCCGCAGTATCTTTATTTATAGAACGTTAAAAATGTTGTACTTTTTTTAAATATCTGTTTACAAATGCGATAATTCAGATATTATACAGTCAATATGAAAACAAATTATGTTTAACCGACTTCAAAAAAAGGAGGAGGTTCTCAATTCATCTGTGTGTTTTTATAGTTTTTATAGTTTACTAGCTGTTACCCGTGTTAGTATGATGTGCTATTCGAGACCATAAGTTACTTTATTATTAATTTTCAGTCAGATTCGTGTAGCACTTAGATCGTGTCGAATACATCAGGCAAAATGGAATCTTTCTAGCAGGACCATCTAACCCACGATCTTTACCGGGGGAATGCCTTAACCAACTAGGCCACCGAGACACGTTCGAAGTGATTCAAATTTCCCTTGTATGTTTATCCGTCTTTAAGGCGACGGTCATCTACCGATGTTCTTATATACTATCGGAACCAATGAATAATATTACAATCATTTCGAAACATTGATTTTTGAGTACAAACAAAACAAACTGAACGTGATATTGCGTAATAAACTTCTGATAATGGCAGGGGAGGCTTGGTCGTAAGAGAGACGAGAGAGGTTGAAAATTTACAATTAAACTAGCCAGAAGTAAGGACAAGTGTCTGCATTGTTTTTACTTCTAGCTCAAATTAGCACTTTACATTAAATTTTATATCGAAGACATTAAGAGACGAGCTCGAAAAGAATAACTTACATAATAAATTGCATGTTTAAACATGGTAACATGGACCTTACAAGGCACCTCTTCTCTTCTCTTCCTTGTTATTTTATAGTTGCCACCTCTGACTTCGTTCCCATCCCATTCTCGTAAAAGATGTCATCCTATTCCAGATATAAAATGTAGCCTATGTGCAATTCGAGACTAAAATCCCATATAACATAACATAAACTCACGCCTGTATTCCCCGAAGGGATAGGCAGAGGTGCTAGCACCCACATTTCGTCAGTTTATGTTTAGGTCCCAATGTAATAGGTGGCGAGCCTATTGCCATTAACCGGGCACTTATTAACCTATGATAAATACACACAATAACTTCGAAAAGCATCGAAAAGTCATTGGTGTGTGCCATGGCAAACCTGGGATCGAACCCGAGACCTCGTCTCAGCAGTCCATTACACATACCACTAGGCTACCGCAGAAAATCCCAACACCAAATTTAAGCCAGATCCATATAGCCGTTTTAGTGTTATCAAGGCTCAATTAATATCCGATAGTCGTATCAAATGGATGTATAGACTAAACACACATATCCCTTAAATCAAGAAATATCTTTGATATTTTCACTCAAGCAGAAATCCTTTACATGTACAGTTGACCGTTTATTCGAATCCTTCGTTAGTTTTCCGGAGCCACTACACCTGAACTGAAGTGTTCTCAATGAACGACCTCGTATTTGTAATATAATATTTTGTGGGCCGAGTATTACCGATGCGAATATAAGATTTTGTTGAAAGGTCCCAAACCACAATGGATAGGTCTGTAATACTCCATTTTTAGATTTTAAACGTATGTATTTATTTATTATAACTATAATATAATGTTTGTATTTATACATAAGTGCTATTGATTAACTTGGATGAAAATTGGTGCTGAGGTAGATCATTACCTGAATTAACATATAAAATATCTACTTTTTATTTCAAGAACATTTTCCTGTGGGAAACAGGAACGCAAGCATTTTCTAGTTTTTAATAATATTGGCTGAAGCGACATGAAATTCTGATTACTGGGATATCAAGTAGCCTATGTATTAACCCAATCTATCAAATAATCAATCTTAGTAGCCAGGATTCGTACCCAACTCCTTTCAATCGTAAGGCTATCACCTTGCTCACTAAGCCACCGTTGCTGTTCGAATAAATTAAATTTCTTCAATTTTATTTATTTGTATAATATCCATACAGATTTGCAGCTCCCCATCCCAAATTGTTGTATCCAGTCGTTTTCAGTTACGACGATTCCCCTAATAGATAAATTAAGATTAAATATAGCATAAAGAAAGCGATAAATGTCCACAAGTAGACATTTACCTTTATGGGCTTTTAAGACTAAGGGCTCTGAATCAAGATTGATAACGTGAGCTCGGCATAGCTTTTAATAGCCTTTAATAGCAGGTACTTACAAAAGTTCTAGTATAAATAGACTGTGGTAATGAAAAAGACCAATTTGAAGATAAACAAATTCAAAACAGTATTTTGACTAAGACGATAGTCGCTATGTAATTTCTTGCCATGTTCGCGGCACCTACATAATATTATTTTTGTAAAATTTTCGGGAACATTTATAAGTAGCTGTAACCGATTATTTCAAAATAGTTTAGATAGTTTAAAGTACTGGTTGCAATACGAACATCTATGGCAGTCGTTACAGGTAGTTGGAGCCCTAAAAAGGCTTCGTAATCGCCTTTGGGTTGTGGAGGTCATATGACAGTCGCTTTAGAGAAATATCGAATTTCAGCCAAATCCGCAGTTAGACTGGTAAAGCGGACTCCACACTCCAAGCTGAGAACATTTCGGATGCGCCTGGTATAACGCTAAGATGAAAAGAGATGAAGAGAGAGTTTAGATAGTTATAAGTATATAAAAAGTTATTTTTCCTTATCAATATTATTTTAACATGCAAGGGTTCAACAGTTGGAGACCCTTGTTTCTTTCTATGTACGAAACATGCCTTTGAAAACACAAGCAACATTGATATCTTTAATTTTATAACAATGCGGGATATTTTTGGTAGGTACCTTTATACCTTTCTGAGTTTTATCTTAATACAGTGCGGGTGATTTCCTTTTCCTTTTTGATATGCCTCTTTTTATTTTGTGTAGTATTTTTATAACAAAGTTGCGAAAATCTAGCTATCGTTGTTCTTGTATTTTATGAAGAAACTTTGCGTGCAAACCCACCATATATATTTTAGATAGAAAAGTTTGCTAAAAGCTTTGACTGGTACGTTTAATTATGTTAAGGGTGAAATTGCAAAATTCGTCTTTAAGAAAAAATATTATTACAGTCTTTAAGGATGTCGGAAAATAATGATTTCAAGAAAATGTCAATAACTGTACCTATATCTCATAATGAAATGTAAAGAAAATACACCACATTTTTAAACCAATAACTTGCTTAGGTTATTTCAGGCTTAGGTGGTGCTGTGGCATTGTAGAGTATTCTAATTAAATATCGTCGTTTAGGATTCCATTATCAATTTATTTATATCATTTTTAAAAGTTAAAATGGGAAAGCCATTTTCTTAGTTCATTCAACAACCTCAAAAGCTAAGCATCATAACTACAATATTATACAAGATACAAACACTTATTCAATTCATCCTTAAAAAGTTTAGTATAAGGATAAAATTAATCACATAACTTTGGCCTCAGCGAGCGGTGAGATATTGCAATAGTTCTAATCCTTTCTTTGTCTTTAGGAAATCCGCCACAGACACTACTCGGGAAAATTACACAATATTTTCATCCGCGTGCAACTATGGCTGAGTTCTCCTGTTTCATTAATACAAGAGAAAATCATCGCCAATCTCTGAAATAGTTTTTTTTGCCAACTATGTTGGACATCATATGAACTTTCGGGAGTTTCACATAGAAATCAGTTTTATACAGAAAATCGGTATAATTATGTCATAGTTAACCTTGATAACAAAACTAAGAAAGTTTAGAAATTACAAAGGAGTTCATGAATGCCTTCATTGCATCTGCTTCGAACCAAGTTATGAACAACGTAGGAAGTTAGATATACAACTACGTATTTTGTACGCTGCTGCAGAATGATGCATGCTCCTAAAACTTCTCTGCGAGAAAACTAATTTAAAGTTTGAAGGCCAGTGTTATTTATTTACACGCGAACTACTGTCCCTCTAGTTAATTTTCATAAAGATTTTTTTATCGTTTTATGTTCGGAAACGTTTTCGTTTATTGAGTTTGAGTATTCAACATTTTTTGGTAAGTAAATGTATTAAAAATATAAACAACACAACTAGTTTAAAAATTTAATATTTGTATAATTCTTTTAGGAGTGATCTGATCAGTTACCTACTAAAAAAATGGAAACTAATTATCGTCTTCGTCTTCGTAGTATTGTGCCCAGTTGAATTTCCCATTTTCATCTCCGAACCAACTACTCAACTCCAATTACCCGTACAGATCTCACAGATGTCCTTATGGCATCTGGTACCGACCACAGCTTAACATGCCCTACGAGTCACGGAGTCTCAATGTGTTAAGAATGGTCATCAATCCTAACACTGGTCTGACTATATTGTTTAACATTGCGATGTGTTAACCTACCCAGTTACCACTTAACCACAAGCTCCACAGATGGAGTACACATTGTAGTCTAATATCAATGTATATTAAGCATTCGCAAATATTAAACTAGCAAGTACATATGTTGGTTGCAAAACTAGCAAGTAGGAGCCAGTAGGAAGCGTATCAACTGTAAGACAAACAGAACACAAGTAATTAGTGCAAGTGATCTACCGCAACTTCGCACGGTGTAGATACGTTTATAGTTACAGAATGATTAAAAAACTGCTACTGCGTACTTTTAACTCTAACAACGAACAATATATTTTTACGCTTATTTTTTTTCGACTATTCTTCTAACTGAGTGGGTGGATTATAACAAGATGATACTTAGGTATAACGAATTATTCAAGCTACTTTGATTTTGGTAAATAAAAGAGTTCAGGGGCTCGATTCACTATCGCCACGTATCACGTATTTGTGAGTTTGTGAGTTTCGTTTCGATAACCTGGTATTCTGTACGATCTGTCAAAGCATAAGTTTACAGATACTTAGGTTTTTATCATTTTGACAACTGACGTCACCCATACAAATGGCTCAAACGTCATAATATACTAACAACACGTATCGCATACTTGTGATTATGGAAATCGATAACTTAATAACCTGGTATTCAGTAACATCTGTCAAAGTCAAAATTATGGTTTAGGCGTTAAATCATGGTTCTGAACTCGATGACAATGTTCTGCTCGATTTGTATACGTAGATACGTTCACAAAAATTATAAAAGTTTAAATGTTTTTTATCATAGGAAAATCATTCGGTAAGTATTTATTTACATTTGAATTACAATGATTGCTAAAATTTGTCGTTGAATAAATCCATACTAATATTATAAATTAATGCGAAAGTAACTCTGTCTGTCTGTCTGTCTGTATGTTAGCTTTCACGCCTAAACCACTGAACCGATTTTGATGAAATTTGGTATGAGGGTAGATTAAACCTTGAGAAAGGACATAGGCTATGTTTGGTCGCGATAACCGACATCCACGCGGGCGGAGCCGCGAGCAAAAGCTAGTTCACGATAAATATTATACGATAATCTTCATTGCGCTATCCAGACCTAAAGAAAACAGGGATTAACTAACTTGTGTTTCGTGATTTAGAATGCGGATAAACATAGTATTTAACTTTTTCTCATAAATCAATTCCACCTTTTTTTTTAGCCTGCGAAAAGCCCCTAGAGCCGCCACTAGGACCCGCCTCGGCGTGTCCCACGCCGGGCACTCGGTCAGCGTGTGCAGCTCTGTGTCCTCGCTCGCATCACAGTGATGGCACTCGGACGTTGGCTCCTTCCGGATCCGACACAGGTAACTCCCGAAACACCCGTGTCCGGTAATCACCTGCGTCAGCCGGTACGAGAGGCTGCCGTGTGGCCTCTCTAGCCACTCCTCCATGATGGGTCTTACCGCCGCTATTACGGCGTGCCCTGCGCTTGGTCGCCCAAGTCGTAGCTCCCATTCCGCTACCATGTCCCTGTGGAGCTGAGACCTCACGGCCCGAATTTCTTCGGGCTCGGGTTCCCGTCCCTGCTCCCGCGCCTCCTTACGATACCGATATAGCATCGAAAGGGCTCTCGCATCCAGGTTCCACGGTAGGGATCCGGCAAGGAGACTCGCCGCCTCGAAGGATATCGTGCGGTACCCCCTAATGGCCCTGCTGGCCATTGCACGCTGCGGTCCACGCAGCAGACGCGCATTGTGGACCGTCAGGGTGTCCGCCCATATTGGGCACCCATATAGGGCCATGGACCGCACGACTCCCGCGTAGTCTCCTGCAGGAGTCATCCGGCCCCCCGGAAGGGGTTATGTGGGACTCGAACCGACTAAAACCGCACGCCGACTGAGGGTCGTGGTGCTAGGCCGGAGGTGAGGTGGTCATCGACATATCCCTCGCACCACGGCTGACCCAGGTCCCCGACTCGCCCCCGGAATGGGGAGGCGCGCTTTTTAGCGCGCCGCCGCCGTAAATCAATACCACCATGTATGTACAGTGAGCATGCAAGGTGCACAAAATGGTCATAATATCAAGGTATAGCTCGGGCCATATATCTTGGACCTATTTTTTTATATAAAGGACACGTCAATTTCACTTCACCTCGCCTGATGGTAAGTTAAAAGCAAAGTCTCGGAAAGGGGGTCACCATCGTAAACATGTACCATGTTAACAGTGGCGGCACTCAGCTTGACGGCCTTGTCAGATGTCTTTTCACGCCCCGCTTAAAGGCCCCGGGACTGTAGGATCCTGAGAAGGAAAGGAGAGGGTGGGACTGATTAGAAGAGCTCATCAGAATATTCACCGTGGTGGAGACGGTAGAATACTGCCAAAGACGCAACATCTCTACGCATCTGCAAAAGCTCGAGGAAGTTCGTGACCTCAGGATTCCCAATGATGCGGACCGCACGTTGCAGCGACCTGTCGAGAGCATCTAGTAAGTACTTTGCGTAGCCATCCCAGAGATGCGAGCAGTATTCCACGTAGGAACGAATTTGAGTCTTGAATGAAGACGCCGCTGCTGCGAGATCCGAGGTTACGCTAGGCTGTTTTGATGCCTTTTTTCCGCGATTTCACACTGCTTGGCCGCAGGATGTGCGTGATAACTCCCGTGTAAGGTGCTGTCGTTTGCATAGCAATTAATGCTACCGTTAGAAAGCATGTCATTGATATGCAGAAGAAAGAGAGTGGGCGATAAGACGGAACCCTGCGGCGCGCCAGCATTCACCTGCAAGAACTCCGAAGCTCGTCCATCACAAAAGACGCTAATACGGTGCTCCTGCAGGACGCTTGCAACCCAGTTGCACGATCTGGGATGCAGGCCAAAGGTTGGTAGCTTGGAAAGCAGCGATGTGTGCCATACCCTATCGAACCCTAAGCTGTGGCGATGTCAATACTAATTGCCAGTGACTCAAATCGTGAGATATAAAAGGCCCTGGGGCGTGCGGATTATTTTGTAATAATATATACTTGTCTTAGTGAACAAGCTCGTCTAACGCAGCAGCACCCCGTGCTATCGTCAAAATTCATCCAAGAAACGTGTACTGTGTGTATAGAGCACATTTTAGGTCCCAGATATATGTCTCAAGCAATAATGAGATCATTTTGAGTACTTCGCTACTCAATGTCGATCTGTGCGCATCGCACTGGCATCCCTGGGCCGCTTTTCTGCTATGGTGACAGGCGGCTACCATTGTCACACACCAAGTCTACGGTCCTGCAGGACAGAGGTCATTGAGCTACCTCCTATGTTACGCCGTGCGCCGCCTGAGTCCTCAGTCGCATCACAGTGATAGCACTAAGTCGGCTCCTTCTGTACCAGAACCAGGTGATCCCCCAAACGTCGTTTTGCGGAGATCACCTGTGTCATCAGTACGTCAAACATAATCTTTTTACATGGAGTGCTCGCATGATAAGTCTGCGCGCGAATGTTTATAGTGAAATGAGAACAATTTTCAAATTTTAAAGACAGGTGTTTTTTGGGTATATTAATAGTTAGAGATGTTTAAAAAAAAGCCAAAAACGAACAATATTTAAAGTAAAAGTTTTATATTCCCGTCTTTTTTCATTAAAAGTATCAAGTAAAGAACTTTTCAATTTTTTTTTCAAGAACAAAATTTGAGCTTCGCCATTCGATATTTAAAATTAATGACTATTATACTCACACGAAGACAAGGCTGAATAGCAAAGCAACCTCTTTGGTCTTTGGACTGAATGCATGATGTCTATTGCCAGTATGAAGGTTAGATGTACGCGAACTTTTTTAAAGAAAGAAGTGTTTTTTTGTAATTACTTACAGCCCTAGGGCTTTTCTAGCTACATTATTACCCTAGAGCGCTAATAAATCACCTACAAGCCCGATTTGGAGGTAATAAGAACCTACTTATCGAACATGAGAGATGTAAAAATATTATAGAGATCTGGTTCTTAGCATTCCATGAATTCACCGTGCGGTCGCCGGGTCCATGGCGTGGTACAGAGAGGAACACTGTGACGGCGCCTGGGACTTGCGACCCAGGTGTAGGTTTAGGGTGGCCACCTTGTGATGCATCAGCGCTCACCTCCACCGTCAGTCGTGTTCCCCCCTCTACCTATCCAAATTTGGTAAGATCCTATCAACGCCGTTTTAGATATTCGTTTGAGTATAGAGCTTACTGAAGCTCTTGGCAATCCGAGGTCTTTAAATAAGTTATACAGGGATTTAGCTGGAATTCCCCTTGCTCCTACTTCCACGGCGTAGAGTTTAACCACATAGCCATTTTTAGTTAACTCGTTTAAACCATATTTTATTAACCATATTTAAAAAACCCTACTTATGCTGAAAATATCGAAACAACTTTGATAGCAGGTCGTACCCATTTGCAAACCATAAACTGGAAACCTAGAGGACAGTTTCATGCCCCTACTGCGTACGACGCAGCAGACGATGGCTACCAGGGCCATTAGGTACTGCCCGATAACCTTCGTCGTGGCAAGTCTTCTGGCCGGATCGCCACCGTGGATCCTACAATCTAGGGCCCTTTCAGTGCTATATCGGTTCCGAAAGGAGGCGCGGATGCGGGGATACGATCCCGAGCCTGAATATATTCGGGCCGAGAAATCCCGGCCTCACATGGATATGGTGGCGGAGTGGGAGCGACGACTTAAGTAAGCTGTCGTAGCGGCCATACCAATCATGGGGGGAGAGACTAGAGAGGCCACATGGCAGCCCCTCGTATCGACTGATGCAAATTATCACTGGGCACGGGTGCTTCGGGTGGGATCTGCGTCTGATCGTTGAGGAGCCATCGTCCGGGTGCTATCACTGCGACACAAGCGAGGACTCAGGGCTGCACACGCTCCCCGAGTATCCGGCGTGGGAAACGCCGAGACCGGAGCTGGTGGCGACCTTGGGAGTGAGAGTTTTCACGCTCGCCACCTTACTCGCGGCAATGTTCCGCTGCACGGATGCATGAAAGGCCGGCGCCTCCTGGGAGCAAGTAATGCTCGAGAAGGACACGGTGGAAAGGAGTGGCAGCGTGACCGAGATAGACTCGCAAACCGCGCTACCCGTGGGCGCAGGCAATATGGACGTCGGATGCACAAAATTGACCTCCGAGGCCCGCGCTTATGGGGGCATAAGCGCGGGCCTGGGGTGACAGGTGGAGCTGCTTGTCACAAATGAGGCTCATCAAAAATGAGGGCTGTACATTGTACTAATACTAGTTTTACAATTATGGTCTTAATAGCTAAGTCATGTAAGTAAGTACAGTAAGCTTCAGAGAAAAGGAACCCCCCTTGACAATAAAACCATTACCAAGGGGGGTTCCTTTTCTCTGAAGCTTACTGTACTATAATAATGTCTACATTAGAAGTAGCATATTATAAATGTGCCATAGAATAGTTTTTATTGGTAAAATAGAATTTAAATTAATAATCTTACTTTATTTACATTTTGCGACCTACCTGATCTAGGTTTTTATAAAGAAGTTCTTGAGAAAACCCTGGGTCAGCCGAGGTGCAAGGGCTATCGATGACAACCTCACCTTCGGCCTAGCACTGTGACCCACAGACGCACGGCGTGTGATTTTAGTCAGTTTGAATCCGACATAACCTCCCCCTCCGGCTCTGGCGGTTTTCGTGGGGATTTCCGCACGAAAAAAAAGAAGAAAAAAAGACATTCAAATGTGCTCTGTAAGTGCTTGAACTGAATAAAGGAAATTCATTCTTTGGTTCTTCTTTTTTTTATTATGTTCCATGACGGGCCTAACACGCACCATCTGCGTAACTGTCGAACGATATACCCAGCGAGCGCTATGCCGCACAGACCACCAAGCATACAATACTCTTTGATAATATTGTAGGTACAGTTAAAAACTTGGTTAAAAATAATTTAGATTTTAAATTTAGACCCACGTTCCGCCAGATGTGCACCGAACCCAAGGAGTATTTTATTGAGAAGGAAAAATAGATTCATTGTTTCATTTTGTTTAAAACCTTTGGACCTCCATTCATATATTGAAATTATACCGCTTTGTATTAGAACCAAAATTTCAAGATTATTCAGTTGAAATATTACAGGGATACCAGATCAATCGTAGCCATAGAGTATATTGAATAAATAAAGAGAATCGTAGCAGCGCCACCCTCAATCAACACGAGTTTCTTGACTGAATTACATATTACATTATATATAATATATATATTGTAGAAAAAGCCGAACAAATAGTACAACCAAAATTTGTTTCGAGGATTACTAATATGTACAACAATAGGAATATTTATTAAAAGTTTTTAATGAATGTTCAGAACGTTGGAAAATTGATTATCATAGGTACCATAGACCACAAAACAACTTCGTTTTTTTTAGGTTTTTTAAGGTTTTCTTATTTCTTCTTGGATATTATCACTATTCGATCAGTTAGTATTATAATGTTGCCATTTTAGCAGCCT
Organism: Eilema sororculum; assembly: GCA_914829495.1. Taxonomy (NCBI): domain Eukaryota; kingdom Metazoa; phylum Arthropoda; class Insecta; order Lepidoptera; family Erebidae; genus Eilema; species Eilema sororculum. The sequence continues at coordinate 11,056,162 of OU618541.1, forward strand.
GCTGTGTATAGCTGTATAACTTATTTCTTAGGTCTGTAGGGAATCAGCGCGCGGGCCCCGCAAACACGTCTGCGCGCGGCGAACAATTTCCATCAATGCGACACCCCGCAGAAGCCGCCGCCTTTTACGTGTGTGTCAGTTATATACCCACGACACAAGCGCCACACGGCAGAATTTGTAACTTATTGTATATAATAGCTTTAAGGATTTCTTATGTAAATAAATAACCTCTCCTGATTGGTGTAGCATAGTTTATAAGCTCGATGAAATAATGTCGGGTTAACGACAAATTTGGCAATATAACTAGCCCCATTTTCTGAAATAAACACAGTTCCTCTTCGCTCTGTCTTTTCTTCCTTGGCTACGGTAACCCTCCGGTCCAAGTAGTCAGAGCACCCTAGCGACGGTACAAAGGTTCAGCAGTGAACCTGGCCGGTCTAGGGGCATCAGCCAGCTGGCACAGATATTAGGGCAGTACCTACCTCACGGGTCAGTGACCCCACTAACAGCTGACCCCAAATCAGCTGGGCTAAAACTCGGTCAGTAGTCAGCTGAGCCATAGTCCGGTTAGGCGGAGGCCATAGACCGACATTGGTGACCCCTGACGAACCCGAACAGCTGATACCGACGTACCTACGGTATCATACGCTCTTTTGCACGCACGCATCAGCTGATTGCAATACCGAGTGCAACAATCTACGTACATCATGTCTACAGAAGAAATCACACCTAGTAGTAACACACCTGACAACAACAGCAACGTCGCTATGATATCACTACCGGCGCGCCTACCACCTTTCTGGCGGCAAAACCCGCGATTATGGTTTGCTCAATTCGAAGCGGCCATCGCGGCGAGCAAAATAGGGGAAGAGCAGAAATTCAATCTAGTAATGCCACTACTGGGTTGCAACGACTTAGAACAGATTGCAGACATAATTCTCAACCCACCTGCTACCGGCAAGTACACCGTGCTAAAAGAAAGACTCATATCAACGTATCAGGAATCTGATCATCGCCAGCTGCAAAAATTACTTAGTGGTCTTGAACTAGGCGATTCGAAACCGAGTCAACTACTACGTAAAATGCGAGAACTAAGTGGAAAATTACTAACAGATGAAGCACTACGCGTCATATGGCTGAACCATTTACCGACTCAAATACGCGGCATATTATCAGTAAATACAGAATCATCACTTGAAACCCTAGCCGCCATGGCTGATAAAATGATAGAACATTTCGAACCCATCACAGCCGCAGCCATAACTACATCGATACCCGTGTCAAACCCATCACAAAGACAAAACGAAACAATTGCTACATCTACGGTTGAAAAACTACAGCTCGACTTAATTACGAAACAAATAGAGAAATTATCCCTCGAAGTAGCAGACCTACGTTCGAATCAATTTCGACCGACGACGCGAAGCGCCTACCGCCAACCACGCGGCAACGAGCGCTTTGACGACAGACGAAGCTATCGGGCGCGTTCACGTTCGCGCACGCGTCGGCAGCCGGGCGACCCAGACTGGCTATGTTATTATCATCTACGATTTGGCAATAATGCTCGTAAATGTGCAGAGCCATGTGCCAAAAGTAATTCCAATACGAAACCGAACACAAATAAGCAACAGGAAAACTAAATAATACATCGACAGTGGCGGGTGTCGATGGTAATCAAAGCCACCGCCTATGTATAATAGACAGAAACAATAAAGAAAAATTCCTCATCGACACTGGAGCTGATATTTCAGTGTTAGCTGCAAGAAACAAAAAGTATTCACAGTCTACTGAAAGCAATTACAAATTATTTGCTGCAAACGGAACCCACATTCGTACCTATGGCGAGCGCACACTTGAACTCAACTTAGGTTTACGTAGAAGCTACAAGTGGACATTCACTGTTGCCGATGTCAAGACTTCAATATTAGGCGCAGATTTCCTAGCAAAACACAAGCTATTAGTTGACTTGCATCAGAAGAAACTCATCGATAGTGTCACAGATCTCACCGTGAACACTATTAGCATACAGAATACAGAAGAATCAGTCTACATTATCAACCAAAATCACGCATATCACGACATTCTGAAGCAATTCCCAGACATTTTACGACCCATGACAATCAAATCAACAGTAAAACACAACGTCACTCACCGTATAGAAACAAAAGGACCGCCCATATACTCCCGACCACGCCCACTTCCACCAGATAAGTACAAAGCTGCCAAGTTAGAATTCGCAAAACTAATGGAAATGGGCATCTGCGAACCAGCTAACAGTCCATGGGCCAGTCCACTGCACGTGGTAAAGAAAAAAGATGGTTCTTTACGTGTATGTGGTGACTACAAAAGACTAAATGCTGTCACAATTCCCGACAGATATCCGATACCCAGAATACAAGATTTTACCTACCAACTACATGGTAAAGTACTATTCTCGAAGCTCGATATGAAAATGGCATACTACAGTATACCTATCGAAAAAGAAGACGCCGCAAAAACAACTATCACCACTCCCTTCGGTGCATTTTTTTTCAAGGTCATGACGTTTGGCCTAATGAATAGTTCGTCTTCATTTCAAAGATTCATGCACGAAGTACTACGCGGCCTTGACGACATCTGTTTCTGCTTCATCGACGACCTACTCATTTACTCGGGAGAAAACGAAGAAGAACACAAAAACAACGTAAAGAAAGTTCTAGAACGCTTAAACCACTATGGCGTAACACTCAACATCGAAAAGTGCGAGTTCGGCAAGAAAAAAATCCAATTCCTCGGTTACGAAGTTTCATCAGACGGAATCAAACCCACAGACGAACGCAGTCAAGCCATACTAACATATCCCAAACCAAGTACAGTACAAGAATTACGAAGATTTTTGGGTATGATCAACTTCTATCGAAGCTGCCTACCCAATCAAGCCAATCATCAGTACCTACTCAATAGGTACCTACACAACGCCAAGAAGAATGATAAAACACCTATCCAATGGACACTCGAAGCCGAAAAAGCATTTCAACAATGTCAACAAAGTATTCTCGATGCAACTACATTAACTCATCCGATACCGAACGCTCCATTGTGCCTACTCACTGACGCTTCAGACACTGGCATAGGCGCTGTGCTACAACAGAAGGTCGATGGCATATGGAAACCACTCGCATTCTATTCGAAAAACATGAACGACACACAACGAAGATACAGTGTATACGATCGCGAATTACTAGCTATGTATACCGCTGTTAAGAGCTTACGACGGCTGATAGAGGGCAATGAACTCACTATATATACCGATCACAAACCTCTGACCTTCGCCCTCACAAGATCAGCCAACAACAGTGACACGCCGAGAAGAGAAAGACAACTTCACTACATAAGTCAGTTCTGTACGAGTATCAAGTTCATTCAAGGTGAATACAACACAGCTGCTGACGCCTTATCACGAATTACCGAGATTGAGATACTAAACAACACTATCGACTACAACAAATTATCCATAGATCAAGAGAAAGACACAGAATTAGAAACATGTAAACAACAGTCAAACCTCAAATTCGTCCGTGTGAGTCTACCCGGTCATCAACCCCTACCCATATGGTGCGAAGTATCAACTGCAAACATTCGACCATACCTACCAATGACTTATCGGCAAGCAGCTTTCAAAGCACAGCACGATCTAAGTCATCCGGGCATTCGCGCTACTAGAAAACTCATAACATCCAAATTCTTCTGGCCGTCTATAAATAAGGACGTAACTACATGGGCAAAATCATGCATCGGCTGTCAGCGCGCAAAAATTCTAAGACACGTTATCAGTCCCCTCGGCGAGTTTCAAGAGTCATCGCGTTTCGAACACGTACATCTGGACATCGTCGGACCGCTATGCACATCAAACGAATACCGATACATAGTCACTATGATAGATCGATGCACAAAATGGATTGAAGCTGTACCTACACGTGACATCACCGCTGAAACAGTGACAAAGGCAGTTTACGACGGGTGGATATCACGATTCGGATGTCCCCTACGAATCACAACAGACCAAGGTAGACAGTTCGAATCATCACTATTTCGCACACTAATGCAGAGACTTGGTATTAATCGAATACGTACGACTCCGTTCCATCCTCAAGCAAATGGATTCATAGAAAGAAGACATCGGTGTTTGAAAGCTTCATTAATGGCCAGATGTGCAGGTACCAAATGGAGTGAAGAGCTACCTACAGTACTACTAGGACTACGCACCGCACTATGTAAAGATACATCTGTAAGTCCCGCACTTATGACTTACGGATCTACACTACGAATTCCGTCGGATTTCTTTGTGCCTACTAAGCCAAACATTGATGACGCAGAATTCGTCCGCCAGCTCACCGAAACAATGACGTCACTATTACCAAAGCAAAAGGTACATTCATCAAAACATCCCTTCGTATACAAAGAACTCGAAACTTGTACTCATGTGTTCCTGAGAAATGACACTGTGCGAAAACCTTTGACCCCACCATATGACGGCCCTTACAAGATTATCCAACGAAGTCAAAATGGCAAGTTTTTCACCATTCACCTACCAAATCGTCAGACATGTGTATCAATAGACAGACTGAAGCCAGCGTATGTATATAACGAGACCCCTGAAACAGACGAACCGCAATCTCGGAGCACGGGGCCAGCAACAAATATACTTCGCGAACCTACTACGTCATCGAGTCCACCCAATTCCAAATACTCTACGACTACAAATTCCAAAAAAACTACAAGTGCCAGCTCTGCCAGCAACAACAAACAAGACCCTTACATAACTCGTACGGGAAGAAAGGTAAAACCAAACGTACGTTTCTCTTAGAGGGGGGTACCTGTAGGGAATCAGCGCGCGGGCCCCGCAAACACGTCTGCGCGCGGCGAACAATTTCCATCAATGCGACACCCCGCAGAAGCCGCCGCCTTTTACGTGTGTGTCAGTTATATACCCACGACACAAGCGCCACACGGCAGAATTTGTAACTTATTGTATATAATAGCTTTAAGGATTTCTTATGTAAATAAATAACCTCTCCTGATTGGTGTAGCATAGTTTATAAGCTCGATGAAATAATGTCGGGTTAACGACAAATTTGGCAATATAACTAGCCCCATTTTCTGAAATAAACACAGTTCCTCTTCGCTCTGTCTTTTCTTCCTTGGCTACGGTAACCCTCCGGTCCAAGTAGTCAGAGCACCCTAGCGACGGTACAAAGGTTCAGCAGTGAACCTGGCCGGTCTAGGGGCATCAGCCAGCTGGCACAGATATTAGGGCAGTACCTACCTCACGGGTCAGTGACCCCACTAACAGCTGACCCCAAATCAGCTGGGCTAAAACTCGGTCAGTAGTCAGCTGAGCCATAGTCCGGTTAGGCGGAGGCCATAGACCGACAGGTCAAAAAAAAATACAAATGACTTATGCATTACAATAATTGTATTTTATTAAACTGTAGTGCAATGATGATAAAAAATATATCCCATATTCATCTAAACATGAATAGATTTTTTTGAAACAGATAAAATAATAATAATAGTTAAGTATAAGTACTAATATTATGACCGCGCGATTAAGAGGCATAATTCTATTCCCGAATAGTGTAATTATTCATAAAAGTGAATCGTTGACACGAAAAGAAGAAGAAGACTAATATTATTTAAATTATAGTTCATAACAATTCCATACATAAGAGTTTATGTATGAGATTGAAAAAATTAATAATAAGAATTTTAGAAATAACTTGAATTTATTGAAAAAAAATTGGCAATTCAAGTTATATTTTTAGTCTGGCATTATTTTCATAAATATGTCATATGTCATATGACATAATATGTCACGTATATTTACTTGGTATTCTTTACCGGAAACTCACATAGGTTACTCACCGAAATTGCACGTTGCGTATATTTACGTCAGTAAAATCATAAGTAAATTTACGCAACTAAGTACGTAAGTTAGTGAATCGAGCCCCTGAGCGAAGAGTTTTATGCCCATATCTAATTCGCCCGCAAATGAAGTCGCTGATAAAACAATTGTTCATATAAAGCAAGGTATTCTCACAACTTCTAATTAAAAATTTGTCGGATTGTTCTATGTCTTTCTGAAAGGTCGTTTTAAACTTTTCAATTAACTTAGGTATCGAATGTCGGATCGGGAAAAAGTTAATCGAAGTTCCGAACTCACTGCTGCTCTGTTGGGAACAGAGAGTAGCGTTTCTTCATTTATTTCAAGTTATTAAAACGTAACTTCTGAAGTAGCCTTTATTGTGAAGAGTAACTAACTATAGTACAAAAACATTGAGTTAAATAAGATGGGTGCGTTGACTCGGACTCGCCTTTGAAATTGGCGAACGTTGATAGCAAAAGTTTGTAATGTGAAACAAAAGAAAATGGCATTATTAATAGGTAGGTACAAAAACTAAAATCGGAATGCCAAAACGATTTCTAAGAATATTTGAACAGAATTGATTCTATTATTTATAAATTACTATAATGTTAAAGGAATCATCGCTATCATATAATAGGTATAGGTATAAAATATGTACCTATACATGAGAATTGCCTGATGATGAAATTAATTAAAGTGATTCGTACTTATTCGAAAGCAAATTCAAGCGTTCTAAAACACTAAAATCCATTTCAAGTTTTATTTATTAGTTTGGAATAAAATTTGACAATTCAATAAACGATGCACGTCATTCTTTTATATATACAGTTGTGTAAAAAGTGGACAACAGGTAAAAACGAACCAATCAAAACCTTTGTAGTAGGTACCTATCTGAAATGTCAAAAAACATAAAAGAGCAACTCGGTTTCCGGTACGGAATTCATATAATAAAAACATTTCATTTCACCTTTCTATTGTGAACTCCCATACCTTTTATAAATACAACAGTGCGACGTCATGTTAAAGAACATAACACATCGTATTTTTGTCTGTACAATATAGTGATAAATGAAAAGAATTATACGTAGTCACCTACTTATAAGAAAAGTGTACATAGAAAATTGCTGGTGTAAAATTGTAGGAGGCTCTACACGAGTATTGTGCGATCCATGGCCCTATACGGGTACCCCGTATGGGTGGGCACCCTGGAGACCGTCAGGGCCATCAGGGGGTATAGCACAATATACTTCGATTCGGTGAGTCTCCTGACCCGATCGCCAACACAGTACCAGGTTTACATACTACAACTATACCTGTATCATATATAAGCTAGATTCATTCATCCATTCGAGCGTGATTAAATAAATAAACATCTGAAAAAACTTTCACACGAGATAGAATTTTATAGTAAATCCAAAAGTAACTTCTAACACACGTTACGTTTTCCTTGCTCGCACTGCTGCATCATCACGAGTACATGGATCTCTTGGTATACCGCAGGCGATGAGAATACTACATATCCTTCTTCCGGTTTAAAGCAGGTTTTAAAAAACCTATTATGTCAGAACCCAAAAGTTTTAAAAGCTTCAACCCACGGTCATCGTTGTTCTGTCAGCATCACATCGATGTTGACGAAATTCCCCTCAAACGTGTTCTGATATATTAAACACCATTCCATAGGATATTACCAACACCAACACATAGGGTATTAATGAAGGGAATAGGGTATGTCGGACGAGAAGACATAACGCAGTTTTCCAAACGCTGCCCAGCCGCTTTCTTGAAGTCGGGCCTACCTAATAGAGTTCTTTAATTCGAACAATAATACAATTTAAGCCCATAAAACAGATTGATTTGCCCTTAAATACTACTATAAAGTTCATTTTGAGACTTTGTAGCTAAGAGTATTCTAACGCTCTGGCTGTACGGGGTGACTAAAGAATCCTAAGTACTGCTTGTGGTGAAGTCCCCACGGAAATAACTAATACTCACTTCCAGTGATAATATTTTGTTTAAACTTATAAGCAAAAAACAATTCATGAAATTCCCACCTCGCAACTAGCATTCATTATACAAAATTTTCAACCACACAACAAAACTACTATCGCACATTTAACGACCACATTTCAGTCACACGTACCACACACGAGCGAGTTATGACAAAGTTTAACAAATAGCAAACAGAATAGTTTGACGTCCCCAGAACAAACAATACTCGGGTCGCAACTTTAAAATGTCATTACTTTGTATCAATGCATGGTGGTATGATAGGGTAGCTGCTGCACCGAACATTTGTGACTGGAATAGACTGAGCATATAAAGTCTGATCTGTATACAGAATGAATTGTTCGTAGTTGGCGTGGATGACCAAATCAGAAATTTTGAATAAATAATAAAAAGTGATAAAAATAGTCAGTATAGCAATCAAGAATGTGTCCAAGAACTAGTTTACCGTTTAAAATATTAGATACCGGGGTCAGCTATTATCTATTCCGTGCTCGAGTGAACTAATTCCTGTCATTCACCTGTAATATCTCGTGTATTTTATAATCATTGTGCAATAAATTGTAGATAGTTATATTATGAAATTAGTGACATTAAACACCCTTCGTGCATATAATTATAAGCTCTAATTAAAAGAACAGCTGCTTTATTTTATTCCATTCAGGAGACGCGAAAACTAAGCGAAAACCATTTTTGCAGCGGATTTCGATTAATGCAAAACTGAGTTTCTGTAACATATACCTACCAATCAATGTTCTATTTTTAAATAATAAATTCTGTACACCTACATACAACCGAACGACATATCGGTATTAAAAAAAACATATAAATACATTTCAGAATAATTTCGGTTTGTTAGCTTGTCTAGTCGGTAGTACATCCCTGTTCACTGGGTGAACACGATATCTACAGTGACCACGTCCCAACAGTCAGTGATTCGGGTAATGTTTAAACAATCACAAGTAACCGTTGTTTTAGGACTAATGAGCTCTTTGAATTTTCCTCACGACATTCCATTGATACTGCGGGTCCGCTAAGAAAACACAAATCACGAAGTTTGCGCCTCGCCCCTGTTACATTTGATTGTGTGTACGTAATCTTGTGTGATTTCAGTGGAACTTAACTCGAAACTCAGTTCACTATAAGTACCTAAACCTAGTTGTAGTTGTTATACTTGCATACCAATTTTATATAGGTTTTATTTTGCATACATAATAATTATACATAATCTGTCCCTCTAGATAGGTGGTAATACGTTTGTAGTATATAATAGATTGAATAATGAATACGTTGACGATACAAGTCATAAATATCAAAATACGAGTACGTATCAATCCTATTCATCTTTCTATTCTACAAGACGCCGGCCAACGAATTGCCAGTTGTTTAGGGAGGCTGTTCATATTGTTCCCATATTTTGCTATTTTAGATTTGGATATATTTTTGCGTTTGGATTTGCATGAATTTCCTTTTATATTATCTATAGTCTGTACCGTTAACGATACTTAAAAATGATATCTTCTCTGTCCACTACGTTGAGTTAAGTTATTTCATTCAATTATATATCAACCGCAAAAAATTGATTTGTAACGTTTTGATCTCTAATTGGTGATTACAATAGCCAACAAAACTTAATTACCAACCCACCAGCCCTACGGGATGCGAAGGAAATAGACCACTTAAATTACTTTGCGACTATAAGCGCCATCATTTGATTCTCTATACCCGCTCTAATTACTTTCTCTATACCCGCTCTTGGTCATTGTCAGTGAATCTACCTTATAAGCTGAATTTTTATCGTGGTAGGGGAGTAATATTTTCGTATGATTCTTTATGTAATAAACCAAATAATTACCTAGGTCTTCAAGTAAAATTGATATAACCTAAATATTGTGTGAGTAATTCTTCTGACCTTTCCTTTTCTCTTTTCCAAGTGCTCTCACTGCGTGGAGAGAGTGGGATTAGGTCATTATTTCTAAAATGTTTTGTTTCTACTGGTGAGTAAGCGACAGGAACCGGTACTGGTAGCCGCAGGCAAGTCGTGTGTCGTGTGCATGAGGGTTAATTTAAAAGTATCGCCATGTAATTATGCAATGTACACAGAGAACACGTCACAGATATTATTTAGAATCCAAAGCTTCAATACTACATAATTATATTTAAATTGTAAATTAATTGTGTCTATACAATGGAGATCCATACTAATATTATAAATGCGAAAATAATTCTGTCTGTCTGTCTTTATGGCACGCTTTCATGCCTAAACCGCTGAACTGATTTCGATGAAATTTGGTATAAGGGTAGATTAGACCTTGAGAATGGACATAGGCTATGTTTGGTCGCGATAACCGATATCCACTCGGGCGGAGCCGCGGGTAACACCTAGTGTTAAATAAAATACTTAGATTACGTTAAATTAATGATTCGGAACCCCAATATAGATTTTTTGGAATTTTCGTCTATTTATTTACGTTGGACACAAAGATCACAGAACGAATTTCGTCACAGATTTTATTAGAAATAACTCGGTCGAACCTTTTATTCCAACTGGTTGAGTAAAACTTAAGTCATTATCTACTAAAAGTCGCAATAACCGATATTCATGCGGGTGAAGCCGCAGGCATCACTTGCTGAAGTCTGGGGCATGAATGAAATAAAACCTGCTTATTTCTCTGATAAGTAGATATTATTATTTTACAGAGCGTAAATATCAAATGTACATATTATCTCGAACTCTGTCTTTGCACTAGTACTAAGTAATCCTAATGATTTACTGTATAAAACCCCTATGTAATCAAACGCTGTGAAAATATTAACATATAAAATGCAATAATGGCTTTGCCCCAGGACCCGCTTATTGTGTTGAATATTCAATGCTTTCACCCTTTTTTGGCATAATACTTAGGTTTTGTATAGAACCATTCTTACAAAATTTAATTTTCTGCTTGTAATAGAAAATTCGAATGACGCATAATGAATTAGATAAAAGAACAAAGATTATTTTGAAGTTGATATCAGTTAGCAATGATATCAGTTAAATAAAGTTAGTATATGAAATTAATTAATGAAATTCGCATTGGAAAATTGTTTATTTAATAGTTACCTCTGGCACTCGAATAAAACATAGCGTCTTTAATTATGTTTATAACCATATTTATTAAATATATACCTATTTAAATTTTAAAAATATAAGTAACAAATAATAAATAAATATTCTACAACATTCAACACAACTCTATCTCAGCCCATGGTAAGCATAACTTAACTAGCTTTTGTGAACTAGAATGCGGATAAACCTATTTAAATAATATTTTTTTAAATATGTACATACCAACGTATTATACATAGAAATTAAGCTTGACTATAAAAGAAGAAAAATGTTCCGAATTCGTCCTCAAACTGAGCTCTTAGGTATTTCTAGGAATTCCGGGTAAAACCGCCCATCCTGGAAAACATAATTTATTAATCTATTAGATAAATTACTACTACTTACTACTTATCTATAGAATATAAATAAACTAATAATTATAAAAATGTTTTACCAGTATAATCTAACTTATCTTTAAATCCAACAGCGGTATTCATGGATACTAATCCTTACTTTATACATTTTGATGACAGTTTCATTGCTTATCAAACGGCTTGATAATCCTTGGGTTATCCTGAAATAAATAATATTGAACCTCTTGACAAATGCTTATAGAATATGTCATAATGTAATAATATTATTATTATTTTTTCTTTATAACTAAGTGAATCAGTCAGTAAACCTTTAGCCATCAGCATTGAATTAGAATCGTCATACGAAACACAACCCTGGCGGGCGATTCAATTAAAATTTATGAAGGTGTAGCGATATAAAACGTAAAATATATTCGTCATCCTTATAACAAATTATGCTTAAGGTAAAATAATTATTATTACAAACCAGGATAAGCAATAACCAATGGGAGTAACATTAATTAAAAATAAACAAGAATATTACAATCGTAATCGTTTCTTTTCCGTCTGTGTACAGAAATTCAGAACTCAACGTTATCTTTATTACGTAGCTTAATATAAATACTCACAAGAAATAATGTTTATAGGAGTTGATGCGTTATTATAGGAGTTTTCCTTATTTAATTTTTTTCTACTATTAGAATGAACTTTTGCTGGAGGGTGAAGATGGAATAATTGTTATTATTTTAGCTTGTGGGTACAGTTTTGTGGGTACAATGTGGAAGCACTCAAATACTTATTGGAATCGTCACAGCTTCTCGAAATCATGAGCATATTGGTTATCCAAAGTATTCCTTAAATCGTTTTAATCTGAGGCGTTCGTTTTAATATTACATCGCAGATTACTCCTCGCACCTAGCATCCGATCCTTAATCATCATCCAGCCTAGTCCATCTTGTTGGGTGACACACATTCCATTCACGATCTCAATCAGGGACTCATTTGGCACCGGCCTTCGATCCTTCGGCAAATGTGGCCAGCCCAATGCCACTTCAGCTTGTAGTAGTATTTGCGGCAGAGAAGAGTTTTGGGCCACCCCATCTATTCCCATGTGGTGTCGTACACGGCGACTAAGGGATAGGGCTGTTTAACATCAGACAGATATATACAGCCTAGACTCAGTCTCAGATATAGGCTCGAGTTAACAATAGTGCCCGGAATATTATGGCAATATGCTCACCCCCTGTTACATGGGACCGACTACAATTATTCGTGAAATGTGGGTATTAATTCGCCTCTGCCTAACTCTCCGAGAATAAAGGCGTGATTATAGGTATATATACATGTAATATTAATCCTAACCGAATTTAATATACCTACTTAACTTTTTATAATGTACCTATTTAGAGTGTCCCGTCCGCAGATGGCTTTTATCCTCATATACCTGCGTTATACACATAACCTCATAAAAAATATACCTCAATAATATATTATTGGTTTTCGTGATAAATAAATTGTCTTTAATTTTAAACCACAAATGAGTAAAAACAAGGAAAAACATATCTAAAAAGCTAAATTTAATTTCAGAAGAGGAAAATTTATTTCAGAAACATATTTATCTAATTGACGCCAGTTTGGACTTCGAAGAGGAAAGTAATCAAATATATAATTGACGACTTAAACATGTTTGGCGGTATAACATCGAATTTGTACTTACGTTTTTCGCAAATAATTACCTGCGTCTATTTTGAATCTACATTCTTGTGTCGTTTTCTAAAGATCGTTAAAACATGCAGAAATGTAATTAACAACGTATCTCCATAAGGTTGATCATTTGAATCCACATTTAATTAAGAGCGGTGGGAAGCTTTAAGGCGTGACAACGAACTTACATCGCTTTATTAAAAACTCGTTTTCTTTTGACGGGACCTTAATGAACTAATTTCATTAGTTTCTTTTTCATTTCCAAAACATTAATTCCCATCGCTTAAACAGCTTTATATTCGTGAAGGTTCCATAAAATATAATGTTACTGAATCCAATCCACGGCATCCAATTTATCCTTTTAGTACAGTCAACTACAAAGAGATGTATCCAATTTAATCTTCCAAAATTATGTACCCCTGCGAGTGCCACTATGAACTAACCAAAGATTGTGACAAACATGGTATCCACTGAACTTGACAATAACATGTATGCGTGTAAATCTATCCAAATACTGTGAAAGAAAATTGTATACATTTAATGTTCCAAAGAAATGTAACCATAATAAAAAGGATGTGAAAAAAGTTTCTTTGAGAATGCCATTTAAAAATAAATTATATATTGCACATTTATAGAGTTTGACTTATCCGTTTGATACTTCATATTATCTAAAACTAGCTTTTGCCTGCGACTTCGCCTTCTGGTTCTGAGCTACATCTCCGCCAATTTTCAGCCAAAAGCCAAAAGTTCTTGAGTTATAAATAGTGTAACTAACACGACTTATATATTCGACGATATATATATATATATATTCGCGATACTTATTATTACAATAAGGGCAGTATAATTATTATTAAACAGTTATTGCAGTTTTTTGTCATCTTAAGTGTAAGTTATTTACTAATAAAAATAAATGATAACAGTCTTTTTTTCTTTTATCAGTCATCCAATACATAATATGTTATGTATGAATAATGTTTTGCCATCGGTTTCATTCGGAAAAGTTTGTATTTATCATACTTGCTTTCTATTCTAAATGTGTAATATTATGAATTTATTTTTAAATGGCATTCTCAAAGAAACTTTGATTGTTTTCGCTAGAATTTCCAAATTCATACATCCTTTTTAGTATAGTTACATTTCTTTGGAACATTAAACGTATACAAATTTCTTTCACAGTATTTGGGTAGATTTTTAATTAAGAATGTAAGTGTATATATTACAGGAAATGTAGTGGGATACATAATTATTGCGCTTTACACGCATACATGTTATTGTCAAGTTCAGTGGATACCATGTTTGTCACAATCTTTGGTTAGTTTATAGTGGCACTCGCAGGGGTACATAATTTTGGAAGATTAAATTGGATACATCTCTTTGTAGTTGACTGTACCTATAAACCTGCATAAATATTGTCTTTATGAATAAGGTTTTTTTCCAGTTACACTAAATACTTCACATTAAGTTAAGTTAAGTTAATAGTAAACAGTCTCATGATGAACGGGCTCCGATAGATTTTATGGAATGAAACCCAGCTGTGGCCAAGGCGCCCAAAGATCCCTATCCTAAATTAAGGCGTCAACTGATGTTTTAGACGTTTAGATATTTAAAATTGCAAAACTGCGGGAATTTCGCTTTAACTGTAAATTACTATCAAAACTTTTAGATTTAAGGGTATAACTCCGAGTAACCCATTTGCCCAGACGCAAATGAGTTACGGTGAGAATTATTTTAAATTATTCTAAAATCCTTCAGCTTTAAAAGCCTAAGGCGTAAATTATACAGAAAAGGCGAGCTGAATGCGAGCGAGAGGCGAACTTAAGGCGAACGCGATCGCAGAGCAAAATCGTGTCTATACGTACAATTTTGCTTTGATTACACCTCAGGCCATATGCCTAATATATTTGCACATAATGAAGCCAGTAAAAGTAGTAGTAGTTTTCTATTCCAAATAAAAATTCCAATTAAGTTCAAAAAATTCAATTTCAATATGAATACGTTTTAATGCAAAGGATCTTTCAAACCCAATTTGATTGTGGGCAAGCTCACCTGCTTGTTGGTGCACCTACTAAACAATAGACGATTCTCTGACGCAGGCTTTACGATCGAGGGACGATAAAAAACGACACGTTAATCAAATCTCGTAAGCGGACCCCTTTTTTTTCGTGCGGAAATCCCCTCAGATACCTCCCCCGCCGGAGCCGGAAGGGGAGGTTATTTCGGACTCGAACCGACTAAAAACGCACGCCGATTGAGGGTCGTGGTGCCAGGCCGGGGGTCATCGACATATCCCTCGCACCCCGGCTGACCCATCCCTTACGGTCTGGCCCTCCTCGGCGTAAGCGGACCCCAGACTTCAGACAACTGGACAATCACTAAGCGGATGAGAATGATAAATTATTATCAATAGCATCAATTTAGTGTACCGCAGACTAAACTGACAATGGACAGTGACAATTTACTTTAATATGAAAGTATCTAAAAAAATGAGGATAGTAAGTGATATTGTGTATATCCATGTATACCAGTTAAAAACGCAACACAGATAAACCGAAATATTTTAACGTGAAACTATTAAGGAAATATTTACGTTGATGATAATAATTATGTGCCCACGGTAAACAGCGTTTTTGTCATGCTCATTTCATGTGGTGGCAAATTGAATATGGCGGGTAGAGTTTTGTGCCAATTAAACATATTTTATATATATTATGGTACCTACATTGACAACCTCTGAATCGTGGCGGTAATAAAATCGACTGCAACATCAGAGGCCATGGTTTCTATAACTAGCTCAGTGTAAATACCGCTATGTATAAATATTTTTATTTGCATTGGTGTGCGTATCAGCCACCTAAGCGGTATAAACAAAAGTCACACAACAAACTATGTTTAATTCAGATCTAAATAGTGCCGAGATCTTTTTTTAATTATTATTATCGCATCATAATACCTACATCATTATATTGTACGTACTTACTATAGGTAAGTACTGTATTCTAAAATCCCATTTAAATTCTGTTTTCACTAACTTAGGATTATTCGTGATTTTCCAAATAATCCAAGCCGCAATGTTAATGTTGGACTAACAAAACTCTATTGAGATTCAATTGGGGCAAGTAAATATTCATTGCAAAGACCCTGAATAATATAAAGTCGAAACAGACCAAGTTCTACAGTCGACATAATGTGATACATGATCTTGGACCTCGGTGAATTGAAAAATAGTTGGACATTTCTTTTAACGTCGTGTTCATCAACATTTCAACAGACACAATATGTAGATAATAATAGAAGAAGAAATTAGATAATAAATATATAGGTATTATATTATAGAAGTGAGTTTTTTTTTTTTTTCATTTCTATTTTTTAGTGTGATTGGCTTACCGCGCCCTGTAGACGTGTACAAAAACATTGGCGTCACACTCGTGCTGACAAACCTGAAAAACCTTCTAATGCCCTTCTTGAAGAACCCTGTATTGTAGTCGCTTGGGAAAACCACAGCAGAGAGATCATTTCACAGCTTGAACGTGTGTGGAATATAGTTCCTTTCATGCCTCACTGGTGCACGGTTTCCGGTTGCAACGTATGAGGGTGAATTCCCTATCGGTGGTGAACGGTGCGAATAATAATATGTGGACATAGGAATGGTAGTGTTATGTAATGTATCGATCCCAAATAAGCATTTTTGAATAAACCCTTTATGAAGATTTTGGCTCATAATATTTTTTCTCAATCAGTTTTCGAAATTCCCAGAGTTCTGTTTCAAATTGAAAAGTGCAAATTGCGTCCTATAAATAATTAGTTCAAATTTTACTTTTACATAGACCATGAATTGTTTTTTCTTACTGCCGTTTATCGTTTTGAAGCAAAGTTTTCTTGTACAAGTGAAAATAAAGCACAGAAGATATCACATAAATGTTTGAGGTAAAGTTAAAGTTGAATGTTACTCTTAAAGCTTCTCCAAAAGGCCCCGAAATACGGAAGGCCCTACACAATGACAAAGTGCCTGGAGCCTTAACAATCGTCAAAACATAATAATGTTAACTGTTAACAAATTGTTACAAAGTAAATTGAAACGAAGAAGTCGTAAATAGCCACAAAGTGAAGAAATAAGTCGGATGTCGGGAAAGTTTTGGCTGGCTCTCTTGGATGAAGGTTTCTTACACAAATAAATATAGTCTAATTGATATTATGTGTTACGTATCAGTTTCTTTGGCATGTCTTGTTATCCGTAACGTTGGAATTGATCTAATTTAATCATATGACTTCTTTGTTACTATCGCGTAGTTTGTAATACACTTATAATTTTTGCTATATCAAATCTGAATTAATTTATAACAGCGTTTTTGTTACTTAGGCATGTGAAGGCAAGTTTACCAGAAATTTGACTAACGTACAATTTAATTCTGCAGAATGAAACTTACACTGATATAAATCACATTAAATTATACAGAAAACTACAGTTCTTCATCAAAATGCATTTTTGTTGGCTTGGACACGTCTATTAAATATAATATACCAAATAAAGAGTTTCGTCACACTGAAAAGAAACGTTTTGGATATTATAGGAAATAGGGGTTGAGTTAATCAAAACCGTCTTTCGGATTGTCATCGTGAATCTCTACCAATAAGTAGTTGTGTAGAATCGCAACTTTCGCATGAAACAATTGCGTTCATTGTTATGGCTTGTCAAGCCAAAAGTAGGTTGACATCGCGATAGCGCTGATGAAATCCGACTTCGCGATATACAATAACGAGTTGAGCTATATTATCTTATTAATTTCAACATTCAAAAATGGATTTCAAGTAGGTACCTTAACTCCCAGAGCTTATTTAGACAGTAGTAGAATCTAGTTCGTTGCGCCGTTTCTTCTCCACTGGTACCTAGGAAGCGGTGGTAATCACAGTTTTAAGCAAAATTTGACGTTAAAAAGCTGTATTAGTGCTACACAATCTATATCTATACATATAATAAATCTGTAAACGATCGATGTCTGTACATGGAAAGGAAATGAGAAAAATTGTTATAGGGGGACTTTATAAACGTAATAGAAGCCAAATCAACGTTCTTTGGAATTTTTGTCTGTTTGTCTGTTTATCTGTTTATCTGTTTATCTGTTTATCTGTTTATCTGTTTATCTGTTTATCTGTTTCTCTGTTTGTCTGTGAGTTTGTGCACGCTAATCTCAGAATCAGCTGAACGGATTTGGTTGCGGTTTTCACTAATATTTTGTGGTAGGCTTCACTTAACATTTAGTGTTTGTTTTATTGAAATCGGTTCATAAATAAAAAAGTTATGTCAATAATAGCATATCACGGCTAACAATTTGTGAGTGTGTGAATAGATCGAACAAATAAAGAAGCAACAATGCTTACAAGAAGATATTATTTCGGTCATAGGAATCTGAAGAACTTCGAGAGGCCAGAGTTCTACATCTCAGCCAAGTCAGGTCAGGTTACTGCAGAATCTTCGGCACAGCAAGTGTCTCGATAGAATTCACATTGTTCATGAACGATTTTCTCTCAAATCCAACAAATTAGTAAGCAGCTGGTTCGGTAAAAAGATCCTGGCTTTCATAATTAATATCATCACGCTATTATAATAAGGAATGGGACAGAATGTTTTTATGACATAATATGTAAACGTCTATTTCACACCATGATTTCATGGTAACTGTGGCTCAATACGTCTGCGGTGGACTTATAACTTAGTTGAGTCACGTTCGATTCCATCTAAAATGTAATTTTCCTTTTTTATGGTTTTTTATTTACTTTTGTTTAAATTTTTTATTTTATTGTGTATTTGTTATATTTTATTGTATTTATATTTTTATTTAAGTAAAATATAAATTCTATGCTTAGTATTCTATAGGCAGTACATAAAACTAGGCTGTGTGACAGTAATAGTAGAACTTATTATATCATATTCTAAGATCTATACAAAATTCTTCATTTGGGAGAATGAAAAAGTGGTCATAAAACTAAAACTGATATCCCCCATTCATACCGATTCCACCACATCGGGGCAAGCGCAATATTGGAATCAAACCGATTAAAACTTAATAGAGGAATGAGGCATTGGGCGTATTCTGGGGTTAGGTACCCCAATATACCTGCCTTGGTTACCTATCATAAATAGGCGGTCTCAACGTGAAGAGCAGGGATTGCTTCGGCTAGGGTGATGGGTAGCCTAAGCTATCACCATCAAAGCCGCGCTCATGGAGGAAGTAAAACGTTGCACCTTCTCTGAAGCACATTACGTATTCTGGGAGATAGTTGTCCCTATCGTATTACCGTCTCTACCATGGTGAATGTTCTGATGCGCTATTCCAATTAGTTCCACCCTCTCCTTTCTTACACAGGACAACGCATGTGTTAGATTTAGGGGGGTAAAATTAGAGGTGACCATATATATATAAGCCTATAACTTACTATATATACCCATAAACAGGATGCCATTTGTAATTATGTATTTGAACCAAGGAAATTAAACAATAAATACAATTCTGTTTTATCACTCTTTTATTCTGTTATACTACGTCAGTTCCAAAAGCTGTTGTAGACAGGAAAGAACTGACAAGAAAACCTGTCTGCCTTCTAACCACAACATAATTAATATTTTACTTCATGATACACCAGGCTCGTAGCCAAATATTACAATATAAGACAACCCTGGTTGCAGACCAGTTACAACAGTATAATAGCTAAAACTATAACACAGATACTTATCACATAGGAACCACATTGGAGTCGAACCACTTCTCATAATTATAGCCAAATATTACAATATAAGGCAACCCTGGTTGCAGACCAGGTACAACACTATAATAGCTAAAATTATAACACAGATACTTATCACATAGGAACCACATTGGAGTCGAACCACTTCTCATAATTATCAGTATGACAATACTTGCACAGTCACTAATATGGTATAATGATATTCAATCATCTGGTATATCAGTTAAACAGACTAATAGCCGACACTACGATACATAGGTAGTACATAAAACTTAGATACCACACTGGTATCGAACCAGCCCTTATAATCATTGGTATAGACATACTTTTACAGACATTATGATAGTTTATTATCCCCAAGGATTATCGCAAATACATCAAGTAATACTTTGAGTCGGTTAGTTTACAAGTATATTTTAGTTACACAATATTTAGAACACCCAAAGAGGGTATTTAATTATAATTGCTAATTCAATTACTTATTAAATACCAATCCACTATTATATTATTCACTATAACAGTAGTTATTACTACATTCACTACATTCACTTTTATAACCCTGTAAGTACATATTATTATAACATTATAAATATAACAGAGGTATATCGTACCTCACACTTCGACGGCTCGGGATAGACTGTCCGAATGACATCTGACATCGTCTTTTTACAACATTTGAGACGTCGCATTGCATCGAATGATTTTCATCTACCTACTTATAAAAAATATTGTATAAAGTAGTTTCTTATTTACAAATCCTTTAAAATATTCTTTATAGTAATATAAATACACTATAATACATCAAGCTACACCTCACCTGATCGCTGGCCACTCCATATTTTAACATGATTCTAACACGGCCATACTGACAATTACTTCGCTCTCGAAGTATATACAACGAATTTTATTGCAAATTGCGATCACATATTACATACTTAAACTTAGTCATTATAATTATATTTCTTTTACATCACTTTTTGCAAAACAGAATTTATACATTAAAGAAAAAACACTTCCTTAGTATCAAAATTACCTCAAAAAGAATAGTCAACACCAAAAAATATAGATATTCAACAACATTTTGGTACTTTGTCTCAAACTTAAGATTTAAACATTATTTAGTCTTCGATCTTTATGAAATCTTAGCATAGTAGAAGGGCAAAAAACATTTTATAAAATGTGTGTAAAATATATATATATATATATATATTATCTTCTGTTATTATTCAGTTATCTAAGAACATTAATTACCTCCGAATCCAACGGACTAATGTGAACTTTTATAAAATGTCTTTTGTTATTGTTTGGTTATCCAAGAATATTGATTACCTCCGAATCCAACGGAATAATCTGAACTTTTATAAAATGTCTTGTTATTGTTCAGCTATCTACGAATATTGATTACCTCCGAATCTAACGAAATAATCTAAACTTTATCATTTCAAACACCATCTATAAATTTACCATTAAATTAATTATGTATCACGGCATTTGATTATAACAGTTGTATACCCGAGATAAAGTCTCTTATTTTACACGAGGTATAAGTTTTGTTTTTTAACCGAGATATAACCGCCTCGCCTTTTTTCCCCATGAGACAAAACCGTCTCGCCTTTTACCCGAGATATCATAGTCTCACCTTTTACCCGAGACATCATAGTCTCTCCTTTTACCCGAGACATCATAATCTCACCTTTTACCCGAGACATCATAATCTCACCTTTTACCCGAGACATCATAGTCTCTCCTTTTACCCGAGACATCATAGTCTCACCTTTTACCCGAGACTTCATAGTCTCGTCCCTTTTGTTTTTTACTTACAACCACCACTAATGCCAAAAGCCAATAACACTATATATATAGTAACACAAATAGCAATGTTTTTAATCCATCACGGCCATTCTGAACTACACTTTGATCTCAAAGTGTTTAGTAAATCCATAATAAAATAATATCTATTGTAGTCCTTTAAGGTACATTGTACATACGTAGTGTAAATGCTATTGACTTTCTTTTTTATTCGAATTTTGTTCGTTTTAACTGTACTTGACTTTACTTTGATTGTAATTTACTTTATTATTGTAGCTTAATTTGAATAAACTTTACTATTGCATCCACTGTACTCCACGTTTCAAACCAGTGGTCCATTTGCTAAATAGTATTTAATATTTATTTTTTATATTGGCGTTTTACAAGCAGAATAAACGATTTTGTTAGAATTTGAATTTAATATTAAATCGACGGTAGGTACTTTTCGTGTAATATTAACTTTAATATTGGACCGACTGTACTTTTACTTTAATATTGAACCGACTGTACATTTGCTTTAATATTAAGTCTATTGTACTTTTACTCTAATATTGAATCGACTGTACTTTTACTCTAATATTGAACCGACTGTACATTTACCTAAATATTGAACCGACTGTACATTTACTTTAATATTGAATCGTCTGTACATTTACTTTAATATTGAACCGATTGTACTTTTACTTTATTGTTGAATGGACTGTACTTTTACTTTAATAATAAATCGACTGTACTTTTACTTTATTATTGAATGGACTGTACTTTTACTTTAATAATAAATCGACTATACTTTTACTTTAATAATAAATCGACTGTACTTTTACTTTATTATTGAATGGACTGTACTTTTACTTTAGTAATAAATCGACTGTACTTTTACTTTAATAATAAATCGACTGTACTTTTACTTTAATAATAAATCGACTGTACTTTTACTTTGATAATAAATCGACTGTACTTTTACTTTAATAATAAATCGACTGTACTTTTATTTTAATAATAAATCGACTGTACTTTTACTTTAATAATAAATCGACTGTACTTTTACTTTAATAATAAATCGACTGTACATTTACTTTAATATTGAACTGACTGTACATTTAGGTACTTTAATATTAAATCGACCTTACTTTTATTTTCTTATTGAATCGACGGCACTTTTATCTTTAATATTGAATCGACGGCACTTTTATCTTTAATATTGAATCTACGGTACTTTTATATGAATCTATTGTACTTTTAACTTTAATATTGAACCGACTGTACTTTTAACCTTATTACCTTTACACGACTTTTGACTTTATTGGCTTTACACGACTTTTGACTTTATTGGCTTTACACGACTTTTGACTTTATTGGCTTTACACGACTTTTGACTTTATTGGCTTTACACGACTTTTGACTTTATTGGCTTTACACGACTTTTAAATTTATTGGCTTCACACGACTTTTAACTTTATTGGCTTTACATGACTTTTAAATTTATTGGCTTTACATGACTTTTAACTTTATTGGCTTTACATGACTTTTAACTTTATTGGCTTTACATGACTTTTAACTTTATTGGCTTTACATGACTTTTAACTTTATTTGCTTTACATGACTTTTAACTTTATTAGCATTACATGACTTAACTTTATTGGCTTTACATGACTTTTAACTTTATTGGCTTTACATGACTTTTAACTTTATTGGCTTTACATGACTTTTAACTTTATTGGCTTTACATGACTTTTAACTTTATTGGCTTTACATGACTTTTAACTTTATTGGCTTTACATGACTTTTAACTTTATTGGCTTTACATGACTTTTAACTTTATTGGCTTTACATGACTTTTAACTTTATTGGCTTTACATGACTTTTAACTTTATTGGCTTTACATGACTTTTAACTTTATTGGCTTTACATGACTTTTAACTTTATTGGCTTTACATGACTTTTAACTTTATTGGCTTTACATGACTTTTAACTTTATTGGCTTTACATGACTTTTAACTTTATTGGCTTTACATGACTTTTAACTTTATTGGCTTTACATGACTTTTAACTTTATTGGCTTTACATGACTTTTAACTTTATTGGCTTTACATGACTTTTAACTTTATTGGCTTTACATGACTCTTAACTTTATTTGCTTTACATGACTTTTAACTTTAGAATGTGTCCAACTAAATTAAAAAAAATGGGTCGTATTTTAAAGTCCTGGTAACCATCACACATTAATGAGTATCAGTATCATGAACTTAAATTGTAAAGAGATGAATCCAAATAAATTAAGAATGTCTTTCAATCTTTTTATCACGGTGTATGTGTATACATACCCTTTTAGTAATTCTCATAACAAATAAAATCTACTTTACACAGTAATCATAAATAAGTAACTGTTCGGCCAACCTGATATATCTTAATAGGTTACTTGTCAGGTACCGAAAAAAAACTATTTTAGAATACAAAATATTAACACCACTTAATCTGATCAAACCATTTCAGATCACCAAAAAGATTAACTTTGCTTTAAGTATTAGTCAAGCCATATATTTTGTTCAAGAAAATAAAACGTTTGACCATTATTTTTTTTCATTAAATATGAAATCCAGTATTACATCAATGATAATAGCCAGAAATTTTAAAATAATTCGTTAGTGATCAGCCCGGGTGGTTTGCAATTAGAACTATCAAGAAGTTACACTATCCAACTTGAACCTTATAAATCACAAAAGCTACAATACCGTTTTTGTGCACTTTTTTTGTTGATGGTTTGGAAATACACTGCTTCGCAGTACCGCTGCAAATTGATGCTGGATTTCACTGCCTTGCAGATAGCTGAGCCGTCAGTCATTGCTCCAGTGGGTAGCAAATATTTCAGAAGGCTTTTGGCAAGCCTCCCAGATACAGATACAATCTGAAACTTGTACAATATGTATTAGAAAATGGTTTTTGCGTATCCCACTTCTGATGTTAGATTTAGGGGGGTAAAATTAGAGGTGACCATATATATATAAGCCTATAACTTACTATATATACCCATAAACAGGATGCCATTTGTAATTATGTATTTGAACCAAGGAAATTAAACAATAAATACAATTCTGTTTTATCACTCTTTTATTCTGTTATACTACGTCAGTTCCAAAAGCTGTTGTAGACAGGAAAGAACTGACAAGAAAACCTGTCTGCCTTCTAACCACAACATAATTAATATTTTACTTCATGATACACCAGGCTCGTAGCCAAATATTACAATATAAGACAACCCTGGTTGCAGACCAGTTACAACAGTATAATAGCTAAAACTATAACACAGATACTTATCACATAGGAACCACATTGGAGTCGAACCACTTCTCATAATTATAGCCAAATATTACAATATAAGGCAACCCTGGTTGCAGACCAGGTACAACACTATAATAGCTAAAATTATAACACAGATACTTATCACATAGGAACCACATTGGAGTCGAACCACTTCTCATAATTATCAGTATGACAATACTTGCACAGTCACTAATATGGTATAATGATATTCAATCATCTGGTATATCAGTTAAACAGACTAATAGCCGACACTACGATACATAGGTAGTACATAAAACTTAGATACCACACTGGTATCGAACCAGCCCTTATAATCATTGGTATAGACATACTTTTACAGACATTATGATAGTTTATTATCCCCAAGGATTATCGCAAATACATCAAGTAATACTTTGAGTCGGTTAGTTTACAAGTATATTTTAGTTACACAATATTTAGAACACCCAAAGAGGGTATTTAATTATAATTGCTAATTCAATTACTTATTAAATACCAATCCACTATTATATTATTCACTATAACAGTAGTTATTACTACATTCACTACATTCACTTTTATAACCCTGTAAGTACATATTATTATAACATTATAAATATAACAGAGGTATATCGTACCTCACACTTCGACGGCTCGGGATAGACTGTCCGAATGACATCTGACATCGTCTTTTTACAACATTTGAGACGTCGCATTGCATCGAATGATTTTCATCTACCTACTTATAAAAAATATTGTATAAAGTAGTTTCTTATTTACAAATCCTTTAAAATATTCTTTATAGTAATATAAATACACTATAATACATCAAGCTACACCTCACCTGATCGCTGGCCACTCCATATTTTAACATGATTCTAACACATGCAAGGCTCAGATGTCATCCACATACGGATCAGAATATTCCATCAAGAACCAAGTGGTTTGGTGACCCATTCCTATGTCGCACCATTAAGACCTGAAATCCCTGCCAGCTCACGGTTTACTTCTTCCTACAGTCCCGGGTCCTTTAAGGGGAACGTAAAAAGGCTTCTGATGATCCCATAAAGATGAGTGCCACCATTGTTAAGATGGTACACGTTTATAATGGTGACCCTATTTCCGAGTCTTTGCCTTTAGCTTAACATCAGTCGAGGTGAAGTTATATTGACGTGTCCTATAGAAAAAAAACTCCGGATCTTAAAAGATGAAAACACATGTGTGGGCAGAGCAATACAGTTCTTAACCGCCTGATAAAGAAATGAAGTTCAGAACAGCTTGGTTCGAAGTGGCATTATTTCTATCGTATGTGACTGACGGAAGGAAGGAGAGATTAGTTGAAAGACTCCTAATAGGCTCTTTCACTCTCCGTGGTGCGGTAGAAATGGTAAAATACAGTCAGAAAGACAACGTCTTTACGCAACTGCAGACATTATACAATGTTAGTGAACTGATGAATACCAACGTACGCCGCTGCGATATTATCGATTCCATCTAATAAGTAGGTATCTATTAGGAAATACGTAAATCTATCCCAGAAATGATTACAGTACGCCAGGAGAAGCCAACCTATGTATTAGGAATATAAAAGATACCGCTGCTCCTATTATATAAAAGAGACTGAATGTGGGCAGAGAAACACTCAGTTCCGGTAAATTTCATCAGACCAAAAAAATCCGCCACGTGGACATCAACTCCAGTATCAATTTAGAAGTATCTGCATCATCTGCTGGAAACAAGCTCACCAATACAAGGAATATATAGCAAAACTAGCTTTTGCCCGCGGCTCCGCTCGCGTAGATGTCGGTTCCCGGCAATTATTCGAATTTTTCTCTACGTACAAACCTTCCCTGGACTTTCACGAATAATTTAAGACCAAAATTACCCAAATCGGTAAAGGCATTGTTGAGTTATAACATTACAACGAAAAGAGGTTAATGTTCATCACATACTTGATAATGATTTCGTCAGCAAAATGTTAAATTTTTCAAAATCCTTCCGCAATATTTGCCAAGCCCATAGAAGAAGTCTGTCAATTTTCGTAGTTTTCATTAGTTTAGCCCTGTATTTATAAGTCAGTTACTCAAAAGACTGTCTTCATAATATTTAATTTAAAAATACAAGGTGGAAGATGTCAAGCGAGTTTTTGAAATGATTTGAATACAGTTTTGTTTCTTTTATAAAATAAATAAATTCACTATTCCCAGTATTTCGAGTACTTCCGTTCCAATGGAGATAAAAATCTTCCACCATGTTTAATGAGTTTGAGCTATTCCGAACTAAACGCGGACGAAGTCGCGGGTAACAGCTAGTTTGGAATAAATACGTTGAGTTTAAGTTTGAGTTAGATTTGTAAATTCCGTTGCATTTGAAAAAAGCACCTACTAAATTCAAGGTATACCTACTCCTTATTTTGCTCCTCAGGCTCCCATACTTTTCATTTCCTTATCTTCAACCATACCTCAACACCCTCTTATCACGCTATCCCTCACTTGGTTCATCGTCGTCACTCCATTTAATACTTCTCAGAATTTCTATAGCAATCAGTGTATTTTTCAGCATGTCCTCAGGCCATCTATGTATGCAACTCTTTTTTCTCTGCAACGTAGTACGTTGCAGAGAAAAAAGAGTTGCATATTGTTATAGAAGTTCGTAGAATGTTAAATTTAATAAATAATAATAAATATTCCACAAAATTCTACACAACGCTATCTAGACTCGTGGTAAGCATAGCTTATCTAGCTTGTATGATGAAATCTAGAATGATGATAAATTTATTTAGATACTTTTTTTGTAAATACATACCTACACAAATATTATACATGGAAACACCCAGACCGATGCAAATAGATATAATTATGTATACAAATATTTGCACCGAGTGGAGATCGAACGTGCGCCTCCTGTGTAGCAGTCGCGTTCACTACCGCCACGCCACAGAGAAAACAGAGAGAATTATCAATTTTTATAAGTATGCAATACAATTATTTAAGGTTATTTTCATTTTACCGTTTTAAGATAGTTTTAAGTTTCCGTGAGTTATGAGTAGGTACATGCGATATCTTCTTTGGTCTGTTTATACTGTTGATTGATGGCACTTGGTGGAATCTGCTACACATATTGACTACATACATACTTTACATCATACTTTTGAGAATGCCATCAAATCCATCAAATGAACAATAAAATATAGTGGAAAAGTACAAAGTGTCTTACTCAATATATCTTCTTTGGTCGTTGATGAATAAAATAATTTACCATCATCTATTATTTATATATCCATCTATCTAACTATTTTCTTCTTTATTATCTTATATAATTCAATACCAATGCGGGACTACAAGATTTAGCGGATAAATATTTAAGCTTCACTTCAGATTGGGATAAGCTAATAACGTATTCAAAACAAGTCTGAAGACATTTGAATTTATAAATTAGTAAACAAGCTGAGTTCATCGTTCTTCTTTTACACTCAAAACAAAATATCTCTTTTGGGAAATTACGAATATGTCTCTGTAACCATATCCGTGTAAATTACTTGAAGTTAAATAATGTCACAGTATTTTTTGCTCGTTACTTTTATCTCAGACAAAATTAAAAACGTAACGAAGAAGTAACAAATAAATATTTAGTTGAGATTTAGACATGCGTTAGTCTACAAGAAAGTATAATAATTGCTGAAAAGGATATATTATTCTTAAAATATTGTTTTATTATTAAATAGTTCAATGATCATTGATAATATTAAATAGAACAGTGACCATCACTCACTGATGTAATGATGACCACAATGTAGTTGTTTATGCCCTTTTTCATGCAGTTTCTTCATTTCAAAAGTTACTTCTGAATACTTTGTAGTTTACTTAAAATTTCATGAAATAACATCTGTCTGAAGTGTAACTTTTTATTAAGTCATATTCCTGAACTGCAACGATTTCTAATTCATAATAATACATATTCAGCAAAACGGCTTGAATAGCTGAACAGGCCCGAATATACTTCCTATTACATTTGCGTTACATTACTGAAAACACATGAAACGTATTCTCTATTGTGAACGTGCCAGAAATAGCAATTGTGAGTAAGTAGACACATTGTCGTCTTTGCTTCATACAACTTGCACGCAAAGATGAATAGCCCACGCAAGCTTGTACATACGTATGCACGTTTTACGATTTGTTGAGTATACCGCCTATTATTAAAAACGTCAGTGTTTTGACTACTCTCTGGACAGAAAATGAAAAGCTTTGTGGGAGATTCTTTTCAGAGACTAAAGTGAAAATCCTTTAAAAACGTGTGAATTCTAGAAATTGGGTGTTTTACGGCTCTATTAATGTAGGCAGTACAAACTATGGACGCAACCAGAAACAATGAATGATGATGATCCTAATGAAAATCTGTGGGTACCTTATCAAGATGAAAAACAGTAGTTGGTTTCTGATATCAAAAATTCAGATAAAAATCACAGAAGAAATGAAGAAAAACAAACTTTGTTGAAGCACCTATTTGTGTAGGTGCCTCAACTTTGTTTGTGTTTTGCCGTTACCATTTGCAACATGTTGTAGTGTGCATTTGTGGTTCATCATTTCCTCCTAGCCAGCTGAAATGCACTTGTTACTGAAATCCAAAGTTATGAAACAAATATACCTCAGTTTTAATGCGCTGGATCCCATTGGTTACAATAATATCATAATATGATTATAAAAATTAAAAATTAAACCTGAAAATAAAACCTTGCTGACACACAGAATACTAAATGTATTTTTAAATTCCATCAAAGTCCACATTCACTCTGCAACAGACTCAAAGTTTGTAGAGGATAAACCAGTTAGTAGCACTTGTTTTCTAGTAATCGCACTTTTTGATGCCACTTTAAACTCGCATTACTTAAATATTTTCACAGACTAAAAACTACAGTAGTTATTTTACTATAACAAGTGGTTGAAACCTGTAACATCTGTGCGCTTGTAACAAAGAAACTTTCTGAACTTTTAGAATAAAGTTGTTCTAATATAAATCAAATTTTGGAAGCAATTCCACCCTTTTGTTCAAATTAGACTATAACGTTACCACTTCTTCATGTTGTACACAAAAAATTACCTAAAGAAATTTATAAGCTAAGTTTACTATAACACTACTAGTTACTACAAGGAATATTATCATCAAATGTATTTGAGTGAATAATTAGGCTGATCTGGTAGACTATGGAATGACCTCCATGCTGTGGCTTGCTCCGTGCGGTGGCCTCCTTGTTTTTACAAGCGACTACAATTTAGAAGATTTCTACAGGGTTACCAGCGTGAGTATGACGCCCCTGGTGTTACACATGTCCTTTGGCCATAATAATCACTTTCTATCAGGTGGGCTATGCGCCTGTCTGCCTTCTAAGTGGCATAAAAAAAATTACACAGTTCGTGTAAGGTTAGGGTCAGTTTAGTTTTACCTCTGAATAGATTAGATGTTTTTATGGATGAATCCTAAATTGAATTATGCTGAAATAGCGGATGTAAAAGAAAACGAAAATAGCTGTACATTTCTTTGTAACATTCACTTACACACACTGTTACAAATATATTTACTGATTATAAAATACAAACAAAATTACTATCAAACCATCGATCCATCATCAGTCAGAGGAGCTGGGCAACAGACATATGACGAATCCATACTAATATCTATACATGCGAAAGTAACACTGTCTGTTACGCTTTCGCACCTAAACCACAGAACCGATTTTGATGACATTTGTAATAGGGGTAGATTAGATTAACACCAAGTTATAAATAAGAAGATAATGTTGGTAATTGAAATGTGCAAAAAATAACAAAATGTTCAATCTTTAGGTACGTGTTTAATCCACTAGAGGTAGAATGTAACATCTACTAAACACAGAGTTGTGATAGTGGCTTAGAAGAATGTTAGGTACCGGTATTAAATGATCAACTTTCATGAAGTGAAGTGAAGATGCATTTTCCTTTTTTAAGAAAAAGCTTGAGGTTATTGTACGTAAAGATTTGGAATACGGTATTTATTGTAGACCTAAGAATGGATGGAATGTGTGAAAGATGATATGAAAAGGAACTGACTGAGGATCTGACAGGATCCAAATAACGATGAAAAAAAAATTGTGATCGTGAATATATACAAATATCTTAATAAGGAAATTGTATCAAAACAATAATTTAAGCATCCACAAAACCCCTCATAGCTCAACAAAAGGTAAGCGATGGCAGCAAAATCTGTTGTAAACCATTGTCGTAATTATTACTCGATAGTTCCTTCAGACAGAAAAAAAAATTGCTACACTAAAATTATTTGCTCAGATATTATGTACATTATTATATCCTACGTTGAGAAAAATCCTTCGCAATATTTGCTCAGATTGTGGCTTACGTATTATCGATACCTACTTCTTCTATTTTGGCCTTATCTGTAATGGAGCCGTAACCGTCTTTGCCAAACTGTGACAATGTTCATATCATAGTCAGCCTATAAATCATTGTAGGTATACATTGGTCACAAATTGTGCTCAAGCTGTGGAATGAACTCCCTGCCATGGTTTTCCCAAGCGACTACAATATGGGGTTCTTCAAGAGGGGCATTAGAAGGATTTCTTCAGGGTAGGCAGCGCGAGTGTAAAGTGTAGAGTGTCCATAGGCCGCGGTAACCACTTCCCATCAGGTGTCGCCGTGTGCTTGTTTGCCACCTAAGTGGTATAAAAAAAAATATATTACATGAGCATGCCTACTTTGTTATTGATCTAAATGTGAATGATTGTGTACATTTAAATGTACGTTAGTTAGTTAGTAGGTATGTTTTGTTTTGTTGTAACGCTAAAATATCGTGACAGATCGCAATGAATCGAAATCAAATTAAAATATATACATAGCTACCTCCTGTAGTTATAATCAATCAATCATTTCATCAATCAATCAATTATGTAAAAGCCTCGTAAGCCTATCGCAGTCCACTGCTGGAAATAGACCTCTGCTAATGTTGGCTTTTGTCTACTGTTTCCAGACGGATTGGTACAGGGTTTTATACCGAGTTTTCCTTCTCTCGAAATGATATCGTCTGCGTATTTTTCCATTTGTCGCCTATTACGACACCCTTTTGACGATATGGGGTAGTGGTCCTTGTATTCTTTTTCCGTCACCACACTGATGTTTTAATTAGAAATTTTTCCATAATCATGTGTAGGCGTGAATATTCATTGTGCCTTATAAATACTTACTTATTTTCAAGAAATTAGCGCTGAGATCTTGCTAATTAATTAACGAAACGTTCACGAAAGAGATTCCTATTACGTATTTATTCAGCCTAACTACATAATTACTTTGATATAATTTTGTTTTAGGTACGTACTATAATAATATGTTTTTTTATGTTAATTAATGAAGTCCATAATTATGCAAATACGCTCATGTTTCTATGCCCACGTTTATTTAGTTATAATTATTCTATTATAATCATTACCGGAGGAATTATTGTAGGGCCAGACCGTAAGGGCTGGCTCTGGGTCAGCCGGGGTGCGAGGGATATGTCGAAGACAACCTCAGCTCCGACCTAGCACCTAGAACCTGGGTCGTGGACCCACAGGCGGCGAGCGGTTTTAGTCGGTTCCAGTCCGACATAACCTCCCCTTCCGGCTCCAGTAGAGGAGGTAACCGAGGGGATTTCCGCATGAAAAAAAAAAGTAGGAATTATTGTGGAATGACGTATACGACGATGTTTACAATGATATTTGTATGGTACGACATGTGTCCAGCAGTGGGCTACCAAAGGTTAATTGATTAATGATTGACATCTAGCCTGCAGGCTAGATGTCAATCATTAAAACATTGGACTTAAATGTAAATATCACTGATAGAAAGGTCTAGCAGCCTCGTAAACAAACAATAAATATTGGAACAATTTTTCTTTCAGTGCCAGATCGTACGGCAACAAATATTACGTATAGAAGTTTCACCAGTTTTTCCCTTAGAGATCAGCCAATCCATTATTCGTCGCCGCCATATCTCGAACAGCTCTCCAATAGGATTAAACCCCGCTCCATTAGATACTGTTTTACTACTCTTTTGTTTTATGATCATATTTCTCCGATAATTTATTGAAAGTGGTCGCGAAAGAATCCTTGTTCACTTATATAGATTAGCATTTGTCAGAATAATTCTTAAAGACTTTTCCAGAATGATACAACTTTGTAATGATAATGATTAAGTAGATTATTTGTTCGATACTTCAATTGTTAGTAAGAGTTTTATGTATCTAACCCTAAATATAAACTAGGAATATTATTATTGGAAGGGTGTGGTATCGTGTCAATAAATATTACTTATCATATGAGCCTGAATTAGTTTACATTATCACGTAAAATATATATTGATAGTATTACGAAGTATCAGTTAGTTATCAGTAGCAAAAATATTGGAATTATTTTCTTAAGATTCACTTTTTCCGATGTTTTAGATTCTATCGTAAAAAAATAATTATAGTGAACGCCTGATAACATAAATATAGCATATCTTGAATAAAACCTCTTGCTTGAAGTTTCACATGTAACAACATTCTTAGATCCAAAATAAATTTATATAAGTAATTACGACCATACTTCTTGTTGTTCACTTACTCTTCCTAATTTAAACAGAATGGTAATTTAATTAGTCTCATTATGTGAAGACTCGATGCGAGATAATTTGCCTAAGTCACTTCAAAAGGAACCTTAATTTTCTATAAAAATGTCCGTAAAAGAAATTTCTGTTTGAAGAGAATGCTTGTCTATGTCTACAACTGGACAGTAGAGGAAACTCGGGACGGAAGCAAATCACAGGATGTATCTGTATTCTGTATTCACCTTGGAACATGAAATATCTATAACTACATACCCATATTTTTCATACACATACCTATTATTACAGTTATTTTAGACCTTTCTTGTAAGACCACTAGTTTTTTCAGCATCTGACCTGCCTTTTTTGAAACAATAGACAATTTGATTGGCAGCTTTCTTTAAATCAACCCAATTTGCCCACTAACAACACCGTCTCATCACCTACACCTACATAATTGTGTTAAAAAATAGCTAACCTTATTTAAAATAATAATAAATACCTATTACCTAACGATAAATTTTCTTCCAATTTAAAACTTATAAAAACCCGTCGTTCTCCAGGAAATAACATCAAGTGCATGCCTGTCTACGTGATCAGAGTGCACCACACATTAAACCATAAACATAGTAACATAAAATCACCAAACAAAGAATGTACACTTTTAATGTAACGTGTACTCGAGAATTCTGTACAATTCTGTAATAACTGGTCGGTCAAATTAAATTTGTCATTGATAAATTCTATTACTTCGAGTACATACGCTGCGGAAACAGAAACTCGTTCAATACACGTACCATTTAGTATTTTTCTTATGTTTTATGCTTATGTAGGTGCTAGTGTTGGTGTAAGTTGCTGCGTATTGAATCCTTGTGTGAAATACCTACTGCCAAGAGATATTTAGCTTATGTGCCTTCCTGTAAAAATCTGTAAATTTTGTTTATTTCTGTTCTTTCTTTCTAATGATGAGTGTTGTGTATATGTATATTTTTGGGATAATGATATACTAGCATTCATATTTGTATTAGATGCGTATATATGTAACTGAAATTAGTCGAAGTGATTTTTGACCAAACGTTGTTCTGCGAAACAAGGGTGAACCGTAAATTATGCTATATTAAAAAATTGTTTTATTAATACCCATCATACCTATCGTCAAAAAGTTGACACCCGTGAACCAACAAACACTAACGTATTCAAGTTGAGGGAAACGAACTCATTAAAACACGGCAATTGATATTTCATTTTCTGCTCTCTGATTTCAAGGAACCGAAAAACGACAAGATTTTAATAGGAATGGTTCACCCTTGTTTCGCAGAACAACGTTTGGTCGATAATCACTTCGACTAATTTCAGTTACAATAAAGTCATTTCACATAATTATTCATTTGACCGAATATTTAATTGGTGGAATAATGTCATTTCATTATTATATTATATTATATTATATATATATATATTATAAATTGAATTGAATTGAATTGAATTGAATGCTTCATTAGACTAATAATAATTTGTTCGAGAGATCATATCGAATATTCGGTGAAGTAATAATTAGTTTCATTTCATTGTCAACGAACTGATGGTGGTTTCATTGTTGTTTTCATATTTTGTTTTTTTTCTGGCACTTGCTTGTTGTGGTCACAGTTCTAACATAACCTAACCCTGCCGATTGCACTGAGAGTTTTTCATTTTTACTTGTATTGTTTTTCATAAAACATACTCTTAGTGGTTTTCTTACATCACTGAAATTGGCAGGGTTAGGTAAGAACTGTGACCACAACAAGCAACACATTTCTACACTACATTACATTATACCAATTGAATATTCGATGAAATACATATTATATTATACCAACTGAACATTACATGAAATGAGCATTATACATTTTGATCAATAGGTAGCGCAAATGTTGTTATCGCAAATAAATATTCGATGAAATGAAATTTATGTCAATCGATATTATGCAAAGCAATTATTTTCTCAAACGTTGTTCGAATTCATTCGACAAAAGACAATCGACCAAACAAGGGTGAACCATAATTTACAACTCAATACAATTGCATAATTTTTGGTATACAGTATTATAAAAAAATCTCACTATCAGGAACCTAGTAAAAACCTACCAAATTTTACCAGGTAAGGATAAGCCGGATGAAGAAGTAGAAATAGTCAGCCATTTTCCTGCAAGTTCCAAGAAAATGGGTAAGACGGGTGGTTCCGTGCTGGGAATATCTATTTATTATGTACATATAATTGTAATTTCGTCGTATTGGAGATAGGCATAAAAAATACTAGGGTTGTTTCCAATAATATACAAGGTATCGAATGACTGACTTTTGATCCCAGCTGCTAACCTGGTTTATAACGAACAAATTAGTTCAACAGTGTAATTAAATTATATTTTCACGTGAGAATATTCCTCGAATTTTGTGAGAAAATAGGGCTAATTTGATGTCATAATTATATTTCGGTGTAAACACCTGCTTGATGAAATATTTTTGATTAGCACAAAGGTGTTTATTGAGAAAATGTTGAGGGACTACCACTTATTGATATTGTAAATAAGTAAAACTAATCACAACATTCGATCTATTATGTATTAATAAGCCTGTTAATTCATCATTGTATGTTAAACTCGTATTTTAGCTCGAAAAACATCGGAAAAAATGAAATGCTCAAGTGAGATTTTTTCCGCTCCACTCATTTCTTCCGATGATTTTCGAACTTAAAAGTTGGCATAATAAAGAGATCCGGTTCTTAGCATTCCATGGATTCACCGTGCGGTCGCCGGGTCCATGGCGTGGTACAGAGAGGAACACTGTGACGGTGCCTGGGACTTGCGACCCAGGTGTAGGTTTAGGGTGGCCACCTTGTGATGCATCAGCGCTCACCTCCTACGTCAGTCGTGTTTCCCCCTCTACCTATCCAAATTTGGTAAGATCCTATCAACGCCGTTTTAGATATTCGTTTGAGTAAAGAGCTTACTGAAGCTCTTGGCAGTCAAAGGTCTTTTAATAAGTTATACAGGGATTTAGCTGGAATTCCCCTTGCTCCTACTTCCACGGCGTAGAGTTTGACCACATAGCCATTTTTGGTTAACTCGTTGGTCAGGTCAAAGTATTTGTTTATTTTTATAGCGTGGTCTTTAGGTATTTTAGTTTCCCACGGTACTGTGAGTTCTACTAGTACTGCACGCTTTTGCTGTTCTGAAAATAGGAATATATCGGGTCTGGATGACGAGGCACAAACATCCTCCGGTATTTTATAGTGTTTCTCATACGAATCTGCGAGTAATGTCCAATCAGCGGCTGCTATCAAAATTGAGTACGGCTTTTGATTTGTCTTTTTTGAGCAGCCTTCCTTTACAAACGCGACGTCATCTCTTTGGTTTGTGGTTAAACCCTTTTTCGCTCTAGCTACCGCCAAACTTACCGCCTCACGTACGATTTCTAATACCTTATCATGTCGGCGCGAGTAATGACCCCGGTCCAATAGCGTCCTACAACCCACCAGTAGGTGCCTAGCAGTACCAATTGCTTCACCACATGAGTTACATGTTTTATCTGTGGCTTTTCCCCATCTGTCAAGATTGCTTTGGTCGGGGAGGGTCAACTGGAATGCATTGAGATAGAATTTAAGGAGAGCCGGTGAGAGGAGGTATTTTAGCTTTAGTGATAATGTTATTACTTACATTAAGTATATAATTCCTAAAACTAACTTTTCTTTTCTAATTTTTGAAGAAATATGTTAAAATTATGACTTTGACAATCGAAAAGCACCTAAATTCTAATTTGAATAAAGCTGTAAAGTTTGAGATGGGTAGTTCATTTCATCCAATCAAATATAAATTTCATCCTTGCGAAGTCGGTTTTAAAGCTAACGATGTTCATTCATCCTTTGGTATTCAAACTGAATTTTCTTCAGAAACGTATTGTTTCAGAAACAAGAAAGAACATTTTCAGAAAGTGTAGTCCCATGTTAATGTATAAGTAGTACTTATACATTAACATAGACACAGGCATCAAAAATAATTGAGTATATATATATATATATATACTACATATAATAATTATTTTTGATGCCTGTGTTTGTTAAGGTACCCTGAAATTTTTTTTTATTTTATAATTGGACATCTGGACACACAGTTACTTTGAAGTAAATAGCTACTACAAATTAAATTAGTTATTGAGTAGGTGTGTATGTGTCTGTGTGTGTATAGGTGCGCGCGTGCGCGTGCGTGTGCGTGCGTGTGTATGTGTCAATGTGTATGTGTCAATATGTGTGTCACTTACACACAAGCGTATGTGAGTATGTGTTTTGTAAGTGTGAATTGCTGGAAGTTGTTGACCGAACAGGATTGAGCAGTAACGTAATAGGAATCGTACAGGAATTCTCATTGTTAAATTACTAGAATTAAAGTTAGAGCTTACTGTTCATTTTAAGTATACGTCATTATACACTCATTGTCATACATCTTTTTTTTTTTTTTTTTTTTATAAAGGACACGTCAATTTGACTTCACCTCGCCTGATGTTAAGCTAAAGGCAAAGTCTCGGAAAGAGGGTCACCATCGTAAACATTTACCATGTTAACAGTGGTGGCACTCAGCTTGACGGCCTCATTAGATGCCTTTTCACGCCCCGCTTAAAGGACCCGGGACTGTAGGAAGAAGGAAACACGTGAGCTGGCAGGGAATCGTACATCAAACGTCATTATAAATATAGAATATTTCCATTTAATATTCAGAGTCAATTGAGAGAGCTCAACTCGCCAAATAAAAAGCAGCTTAAAGCGGTATCATAGTTAAATAAGAAAGTTCCTTGAAATTGCTTTCATTAATCCTGAAGCTAATCGTCATTTTTAAATTAGCAGTTTCGTATTTTGTTGTCGTCAACAAATTGAGCTCCCACGGATAGAAAAGGTTTAAAGTAGGGCAACAAGCTAGACAGATAGTTAACAAAATAGCATTATACCCTGTTAGTATTAAACCTCAAGCATGTAGTAGAAATTTCTGGTATAAGCTCCAAAGATGAAGTATAAGCCACAGAGTGAGGTCATCTATTGATCTGTCTTAGCGTTAATTAAGAGTTAAGACTACCTAACCATTAGAAATCCTGTGGGTAGTTAAGGGTTAACTTGCTGCCTTAGATCAGTCTTATCTTAGTTCCCGAATTAATTGTCGTACTAGATGCTACCCGCGGCTCCATCCGTGAAAAGTTACACACAACAAGTTACATAATGAGAATGAATGCAGCGAGAGTAGTATGTCAGGATCGTAGCAAATGGAGATCCGTGATCTATGCCAACCCCTATGAGAAACAGGCGTGATTTTATATATATATGTTGTAATTTCTGGGATAAAAGTAGCCTATCTGTTGCTGTTGTGTCTTCCAGGCTATAATTTATCCCTGTACCAAATTTCAGTCATTTGAACCTTATTGAGTAACAAACATTCAAAATATTTAGACATCTTCACACACTTTTTAACCCCCGACGCAAAAACGACGGGGTGTTATAAGTTTGACGTGTCTGTGTGTGTGTGTGTGTGTGTGTGTGTGTGTCTGTCTGTGGCATCGTAGCACCCAAACGGATGAACCAATTTGGATTTAGTTTTTTTTGTTTGAAAGGTATATTAGTCGGGAGTGTTCTTAGCTATGTTTGAAAAAAATCGGTCCAAGATGGCCGCCGCCACAACATGTTGGAATACAAATTTCTTTATAATACCCTCAATATGGGTATCAAATGAAAGAGCTTGACTAGTAGATCAATTTAAAAAGTATAAAATAAAAATTAAATTAAAAATTTAAAAAACCCCCGTCACAAAAAACACCAATAAGTTGAAAATAAATGAATAAATTTTAATTCAACGGTTGCCATGTCGGGGGACCTTACGATATAAAGGAGTACTTAACCAGGTACGGTGCCCCGACATGGCAACCGTTGAATTAAAATTTATTCATTTATTTTCAACTTTTTGGTGTTTTTTGTGACGGGGGTTTTTTAAATTTTTACATTTGTAATATTCTTAGGAATTTATAAAGTAAAATGTTTCACAGGAAACGGCACAGAAATAAACGTTGGTTATCAGTTTAGATTTCACATGCAATTATTTATTTAGCATGCATAACAAGGTATAAGCGGGGCAATGAATATGGATGCACAATCTTGTGAATGAATAATTAATTAATGCGGACAATAAGTAAGAATACCAGCTACTACAAAACAAATTGTAATTCTTCCGTAGGATAATTTACTTTTTATGATACAGCATTGTAACGTTTATGGACTCACATTTTTAGGAACAAAACCAAGTCTGATAAAATCCAATCCAAACGGAACCCAAGCAAACCCAAAATAACCTTCTAGCTGGTAACTTTTACTTTTAGAGTTGGGAGGCGAGAATCAATAAACTAATCAAAATTAGTAAGCTGATCCTGGGCTTCAAAGTGTAGAATTTCGCTAGAAGCATGATGAACCAATAGTTAAACTAAGTTGTGATACAAAAGTAAAAAGCTTACAGCAAATAAATTTACGCATCAAGCCTAAATACCGTTCATCGAATGGCCATTTATTAAAAAGCCCTCTTCCACTTTAATTTCAAAGGCACTACTATTGGGCAATTATGGATTTAAAAGCTTACAGATTTGAATAAAGTATAAATTTCTACAAAGCCCTGTGGATGCAGCATTGAAGGAACTTCGATCGCTATTTGCAGTGATTAACGAACATTTTGTACGCCGCATTGTCTTAGTACTAGGAAAATAAAATATAGTAGTTTAACTACGTCAATTTTCATGCGTTTATATAATTGTAAGTTAGCAAAAGAAGTAAAATACTATACATGACATTTCCGCGGATGTATTAGAGTACGATACTTTCGCTGACTTGTTCTAGTCTTGAAAACTATAACTTATTTGACTTTAGTTACGCTAGTACTATGACATATCTATTATGTGGTTTAGTACAACATATCAATGAAATCGGATCAAAATTTTACTACTGTTTTACCAATGAATATCAGGATCGGTTTTGCATTATACCTGTAGTTTAAATATAAAAAGTAAATTATACCAAGAAAAACATATTTTCCATGTAAAACTGCTATAAATATAACTATTATAAATAACAACTATTATAAAACTACAAAATTTATTAATATTGAATACAATCTTCAGCATGAAACTACTGGATTCACTCTTATTATAAAGGCGGTGGCGCAGAAGATGGTTGTGGACAAGTGACAAAAGACTCGGTGCGGTTCCGCCGCTCCGCCGACAAAGATTTACGGCAAGACAATCCTGTCGTGCTTCCATTAAATTGAACCGTTAACAGCGATTTATTACAAAAACTGCAGATGCATTGAATGAAAATAAACGATACTGCAGGTTATTCTTTGATAATATTAAAACAATATTCATGTAACGGACTGCTTTGAATAATCATATCCTACTAATATTATAAACGCGAAAGTTTATGAGTATGGATGGATGTTTGTTACTTTTTCACGTTAAAACTACTGAATGGATTTTCATGAAACTTTACAATAATATAGCTTATACATCAGAATAACACATAGGCTATATTATATCATCACGCTACTACTCAAGAGAACGAAGCAGTGATCATTAATGTCAACAAATTTGGCCGGCATCGGCATATACGCAGAAGTGATAATGTGGTTATTTCTGTTGCTGTTTAGATAACTATATCATTGTATAAGAGGGTGCAGCGGGAACGGGATCGGCCGCCACGCGGGTGGAAATATAATTGGCGGTACGAAGTTCACTGGGTCAGCTTCTTATTAGAAAGCATATTAGCAGTTCATATTAGTAAGCATGGCATTTTTATGTCGATAAACATTGAAAAAAAAATTGCACCAAATCCCAGCCGGATCTAGAACACTTATCGAAATAGCGAAATTGTGTTAGACGGTACAACTCACTATCCTACATAAACTGTCCTTCAGAATGAAACAGAAATTATGTCAACGTGAAGAAAGAAACATCTTGCAACTTCATACAATGTACGATGCTTTATACGAGCCAAACTCTAATAACTATCATAGTTAACGTAATTGGCAATTTTGTATTAGGATTATGAAACCTTTCTTGATAGATTATATAGTTATGAAACTACTCGAGAATAGATTGTCACCTTTTAGAAACAAGAACTCGGTGCGTTACAATAACAAATTAATAAAATAACACGGTGACAAGTGAATTGGAACCTGATTCTTTGAAGAATAAGATTGGAAGTTGCTTGTCATATTAGTTATTGTTCTTGGCTTCTTTCTTCTTTTTAGTACTTTCTCATATAATTGACCTGTGGATAAATGAACTATTCACGGCACGAAAACCTCGGATGCGCTTATAAAGACGTTACGTTCCTAACATGACACGCTGTTAGCATTCGTTTACGTTTGCTCACGAAAAAGACAGGTGTAAGGTCTAGATAGCTCTGTGTAGTATATCTTTTAATACAGAATAGAATATTCATCCATGTACTCGCGTCTGTAAATACCCGAAGGGGTTCGGTCCTAGCCACGTTGTAGGGGGCAAGCCTATTACCGTCTAGCAGGCTCTTTGTATTGAGCTGTATGTTTACTGTCGGATGGAAAACAGACCTATCCTTATGTCGTCTTTTACGACACCCACAGTAAGAGCTGGTGCAGTCCTATTCTACTCCACCGGGAACCAACACAGCATAAAATATTCACTGGGATTTAATTAAACGTATCATTTAGTGACATTCTTCCAAAGAAAATCCATCTAGGATTCCATACTAGATCAAAACCAATATTTGTATTGCCCAGAAATTAAAACCAGCCACAAATTCTTCAACTTGTTCGACTTGAATTTTAAGAATTATTAACAAATTCCAAATACCTCAATCCTTTCAATTTATGATATTATCTACCTGGTATAACGTTAATGAAGTTCGTTACTTACTTTGCCTCCCAAATAATGGTTAATTAATTGATAGGAAGGTCTTTTGTAATAAGTAACTTAGCAACCACCAAGGAACAATTTGGCCTGGGGACCTAGCTCCCATTATTGTCTCCGAGGGACAGGGTAGGCCACTCAATTAGATCGTATTTCAGAATAATGGTATTGAGAAGTCGTTCAGTCTCCGTTAACTGCAATTTTATAGTTCTTCCTGTGGCCACCCCTCGTTTTGTGATCAAACTTTTCCAATTATACTATTGAATTAATGGAAAATTCATAAACTTGCTTACATTATGCGACTTTCTGAATTTTTTTGTATATAGACGCTCTTTGTTTGCCCTCCAGATCCATATCCGGTTTCAGGTTATTTTTGTAGATTTCCCTACACCATTGTAGCAGACTCTACAAAAATAACCTAAAATAAAAATACATATTTACAAAATACCTTGCCTTACTTAGACTATTCTACAAGAACTGCGGAATACGGAATGCGGATACCAAAAAATCAAAATTTCAAAAGTTAATAACAAAGTAGATGTTAAGGACCGAGTCCGCGGAGCGCACGACTCAAAATTTGTCAAAATACAGACGCAGCCGTGCACGCACACATCACCGAGATGCACAGTGGGCTGCAAGACGCTCTTTACCAGTCAAAATAATGGTGAAAATTGTCTTACCAATGATGAAAAAACTATTTTAAGCCTTGTGGTTAGAGTGCATTTTTGAGTAATATGATTTATTGTGACGTATTACGTCTGTCAATTACATTTCGTATCTCTTTTCTTCTTATACATTCATCCCTGTCATATTATGTTACGTGACGTCATTGGCATGTCTTTTGTTTCAGTGTCATACATAGCATGTTAAACTTTAAACAGAGATTATGAGATTTCGAACAAAATAAGGCTGGGGACATACCTACACCTAATTGTTGATATCTGAGGATACTGAAAATACTCGGGTCCGTCTTGCAGCTCTTCTTCCTACATTTCCTCCCCGGCTGGAGCCGGGTGGGGAGGTTATGTTGGACTGGAACCGACTAAAACCGCACGCCGACTGAGGGTCGTGGTGCTAGGCCGGAGGTGAGGTTGTCTTAGTATATCTAGTATATACTTAGTATATCCCTCGCACCCCGGCTAACCATCAGGGCCATCCCTTGCGTCTGGCCCTCTTCGGGAGGAGGACAACCTCCCGCCCTAGAGTGGGGAGGCGCGCTTCTTAGCACGCCGCCGCCGTGGCCTGCTTCTGCTGGGGTGACAGGCGGCTCTATCCGTCAGCCCCAGGCCCGCGCTCATGAGGGACGGAGGTCAGTCTGTGCCCTCCGACGCCCGAGTTGCCTGCGCACGGGGGTGGTGTGATCTGTAAGTCTCTATCTCTCACGCTGCCACTCCCGTTCCGCCGTCTCCTTCACGACCATTAGAAAGAAAAAAAAAGGAGGACGCAGAAGGAGACGCTGGCCACCCACGCGTCCGCACAGCGGACCATCGCCGTGAGCAAGGTGGCGAGGATGAGAACTCTCACTCCCAGGGCCGCCACGAGCTCCCACCTTGCCGGCCACTCGGTGAGCGTGTGCAGTCCCGTGACGTCACTCGCGTCGCAGTGATG
This sequence comes from Eilema sororculum, assembly GCA_914829495.1. Taxonomy (NCBI): domain Eukaryota; kingdom Metazoa; phylum Arthropoda; class Insecta; order Lepidoptera; family Erebidae; genus Eilema; species Eilema sororculum. Next base: position 11,100,232 of record OU618541.1, read on the forward strand.
GCACTCGGACGTTCGCTCCTTATCGATCAGACGCAGATTGACGTGATCGTACCAACGACGTTTTACTGGTGGTAGAAATTTGGCACAAATTTGTCACTAATTTCGACCGGGTTGGTACCTCCGTGCACAAGTGCGAAAAACCCTCCATAGTAATCCAATTTCGGTTGGATTGCGTTCAGGGATCAGCAAGTGCATAGCCGGGCCGAGGTGATGGTAGTCGCAGCACTAGTGGGACCGGTGGGTTTTGGCGTAGTCTAGTGGGGTGTGACGCGGGGCGCCGCGCCGAACAGGGAGGCCTGTAGAAACGGTGGTGCCGCTGGCCGCCCGCGGCATAGTACAGGGGCCCAACTGGGACTAACCACCCTGGAAGGCTACCCCACCAGGTCGCGCATAATCCCGATATGGCACGTCGTCGTGCCGGTTGGCGACCGGATGGGAGCCCGGCGACCATATTCGGGGGGGTACGGGGGCCCTTCCGTTCGGCGCGTCGGCTCTCGTCATGCCGCCACAATCATAGACAAAACCAATGTCCCATGTATTGTCACACGGTGCTGCGGCGACAATCACCTCTTTTTCACGCCTTCCCATCCATTCCTTTCCATTTACCATGACAGCGCACCAAAAAGATAGAGTCAGAACAGCGGCTAAGGAGTCTCCCACAACACGACTATTTGAGGTGGAGTCCACGAACATCTGTGGGCTCCATGCAAACCTCAACGCCGTCCACCATCACCTGGAGGCGGCGAAACCAGCAATACTGTTTCTGACGGAGACAGAAATACGCCGCCCTGACGAAACGACCTACCTGCTTTACCCCGGCTATGTTATCGAGGAAAATTTCCGAGCCAAAGCCGGGGTGTGCGTGTTTGTTAGGGCGGATATTTGCTATCGCCGTTTGCGCTGTCTAGAGGACCCATCCTTTTCCATCCTGTGGGTACACGTAGACCATGGCTCCGCGAGTCAGATCTATGTGTGCCTTTACCGCTCCCATACGGGAGATGCAGAGGTAACTCGACTCTTTGAATACCTGAGTCAGGCGGCAGATGATGCGCAGGAGCGGTTTCCGAACGCCGAATTGGTGTTTTTGGGGGATTTTAACGCCCACCACGAGATCTGGTTGGGCTCCGCCAAAACAGACCATGCGGGAAGAGCCACTCACACATTTGCCCTGGCGCATGACCTGACTCAATTGGTGCACAAGGTCACAAGGATACCAAGAGAGTCCGGCATAGAGCCCTCTCTGCTAGACCTTCTGTTGACGAGTCGCCCGGACCAGTACAGTGTCTCGGTGAGTGCCGCTTTAGGTAAGTCCGACCACTGTCTGGTCCGCTCCACCGTGCCCATTGTAGCGCCCCCACGACCCGTGCAGGGGAAGAGGCGTCTTTGGCACTACTCGTCAGCGGACTGGGATGGACTACGCGACTATTATACGTCCATCCCGTGGGTTGAACGCTGCTTTGAGGGTAAGAACCCATCTGAGAGCGCTACTGCTGTCGCCGGTGAGATCGGTGTGGGTATGGAATACTATATCCCATACACCGATGTCACCGGAGTCCGCGGAGCGCGTCCGTGGTTCGGGCGCGAGTGCGTGGAGGCTGTTGAACATAAACAGTCTGCGTACCGCGCTTGGGTGCGGGCGCGCGTCACACGCGATCCCAACGTGGGTCACTTCAAGGCGGCGTACAACAGAGCCACAAAGGTCTGCAAGAGGGCTTACGTTAGGGCGGATGCCCAGCGCATAGCACGGCTGGGCCAAGAGCTAGTGGCGCATCCCACGGGTAGCCGTGGCTACTGGCGACTGGCCAAAGCCGTGCAAGCTAACTTCTGCCAGCCCTCGCTGCCCCCGCTGAGCAACCCCGATGGATCTCTGGCCCATGAGCCGCAAGAGAAAGCAAATTTGCTGGTCAATCTCTTCGCCGCCAACTCCCGAGTCGATGATTGTGGTATGCAACCACGGACAATGCCCACTAGTGACCACGCAATGCCTGATATCCATATCAGGCAACGCGATGTCCGTGCAGTACTGCAATCACTCGATGTCCGGAAAGCCAGTGGTCCTGATGGTATTCCAGCGGTCGTACTTAAAAAATGTGCAGCGGAGTTATCTCCTATGCTAACGCGGCTGTACCGACTGTCCTACAGTTCGGGTATAGTGCCTTTGGCTTGGAAGGAGGCGAATGTCCAGCCGATCCCCAAGAAGGAGGATCGCTCGGACCCAGCCAACTATCAACCCATAGCCGTCACCTCAGTGCTGTGCAAGGTGTTCGAGCACATTATTAACACACAGCTCATGCGCCACCTAGAGGATCACTCCTTGCTTAGTGACCGGCAATACGGTTTTAGATCGAAACGGTCAACGGGTGATCTTCTGGCGTACGTGACCCACCTTTGGGGTGAGGCTATGGAAAAGCACGGCGAGTCACTGGCAATTAGTCTTGACATTGCCAAGGCTTTCGATAGGGTATGGCACAAATCGCTTCTTTCCAAGCTACCAGCCTTTGGCCTGCCTCCCAGACTGTGCAACTGGGTTGCAAGCTTCCTGCGGGGACGCCGTATTCGCGTAATTGTGATGAACGAGCTGCGGAGTTCTTGCAGGTAAATGCTGGCGTGCCGCAGGGTTCCGTCTTATCTCCCACTCTCTTTCTTCTGCATATCAATGATATGCTCTCTAACGGTAGCATTCATTGCTATGCAGACGACAGCACCTTGCACGGGAGTTATTACGCAAATCCTGCGGCCAAGCAGTCTGATATCGCGGAAAAAAGGCAGCTTCTTGTCACTGAGCTGGACCGGATTCTGGACCACATTTCTCAATGGGGCGCTAGGAACCTGGTCGAGTTCAATGCCAAGAAGACCCAGGCATGTGCGTTTACAGCAAAAGTATCTCCTTTCCTACCCCTTCCCACTCTTCAGAACACACCACTGCCACTGCAGGATCACCTCAATATCCTCGGTTTGGATGTTCGCTGCAAACTGAATAACAAAAACTATATCGAGAGTATCATCAAATCAGCCTCGCGTAAACTCGGAGTCCTGAACAGAGTAAGACGTTTTTTCACGCCGGAACAGCGGTGTCTTCTATACAAGAACCAAATTCGTTCCTGCGTGGAATACTGCTCACATCTCTGGGACGGCTCCGCAAAGCACTTACTAGATGCTCTCGACAGATTGCAGCGACGTGCGGTCCGCATTATTGGGAATCCTGAGGTCACGAATACCCTCGAGCCTTTGCAGATGCGTAGAGATGTTGCGTCTTTGGCAGTTTTCTACCGTCTCTACCATGGTGAATGTTCTGACGAGCTCTTCCAATTAGTCCCACCCTCTCCTTTCCTACACAGGACGACACGTGCAGGGCTAAGATGCCATTCATTTACGGTGCAGAGTATACCTGCTAGAACCAAGCGTTTCAGTGACTCATTCCTATGTCGCACCATTAAGACCTGGAACTCCCTGCCAGCTCACGTGTTTCCCTCTTCCTACAGTCCCGGGTCCTTTAAGCGGGGCGTGAAAAGGCATCTAATGAGGCCGTCAAGCTGAGTGCCACCACTGTTAACATGGTATATGTTTCCGATGGTGACCCTCTTTCCGAGACTTCGCCTTTAGCTTAACATCAGGCGAGGTGAAGTCAAATTGACGTGTCCTATATAAAAAAAAAAACGAAGGCGGCTCTTTTGCGTATCTGCGACATTGTGATACATAAGGCTTCTAATCCAGTGCACCAGGTCTACTGGTGGTCGCACTAACTGATACCCGCGACTCCTGCGACTCTAGTGATGCTGCTAAATATGAATCAGTATCTTTAATATAACATAAGCCAACGAAACTTTTTTTATTACTTATATGTACGGAAACAGCTACTTTACAATATACATATATACTTACCTATACAATCATATAAAATAGACCATGAAGTTAGTATCTAATTATAATTTCATTACAATAGAACCTAAAAATATTGTTTCTACAAAAAATATTTTAACTAGGTATATCCCCAACTTTACAGTTCAAACCTTAAAGCAAGTATGTCAAAATCTGAAACATTATGCTATAAATGTACCAACGAAAGTGTAAAATGGCTAAAATCGGAACTATGGTTGTCACTGTAAAATGCATACTATTTTATTGACGTCCAAATGATTAATGAAGACGGTGGCGCCATTTTTCATTTCATATATTTCTTGGTAGGCCTATTTGTGTATGCATGAACTGTCATCACGCGCCAAAGAGACGTGCTCCTGCTTCGAAGGCCCGTGGGCGACTGACGGGCGATGAGAAAAAATATGGCAGAAAAAAGACACTATTTTACGCGTTTTTCAGTAACTTTGAAGTGATTTTTTAGATTGATTGCTGAATGTATCATCAAATAAGTTCTGTCTTCCCTATCAAGAAGTCTTTGACTTTCAAATGTATACCGGTTCCTTGCTAAAATCACTCATTTTCAATATGAATTTACTCAAAAATTGGAGCCTATTTCACTTAGCCTGTATACAGAATTTACGTAAAACATATCTAGATTTTAGGGCTTTAAAAGAGGAAGTCCTTGTTTGTAAAAGTACAAAAAACGTACACGATATATTTTATTGGTTTCTTCAGTATTCATAAAGTGTTTCTTTTTATCAATTTGTGTTGATTTATTGGGTTAAATCTGAAAAATACGAAGGCATGTTTTTGCATTTTTTCTCAATTTTGTGCGTTTGTTCACGTTTATTATATAACAACTATTAGGGTTTAAGAGTTTAATATAAGCATACCATAATTTTTGGTCTTTGATTGTAATATATACAAAGTATCATTGATATCAATCATATCTAAATAGGTTAAATATGAAAAATTGTAACACTCTTTTCGGTGATTTTCACGATCTGGCCCCTTAAAGCTATATTGTTAATATTTTACTTTATAGATAGGGTATAATTTTAGTTCTTGTTTTTCTAATTGTAGATACATGCTTTGTTTTGCATCCATAATGTGTATTTGTCAAGTAATGTTCGTAAATACTTGGGTGTGTACAGAAACAGATATTTAATTTAAAATGTGCTTAACATTTTGTTATATAGTTCCGAATCCTCCCGTAGATTACTTGATAAAATTATTCTAATAAACATCAAACATTCTATAATTATAATTTGGGAAATAAACACCCTCATAATCAAATTCCCAAATTATTTTTACTTAGGGCAAAAAATCAAATTCATTAGAATTTAAAAAAATACTGCAATGCAGCAAAACCATTTTTAACATGTAAACATAAGCACGGAGGTCTGTAAAACACAAAAACAAGAAGCGGAGTTCATATCACGATTATCTTCGTATGAATGTTGTTACTTCCTAGATTAAAGAAAAGATAGACATTCCCATGTACAGAGTGTAGATACACGCTATTCCCAAGAGAAACAAAATCATTCCATAACTGTACCAGTCTCTGCGCTCACCCTTTTTATAGCCGAAATGAATTATGACATAAAATATTTATCTTCTTTTGGGAATATGTAATGGTTGCGCTCCTTTTTAGATGATAATGCAGTAAATCCCCTTTTCATTACATGTGGGAATTGACAAGTTGTTGAAAATAGCCTGTCACTGTGAGCTGGTAAATATTTTATCGGGGAAAGTTTGGAAAAGACTAGAGGGCAGTGTAAAGTAGGAATCTGTATTTCTGAAAATTATGTCATGGGCCCGAAACTCTATCACAAGCGAATAAAACACTTCGTTAATACGCGTACCTCTTATGTACCTATTCATTATAATCATTAACTTCCTAAAACCCAAACGTTTGCTCCGTAATTGTATAAAAGGATTTTAATTTAAGTAATCACTTCGAATACTTAAGGAAAAAGAATCTTCTCGGGCGGGACTCGAACCCGCAGTCTTTCCCTTAATGCTCTCGGTAGCCGAATTGGTCAAGGCATTCCCCCTGTAAGGGAAAGACTGCGGGTTCGAGTCCTGCCCGAGAAGATTCTTTTTCCCTATGTATTTCATTTGTATAGTTAGCATACTTAATGCTGTAAAAATTCATTCAATTAAGTAATCACTTATGAAAATAAAGTAATGTAGAAAATGTATCCCCTAAATACGGCTTAATTAGTTCCCACTTCCAAGTTACAGCACTTGAATACACCTAATAAATTATTTCAAACCAGTATCGGTGAAAACATTCTAACTAAAATATTAAGACAACAATGTAATTAGCACTTTGTTTCTGTAATTGCTGAGTAAGGTTACTGAACAATTACAGAAACAAAGTGAATAATCTAATAAGAAACCTTCAATGGTGGGTTTTCAAATATACCCGCCATTGCAAGTTGTTGTTTTATCACTTACTAGCTTTTGCTCGCGGCACCGCCCGCGTGGATGTTGGTTATCGCAAAAAAACATAGCCTATGTCCTTTCTCAAGGTCTAATCTACCCCTATACCAAATTTCATCAAAATCGGTTCAGTGGCTGAGGCGCGAAAGCGTAACATAGAGACAGACAGACAGAGTTACTTTCGCATATATAATATTAAGTATGGAAGTATGGATGTTACGACTACACTACCGAAATTATAGCACTACACATAATTTCAACACTACCGTCTACCGGGCTATTACCGTAATAATTATGGCATTGTGAAGAAGTGTTAAAGTCATATCAATCAATATATTAATCAATTAGGCGGTAGGCCGGTAAATCGTGGCTACAAAGAGCGGCCACAGCATTAGTCTTAATTCCATCAAAAGCTCAAACTCAGATCAAACTCTGGTATATTGAAGACAATGGAAAATAGAGCCGTTACGTTTTGTACGTTCATTACTATATTATTATTTTCCGGGTTTTCGAGATTAACTAGATTTCTCAGCGAGCCGAATAAATTGCAGGTCATCTGCGGGAACATTTGTCACAAGTCAGTAATTTGTGGGAATGCGTGGTTTTCTTCATATTCCCTCGGAGTAATCCTCAAGTGTAATTTGTCAAAATTTCAACGTTCCGTCGGAGAGATGCGAAACCTCCCACCCCAAACCTAAGCCTCTTTGATAAACTCAAATATATTATTTTATGTCACAATGGTGTCAACTGTTAGTAGGTACACAATTCTATCCTTATACATATAGTGCGTCAAGAAAGTCGTGAAATTAATGTTGGAGGAACTAATATTTTTCATTGTATTTGCAACACTCAATAACTGTCAAACTGAGTTTTCAGCTGACATTCCTTGTTTTGTTGTGGCTATGTTTCATATATCTTTTGCGTTCATTTAATTTATTCACGACTAGTAACAATATAAAGTTTAGAAATTAATTGCAATGTGTGTATTAATTGTGAGAGAGATGTCGTATTCAAAGTATTTCAGGGATATAGTATGATATACGGCGGGCTTTCAAGCCGGCAAGTTGCTTTCTGATTTGGAGGATATTTATGGCCAAACAGCTAAATTAGCCGGTACGTACATATATTTTAATGTTAAACACGGTATGGGAAGTGTAATCTATTAAAAATTATGTGTATTAAGTGAACATTTTATTTTTCAAAGCATTGTTTTCATTTGTCGTCGTTGTGTCATTAACCTACGATTATAAGAAATCGTAGTACGACACTTTGACGTTTTTGAACAGTCTTGATCCATTTTGTATTAACCACTGAGGCCCTCAGGACTACTAAAGAATTACACGGTATATACAGCCGTATTTATCCAGTACCGTACGTTTTTATTTGTTTCAGGTTTTCAAAAGCACATTTCAAGACATATCATTTCAGTATGTGATGATATATCCAGTGAGTCAGAAACTATCCAAGATAAATTACGCAGAAGTTTCAAACAGCATTTTGGGTGTTAAATACTCATACCAATAAGTTAATGTTTTAAAAGATTATAATTATATTATATTATAATACGTACTGTACATCTTTTGTTCTCATTGTTTAATACTTTACAACGTCTGTAAAAAATTCGACTGTGTAGCTATCACGGTTCATGAGACAGGCAGGTGTGCTTTGGGAAAGGTATTGCTCGGGACATGTATTTTGGACTTAAAATATGGTCAAAACACATTTCACACCCATGGTACCCCAGGCCATACTCCTGGTGGTACCGTGGGTCTAATAAAGTTAAAGTGTACCACTGAGTAAGCGATTCTATGTGACCAGAGCGGTGGTGGACGAGCTCAAAGTCACGAAGCATAGATTATTACAAAACAATCTGCGCGCGCCAGGGTCTCGTTTATCTCGCAGCTTAGATTCAAGATACGTGTCCCAAGGCATATCCTAAAAACGGCCGACACGCCGTGTCGTCGTATATGAGGCCTTATACTCATTTATCGGGGTGTAAGGTTAACGGCATTTCCCTCACACCCCAGTTAACTTTGAGCCATATACGGTTTTAAGATGGCTCTCATGGGTGTACTCATCAAACCTCTATATCCACTGCTAGTCACAGGGACCCGTGGCGAGTCTCCGAGCTTTCTACAGGGCTGCTCCCGCCAGCGCCGTTAATTGCAGTAAGTGGTAGCGTCTCCCATGTGCTGAGTACGAGAGTGAAGCATTGCCGTTAGCGTTGTACAGGTTGCACCGAATGGAGGCTTCGGATCACGCGCACCAAATTTAACATAATACCTATCTATTTATGCTTCTAAATCGTTACGCTGTAAGTTTTATTAGGCTTCAAGTTTGTTTCTACACATGTAATTAATAATCCATCAGGTGGCCCGTGTGCTTGTCTGCCACTTGAGTGATATCAAAAAATACGCATGGAATGAATATTTCAGGCAGTAATACTTCTCCTAGTATTGATTTTCAAACTAAATCACTCGTTGATTTCGATTAGATTTTAAATATTAATGTCTAAATGTTGCTGCAACCATTTAAAAAGGATATAAGGACTATTCTGTAATTATATATAACTACCTGTCCCAGCGAACTTCGTACCGCCAAATTTTTCCCGCCCCGCGATCCGCGTCAGATCCCGTTCCCGCTGCACCATTTAGGGGGAAAAAATCGGTCAAGCCGTTTCGGAGGAGTATGGCAACGAAAACTGTGACACGAGAATTTTATATATTAGATTTTCTAGATTGAAGTTTGATTTATCTAGAAAGTGTGTGCCATTAGTTCCTAAATAAAAGTGAATGAATTAATTGCAGTTTTATTTACCTATCTATCGTAATGAAATCATACCATAAAAAGCAACAGATCAAGTCTGTTTAATTATAGTATGACAGGGATACCAGATTAAGCGCAGCAGCGCCACCCTCAATTTTCACGACTTTCTTGACGGGCTATACAAGGATGTTTTATCGTATTCCACCTTTGAGATTCCCCTAAACATTACCAAATTGTCTCATTGTATTCATCATTTTTGTTTCATTTAACATCTGCGCAATAGAAGAAATAGAAGTTTCGCTGAGAAATTGTAAGATAGCAAGCAGGATTTTTAATTTGGAATGGAGCTTATAGTTCATGAACTAAATGTGGCTTGACAATGACTGCAACTAAACTAAAAAGAGTTTGCTGTAAATATAAATCAACTCCAATTAATTTTTAATTAATTTCAACAAAATAATCTGTTCAAGTAATTATTTTAATTTTCAACATGTATAAGCCAAAAGAAGCATAGTCAACACTCCAATATCCTTACGAAGATTTTATATATTTGTGGTCTTTTTATGCAATATAAAAGCCCGAGAATTTAATTCGCTCATTCCCCGTAGTCAGAAAGCGAATGGTTCAATGAGTCGTGAAAATCGTTCAACCATTTCCATAACAATTAGTTTAATACGGCAGTTCATATGAATTTCGTTCGTCTCTAGCTAAATTAAAACTAGTTTTGTATTTATTGCTGCAGTTTTAATTCTACGAACCGTCTCTTTTTTATATTTTCCATTAATTCTTCAATGATTTGTAGTTTAACAAGAAGATATTTATGTTGGGTTTATTGTTTGAAATGTTAAGTAAAGAGTACCTATATCTTTATTAGTTAATCTCTATTTCTTTTTCCACACACTTAAACTGTTGGTTTCTTTTTACTTCTTTTTATATGTTTACGATGGTACCCTCTTTCCGAGACTTTGCCTTTAGCTTACCATCAGGTGAGGTCAAATTGATGTATCCTTTATATAAAAAAAAACTTTTAACAAAACTAACTTTTGCAATTATTAACAATATTAAATCAATTGACAGGATAATTTTTGCCATAGACCTGTAGAGATATTTTGGATAGTTCGTAATTTTTATTTTTAATACGCAAAAATGCTCCAGTTCCAGCCTTGGAGATTTATTATTGTGGAAGCTTACATATGTTAAGAAAAAACATAAGACTACCACCAAAGCAAAGGAATATGAAGTGTTTTTTCGTTTCTAAATCTTTACCTTGACATGTCATTGACAAGGTAACATAAAGCCAAAGCTATGTTTAATAGCTCGCTAAATTATAAGTCCATATTTATCGGCGGGAAGCGCTATAATTAAAAACTAATTATTTTGTCAGATTACATTTTAATGGAATAAATAAAACAGTGCCCTCGACGGCTATAGCGAAAAAATAACCACATTTAACTTATAGGTAGGTAGCGTTATTATTACATATTCAATTTTTTGTTTTATCTGAGTGAAGTATGTTAACTTCTATTTATACTTATTTTTAAACTAGCCTTTGCCCGCGACTCCGCCCGCGTGGATGTCGGTTATCGCGACCAAACAAACATAGCCTATATCCTTTTTCATGGTCTAATCTACTCCTATACCAAATTTGATCAAAAGCGTCGGTAGCTTAGTGGTAAAGGAGTCGGCCTTACGATCGAGAGGTCCCGGGTTCAATCCTGGCCATTACACTACCGACGTGAACCCACTCCTAGCACAAGCAATTTAGCTTAGTTGGAGGGATTAGAGGGAATATTAGTAACTTCAGTTCTAATATTCTTTAAAAAAAAAGAATCGGTTCAGTGGGATTTATTAATCGTACAATAAAGATTATTAAATAATATTTATACCTATACAGGGTATATTATTGTAACGGGGCAGTAAAGGCAGGTACCTTAACCGTTGTAGTTACAGCAAAATGTTATTACGAGACCTTCCCTCACTTTTTGAGATATTTTGAACTGTATTCAAAGATTTTGGAAAAATCGTTTTTTGGAAAAGCTTTTGCCCACGGCTCCACTCGTTTGGATGTCGGTTATTGCAACCAAACATGACCTATGCATTAATCCAGGGTGTCATCTAACTCTATACCAAATTTCATTTAATTCTGTTCAATAGTTTTTTTGTGAAAGATTAACAAACATTCATCCATCCATCCATCCATACTTACAAGCTTTAGTAGGATTGTTAAATTAGCACATAACCTTATAAATTGATGTGGGGCTAATACAAAGTATTATGAGTTGTCCAAGTCCCAAAGCAGCCCTAAAATTTTGTTACCAGATTAAAATAAATGTACATTGACTGTAGCAATTATTGTAAGATTGTGTAACTTTTAAACTATCGCGGCGTTTACTCTTAGTTTATACTGTACGGGACTTCACGTGATATATTTTTTGAAAAACTCACTTTTGCCGATGTTTCGGGTGCGTTAGCGTTACAGCACCCGTGGTCACGACTTGACTGGCCTGCGAGCGTCGCGCGGTGGGTAGGATTGTGTATTGTAAGATTGTGTCCACTATGAATTAAGGGTACGATAGGATTGACATATCCTTACTGGATCAAAACTCCAAAATAAAGATTAAAAAAATCCTTTTCAATAGTTGCCAACGTGTTACTAACCATGTGTTTAATTGAAGTTTTCTGTAGGGTAAAAGCCCTTACTCAGTCAGGCGACTACAAATTCGAACAGGAAATCCTGTTAGGCGCTACCTACGTACCGTTATGAAATGATGGTACTATATATTTAAACGGTTATTTTAGAAACGAAGTGGGTGAACATTGAACATAATATGTGAAATTTGTTTGAGCGCGGTAGGTTGGTTATGAGTTACATATAAAGTTTATTATACATAAGGAAACAAGTATGATGGTTTATTTTTTCAAGATTTACTCTTGAAAAAATAAATCACCATATGATACTTGTTAACCGAAGTAAACATCACAATGTTATCTTCCATACCTCCTTTAGCTTAATCCGAAATTGCAATATCAAACTCAATACGTATGACATAAAAATATGAACTGCGAAAAATACGTTGCCCTACAATAACCATTTATTCAAAAATTCAAATAGAACATCCATTTATTCATCGTCTATAACCCCTGAATAATAAAAATTGGGACACTACACGAAAAATATCGAGAGAAAGATTACAAATCGTCTGCGAACTGCGAGTAATGTGTCACACAAATTCACTGCTGGTATGAATCGCTGGCGAGCACTAAATAAAAGAGGGAAAAAATACTCAAAATTTACTACCGAATTTTCACGAATTTCCTTTGGCATGAGCTTGAGGTTATTACCCAACGTTATAAGTGTTCATTTCACTGTTGAAATTCAAACAGAGATCGTGATGGCCGAAGTTAATTGAGTGTAATGTTCTTATTTGCATATTTTTGTGAAAGTCTTACGGGTCCGGGGCCTATCGTGAATGTCGACATAACTGATAATTGAAGAGTTTTTAGCAAAAATGTACTAAATTAAATAATTTATCCTATGAACTTAATTACGTTACGAATTAAAATATAATAAAATAGTTACGAATATCTGCGGTAGCCTAGTGGTATGGGTAATGGACTGCTGAGACGAGGTTCGGGTTCGATCCCAGGTTTACCATGGCACACACCAATGACTTTTCGATACTTTTCGAAGTTATGTGTGCATTTATCGCAGGTTTATAAGTGCCCGGTTAATGGCAATAGGCTCGCCACCTATTACATTAGGACCTAAACATAAACTGGCGAAATGTGGGTGCTAGCACCTCTGCCTACCCCTTCGGGGAATACGTGAGTTTATGTTATGTTATGTAATTACGTGTTTTATGAGCAGGCTTTTCTTATTCCTATTATTATTTAATACTTAACAGTCTACTTTCTATAAAAGAAGGACAGCTTCAACGAAAGCCTCACTTCGAACCGTGGCCATCATAACGTGCCACAACTATAGTTAGGGCACATAAGAATTATCATTCTCGTTATCGTTTTTTTTGTAATCACAGACGTTACTAAAGAAACATCGATATCAACAATGTAGAATTCATTCTATATTGTAAGGCTTCTCATAAAAAAGTGTTCGCCCGTGAAATCTTGATTAAATGGTTTTTCATGAAGTCAAGATAAAAAATAAAGTTTAAAACTAAAACCCGACTACCGAAAAATCACGCTCTTAAAAGTAACAAACAAGAAAATATCAAGGATAGCCGTGGTCGTATGCCACTTTTCCATAGAATGTTTTGTTTTATTAGAGTAAGTGGCATACGACCACGGCTATCCTTGATATTTTCTTGTTTGTTACTTTTAAGAGCGTGATTTTTCGGTAGTCGGGTTTTAGTTTTAAACTTTATTTTTTATTTATATTATTTTGGGGCAAGGTAAAGCTAATAATGTATACATATTTGAAATGTGCTCATTAAGCCCTTTCATTTGATACCAAACACGGCATAATTATCTCAAATTTATTTTTTAAGACATCACCTTAAGAGCGTTAGAGGGCGCCACACAACATTGAGTGACACGTCATATAGCCTATAACCATCAGACGATCTAGCCGCTTGTAACGATACCTCATTTGTCCAGTTCTAATTAGTAGTTGAGGAGCTATGAGGGAACAAATGAACATACATACATACATACATACATACATACATACATACATACATACATACATACATACATACATACATACATACATACATACATACATACATACATACATACATACATACATACATACATACATAGCCTGTCAAAATCATAACCCTCCTTTTGGCTTCGCCGTAGTCGGGTAAAAATGAATGATATAAAAACAAATCTTTTAAACATTAATCCTGTAGTGACTTAACTAAGGTTCTCCTCTGAATAAGCCTATCATAAAGTTATGGCTAAAACTTGCAATGGACCCAAGTTAAACCATATAAAATTCATGACCATCTGAAAGCATTCCAAATGTTGCATTAAACCGTAAGCCGTTAGCCGTTATACTATTCTTTTCCAAGTGTTGTAAAAAAGAAGACTTCTTTTTAACGATCAACTGAACTAAATCTCGCATCTCTACTTTAAAATAAAATAAAGAATAATCGAAAAAAGAAAAAATATGAATAATCATGACTATGGTCAGATTCTTAGTATTATCTTAGTATATCTAGTTACTGAAACTATTTACTTGGCATACCGATGTTGTTGTTGATGGCCGTTGGAGCAAACGAGTCTAAGAGTGGAACTAAGAATGGGAGGTACCAGATGAATTGATGATAAATTTAATAAAATATTTATACAATACGGACTGTATACGGAAGGATAGGGTGCTTGCTGAAGCATATAATGGGCAAAAAATACCTCGCTAAAAATATTTCTCGTGATTACTTAAAATTTTCGTGTACCGAAAGCGATACGACACATTAAAAGGTTTCATGAGACCTGTCACCTTGTACTCAAGATATTTGCATGAGTGCGTTGCTTAAAATAAGGAAACATTTCTTAAAAAATCATTGGTTCGCATTGGTTCCAGAATTATTCACATGGATACAAGTATGTCTCAGATAATGTTTTAATGATACAACTTAGTAGGTATTGTATATTTTATTTCATATTTATTCTGTTTGCCGAACCGCACACATAATCTGCTCATGTGATAAAATTTATCTAGAGCATCACTTAAATAAAATAAAATTATGAAGGAACATAAATAGTCAGAGCGAACCTTTTCCTTTAGTGCCCATTTTTCACAGTTTGGGACCCCTGAATCTTGCCTTGCATACCCGCTAAACCCATGATAAACATTCAAGGACAGAAGCCAGAAGGTCCAAGACGACAGAACAATCAATTTAACTCCATGGACTACATAAACACGTTATGTTTATGCGTTTTCGTCTACTACCTATGTGTTCAACATTGTATATTGTTTGAACTGAAAAGTTGTGTAGGTACTTACGAAGGCTAGTAAGTGCAAACGTATAGGAAATTCTATACTTAAATAGGTATTTCCTGTCATGTTAAGAATAAATAAACTGAAATCCTGGGTATAATTACCTAATTGACAGGTTAATTTTAGTTACTGTTAGTGAAACCAACATAAATGATTCGTCATTGTAACCATTCGTTTTCTATGAAGTTAAAAATATCACTAACTCTGTTTAAAAGTTTTTCATTACCTAAATGATATAAATTTAGTATTTACTTGAGAAATTTTCCATTGAATAAACCCTGTTTACACAAATATTTTAACGAACAAGCAAAACTTCTTACTCAGTATTGCCTCGGCAGAACCTGCAGTCTTCGCGGTTATAATTCATTCTACTTTCACGAACAATAGAAAACTTACTGCACAGTGCTATAATTTCTATCTATGTTGACAGAGACTCACTGGCGGAACTACAAGCAGCCGTTTACCGGAGACCCGGGACTACGTAACTCCATTAACCTATAACTGTATAAAACGCCAGTTCCCTAATGGGAATTAAACCTTTTGAAACTCCTTGCGTTACCGGTGAAGCACTTTACCAGATAGAAGATAAAGAACACTCGCAAAGTCACATAGTTTTTGATGCGGAATCTTACTTCTTTGAGCGTTGGTGCATTTTGAAAGAACAAAATAGTTTAAGTACTAAATAATGTATAGTAGTTGTAGTTTTGAGAAAACTTGTTTAGATTGATTGATCCGTAACAAGCAGGGACTTGAAGAATATATAAAACTGAAGGTTAAACTATAATAAGAGCACTTATAAAGACCTGTCAAGCCTATTTTCACAACTGTTAGCAACTGCCAAATCATTTAGATGGTACATAGCTTATGGTTAAGTTTTACGTTATTTTTTGGCACATAACATTTCAGATGAGATTGATATGGGGTAATCAGATATAATATTTGATCATCTTGATAACCTACTTGGTGGATTAAATCTATACAAGAATACGCACTGTAAGAGACCTATGTCCAGCAATAGAGATTAGCCAATTGTCACTAATTATTCTAAAAGAATCGTAGCAATTGCAAATAAATAATCTCTACCTAACCGATTGAAAAAGACGCGTGTCTGATGTGTGTTATCGTGAAATGTAACTGCACAGTGAATAAAACTTCCTTGGAACTCGTGTTGCTTTCGATTACAAATCGAAGTTACATTATCCAATAAGTATTTTCTTTGTCACACCAATGTTTTTCTCCGTATTGTGCCTGGAGTCATCGGCTTAGTGTTTCAGTACCTACTATTATTTTCATTTCATTCCAGATTGGCTCCATCCAATTTGAAACACGTAGAATACCGCTTGATATTATATTGTCACAAAGCTGATGTTGTATTAGTCGCCTCTGGCAATGACGTAAATAAAGAGTGCCAAATTTGATAAAATTGACGATATTTTAATATAAATAGGTGGTGTGTAATTAATTAAACTTGGAGATAGATATTTTAGTTTTACTCACTGGCCACAAGTATCTACTGTATAAGGAATAAAGTAATTTAAACTTAAAAACATGTACGTCGTTTAAAATCCACAGCGTAACAAATAAAAGTATAATACTAAACTTATTCGGTAAAATGGCGAAGCAAAATCTTTCTAATAGGGTATTCGTAGTTCGGGGAGACCTATATATAATTTTGAAGAAATCTTATTAAAAGAAGACCGAGTGCGTAAAACTTGAAGATAATTTCGAAAGTTGAAAAATCTCCTAAGAGATTTAGCAGAGTTTTTATGGTTTAGATAAGAGCACGTTACACTTTCATATGTACATTTTGTGACGATTTTAATTATTTTGGTTGTATTCTTCCAATATTTCTGAAACTTTATACTTTACATAAATTACTGATTATAGAAACATTTAATAATATTACCTGCTGTTGATTCACGATTTATTTCCTACGTGTGACTTGCAGCATTGAATTTGCAGTGAGTGACCTAGACTAGATACTATTATCTACTAATAACCTATACGAACATAATTAATAGGCGAATCCTCTAGCACCAGAGTTTTGCAACTTCCTATATATCATTCACTCTAATAGGTTTCGACGCTACATACCATGAAATATACAGCATTAAGCTGGGATAACAAACTGTCAACCTATCAGCATGAACTTATCATAAAATGTGTCTAATTCACCGTTTACGATGGTGACCCTCTTATCGATACTTTGCGTTTAGCTTACCATCAGGCGAGGTGAAGACAAATTGATGTGTTCTTTAAAAAAAAAAGAAGTCGTCTCGGGACCCAAAACTCGATGCTATTCCTATGTTTTTTTTTTTGCTTGACCTGTATGAACTTTATTTTGAAACTGAATGCTGTAACTTTATTTTTAGTGTTGTAAATTATAACGGTGTACAAAAATGGTTATGAAGTCACGTTATTTAAAAAAAAACTTAAGCTCGAATGAATTGAAGCTTGTAATGATGGTGTAACTCATATATATACCTAATATGTTCAGAAGCACCAAAAATCGGTGAGCTTATATTTTGATAAGTTTAGTTATCAGTAAGTTTAGCTGTGTAAGAGTAGAAGTACCTAAATGGCAGGCGGTTGTTGCCTTGTAGGCATATGTGTATGTCTTCAGATAGATATATTTAGGTACATAATGAACTATGTAGCAAAGTGGGAACAAACTTAGAATATTAAATGAAACATGGCATGGTTATGAAAGCGTTATCATATCACGAAGTTTCCATGCGCCTCGGGCGTTAACAACTTGAGACTTAACTTGTATGTCATTTCGACACAGTTCTATATCAAGCTAAGTGCAGAAGGGTGTGTATTGACAAAGGATACGGCTTTAAGTGTGTTTGATAACTTTGTGGACTGTTTGCTGAGTGATTGTCGAAACCCCACACTTTATACCTACCTAATACGTAATACCTGAATGTTCATCCATCTTGTGAGATGGATAGATTTTTATAACATCGTCTTCTCTTTGGACTATAACTTCTAAGAAATTTATCCCGAAGATCGTTCGATTTTTGTGATTGTTATTATAATAGAGTAGTTAATTCAAATTCATTTATTCTTCAAGTAACAAAGACTCAATTAATTAAATTATTACAAAAAAAATCATTATTATTATACACTATCATTAACATCAAATACACAGAACACATATTATGTCATTAAATCCGATTCAATTTCAATTATACAGCATTACATAAATTATGTACTTTAAATTACTATATTAAATTAAATTAGATTGAATTGAAAAATAAGTATGTCAAATGAAAATTAAATTAAAAATTAAATAATTTGGTAGATTGAAATTAAATCATCTTCAATGAGCAATGATAAGCATTCACTCTTGCTCATTTGTTTATTAGTCAGTACATGAACCCTGCTACAGTGATTAATGTACTAACAGTCAAATCTACTCGCAAATACTCTCAGGATACTGTTGGAGCTGGCCCGCACTCTGTGCATTATTGACGTGCATCGTTTTCGCATGGTTGAGTAGAAGCAGTCAGTTTGCGCTTCGGCGAACATTCCGGATGCACTACAGCGCCAGGACAACCCCTTCAGTATCCTAAACGCATTGTTATACTGGACTCGAAGGACTCCGTACTGCTTCTGCGTGTATGAAACCCAAAGGCTACAAGTATAGAAGGATGTACAAAATGCCTTAAAAAGAGTAATTTTGACATCCCTCGAGCACTTTGCAAACCTCCAGGCTATCATATTTGCCCTCACAGACAGCGCCCTTCGCTCCCTCTTAATATCTGCATCATCTCCTAGGTCGGAAGTCAATATATGTCCCAAATATTTAAATTGGTTAACTAGAGTAAGTTCATTCCCGTTCAACCTTATAGATGGTATGTTGCTTGGGCACCTGCGACCCCCAGCCCGAAAGACCATGCACATACTTTTACTTGCGTTGTAGATTAAGCCGTGCTTCAAGGCGTAACGTTCACATATACTCAATAGTTTGGATAAACCACAGACTGAGGCGCTAAGCAGCACCATATCATCAGCATAGCTTAAATTGTTCACACAGATTCCGTCTATGTGACAACCGACACGGGTGCTACTGAGCTCCCCAATCAGTGCGTTCACATATAGATTAAAAAGCTTTGGGGACGTGAGTCCCCCCTGTCTCACACCGCATTCCAACCTATACGGCTCAGATGTCGTACTCGACCATCTAACAACGTTGACCTGGTTGAGATACCAATATTTTAGAATGTGGAGTAAGTCCTCTGGCATCGAGGTTTCCTCCAGCTTTTGCCACAAGATGTCATAACTAACCAAGTCAAATGCCTTCGATAGGTCGAGAAAGCAAGCATAAAAAAGCTAAAGAACATATAAACTACGTGGGTATATAAGTCTTTATTTATGTATAACGTCAACCATAATAATTATATTTTTTCTTATACAATTCTCGTTGTCTGGCAACTTTTGCCCGCGGCTCACCCGCGTGGATGTCGGTTATCGCGACCAAACATAGCCTATGTCCTTTCTCAAAGTCTACTCTACCCTTATATCAAATTTCAACAAAATCGGTTCAGTGGTTTACGCGTGCAAGCGTAACATACAGACAGACAGACAGAGTTACTTTCGCGTTTATAATATTAGTATGGATATAGAATGAATAGACTTAGAAATAGTAAGTTTAAGTATTAAGAAGAGAGTATTCTATCTATGTGAGCATCTATCTAACATTTGACGATTGTTCTGTTTCAGTTCCGATATGGTTTGAAGCGGTAGGTACGGTCTGATAAATCCAATTACCGGATTACTTGATCCGGCTACTACAACTAGTAACATAGATTCTTCGGACCTCGGTACTCGCAATAACAGTTCTGTTCCCTGAACTCCTAGACCGTAAGTTATTCGTAAAGTTACATTTTCTTATCTAGCCTTTGTATCTAAAGAACTCTAAAAGTGTATTTTATAAAATACAGTTTCATTTGGTGGATATAAGAGTATTTACATTTACCTGTAAGTATATATGTACTTAAAAACTGATTTGCAAGGGATATAGCATTCGTATGAGTGATGTTATTTGAAAATAACATTCATATTACGCAGTCCATCATAGCTTTTTTTTCGTGTGGAAATCGCTTCGGATTCCCTCCCGTGGGGGAGGGACGGGAGCCTTTTTCATTTTCTGTAATTTGATTAAAAAACATTGAACCTAAGATGAATTAATATAGAACATACATACATTACACTCACGTCTGTAAATCCCCGAAGGTGTAGGCAGAGGTGTATTAGCACCCACGTTTCACTAATTATGATTTTCGGTCCCACAACTTAATAGGGGGCGAGCCTATTGCCGTCTAGCGGGTACTTTGTCTTGGGCTGTATGTGTATACTGTCGGATGGAGAACAGCCCTATCCCTTATTCTCCTTTTACGACACCCACAGGAAGAGCTGGGATAGTCCTATTCTACTTCACCAGAACCAACATGGGACCTTATAAATTGGTAAACAATCTAATTGTATGTAATAGCTCGCTTATGAACCCATCTGGTCAAATCTTTGAAAGTGCGTCTGGAATCGGAATCCATGCTAATATTATAAATGCGAAAGTAACTCTGTCTGTCTGTATGTTACGCTTTCACACCTAAACCACTGAACCGATTTAGATGAAATTTGTATAAGGGTAGATAGGACCTTGAGAAAGGACATAGGCTACCTTTTATCGCGAAAAAGGGGGGGGGGGGGGTAGGGTATGAATGTTCATCATTTTTGAAGTAATCCTAATCCTAATGAAATTTGGTACAGAGATGGATACTTCCATACTAATATTATAAATGCGAAAGTAACTCTGTCTGTATGTTATGATTTCACGGCCAAATCACAGAACTAATTATATTAAAGATTAGACATTGAGAAAGAACATAGGCATGTTCGGTCCGACATTCACGCGGGCGGAGCCGCGGGCTAAAGTTTGTTTGAAATATGTAGCTATAAAATCTTCAGTTACATCATCTCTATAACTCCACGATAAGATTATGAAGCCATCGTAAAAAGATTTTACATCTTTTAAAATAAATAAAACTAAAACCGAATCATTTTTGAAAGCTCCTTAAATATGTAGAATATTTTTAAACCCTAACCTTGACGGTAGGTATTAATTAAAATTTCAAACGCACATAATTTTCTGAAACATGATTCTATTTGCGTAAGTAAATCAAGAAATAAAGAAAGTGATTTAAGCACCAAAATACGGGTAAACTAAAAATGTGAGTATTGTCGACAAAGGAGATACGGTCGCCCTTTTTAAAATAAAGTTTTGATATCTTTTTATTTTTTATATCTTTTAATTTAAAAAGTATATTAGAACCGAAATTACTAATATAGGAAACTCAACTAAGCAAATTTGCTTGTGCTAGGAGTATGTAAAGATGCAACCGTATCTCCTTTGTCGATTGTACATGCGTATTCATTATCTCTTCTTTTTAAGAATAATTTTTAAGAACAATAAACCACGTAACGCAACCTTTAAACTTATCTACGAAAGGCGTAAGAATAACACTGAGAACTTTATTCGCTTTGTTTGTTAGCCAGTATTTTTGTGTTGCGTCGATAACATTGTCAAAGGATCCTCTTTGTCCCGGAGGGTTTACCGAGATATGATGACAACAAAGTTCAATAAAATATAATCTATTTTTGCGGGCGTTCAGTTCCCGCCACGTTTTCTTTCGAATTCATAAACACTTTTAGGGTTGTGATATCGTAAACGAAATGGCCGGCAAGATAGCGTAGTTGTGGCATTGATAGTTGCTTTTGGGCAACGTTTTAGTAGGTTCAACATTGAATCGTTTTGTTACCTTCTTATGATACCATAACCGTTTCTATTGGGTTAGTTACCAAAATGTATTGAATTAGATACTTTCAAATCCATCAAACTTTTAACTACAGACAACATTGGCCTAATCCAGTCGGGATCGACTTTTGAGCTACGAAGCCATAAGCTGGTTTTGCTGAATCTTGCAATATTAAATTATTGTTATTTCACTGCATAAATTAATATTTAGTACTGTATATAGTTACTTGAATTATTTTTAATTTATTAATGACTAGCTTTTGCCCGCGGCTCCGCCCGCATAGATATCAGATATCGCGACCAAATATAGCCTATGTCCTTTCTCATGATCTAATTTACCCCTATACCACATTTCATCAAAACTGGCTCAGTGGTTTAGGCGTGGAAGTGTAACATACAGACAGACAGACAGACAGAGTTACTTTCGCATTTATAATATTAGTATGGATTAACAAGACAAAAGCCCGACTGATTCTGAAAAGAGATCGGAACAAGTTTGATGGGACTCATTATTTTTTTTTAAACCATTTTGCGATATTCATATGTATATCGCCTGCTTTCAAATTGGCTCCTTAAGTACTAGGTATATTATGATCGCTGTCAAAACCACTTAAATTGAAAATGGTATCTCGAACACCATACGTACATATACTCACGCCTGTATATCCCCGAAGGGGTAGGCAGAGGTGTATTAACACGCACGTTTCGCCATTAATGATTTTCGATCCCACGTAATATGGGGCGAGCCTATTACTGTCCAGCGAGCACTTTGTCTAGGCTGTATGTATATTTGCTATCCCTTAGTTACCTTTTACGACATCTACAGGAAGAGCTATTCTACTCCACAGGGAACCAACACGGCAATATATAATGAAATAGAATGAAAGTGTGAAATTTAGAAAATTCCCTCGGATAGGCCCGTTACCCGTAGATGGCGGTTATGTCGGGCTCGATCACCATGATCATCATTTATACAGGTTTATCAATATCATGTACCGTTCATCTATCGTTGGTTAGGGTTACGTCCAACCAACGTCGACTGACAACGCCAAAACTGCATCAGAATCAAAACAATGTGTCTACCACATTTTCTATCAACAAGATAGGTCATGTTTAATTGTAAATATAACATACATAACATAAACTCACGCCTGTATTCCCCGAAGGGGTAGGCAGAGGTGCTAGCACCCACATTTCGCCAGTTTATGTTTAGGTCCCAATGTAATAGGTGGCGAGCCTATTGCCATCAACCGGGCACTTATAAACCTGCGATAAATACACACATAACTTCGAAAAGCATCGAAAAGTCATTGGTGTGTGCCATGGTAAACCTGGGATCGAACCCGAGACCTCGTCTCAGCAGTCCATTACCCATACCACTAGGCTACCGCAACTACTTATGTACGTAAATAAATGGGTGTATATTGACTAATATACCTACTCTGTAATGAATAAAGCTGAACAAAATATAGTAGATATAAATAAAGCTATTGACGCGAAATTGACCTACAGTCCTTTATAAAATCTAAACTGACAAGAATAGAATACGTTTTCAAGGATACTCGGATCCCTTACCCCTTTCTTTGTTATGTAAATATCTGTGTCTGGCGAAAGTTTGCCAACAAATATTCCCTCAGTGCCGATCCATTAGAAAATGAAAGAACATTAGATAGAAACGAAACAAGAGCTCACGAGTCAAGAGCGATGCTTCGCTAATGATAATAGAAGTACACCCCAAACTCTTTGTTTGTATTACACAGGTTAATATTAGTTTAGGACTAATGATTCATTTGCAACGACTCGAATTCCTTTTGATTGTAGCGATAAGTTTATACAATTTAGCTTCCAATTTTCCGAGACCTCATCTATCAGAATCCAACAGAAAGCTTTAGACTAAAGTAGCTTACCTAATCTAAATTACAGATTAAGTTGAAAGTAATTTCATAAATTATTTCGGCTCTATTATGCCTTTGACTTTGATACTAGTTGTTAGAGTATTTTTTGCTGTTATGGTACATTTTTAATTCGATTCGAATTTGATTCGACAACTTTGATTTGAGAAGTATAATTCGATAGAGGATTCTAATTTCAATTTGAACAAACCTGCTATAAACATTCCTAATAGAGAAAAAAAACTTTACACTTTACTAAAGTTGACTTACCTAAATAAAATTCATAACTTCAAGTCTCTTCAACCTTTTGGTTTGGGTCAATATACATAACCTATATCTACCAATGAAGGTACTCGACGGTTGTCTCAAAAGGCTCATTAATGACTAACCCAAAACTCGGCATATTGAAACATGAAATACGAAAAGTACAGTAGTGTTAGGTGGCTATACCCTTCATGACATAAATAGGGTATGTTTAGTAGCGCCAACTACTGCTTAGTGTGTTTATTGTTAGAGAAAGAGCTGAGGGGGAACCCGTTCACCCTTATTAAGGAAAATTTGAATTCTCTAGTCAATGGATAATGACGTGATCTTGCTTACCTACTTATTATTAAATCTGTTGTAACTTAGTTTGATGTTTTTAACCGACTTCAAAAAGGAAAAAGGTTCCCAATTCTTCTGAACATTTTTTAAATAGGTAGGTAAATAAATACATCATCATTGCGCTTACTGTTGCTGTCACACCAAGACAATAAACAAACGTAATTAATTTTGTGATACGATTTGACTTTGTAACTAATAATGAAACAATTAATTAAACCACAATGTAATTGACTGAACTTAGTTAAATTAGTTCGGGGGAATTACCACTATGACTCAAACACAGGCTCCGCCTAGTTCAGCGTTCGGGTTATTGACATACCAAACCCACTCAGTAGGTACTAGAATGGTACTCGACAGTTGACACGAATATCACATGTGAAAAGCTAATTATAACATAAATTGTCCTGTAATTAGGTACGACTTACATAAGTTCATACTAATTGATTCATTTTGAGAGATAATAAAAGTCATTCGGGTAGATTTCCTGTTTATCACATAATAACTGCGAGTTTGTTTTTTAATTAATTTACAACTGGATAATGTGTGGCAATTGATTTTTATTCACACATTCGGCAATCTCACGCAATCACGCATTTCTTTCTACGGGACAGGCGGAGACAACTACCCGCCATGTTCATCTGTCTTTACATATCCCACAAGCTTTTTAATATAGCTTCGTCCATCAATCAGTTGCAGGTAAGGTGGCCTTGTTGTGCTCCATACACCGAATTCATGAGCTTTCTCTACTATCATGAAAGCATTCAATGAACAAGTCAGTCAGGAAACCTAGTAAATAATTTAAAAATAATCATAATTTAAAATGTTCAAAACATTTCTAGCATCTTCAAAATCTAATTAGATTATCATTTAGGTTCTCATCAATGTCTCAAACAATTTTAATTATAGCCACAATCAAGGACATAATGTCAGTACAAATTCTGGCACCGGGTCTAGACGTCCATTAGAGCAAGAATTATGTAAATTACTCTTACCTGACGTTGTCGATCATGTAACACGATACGACAGTACATAAAAATCGTTTTAACAAAAAATGTCTTACGAAACTAAAAGTTATTTTTAGACAGGTAATATGTTAACAGTAATGACAAAGTGCCTGAACTAATTTTAGTACCTAATTAATTTTGAGTCACTACGTAAACAAATATAGAAGGACGTCAGTTAATTACCACAACAGAAGCTCTAGCGCACATTAGATTTTTAAGTGATCAATTATTTATGTCTAAGTAGATGTTGTGAGCCATTGAGGAGTCAAATTTTCACAGAAAGTGTTCCCAGGTGAAAAATAAACGGCACCATTTTTGTAGCCGTGCGTCAACTTGAGAATGTCGTCTTCGTTAATAAATTCATGCATAACCAAAAGTAAAACACCGACATTTCTCTAGAGCCCTCTAAGAGTATAGAGATCATAAGTTGTGCAATATAACGGAAATGATACTAGTTGTTTAATTGTTTCAGAAACAACTGGCATTAACACTACTATAAAGCCCCAAACTCCAATTTCAGTCACTCGTGTACTTGACAGACAACACTGACTTTTGTGGGCGTGAAATAGGTTTAATTAAGCTTATGTATGTAGGTATATAAAAAGTATATAGGAAAGAGAGGGAGAGAACAGAAACCGTTGTTTATGAACCAACCAAGGAGGATGGTGGAAGCTCAATCCACTATTCAAACAAACATGTACATGGTTCCGCTTTAAGGCATTTACACATGATATCGTTCGTGTTAAAATTTTATCTTACCACAGCCGGATATCAAATTAAATTTTGTTCTCTCTGGCAGTATTTCTTTTCTTCAGAAACGAAGTAAATATTTATGATGGAGCGATGTTATTATCTCATAAAAGAATATTCAGTATAAACAAAATGTTTCTATCTTATATCAAAATTGGAGTCATGAATAACGATAGTCTGGCTGAATACTGCGTTTGTTTCCTATAACATACTAAATCTTCACAATTTAAGAAACTATACTTTATGAGAAAGTACAACATATTATACACTATTAAATATTCTTGAACTTACAATGGCAAGAGCGACTTCACAAAAGTATTAATAAGCTTGGCTATCTGTCAAATGCTGGTAGATAAACCGAAGTAAACCATCAAAGCGAATGCAAGGTATTCAAACGCCAATAAAAGAGGCAAGCAGAAACCACAATATTATGAATCTGCATATGCGAACCCATAAAAGCGTTTTAAATATTAATCTGGAACACGTACGCGTTTATTCAAAATTCTATTCACTTCCTGAAAATATTCTCCCATGAATCCGTCATATACGGTAGGTACCTACCATAGTATAGTCATCAAAATGTAAACACGCACACACACGGGAGTTCTGTTGCTAATAAACGACCGCACGAAATTCAGTAGTATGTGAGCTCCACATAACACGTCCCCACTATCGTGGTTAAGACAAACCCATTTGTCTTTTATCCAAGAAAATAAACATTCACGCGTTGTAAATAAACAGACTGAAGCACTTTGTACCGTTCAACACGTTTAATGTGGTAGCTCTTTTACATCAGAATCTACGAGAACGAGAACATTCCTAATATGTTAATTTCAAATCCTGGATAATCAACGCTGAGACTGAACGCCTTCGGGAATTCGAGATTACGACGTTTGTAAACTTATCTCGTCTCTCGTTAGTGGGTGGGGGAAGCCTTCTGAATACGTAAACGTGTCATTCATGATTAGGCAACCGTTCACAACGTGACTATTGACAAAATACGGAGACAATCCTAGGCGATGGAAACCATAAATACATATGCATAATGTTCTGCCTATTGCATTAATGTTTATTATATCTGAATCATAATATTTTGCTCGAGGAAATTCCTCGCCATGAAAACCTTGCCCATAAATTATTGTAATCAGTTATCCGTAGAATTACTATGCCAAAATGAGATTTGTGGATTGCTTTTAAGTAGTTACTTGACTGTGTTTGATGTGCCTATGCTGAGCATGCTACAAGTGCAGGAGTGGAGCGCTACTCCTCCGAACGATAATCCTACCAATAGTAATATCCAGTAAGCTCCCAGCAGCTGTGTAATATTTTTTCAGCAGGTTAGCATATTATTTTCTCCCAGCTATTTCCCTGTGGTGAGTTTTACTGAAAAAATATTAGATACTATCAAAGTGTCAAAATGGGTTATTCCAATTTCACCAACTAAACTGACCAACTAGTAGCTCCGATCGGAACTCAATGCGTGGTTTTGTTAATATCGAACCAACTACAACCAGGTAACCATAAAAAGGTACAAAATACAATGGAAGGATATTACGAGTATGAGGTTTAACAATATATTATTATAGTAACGATACCTACTATGAAGTTTTTACGTACTGTATCGTCATTAATTACATTATATTTAGTTATGAAATTTCAGGCATTTACATGTTAAAATTGAACTCTTAGTAATTACTACTCATTTCAAATTAATTGATGTAAATACCTACAAATTTAATTTCACCAGTAGGTAGGTATAAACTTATTGAAAAGTATTTTTGTCTTTAATGCTGAACACAAATAAACTGTTGAAATCTTTATAAATTTGTGATATGCGTACCTTCCATTCGATGATTTTTTTATACCACTTATGCGACGGACTAGCACACGGTCCACCTGATGAACAATTGGTTACCGTGGTCTATGGATGTGTGCAACGCCAGGGGAGGTACACACATGCTGCCGACTTTATAAGAACAGAGCTTCTGTGCCATCAGTGCAGAAGACTTAGCTGGACAAGGCTTTGGTCTTCCCATTGACAGCACAAGTGAACCAGTGAAATTTCCACTCTGGTAATATTATTATTACAACGCGAATGAAGTGCTTTTATAGATTTGTGAACAACAGTATTTCATTAACGTTTATTTAGAGTAATAGACGATTGTTTTAATGAGCACGAAAATTTCTCCATTTCATAATCACAGGCGGTACCTACTCATATTTCAAAGTATAATAATTAATCATTCTTATACGAATTGTTTTCGAAGTAAATTAGTGATTAAATGTGGAAATTCATATAGGTACATAACATCATTATAAATATAAGATTGAATATAGAATTAAAATTTATAGAAATAGCCCTGTTGAGCTGTTGAGACTGCGAACCAGTATGAAGTTTGACAAGCGTACCTATCATTGGCATCCCAAAGCGTGGCAAATCACTTCGAAAATCACAAGCAATATATCCGGTTCTGGGCTGACACGAAAGAAAAGAAATGAGACGTTTGTCACTTAGTATATTATTTATACGCGAACGTTGAGAAGGAAAGCAGTAAAAAATTGTCCTCCGTTCTATTGTCATAGTTAGAAGTTTTGGCACATCTGCCACTATGAGCAATTCACTCCAATTTCCCTCATGGCCCGTTTCAAAAGATTGTACTACACTTTGTAGCGTGATTAATTTAGTACAACATGGTTTGGAATTTACGGCGCGCACGTTATCGCAGTTTTGTATCAAAATTAAAACTTAGGAACAACATGAATGTCTTGATATTTTCTCATTTTAACTTTTCATACGAAAGTTTCTATTATAATATTCACAAATTACAAAAACTTTAGTTATAATTTGAATATAAGAGTCAAAAGTATACCGAATATTTCAAATTTTCAATTCTCTGGTTCTGGTTTGACTTTATCCTCAAAGTTTGAGTCCTTTGATTACAAACATAATTGTATAGAAGCCTTTGAAAGCTGAAATAGTTACCAGTGTTACCAGTCATAATTATGATAAAAAAAAATAATGAAATTTCATTATGTTAGCATTTCATATTGATGTACGTAGCTCAGAGTATCCCAAAATTACTTACTTTTATTTTGTCCCTATTTACGTCGAACGGGCTCGAGGTGTCTGGAATTTAAATTTGGCCAATTAAATAACTGGATTCCAACCTTCTAAACATCTTCTCTGTTTGAATTAAGACGTTTTATTCCAATACCATCGCAGTTCTTACTAGGTAATTTATATTCCTAGCCTATATATGAGATTTATGTCAAGTTAGTGACAATAGTCACTTTAGATTTCTGAGCAGAATTAAACAATAGTCAATTTTACAACGGTATAATTGGAATTTCCAATTGAAAAGACTGTTTCCAATTTGAACACAGTCAAAAACCAGAGATATTTACACACAGTAAAATGAATCAAAGACAAGTACCAGATCAACATTTTAATGCCCGACTATAACATTGAACGTTGTTTACGAGTAAATACATTGGAGCGAACCATTAGCGTGCAATCCCGTTATCTTATTTTTCACCCTTCTGCTCAGATTATGTCTGACAGGGCAGTCAACCCTCCGAAGCGAACAACTTCACAGTTTATTTCAGAAGTTAGGACCTTGGCACGCCTGGCACAAGGTAATCCTTTGTCCGCCCCACTTATCTCCGGACAACAAGAGCAACTCACTAATTTATTAGTCAACTTATGCAATACGGACGGATGCCCTGCCACCAGAGAGTCACATTTACATAAAACTTTCACGTTTATAGTCGAGGGTCACGTTTGAATGTCTAAACATTGTGTTGTATAAACGATACACAAGAGAGGCAGTAACTAAGAGGTAAAAATGGTCCAATTGCATGCTGTGGAACCCATGGACCTACAGAATGGTCTCGATGTTATTCGTGTTATTGTTACAGAATGGTTTATGTTTTGCGTTTGTTTTATGTGGGGTAGATCTACTTAAAACCAAGCAATGTTTTGGAGCAGTTAACTCAGGTCGTTCGGTCAAAAGAATAGTAGTTTCTGGTATAATTTAAAACAATTTATTAAGGATGCAGTCTTTTAATACTTTTAAATTGTACAATTTGGACATTGAATCAAAAACTGTTGGAGGGCGAGTTTCCTAATTTTGATAAATTTTTATAATAACGTATTTCAATTTCAATCGGTACGCTCCTTGAGTGCGGGAAGCAGATGCCCTAGTTTCCCGATGTTTTAGTTTTCCATTTTCACTTTTATTATATGTACACCTGTTTCAATTCACGTGTAAATACTACAGGAATAATCTGAGTTAGTTCTCCTGTACTTAATTGTCACTTTTGAACATTCTCAAATGAAAGTAATGTAGTATCTGAGGCCCCCACCTCGGAGTCCGGGCCCGCCTTCTGACTTTTACTCCTCTACTTCGCTCGTTCTGGTCTTGGGTATCTACGGTAGTGAGACCGTTAGCACGCATTTCTTCTCTTCCAACGTCAAGCCACCGCTTTTTAAGTCTATCTATCCTACCGGGGCTTACAGAATTGGCATATTAAGACATTTTATTACCCACGTAGTCAGGGGGTTGCTGCATGGATCAGCCGGGGTGCGAGGGATATGGCGAAGACAACCTCACCTCCGGCCTAGCACCACGATCCACAGTCGGCGTGCGGTTTTAGTCGGTTCGAGTCCGACATAACCTCCCCTTCCGACTCTGGCAGGGGAGGCATCCGAGGGGATTTTCGCACGAAAAAAAGGGAGTTGCTGCATATCGTGTCCAAAGCCTACTCTCTTTTATTTGATCTGCAATGTCACGGGATACGATAGGATAAGTTCCTCATACCATCCTTACACGTAACTCCATACATTCGTGTATATTATACGTCTAACTACTTAATCACAAGGGTGCTGTTAAATTTACTTACTGTTATCGCTTAATAGCTACATGAATAGTGCAACAGTTTTAGTAGTTACCTCGCCAACTACCACTGCGTATAATATTGTGGGTTCAATCCCCATGTGGATAGTTATTCAAAGCCTTGCGGTTATCTTGTCTAGTTTCTTCGTACTTTTGGTATTATCTCTGTAGATTTTTTTTCTTCATCTTATTTTGCTTCCAGAGTTTTCTATGAGCATTTTTTTTCCTACCGAACTATTTCTCCATTTAGATTGATTGCTATAGTGGATGTTTGACCACTATCTCACCTGCTAATAATTATAATTTGGTCAGTGATTAAACATGATTTCATTTAATTTTAGTAAATATGTCTTGGAAATTCGAAATTCCTATACATTTGTCTCGGGACTTATTTCGCGAAATGTAAGTAGGTACGTGCAGTCAGCATCAGAAAGATGTGGACGAACAGAGTACTCGGTAAGATCTTATTTCGTTTTGTAACCCCCTTCCAGTTGAACGATTGTTCTAATATTTGGTATACACCTTTAATTTGGACAAGAATACCGTATAAATCAATAAAAAGTTTGATTTTCTCTTAATACGAGAGTTTTAAGATCATTTTGAGATATCATCGTGAATATATTTTGACGCAGACTCTACATAGTTGTTATTCTTACAACCTTTCACGTAACAATTGATTCATTACAATATTATTCAAGATACAATGCAAGGTCAGCGATGATACGATGCGCGAACGCTCATCGTATCATCGCTGACCTTGCATTGTGGTTGCAACGCTTGAGGTGCGGCTGCCTCCTTCTGCGAGCAAGTAATGCTCGTGAAGGAGGCGGCTGGTCGGGTCCGGACTAGACTCCGGGCCCGGGAAGCCCGCGAAGAGCGAAGGCGAACCGGACGTCGGAGGTTGCAGAATGACCTCCGTCCTCCATGAGCGCTGGCCTCGGGGTGACCGCTGGAGCCGCCTGTCACCCTAGCAGTAGCAGGCCGCGGTGGCGGGGCAAAGTGCGCCTCCCCGTACCCGGGGCTAGATGGGGACACCGAGGTCCCCACAACCCGAAGGGGACCATCTCGAAAGAGATGGTCCTGGGTCTGCCGGGGTGCGAGAGATTTGCTTTCGGCAATCTCACCTCCGGCAACCTAGAACGCATGAGTTTTGGTCGGTTCGAGTCCGACATAACCGCCTCCACCGGCTCCGTGGGGGTGGTATCCGTGGGGATTTTGGAACGATAAAAAAAAAGATGCAGTGCAAAGAAATAAGTAACATATTAAGTACAATTTCCGGAGTTCACAAGTTTTTTAATTCCATTTTATAACATTTAATCTTCAAATAATGGTTCCGTTCTCCCAAAACGTGAAGAACCAACTGACACGAACGTAGTTGAGTCAAAAGCGTTTTAATTTAAAATTTAACTTTCAGCAAGCCAATTTATGTGGATCTGTGCAGAAGCCTGTAAACGGCGATAAGTGTTGCCATTTGTCACGTCTAACATGAACAATCAAGCGCTGACATTGCGTTAACTATGTTCGAGATTGGAGTTGTTCCTGTGTTTTATTACCAATTGCAAATCCTCACCATTGCACTGTTTTTAATCTACAGTTTCTAGAGAGCAAAATAACTGGATAATTGCTTCTGCAACCATGACAATTTTGCACCGTGTGAAAATTTGTATAAATAGTACGTTTGATCAAACTGGACAACAATTACTCTGGAATATAATAGGCTTTTTGACTAATTTGTTTTTACTTTCGAAAAATGACCACTTTCTTATAATATAATGAACTGTAAAAGTAAAATTTTCGTACGGCAAATAGTTTTCAAGATATTTGATTTTGAAAAATTCGATTTATCGCGCCACCCGAAAACGCTCCATATAAAATCGCAAGAAATTGTGACGTCACGCTCCGGTAGCGCGTACCTAGTGCAAATGTATGGACTGCAGCAGAATATCGCATTTATCTCGGTCTACGTTGCGTTTACACGTATATAGTTTTTAATAAAAGTTATTTAAAATTTTATGAGGAATCTAAAAAGTTATATATTTGAATTGAATTTGATTGTTTATATTTTGACTTTTATTGGCAATTTCAACTAATGAAAAGTCATAGTTTCAGTTTAGATATGCAATATTTTATTTTGCTAAGCATATTTTTTCAGAACAAGCTAACATATTAAGCAGTATTGGGAAGAATCGACGACTTAGTTAAATAGCCCATTTTACTTTTTTTACTCGTTACTCATTTATTCATATATTTTTATTTGTATAATATACATAATAATTATTATAATAAAATATAAAACAAAAAAAAATACTTTTCTTTTTATTCTTAAAGTAACTTTTGCTTATGATTGACATTCAATATACCTTACAGGGGAAATGCTCTTCCAACTGAGCTATTGGCTGAATAGCTCAGTTGAAAGAGCCCTATATACCCCTGTAAGGGAAAGGTCGTAGGTTCAAGTCCCACTTGAGTGTTTCTTTTTCCCGATGTATTTTGAATGTTAGCATAATAAATACTATAAAAATTTCATTAAAAAAATATAAATACCTACGCATTTTTTATCGGTTTGTTCGCGGACATAAAAACTGCTGAACGGATTCTGATGCAAATTTGACTAGAAAAGGTCTTCTCAGAACTTAAAATCTGCCATATGGTGACTTGCATTATTAGATTTCACCAAAAGTCATTATAATCGACGAAAAAGCGGGCATACCAGTGGGCATCCGCTAGTTTCATATAAAAGTCATGTGTGGAATATTAAAGAACATGTAACTAATAACCACGCGTGGCGACAGCGATTGCTAATAATATATTCATCCCGAGGTCTCGAGTATAATTCAATCAGAGAGCCAATTCAGTAACGCCTCGCTTTTAGAACGCGTCCCCAACGACACGCCTCTCTTTTAATAAGAATATAAGTCTATCGTACACTATCTTATCTTTCTTTATATATATTATAATAAAAGAGCTAAAATATACGGTTGATTTGCCAACGAGTTATCCGGTTAGTCCTGCAAATATATCCACTACATAAAAGGGTGCAAAATATTATATTTTCCTGTTTATCTCAGCAGCAGTCTCGAAGGAAATCGTCGCAAATATATAGGAAGCGCGGAAACTTCGTGACGAATACATATTATATCCAGAACTAAACTGTTTAGTGCTTAAGTGTTGTTCGGGTTCCTACTACTTTTTTTATAAGTATTTCAGAACTTCTAGCTATCACTAAACCAAACAATTTGACAATTGTAGTTCAATGATCTATTGATGAACATTATATTTGTGTAAATCCTGCTGGGCTAAATTTTGGATCCTGCTAAAAACGAGTAACTTTGGATTTTCCAGTAAATCTTAATTTTATAAAATTCTTAAAATGGTCTTTTAAGTATTTGAGCTGTATCACAAAGATTTATTTACCAAGCGGATCATGTAAATATCAAAAACATACAAAAATTATCCTAATACGATTCCAATACAATGGCCTTTTTAGACCTTCTGGTCGCATCCAGAGTTAAAGTTCAATATATTTCATCCCGAAAATATAAAAGAGGAGCCATTTTCATGCAATAAAATAAAAAAAAACTATTACTAACTACGCTGAACATTGCCATGATGGCAAGCCATTAGGGGCCTATGTGGCTTTTTTAATTTTAAAATAACCACACTAGTATCACTATCTCATAAATAAGTACAGGAAGCTATGACATGAATTAACCTAAATTTGAAGAGATCCAAGTCGGCTCGGCCTGGCACTCGTCCCTAAAGCCTAATTAATTATTTACACACGACCAGTTCTGTTGTGCTTAATATAGTTCTTTGAACTCTTTCTCTATCCATACAAATATTATAAATGCGAAAGTAACTTTATCTGTCTGTCTATCTATGTGTATGCTACGCTTTCACGCCTACACCACTGAACCGATTTTGATGAAATTTAGTTTAAGGGTAGATTACACCTTGAGAATGGACATATGCTATGTTTGGTCGCGATAACCGACCGAGCCGCGGGCAAAAGGTAGTACTATATAAACTTTAACTGCACTTATTTTCCGTGCATACTACTAGGTAAGTATCCTATCAATAAATAAAAACAAAAAATCTCCACTCACGTCCTGTGTGGAAATTATCACAAGAGAATCTATCTGCCTTATCTGTATAATCAGGTCATAGAATACAATAATGAAAGATATTATGTTTAAGGAAGGTAGGTACAACTACATACCTAACTTTATGTAGGTATGTAGGTGTTCTAAGAATTCATCCAAAACATTCAGACAGCGTATCGTGGTACTTATTACACAACGGTAGCTAACTTAACCTAATTTACAATGTTAACATACCCGGTCGTATTCGGCGAAGAGCTGGAGAGATTCCACTAGCAAGTTGTAACGTATTATCTCCTTCAAAGTACAAACTTACAACTTCCGTGTTTAATCAGTATCGGGTTTCAGCTTTATCATTTACTTCCTTGACATGTAATGCGCATTAAAAGAGTGTATTGTTTCACGGCCCTGATAAATATAATAGGTGCCTACATTAACAGTACTTATAGTCTTTAGTTATGTTAGCATAACCCCTAAAAACATTACATAACATACATAAACTCACGCCTGTATTCCCCGAAGGGGTAGGCAGAGGTGCTAGCACCCACATTTCGCCAGTTTATGTTTAGGTCCCAATGTAATAGGTGGCGAGCCTATTGCCATTAACCGGGCACTTATAAACCTGCGATAAATACACACATAACTTCGAAAAGCATCGACAAGTCATTGGTGTGTGCCATGGTAAACCTGGGATCGAACCCGAGACCTCGTCTCAGCAGTCCATTACCCATACCACTAGGCTACCGCAGATTCTACTACTACTAAAGGTTATAAAAGGATATTAATAACCAAACCTTCCCCAAAACTGAGCTATTAAATCCAAAAGAAGTTTTGAACTCTCACACGTACCTAACTACTGCCAGAGATTTGCACGTTCAAACAAAAACTTCACATTTACTATTAGTAGGTATAAGTAGATCGATCAAGGAACACATACATAAATAACGCACATAAAAACTATTTTAAAACTTTGATGCGTTAAAAAATTCAGTTCTCACTTCTCTTGAAGCAACTACCTACTTATCAAACTTCAATAATACAACAACAACAATACAAACCCATCGACTACTCTTATTATTCATATCAGCTATACCTGTGGCTATACTATTATTTAATGTCTTTAAATTATTTCGACAAAAAAAATTACTCGTATGTATATCAGGAAAGATTTTTAAACTCGACAATTTTCTTTAGGTATCAGGTAGATGTTTTGTTGATAGATAAGCGCGAGCCAAGCCGGGTTTCCCACGTAATTCAGCGGCTTTGCGCTGTACGGTATACGTGCCTAACGCAGGCTGATAAACCTTTGTTTTCAAGTTATCTCCGAACGCGACTATCCCGTCTCCACGGACAGCGCACCAGGATTGTCTACTATCTTTTTTACAAACAGTATCTGGATTCAGGCAGGCCTTTTGAACCGCATTTCACATTCACTGTACGATTGTACCCAATATTTTGCAGCTTTGTTTCAATACGTAGGTTATCATTTTAAACTGATAATAGTCTTAACGGATTTAGTAAGGGTAATATAGCCCCTGACTATAGTTTCCTAACTAACGTCATTATTTCAATAGTATGAGAGAACATTTTAGTACATTTTGTTCTTGGCACTTGCTGCCTTTGTCGTCGATAGCATATTCATGACTTATAGTGTGTTGGGCGACAGGGGTGGATACTATTGTCTTAGGCGATGCATGCTCGAGAGGAATACATGGTGACTTTCACGCTTACCTAGAACTGCCGGAGAGCGCACCAAAGCGAAATCGTTTATTATATTAGACTAGCGTACCAGATTTCCTGGTATTCCTAGAGACTTATTATCTTCCTGGAGTGTCTTCAATTTGGACACTTCACTGTTAAACACAGTTCATACGTTCTCATAATAATGATAACTTCAACAGTTTACTGTAATAAAATGATAACAATAAATATTACTACAGTCAGTAGGTAATTATATATTATGACAATCAAGTATTCGTAAACAAAAGTGTATTAAATACAAGCTATCTTGTTATTATTATTATGATTTAATTTATATTCCAGGTCTTTCTTGTGCATTAACAGTACAGTACAAATGCTTAAGAGGTTTCAGTATAAAATGTAAACATTATTATTACCTAAAAGTTTTGTTGGAAACCGATAGGTATAGCTATCTAAAATTATATGCACTTTAACTTCAAAATAATTGGGTATTCTACTGATTAGTCAAATTTGTTACTTTTTACTATACGTCAAAACTACTACTACTGGTTAATATGAGCAACTGATCATTGTAAATAGATATATGAGAAATGAATGAAAGACATAATGATTTGTCTTGTTATTATTCTTATTATCTCGAGTACAATAGTACAAAATTTCGGTCTAAATCTAAATACGATAGAAGTTGAAAAAGATGTCTTTGATTATGATTATGAGGATGACGTTGAAATCTCAGATGAAGGTTTTGATGTGGAAGATAGACAACCTAAACCAGAGTATGAAGCAAAGGACACGCTGAAATTGTTTAAAAAATTATTGAAGAAATTTAGCAAGAAATATAATATTGAAGACAATGAGGCTACATACTATAAAACGTTCTAAGAGCTGCAACTTTCTGTAACACATTTATCGAAAATAAATTAATGAACAACAACCTCGATAAAGCAGACTACTAAGGGAAGAGAATGCTATATACGGATCAAGCCTTTTCTGCTTGATCAAATAATATCTAGCATAAAATTAGAATTTATGTTGCGCATAGACCAAGATGCAAGATTTTATAGTATCTACGTAAAACTAATAATTACTATATTGACTTCTTCTTCTTCGTGTCAGTGTCAACAATTTAAATACTAAGATTCACCCAGCCCAAAACTCTGCGACTTTGACCGCACCTTCCGTCGCTTCATATAGTTCGGCAATCGGGCTGGTGTAGGGCGCAGTGGACACGACAAGAGGTAGTCCATCGGCTGATTTAGTGTATCAAAATAGTGTAAGCAAGGTTTAGCAGCTTCACCTTATTTCTTTTTTTTGTAAATGGTTAATTAAAAGACAAATGTGTATGGGAATATGGACGCAACTTGAGAAGACTGCACGTTAAAAACCTCTTGTGTTGTAAAAAGAGCTGTTAAATCATTGTAGCGCATAGTTACATAAAATTGTATTTTATTGTAATTGAAGTTTGGATATTTATTTACTAGTGTTTTCATTCTTTATTTAACAATTTGGTTTATTTGAATGAATTTTTTATAGCATTTATTACGCTAACTGTTAAGTTCGAAAAAGATTGGAAAAAATGAAATGCTCAAGTGAGACTCGAACTCACGACCTTTCGCTTACAGGGGGACTGCTCTGCCAACTGAGCTATTGAGCACCACTTGAATCATTCCAAATTTTCCTTCTCTTTATATCCGTCTATAAGGGCGACGGTGCAGCCATCTACCAACATTCTTACGAACTGTTGGAAACGGTGGTTAAACGAAGACGAAGAAATTTAGTTTATTCCTGTGTTTGTTTATTACTAGTCTGTCATCATTTCGTATGGCCTCTGCTCGAGTCCTCATAATATGCCGACGTCCAGTTGGCGAAGCCAGTCTATTGCTGCCAGTGTGAGGTCATGAAGCTCACGCATTCCTCCAGCGAAACG
The DNA here is from genome assembly GCA_914829495.1 of Eilema sororculum. NCBI lineage: Eukaryota > Metazoa > Arthropoda > Insecta > Lepidoptera > Erebidae > Eilema > Eilema sororculum. The sequence continues at coordinate 11,138,958 of OU618541.1, forward strand.
ACGGAGTGGACACTTCTCTGCTATATGCATCGTTGTCTGATTTGGAGCTCCACACTCACTCCACACTTACTAGTCTGTGATTTATATAATTATGTGGCAGTTCGTGCTTGAGCTTTAATCAAGCTATAAACTGGAGTCAGATAGTATTTATGTCCGTAGGTAAGTATTTGATGAAATTCAATAAATTGCAAAAGTGTATACAACCTTGAATTCATTTTCTGGAGGTTATTTAAATTTAAGACTTTGTCAGAAATTCTTACAGTCACAATTCTTATAATCACAAATAAATAAATATTCTACGAGTTTCTTCAGAGCGCTAATACATAGTCTATAGTTTTAGAACGATAGGTATACATATTTAGATCCATTTTGTAAATAATAGATAGAAACAACCAAACCAACGTTCTAAGAGCTGCAATTTTCTGTAACACATTTATCGAAAATAAATAAACGAAAAAATAATATACTCGTTTTATTCTCATTTTTGTATATATTGTACATTAAGATATAATAGTTTTCTAGTCGAACAAGTCTCCTCGGTTATTTTCAAATAATAAATAGTTTTATTGTATTTTAGTAACAATAATTATATAAATGACGTATACTGAGAAAAAAAACCAAACCAGTGCAAGTATATATCGAATACGCGATTTCTGACTTATATAACAGTCGAACATCCACTGCTATGCCACTGAGGACGTCGTTTTTAAACGAAGACGAAAAAAAATAAATTAAAAAACTATATTCTAAGCCATAAATAACAAGCCGTATACCTTCATAGGGTTGCGCTATTTTGTTCGAAATTCGTATAACTTTTAACATACATACATACCTACTCACGGCTGTAAATACCCGAAGGGGTAGGCAGAGGTGCATTCACATCCACATTTCGCAAACTATTTCGACAACCCTATGATTTTCCGTCCCACGTAATAGGGGGCGAACCTATTGTCGTCAAGCGGGCACTTAATTATGAGCTGTATATTTACTGTCGGATGGAGAAAAGCTCTATCCCTTTGTCGCCTTCTACGACACTCGCAGGAAGAGGTGGCAAATATGTATATAAATAAATACTATCTTTATCACCATCACTTCATCACTACATAACCTACTTAGTACAATGCAAAATCACTTTCGGCGTCTGTCCGTACCTATGTATGCTTATCCTCAAGACTGCGCTACAGATTTTGATGCGGTTTCTTTTAATAGATAGAGTATTTCATGAAAAAGGTTTATATGGAGATATAATAAGGTTATTAATTCATGAATATTTCTAAACTACTAATTACAAACAAAATAAAATAAACCATTTAAAAACTAAAACTAAGACTAAAATTAAAACGCGTCGTAGAATTCCTCCGCATCGCATGCCTCTTGTAGCAGCGTTCGCAGAAGACTGGCAGCATTGCCACGTTGTATGGCAATGCTTATTCTCTGACCTAAAAAGAGGCCAGCCCTCTGGTCGCGAGAAGCGTCGACCATACGCTTCGCAATCTCCCTGAAGAGATTGCGAGCGCTCGGCCCCATGGCCCCGCAACGTTTCGGCTCCAAACGGCATAAATTCATATTCTCCAATGAGTTTGGAGTATTTGCGCCGTTTGAGAGCAGATGCGGCGGCGGCACCGGCACAGCCAGCCGTGCCAGGTATGTGGGTAGAGGCAATGGTGTCGACGCATGTTATAATAAGTATATGTTTAATATAGTAGAGAATGCAGCGGGAACGGGATCGGACGCCACGAAAGCGGAAAAAATTGGCAGTACGAAGTTCGCCGGGTCAGTTAATAATCAGTATATTAGATGTAAATTTTCATAATCTTACCATTGAACCTAACACAGAAAACATGGCAGAGGTCGACGCCATACCATTCTTACTAACTCAATCCGCGGCGGGGCAAAATTATCATCAAAATGTTTGAGGACATTTGGAACCAAGGATATTATCACAGTTGTTTTGATCGCGAATTAAGGCCATAATAAAGCCCAACTGAGCTTAGCGCATCAGGAATATGCAAAAGTAAAACTATACATACATCTCTCTGGGATGAATGGTGCTTAATGGCCTCTTTACCACTGCAACTTTAATACCTGAGGGCATTAGGCAAAAAAAAAACAGAGTTTTAGCTTCCTTCGGTAATGGTGCAATGGGGAAACGTACTTTTATGTGTGTGTGTGTGTGTGTGTGTGTGTGTGTGTGTGTGTGTGTGTGTGTGTGTGTGTGTGTGTGTGTGTGTGTGTGTGTGTGTCGATGTTTTAAATATAACCTTTAGAACAGAATAGATTATAGTACCTATATATCAAGTGTATATTTAAGTAGTTAAGTATGAGAACCACTTCAAAACGTTTTTCCTGAAAATGTTGTACTAACCTCAATATAAAATTCTAAGTAGTTTTTGTAGTTTTTTACCACCAAACGTCGCCTATATCTCTTTATTCTCTTGCTATTTTGTCAGTGGTACTGACATGGTTCAGAAATAGACTTCTTGTTCCTCAGCGATATACATAGTAGATTGTGATTTTTTTTATTCAGGTTAATTTACAACTCAATAAACTGAGTCATAATTGAATTACTAAATTGGCTTCAAATATTCACCTTTGCAACTAGTTTAAAATATAAAATAAAGTAAGTAAGATAAGAAAAAGTGTCCTAATGGAAATTAAAATTGTAAGTAACTTGACATTATAATTATACATTAAAACGAAAGTGAAATTTTCGAAGATTTTTGATTTTCATATTATTTATGTTAAACAAGAACAGTATGATGTTCGAAGTTCGATTCTCGGTCGGGTGAATTTTATTTTTACATTTTATAAACATTCACGATTGTATTTTTATATTAGAAAACTCTTGGTAACAATATACGCTCTGGAGAAGATAAAAAAAAACAAGAACAGTTGGATGTAATTTGAAACAAAATATTTATATTGACGTCAGGTGAAAAGTTTTCTTGGCATCGACTAACTCAGTTAGTGTAACCTTTTTGATATAACAATGGGACGTACGACAACTTTGTGTTAATTCTAGGTACATGAGTCGTCTTGCACATCGTTCAATATTTTCTTTTATCATCAGCCTATTCGTTAGTATTTATTAGTATTATTTCAAATGACAACAACTCAACTCTGGAAGTGTTATTGAAATAACGTATTAGTAAGCGCAATCAAAGCAATAGTAAATAATATCATATTATTCTTAGTAGACAGTGCATGAGAAGCAGACTCTTAGAAAGTATCAATATAAAATTACAATTCGAAAATTAATCTTTTACGTGAATAGTATAATAGAAAAATAACTCCTTTAACTGAAGACTGTGATAAATCAAGAATCAAGTTACGTTGCAAAATCGATACATATATATATGGATATACCATGGATATACAAATGGATATACGATAAAAAAGGACAGGAGCAAGCCATATTATGATGGTAAATGTAACAATAATGCAAAAACGTCTTCTGAATATCGTAATTTTTGATCGTGTGCTGTATTAATAACGATGCGTTATTGTGTTATCGTCAGTACATTGCTTACAGTTATACAATTAGCAAATGCAGAAATAATACCTTCATACGTAAACAAAGACCCGGGTGAATTTGATTATGATGACTTTGCCACATCTCATGAAGAAATCGAGGAAGAGTCCACACAATCCCCCAAATCTGAACCGATGTACAAACTGGAAAATGCACCACAACTGTTTGAAAAGTTTATTAAAGATTATGACAAAAAGTATAAAGACAAAAAAGATAAAATGAAGCATTATCGTGTCTTTGTAGAAACCTTAAAGGAAATAAATAAACTTGAACGTAATAAAGAATATAGTTTGAGACTTGATATAAACGTATTTGCAGATTTAACGGAACATGAACGATACCTTTATCTTGGAATACCCTAATATGGTATTTTTTACAATACTTATTTTCTAGATATCTAAGATATTTCATTTAAAAAAAAAATGAGTTTCATTTCATTTAACTTGATGATATTTGTAGTGACCAAACGGTAATGACTTCCGAAAAAGTAAAAGTAAACCAAATCTGAGAAGAATGCCTATCAAGTGTGTTTTAAATGCAAATAAAATATGTATATATAAATAATAAAATAAAATAATGATAAGCGTTCAGAAAGAATAATTTCTACTGCATTTTGAGACCTAAGTATATAAGTTTGAACTTGAACTTCCTGCAGATAATAATAGCGACATGTGTTATGTTAAAATAAGTAACAACTGGATCTTAATTTTTAGAGTAAGTAGTTAAAGTTCATAGATATAATCTATATAAAATGAAATAATAATATCCTTTCAACATTAAGCTTATTCAATACTTTACAAAGTGATATTTAAATATCTATACATATAATAAATCTGTAAACGATCGATGTCTGTACATGGAAAGGAAATGAGAAAAATTGTTATAGGGGGACTTTATAAACGTAATAGAAGCCAAATCAACGTTTTTTGGAATTTTTGTCTGTTTGTCTGTTTATCTGTTTATCTGTTTATCTGTTTATCTGTTTCTCTGTTTCTCTGTTTCTCTGTTTCTCTGTTTGTCTGTGAGTTTGTGCACGCTAATCTCAGAATCGGCTGAACGGATTTGGTTGCGGTTTTCACTAATATATTTTGGTAGGCTTCACTTAACATTTAGTGTTTGTTTTATTGAAATCGGTTCATAAATAAAAAAGTTATGTCAATAATAGCATATCACGGCTAACAATTTGTGATTGTGTGAATAGATCGAACCAATAAAAAAGTAACAATGCTAACAAGAAGATATTATTTCGGTCATAGGAATCTAAAGAACTCCGAGAGGCCAGAGTTCTACATCTCAGCCAAGTCAGGTCAGGTTACTGCAGAATCTTCGGCACAGCAAGTGTCTCGATAGAATTCACATTGTTCTCGAACGATTTTCTCTCGAATCCAACAAATTAGTAAGCAGCTGGTTCGGTAAAAAGACTCCTGGCTTTCATAATTAATATCATCACGCTATTATAATAAGGAATGGGACAGAATGTTTTTATGACATAATATGTAAACGTATATTTCACAATATAACTTAATGGTAACTGTGGCTCAATACGTCTGCGGTGGACTTATAACTTAGCTGAGTACGTTCGAATCCATATGAAATGTAATTTTCCTTTTTTATGTGTTTTTATTTACTTTTGTTTAACTTTTTTATTTTATTGTGTATTTGTTGTATTTTATTGTATTTATAGTTTTATTTGAAGTAAAATATAAATTATATGCTTAGTATTCTATAGGTATTACATAAAACTAGACTGTGTGACAGTAATAGTAGAACTTATTATTTAATATTCTTAGATCTATACAAAATTCTTCATTTCGGAGAATGAAAAAAGTGGTCCCACCCGCCTGAGAAGTCATAAAACTGAAACTGGTATCCCCCATTGATACCGATTCCACCACATCGGGGTAAGCGCAATATTGGAATCAAACCGATTAAAATTTTACCGAGGAATGGGGCATTGGGGGTATTCTGGGGTTGGCTACCCCAGTATACCTGCCTTAGTTATCTATCATAAATAGGCGGTCTCAACGTGAAGAGCAGGGATTACTTCGGCTAGGGTGATGGGTAGCGTAAGGTATCACGATCAAAGCCGCGCTCATGGAGGAAGTAAATCGTTGCACCTTCTCTGAATACACATTTACATTTACACATTACGTATTCTGGGAGATAGTTGTCCGTATCGTATTACCGTCTCTACCATGGTGAATGTTCTGATGAGCTATTCCAATTAGTTCCACCCTCTCCTTTCTCTCCTATACAGGACAACGCATGCAAGGCTCAGATGTCATCCACAGACGAATATTCCATCAAGAACCACGCAGTTTGGTGACCCATTCCTATGTCGCACCATTAAGACATGAAATCTCTGCCAGCTCACAATTTACTTCTCCCTACAGTCCCGGGTCCTTTAAGGGGGGCGTGAAAAGGCTTCTGATGATCCTATAAAGATGAATGCCACCATTGTTAAGATGGTACACGTTTATAATGGTGACCCTATTTCAGAGTCGTTGCCTTTAGCTTAACATCAGTCGAGGTGAAGTTAAATTGACGTGTCCTATATAAAAAAACTCCGGATCTTAAAAAGAAGAAAACACATGTGTGGGCAGAGCAATACAGTTCTTAACCGCCTGATGAAGAAATGAAGTTCCGAACAGCTTGGTTCGAGGTGGCTCTATTTCTACCGTATGTGACTGACAGAAGGAAGGAGAGATTAGTTGAAAGACTCCTAATAGGCTCTTTCACTCGCTGTGGTGCGGTAGAAATGCTAAAATACAGCCAGAGAGACAACGTCTTTATGCAACTGCAGACATTATACAATGTTAGTGACCTGATGACTACCAACGCACGCCGCTGCGATATTAACGATTCCGTCTAATAAGTAGGTATCTAACAGTAAATACGTAAATCTATCCCAGAAATGATAACAGTACGCCAGGAGAAGCCAACCTATGTATTAGATATATAAAAGATACCGCTGCTCCTATTATACATATAAAAGAGACTGAATGTGGGCAGAGAAACACTCAGTTCCGGTAAATTTCATCAGACCAAAAAAATCCGCCACGTGGACATCAACTCCAGTATCAATTTGGAAGTATCTACATCATCTGCTGGATACAAGCTTACCAACAACAAGGAATATATAGCAAAATGAGGCTATATGACCCCATCCAAGTCAATGCTGTATTTGCTCTCTTGCCTACTGCGCCCCTCTTCTCTACCTGTGTGTAAAGCAATGAACAACGATGTGACTGTGGTCGATGGAATTGATCATAAAACTAGAACTACCCACCATTGGCTCGGCAAAGAAGAGAACCACTGCTCACTGCTCAGGGCGTGCAAGGCACCGGGTTTTCTTGAAACTTTCAAACGCAACTTGAAGGCAACGGGTTTTGTATGATACCTGATGTACTTATTTTAATTTGTTCAGTTCGTAAGTAGTGGCAGCATGTTTTAAGAATTTGGGAGGAGGGAAGAATATTTAAACCATTAAAAGTGGTGAACATTACCAAGTCCACATATAACAATGTTCATCACATAATTGATAATGATTTCGTCAGCAACATGTTGAATTTTTCAAAATCCTTCCGCAATATTTGCCAAGCCCATAGAAGAAGTCTGTCAATTATCGTAGTTTTTAATTTAAAAATACAAGGTGGAAGATGTGAAGCGAGTTTTTGAAATGATTTGAATACAGTTTTGTTTCTTTTTTAAAATAAAGAAATGTTTCCTTTGCGTAAAATTCACTATTTCCAGTATTTCGGGTTCCACCATGTTTAATAATGAGTTTGAGCTATTCTTAACTAAACGCGGACGAAGTCGCGGGTAACAGCTAGTAGGAAATAAATGTAAACATAATATAAATACTTCTAATAACAAGTTTCCGAGGCCAGTCACCGTAATAGAATATAGAACATACAAGCTCAGACGTCTTCTGGATATAGACACTCTTTACCGTGTGCAAATTAAAATGAAGTATTTTATTATAACTCTAATGGTGATTTCTACAATACATTTAGCATGTGGTGTTAAATTTGATTTTGAGTCAGAAAGTTCAGAATATTTCGGAGATCTGGATTCCGAGGCATATGCCCCAGATTTCGAGGAAGAGGAGGAAGATGGCGTTAAACCTATATATAAACTAGAAGAAGCACCGAAACTGTTTGAAAAATTTGTCAAGGATTATAAAAAGACATATAAAAATAAAGAAGATCGAGAAATGCATTATAAAACTTTTATAGCAACATTAAAGTATATCAATACGGTTAATAGTGACAAAGAAGTTAGTTCAACAGCTGATATAAACTTATTTGCTGACTTATCTCCAGAGGAACGAGAACTTTACCTTGGAATTCCCTCTTCATAGGTACGTACCACATTAGTAAATTTAAATAAGTGTTACCTACGTGCACATCCAGTAACTGTCAACATACACAAAAGTGGTATTAAATATGAAATATTAGTATACAAAAAATAGTAAAAAATATAAACATAGATGAAAATTCGTTAATTTGTAAGTTCTCGCGTTCATTAGGTGAAACGTGGAAACGCAATAATAATGTAATACTTAATTGGTCTCAATTCCAGTCAATGTTGAAATCCGCGTTTAATGTTCGCGTTCCTGTCAACATATTCCCTATATAACACAACCAGTTCATAACTCCAACGGATTTGAATTTGATTTCATTTATTTAAAATAAATTATACAAACAACAAAATTACCCCTTCATTTTACAATTTTCAAAATATTAATTAAACTCAAAAATCGTATGAAAATAAACGGCTGTTAAATTGGAGCACATTAATAATACCGATTAAAGAATTTTGAATAGGGACCTTTTCGCCTTGTCGTGAAAGGGCCGACACAAAGCGGGCATAATGAATTAAATTAGGTTCTACTGATAACCTCTGTGGACACACGGGCTCCAGAACTGAGGCTAGGGACAAAACATGGACGTATTATGTACTATATATACTTAGTAGAAATAGAAGTTTTAAAAGCTCAAATCGCAGATATAATGTACCTACGTGAAGTTTGTATACTTTATACATTTTTCTGTAGTTTAGTTAATGCCTTTTTTTCGTGCGGAAATCGCCACGAATAGGCCACGCCACGCCGGTAGGGGAGATTATGTCGGACTTGAACCGAAAAAAATCACACGCCGACTGAGGGTCGTGGTGCTAGGAGGCCGGAGGTGAAGTTGTCTTCGAGATTATCCCTCGCACCCCAGCTGACCCAGGGCCATCCCTTACGGTCTGGCCCTCCTGGGGAGGGGGCACAAAGGGTAATTTTAATGTCATTCATTGTTACTTTTAAACCTATATGTTATAGTTAATCATATAATACTCGAAGAGAATAAAACCACTATGTTTAATGTCATTAATATCACTCATTGAGAGAGAATGAGTGCATAAGTCCCTACTCATGTTGAAATATTTTTAAACAAAATAAAATTAGAAATTGAAAATAAATACAGAACTTAATCTTTATTGATTATATCATTATTTGCATTAATGATTCGCATTAATGATAAAGAATACACCTAAGCAATCAAGTTCCGTGTTCCGTGTGTGCTAATTTAAAAAATATCTAACCATTAATAATAATTTGATGACAAGCTTTGATAAAAACACAATTTTGTTATAAATAAACAAATATGAAGGAACTGGCTTGAAATGCGAATAATAGTTATATATTAAACACTGTCAAACACTAATTTTCATACATGTAGGTATGCAAAACTAGTTTTAAAATATCCTAACTAGTTTTTTTTATTACCTATCGAAACCAGATATTAGATTCGTTCATCTGGTTTCCAATGTCATTGTTGTTATATTTTACGAGTAGTCTCACAAATTTGAATTAGATGCCCACCTACATCCTTATACATACTTAATTAACTATGAGTACCTACTATGACATTTGAGAGACTGAATTTAGTTTGAAACTTAGGGAATTTTTCAGCGCCTTTAGATTTAATTGTTACTTAGCCACTTGGACTTGGCTCCGTCTTATTTGACATTACATAAATATCAAGACAGTATCAGATGGTAGGTATAGTACCTATTTAAAAATCACAGGTAATTACCTAACCATAAGGTTCTAATACCTAAGATCCTAAAGTGGCATAAAGAGTTATAGGTAGTTCTACCAAGAAGGGAAATTATTTAGGTGTAATTCGTTTGCAATGTTGTATTAGTTGTTTCGTTTTATAAGAGTTTTATCGTGAGCACATAAAACTAAACTGTTTCATTACATAAGTAGCCTTTCTAGATGGAATGTAATTCCATAATTCTTTGGTAGGGGACAAAACCTTGCTAATGTCAAGTGGCTGAAGTCCGAAGCCGAAAGCTGTGTATAGGTAGGTTTATATAAATCCTACTCTGTGATTTATCTCGTTTCAGATTCGACCGCCATACATATGTATGACCACATACATTTTAACAAACCGTTTTCTACTGTGCCTCTTTCAATTCAACAGAATTCATTTGAAGTTGACTAGTTTTCTTTTTGTTTCAGGATGCAATGGAACAGATTCAATACTTAAAATACGAAATAAAAATATAAAACATAATAATAAAACATTGATTGATTATTAATTACTGGAGAACATAACATAACATAACATAAACTCACGCCTGTATTCCCCGAAGGGGTAGGCAGAGGTGCTAGCACACACATTTCGCCAGCTTATGTTTAGGTCCCAATGTAATAGGTGGCGAGCCTATTGCCATTAACCGGGCACTTATAAACCTGCGATAAATACACACATAACTTCGAAAAGCATCGACAAGTCATTGATGTGTGCCATGGTAAACCTGGGATCGAACCCGAGACCTCGTCTCAGCAGTCCATTACCCATACCAGTAGGCTACCGCAGAAAAGGCTGGAGAAGTCATTAAATATAGTACCTACTACTATCTACTTGGAATTTATTTATTGCAAACAACACTGCAGAGGATCGGGGGCAATGATGCATATTGGGAGAGATAGTACTGCGAAAGGCTAATAGATTGATTAATCAACACTACACTACCAATCAATTGACTTCACCTCGCCTGATGGTAAGCTAAAGGCAAAGTCGTGGAAAGAGGGTAACCATCGTAAAACATGTACCATGTTAACAATGGTGGCACTCAGCTTGACGGCCTCATCAGATGCCTTGTAGGAAGAAGGGAACATGTGAGTAAAAACTTCACGCTTATGTCCATAAATTAATATTATAAATGCAAAGTAACTCTGAATATCCGACTGTATGTTACGCTATCCCACTATAAACTACTGAACCGATTTTACTGAAATTAGGAATAGGGGTAGATTAGACCTTGAGAAAGGACATAAACTATGTTTGGTTGCGATACCCAACATCCACGCGTGTGGAGCCGCGGACAACACCTAGTCAATGATAAAGCTTTCAAAATTAATATAATTAGGACATATCCTGCCAAGTTTTACAGGTAGGTACACCCTACAGTTAGGGTGTAGGTACTTATAAAACTTGGTAGGATACGAGGCTCTAGTGCAGGCTTTCCTTCAGGTTATATCAACTACGAAGCGTGGCGGTAAAAATCGAAACTAAAATGTGAAACCATGGATGAATATTGGCTTAAGTAAGTATTTAAACTTCTGCTTCGAGGATATAGGCATCTATTGGATGATTGGTTTGATTGAGCTCCTTCGCCACCGTATCACGCCGTATCTACTAAAAGACACCCAAAAAACGTACAATCAACATCAAATTGATGACTGGCCGGTATACCTACTCATAACTAGATAATACTCATTTCAAGATCATTTAGAGATTTTGTAGTGCAGATATTTTTCACGCTGACTGTACATTTTGTGACGTGATTGTAATTAAGCCACACCTTCCAGAGGCTACTCATTTCAAGTCTTTTCCTGCAGAAGAAACACCGAAAGGCACGTTTTAAAAACATCGTTTAATACAGCGCGGCGGGCGCTACGGTATGCGGGAGCACGTAACGTTTTGTTTTTTACTCAAAACCATTAGGTACCTAAGTGCTACTCAGTCTATTAGATGCATCTACCTACCTAAGTATATACAGGAAATGCTGTCCAATCACAAAATTGTCAGTCGAGGTTTATGCCTTTCAGGATTATGTAACAAGTTATACAAATGCTACTCCACAGTTAGGTAATCGGATTAGGATAAGTACCTACTAGGAGACAAGTAGTAGTAGTATTGGATTAAGTTAAGGATTTTCTTTCTAGGTTACCTTATTTACCTACCTGTTACCCGATTTCATAGCCGCATAGGCCGAGATTACGGGATATTTCCCGGTTTTAGTCGGTTTGACTACAACATATGTACTTTCCTCATCGATAGCTCCGATGAGGTGAGGACCGAGGGTACCGCACTCAAAAAATAAAGTAATAAAAATTAAAGAAATACTAATATTATATAAAATACCTAAATTTGCATTGTGGGTACCTAGGTACTAAGTGAAAACGCCGTAAGTCGGAAAGAACTCAAAAATAAACCCCATTCCATGGCACTACTCGCAGCCCAGCTGAACCTGTGCCTTCTACGGCTTTGACATGGCCCCCTTGGATGTTTGCATCACGGCGTTCCCATCTTGCCCCAAAAATTGGGGGAGGGTGGTTATCGCGCCACGTGGCGCCACCAGCCCGGCTTGCTTCTAGCAGGTTTTCATGCGTAAGTACCTAATACAAAAAAATAAAAGAACATCATAGCTTCAACTCCATTATTTCATTGTTTATTCAGTGTTGCATTGTTGATTTTTCATATTTGCCGCCGTTTTCGTGAACCATCTTTTGTTGGTCAAACTATATATATGGTGACGGTAAGTGGCAACCGGGTGACTATATTTGTTTTTTATTTAGGTTTATTTTATCCATTATATTTTATTATTATCATTCAGTATGGCAAATTGGTTCTTTTCATAAAAGCCAAAAGTTCTGTACCCACATTCAGATCATTTTATATTTCGAGCACTCACAATCACAAAACGTAAACGTCAAATCGAATCAACGTCAAAAATTGACAACAGTTTACAGTATTATTTGTCAACATTGTTAGCACTGAGTTGGTTTGGTGTTGGTGTTTCTCAATAATTGTTTTTACTTTATAATTTTTTTTCATTACATCTAAGTAAAAGATTAGTTAAAATGTATCTTAAAGTTTAAGGTGGTTATAAATAAAGAGTTTCAAGTTGTTGAATTTGGAAGTGAAGGCAATATCATTACAGTAAGTTTGTTATTATTCCATTATATCGTAACAGATTGCATTCCGATGCCTTTTCTTGCACTTTAGTAAATGAAAAACTGTTACTCAATAGCCAAAGGAGTAGTTTTTATATCAATTGCTACTTTCCTTGCTTTACCAGTGTTTCTCCTGTTTTATTTGTATAAGTACTGATTTTTATTTGGTCGTAAAATATGCTGCCTGCAATTTTTGTCGCATGTCATAATAAAATACTGCAAGTAAGGATTTTCTAATGTAGATCGCGCTGGTAATTGAATCGTATCAAATTATACCTTTTCATTGCATAATATACGTATATAGCATACAATCTAGTAAATGCCGGATGGAACAATATTTAGTATAGGTATTATTAAAACATATAAACAACAACAAATTAAGGGACAAATTACCCGGTGCTATCTAGATACAAACCAAGCATAGCTTGTAATCTCATATATAAAATACACAATTTATTTTCAATATTTATTTAATTTTCATGTACCTATAATGTAAAAATAAATTCTTGTTACTTACATGAAAATCAAATCACTGGCAAATAATTTAACGAAAGCTCAAAATTTTACGAATTGCACCTCAATTTTAAACCGTGAAAAGCATTATATATTATATCAACTTTTATACTTTGAAAAACTCGCAACAAGATAAATGTCCATTAAGCTGTGAAAATGAATTACCAACTACCAGTAATACCTCCCATACTTATGTTCAGGAATGAAAATTTTAATAAACACTAAATAAAATTATCAAATTGGAAACAGAGGCACAGGAGGTGCATATATCTTGTTTTGTAAGCTAACACATGAAACATGAAAGTCACGCTGTATAATACATACATAAATACACTCCTTTATGCCCGGAGGGTTAGGTAGAGATGAATTAACACCCACGCTGCATAATAACTTGCTATAGTTGACATTTCACTTATTAAAATAGTGATTTTGAGAAAAGTATTATGTTGATTTTCATGTAATCTACAATGTTAACAGGTATTAATGCTAACCACGGCCGGTATAACCTGGCCCAAGGTCAGGCAAATCAAAGATATACCATCCTACCTATACCATCTAAATCCCATTTTCTGAAAACCGTGTTTGAGTAATTGCGCCCATGTATAAAATATTTGTATGATCAGATCATCATGTACCATCAAACCTACACTGATAATAGATGTGTGTATGTTTGAAAAGATCAAAATCCTGTACAGTTTTTATCACACACATACCAATTTAATTCCTAAAATTATAGTCATAGTAGGATTGTAAGGATTTCTTGTAGTATGTTTGCCGGGGTATTATAGATATCTTGATCAACACAAAGTGGCAATATGAAGTTCATAAATATTATGAACCTGTAATTTACCACCATACAGCCCGATAGACGGCAATATTCTCACCCACTATTACGTTGTGGGACCGAAATTCATAATTGGCCAAACGTGGATGTCCATACACCTCTGCCTACCCCTTCGGGGATTTACAGAAATGAGTATATGTAGTAGATTAAATGGTATTTTGATAGTGATTTCTGAGCTCTGAGCCGGGACCTGTGACTAAATGCTTACAATGATCATGATGGCAATTCAAAACGTTTATTTAAGAAATTACCTAAAGAATTTTCAGTTCTTATATGCATAGTTGACTTGTATATTGTACATACCTCAAACCTTTGTTCTCTTTAATGAGCATAATATAGGATTTAAACCTATACCTACATTGAAAAATAAGACAATTATTTTTGACACATAATGAATGTTTTTCTTTATTTTTGAACACAAGTTCTCACAACCCTCCCTTAAAAATATATTTTCATTAGTACAATCGAATTTTTGAATAAATTCTTATTAGGGTTTCATACCTCTTATGGAAAAAAGGAACTCTTATAGGATCACTTCGTTGCCCGTCTTTCTGTCAAGACCTTTTTCTCGGGAACGCGTGAAGATATCAGGTTGAAATTCATTTCACATACTCAGGTCTGTAATGTCTTGAAACTGTGCAAAAATCAAACTTCTAAGTCAAGGCAATCAAAATATATTGCGGTTTACGTAGCTTTTTTTTATCGTGCGAAAATCCCCACGGATAACACCCCCACGGAGCCGGTGGAGGCGGTTATGTCGGACTCGAACTGACCAAAACGTACGCCGTCTTGAGTCCTTGGTTGCCAGAGGTGAGATTGCCAAAAGCATATCTCTCGCACCCCGGCAGACCCAGGACCATCTATTTCGAGATGGTCCCCTTCGGATTGTGGGGACCCTAGTGTCCCCGTCTAGCCCCGGGTACGGGGAGGCGCACTTTGCGCCGCCGCCGCGGCCTGCTTCTGCTAGGGTGACAGGTGGCTCCACCGGTCACCCTCAGGCCAGCGCTCATGGAGGACGGAGGTTGTTCTGCGACCTCCGACGTCCGCTTCGCCTTCGCTCTTCCCGGGCCCGAAGTCTAGTCCGGACTCGACCGGCCGCCTCCTTCTCGAGCATTACTTGCTCGCAGAAGGAGGCGGCCGCACCCCAAGCGTTCGCGCATCGTACCATCGCTGTGAGCAATGTGGCGAGTGTGAGGACTCCCACCCCCAGAGCCGCGACTAGGACCCGCCTCGGCGTGTCCCACGCCGGTCTTACGTAGCTTAAGTTACTGAACCCTCGGTGCGTGAGTCTAACTCGCACATGGCCGGTTTTTTTTTAAGTTTTTTCAATTAATAACTAGCTGATGCCCGCGGCTCCGCCAGTGTGGATGTCGATTATCGCGACTATTGGTCATATTTCAGCTTCTAATCACCTGATTGTGATCAAACAGTTGTTGGTAATAATACTGACAATTGTGGAACCACCAAACCTTTCCAAAAAGCGATCCCAAGCTTTTGAGTCTAACAATAACGTACTAGGTACCTACCATCTGATTACACTGGCAATATAAAATTTCTGTAGTTAGACCAGTTGGCGGACATTTATTTTAGGGCTCCCAATACTTGCAACAATTGCCATTGATGTTCGTATGGCACTCGGGACGACTTAACGTCCTCTACGAGGCACGAAGTGGTCTCGATGTTTAGAGAATGTTTACCCATCCTCAGACTGACCTGGCTAGAGTTGCTTTAGGTACTATGCAATGTATGTTGTCATGTTTTTATTTTCTGCGGATGAAAAACGGTATCATTTGAATTTGTTGTTGTTCACACCACAAATAAACACGGTAGGAATGTATCATGTCCAGTCGACAAACGAGATGCACCTTTACATACCTTTATAATATATACAGGGTGGAAGATTTTCATGCCCCCTGGAGGGGAAGTACTCGAAATACTAGAGATAGAGAATATTACCTTAAGGAAACGTTCCTTTATTTTTGAAAAGAAACAAAACTGCATTAAAAGATTTGTCAAATCTCTCTAGCAAAGATGATAAATTAAATGGAAGGAAATCCCTGAAATCTAAACTTATAAATTCAATGCCAACAGATGCAGCACTTTTATTCAAGGAGTCCTCAGCTACTGTATCAATAATAAAGTTATTTTTAAGCTAAATATTTCTTAAAATGCGTACCTACTAAATGTGGACAGTATGTAAGGGGCAACCGTATTTCCTTTGTCGACTGTACATGACCCATGTTTTATTTTTATTTCATTGTTTGGTATTATTATT
This sequence comes from Eilema sororculum, assembly GCA_914829495.1. Lineage (NCBI taxonomy): Eukaryota > Metazoa > Arthropoda > Insecta > Lepidoptera > Erebidae > Eilema > Eilema sororculum. The sequence continues at coordinate 11,155,363 of OU618541.1, forward strand.
ACAGAATATGTCCCGTGACCTACTGAGAAATCAGAGTTACCCAACCTTTAACGGAACTGAAACATTATTCTTATTCTGTACCGGAACTATAATTTCGAGTTCGAAAGTTATCGATGCCGTATTCGATTTCAATAGTTATTTTGGTGATATAACCGCTATTGACATTGTGTTTCAGGCCGTTTATACGTTCTCCCAAGGTCCGAGGACAAAATTTGAAACATTTTAAAGGTTGTTTATCGGTCAACGACCGAGACGCAAAGGTTTTTTTTAATATGTACTACGAGTCAAGTTAACAAGAACATTGCTTACGCGTAGGTCAACATTCAAATCAACTGCAACGGAAAACAGATCAGTCAGTAAATGGAATACTGTAATGTAGGTGACCCACGCAAATTGTTATTGCGACATTATTTATTATAGTTATAGTGTGGTTTTAGTGTTAATTGCTTTGGGTAATTGTCGTATATTTGTGATTGTTCTCTACAATATTCTGGTGAGGTCAAACTGTTATTTAATTATATTTCTTGAAATAAAAATATACGTGCATGTAGTAAGTAAATAATCATGCTTTATATAACAAGATAACACGCTTTTCTAAAGCCGCTTTTGCACGGCTCGCTATTTTACGGATGCGTGCCCGTCAGCGCGGGCTAAGCACGTGAGGCTTGTCTTTGATAGTGCAGAGAGTGAAGAGATGGGGTTCTTCAAGATCGGTATTAGAAGGTTTCTAGAGGGTAGGCTGCACGTGTAACATCCCTGGTGTTGCATACGTCCATAGGCCACGGTAATCACTTTCCATCAGATGGGCCTTGTGCTTGTCTGCCACAAAAAAAATGTTGCAGACACCTTTGTCATAGTACATGCGTCCTAGTCTGTGTCCCCGTCTGTGAAACCTCGCACCGTAGAAAGCCAATGTAAGATTAAAGAATCATATTAAAAATATGTATTTTTCCAATAAGTACTTACGAGCAAACTTTTGTTGTATTTTTCGTGCTTAAATTACAGCAATAAATCAATGGAGTTAAAATAATAAAAGGGAAATTTTCGCGTAATCATAAACATAACATAACATAACATGAAATATGAGTTAAATATACCTATTGATTAAATTAGAAGGAAAAGCGCCAATAATTTATCTAATATTTAAACCAATAACCTTATTAGTTACTTACTATAATATAACTATGGCCGATTTTGAAGAGGCCAAATCATACCTTTTATAGGTTACCTACGCTTTTTTAATTGATAAAAAGAGCTCACACACAACAATGTTAATAAATGTATGACAAAATAGACCGGCCTTGAACTCGCCGTGCCAACTGTATTTACGAGTGGTATAGGCATGTGGTACCTACCTATTGCAATTTTATCAGCACTTTTGTGGTTAGTCGTTTGAGGTTCACCGCGCAAAATGTTATCGATAAATTTATAAATGACTGTTAATAGATTAAGTGTATTATTTTGGTCATAAAATTTCACCTGCAAGTGTAGGTAGGACCTACATTTTAAATCTGTTTTTTATTAAGAACTCTATATTAGACCTGGCTTGAGTTCGCGTAATAAGCTCAATATCATATACCTTCTTTTTCGAGCACTCAGTTCACGAATAAGTAAGACACTATAAGATAAAAATACCACTCTTTTGACCAATAAATTGTAGCCTGCAGAGGAAGGCTTGTTTAAGATTCGCTCGCTACCACATAAATTGTACTGAAGAGCAATTGGCTTCCATTATTACTCACTTAAAAATGAGTGCAGGATACTTTCGTGTGATGCAAATATCTATTATTTACTAGATACAGTAAAAACGTACAACTCACACGTCGACGTTACAAAGTTTATGCGTAAATTGGATAACACTTTCCAATAAAACGATGCCTGACGTACACATCGAAATGTCGACGCCATATTTTGCCTTCGGTCCGACATCAGCTCAATACGTTATACTTACACTTTTTATCTTTTATCGATGGTGTTCATAAGTATTCCTATTAAGTATATATTACAGTAATAATACTGACAGAAAAGTATTTGGAATGTACTCGTATTTAAATTATGTACCTACCTTCATAGGTGGATAATAGCACTCAGTAACAATCCGTCGCCTCTCAGATTTCATTTATTACAATTATTGTACTCGTACCTACGTATTACTTTATTGATAGCCATATACCAATATTGCTTGAGTAATGCCGAATGTCCCCTAACCCAATCAAAAAGCGAAAACTTGTTGAAGTGCGAAATCAATTAGAACGTAGATAAAAGAAGCGATAAAATAACTTTTTTTTAGATCAAATTATCAATTTCAGATATCATTTCTTCTTAGAAAAATGTAACACAAGTCCCGAACTGATTTACAGGGAAATACAATAGAAATAAACGAAGGTCAAGCAGGAATCCGGTAAATATCTGCTTGATATAGGTACCTATTGTATTAAACTACACCTCGAAAGTGGTCCAAAGAAAAATTCCATTCTGAAGGCTAGTGAAATTACGTACATTAAGCTACTTTGTGTTCTTAGTAGTGTCATTATTCATTATTTAGTGAGTTGGTTTTTCTTTTTTGAAATGCGATTAATCTTAATCTTACATAGCCATGTCAAGGAATGTTTTAATTGAATTTAAAGGTCACCGCAGGAACGTTTTATTACAAAGGCTATAAGTATTTATCGGTACCAACAAATTAATTGCTTTACCATTATCTATCAATTTAAAGTTGTTTTAGTAATAAAATTGATTGCATAATGCTTTGACACACCTTACTAATTGTAAACTGGTGTTTATTCTAGACTAGGGATGGGCACACTTCGGCCCGCGAACGCATTTAATCCGGCCTCCGACGGTTTCGACATGTGTGGTATATGACCCGTGATAATTTATTTTGAAGGGCCAGAAGTATAAAGCAGATTCTGGTGCTGGAGTATGAGACGCCAAGGTGGGTTCTAGTGGCGGTCGGCATGCGTTTTAGTCGGTTCAAGTACGATAATACCTCGCGTTTTTATTCAAAATAATTCTGGCCCTCCTCTGAAATTTCTTCAACTTTCTGTCCCCCCATTAAGAATATGTATAATATGTATGTATTTACAAAAAAAGTATCTATGTATGTTTATCCGTATTCTAGATTCCATAACACAAGCTATTTAAGCTATGCTTACCATGGGTCTAGATACCGTTGTGTAGAATGTTGTGGAATATTAAGGCAAAGACAATTTATTTTCAACTTTCAACTTTAAAAAAAAAGAAAAGAAAAAAGTTTGCCCAGCACTATTCTAGACATTACTGAAACATCCAGAAACATCGATATTTATTTTCTCATGTCCATTTAAATGACTATTACTCATATGACACATAGAGCATTATGGCAAACACAGCCTATTCTGTGATGCAAATTTCAATGTCCTTGATTTTCTACGCTACAGCAAATGTGACAAAAGAATAAAGATACACCTAGATATTTACTAATGGACTATACTCTATCCTATGCCTCTGTATAAATATTTTGAACTAGTATCAAAGTATTACTTTGTTTGTTGACGGTGCGTACTGATGAACATATCATAAAGGATGGCCTAGCTACAATACTGGAATGTACTTTTGCAGGAGGCAGAAGATGGAACTTTTGCGGGATTTAGCTTGTGGGTACAGAATGGAAACACTCGTTTCAGTAGATAAGCTTAAGAATGCAATAAGCAAGCTATACCAAACCCAAACTAATAAGCTACGCTAAGCTAAGCTAATATGTATAAAGTGCTTCTAAAATCTGGTCGTCACAGGACAGTCTCTAAATCACCACGATCTAAGTTATCTGTGTATCGTCAAAGGTGATATTTGACTCCTGACTTACACGTATATTGTGGATTCGAGCCATCCTCATCATCTTCTTTGACGAGCAAATTTAGCTATACATATTGATTTATGCTATTCCAGCGTAGAAATAAACATTATGTTTTGGAAAATAAACCTGAAGACCAATTAAATTTAATGTAACTTGATAAAATAATTGCTAAAATATAATTTCAAACTGCCGTTCATTTGATATCAGATATTGCTCCGAACGGAAGGAACAGGAAGGGACTTATCGCTGTGACAAGGTCGTGAGACAATAAAGTTACCAACATTTTTCAATCAATTGATGACTTTCCTTAACGAATCACTATTGTAATCTAATCAATAACATAAGTGCTCGCATCCATTTACGTTATTGTAAAGCAGCGTCATAGATATCTTGAAAACGAAGTCTCAAAATGATTTTAAAACCCTCGTATTATTAAATCAAACTGTTTTATTGATTTAAATGGTATTATTGTCCAAACTAAAGGCGTGTACATAACATTAGAACAATCAGTCAGTCAACTGGAAGGGGGTAAAAAAACTAAATCAAGATCATTTTAAGTACTCTGTACATCAAAGTCTTTCTGATGCTGACTGTACCTACTCACACATTCCAAATACACACACACATACCTATATACGCACGCACTCTTGCTTGCGTGCACAATGCACATGCAAATCATTGTACCCTATGATTGTACTTAATAGAATCTGGCGTCTTACAAACTCGTCTTGATGAGTGCACTAGAGAGTTACGGTTCACAATATGAAATAAGAGTCCTCAACGGTCGACCAGTAACGTGTCTACATGTATTAAATAAGGATGTCTATACGTACAGACAAACTGTAGGAAAAATATTTTTAGAATTATCTCAAACGAATTTAACCTAAAATGTGTTACTACGAGTACTATGGCGGTATTATGATCGTTGAAATGTGTTTTTACTCAATGTTTTTTTTTTGAGCAAAATGTGCTACTCAGTGAATTTATTTGAGCAAAATGTGTTGCTTAGTGAATTTCTTTGAGTAAAATATGTTACTCTGTGAATTTCTTTGAGCAAAATGTGAGAATATTTATATTTCTTGTTAAAACCTTTCAATATTTGTACGCTGGAGACAGCAGAATATTATGGACTATCTACTTTGTAACAACTTTTATACAATATTCTGACAAATAAATGAATCTTATCTTATCTAACTAATGTCCCTTAATTCATTACACACATGTCCTTGATTCATTAGTAGGAAGGTAGTTTTTTTGTAAGAATACCGTTTTGTACACAAATGTTCAAAATGTGGCAGACGTTGGTGTAATTATAGGTTTACTACTTTAATTAGACTGATTAATTAGAATTAATTTGTTATAACAATACTGAAGATCAATTCTCCTAATGAAAAACTATTCAAAACTTAATCTCGATCTAATCTCAAATTTCCAAATGTCAAAAACTATAAAGATTTCTGTATAGGTATACTGTTGATTGATGGCACTTGGTGGAATCTGCTACACACATTGAGGCGAAACCGGTCAAAGTGTCTTACTCAATATGTATAAAGATTTCAATGAAAAGAGGGTCGATTCTCGTAATAACATTACTTTATTTTCAGAATTAAACCTCAATCTAATGTTAAATACCATCCCGATGTCGATATTCTTTTGAAAAATTATGTGAAATCACGTTTATATGATTTTATTTTACCGTTGTTATGTTCAATTACATACTACTTGTTTGTCTGTCTTATTTTACGCGGGCTTTTCTCGGCCTCGTGTGAAATCGCACCGATAAACGAGTTTCAAGTGCTATACATTTTTGCCTCGTCATTTTCTTTCTCTATTTATAAAATCTTATTAATATCTTTTATTGCGTTGAATAATTTGTGCCCACAGAGAAATAAAGACGTAAGTACGAATACGTCAATTTCTTTTCTTGCAGTTTTAAATAGTACAAGTAAAAAGACAAACGTTATTTTTTTTATTCCTAGTATTCTGACGTAAAATGAAGGATCTATACCAAAAACATTCGTTTCGTCAAAGTACTTAGTAGTAGACCTGGTTAAACAGTTTTTTTTTACTCTCCTGTAAAGTTTACGTTTAGTTTACGCCTTTTTCCCCCGGGGGTACAAATTGTGAATAAAACGGTTTATACTTACTAAAAACGATAAGAACTCCATACTTACTCAACTACAGCTCTTCGCCAATAAGTACATACCTACTGCTGTTGAAAATTGGTCCAATGAAATTTGAACACGATTTTCGCAATACTTATATTATCTACCGCCATTACAGAATGTCTGCTTTTGAGGCACATAATAGGTATTTGTAAGTACTTTTGCATTAAAGCGTAATAGGACTCTATTGTTGAATTATATGCGGTTATACTCTTATTGAGATTTGTTTTTATTATTTATATTCCATTATAATAGTTTAGTTTGCATACGAAAGACCAATACAACCAAGACCAATGCACAAAAGTGTATTCCATATGGCTACTGTGCTATACAATAAACTGAATAAAGAAATAAAAGGACTTAATTTAAAATTATTTAAGAAAATACTAAAATGTTTACTATAGTACAATAGATTGCCCAAATGACCTCTGAATGTAAATTATAATATTTACAATCCATTTATTTTGTTTGACATCTCAATTCAATGTATTTATTTAGCTATGACATTTTTTAAATTTGTATCCATTTCACATACATTTTGCATGCCTATTCTATGGTTGGACCACTTGGAACAAATTATATAATATTGAAAACATAATTGTAACACTGTTTTCTGCAAAATAATAAATGATTTGTGATTTAATATTAAGGTAAGGTATAGGTTATACTGTTATAGATAGCTGCACAACGCTTCTGTGTTTAACTTTAAGAACATTTCGATGGGTATCGGTAAAGCTATAAACATTTTTGTTGAATATGACGATAACAACAACAAAATACTGAAATTGTCAAATCGTGACATGACTAAAAAGTAACATTTTTATATCTCGTGATCGAGCTATTTACTAGAAAATCGCATAGTAAGTTCAGTCAACGGTACTCAATTCAATCCCTCAGCAAGTTTTACGATTTATGCCATACTAGCATTTGCCCGCGGCTCCGCCCACGTGGATGTCGGTTATCGCGACAAAACATAGCCTATGTCCTTTCTCAAGGTCTAATCTACCCCTATACCAAATTTCATCAAAATCGGTTCAGTAGTTTAGGCGTGAAAGCGTAACATACAGACAGACAGACAGACAGAAAGACACACAGACAGACAGACAGACAGAGTTACTTTCGCATTTATAATATTATAGTATGGATTAACTTAGGTACGTAGTAAAATCTACACCTATAGGTATGTTAAAAACCTCCAAATTTTTGACTCACTTTGATGCAGAAGACTCACATGACTTTCAAATGTAAACCTTACCCAAGCAGCACACGAGGCTGCTTAATAGCCAAATAACGGATTTCCAAAACGCTTAAAGCCAAATAAGGAAGCTGCATTAAGTCTGTATACGACCTTATTCAGCTCTTATAACTCTTAAATGGGCACAAATTTATTCAGCCTTGGGTTCACATAGCTGCTTAAGAGCTGTGTAGCAGCAACTTAACAGTGTTATCAAGGGTAACAGCACAAATTATTTAGCCTCAAGTTCACATAGCTGCTTATGAGCTGTGTAGTAGAAATGTAACAGTGTTATAAAGGGTATCGACAGTACTTTGCGCTGAAATCCGACTGACTAAGAGATCACAAGTTACTCTTTATTCAGAAAATATGTCTGTAATGCGCGCTCTATACATATTATAAACCGCGAAACGCTACTTAATTGCGGCCTGTGTAAAATTAATGAACATGCAATACTGGGTTTAAGCAATTTACCGGTGCTTCTAGCTGCCTTGATGGACATTGCACTTTGTTACGTGAAGTGAATATTGGAAACGAAATTAATGGTGGATAATATATTCATATCCCTGATAAGTACATTGTTTTACTGACATTATACATATATATTATCTAAGAAAATTTTAATGCGCCATGAAAATATTTTGTTTTTAATTAGTTTAGTGATATAAATAAGCTGTGATGTAAACTATGACAAAAAAATTTGTAGTGCTTTGAAAAGAATTATAAGATATAAAGTTATTATTATGATATTAGGAAGTAAAAACTAGTGCAATACATTTTATTTCTTGCACAAAACATCGGAAAGGTTGAAAAATCAGTCAGAATATGTTTAGGTTATAAAATAAAATGGTGGATTTATGTTAAACAGTAACGTGAATAGTTAAAACTCTTATATTCTACAACAGGCTGTCTAATAGTTCACTAGTGCGCTGTTATTCTACAAAAAAACTGAATAATATTACACATGTGAACTGTATACAGCTATAAGCTGTTTTCTTTACTTTTAATTGTTCACAAGCTCTACCTTTAGCCATGATGTGAATAATTAAACAGTTATTATACCGACTCTTTAGGGATCCCTAGTATTAAATCTAAAACCACCGCATGGACTTCCATTACAAAATTGTCAAAGCAGTATTATTTAGAACACTATTTTACACGTGTGCGAACCTTTCAAGTTGGGTAGTAAGATATAGTAATATATAATTAATATATTTATTATTTTTTATTGTAAAATTAAATTGTACAACAACATAAACGCAATATTTCACCCTAAACATCATCTTCTGAGTTATTCATATTTTGTACGGAACCATCCTGTTTCAAACTATTTGTCAAGCTTTGCGTTACGTCCCGACTTGAAGGTTTTATTTCTTCTACCTTTATAATTCTTTGATACTCTTTCGATAATTTTCTTCTAATGCCTCCTGTTCTTGCTTTCAATTTCCACGAATTACGCGAATTCATTTTAATATATAGCAAATAAAAATACGTTGGATATGGTCTCAACTTAGTTCCACTGACTGATTACAGTACCACATATGTTACTTTTATTCAGATAACGTCGGATTTAAGGTACTTATGTGAACCATTATAAAGTAGAAGCCGTTAATTCTATACACTAGTGAGTCTCTAAGCAGCTGCGAGGCATCTAGTGAATGTTTAAATAGCCGCTATGCAGATACTATCAATTGCAGTATAAAGGCTGATTAGCGGTAGACATATTCAGGTATAAGCTGTAATATGGGCCACATATCGTCCATTATACAGCTATTCACTTCAAAATAGTTCACACGTGCCCCTTTAATAAGTCAGTGTAATAGGAGTTCACAAATATCTTCTTAAACAGCATTTGGCGTAATTTTATGCACTAAACAGGCCTTACTACGGTTTAGGCAATAGAAAAGGTTAGAAGCTGAATAGAGTAATTAAAACATACCTTTATAGCACTCTTAGCATATTAATGGTGGTTTTGTCGGTCTTAATCAGCCTTAATACAGCTTTTAATTAGCTAAAGCTGTTTAAATATCACTGACCGCTATTATACAACTGTAGCATCACCAGTGTACTCTTAGAAGCGTCTTAATACGCACAGAGTTTCAAATAAGTCTTAAAGTGGGTAGTTATACAGCTATCTGTGCTACTTGGGTATGTACCAGTACTCGCAAATAAAATTATGTTTATAAATATGATGACTTACTTACGTTTTTTATAGTGCTTCTTTGCTACGCTACCACATCGCCTTTCACCCCTATGGTCCCCTTCGGATCTAGACCGATGGTAAGCTTAACTAGCTTGTGTTATGAAATTTAGAATGCGGATAAATATACTTAGATACTTTTTTTGTAAATACATATATATTATACATAGTAACACCCAGACCAATGCAAATAGCCATTTTCATGCATACAAATATTTGCACTGAGCGGGGATCGAACCCGCGCCTCCTGCGTAGCACTCGTATTCACTACCGCTACGCTGCGGAGACTGTTTTGCTTTGAAAATCTCTACAGAAATATATCCTTAAAAGCTAAAATACTACTTATCACTATTGTCGATAAAGAATTGAAGTACCTATTCTTTTTTCTCGTACTAAATTTCACCTTAATATTAGTATACCTACTACTTTTCTTGTAGAATTTATGTCTTTTGTTAATATAATCATTCTCTACTTCTCAAAAGTTTGATAGTAGAGAATTCCTATTGAGTTAAGCTCGTCTTTGTACTTTTTTATTTATAGGTACATAATAAAGAGTTTTTTGTTTACATACTTACGATTACTTTGTTGGCCCTCATTAAAATTAGATCCTAGAAAAGAAAAATGTTAAAGATATTGTCTACACTTAAAATGTGGACGCAATTCTTTCAACAAACTGTTTGGTTGTGTGTAATTTTCATTTGCATGGTTTATTTTTCATATAATTGTATAAAACAAATGAAATTCATTAATCGCATGGGTCACGAGCCACATATCATGTGCGTACAGTAAGAATTTAAATGTTACGGCTGATTCGTAATGCAATACGTAGAACTTGCAAGACAATGGACAGATAATGATACTCACGGCCACTGTATTCCACTTGCCTAATAACAGTATTTTTTTCAAACCATCTGCTACATTTTGAAGTTCAACCTTTTGAATCTAATGTCTCCATTATACAGAGTGGCTATTAATGGGTAATACTTACCTACTCTGCACTGCTCTACTTTAAACTATCACCACATAGGTGTTCATACATGTGGTGCATTGGTAATTTTTGTGTGAAGTGAAGTGTGTCAAAAAACCGACAACATCCGACTTATACCATTGGAAACTAAGTACATAAATGAACGAAATAATGAAGATGTTTCAAATGTGACAAGTCTTCGTTTGACGCAGCAGTGCTACCGAAACTAATTCACGTACTGAAACTCAAATTCCGCGCGTAGCAGATCAATTATTGCATACTTATAAAGACTAGATTACTTGTAAATTTCAAATTTCGCTAACCAATATTATAAATATTCACTAAAACATCAGTTACGATGTTTTTAGTCCATCACTCAATAATGGCTGAATGTATTTAGCGGAAAGTAGAGTACGACTATGAGTTTCTTTTGTGCTTGCTTCTTAAAACATGCAACAGCAAAATGACGCTGAAGTCATATTTATGGACCAAAATATATGTTGGCCATTTATCATCACACAATGATTTATAGGATCGGTACAAAATCCTAAGCTATCGCAAGTGGAACCCTTCAATATTGAAAAAACTCAGCCCTTTCAGAAATTAATTTTTTGCTTATTGAAGTAGACCTGTCTCTAAGACCCGATAACGTTGACTGATCGGATGCTGGACGGGTGGAATAGATGAGCGAAATACGTGCTACGTCCAAAACTCAGGGTGATGAATCGGCGTCTTGTAATCGTTGGAGTAACACGGGTCCTGTAATTTGTTAAGGGAAAGTTCATTGGGTCTTGGGACCCTTGCAGATGTGCACTATCATCTATTGTAAACGAATACGTGGCAAGGTTATTTATGGTCCTTTAAATCGACTTGACTTTTAGTGGTCCGCTTGTCCCAGTGTATTATATTCCTCTGAGACGAACGGATGTGTTATTGATTACACCAGTATTATCCTTTTGTTGGAAAGTGTCATTATGGTATACTAATGGTAGAGAAATCTGGACCCGTCAAACAATTGCCTGAGATTTATAAAGTACCAGTTCCGAAAATTAAAAAGGTGACACAATTCTTCACGTGGTCTGGATTTTTAAACCCCGACACAAAGAGAGGGGTGTTATAAGTTTGACGTGTCTGTCTGTCTGTGTGTCATAACTACCGTTCAACTATCGACCTAAATGATATTCAGCCGTATTGTTTGATACAACACAACAAACGGGCTGGCTAATGCTTAGACTATTCGTACGATGGGGTAGCACCCAGAAATAGGACAAACAATTATATACATACATGCATATATTGGCTGCTTAATCCCCGAAAGAGTAGGCAGATATGTATTAACCATAAACCCACATGTCGCCATTTTTTTTTCATTCATTCACAGAAATAGAGAAAAAAATTGAGATAGCTGCACAATCCGACTAAGATAGATTAGGTTAGAAGGCCCGGAATTACCCTTCATGGTGATTTTTTTATAACCATGCAGGAATACGTCATTTTACTAGCTGTTTTATAAAATGGCTAGGCCAATTATTAAACTTCATCGACCCAAGCCATTTGGCTGAACATCATTCAGGCCGTTTAGTTAAGAGCAGTTAATTGAAAGGCTATTTAAGCTAGTTCACGAGTAGATACTAAATATTTTCCGAGTCACTGCTGGATTTATACTAATGACGAGGACGTGTTAGATACTAGCGAAACAAATCGATGTCTCGTAATCAACTAACTTCCATTTAGGCAATTTGTTCAAACAAAAATATCACTGCTTTTTGTTTCGGCCCTAGTAGCCGTTTATTTATCTTCACCATTTAACTTCGACTACTTAGGAATGTTAAAAAGATCTTAAAAAATGTTTGAGCTTTAGGATCGAACTAAAAATAACTCAACAAGATCAGTCAGCATTCAATGATGCAATATTCAAAATTCAGCGTTTGGTTTACTGGTTTAATAAAGGGCCCAATGAACACCAGAAAAAGCAGAAAAGCATAGCATTTTCGTACGGAAACAAATAAAATGTTACGTATTATATAACGACTGCTTGCGGGGATTTTATCATACAAAAGTCTTTATTTAAACAGGTGTAAGACCATGTGACACTGACAACTAAACATATTTTTGTAATATTAAAAAAAAAATGTTAGTTTATATCTCAGGTCAGGTACAGGCTGAGTAAACGAACATCAACGAATTTATTTAGATATTGTCATTACTTTAATTGTATTTATTTATTCGCTTATTACAGTTAGGTTAGGTTGACGCTAGTGATTGAAATAAAGTACTTAAATTGTATATTATTAAAAATGATACGGAACTGGTTTTATTTGTATAGAAAATCTTAACTTTTACAGTAACTTAACTTGATACAAAGTGACCGATTCCGTTTCTGGTACCTCTTTCAACTAACAAACGGTGAAAGAAAACAAAAACTATATTGTTGTCAACTTGTGTTTGTAGTTTATTTTTACATCATACCGTTATAAGTTAAAAATATAATATTGTTGTTTTGAAAGGATAGATCGTTCGACCGAGTCGTTTCGTGGCTGTAAAGAATCTTATTTGAGTAGACGGAGCAGGTATCGTATTCTTCCTTCCCAGAGGTATTTTCTTTGGATTATCGTTTCTCCGAGCGTCTACCAGCGTCATTCGTTACGTCGTCATGTGTGACAGATTATACGGCATTCTACTGACTAGGGTTGTCATGTTACACAGTTCTACTAAAGTTATATCTTCAAATTTATTCTTAGAAGCTTAGAAACAGGACCTACTTAAATTATTCACACAAACATATAGGTATGTATGTACTTAAATTACTATTAAAATTGATTAATTACTAGCTTTTGCCCGCGGCTCCGCCCGCGTGGATGTCGGTTATCGCGACCAAACATAGCCTATGTCCTTTCTCATGGCCTAATCTACCCCTTTACCAAATTTCATCAAAATCGGTTCAGTGGTTTAAGCGTGAAAGCGTAATATACACACAGACAGACAGAGTTACTTTCGCATTTATAATATTAGTATGGATTATTTTTTAATTAATATCGTCTTTAAATATAAAAGTATATAAAATACAATTTAGTCAATAAATTAATCAAATAACCCGCCCCTGACCGTTCCCGGCGCAAAAGTACCCATCACACTCGCCGCGCTACCATGGTTGATAGCCTTTGCACCAGGAACGCTCAGGAACGGGATTCACCAGTCTCTATGAGCTTGTTCCCAATTTATTTTTCATACATAATACACTTACGGACTCATAAACTGCATCAAAGTTCAGGTTTACTCTAAAAGGATTTTTTATAATAAGTATGCAAACTTTTTAGATTAAATTATATAAATATGGAAAGACTGGCTCTTAATCTTAAAAAAAAATTAAATTCAAAAATAGAACTGCAGTAAAACAAATGAATATAGCCGGGAAAAGAAAATTTACTTGTAGTATCAGATTTGCGTGTTATTTATAGCAAAGTTTTAAATTGATTCTCATTGATTTTTTTTGTTTTGTCAATTGAATTATTGTTACCAGCATAATTGTTGGGTTAGTTTTTTAACACATCGAGAGTTTTTGAACCATAATATGGATACTTCGTCCGAACAAGCGGCACAAATTGTAGCATTGGTGCGGGAGGGCTTGGATCAACGAACGATTGGTAGAAATTTAAATTTAAAGCAGTCTACGGTTTCTAGAATATACAGAAGGTTTGTAGAGACAGGTTCTTACAGGAGGAGACGTGGTACAGGCAGAACTCGAGCAACCACAGGTCGTGATGACCGATTTTTTGTTATAACTTCCCTGCGAAATCGTTTCCTCACATCAGTTAACATCAAAACCGAGCTTAATGAAGTGCGTGGAGTATACGTGTGTGCACGAACAATAAGAAGAAGGTTAAAGGAAGCGGATATCACCCCTTTTAGACCAGCAAATGGTCCAAAGTTGTCTACAGCTCACAGACAAGCTCGCTTAAGATTTGCGCGTCATCACCTGAATTGGACAGAAGAGCAGTGGGCCTCTGTATTGTTCACGGACGAGTGTAGGACATGTTTATATGGTGCAGATGGTCGCAGAAGAGTCTATCGTCGACGTGGGGAGCGATATGCTCAAAGTTGCATTGAGGAGCGTGTTCCTTTTGGAGGCGGTTCATGTATGGTCTGGGGTGGCATATCGATGAACGGGCGAACAGAACTTGTGTTCATAGACATGGTCCGTAAAAACGGTAATAGAGGGGGTTTGACAGTACATCGCTACATAACAGAGATATTAGAAGATCACGTGGTGCCTTACATGGGATTCATAGGCGAAAATTTTACTTTAATGCAGGATAATGCCCGCCCGCATGCAGCTGCACAAGTTCAACATTATTGCGAAGAGGTTGGGATACGTACAATGAATTGGCCAGCACGCAGCCCGGATCTTAATCCCATCGAGCATGTTTGGGACAATTTAAAAAGAGCTGTATATGCGAGAAACCCTTCGCCCACGACAGTGGCAGCACTAAGAACAGCACATTCAGAAGAATGGGACAATATTCCGCAAGATCTTTTAAAAACCCTTATAAAATCTATGCGGAACCGATTAGAATCCGTAATAAGGGCACGTGGGGGTAATACACCTTATTAAAACACAAATAAACCCTTGCATAAAGTTTGTGTCTATTGTTAAAACCAATTTTTTAATTAAATCAATTTTTCTTAAATTTCTGTTTTTTCTTCAAAAAAAGTCTTAAGGTCCTTTCCAGTACATAAACTTAAACTTAAAGATACGCTGTTTTAAAGTTCACGAACCAATCTAGAGGTTTCAATTTAAATCTGTATAGAAAGTATGCATACTTGGTTAAAATATTTATTTCAAAGTCGTCTATTACTTTGATGCAGTTTATGAGTCCGTCAGTGTATATTGTCTTCCTTTGCCTAATTAGGCCTTTCAAAATTCGAAGTGCTACATAAGTAGAGGCGGAGGATAATACACTTTACTAGTCGAGTTCAGTGTAGCTCCAATTATAAGTTCATTTATAGTATTTGAAAGTGGAATTTGAGCTTTGAAAAAACACAAGGGAGTACTCGAAATTGAGTAGAGAATGGCCTGTCCATTTATCACGACTGAATATGCTCAAAGGCAGTACTGGGCTGAACCTGAACTACGAATGCTAATAAAGGAACTCCTTAACGACATACAGCTTGAATGTGTAGATTAAGTTATAATGGGCATTACATCAATTACTATGGTAGCTACCTACTACTTTCGATAATATTTTTCTATCCTATATTATGCACTATACTTACCTGTTACTATAAATATAACGAATTTAAGGATAATGGTACCACGGTTCTGATAACATCATTTCATTAGGTACAATTAAATTACTTATGTACTTATTTACATCTGAATCGATAATGCTTCATCGTACTTTAATTTTGTTCACTACCATCGACTAACTAACAGTGAATAGGTTACTAAATATTACTGATTTCTGCTAGATAAATTAGATCTAACAAGGCATTTGCCTAATGTCCTCAGAGCATAACATTATGTAGGTATACTTTAAGCTAATGTCCCATTAATGAGCACAATGTAGCGAGTTGCATAAATGTGTAGGTACAATGAAAACCATAACTGAATTATTATAATTTTATGCACAACTTTTATCAGTCAAGAACTTTTTTTTTTTTATAAAAAATAAACAAGTCAATTACTTCGCCTGATGTTAAGCTAAAGGCAGTCTTGAAAACCTGTACCATGTTAACAGTTGTGGAACTCAGCTTGACGGCCTCACCAGATGCCTTTTCACACCCCGCTTAAAGGACCCGGGACTGTAGGAAGAAGAAAACACGTATATTAGTAGGTAAATACTTACTTTATAAAATAGGACAAAGATTATAACTATACCTACTACTCATACACCATAATAAGTAATACCTACCTACATTGTTAAGACAGGTTAATGAGATAGGTATTTTTCGCAGTAAAAGCTCGTTGTTTCCTGGCGGAATATTCTGTTAGGTGTCACTCGAGTTATGATAATTAATCAGGATAATATGATCTCCTTTATGGTTTATGCTAAGGATAACTCCCGGTATTTTCCTTTATGAATAATATTTCTTTTCATAAAGGGTGATGGTCGTCCATTGTTTCTTGTCCGACGTATTTCATGGACACTCTAGAATATTAAGAATGTTTAGACTAGTGATTTGTTGCCTTCGTGCGAAAGTAAAATGATATGAGTTACGTTTATTGTTTCCCTGTAACAGATGAATAGTTACTTATTGAAAAAAAAAACACACTTTTTAACGGTTGTTATTATTTAGTATTATATTATTTTATTCCGACGTTTCATGTACTTATTCCTACCTAGGAAATGAGGTTATGGGAGCTTTTTTATTAGTGGCAAAATCATGAATACGCTCAATACGATACATTTAACGGATGATAAATTTCAGTTGTAATTCGTTAAAAATAAAATTGTAAGAAGGCAAGCTGAGTGTCACCAATGTAAGGGAGACGGAACATACGTATTATGTGATAAACGTTGTTTATTCGATCAACAGAATGCCTAGCTAGTACAGTTCGGTACCCACTGAGGATTGTAAGTCCCATAGGTGGAAGCTTACTATCTGCCAATGGCCTAGCTACAATCTCAGTAGTGGAAGCATGAATTGGAAGCAGAGAGGTCCGATCCGAATTACAACTAAATAATTTACGCGGGAGGTCATTCGGTTGCGGAGAATCTTGTTAGCGCGATGCAGCCGACCGGCACAGCGCCATCTATCGCTGGTGACAGCAACTTTCTTTCTATTACGTTTTGTGGTGTTACAAAATGACATATCTATACCTAGAATATACCTAATAAACACTAAACATAATATATTGTGTTCTAGTTTAGAAACATGGATATGGATATCTGATTAAAATGCATGCAAATGTATTTAATATTTCGGATATCGATCAGGAATAATCACGACACAAGGCAACGCAATTCAAGGTTGAACCAATAATTAGCAATTCGCAATCGATTGTTCACCAACAGAATTTATTAAACGAGATGCTTATTTATTATTATTTCATAACCTCGTCCAAAAATAATCTAAACTCGACAAAATTACAATTCAGTCCATCCACGAGCAACTCGAAATCAAAAATGATGAAATATTATATCATATTGGCTGGTTAGTACCCACATATCTCAGTAAGTACTTATTACAGCATATGTTACGAACCACGTCATTAGTGGTCGGTTAGTCGGTAATTAGATGCTTTGCATCCTGTATGTTCTAAAATTACCTTTTACGTATCGTAGAAGTAACGATTCAATCACAGTCGACATAAAATCGACAATGTCAAAGATGTACAACAAACACAAGGGTCTGGAAAACCCTCATTCCAATTTAGTCGAATAATTGGTTAGACCCACCTGGCTTGGAACAAAGCGGCGACGTTGTTTCAAGGAGGTTTATTGGCAACTCATACCATCGCAAATTAACACAGCTGACCTCAATATTATCGGGTAACATACTTCTACTCCTCGTAACACCTTTTGTCCGAACACACTGTACACTAATAGGTAATTTTCTTCCAGTACTCATTACTGGAGAGGTAAATTGACAGTAATAGATTTCTTGCGTCTTCCTTATCCTAAATTTGCTACGTGGACAAAGGACTGAATTGTAATTCTTCAGAAAAAAATGTTTGTTTCTATATTTAACTTACTCAAACTTTTTTGTCGTACAAAATTCTGCATTAAAATAATTTCCTAATTTTGTAACAAAAGTGATTATATCGATTAAATGTTTAACTTAGGCTCCAGGTTGCTTCTGATCCGGTCTTATATTTAATAAGTCAGTTTTTTCTTGTACTATTACAAGTTATTCAATTACTAAAAATCGAATTTTAGATCTCTATTGCCATTCCATATGTGCGTATGCTTTGTTTTTCGTTTTCCATATTTAGCGGCCAGCTTTTATTAGGAGATTGGATGTGTGCGACACAAAGGGTCTTAAATTAAATCAACTACCCTAGTATTCCCTGCAGGAGTGCTTTATAGGCCGGAGGAATATAGGGCGTGATTTGACCACCGCACACCCTTATAGATTTTATATTGAGTCCGGATGACGACGGTCGGTCGGTGTCATAAAATAAAACATGGAGAGGTCATTTCTGTAATGATTACGGTAACTAACCTTGACGTTTCTTTAATAACCTGAAATTAATTATATTTAGTACTTAGTAAGTACTTAAATTAACTTTTATTTTTTCGTTGAAATCTAATATCTCGTGTTGGGAACAAATTTTGCACAATGTTTGTTCGGTAACAAATGGCTTTTTGAAGGTTTAAAATTCATTTCTGTTTTCCAGTTCTTTGGTTGCAAATATTTGTGACGTTTTTAAAACGTGTCTATTTATTTATTTTATTTATTTATTTATTTATTAATTATTACAATATTCATCATACAAATTCAGTTATCCTGTAAACCCAGATAGGGTTTGTGTAGAATAACTTATAGTCTACGTGAATATAACTCTTTAAATGTTGTGTGTATAATAATATATCATTTAAACATTTGTCGTCGTCTGCTTCTATCCTTGCACGATTCACGAGCTTCTAATTTTTTTTTTTATTTTTTTTATACTGGATTAATGTGATTAAATCTTTTGTGCAAGCTGTTCAGTTTAGAGTGCTTCTGACCTGCCCTTCTTTCGGCGACGTAAACTAAAATGTACTCGCATAATTACCTCAAAACTTACATCAAAATGCAATCCATCCCTTGCCAGTCTCTTTCCCAAATGTAATCCAGTCATAATTTGGCTTATTCCAACCTGTCCTACTGTACTAGTAGTTCGATAAATCGAACTGTTAGGACAAAAGAAATCCAAACTGTCCGATTAACTCCGATTATCGGACAATATGGAAATTTTTCTCCAAACTTTTAGGCTGACTCAGGTGGTCGAACTGTTAGGCCAAAAACATTCCAAACTGTTAGACTAATTCGGGTGGTCGAAATATTCGGATTTTTTGTCCAAACTCTAAGACTGGCTCTGGTGATCGAACAGTAAGGACAAAAAATCCAAACTGTTAGATTGACTCTCATGATTGAACTGTTTGTTGTTTGATCGCGTTAAGTTCATTCTCTGTATATGCTTCTTTAAGCATTCATGAAAAACGATTTATGTAAACTCATTTTCCTTTGTTAACAGATAAGAAATATACCAAAATGTCATCACCATCAAAACTCCGGTCGAGAAGACAGACTAGATGTCTGCGTTTATTGCACAAGCGACTGCCCATAGCAAAATGGCTTCCGGAGTACAATTCAGAAAAGGCAGTCGCAGATTTAATTGCGGGCATCACAGTGGGTCTCACTGTTATACCACAGGCCTTAGCATATGCCACTTTGGCAGGGCTAAGTCCTCAGGTAAAGTATTCATACGTCATCAGATAATTTTTTGATCTACCTGTAACCTAATACTACGCACAATTCGCTCATTACTATGAAAAATATGACTATTATTCTATGAATCTGTAATTTATGTTCTCATGTAAGGGATGTAAAATATGTCTATAAGAAAATAAAAATCTTTAAACCTAAACCTAAATGTATAATGTATGTAGGCCTACCTGCCAAGGAATACTTACATGTACTCATTCGTTCTACGTACACAAACCACCTTGGTATACATTTTTCAATTCTCGTATATAGCAGAATATATATTTCCTTTATGTAAACAAGTCTGATTTCGTTACCACACTATATTCTCCCACCTGATGTTTTGACTGTCGTAACTTGCCTTATGTTTTTCGCTTTTATATAGTCCGCATTTATTTCCATACTGCTTACTCAAAAAATGTGCTCACAGTCATAACTTTTTCAGGACGGTCTGTACTCATCATTTATGGGATGTTTCGTCTATATAGTGTTTGGGTCCTGCAAGGACATAACTTTGGGTCCCACAGCACTGTTGGCCCTTATGACATACCAACAGATACAGGGTAGAAACGCTGATTATGCAGTATTACTATGCTTTTTGTCTGGTGTAGTACAACTCGTAATGGGAATTTTACATTTAGGTAAGTATTTTCATTTTATAATACATCGAAATACTATTATCTATTCTGTGCTCACGCTGAAACTTTCTGCTTAATATTTGGTTCTAAATTACACATAATCCAAAATCTTCCCAAACTTCAATCAATTTCCGTACTTGATATACCTAATACCTATACAATTCCATCAACATCGGGTAACCCGAATTGCGGTCCAATCCTAATATTTGTATTGAGTAATAGAACCAATTACCCTTCCCATTAACTAAAGAATCAGCAAGCATTGAAGCGATTAGTCGATGATCAGTCCTTGTCATAGACTGATAAATAGACTTGCATAGGTACTAGATCGCTGGCAGTGGTTATTAACTCGGCTGTAACATTACACCTGCACTCACTTATGTCTTTGTAATCAAACAATTGCACGCAAGAAAAAACTACAAGCATATATTTACGATTTAACTCTTAATAATGATTTCCTGCAATGGCCAAGGTCGGTTTGTTGTATGGGTCAAAAGTGAGAGGATGCCAATAAACACTGTATTTATACCTAAAGTACCTTCAGCTTAATCAGAAATGGAATTCAACCGCCCTCCATATTAATGCATCCCACTACTAATATTCGGGTGTGTGTTGCTTGAAAGAGTATTTCACGCAAAGGATATGAATGTAATTTGGATCACACAGATTTCATCCGATAAAGTCGTACTTTACTACCAATACTACTTCGCAACTTTCCGGGCAGCGTCGCAATAGCCTCGCTTTGGTGATGAGTGATATATACTTGTCCACTGTGTGTTTGGTGTTACTCAAATGAGCCACGAGTGAGAGTATATATTCCACCCAAGCCGGAAAAGCACATCATCATTTCCGACCATAATCTGTCGGAACTAGTTACACGCCACATGAGACGCTTCCGTACAGGGAACCACCCAAACCCTAACTAGAGAAGAAATAACCATTATTAGTATTGATAAATATAGCGACGGTGCTAAAATATTAATCGCACTTTTTATTTTTTGATGTGCCGATAACAGGGATAGCGAATGAACTGTGAACTTTTCCTAGTCAAATCCACGTCCTAGTTCTAGATGTTCAGTCGCTGCCATTTGAGCGACAAGTAGAGTCACCGAGCAACCGTAAACGTAGGCAGACAAATTTATTCAAAACAATACCCAACACCAAAAAAAAAGGAAGCGAGATATTGATGCTAATTCTGTTATGTCATAACTAACTAAAATACACTAAAAATCTCTAAGATTTTTTATACACCCAGATTGTATAGATTGTATGGTCGTTTCGTAGAAAAAGATTATTATAGTGTATGGCCGATTCCCGTCAACGCCAACAGATTTTGGCCGGACAGTATATGGCCGTGAGGCAAATGACTACACAATTAGCAGGCAGCCGGCCAACTACTGCAAGCAATTTTACCTTATTAACATCACATAGAACAGAGTTTTCTTTTCGTATATTCGTGATCAGCGGCATCTATTTATGTGAAATGTCATTTTATTAAGAAAATGTTATTAAAGTCGAAAATAATTTTTCTGTTCTTAGTAGTCCTTGTAGTGGTTCGAATCCCACTTATCATGCCCACCTAACGATTTTTCTATCGAAACTATGTCCAAAATCTTCTTTGGACACAGACTTTTTGGAACGACTATACAATTTGGGTGAATAATACCATTTTAGATAGTTTTAGAGTATTTTAGTTAGTTTTGACACAATAAAATTAGCATCATTACCATAATCGATGCCTAGGATACGCAACGAAGTTTTCTAGACCAGTTGCTGGAATGAATTTTACCTCAGGTTTACATAATTGGTCCATCGGTAAAATTTAATCGAGATATCGATTTCCATGTTCATCGTGAAACGAGTAATTGATATGATGGAGAATATGACATAGCCGCTGTATATTTCGCACATTCATCACATTGTTTAATTAACTTAAATAGAAACCGAAATCCCCTGGTCGAGGTTTCATTCATATTTATATTGTCCTTTGCACATTATAACAATACAAACAATAAATTGTTTCCAATGTATGAGTGGCCTGTATAAGCCGGCTCTCAATAATTTTCCCTTTGTTATCTCTAAATTGAAACTGCTTCAATGTGATATTATTATATTCACAATGCGGTCATATTCGTGGTCAATAGCTTAGTTTTGATACCATTATGTTTAACCCTTAGTATACACGATAACTTTTAATTTTATTTATATTTTGGACGTTATAAGTTGATTAATTATCTTTATAATTATGTGGATAAATATAAAACCACCTACCTGCCTCACCACATGGCCGTGTTAATCACATCGAATTGTATTCAGGTTCAAGTTGATTATATTATTCTGTTTAATTGCCAGTGTCAGGTCTTTTAAGACAACATTTAATTCATTTCATTCTCAACTGTCAGTCACGGAATCATTCGTTTTAATGCAGTTTACTCGGAGAAATGCGATAAAATTCGTTTTGGTTGATACAAATATTGGAGTACCTACCAGAAGGTATGCAGTTTTTGTTAGCAGTTCATTTCGGAATTTTTAGAACGTTTAGTTTTACTCCCGTACCAAAACTGAACTCCTCTTGAATTTGTAACTTACCGTGCGAACACGTCGTTAACTTGTTCAAAACTTATCTCACAATCATTATCAAATTTCTATTCAGAACTGGATATGGGGTCCGTTTCATTATTCAGTGGCGTTCGGTTAATTTGATCGCTTCCTAACAGACCCGAGGTCCTTCCTATAATTGCCACTTGATATTGTTTTGAATTGGCTTCATTTTCTATTCTAGTAATGAACTTTAATTAAGTTTATCCCAGTATTATTAAGACTATCATGCATTCCTATGGTATAAATTACAAAAGACTTTCTATCGGGGTTCGCTAACAAAGATCAGGAGATAAAAACAGATCTTAAAATTAATTTAATGAAGTATAATAAATGTTGTGTTTTATTGTTTCAAAGTAGTATAGTGAGGTTAAATCCCATTCAATTAGAAACCTATGTGAATCTGTACTCTCCTATAACTAACATTTAGTCTTTTTGAGACCTTGATGTACCTACTTACTTAGTTAGCAAAACGCTATTTATATTACCATCTATACTGTTGATTAATAGCACTTGGTGGAATTTATTGTTAGGTACACACATTGAGAACACTTGTACTTTTTCCACAGTATTTATTTTATTGAACCTGACCGGTTTCGCTTTACGGCATTTTCAAAGGGTTACATGTAAGATTTTGAATGTTCTAATGAACATTCTAAGAACATTCAAAATCTTAAATGTCGGTCAGGTTCAATAAAATAAATACTTAAGAAAAAGTACAAGTGTTCTCAATATGTGTAGCTATATAAATTGTGTGGCAAAATAGTCTTGTATTAGTTTATTTTTAACGTTTATTTTAATTTAAAACCGAATCAAAATTCTTAAAATAAGAAACAAATTCAAAGAAATATGTTTCTGAAAGAAATCCAATTTATTTTCTTTTCTTTTTATACGCAGGTGTTTTAATTGACTTCATATCGGTGCCAGTGACAGTCGGTTTCACGTCCGCCACCTCTGTCATCATCGCCGTGTCCCAACTCAAGGGGTTATTAGGTCTTCAGTTTGAATCCAGCCGATTTATAGACACTGTCAAAAAGGTAAAATGGATACCACTTTTTAATTATCTTTAACGTTTTTGACATTAGGCATTAGGCAGCAGTTTTTCGCAGTTTTATCTTTAACGTTTTTGACTCCGAAAGTGGCTTTGTTGAGTTTTGACTCTCATCCACTAAGTATTTTTCTACTGTATATTATTTTGTGCTTAAGTACATCTATATAACGTATAGAAAAAAAAATATAAGTCTTTTCTTAATCAAGAATTTTGAAAAAGTTAACTATTCATACGGCAGGTGAATATTAAGTGCCCATTTAGGCCTACCGTCTCACATTCGGTGTTACGATTATGAGGTCCAGGATTCGAATCTTGGTCATGACAGTAAGTTACCTATACTAAAATGACAACGCCCACTGAATTGTGAAAAGCTAATTGCGTGAAAAAATGCTTGTCTATTATGATATCAACAGTCACCATTTTCTGCAGAATCTACATTTAATTCACGCCCGCAGTTAAATTTCGGCAGACAACATTTTTTTTTAATTCATGAAACAATAAATAATGAATTTGTTTCAGGTGATAACAAACATACCAAACGCGAAGCTGGCAGATAGTAGTTTAGGGATATCGTGTGTAATTATTCTTCTAGTGTTACGTGTAAGTATTAAAACAACCGTATTAACAAGTTTTTATTTCACACACTAAATAGGTACTTAGATTATTTCCAGTTCGCGCATGACTGCATCGTCTGATAACCATTTTGAATAATTTGTTTCGGCATCGGCAATAACATAAAAGATATACCTATGCTTTAGGGTCGATTCCCTAGTCTGCCGGGGTGCGAGAGATATGATTCCTCCATTCTCACCTCCGGCAACCAAAGACGGCGTGCGTTTTAGTCGGTTCGAGTCCGATTTAACCACCTCCACCGGCTTCGGGGGGGTGGTATTCGTGGTGATTTTTCGCACGATAAAAAAGGGTCGATTCCCACTGAAAAAGAAGTGCCCCGCAGTGGTTTTTTGGGGCAAAAGTAAGTGAACTCTAGACTCCAAGGTACAACCTCACATACAGCCAGAAACAACATTAAAATAAACAACCATAACAAACTTCCAAACAACTGCATCAAACTGTTCATTATTGTCAAGACAAGGTTTGTAGAAAAGAAAAAATAAATCAGGATGTGTAGCGGGAACGGGATAAGATTTCCACTTGGGTGGGGCTGCGAGTAAGGCAAAAAAAATATGGCGACACGAATACATCGGGAAAAATGAAATGCCCAAGTGGGACTTGAACCTTTCCCTTACAGGGAGCTCTTCCATGTTTAATTTCTTTCATTTCTTAACGATGTATTCGAATTTTAAAGTTAGCATAATAATTGCTATTTGACTATGACATTTGGTATACTTTTTCCATTCTTACTGAATTTTATACTGTTGCTAGCCCTAATTCTACAGCCGATGTTAGTTTACAGCGTAACTGTATGAATACTCCAAACACCTGAGTAAATAATATTCAATCACATGATGAATAAATAATATTCATCATGTGATTTGTTACTAATTCATATTTACTTTAATTCAAGTTATGGTCAACATGTACAACACCTATTGTGTGATGAGTTGGCGTCATAAAGAGGACGCGACACGTAAGCGTTGTTAATTTACGGCGCCAATTAATTGGCGTACAATTGGCTCTTGTTAAATATCAAACAATCCAATAGTATGGGCCACCTTACATTAAGAACACTAGTAGTTATAAAGATGGTTCCCTTTTTGAGTATAGATCGCTACATCTCTTTAAGAAAGTGACAAAATGGAACGTCAGTGTTAATTGATTTCTTGGTCGCAATAATTCAATTATTTATAACTTCAAACTGGAGTAAATACTATGTACTATACTACTAATACTCTAAAATGTACCTACGTTCAAATATAGTCACATTTTAAAAATAAATGAGAGCCAATTTTCTTTCATCAAAAATCGTATTATTCAGAATACGATTTCTGATAAAATTGTCGTATTTTGCTAAGAAATTGTTATCATGTAACTATTTTGTACAGTGCTTATGAACGCTCGAATTTCTCATTATGGACAGAATTTTGATTTAGTCCATTAAACGAGATGCATTATAACAGTCATATTTTTTGTTACGTTAACCTACATAATTGCATAATTCATAACGATGGACATCGTGTGGCAGTTCACACGAACTTTCATTAAATGTTTGCGAGTACAAAAGATGTAAAATCTAAATGTCTTTTGTTTGAGTTCTGTGTGAATTCTTTGCTTTGTATTGTGTTTAATTGAAATTGGAGAGAAATTTTGTTGTTTTTACACGAATACAGCTCACCTGATAGAACCCGGTATCTTATTATCAAAATTATAAGTATCGTTACCCTTTGAAAACCTATAAAGATTTTGAGCGACACTGGTTCGCACAAACAAAAGGGATTTCCTATATGGCACTCTGCAGACAGCTCCATAGGAAGAATAATAAAAAATAAAAACACTTAGAACAAATTTTAAATATCTAACGTGAAAAAAAATAGCGCCTGCAAAATTT
This sequence comes from Eilema sororculum, assembly GCA_914829495.1. NCBI lineage: Eukaryota > Metazoa > Arthropoda > Insecta > Lepidoptera > Erebidae > Eilema > Eilema sororculum. The sequence continues at coordinate 11,181,968 of OU618541.1, forward strand.
CAGCTATGCAACACGTTAGTGTTTTTTAATATTATTTACTGCACGTTGGAGTTAGCACATTATCATTCGCAAGTGATATGATCCTACGACAACACTTTATTGGAATGGAATCCTTTCGGCAATTAAACTCTTTTCCGCAAAATCAAAAATATATAATCTGAAAGTTGCACAATAACTAACAATAATTATTTCTTTGCAGAAAATTAAGGACGTCAAACTGTCGCCAAGTCGGAAAGGGTTAAAGAAAGCTCTGTGGTTGTTGTCTACATCGAGAAACGCGATCATTGTGATTACTTGCTCCTTGATAGCGTTCTTCTGCGAGAAGTACTCTACGCAACCTTTCAAACTCACTGGAACTGTTAAGTAAGAACCACTTTTTGTTTTTTTTTCTGAAATCTAGTTATATAAACATGTTCATCTACCAGCAAGTTTGAGATGTTGAATTTTTCCACGAAACGACTGTCATATACTAGGTCTTATTACTGCACGTGAGTTAGTTTTTCTGTAAAAAAACACTAGTTACCTAAATAACACTTCAGATATCAAATTATTTGAACTGACAGTTCCTTGATTCAGATCTTTAGAATCATATATTATCTCCTTTATAGGCTACTGCAACTCCCCGTGTACAATACTTTATTGTTTCTACAGCGCTTTTATTCAAGTTTTAAAGTTCATTTTATTTTAACTTATGTAGGCTTCCTTAATTCCTGGCTAATTAAACCATTTTCATTCTAAAGCAGACACAAGCAGCAGACTAGTAACATTTAACAGCGTATTGTAATAGCTTCCGGAAACGGTTCCCTCTATTCGTTTTGCGATGAAATTCTCTAATTTTGCAGTGAGATGACCGAATAACAGTTACAATATAACCGCGAATGAGGAGGCTAATGCTAGCAGAGCATACTAGTTTCGAGTTAAATGGAGTCATTATCCGTCTGTTGGAACAAGCATATCACTATATATGTATAACTATTCACATAACTCCTTTCATAGTTGAATTGGTCCCCACATAAACTACGAAAATTTAAACTTTTTAAAGAATGTAAGCTATTTTAACTTATACGTACAGTCAACGACAAAAGTAGTTTAGTAAATTCTAATTTCTTAATCAGCTTAGTTAAACTTTTCATACTCCGGGTTCCGAGGTCAAAAGCCTCGGATGCAATCTGGAACAACGCTTAGATAATAATAACTATTTAAACCAAAGTTTATATTCGTAGGTACTTCTAATTCGCCTCCCTTACGAGAATGTTCACGAAATTCACAACGGAAGTGTTTACACCGGTGTTGCTTTTACGATTGCATCGAGGCGATATTATGCAGCGTTTTCGTGGGAACTACGGTTTAATTTTGTGTGTACGAGTGTACGTATATGTGCAGTAATAATTCACAGGATAGTGCGTGTAGTGACTGTAGTGACTTTAGCTTTAGTGTGACGAACGTTATTCAGGCAGCCCGTTTTTCACTGTGTATTATCACCATTCGCTGAAATGATTTTCGTGTGATGATTCTGAGTACTTTCTTCTATATCTTTTGAATAGGTAGGTATGTTATGTTATTAATTGTGTGATAAAGATTTGTTATGTAAAGATATGTACTTACCTACTTACTTATATAAATGCAATGAACGACATGATCTCGTGTACCGATATAAATAGAGTAGAATACAACATGGACACATTTAATTTGAAAAGATTGAAAAATAAGACGGTATCACCCAAGAACACGCAGATATATTATTACGGAAAAGTGAACATTAGGACAAAGCGTTAAAAAACAATAAGGAGGTGTAATATACCTACTACTGTACCTATTTAATAAGTACCTGTAGTTATACAGTTCTATGTGAAATTCACTTTCAGAGTACGGTGAAATATTGCCGACAATTTTTTTTTAAGACTGAATTCACGCAGTGGTGTTCGAATCTTCAGAAATTATTTGTGTTAAATAATGTTTGTTATAATTAATAGTATTTTCCTACGTAGGTATCTCTAGAGGATGGACTTCATTTTCAAAGCTACGGTACTAAAATAGAATTAGTATTTATAGGCTTTTGGCTGATAAATACTGAGACTAGACTTATAATAACAGGACGACACCGAGAGCAATGAACTACTCGTTATAAGCTCTCGAATGCTCTATGAGAACTCGAGTCCTTTTAAGTCCTTTTTGCTCAGCGAATCGACCTCAAAAGTATGCGTACCTACGAGTCTTACATTTTGTAATAGCAATTAATTGAACTGTTATATGTTACGGGATGTCAGTTTTGTTATCAAATATAGGGACTCAGATAAAAATTAACACAATATATTTTCATAATTAACTTTAATATTAAATCAATATAATCGAACAATATTGCGTGAGCTTAAACTGGTGAAGACGTAATAGTTTTAATTTTCAGGAGTGAGTATAAATTGATTTTTAAACTCTCGCGTTCCATGATATACAATAACAATAACGGAAATTAACGCGATCATGGTATAGGTACATACGTATCTTTGATTTGCCTGACGTTCCGAACAGGTTACACCGGCCGTGGTCACAGGCAGGCAAATCAAAGGTACGTATGTACCCATACCATGATCGCGTTAATTCCTGTTAATGAGTATGAATTTAATGTTATCGTTATACTTTTCGAGAAATGATAATTCAATATGTTGCGAATTCAACTTTTATTAAAATTCAACTTTACGCGACTTCAACTTGATGGTCGGAAAGGCTTAATTCAATTTTTTTACTTATTTACTCACGAAACTATACCTTTTTTTTTCGTGCGGAAATCCCCTCGGATACCCCCCTGCCGGAGCCGGAAGAGGAGGTTATGTCGGACTCGAACCGACTAAAACCGCACGCCGACTGTGGGTCGTGGTGCTAGGCCGGAGGTGAGGTTGTCATCGACATATCCCTCGCTCACGAATTTATACCTGTGTGAAATGTTTCTAGGACTTTTTACTACAATAAACAGATATTGAATCTTGCCGCAAATGTCCGGATATTCTGCGTGTAATGATACAAAACTTCGTTATCATTATGGTGCCTAGAATTAAACTAGTTGGTTATCTTGCAAAGTTAATACTCCAACCCACATTCCGATACACTATCTTCCTTATTTTGGAGATATTGTAGTCAAGATTAGATACAATTGCCGCAATATGTGGTCCGAATACTGTGATGAGCCTCCCTCAGTCTATTTGGTTCGGTGGATCAGATATGAAAAGGTACAACATGGTAATTTTGAAGGAGCAGATATGAAAAGGCACAATATGGTAGCTTTGGGAGGTTAACACAAAGTTATCATAATTATAATCTTCTTTATTACAAAAGACTAGGTTTGAGTGGCGCTTAAAAATAGTCACTCAAAACCAATGGCTAGAAAAGCAGATGACCTGCATACCTTATGTAAACGACAAAAGTAGCTTAACAAATTCTAATTCATGGGATCAATACTACCTGTTGTCTCTATAACTCACATAAAATAATTAACAAAACATTAAATACTTTAACTTTACCCTCTGGGGATCATGAAAGTGCTGATACATGAAATATTATTGACTAGCTTTTGCTCGCGTCTTCACCCGCGTGGATGTCGGTTGTCGGAAAACATTTCTCAAAAGACGTAGGTGTACGAAGTTTCATGCTTCTAACTTTGAGAATGACGAACTTTCCATACAAAAATTTATCACCTATTTTACCCTCTTAGTAGTAAAGTTTTGAAAAACGCTGATACACGTGTTCATTTATTTCTTAAAAGTCACTGGTTTATGAAATTGAGTGCATCTAGCTCTGAAAATGACGGACTTTCATACAAACTTCCATCCTTTATTTTACCCGTTTAGTAGCAGTATTTCCAAAAATCCTTTCTTAGCGGATGCCTACGTCATAACATCTATCTGCATGCCAAATTTCAGCCCGATCCGTCCAGTGGTTTGGGCTGTGCGTTGATAGATCACTATGTCAGTCAGTCAGTCAGTCAGTCACCTTTGAGTTATATATATTTCGACAATGGTAGGTATACTTAGGTGTATAAAAACTTATATCGTTGACTGTACTTGTAAAAAAATACTCTTAGTTTATTAGAATGGGAACCTATGTATGATATTGATAAACTCGTACTCCGTTGGGCACATCACCTTGAAAGTTGGCACGGCACATCTAAACGTTTTTCATACCGAAAGTTTTTATCTATCGTTATTCTAAAATGCCGTACAAAACATGTTTATATTTTGATATTGATACACATCGTAAGTAAATTATAGAAATAGCCTAGGTACCATTTTTTTTATTTACGGTAGGTACCTATCTAATTACTCTTAGGCGTCAATCCTACAGAATACCTACAGAAAAGGCATAATTACTCGTAAAGGACAGAGGTAGCGGAATAAAATTATTTTCTTCCTTTGTTTCTTTTTTTTCCTAGGTAGTACGTACACCCATGTACCGACGCGAAAAGTAAATAAATTCGTGTCCTTGCGTACATTTTTGCAAAATTCACATTTAAGTTTTTTTTTTTTTTTTATTTATACTTTATTGTACACAAAGGCATTTAAACATCGAAAAGAAATAATATGTACAAAGGCGAGCTTAACTCAATGTTGAGTTTTCTTCCAGCAAACCCGGGAGTGCACAGAGGAATAGCAATCCAATGAGAGGCAAAAGTCTTGTGTACAAGAAATGTCAAATTTTATAGTGAAGGGGTATACGAAATGTATACTCCTGACAAAGGCATTATATAATAAATACTTACATACATGTATAAACATCTTAGACCTACTTACACATACAGTACAGTAGAAATAATTAAGAATATATAAACATACATACCTACATATACCTACATACATACATATACCTGCATACATATATAATCATATATATATATTATACTTAAATACATATTATGTCTGCTATTGTTGAGAGAGAAAGTAGTCACTCGTTCGTTTTTTGAAGATATTTAAAGAAGGGCTGTCGCGTATGGAATGAGGAAGAGAGTTCCACAACCGCACAGCAGAGACAGTAAAGGAATTGTCATAGTAAGAAGAACTATGGGACGGAGTTCGAAGTAGTAGAGAAGATGAAGTGCGACAGGGTTTACCTCTGGGGACAAGAAAATCAAAACGCTCACGAAGATATATAGGAGATTTGGGATTATGAAGAACAGAAAAGAGTAAGGAAAGAATGTGAACATCTCGACGCCGCCGAATTGGTAACCATTTTAGTTGCTTTCGGAACTCCGAAACGTGATCGTACTTTCGTAGACCGAATATGAACCGGATACAAAGATTCTGTAACCTTTCCAGCTTGTTCCAGAGTTCTTCGGTTGCGTCGAGAAAGGTGACATCAGCATAGTCCAATAGGGGAAGGAGAAGAGATTGAGCAAGACAGATTCTGGTCTTAAAAGGAAGAAAATTCTGAAGGCGCTTAAGAGAGTGGTGCGTACCAAACATTTTCCTGCTAACTTCGGTGATATGCTTAGTCCACGACAGATTGCAATCAATGTAGACCCCTAGATTTTTGACCACAGTGGTATACGGTATCACAGTATTGTTGTAATAGACCGGAGGCAGAGAAGCATGGTCAAGATTATTGTAGAAGTATCTACCACCAACAATGAGTGCCTGGGATTTGGCGGGATTCACAAGCAGTCCGAACGATTTTGCCCAAGCACTAATGTTTTTCAGGTCCTTATTGACAATGGTAATGGCCTCATTGCTCTCGTTAGTCCCAAAATGGCGATATAGCTGCAAATCATCTGCGTAGAGATGAAAATTGGAGGATATAACTTTACTGATAGTGTTAATGAAGATTGAGAAAAGAAGAGGAGAGAGAACGGCACCTTGTGGGACGCCCGCAGTAAGGTCACACCAGTCAGAGGATACCTCGTCCGAGTGAACCCGCTGCGAGCGCCCATGAAGATAGGAGTTAAACCAAGCGATTACAGAGGACGATATATTTAAAGATGATAGGATGCCCAGGAGGATGTCGAAATCAACAGAGTTGAAGGCGCTACTGAAATCTAGCAAAACCATTACTGTCAGGAGTTTGTTCTCCATGGCCAGTCTTATATCATCCGATATTTTAACTAGTGCCGTGACTGTGCTATGGCCTGAACGAAAGCCAGATTGGTATGGACTCAGTAGACCATGAGAGGAAAGGTAAGAAGCTAATTGATTTCGCACCGTGTTCTCGAGGACTTTGGAAAGAATTGGCAGGATTGAAATAGGACGAAACTGGGATGCTGAGGTGGGATTGGTGGTTTTGGGCAAAGGAATAACAAGCGCTTTTTTCCAAGCCGACGGAAAAGAGCTATTCTCAAGCGAAAAATTAATAATATGCGTGATGGCTGGAAGAAGTTCACTGAGGATAGGTAGCAGCATTTGTAGCTGAATGCCATCGTTACCCATAGCTTTTGTTGAAATTGAGGTGATTTGTTTCCTTACATCGTCCTCTGCAACCGGGTTGAATATAAAGGAGGCACATCCAGGCAGGGGAAGACTGGAGATATAACTGAGAGTAGAAGCTTTATTAACGTCATCTATCAAGGTTGGAGGTGTGGAGAAATGGGCATTCAGGGCATTGAGATCAGTATTATCGGTGATGTCACTAGGGACTTTACCGATACCAAGGGACCTCAAAAATTGCCATACCTGAGATGTGTTCGAGTTATTAAGGGAGTCGTGAATGTGGCGCCTTTTCGCGTCCCTACACAGACGACTGCAGCGATTCCGAAAGATTTTATAGGTAGACCAGTTCTCATCAGAGGGATTACGATTGTACTGTCTTTTAGCTTTATCCCGTTTAGACATAGCCGTTTTGATTTCCTCTGAAAGCCATGGCGCGGGCAAATGTTTCACTTTAATCCTTTTCAGTGGAGCATGTTTATCATAAATATCTAAGAGTAATGTATTAAAGATGTCTACTTTTATGTCGATGTCATTACTGTTATACACCAGAGAAAAGTCAGTTTCCCTCAGATCAGCTCTCAAATTATCACAGTTAATGTTTTTGAAACTCCGACGAAAGAAAAATTTTGGTATCGGTTTCGGCGCACGAATTTTGTAAGAAAGGTATATTAGATCGTGGTATGAGAAAGAATAATATATATAAGACTAGCTTTTTCCCGCGGCTCCGCCCGCGTGGATGTCGGTTATCGCGACCAAACATAGTCTATGTCCTTTCTCATGGTCTAATCTACCCCTTTTCTTTTTTTTTTTTTTACCGTGGGGGAAATCCTTCATGGATGTTATGCCGGACTCCTACCGACTAAAACCCCCACGGTATCGGGGAGGCGTGCGTGAGTCCGTCACGTCACGCTGCCGTCATGGGCCTGCTTCTGTAAGGACGATGAGCAGCCAACTCACCGTCCTCAGGCCCCCGGTCATGGAGGCCGATGGTCTTCGGCGAAGATCGTCAGCGGCGCCCAAGCCGCCGACTGCGGAACTCGAGTGGGAGAGTCCTCTCCCGCTCCCGCCCCGCCGCCTCCTTCACGAGCATGACCTGCTCGCAGAAAGAGGCGGCGCAGTCCCACTTACTCCCGCTGGAGACCATGGCTCCCACCATGGTCTCGAGCGAGAGGGTGTCCACGCCCAAACCCACCACGAGGACCTGGCGCTGTTGCGCCCACGCCGTGCACTCCACCAGCGTGTGGAGCGCTGTGTCATCGCTGCGGTCCCCGCAGTGCTCACAACCGGCCGTGGTTTCCCGGTGTCTTCGCCTCAGATACCTACCGAAGCTACCGTGCCCGGTAAGCATCTGTGACACTCGGTAGGAGAGAGCACCATGTCTCCTCTCCAGCCACTGGCGGCCGCGATTGTGGCGAATCCCCCCTTTGGTTGCTCAAGTCGCACTTTCCATGTCTCCACGGTTTCCTGGTGGAGCTGGGACCGCTGGGCCTCGATTTCTCGAGACGCAGGCCATTGGCCCCGCTCCAGCGCCTCCTTGCGCCATTTAAATAGAGACGCAAGGGCTCTCGCTTCCAGGTCCCATGGAGGGGTCCCGGCTAGGAGACATGCCGCCTCACCTGAGATCGTGCGGTATCCCCTTATCACCCTGACGGCCATCGCCCTCTGTGGGCTCAGCAATCTAGCCACATTACTGGCCGTCAGGGTCTCCGCCCATACGGGGGCCCCGTATAGGGCCATACTTCGCACGATCCCCAGGTACAGTCTCCTGCAGGGAGCGTTGGGTCCCCTGATGTTGGGCATCAGCCGTGCGAGTGCAGCTGACACCCCCCTCAGTTTTGGGACCAAACTTCGGAAGTGATGTCCGAAGTTCCACCGGCCATCGAGTACGAGCCCCAGATACTTCATCGAGGGCTCGATGCCCATGCTGACGCCCCCTGCTGTAGGCTGGATCCCGCAGGTGGCCCCATCCGAGGTCCGTGGAAGCACAGAGCCTCGGACTTGTGAAGGGCGACCTCGAGACCCAGCCGCCGTATCCGACCCACGACTTGAGCAACCCCTGCCGTGGCCTTTAGTGCTGCGTCTCGGTGCGTTGCTCCCCGCGCCGTAACGAGGGTGTCGTCGGCGTAACACGTTACGTCCACCCCCCTGAGCAAACGTCCACCCCCCTGAGCAATGGTCTAACTACCCCTATACCAAATTTCATTAAAATCGGTTCAGTGGTTTAGGCGTGAAAGCGTAACATACAGACAGACAGACAGAAAGACAGACAGACAGACAGACAGAGTTACTTTCGCATTTATAATATTATAGTATGGATAAAATAATACGCTTAATGATCATAGAAAAACATGCGCACCACGTTAAACTATTGTGGTTAATTTTCTTTATCTTTGGTAGTGTAACAATCGGTAGCTAATCATAATCAACGGTGCATCCGACACGCATCCCGTAATGGTAGGAGAATCCACACATTATGAATGATAATATTATGATTATGTTTTCGTACTGAGAATCTCTTTCAGCTACACAAGGCAAAATTTAATGTACTTGCCCTTCTAGACAAGTGATAATACGTTTGTAGAATATTGGTGTATGGGTTTTGATAGATGACTCCACCGTCGCCCGAAAGAGAAGGGAAATCAAATGTGGCTCAGTAGCTCAGTTGGACAGGGGAAATTGTAAGGGAAAGGTCGTGGGATCAGGCCTCACCTGAGCAATTCATTTTTTCCTGATGTAATCGATTTGTGTAGTTAGCATAATAAATGCTATAAAATTTCATTCAAATAGAATGGATTGATCAATGTATGGTAATGCCCTACATTGACGACTGCTATAAACGTCAAAATATATACCATACCCACAAGTACATTCATCATTCTAGTACCTATACGGCCGGCCAACGAAATACGAATTGTCACTTGTCTTAGGGTAGCTTGTCTTGTATGAACGAAATTTTTGAGTTCCAATAATTTCCACAATTTTTGATTCCATAAGCCGTCACAGTTTTTCAATTAAGTAAATATTTTATCTATTCTAATTAGTTCTGTATGGCCAATACAAGTGACACGAAATGTATTCACACTCATCATTATCATCATTTTAGTGTTTATTCCCGGATGCATCCGAGGCTTCCAAATCGAAACTCGGGGTCCGCTCACTCCTCCTTTTGTTTTGGCTTGTAGTCCTTTGAGAGCAACGACAGTTCTCACTAAAAAAGTAAGCGCACAGCAACTTGCAAATTTCCTGGCAATTTGCCATGTGCTTTGGTGTGTATCTACCCTTAGAATTCTTAGCATTTCACTTGCTTTGAAAGTAATCTCAGTAATTTAAATGTGGAACTGTTTCAATTTCAGAGATGGACTACCAACATTCCGGCTGCCACCATTCTCGACTGAATTGCCAGATGGCAGACAAGTGGGCTTCATAGAAATGTGTTCTGATCTCGGTTCTTCTATATTCATTGTGCCTGTCATTGCTGTCCTAGGAAACGTTGCCATCGCTAAGGCTTTTGGTGAGTTCTTCTTAATTTATTAACCTACTTAAAAAAAGGAGATTCCCAATTCGTCCGTATTCATCATATTTTTTTTAGGACAATAGTCAGCATATGATTGATCTTGACGAACAAAGTACTCGAAATGATCTCAATGCATTGTCCCCCCCAAACCCCCCCCCCCCCCCCTTTCTGTTGACTGTTTGTTCTGATATTTGGTACACACATTTCAGTTCAGACAATAAAAAGTTTGATTTGCTCTTAATGCCTTGGTATAAAGATCATTTTGAGAATTAGGAGTCAAGATCGTTCTGACGCAAGGAACATTATCATTTTTATCTCAGCCTTATAAAAAACAGATGTATAATTTAATGCGGCCTCTAAAATTGCTATAAGAGTTCTTCTCAAATATTATAAATAATTATCATAAATTACTTATAATTATCTTGTATACCGAGTGCATCCAAGCTTGTCTACTTTAAAATAAAATAACAGAACTGGTTCGCTTTGTGATAAAATGTTTATTTCATACAAAATAAAATAAAATATTTTTATACATGGCTCGGTCTATCCAATTAGGATATTTTATTCTTCTTCTCTTGAATCGACAGCACTTCTACTTTCAAATTCTTTTATCCGAGTGTTACAGTATTGCTGCAACTGCTACTTGCATTGCGTTCTCGAAGGCGCTCATAAGGTCCTCCAGTGGACCATGTAATAATAACTACCCGTGTCGAAGAAATTCCGTCTATCATCTGTTCAAATACAATAATACTTGACTCTTAAACCTATTACATAAGTATTTCTGCGGGTTGCCAGTTACCACGCGCCAACTACACGCCTACAGTCCCGGGTCCTTTATGCGGGGCGTGAAAAGGCATCTAATGAGCGGTCAAGCTGAGTGCCACCACTGTTAACATGGTACATGTTTCCGATGGCGACCCTCTTTCCGAGACTTTGCCTTTGCTTAACATCAGGCGAGGTGAAGTCAAATTGACGTGTCCTATATAAAAAAAATAACGTTTTGGCCACGACCGGACCATTAGGTACATTCAATCAATCATGTTGACACCGCCTTAAAAACTTAACCTTAACCTTAAGTTCAATTTGAAGCATGTTTAATGCTACCTTACTGCTTTTTGCTAATTAAAAACGGATAATAGCAAATACGAAGCAAAATTTTATAAGATAGCATCACTTGCGCTGGATATTAAAATCACAATCCTATTTTAAAATATGAATACGAAAATGAATTTATGTATGTAGGTACATTTTGCCAACTTTTTTTATTTTAAAGAATATTAGAACCGAAGTTACTAATATTCCCTCTAACCCCCCAACTAAGCTAAATTTCTTGTGCTAGGAGTGGGTTCACGTCGGTAGTTTAATGGCCAGGTTTCGAACCCGGGTTCTCTCGATCGTAAGACTGACTACTCAAATTAGTTACTTTTTACTACACGTCAAAACGATAAGTTATAAAGGTAACTTGTATGAAAAAAGAATAAAATTACTGACCTCATAAAATGTAATAGTCAAATCAGTTTCTATTATAGGTTGGGTGGATGATTAAAAATAAATAAAAACTATAAAATTAGAACCGACGCAACTTTTACCGAACTTTTACCATTCTTAATTTAATAAGTTCGGTTAAATAATTTATTTTAACTATAGGATAATAACCAACTGAATCCTCAGAAATGGCATAATGTGTTGTCTAAAATCATTGCTATTTTATGTTGCAGCAAGTGGGGACTCGATCGATGCCACTCAAGAGCTTATAACCATGTCGTTAGCGAATATATTCGGTGCGTTCGTTGGAGCTATGCCCATCACCGGATCTTTCTCAAGAAGTGCTGTCAACCATGCCAGCGGGGTTGCCACACAGTTCGGCAGTTTATATACAGGTGGGTTACATAATACCTACGTTTTTTTTTTCTTAGTTTACCGACGCAACTTTTACCGACGTTACTAGATTTTTTGTAGACTAGTTATGCCTGCGGTTTTAGTCGGTTCGAGTCCGACATAACCTCCCCTTCCGGCTCCGGGAGGGGTGGTAACCGAGGGGATTTCCGCACGAGAAAAAAAAATGCCTGTAAATATTTATATAATTTTGATAATTATATAACTATGTAGATTTGAGACCCCACCAGCATCTACGTAGCCCTAACTCCCTCAGGTGCTCACACCAATCGGTCCCGTATACACCAAAATCAAATAAATTATGTAAAGTGGGTGACTATGTAAAGGAAAGTGGACTACGAACTTGTCACTCGTTACGGCAATTACGTATCCTTTTTTTAATAAAGGACACGTCAATTTGACTTCTCTGAAGAAAGGGTCACCATTATAAACACGTACCATGTTAATAATGGTAGCACTCAGCTTGACGGCCTCAGCAGATGCTTTTTCACGCCCCGCTTAAGGGACCCGGGACTGTAGGAAGGAGCAAACACGTGAGCTGGCAGAGAATTGCAGGTCTTAATGGTGCGGTATAGGAATGAATAAGTCACCAAACCGCTTGGTTCTTGAAGGAATATCTTCAACCAGCTTAAGATAAAATCGAATGCTAGACCTGACCTAGGAGTTGTGATATGCTGGGTAAGCCGGGGTGCGAGGGATATGTCGATGACAACCTCACCTCCGGCCTAGCACCACGACCCGCAGTCGGCGTGCGGTTTTAGTCGGTTCGAGTCCGACATAACCTCCCCTTCCGGCTCCGGCAGGGGGGTATCCGGGGGATTTCCGCACGAAAAAAAAACACAAAAAAAAAAGGAATTGTGATATGCAACATACTTAGGAATAGGTTTTAAGTATTTTCTAAAATAATTATATAACTTAAATTGCGCTGTAAGTTCAATCAGGTGTAAAAGCAATTACTAATAACTACTTAAATAAAACTTACGTAAGTAAATTTTACAAATGTATTACCAGCCTAATAACCTAGTAAACAACCTTCAATCATAAATTAGAGAACAGTTAAGTTCTCTTCGAACAGATTTCACTAATACAAGCAAGATTATTTCAAACTAAACTACGTCATAGCAGTTTTGTACATAATAGTACCTTTTTTTTTTAATTTATTTATCAAATTACATAGTGCAGGTATAAATAAAGGTTTAGTAGTATTTATTAACCACTAAGGTTTGTGCTAATACTACCAGATCCATACTTACAACACGATTATTTAGTTGTTATCTTACTTAAATTACTTACCTATAGGTAGCTGAACAAAAAATACCTTAATAGGTTAGCAAAAAAACTATTTATTAATTACAAATTCTTGCTCATCACATCCATCAATCAATATCAATAGTTTCTTTAGTAGTCAAATATTGTACTAAAGGTTAGTTCAGTAGAGAATACCTTCCGCCTTCCGCATACACACAATCCATCAATAAATAAATCTATTAGGTAATTAATTGTAGTTCACTACTGGATATAGGCCTCTCCCAATGTTGGGACGTTTTGGCCTACTGTTTCAACGCTAGCCAGACGGGTTGGTACAGGGTTTTGAGGTTTTCTCGCAGTGTTATCATCTGCGTACTATTCCGGTAGTCACCTCTAACCACACCCTTCAGATGAGTTGGGGTATTGATACTTGTATTCCTTCTCCGTCACTACACGGATAGCACCTGGCCTTTTACCTTACGTATCCGTCTATGTCAGCTGCCTCCTGCAGGTCGACAGTCTACCTGCCTTGAGGGCGTCCCATCTTCTGCTAACCAATTTGCGGTATCTTGACGTTTGCTCCAACGGCTATAGTGGTTATTTGGCAGATGTGGCCAGCCCGAAGTCACTTCATCTTACTTATTTTGTTAACCTCATTCTTTGTAGGATGTCCGCATTATCAATGTTATATATATCCTTCAAAGAAACACCAAGCAAAGCTCGCTCGCTTGCACGTAAGATTGACTTGACCCCAAAGGTGATGGGAGGACCTCATACACCCAGTTTTCTCTTCATATTATTCGCTACTATAGATAGATGTCTTTCTGTCTCCAGGTGTGTTGGTGCTGTTGGCGCTCAGTCTGCTGACGCCGTATTTCTACTTCATTCCAAAGGCGTCGCTGGCCGCCGTCGTTATTTGTGCTGTGATATTTATGATAGAATATGAGGTAACACATGTTTTAGATAAGTTTATAACGTTACATAAAATATTAAAGGCAAAATGAAATATGTTAAATTTATCCCCGGAAGATTACAAAAGAACATGCGAGAGGCACAGTGATCATGAATACAAATGTTACATGAATGATAATGATAGACTTAAACGGGGCCTCGCAATCGCACAGCACTGAATACACGTGACTGGCTAATGTGACCATTTTTGCCATATTTGTAGAGTGCAGCTACCAATACGCTTAAGAATCATCGTCCTTTGAGCTCCATCCCAACACATTTAGGATTATATACCTTCAATCTGACGACACTGCTGAACTTTGGTATTTTCTGTGAAACGAAGTTCTGTACTTATACCAGAAACAAACCCTAAAATTTGAGTGAATTTTTAAAGCATTAAGTATGCTAACTGTACAAATCAAATACATCAGGAAAAATGAATCTCTCGGGCGGTAATTGAACCCGCGATCTTTCTCTTACAGGGAGAATGACTTAACCAGTCTTGGTGGCCTAATTGATTAAGACATTCTCCCTGTAAGGTAAAGATCGCAGGTTCGAGTCCCGCCCGAGAGCTCATTTTTCCTGTTGTATTCGAAACTTTAAAATAATATTATTTGCAGGTAGTGAAACCAATGTGGCGGTCTCGTCGCGCGGACCTAGTGCCCGCGTTCGCCACGTTCGCGTTATGTCTGGGCGTGGGCGTGGAGCTGGGCATCCTCGCCGGAGTGGCCGTCAACGTGATGTTACTGCTGTACCCGAGCGCCAGGCCGCAACTAGACGCGGAGATCGTTACAGTGAGTAGTCTCTTATTATGCTTAAGGACATATATCTTGGACCTAAGTCGCGAGACTAACGAGGCTCTGGCGCGTGCTGTCCTTAAAACACCCTAAAAACGTGTACAAGTCCAAGACATAGTTGTATCCCGAGGTATACATGTGGTTGCATGTGAAGTACTAATTTCGTGTTCAGTAGGGTAGTGCTAGTCCAGTGTAAATAAATAAATTTTCCACAACATTCTACACAACGCTATCAAGACATGGGTCATCGCCATCTAGCGTTTCATAACGCGTTTCATTCCATAACACAAGCTAGTTAAGCTTGCCATGGGGGCAAGCTGCGGCGGTAATCCCCACTCAGTGCAACTATTTGTAATGCATGAATATGGCTATTTGCATTGGTCTGGGTGTTTCTTTGTATAATATGTATGTATTTACAAAAAAGTATATAAGAATGTTTATCCACATTCTAGATTCCATAACACAAGCTAGTTGAACTTGCCATGGGTCTGGATAGCGTTGTGTAGAATGTTGTGGAATATTTATTTAAAAAAAAAACTATTTAGCGTTCACCATTTTTTAAAATTATTTGCAGAACTCTTCGGGCTTTAACTACGTTATGGTGACCGTAGGCAATAGCCTGTACTTCCCAGGAGTAGAGTACATCAGGCAGTATGTGGAGCGGGCCGCCAAGAAACAAGGTGGCTGCAGTATGCCGGTGGTTATTGACTGCCGATATGTGCTGGGTAAGTAATGACCTACTTTTTGTCTAAGTGAATATAATGCTCGCCCTTAAAGACGGATATAAAGAAAAGGGAAATGTTAAGTGATTCAGGTGTGGCTCAATAGCTCAGTTGGAAGCGCATTCCCCTTGTAAGGGAAAAGTCGTGGATTCAAGTCCCACTTGAGCGCTTCTTTTTCCCGATGTATTTCGAATATAATGCTCGTGTAAGAGAAAATACTGGTATACTTTATTTCATCCTCTAGCTGATAACGTGATTATAACACTACTAGTTTTTGCCCGCGGTTTCGCCCACGTGTATGTAGGTTATCGCGACAAAACGTTTCTCAAAAGACGTAGGTGTAAGAATAAGAATAAGAATAAGAATAATTTATTTGCCTTTAAACATGGTTACATGGATCTTATAATATGTACAAGCACAGCATGTTTAGCTGCCTGCTGCAGCATGCAAATTTTCAGTTAATAATTTAATTCGTTAATAAACTATTACATGCATACACTAATATAAGAAATTTGACAAACAATAATAAAATAGTGATGAATTGTCAAATAAAAGAGTTATTATAATCCTAAATATTTATGGTCAGTCACTTCTATCAATTTAATTTATTATAATTGAATTAGTTATCTACTGTTATTTAAATGTCATGAACTCTTTTATTGTGTAAAAGCATTTATCGGTAAGCCATTTTTTTAAAGATTGTGAAAAGCGTGTGTGAGGTAGCTCTCTTATTTCTTTTGGTATCTAATTAAAAACTTGGATACACATACAAAAACTATTATTTTTATATAAACTTGTCGACATCATGGGTAATAAGAGTTTACTTGGGTCTCTGGATAAATGCTTTTTATTTTCACATGCTTTTTTAAATAAATATGGGTGTTTTTTTACAAATAAACAAATCTCATAAATGTATATGGATGTCAGTGTCAATAATTTGAGTTTTTTGAAGAGTGGCTTACATGATTCTAGTGGGGCGGCCCCGCAAATCGCCCTAACACATTTTTCTGTGTGACAAATACTTTTTTTATTTCTGTCGAGTTACCCCATAACAATATTCCATATCTAAGCAGAGAACCCACATATCCATGATAAGCCATTATCGCCGTTTTTTCATCTGACAGTCTTCTAGTCCTTCTGAGTGCAAACACGAATCGGTTTATTCTACTGGCTATGTTATTTATCTGCGCCTTCCAGTTGCAATGGCTGTCGATAGTAATACCTAAAAATTTTGCTTCGTTTGTCTCTAATATATCATAACCACAGAAGTTAATGTTCAGATTGCTTGAGTTATTTTTATAATTTTTGAATTGTACTATGTTTGTTTTGTTGAAGTTTACATTGAGATTGTTTTCTTTTAGCCATGTAGAGATTGATTCTATCGTCTTTTGTAGTACTACTTTGTAGTCGTCACTGCTGGTTTTGCTCTGTGTAACTACTACTGAAATATCGTCTGCGAACAACGTACATTTATGGTTCGTAACCTTCGGGATGTCATTAATGTAGATTAAAAATAGCAGCGATCCTAAGATACTGCCCTGGGGAACTCCGACTCCATTTGTTTCATACGGAGATCTATATGACGTGACAATTTGTTCTGAGTTTGTTCGAGTAATTTCTACACATTGTTTTCGTTCTTTCAAATAGCTTTCTAGCCATTTCAGACCTACGCCTCTTATAGCTCACATTTGTGTAGTAGTATTTGATGATCGACAAAATCGAAGGCGCTGGACATATCGAAAAATATCGCTGAGGCCATCTTTTTCTTCTCTACTGCTTCAGTTATGGTTTTGACCAGCGAGAATGCAGCCAGTGTGGTCGATTTACCTTTTTGAAATCCGTTCTGCTCTGTCGTGATTATATTATGTTTTTCTAAAAAGCTGGTAATCCGCACGCGCATTAATTTCTCAAAAATTTTGGAAAAGTTTATTTCATCCTCTAGCTGATAACGTGATTATAACACTACTAGTTTTTGCCCGCGGTTTCGCCCACGTGTATGTAGGTTATCGCGACAAAACGTTTCTCAAAAGACGTAGGTGTACGAAGTTTTATGCTTCTAAGTTTGAAAATGACGAACTTTCCATACAAACGTTTATCACCTATTTTACCCTCTTAGTAGTTAAATATGGAAAACTCTGATACGCGTGTTCATTTATTTCTTAAAAGACGCAGGCAATCTACTAACAAAATCATTTCGTGTTATATTGTAAATAAATGTATTATCTTCCACGTCTATATTTGAAATGGACCGATAAAACCGAACCACAACGGGTTTTCAGCCGTAGGTATGTTACAATGCTGATATCCGCAACGCGGTTGGTCATTCACAATCGCATCCGTCAACCGAATAACTAGCCATATTACGGTAACCCACTTTGTACGACGGTGAGCTGACTACATTGCGGGTAACCGCACCGTGCGTATGAGACCAAGTTGTGGAAAAAACTACCTGCGAATGCCATATATGGTTCTTCAAGAAGATTCTTACAGTACAGATACAATCAACAAAGGAGATACGGTCGCACTTTTTCATAAAAGTTCTGTGTAAAAGTGCAACCGTATTTCCTTTGTCGACTGTCAATCCGTAGGCCACGGTAACCGCCTCCCATCAGGTGGGTCACAACCAAGGCCACTACTATGCGAATGCTCGTTTGCCCTTGTCGGTATTCACATACGGTATTACTCGATTGTTTTAATCCAAAACGAGTAAAAACCAACTTGTGAATCGTAAAACTCACAACTCGAAGGCTCGCATCGAGCCGGCTCGATGGAATTAAACAAAAGTAATTCGGAGCGAGCCGTGATTGTTTGGTGAATCGGTCACTCGATAGAGTAATGCTGCATGTTTGGACGAAAGCCCGTATCGAGCGTTTTGCTCGACAGTTTAGCTCGTTCAAGTAAAACTATGCGCGCCTCCCCATTCCGGGGGTGAGTCGTGGACACTGTCGTCGTCCCTCCCGAAGAGTGCTAGACCGTAAGGGATGGCCCTGGATCAACCTCACCTCCGACCTAGCACCACGACCCTCAGTCGGCGTGCGATTTTAGTCGGTTCGAGTCCGACATAACCCCCCCTTCCGGTTCCGGCGGGGGAGGTATCCATGGGGATTTCCGCATAAAAAAAATGGTGTGTGAGTTAGCTTTAAAGACATTTTTCCTCCATTTTGATAACATATAAAACAAAGCTCTCATCCTACAGGTGCTGACTTCACAGCCGCCAAAGGTATATGTGCGTTATCCAGTACATTAGCTGCCCGAGGCCAACCGCTCGTGTTGCTATCTCCGCGGGCCACGGTCACCTCCGTGTTCAGTGGCGCCGGGTCCAACGTAGTGGTCGTACTCACTCAGGCTGAGTTAGATTCTACTTTACACGGTAAGAACTTGTTGATACATGATTATTTGCCAAACTTTGCCTACTTACGCCGGTAAATCGTCGAAGGGGTAGGCAGAGGTGTATTAACACCCACATTTCGCCAACTATGATTTTCCGTCCCAAGTTATAGGAAGCGAGCCTATTGCGGCTAAGCGAACACTTAATAATGTTTACTGTCTGATGGACACATAACAGCCTTATCCCTAAGTTGCCTTCTACTTCACCCGCAGGAGAGGTGAGGTTGCCCAGTTGTACTCCCCCGGGAATTAACCTGGCTTAACCACCGTAACCTTAAAAATCCGTGTAGCATACAAAAAAAAGTTTTTTGTACAAACCTTGTCCAGACAATAAGCTCAAAAAAATAATTTGGTGTGGTCGTTCGGAAACTAACTTACTCTTCTTCTTCGTCTTCTTTTTTTATGGGAATGCCAGCCGGACATAGGCTAAGAACTCACGGAGCGATTTTTCCCCACGTCCCCCGCGATTGCGACGTTTTTCTGAGTTTCTTTGCCGCACACCCGCGGTTGTAAATCTGAGAATCACGGTTCGTCCGCGACGGTTTAATCCGCGACGGTTACGGGAAAAGCTGCTCCTCGAGTTCTTAGCGTTAAACCTCTTCAGCAGGTGAACCGTCAAACAAACTATATCAAATTATTCTTTTATTACAGGTCTTACCGATCAAGTTCCTATGATGATAAAGAGCAAAGAACAAACGCCACCGCCTAACTACCGCTCATTAAAACCAAACAGAGATGACGTCACCGAAATTGTGATACCAGAAGAACAAAATAGTATACCTCTTCTTTATAAAAACGAAACTTGCCGAACAACCAATAATGATACGTGACTATATTGTATATAGATTTAGAATAACTTTGTTAATATTTGTGTGTATATATAATATTATTGTAGTACGTAAGTATTGACCTGGTGATACCACTGGAAGATATGAATAGTTCCTAATTTATATTGCCTCTCTTGCAAAATGCGGGTTATAATGACAACTTGAAAATGTTATTTAATGAATTATAAATTTGCTTGGTCCATTATAAGGCTGACTACATACATCTGTGCCTTGTCCATACGTTTATTTAGGTATGTTTTAATAGTTCAATTTTACGTGTCCTAATGTGTTACCTATTCCATTTCAAATAAGTTATTTGAAATAACAACTTGTGTATGTGTTATACAGGGGAACGCTTCTGAAGCTGAAAACTCTTAGTAGTACTCGAGGTACACATCGGCACAAAAAAAATGATTTAGACAAAAAAAAAAGCAGCATTTTTCGTACTCGTAGTTCACTTTGAACAACATAATATGTTCTGAAAAAAACTTAGGTGTGTGCCAACATGCAACGAGATATCGTAACGATCGCAATTCATCGTTTAAAACATACCGGTAATTGACTTCGGTGGCGACCAATTAGAAAAATGCCATACTATTGCTTCATTACTTAAACGGTATCCTGGGTTGTTGAGATCGTTACATTTTAATGTACCAATGGAAATGGTTGTCATTATAATCCCGCTTCGTCAAAAGTACTTAATGAAGTAAGAAATTATATAATAAGAAAGAAGTTTGAATTAATTTTTAAGAAAGGAACAATTTTTTGATCGGTTAGTGGTCAAACGCATTATCTCTGTAAGAGAATGATCGTGGGTCCAAATTCCGCCTGGACCGATCATAAAGTTTTTCCTCTCTAAATCGATTTGAAGAAAAAAAAATTGTTATAGACCGGCCGTGCGCTGTACCGCGCCCTAGGTACGCGCGGTGTGGAGGGACGAGGTAAAGAAAGAGAAAAAAAGAGCATGAGTTAATAAAAGCATTCTCCCTCTAAGAGAAGGATCACAGGTCCAAATCCCGCCTGGACCGATCATAATTTTTTTCGTTTCTAGATCTATTTGAAGAAAAAAGTTTGTTATACACCAGCCGTGCGCTGCACCGCGCCCTGGGTACGCGCGGTTTGGAGGGACGAGGTAAAGAAAGAGAAAGAATGAACATGAGACTAGGAAAGCATTCTCTCTATAAGAGAAGGATCGCAGGTCCAAATCCCGCCTGGACCGATCATCAAAATTTTTCCTTTCTAAATCGATTTTCAGAAAAACGTTTGTTATACACCGGCCGTGCGCTGTGCCGCGCCCTAGGTACGCACGGTGTGGAGAGACGAGGTACAGAAAGAGAAAGAAAGGGCAGTTGAGAGCGAGCGAGATACCGCTGTGTGACTATCAAACGTCAGATTTAGTCAGTTCACCGGCGGTGAACTGACCAAATCTGACGTTTGAATGGTCAATTCTCCCCCGCCCATCTCACTGCGCACGTACCCAAAGTGCGGTAGAGCGGTCACGATCAAACTATTATATTTTCACATCTTAAACCGTATGTGTTTGTTTACTCTCATCACAATCTAATAGGTCCGTTTTGACGTTTGCAGTCTTGACGTAACTAGTGATATAACCATACAACTCGTTACTCGATACTCACGATAAAAAGATTCAAGTTTGCTTGAGTATTTTATCGATTTAAATATGTATTGTAAAGTGCATTGGATTATAGTTCTGTTTAGAAACTTAAAATTTGAAGTTGTAGGTATTTTGAAATGAGACAATGTTACGAATGGTTATTTTCTTTTATTTAATATTTTTGTCATAATAAAATTCACTCAATTACCAAAAGAAATCGAAAAATGACATAATTGTATCTAATTTATCAATTCTTGGCCTAAATACTAGGAGAAATTTAAATATATAAGGCCTTGAAAAATATATTTAGATCGATTTGTTTTTTCCTGAACCGATTATTAATAGTCTGTGGCTATTAATAATAGATTATTATTAATAATCGTTATGCCCAGCACTGTGGTATCGGTCAATGAAATATTTGATTAACTTTAGAACATTTAGATCGGTAAAAATTTAAAACTCATGGGCGTCACCCATAGAGTAGAGAAATACATCTGTCGAAGCGGACCTTTTAGATTGCGATGATCGTAACAGCTTAATGCAGTATAATAACGCTCTTGATAGTAAAAGAATATTGTTATTTTTATAATAAGCGTATGATGCTAATATTAATCAATGTGATTCTCATTTTAATGTAAATACGTTTTTTAGTTAAGCTTTTTAAAGTGTGGCCCCATATTAAGAAACTCTAGCGTATGATTATGGAGATTTACAGTCTTATTTACAGTGTATCATAGATCTAAAAAAGATTTTTTTGAAAGAAAGAAAGTAAGAAAAATATTTTATTTATGTTCTTCACAGTGTGCACCTATAAGCATTTAAGGGGATCAAAACAGCCCGTTGCATGACTTTTTTGTATGTGGAAACATCACACTGGTGCACTAAAGTTTAATCGACCCGAATCCTACAACTAAGATTGTTAAATATTACTTCGTCGTTCTAATCTAATTCATGATTCTGATAGTTATGAACTTATTTTACTTGCATTGGAGAGCCTTCCTAAGCACTTAAATTATTTCATGGTCGATAAGAAGAAAATAAAGATGAAATACCGCATTTATTAAAATCCATTAGGAATAATTTTATAATGCTGGATTAATAAAATACGACTGCAGATTAGGCCAATAGCCGAGGAATAGAAGCTTTTTAAATCTCTCACTATTTTTACTTAAAAAATATTATTTTTGGCCCTATTACGCCGTATTCGTATCTGATTGCTGGCTATACGTACTCAGTGAAATGGTAATCAACAACACAAAGGTTATAAACTTCAACAGTTATTTTGAAAGCACATGGTTAAAACATACATCCTCCCGGTCAAATAAATTGTGCTTTCACGATGTGAAGTATAAAAGGAACAACGTCACGGAGGCCTGGAATTCCAAATTGAACAAAAAAGTTTCAGCAAAACGTAACATAGCAGTGCTTCTCAACGCTCTTCAAAAAGACAGTGATTATTATTTTACTCTTTGTAAGAAAATTGTTACATCATAAAGAGAATAGATCAAGCTAAATTGACATAAATAAAAACTTAAATAATTTTGCGGGAACTGGTCGACCAAGAGATATCACTAGGACATTGTATCGAAAAGGTGGCGCAAATTTAAAATACCTACATACTGACGATAAAATTAAATTAATAGTTAGGTAATTATGATTTTTATATTACGTTTTTTCTGTGTTCAGTTTTACGCTAATAATTTTGATTTTTAAGCAACGTTTTTTCTTGTTTAACATTTACCTTGTTGATATTGTATTGTAATTTAAGTTTTTTTTCGGAAAGCATTATCAATTTCAGTTTTTTCATCTTTAACAGATTTTGATCTAGGACAATCACTTATATCACTTTAATGTTAGGGGCAGACAGGGGCATATTTTGTTATCATGATTTGCTATTTTTTCATGTTTAATGATTATTTATCAAATAATAAAGTATTGTTTAAAAAAATCTAATATACGTTTTATTACATGAAAGCTATAGGTAATATTTTCGTTATGTTAGTCAAAATTACTATTTTCACTAAGAGGCTTGGTAATCTCGCCGAAAAATTTTGAAAATGGCGAGATTACCATCAAAACAATTTTAAGTGGTAAACTCGCCGAAGGTCGAGTTTTCAGCTTGGCGAATTGACACTTATCCCAGCAAATATACCAAAGATGAGTTGGGAGATGAAGGACACCGATGCAATCAAACACTATTATGCAATTCCGTGTTCGATTCTGAATGTTTATATCTTCGGAGTAACGTTTATTTGTACATACCCACAATCTTACTTAAATGATTTTACCTATGTCATTTATTACCCAATGTTATTAACAAAATTTTATTTCACCTTTATAATATGTTTATAGATAATTTAAATCTACATTTAAATTTTTTTCCAAGACTTGTTTGCGTTATCAATTAGCCTATCGCCTTACTTTTCCTCCACGGTGAAAATGAATGAAATGATTGTTCAGTGTTTCTTGGGTCTTCCCGTTTCTCAAACACGCACATAGAGTTCTTCATACGATTTTTATATATTTTTCGATATTCGCCATATCATATTCATCGCCGTGATACAGCTCCTGCAGATTGTGTCATCGTTCAGGCACCATGCTTAATAGTTGTGTAAAAGATAAAAGAACATTCTTAATGCTAGTTTCATACACCCGCCCTTCAAACTAACCGGCATTTTGGGGTCACACATAACACCGACCATCTTACGCCACTTGGCAACGGCAAGGTATGACGTGAGTTCGCAATCGATAATACCAAATTCATTATTGATAAGTTAAATCGGTCTTTTTTGTTCGAAACTGTACATTTGTATAAAATAAAATTAAGTTGATATTTTCTGAAGTTTAGGCGAATGTCACTCATTGAAATAAAACCACTTTTTACGGATTCTATCGCGATATATTTGTTATTATTACTTTTTAACCCGACGTTTCGGCTGCTTTGCAGCAGCCATTTTCGCGGTGTGACTCACGATGGTAGTTGTCACATAGTTTGAAGTATAAGTTATCTCAAAATACCCGAATCATGGTGAATTATTGGTGTTCGTATTTACGCAGAATGAGCTCACTGTGTTGATAAGTCTTGCTGGATTTTGCTGCTTACTGGGTTTGATTAAGTGGATGACTGGGTCCCAAGCTGGTGGTACGGTCCATCCATCCTCTCTATTAAATGGATGACTCTATTAAATGGGAATGAAGAACACATAGCTGACATAAAACACCAACGCTCAACAAAGTCAGCTGTATGTGAACACGCGCAAAAAGGCACCAACCATTACCTAAGGTTTGATAAACCACAGATACTCGCCAAAGAACACAGATATATTCCTACAATGATCCGCGAGGCTATTGAAATTAAAAAACACCCAAATTTTAATAGAGAGGATGGATGGACCGTACCACCAGCTTGGGACCCAGTCATCCACTTAATCAAACCCAGTAAGCAGCAAAATCCAGCAAGACTTATCAACACAGTGAGCTCATTCTGCGTAAATACGAACACCAATAATTCACCATGATTTGGGTATTTTGAGATAACTTATACTTCAAACTATGTGACAACTACCATCGTGAGTCACACCGCGAAAATGGCTGCTGCAAAGCAGCCGAAACGTCGGGTTAAAAAGTAATAATAACAAATATATCGCGATAGAATCCGTAAAAAGTGGTTTTATTTCAATAAAATTAAGTTATTCGCAATATAAGAATAAAAATTAATAAATGTATAATATATTTCCTTTGACTAATAATGTATTGTAGTATGTATACTCGTGGTATATGTCGCTTAAGTCCGAACACCGCGAAAATTAAAAGTAAATTCACTTTTCAGGTGATAATAAAATGTTTTCTACAGAACCAACACAATTAAATTCGTTAGGTATTTCATTATACTATTCATCCTCTATTTTATTAAACCTCGTATTCCATACGAACGGTTCCCGAAAGTTTGACTACCGCAGTCTCAGAAATTAAGCGACGATAATTTAATTTTCGTTTCGTACTATTTTTTCCTAATGAAATGAGGCATTATTTTAAATATTTACCTATAAGGCCTAGCGCATATATGCGACTTTTAGTCAAACAACTATTTGGTCCAGTGTCTGTGTATAAGTGTATAGGAATATATTGAAGCGCGCTTACTATCAGCTCAATAGTTGCTCGACAAAAAAGGTGATCGTGCACCGCAAGTGCATCGATTTAATGCGTATCTCCATCAACTAAACGGTTTAGTTGTGTGGAAATCGCGAGAAGTACACAACTCGACAAAACAGTTGCGTCGATGTAAAAATTGTATATATGCGGTAGGCCTAAGAGTACCTACACCTTGGACGGAATAATTTCTTATTCAAAGTATTATTTGATGTTACTATGTACATTTAAGGACGTATTTATCTATATAAGCTCAGTGTTTAAGGTTTGTTTGTTTTAATTATTGTTTTATTATGTCCACATCAATGAAAAGATGTCCTTGCAATATTGTAATATTCAGTGAGATCAGTATGTGGAGCACATTCAAATACATTTTTTACTATCGATACATTAAAGCCTTTTTATTTTGAAATTACCCACCTAAAATATTCTAATGGATATTATACAGAGTAATGAAAGAATTGGGTATTCTACTGACTAGTCATATTACACACATCAACATGGTCTAGGGATATATCAATTAAACCTAAATAACTAAAATTCTATTAACTTTTTGTTAAGACACCTTCACAGTAAAATAAACCTTGTTTAATAGCCTATCTAATCTGATAATGTGTGTAGTTACTTTTTACTAAATGTCATAAGTTTTAAGGTAACTTGTATGCAAAAAGATTTAGTGACGTCATAAAATTTAATGGTCATATCAGTTACTATTATAGGTTGGGTGAATGATTAAAAATAAATAAAAACTATAAAATAAAAACGGACGCAATTTTTACCGCTCTTTTACCATTTCTAATTGAATAAGCTCGGTTAGATATTTTATTATAACTATAGGATAATACCCAATTGTTCGATCCGATAAAAGTTTTTTCAATTGATAGTTTCAGAGTACTGACACGAAGACGTAGAAAAATAATGTCGATAAAGTGCATTAAAACAAAAAAAAATTACCATATTTTTTATTTCAAAATCAATAATTATACAAAAAATATCTAAGTACTAACCTATATTTTCTTAGCACCATTAAGCTATAACATAGTAAATGCATCTCTGACTATATCTATAAATAATGAGTATCATAAAACTTATCAAAATGAAAGAATATTCTACAACTCGATGAAATTAAATATGAAAATGAATACATGATAATAATCAGTCAATTCAGTAACCGACAACTCAAATGTACTATTATAAATACTCAAGAGATTACTGATGTGACTAAGATAACTTGAAAAAGTTCAACTATTCCTTAAAACTCGGCGCCCGATAATTCGGCTGCCTAAATGCAAATTCTATAATCCCCCATCACCTAAATCCCTTCAACTTTTCTTAATACTGCGTCCACTGTCTTAATACTTTGGGTTTACGGCAGTTTTTACATGCTTAGAGGCTGAAAGAAGTTTCTCGGACACAACATGGGCTATCCTAGAACTGCGTCTCCACACTAGCTCCCGAGTATGTTCGTTGTTGCTGTCTACGCGAACCTGAGGAGAAAAAACCAAATGAGCCCAAACTCGATAGGTTTGTCTTATTTAAATTAGAAGTTGCTATGTCTACCTTCCTACTCCATCATCAGAACAGCTCCATAGTAATAAAATAAACCGTATGCAGAAACTAAATGTGTATGCAGAATTTCATCAAAATCGGTTGAGGATATCTGCTTCAAAATTGAATTGCAAGATTTAACACGAAAAAATTATGTACTTACAGTGCAAGTTAATAAGAAGCTTGTGATTATAAATAGTTAGTTTCCTTTGGTATAAAATAACATTGATTGGTTTCAAGTAAATACGCTTAAAATATAATTTTCCAGTGTTATCCTATTTGTTTTTTTACCTGTTTTGGTTGAAGGACTTTGATGGCATGCAGTGAAGCGACACCCTCATTATTAACCCTCAATGTGATTTTACCAAGCATCTCGGCCGTCGTTGCTGTAGCTGATCTGATGTCTTTCTTTGCTCCCCGACCAACCTGACAAATACAACGAAGAGTTTCAGTCAGTACAACATTAAAATACAAAGTAATAAAACGAAAATGTAGTTAGATAACTCAAAGCATACCTCTTTTTGTACTCTTAAAATTAGAGGACCAACAGCGAAGTTACTCTTGACAGTAGTGTGGTCGGACATAATGCTTACGGCTACGTCACCCATTCTCCTCAAAGTTGAAAGACCATACAATGTTCCTTTAGCTCTGGGCTTACTCTTGGTAGAGGTCTTAGTTTTATTCTTGTTGGTAGAGGGTTTCTTCGTCGTGGTCTTTATTTTCGAAGGTTTTGGTTTAGTTACTTTAGTGGGGGGTTTGGTGACTTTAGTTGGTGGCTTAGTGACCTTAGTTGGTGGTTTAGTTTTTATTGTTGTTGGCTTAGCCTTTTCAGTCGCTTCCTTGTTGGCTCTAGCAAGTACTTCGTTTAATGGATTTAGTTCAACTAATTCTTCATTAGGTTTGACTTCGTTGTTTTGAATGTTCTCTTCTTTCACTGGTTCAGAAACAGCAGCAGCCACCTTTTCTGTGTCAGTTTCGGTAATAATAGTGCCACGACTTGAAGTTTTCTTTGTTGCTGAAGATTTCCTAAAAGTGAAACTTAATTAGTATCTAACGAATAAATGCATAGTAAATTATTTTGGAAGAGGCAATGGCGCACATTGGGACAGGTCGAAGGCCCGCAGTGTTCTGGGTGGGCTAATTGATTGATTGAAAATATTTTTACCCCTTTTATTGCAGGTTCGTAAAAGGATATAGCCGAGCCCGAGTTGTGCTAAGGCTCAGAGTGTGATGAGTCCTGTTAACTCCACCATCTTGTTAAACTATGTGAAAGCACGTAAATGTACGGTAAAGTGATTATATAGATAAATATCTCCAACGGGATAATTCATATTTATTATGTTCAGTTAACTGCACCTACTACGAAATGAATATTCTTTCGTTAGTGCAGTACCTAACTGTATCTCGGAATTAATTAGGTAATTCTCAATTACAAACTACATTATCTTTATAACCGTCGTCGCTACAAATGCTACAATTTGATACCAATAAGCAAATAAAAGGTAATAAAAGTGACATGGTTACATCGTGGACGAATAATTGACTGATTAATGAATAATAACAGTTGATCTGTTATCTGTATCATCGCAAGAAATTGCATTTATGAACCTTCCAGGAGAACTAGGTATCTCATTGTCCAATGGACAAGATTGACCTAAAAATTACGCAATGAACCTTGAAATCAGAAGCAGTCGGCTACTACCAATGCTCTCTGATTTACTTGCCACCAATAAGTACCTAGTTTGGATATAAGTGTTTATTTTTTTTACCTTTTTGGCTTCTTCTTATTAGAGCTCTTTCTTTTGGTACTTTTCTTGTTAGCATCGATAGGTTGTAGTTTGACGCTTACTGGGTCATATGAAGCTTTCAGTATGTCATTCATCTTGTCGAGAATATTGTCCACAAAATGGTTGTATTTGATGGTAAAGGCGGCTGGCACTGCTGTTTGCTTTGCATCTTCCTTAAGAGCACCTGTAATTTTTTTTTGTTAAATGAACCTTTTCTTTCTCTATTTATCTACATACCTCAAGGATTAAAACATTACGAATAGATTCAGTACGAATACAGGCAAATATACACATTAAATTCACGCTCGACTCTTAGTTTTGATCCTGCTTTGACTGATAAAACCACAGGATAAAAGTGAATGAGTTTTTATCAGACGTTGAAAGTACCTAATTATGAAAATATATATTAAACCTAATTATTTCTTTACTTTCTTAAACAAATTTAAATCCTTATTATATTTTATTAAAATTCTATCCCTCTCATTTCGTATCTTGTCTAAAATTTTATGCCTACGCCAGCAATTTTTTTATTTGTGTAGGTAGTACGTAGTGCTAATTGAGGGGGCAATGGCAACGTTATTGTATCAGATGCTAGCTGACTAGCACTAAATATGTGACCCAATTTGCCGTGTTTTAAATGGATTTTTTTTTAAACAGCAAACAACCAAATTGTTCTAACTAAGTAGACTGATAGATTTTCTTCTTTGAAGTTTGTTGCCGCTCAGAATTATGGGTGAATCGGGTGAAGATCTGAATCACATCCTGAATACTTTTTCGAAGGACAGCACTTGACACTGCTTCTGCAGGGTATGGCACCTACTTCAATACTTTCGTATTTTGGTTTACACTCGCCAGAAACGACAATACTAGATTTCTTCCTTTCCATTGTTTTTACCCCCCTATCCATTCATTTGAACAATTCTGTTGATGTAAATACCTACAGTTGGGTTTCGATTTTATTTGCAACTCGCTCCATCCGTGTGAGCTGTGCACATTTTTTTTTTTAAATGTAGGACACGTCAATTTGACTTCACCTCGCCTGATGTTAAGCTAAAGGCAAAGGCACTCAGCTTGACGGCCTCGTTAGATGCCTTTTCACGCCCCGTTTAAAAGACCCGGGACTGTAGGAAGAAGGAAACACGTGAGCTGGCAGGGAGTTCCAGGTCTTAATGGTGCGGCATAGGAATGAGTCACTGAAACGCTTGGTTCTAGCTGGTATACTCTGCACCGTATATGGATGGCATCTTAGCCCTGCACGTGTCGTCCTGTGTAGGAAAGGAGAGGGTGGGACTAATTGGAAGAGCTCGTCAGAACATTCGCCATGGTAGAGACGGTAGAATACTGCCAAAGACGCAACATTATGTCGTCATCTGAGCACTTTTTCACGGAGATGTTTAGAGACAGATGAACAGTCTTACCCCTTAGTCACCTTGTAGGTACTGTATCACTATAAGAGCTGGGTTGGATATTGTATTCTACAGCGCCGGCAACCATTAGGCATTTATTGAATAAGTAAGTTATAAAATAGACCGAAAAATACAAGTTTCCTCATGAAAAAGAATGCGGGCTTGAAGTAAACAAACGTTACGTTGCATCAAGTGTCTGTCAGAATAGTAAAAGTTTAATAACTCCGTGCCGTGAAGTTAAATTACCTACCGTAAGTATATATTATTTAATTACCTTATATCACGAAACTATAGTAGGGACATTGACTCAAGAAAAATGACGCCGGGTACAAACTGACAACATGTTAAAATGTATAAAGTATCAGATAGCACGAGTGTCAAAATGTACAAACGTAAAATAGTTTCAAATCGTCAAAGTGTTGTAACGATCAAATGTAAGAATGCAGTGTTGCTAGAAATTACAAATGTAAAATTGCATGAGTGTCAAAATGCACAAATGTAATAAAAAATAAATGGTAAAATGTTTACATCAAATAGGTAATTGATATAAAATCTCTTTAGTGCATATCTATTTGAAGTACAACATGCAGTTCAAATAATAAACAATGTAAAATATAAAAAACAACAATATTAAGTAAATTATTGTAAATCTTGTGGATTTGAATTTGAATTTAGTGTTAAGACAAGAATAAATACATTAATAAATTGTAAGTTTTGTGAATTATAATTTGAATTTAGTATTAAGACGAGAAAAGTACATACTGTCAATTGAACATTTCAGCAACTGTATATTTTGACCATTGCTCATTTGGCCATAAATACGTATTGTCGATTGAACATTTATAGCATTAGTACATTCTGACACAAGGATATTTTGTCATAAATATATTGTACATTTTGACACTCGAGCTATCTGATACTTTATACATTTTAACATGTTGTCAGTATTTGTATCGGTCGTGTCAGTACATTGGAGCTAATTAAAAAAAACTTGAGTTGAGTTTTTTTTCATTACCGATACTGTTTCTTATTTTAATTTTTGTCTATTCGCGACGGACGCAAAAACTAGTGAACGGATATTGATGTGTTTTTTTCTTGTTCTAAAGGTCTTGGTCAGACTTAAAATAACAAACTTATATTCGTTTGATCTTAATCGGTTGAGTAGCACAGAAGATATGACCAAAAGTTGCAAAAACCGAGATCCAGGCGGCTCATCAGCGCTTCTTTTGACGTACCGTCAGTATCAGAAAGATGTTGATGAACAAAGTGCCCTAAATAATCTTAATTCCTTGGTTTTCCCCCCTTTCTGTTCACGGATT
Organism: Eilema sororculum; assembly: GCA_914829495.1. Lineage (NCBI taxonomy): Eukaryota > Metazoa > Arthropoda > Insecta > Lepidoptera > Erebidae > Eilema > Eilema sororculum. The sequence goes on from OU618541.1 coordinate 11,213,538, forward strand.
GTTGTGATATTTGGTACACATATCTAGTAATGACATTAATACAATTGAAATCAATAAAACAGTTTGATTTGATTTTAATACCTGTTTTAAGATCATTTTGAGATTTTGTAGTCAAGATATTTGTGACTAACTGACTGTACCTAGCTACGAAAGTTGTAGGTATTCATCAGTCAAATTTAAGTCATTGCTATTGCAATCATTTTATTTTCCGGTTCGTGATGCTAAACATTAAAATGTCCAGGAAAAAAGTGTTTCAAAGCGTTTAGACTTAAGGGACTTGTTTCCCTACTAACCAGTTATTAGCTACGATAACAACGTTTTCCATTTTTCAGTTAACACTGAGTGCCTACAAGTGGCTAAGTAAATAAATACTTGGGTACTTTTGTATCAAAATTATCGAATAAAATGCCGGCAAATTGATTGCACAATAAAATTTTAGTCAGAACTAAATTGCCATACTCACATCGATTTCTCGAAGTATATCAATTGGTATGGCAATATTATAAATAATGGTTTGAGTCCCAGATCTGAATCTAATCACGTCGCTAAATGCTGGCACGCGGACTAAATGTATCGGTCTATCGGAGCCTCACTTGAATTCTAATCGTCGCTCACAATTAATACGCCCAGTCAACGGTGGATTTTCTATTTTCCACACGTAAAAGAAACTGCGCACCGTGCCATGCACATTGGAAGAAATCTAATTACTGCTTACCTAGATACCACTCCTGTAGGTGTACTGAATTTTAATTGATATAGTTGTTTAATACTTTTATATTCATGTCAGAGATAGGTAAATAGCTGCCGTTATGAGCTGTGCTATCATGCTACTTCTTAGGACATTCGTCTAATACTTGCCATTTCGTAAGGTTTTCACTTCAAATAATTATAATATAATTGTTAAACTTACTTCCATGACTATACAAGTGTTAATGTGGGTAAAAAAACAAGTTCTACTTAGATTACACACGACTTCCTCGCGACACTCCTAGCGTTTCACGACAGCAAATATTTTAAATTTCTCTTTTTGCATCTCATTATGTAGTTTTCACTGTACCGGACGTAAATTTCGCATTTCATCATCAAGTGAGAGTAAACGTCAAGTTACTTTCTATCCGTTATTTTTAGATAATGCTCGAATATTCGTCAAGGTCACTCCTGGGCGCGGTCAGAGCAAGGTCAAAGAAAGTGTCAAGGCTGTAGAAGAAATCGGGCGGGTTCATCGCTCGAGCCTCGGTTGAGAAAGTAAGCGGTCGGTGGACGGCGACCTCGTAACATACATACTCCCGACCAGTTCCTTGTTGAGCGACGCTGAGCAATGCGCACCCTACTGGAGTTTCTACATCTCTATCATGCAATGGAACCCTTATATTAAATATCTCTCCCAAATGCGATTCTTCGCGATTCACGTTTGGTGGAAATATTTATGTAGTTTTGTCCGGCCGTTCATCAGATGAGGATAAGGAGGGATAGGAAGATATTTGTGCGTTATACTACATAGATAGATCGGTCAAAAAGCTAGTTAATCAAATCTATAATTTGATTTCTACATACAATACTGCTATTTATTTATGTATTATGGATATAATATAGAAGATAAAGCAATTATATATATTTATACTGTCGAGAGACTTATAAACATATGATACGGTAATGGATTAGGGTTAGGAGATATAAATAGCTAAAGCTGACTAGCATATACTTTTATTAATACAATAAAGAAAATTAAATTAATACAACTAGATAATGTCACTCGATTAGTTGACACCGAGATAGATTAGGCAACTAGTTTTCTGACCGATGTACGACCAATAACATTAATAATGTACCACATTATGTATATCTTGCTATGTGTACAATTATTACGCACAAATCGTCGTGAAGGTGAGATAAAAAATTTCACACATAAATTAGTACAACAGATTTATTTCAAATAATTTGCCACGAGACCAATGTGACATTTTCTAGACATTAATTTAATTTTAACTTTCTCGGTACCATACTTACACTTTCACACATCAAACACACATCACTTAATAAATAAAATAAATAGATTAAGTAAATAAATAGTCAATAAATAGCTAAGCTAAAGGATGGGACCGCGGAGGTCTCTCAGGTGGATGATGGGCTGGCTCACCCGGGACTCGGCGCCGACTACTCACTATCTGAACTTTTTATGTTCAGGGGCGACTGCCGCGGCGGATGTCACTTTGGTTTTCTTTACTTTACCGATGTGGTTGGCTTTTTTTCCCGCCTTTTTCGCATACGCCGCGACGCTCGCTTTCAATTTTTTGGACTCACGTGAGTTCTTCTTAAGGTGCCTGCCAAGGATTTCTTCATCTTCATCGTCATCATCATCAGCTTCGTCATCGTCTTCGTCATCATCATCATCGTCGTCGTCTGGTACGAGACCCGTGTCGATGTCATCATCGTCATCTTCATCCTCCTCAGCTTCGGCTTCAGATTCAGCAGCTGCGTCAGCGCTGGCCGTGGGTGTCTCTACTTCGGCACTGGCGGGCTCTTTTTGTACACCCTCAACCCCCTCTTCGCTTTCTGTAGGCAAGTCACTTTCTCCCTCGACAGCTTCATCGGAGGCAGCCGCGGTATCTTCAGGTACAGCAGCCGCTGCAGCAGGTGCTGCTGCAACTGTGTCGCTGGGGGCGACTACTGCCTGTACGGGTGCTGAAGTCTCATCATCATCATCATCTTCTTCTGTGGAATTTAATACAAAGAATTAAATTAAATGAATAAAGTAAATTCAATACTGCGTATTGGATGTTCCAAATAAGGATTTCATACCTCCTCCTAAGATATCATCGAAGAACCTTTCCAGATAGTCGTCGTCTTCATCGTCATCTGCTTCATCTTCCGTTTCATCCTCGTCATCATCGTCGTCGTCATCATCATCTGCTTCAGCTATAAAAATTCATAACAAATTTATCCAACGTACAAAAAAATAAACATAATTATGATAACAGCTGTGTATATGTATACCGTACTGCAGACTTTTCTAGCTGTATATATCTTGTACTGTTCTGTTGATTAGTACGTTTATCGTATATATCATTATACTATTCACGTTTATCGTACATGTCGATAAACTGTTAGACAAACAGTTAATATCGCACACTACTATCTCTAGATGCGTGACTGTCCTAAGCGAGATTTTCGTAGCGCTTGCTAGAAAGCAGGGGAACGTCAATTTCTCTGATTGAGTCTTTCTGTTTGAATTCATTAACGAATGAGAGCGCCTGTCACGCTGCTCGCATTCCATGTAGGCCCCGCGGCGTCCTGCTTGTAAGGAATTTTTATCGATGAAATGTAACACTTTTGCCGTATACGATATGTTGAGTATCGACATTTGTTGATGTTTTATTAAAACTTATCAAAATCTAGGTAGGGCTCAGCTAGATGCTTCCACAGTACATTGAACATTTTTTATTTCAGCTCATAAAGTTCAGCTCATAAAGCTTACTAAACTATAATATTCTTTTGAAATGTTTTGTGACTCCGACATTCTAAACTCTAATCATAATCATTGCCATTTCTGAATGACTTCAAAGAAAATAATTTCAAGTCAATATTGCTTTTCCAAGATTATTGTATGAGTTATTGCTAACGTAGGTAAGTCGTAAATTATAGATGCAAATTGCTTTAAAGTGTTAAACTATGTTACTATAATTTATCCAGCAATTACCGGTTTATTTACACAATAATTATGCAGGTATTTTATAAATCTTATTACATTTTCTACACATGATTTACTATCTAAGCTCGAACGCTATCAGCAGTGAAGCATTTAAGCGTACATAGCATATTACTCGTACCGTTATGAGTCCTGTTCATCTGAACGGTAAATTATAAAGTGGCTAGTATCTTCTAAGTATCATTTCAACTTATGGTAATTCATGCTATATTTATTTGCATCTTTTATAATTCACATGTAGTTTTTAATCAATTATTTCTTCTCTTTAATTCCCGTTCAATCATTTTGTTTAATTTGAGTCAACTCTTCCCAGAGGTTTCTAATCACTTTTATTCTGAGAAACATACATACATATCTAGGGTAGGCAGCGAAAACAATCTGCCATTTATCAATAAATGTAATGTAACGTAAAAAAACATCACTAACCTCCCAAATCTAAGACATCCTCCTCATCATCGTCATCGTCGTCATCATCATCGTCCGAAGATGCAGCTGGTGCAGCGGCAGCTGCCGTGGCCTGCCTTGACGCTTCCTTCACTTCTATGGCATCCTCTGGGTGCACAATAGGGCTAGCATAAGCAGATAATACTAAACAGCACACAGCCGCTAACAAGAACAACGACCTCATCTTGAATCTGAAACAAACACACACTTTTAATTATATCACCGGGAGCATCGCGACCGCGACAGTGCCGACTTGACCCACCACCAGTCCACTGTTGCTATCACGATATCACAACACTATCACATGAACACAAACACGTGCACTGATTTGTTTGCCACTTCACCTTTGGATGAACTGTCTGTCACTGTTGAGTCCTTGAGTCCGTGTGGGCTCTAGCGGAAGAGGTTCCGCTCGCGTCCTTCAATGCCGGTGTGTGGGACGCTATGTCCGAGCGTGGCGAGCGGAAACGGTATAGCGGCGGCGTCTTCACCGCGCACTCTTTTATAGAGTTACGTCACACACGCAGTGAAGGAAAGTAGTGATGGTAGTCGCCGTCGACACAGATCAATGAATACACAGAGGCAAACAACCGAAGTCCCCTTTATACCTATCGCCTGCGATAGTTTTCAGATAAGGTTCTAGAGATATTTCCTTAGCTTTTCTAAACATAACATAGCTTAATTAGTTGAATGATTAATTAACTTTTTAATTGCATACATATATTTTGTAAATAACTTGAAGGAGAACATTAGTGTATATTATTTCCTGTCCAAGTATTAGATTCTCATTTCTCAACTTTTTATCATGTGAGATGCACATATTTCTTATCATCCTTTCACGTACTTATATTTGTTGTGCACATTTCAAAAGCATAGTATTTTGCAACTTTTACGACAATAATTTTAAAGTGAAACATGTTTTGCATTTTGCACACCAATGTCATTAGTCACTAAAGCTTTCACTTATTCATAACGTAATCTGAAAATAACAAAATCGTGACTATTCCTAACTTTATTGTTTTATTTGATAATGAAATCTGATTCTGCTTAATCTATGGCATGTGAAGAGGGGTTTGCTAGGTGCGATTGATTAATTTATTCAGCATATTTACGGACTCGTTGTACCTCATTGGAGAAATGTTCGAGTGGCCTGTATTGTGTCAGAATCTTAAAGCATTTTGAACATTAGTATGAGGGGACCGGCCCCGTACTTTCACTTAAGGTTATGTATGTAAACGCGCTTTAAGTGCTATTGATAACGTGACGTAAAAACGAAAACGCATTAGGTATTACCATAAATAAGTTTTGTAACATAACATACATGGAGTTATTGAATCATTTATTTGTAATTTCATAAAGGAAAGTTTACTTTTATGACAAACTGCGGTAATTTATAATGTTTTCAAGAGAATGGAGGAACAACATTCTAAAACCGCCAACTTTTTAACCGTCTCATTTTATATTTTTTAAACAGAAATGAACATATTTTTGAAAGACATTGTATTTTTTTTACTTCTAGTAGGTATACCTAATTTATTTTGATCTATAGGAAAGATTGAATAAGTTCAGGCAGAATTTGAACCCGCGATCTTTCCCAAACAGGGGAATACTCTGACCACTGAATCTGAATCCATCCAAATTTTACTATATTGTTGTGTTCCCGGCGGTGAATAGGATAGCCAGAGCTCACAGGAGAGTTTTCGTCAGTGGGAAGACTAAAGGCCTCTGCCTTACCCTGCTCCATGGTTTTCCCAAGTGACTAAAATATGAGGTTCTTCAAGAGGGGCATTAGAAGGTTTCTTCAGGGTAGGCAGCACGAGTGTAACGCTCTTGGTGTTGCATACGTCCATAGGCCGCGGTAACCGCTTTCCATCAGGTGGGCCGTGGGCTTGTCTGCCACCTAAGTGGTATAAAAAAAGGCAGGACAACTGCTCTGTCTTCTGCATTGATGGCACAGAAACTCTGTTATTACAGGGTCGGCAGCAGGAGTGTGACTCCCCTTTTTTTTTTTTTTCGTGCAGAAATCCCCTCGGATATCCCCCCGCCGGAGCCGGAAGGGGAGGTTATGTCGGACTCGAACCGACTAAAACCGCACGCCGACTGTGGGTCTTGGTGCTAGGCCGGAGGTGAGGTTGTCATCGACATATCCCTCGCACCCCGGCTTACCCTAGTGTTGCACACGTCTATAGGCCACGGTACCCACTTATTGCCACCTAAGTGGTATAAAAATATCCGTCTTGGGGTGACGCACGATTTGAGGTACTCCGTGTAAGTTAGCATACTAAGGGCCGGTTCGACTAAACACGAGCAAAGTTTATTCTTAAAATAAAGAGCCAATATGTGGGTGATACTGCCTGTTTATTCTAGGAATAAACTTTACTCGTATTTGGTCGAATGTACCATACAATGAATTTGTGCCATGTAATCCTTATAAGAATGAAAGAGACTAGTATCTCACCACACAGGGAATCCTAGTGAGGGATCTAGGGTTACAACCCACTTTTTTTTTATACAGGACACGTCAATTTGACTTCACCTCGCCTGATGTTAAGCTAAAGGCAAAGTCTCGGAAAGAGGGTCACCATCGTAAACATTTACCATGTTAACAGTGGTGGCACTCAGCTTGACGGCCTCATTAGATGCCTTTTCACGCCCCGCTTAAAGGACCCGGGACTGTAGGAAGAAGGAAACACGTGAGCTGGCAGGGAATTCCAGGTCTTAGTGGTGCGGCATAGGAATGAATCACTGAAACGCTTGGTTCTAGCACCCATGTATTTCATTGATTTCTTGAGACAATAAACATTATTATTATACATGATTTAGATTTTCATTTCATTTATTTTGTCCCATACAAGTTTTATTAATACGCAATAGAGTAAATTAGATTTCTTTTAACGCTCTGTAAGTGTAATAGCAGTTTATCCGAAGTAATAATTTTAAGCCAATTTAAACCATTATTGTAAAGGTAATCGTCGCAGATCGTGAGCACAAATTACATAGGTTTTATTGCTCATTTTCGCAATCGTTTTTTTCTGTTAAATATAGTATCAGTCAATTAAAATATGCTTCAGGAACACTCATAACAGTTTACTATGCGTGACGGAAATTAGTGTAAACAAACTTTCGTTGAAAAAGAAATAAGTAGACACTTGTATTGTAATCTCGTAACGCCCTTGTATTGATCTCAATTTATTCTTATAATTCTACTTTAATGTATTACCTACTTATTGTAGGTCTTGTACCTACTTATTGTAAAAATAATAATCACATCAACAGCTGTAAATGCAAACGTATACACACATTTTTTTTTATAATTTCCATTAGGTTTTGCCCGTGGCTCCACCCGCGTGGATGTTGGTTATCGCGACCAAACATCGCCTATAAGTTAATCCAGGGTAACAGCTAACTCCATACCAAATTTTATTAAAATCGCTCCAGCCGTTTAGACGTGAAAGAGTAACAAACATCCATCCATCCATCTATATTTACAAACTTTTGTGTTTATAATATAGGGTGTCTCAATAAGAGTGCACTTTTTAATTTTAAAATTAAAGCAAGTATTTTATGGCAGAGTTGTGATATTTTTATTGTATTTTAAAGAAGACATGTTCCGATTATGTATGGAATAAAATATCCGGCATTTTCATGAAATTTTCCATGACTTTTGCACAGAGATGTGGCTGTATCTCACCGATGACGCGTTGGATTTTCGATTTGCGCTCCGGAATTATTTCGGGTTTATTCGCACAAACCCGAGATTTCACAAAACCCCAAAGAAAAAAATTACACGGCGTTAAATCGCACGATCTTGGTGGCCAGCTGACATCAGAATTTCGTGAGATAATGTGTTCTGGAAATCGTTGCTGCAATAAATCGATTGTTTTGTAATGAGTTTTTACAATTGTAACGGGTTGTTCTTTCGAAAAACGCTCCATTTTTAATAATCGGAATAAACTAAAATTTCAGAGTTACCACTTGCATGAAAAAAAATATATTCCAATTTCAAAAAGTGCAGTCTTACTGGGACACCCTATATTAGTAGAATTTTACAAGCCTTTAAGTCAACTAAAGTATGTATGTAAAACCTTTATGTCGAGTATAAATATTGTTATTTTTCATTTATGTATATAAATAACAATGTTTATATACATTTTACATGACTTAAAGGCTTGTAAAACCAACTTTTTGAGAATATTTTCATTGATATCTATATATATACAATTTACTGAGTCACGAACTAAGACAAACACTGTCACATCAAGTGGAAGCGACAAGTCACGACGAAACTATACGAGTTTTATCTCCGCTAGAAAGTTCAGGAAGTTCTTAGAATGAAAAGAAATTAAGCATCTATAACTAAACAGGTGTTGTAAGTAAACGTTTGCGTAAGCTTTTTCTTTTCATTCATTAACTATATCTACTAAATACATAAATACCTACCTACATCTAGAGAAAGATGCATACCTACTTATTATAAGCATTTGCAAATGATTACTTACGATACAATGAAATTTTATCTCAATCTTAATTATAGAACATAGTCATACATATACTCACGCCGGTAAAGCCCCGAAGGGGTAGGCAGAGGTGTATTAATGCCCACATTACGCCAAATATGATTTTTGTCCCTGATAGGGAACGAACCCATTGCTGTCAAGCGGGTCCTTTTTCATGGGCCGTATGACACCTAACAGATGGGGATCACCCTTATCCCTTAATCGCCTTCTACGACACGTTCGTGGAAAAGGCATCTGATGAGGCCGTCAAGCTGAGTGCCACCACTGTTAACATGGTACATGTTTACGATGGTGACCCTCTTTCCGAGAATTTGCCTTTAGCTTAACATCAGGCTTTAGCCTCAGCCTTTAGCTTAACATTTTTTTTATATAAAGGACCCGTCAATTTGACTTCACCTCGCCTGATGGTATGCTAAAGGCAAAGTCTCGGAAAGAGGGTCACCATCGTAAACATATACCCTGTTAACAGTGGTGGCACTCAGCTTGACGGCCTGATCAGATGTCTTTTCACGCCCCGCTTAAAGGAAGCCCACTGTAGGAAAAAGGAAACACGTGAGCTCGCAGGGAGTATTGTAAATTTCGTATAAATATTTTGGAATATTGGAATTTGGAATATTTTAGTCGTCAAATCTCATCTTATTACATTTATTATCATATTATCATCACATATTATTGTGTAGTTGTTTTTCATCATTTATTGTTCATGTTTCAGTGGCGTCGATAGCTTATAAATAAATAAATAAATATTCCACAACATTCTACACAACGCTATCTAGACCCATGGTAAGCTTTTATAGCTTGTGTTATGGAATCTAGAATGCGGATAAACATACTTACATATATACTTTTTTTTGTTGTAAATACATACATATTATACATAGAAACACCCAGACCAATGCAAATAGCCATATTCATGCATACAAATATTTGCACTGAGCGGGAATCGAACCCGCGCCTCCTGCGTGGCAGTCGCGTGCACTACCGCCACGCCACACAGGCTGTCAGAGCTTAGTGTTTAAGGACACGGCCTTACGATCGGTTCGAATCCTGGCCATTAGGTACACTACTGACGTGAACCCACTCATAACACAAGCAATTTAGCTTAGCTGGAGGGGTTACAGGGAATATTAGTAACTTCGGTTCTAATATTCTTTATAAAACCAAAACAAAAAAAATCTGGTCTTATTTATAGCTTAACGATTATTAATATCTGTGTACGCTTATTAAAAAAATAATAGCTCGTATGGCCGTACAGGTCGATATCGCGACATAGCTGCTCAAGGTAGAAAGGTATAAACTCGTTTTTGGTATTGTAGGCGTCCACAAATATTTGTATGCGTGTTGTGAATGGACCCCGAGGACTTTCTCTCGCCCCGAGCCAGTCTCTAACACCGGCGCACGCAGGTTGTGTATGCACACACTGCTCATGCTACCGTCATTGTATAAGATAAACGTTATTGCAATAATTCTAATACTAAGTACCTACTATTGGGTATTCTACTGACTAGTCAAATTATGTACTTTTTACGAAACGCCAAAATGGTAAGTTATAAGGCAACTTGTATGAAATTTTAATTTGTTACGTCATAAAATTTAATAGTCAAATTATTTATTATAGGTTGAGTCGATTATTAAATAAATATAAACAATGAAATAAGGACCATTCTTAATTTAATAAGTTCGGTTAGATAACGTGTATAAGTTAAATAGTTTTTTAACTACAGAAAAATACCCAATTGTAACAAGTTGAACTTGAAAAAAAAACATTACAATAAAAAAGTTAATTGGAAATTTTTTAGATTTATATATTTATTTTAGATATAGCTATCACCCGCATCTACGCCCATACTGTTCACGTTCCCGTGAACGAAAAAAATCAGTCGGAAATTGGTTGCTCTGGGTTGTGGAAAAAGTACCCTTTTTGCTATTGCTGTTCCTGTGTGGCACGATAAAATAATAATGACGTGTAAAATAAATAACATTTTATTTTTATTTAATTAAATTCATGTCGTGTTAGTTCCCGCTGGAGCATATTAGTATCACCCTCCTCACGTGTTTCCTTCTTCCTACAGTCCCGGGTCCTTTAAGCGGGGCGTGAAAAGGCATCTAATGAGGCCGTCAAGCTGAGTGCCACCACTGTTAACATGGTAAATGTTTACGATGGTGACCCTCTTTCCGAGACTTTGCCTTTAGCTTAACATCAGGCGAGGTGAAGTCAAATTGACGTGTCCTATATAAAAAAAAAAAAAAAAAAAAAAAAACCCCTCTTCCTGTAAGTGTCTTGGAAGGTGACTAAGGGATAGAGCTGTTCTCCATTCGACAGTAAACATACAGCCCAAGACAAAGGGCCCGCTAAACGGCAATAGGCTCGCTCCCTATTACACCGTGGGGGCCGAAAATCATAATTGGCGAAACGTGGGTGCTAATACACCTCTGCGTACCCCTTCGGGGATTTACAGACGTGAGTATATGGATGGTTTATTTTTTTCTCAATGAGCATAAAGTAAAAAAAGGTACCTAAAGTTACTTAATATTTGGTTTAATTCTATATACATCGGGAAAAAGAAGCGCTAAAGTGGGACTCGAACCTACGAAATGGGGAATGTTCTTTCAACTGAGCTATTGAGTCACACCTGGATCACTTCAAATTTCCCTCTCTTTATATTCGTCTTTTAAGGGCGAAAATTTGGTTTAGTTTTTAATTTTCAATGTATTTTTTGACTGGATTTTTCATTTGATCTCTACATTTGCTGTAACATGATGCACATAATATTATTATCACTGGCCACTGGAGTTCTAAATCGCGGCACTTGTCGTAAGTCAATCATTCGCCGTATTCGTACAACGTGACACAGTTCCTCGCGAATTTGTGTTAGTCGTCCCTGGCTTCCTTTAAGACTCTCTCATACGGCCATCGATTTTTATACTCTGATTATTATTCGATATTATTATACCTGCTATATGACTTCTCATGTCTGGAACTAAAGACCAAAAATGTAGCTTTTTACTTTCCAACTACCAAAGGCAGAAAGTAAAAAATAACAAACAGACCGAATTATAGATTTAACATTAGTGTGAATAAACGTGGACTCTAAGCTCAATTAACATAACATTAACCTGTTAATAAGCTTCTTATAAGTACAAAGTGCTCGCTTCACACTCCGAAGATTCCGATGATAACATTATTAAGGTCAAGTCTAAGCTCAATATAATGATTCTGTCAATCATTGCGTTACGTTGTATGAAATAACTAAGCTCTTGAGGCAAGTTCACGGTTACTTGTTACGTCTTCACGGTCCAAGTGTTTCGTTTACGATACACACATGTTTATATTATTATTATTGTTATACCTTATGATGTAAAGCTAAAATATCAGGTTTCTGTAATCGATAACTGTTCCATCAGTGATCAGCTTTACTGCTCGTTTCTGATTTGTTGATAAGGATGACATTTGTAACGTAATCTCAAAATTAAAAATTATTAGTAATGGTTTGTGCTGAGTCAGTAAATTGAGAACTAACATCTACCGAGCATTTTTTATTTTTTTTTATCGTGCGATAAATCCCCACGGAGCCGGTGGAGGTGGTTATGTCGGACTCGAACCGACTAAAACGCACGCCGTCTTGGGTCCTTGGTTGCCGGAGGTGAGATTGCCAAAAGCATATCTCTCGCACCCCGACAGACCTATGACCATCTCTTTCGAGATGGCCCCCTTCGGGTTGTGGGGACCACAATTTCCCCATCTAGCCCGGGTTACGGGGAGGCGCACTTTGCGCCACCGCCGCAGCCTGCTTCTGCTAGGATGACAGGACATCTGCCGAGCCTGATAGCAATCGTATGAGAGTTGTGTTAGTTCTATGCTGAAATACATAGGACACAACACAACCATTGATAAAATATTATATAGACCTAGAGCCTGTGAACACAACACCTTCGTAATTTTATAAAAGCTGACAGTTTGTCAGCGCATGCTTCCAACACTCTATGCTCCATTTTGCAGTTTGGTTCATAATGGCTTTGGCGGGCTCTTTGTCCATTACATACCTTCTAATTTGTACATACTACTATTTCTCTATAATATCTAAGTGGCAGTAAATCACCACTCATGCACCATTATAGTGGATAAGATAATAACTACCAAGAAATGAATTAGTTCGTTTTTATAAGTGAAATCAACAATCATGCTGTTGTTGAGACAAATTGCAATGATATGTCTAAGAGTGATGATAATTACAGTTATCAAGTGGTTTGTACACTTATCTGTTTAAGTACTAAATAGTTCCAGAATAGATTTATTATCGTCTGAGTCTTCTCAGAACTTATAAAAACCAAATTTTGCATGCCTCTTTACTTTTTACTGACTCGATTAGAAGTTTACGAACAAAGCTCCTAGTAAATAAATGTTTCCGGTTTATCTAAATGGTAAATTCGAATTTCTATCTTATATTGAACTGAAAAGAACCGTTTCTCAAAGTCGAATATTTATTAGATGTATTCGATTTCTCTTCACAATTTATAACTTATAATTGTATTTATTTAATCTGATATTACGATCTGATAGCCAATCCTGTACGTTATATAATTCAATAATATTTTATCTATCTGTTAGACTTTCTTTAAAAATATAACTAAGCATTTATTTTCGTTAAATTGGACATAATCTTAGGTATTAAAGCATATTCGATAGTAAAACTCCATTTATTTTTTTCACCCCAAAATCATTGGTGAATTCTGACCATTATGAAGCGGAAAACGGATAATATTAAGCTTATGTTGGTTATTGATTTATAATACTCTAAATAATTGTCATCTTCCCTTTGACAGTCAACTCATCATCATACCTATGTCTAAATTAAATCTGAAAAGAGAAATTGGTAGAAGACTCGTTATATACCTATACCTACCGTACCCGCCTCGAGTAAATAAATAATTATACCTCATTCGTAAAACGAATTTTATACACAAGTGGAACCCCCATAAATAATTTTTATAAATATGTTTGTACATCCATCATCATTCATCACTATCCACCCACAATAGACGTAAAATCAAGATTGAATGCTGCTAATAAAACGATGACTATGCTTTTTATTCATGGACTTGTAACTATTATGTGAGTTCTATAGTCAATATACTTTATAGTAAACAGTAAAATATATTGTTAGCATATTCAGTGTGTTTGAAAATAATAGTGACGATTTTAGTTTAGCCTTATATACCTATAAAAATAAATCTATTTTTCCCTTGATCACGTTATTAAATGAGAACGACTACTTTTATATCTTCTAATGATTTTTAGTAGGTTTTTACAAAAAAATAGAAAAAGATTTTTTTTAAATTATATCTGTAGGTATTCTACGTAGATGTAAAAAAATCAAGTTATTTCCAACCTAAACCTTTTAAAATTTTAGGATATTTTTACAAACAGCACCATGTCAGCCTACGCCCGTTACGTTAACGGCATAATCATAGTATGTAAAGTTTTGACGCCAATAGAAATGTGCTGCTAAGTGTACGGACGGTCCGTCGTGAACTCTAGTGGCCTACAAACGCGACCGGTTGCCGACGAGTACTTTCTTTCGGGCGTTCTCACTTCCGCCTGCGCCTGCGCGCCTCCACGCAACCAGCACAGGACTTGTCTCGCCCATATACTGCCCCACATACAGCGCTAGAGAGAGATGGACACACTTCTTTACATACATTAGAATGTGTGAATGAATATTAATATATAAATATATGAAGGTTTATTTGTTTGTTCGTTATAAGTTGTTGATGACCAATGAGGTATGGTGGTCATTCAATTGCTATGTTAGTGGGTTCGATGCTCGCTCAGACCGAATAATAATTATCAAAATAATTTCCTATCATTGGCCCTGATCCCATTCCCATTCCCAAAATACCAATTCCAAACCTTAATATCCGGGCTTACTAAATATTTATATGCATGAATATGTGTAGTTGCATTAGGTTTGGTTTTTTTATTCATGTTATCGTCGTCCCAGTCGCATCCAAGGTACGAGTAATGACATATGTAATTATAAAAAAGGTAAATAAGTAGGTATGTTTTCGTGCACATGTTAAAGGTTTTTAACATAAACACGTATTCAACAAAAGGGCAAATAATGCAAATGGCATAATGGGTTACAACAATAAAATTTATTTGTCAGTCTTCGGATCTAATGAATATTTAACATCCGTGAAGGTTTTCCAGTAAAAATAAAATACATACATAACTACATTAACTCAATTCTTGATGAGTTTCATGTACTAGACTCGCTTTTTCTGCGAGGATAGCAAGCAGAGACAACTACAGCTCGCCCACTGCTTCTGTCTTGACCTATTTTACTAACTTCTTCTACTATCATCAGTAACTAAAAGGTTACTGATGATGGTGAGATGACTCGAAACCAGGGTCTAGCATAAAATGCAAGCCCCCTGGTTTCGAGTAAAACTAGAGTTATAAACTCACTTTCGAGTTTTGTTTGTTTGTTACGCTTTTCGCCTTAACTACTACAAAAATCACAAAATTTTGAATACACATGATCCTGACAACAGAACGGTTCTTTAGGAATATGATTGAAACATCATTATTTTCACTACAGCGTTAATCTTGATTGTATCTAAAGTTTAAATTTTGTTTTAATTTTGATTTTTTAATTTTCTTTTTTTTTTTTTTTTTTTTAACGGCCAAAATACCCAAATTAAAAGGCACGAGTAGGAACTTTTGATCTACCTTCTAATTTGGCTTATCTTTATGAAGGTGACTGCCTACTAACTCCGCAGACTGGTAAGGAAAGCCTGTACCGTACCGCATCCATTAATTTGTAGGTGTTCTAACAGTTAAGGATATGAATAACAAAATGTATGTAAAAAGTCAAAGCAGATATTAGGTATTCATAAAAATGAATGTTTCTGTTAAAGAAACGCGTAATGGACAAACCCATTATACTTTTGAACACAATACATTCAATGGCGATGAAACTTTGGTAAGTTTCACACACGATAGTTCCTAATGTTCAAAACAAGCGTTACAAGACATAACGGACATTAGCTAGTTTCTATGAAAACGACGAAAATATCATCATTATTACAATAGTACTGGTTGTATCCAAAATTTGCACTTTGTAGAGGTTCACTACCGGTAAGTCCCCTTTTCTTGTTTTATTTTCACTTGGACGACTATCCTTTTTTTGTTCAGGTACCACATACTGGGTGTAAGGAGAACCCTCCTGAAGCCGAAAACCGCTAGTATTACTCTAGGTATACATAACACTTTGGCATAAAATAGTTCGAAATGGACAAAAAAAAACGAATTTCGAAAAAAAAAAATGTGTCCTAATCGTTTTTTTTTAATGCCAATGTGTTATGTAGCTGGAGTACCACTAGAGATTTTAGCTTTGGGAGCGTTCCATTTACACCCGGTATATACCGCACAGGTACTGCGCAACACGGGTGTTATAGGACTCTCACCACTTTCATGACTAGTCCCATATTCATTCCAGAACGATATTTCGTCTTAAATTTTCATACTAGATATGCAAACAGTACCTATTCTGGATTACAGTTCTAAATGTCATTGTGAGAGTCGATTAACAACTGAGTATCGAACACGGGCCTTAAACAACCTGCCTCGTTCCATACACCGTGACATATTGAGTGAGCCATCAGAAGCACCCTTTGATGGATCATCCAAGCTGGCCCCTAAGGTACGCTGCAAGCCCATCTTCTGGTTGAGCGATTTCTTTATATCGGTCCTTGGCTTAGAGTACACATTTGTGTACTTTAAGGTTCTTGATTCATCTCGATTTTATAGGAGCAACTGACCCTTCAACCTCGAAAGACCTCTTCCTATCTTAAAAGATCAAGTTGGTTTGGTCCCCGA
The DNA here is from genome assembly GCA_914829495.1 of Eilema sororculum. NCBI lineage: Eukaryota > Metazoa > Arthropoda > Insecta > Lepidoptera > Erebidae > Eilema > Eilema sororculum. Next base: position 11,230,087 of record OU618541.1, read on the forward strand.
AGATTTTGGGATTAGTGGGGCCCTTAATACATAAAAAACAGGCAATAGGTATAATAAATACCGGACATTAGTTAGTTTCTATTAAAATGACGGAAACATTTTTGGTTTTTAGCTTTCGAATATAAAAGTGAAACTGATATCGATGTGCCGAACATTAATTTCGCATTCCATGGATGTGTGGTTTCACCATCTCACGTCGCAGATAATAAATATTCAATTACTTATATAATTAAATTATAACGTGAGCGAATGAAAATGGTTTTACAATACATGTAGATATAGGTACATTAAATGTACCTACATGCCTATGTAGTAGGTACCTATTTCCCGAGGAGGGCCAGACCGTAAGGGATGGCCCTGGGTCAGCCGGGGTGCGAGGGATATGTCGAAGATAACCTCACCTCCGGCCTAGCACCACGACCCACATACGGCGTGCGGTTTTAGTCGGTTCGAGTCCGACATAACCTCCCCTTCCGGCTCCGGCAGGGGAGGTATCCGAGGGGATTTCCGCACGAAAAAAAGGAAAGGTATCTGGATCTATACCAATGCCCAATAATTGAAATTACTAGTAATGGGTTCACCTCAGTAGTGTAATAGCCAGAATTCGAAACTGCGACATCTCGATCGTAAGAGCAATTTCTTAACCACTTAGCTACCGTTAAAGGCGTAGCTTGGGCGTTGCTATCCTCAAGGTTAGGGGTTCAGATGGGACTCACTCCCATAAAAATAACAACTCCAAGAGTGGACTCTAAGCTTCAAAATGCAAATCCTGGATATGACCGGTATTGGTGCTCGTATGAAAATATTCGAAAATACAGCATTAAGTATGCTAACTATACAAATCGAATACATAGGGAAAAAGAATCTTCTCGGGCAGGACTCGAACCCACGATCTTTCCCTTAAAGGGGGAATACCTTGACCGACTCGGCTACCGAGACACGCCCGATGTGATTCAAATTTTCCTTCTTATCCGTCTTTACCGTCAATATATTTTCCTCCTTTCATAATAGCTAGGTAGGTAGGTACCTACCTACTGTTTCTTTAAGCGGAACGTCAAAAGGCATCAAAGCTGACCACAATCTTTATTCTGTGGCCTTTACCCACAGCTTTCCATTTAGTGGGCTTGAGTCAACCTCATGAGCGACAAAAAACTTTCTGTTTGTAGATTAAATTAAAAAATCGTTCTAATGGACATTTTTTTCTTGGATCCGGGTCGAAATTTAGGCTGAACCAGGAATCGAATGCACGAATTTAAGTCATAATGTTACTTACTATGGCTGTTCCATTGATTACGAAACTGAAAACTTAAGGCAGACAACAGATAAAATTAAAAATGATGGTAACATCATTCATAGTTCGTAAGAATATCAGTAGATGACTCCACCGTCGCCTTAGATAAGAATAGAAGGGAAATTTGAATCTCATCGGGCGTGTCTCGGTAGCCGAGTTGGTCAAGGCAGTCCCTCTGTAAGGGAAAGATTGTGAGCTCGAGTCCCACCCCAGAAATGTTTCATTTTTCCCTATGTATTCGATTTGTATAGTTAGATACTTAATGCTGTAAAATTCATTCAAACAAATAAAATACATTGGCACTAAGCCTGATGTTTCAGTTGATATTCATCTCTTTTAACCGAAACGTCAGGCTCATTATAAATAATAAAATGATACCGAATAAATCACGATGGAACTCATTAAAAACTGTTTAATTTCATTGAGAGATATTCACGCAAATTTCCAACAGCATCATACAAATTCATACAATAGACTTCAACGCGCAACGCGTTTATGTCTTTTATACCAAAAACGGCGAAAATTCCAATATAAATATTTCTTTGCTATGTCAACTCAATAGATGATATTCAAAAATAACTCAATGAGCTTTCTAAATTCTAAACAAATAATATTATATACGAACTCTCTCATTATAATTTACTTATCCTTTTACCGTAAAGTGTATTCCATCGTAAAATATAAATAGCAGTGCTGCCGCCACCTATGGAAAAGTTTCAAAACTAAATGCCTTTTAACTTAACACTACTCTATTAAAAATACCTAGACTAAGCGCACGCGCACGCCCCAAGAGTCGATTGGTCGGTAACTACCAAAGTAATTCTTCACCTCTTTTAGTTCAAGAAACACAGATGGCGTTGGCTTCGATTTTGTTTTTGAACAGATTACCTACATAATTACGATCACTAGTGGCCAAGTTTGTACTAAAAATCCTGATTATAACGCTAGTCAAATGCAAATCCAACTCACACTTCACAGTTTTAAAAAAAACTTTGTATTTAGTTAAAATGACCTTTGATTTTAAAGCTCTGGCACAAGTTTGTTACTTGCTATTATATTTTATTAAGGCACCATCACTATCAGATTTTATAAATGTTGATATCGAGTCAAATTTGTTGAAGTAGGCCGTATAGGTACACATACTCAACCCCATATATCAGTAAAAAGAAATTGTCTTACATATTATTTTGGCTTTCATCCTACTAATTGCACCTGCGGCAGCCTAGTGGTATGGGTAATAGACTGCTGAGACGAGGTCTCGGGTTCGATCCCAGGTTTACCATGGCACACACCAATTACTTTTCGATGCTTTTCGAAGTTATGTGTGTATTTATCGCAGATTTATAAGTGCCCGGTTAATGGCAATAGGCTCGCCACCTATTACATTGGGACCTAAACATAAACTGGCGAAATGTGGGTGCTAGCATCTCTGCCTACCCCTTCGGGGAATACAGGTGTGAGTTTATGTATGTTATGTATGTTTAAAATTACAAATCGTTAGTACTATGACGATATAATATCTCCAGTCTGCATGACACTTGCCTTTAAAGATGGCACCTGATGAGGCCGTCAAGCTGAGTGCCACCATTGTTAACATGGCACATGTTTACGATGGTGACCCTCTTTCCGAGACTTTGCCTTTAGCCTACTGTATCAGGCGAGGTGAAATCAAAGTGTCCCTTTATAAAAAAAAGAAAAAACTCCCCATTTTTTTTTAAACTTTCATATATATATTATAATATCATATCATAACTTTCATTATATTGGGGTTTTGATCCAGTAAAGATATGTCAAGCCCATCGTACCTTAATTCATAGTGGACACAATCTTACAATAATTGTTACAGTCAAGTCAACATTTAATATAATGAATCATTGCTGAACTATTGTACAGTCAACTACAAAAGTAGCTTAACAAATTCTAATTTATTGAACACTGTGGCCCCTAAACCTTACATAAAATTGTGAAAAAAAAACATTGAATATGTAAATTAAGTTTGTCTTCTGGGAATCATAACACTACATTTACGATAGACAGATGCATTCCATTATAAAAAGATTTGTAAAATATTTTAGTGTTAATCAACTTATGGCGTTGACTGTACCTATCTAGTTTCCCAACTAATATAAAAAGTGTTTCTTAGTAGTAATGGCTCGCTTTCGTCTTCGCCTTTTGACCTGATGGTGAAATTCATCTTCCTCACCAATCCGTTACCCAACCATTAAAAAGGCCTGCTGAGCTTCTTGCGGAAGTTTGTATGCATGAATATTTGTATGTATAACAGGTATGTATTTACAAAAAAAAAGTATCTATGTATTTTTATCCGCATTCTAGATTCCATAACACAAGCTACTTAAGCTTAGCATGGGTCTAGATAGCTTTGTGTAGAGTGTTGTAGAATATTTATTTATTATTATTTAATAATCTGGGATAAAAGAAACTGATACTGTCCCGTCAAAGTTTCCTTAGCAGATTTTGACTGCCGAGAGCTCTAAGGATTAAATTATTTATTTTATTCGGGTGAAATAATAGAGATACCCATTGAACAACAAGAAATGGGTGCCTAAATTTTATTCTAAAAGATTTTTTATCGTCCTTCGTAGGTGGTTAAATCGTTAAATCGTCTATGGATTATTGGTTAACAGAGGTGAGATTGTCTGAGACATATCTCTCGTACCCCGGCCGACCCTGATCTTTCGAGCCTGCCCTCTACAGGGGTGGCGACCACCAAGGCCGAAATCATAGCAAAATGCGGGTATTAAAATATCTCTGCCTATCTCCTTGAGGATCTACAGATGTGAATATGTAAACCTTTTTTTTTCGTGCGGAAATCCCTTCGGATACCCCCCCTGCCGAAGCCGGAAGGGGAGGTTATGTCGGACTCGAACCGACTAAAACCGCGCGCCGACTGTGGGTCGTGGTGCTAGGCCGGAGGTGAGGTTGTCATCGACATATCCCTCGCACCCCGGCTGACCCAGGGCCATTCCCTTACGGGAATATGTAAACCTAATTATATGCATTGACGTCACGACTACTGCAATATTTCAAATAGTTGGCAGCTAGTTGTTAGGCCAGTTTACTCATCTTAGATCAATTATGATTCAACAAAACACTTATCAAGCTCCATTTGTGTTGTCATGTGACTATTTAAATACAGGGTGGGAGTTGCGGCGTGCGGTCGAATATAAATATTAGCAATCGTCATGTGACCGCCTCGCGCCTGTGTGAGCACAATGACAGCCTTGACATTTTCCGACGAGGACGATACACGACCGGTCGAGCTTATGATGAGACACGGTGCTGTAATACGGCGTATTGTTCCAAGTAATGTGGATCCTGGTAGGTATATTTTTTACAAGGACTTGTAGATATAGGCTGATTTTTTATAAGCACACATGGTTAAACCGTTAAATACTATTGATTTATAAAAAATCTGCTGATATGTTTTACGAGTAGAATCAAAAGTTAAAGCATGACATCAATAATACCGACCAAATACTGGAGAGTTGTCTTCACTGATGCGACCATATTTTAGACTATGCTACTTGGCTAATGAATGTCGGGTCAACGAAATGCTATTTATGCTATTGATCTATGGCACTTAGTGGAACTTGCTACACATCCATACTTCCATACTTAATATTATAAATGCGAAAGTAACTCTGTCTGTCTGTCTATATGTTACGCTTTCACGCCTAAACCACAGAACTGATTGTGATAAAATTTGGCATAGGGGTAAATTAGACCTTGAGTCAGAACATTGGCTATGCTTGGTCGCGATAACCGACATCCATGCGGGCGGAGCCGCGGGCAAAAGCTAGTATTGAATAAGGCACTTGTTTTTTCCATGGTATTTTATATTTTAATAAACTTTTGAGAATGTTGTGAGTCGAAATCGGTCAGGTTAAAAATAAAATACTGCGGAAAAGTATAAGTGTCATAATCAATATATGAAATGTTAGTTTGGGTGATGTAGGGTCTCAGTACAATGGATACCGAAGACCGCACGAAGTGGAGGATGAAAAGACTGTGGACCCCGGACTCCATGATAATGATGATGATGAAATATACTGCTCAAAGCTTACACCTAAAGCTCAGAAGTACCTTTCACGTTAATTCTGAAGCCCCATACAGAGCGAGTCTTTTCAATTATAAACTGATACCTTATCATCTAACCGACATAACAAGGATTACAGAAAGTGTTATATTTGATTACTAGCTTTTGCCTTAGGCTCTGCGTTGATGAATTCGTCAGTCAGTCAGTCGGAACCGAGACAAGCAATTTTATATGTATAGATTTTAATTCAATCTGATTAATTACATAATGAATTCTTATTATAGAACAGTTTAAACAGAAGTACTTATTGGCTGGCGATACCCGTCAGTCAATACTTAGATACTATATTATCATAATAATCATTGGTCAATTCAGCGGTACTCTACGGCAAGATCATCTCAAATTGCTCATAAACCAATGCTTACCAACTAATCTTTGCGTGTTTTTTTAGGTAATCATTGTATGGACTTAAGTCAAACAGGATGTTTAATTGCTCAATCAAAAGCCGTTTTTTTTGTTTTTTTGTAAATAGTGAACACACCGTCTGGATTACATCACTGGGTTCATTTCAAAAATTATTGGTGATTGGCGTATTTTTTTAAATCTAGGACACGTCAATTTGACTTTACCTCGCCTGATGTTAAGCTAAAGGCAAAGTCTCGGAGAGAGGGTCACCATCGCAAAAATGTACCATGTTAACAGTGGTGGATGTGAGCAGTATTCCACGCAGGAACGAATTTGGGTCTTTTAGACACCGCTGCTCCGGCATGAAAAAACGTACGCGCGTCAATCCAGATTGCATTCCAAACTTGCACTTTTGAGCCTTCAATAGTTTAGGTTATTCGGCTGTCTAACGCCTGAACCCCGCAAAGTAGGCCCGCACCATAGCGTTTTTCATATAACTTTAAAAAAAGTATGTAGAGAAATTTTATTCTTATTACCTTTTGAAATTACAAGTTTTTAAATCGTAATTTGCTGAATTGGTCCATATTATGCGTTGCATGGGTCCAGTTAACTGTTTCCCCTAGAAAGGGGTCGTCACTGGTTGAAATTGACATGTTATTTATAAATGTTGTAGAAATTAGTTTTATTCGGATAATTAGGTTTCATTATGCATTTAAATCACAATGGTTACACAATCACCGTTTGCAATCAAATTGCAGGAAAATGTCAAATGATGACGCAACTAATTAAAATTCATTTTAAATGGAACTTCACGATTGGAACCACTCGAATGGATAAAAGTCACGATCCTTTGGCACTAGGATGAATGGTAATTAGGATTATTAGCATAATATCTCGATGCAAACAACACAAAAGGGAATACAAACAATAAAAAAGTAACAGCGGGAACATTTTTCGTCGGTATAATTAATAAGACTACCTGCTGTGGTTTCCCCAAGCGACTACATTATAGAATTCTTCAAGAAGGACATTAGAAGGTTCCTTCAGGGTCGGCAGCTCGAGTGTAACGCCCCTGGTGTGTGCATACAACGCATCAGGTGCACCGTGTGCTTGTCTGCCACCTAAATACGAGAATCCATACTAATATTATAAATGCGAAAGTAACACTGTCTGTCTGTCTGTAGTGCCATTTATATTATGAAACTAGCTTTTGCCCGCGGCTCCGTCCACCTGGATATCAGTCATCGCGACTAAACATAGCCTATGTCCTTTCTCATGGTCTAATCTACCCCTATACCAAATTTCATCAAAATCGATTCAGTGGTTTAGGTGTGAAAGCGTAACATACAGACAGAGTTACTTTCGCATTTATAATATTTCACATCACTTTGACATTTCATTCTGCTTAGTTCGTATGAAACGTTCTCTAATTTAGAGAATTGCCCATGAGTGGCAAGGATTAGTACAAATTATGGAGCAACTGTCTCATAGATACCTAGAGAGAGAATATAATCGACTAAATCTACTCTCCACTTTGATGTTTGCACATCCTTCGGTTTTTTAGGGAGGACGCGTCAATTTGACTTCACCTAGCCGATGGCGAGATTAAGGCAAAGTCTCGGAAAGAAGGTGACCATTATAAACATGGTACATGTTAACAATGGTGACACTCAACTTGACGGCCTCATCAGATGCCTTTTCAAACCCCGCTTAAAGGACACGGGTTTGTAGGAAGATGGAAACACGTGAACTGGCAGGTAGTTGCAGGTCTTAATGGTGCGGCATAGGAATGATTCACCAAACCGCTTGGTTCTTGATGGAATATTTTGCACCGTATGCGGATGATATCAAAGCCTGCCTGTGTTGTCCTATGAAGGAAAAGAGATGGTGGGACTAATTGGATGAGCTCATCAGTAACTTTTAATCGATGCAAGGAGCCATTTCGATAAAATAAGAAAAAGATACTACGTTCGTACGTTCGATTTCTTTGAAATGTACAAGGCAAAACATGTGCTGGGTCAGCAGGTATTCTTATACAGATGACGCATTTGTATTAAATGCACGCAAATAAAACAAAGTTAGTACAATCAGAGTTGGTACGAGCTTGACTACAAATCATCATAATGTAAGATCATATTGAGACTTTGTAACCACGGTACTAAGCAAATCAAACTGTTTTTTTTTTAATTAATTTGTATTATTATTCGAATAAAAGGTGTGTACCAAATATCAGAACAATCGGTCAACAGCAAGGGGGGAAACCTAGGAAACAAAAGCATTTTAATATAATAATAAATATTCCAGAAGAATCAAAGAATCAATTTCATTTATTCAGTTTAGGCACATAAAGAGCGCATATAAACGTCAGAATTTTACAATAATGTCAATCACAGAAAAAATAAATAAAGTAAATCATTGGATAATTATTCTTTCAGAACATTCTACACAACGCTATCTGGACCCATTGTAAGCTTACCTAGCTTGTATTATGGAATCTAGAATGCGGAGAAACATACTTAGATCCTTTTGTAAATACATACATACTCGTATTATACATAAAACACCCAGACCAATGCAAATACCCATATTCATGCATATAAATTTATTTGCACGTAGCGGGGATCGAACCCGCGCCTCTTGCGTGGCAGTCGTGTTCACTACCACCACTCCACAGAGTTACTTTGTTCGTCAAAATCAATCTGATGCTGACTGTACCTATATAACTGCTCTTTATTGTACAGCAGGTTATGGTACCATCACGATGGCATCACAGCTAGCTAAACAAGTCTGTTGCTACCTACGCAAGCATAGTATATATCTCCAGTTATGTGAAGAGTACGACATCCTGTTACTCAACCCACGCTAATAACTATATTTAACTTTAAAAGGAAATTTTTAGCATAATAATTTGCGTAAATATCTAGGTAACAATATTTTATAGTCAATAGGGTCGGTAATATCGGCATATATCAAATTTCATGTCACGTTATTAGTTTGTGTTGAATTCCTAAACTTTCAAATCGATTTTAATGTAATATTGCGCACTGGGTAGTTTATTCCAAAACAGAAGGTGATATGTACAGGGTGTCCAGTCCCCGATTTCAAATTTTGAAAAGCTGTAAAATATAAACTACGCCACAATTACAAAAAATGTTTATTGCAGTTTATAGACAAGAAGTGCGGATTTCATTTTTTGAAAACCACCATGTCGAAATGGCGGCCGTTAACTCTTACACACTCTTCGAGTCTAGCGCACATATTTTCAAAGACGTGTTTAAACAGCGACTGGGGAATCCTGTTGATTTCGGCTTGAATATTTTCTAAGCTGGCTTACAGTGCTCGGATTTGTTTTTTATACCAAAGATTTTAAGTATCCCCACAAGAAAAAGTCACAAGGGCCTAAATCTGGTGACCTAGGTGGCCAGAGTATGGTACCGTTTCGAGCTATGTTTTTTTCTGGAAATAACTAACCCACTGCATTCATGGACACATTAGCATTATGTGCTGTGGGCCCATCTTGCTGGAACCATGTGTTTCGATTGCAATATGGATTATTCTGTAGTTCTAATGAAAAAAAAATTATTGATCATCTCTGCGTATCTCTCAGAATATACAGTTACAGATTGACCACGTTGGTTTTCATAAAAATAAGGCCTTATGATGGCAGACGCAGACATTGCACATACCAGACAGTGACTTTTGGTTTATGTAGAGGCTTTTGATGCATTTGTCTTGGGTTGTTGACATCCCAGTAGCGGAAATTTTGCTTATTCACATACCCTCCGATATGAAAATGAGCTTGTTCGCTAAAGAATATGTTGCCCATTCGAGTAGCAGTACGAAATTTCAACAGCATCTCTTCTGCGTAAGCTTTTCTTAATGCATAGTCAGAATCTTGTAAATCTTGCACGATCTGAATTTTATATGGATGTAACTTAAGTTTTTTTCGCATTATTACCTGTAATGTTGATTTCGCTATCCCTAATATTGATGACCGTGCGCAAAGTGATAAACGGGGATTTTTAGTGACAGAAACCATAACCCGTTCAATGTTTTCGTCCGTCGCTACCGTTGGTGTAGGTCTTTGTCTGGGTTTATTCAATGTTGATCCTGTTGCCCTGAACCTTGCTACCCATTATTGGATAAGGTTGATTGACGGTCCATCACGCAATCGACGGAGGCCGTACCGATTATTAAATCGACGGCGTGCTTCAGACAGCGAAAATTCACTCGAAATGTACGACTCGACGGCAAAACCGCGGTGATCTCCACTCCACTGTTCCATGGTTACAAAAAAATCTGCAGACTTTGCGCTTCGAATGACACTTCCCGCGCTTTTTTCAACCGTTGCGTTCAGAAACTATGTTTGTTTAAAAATTGAAATTTTCCACTGGACACCCTGTATATGAATACTTTAGAAATCTACGAATAATAAACTGCATTTTATTTGCTGTTTCGCAGCAAAATGTCCCATAATTTTAAATTAGTACTACCTGGTTCTGTATCGCCCTGTCTCGTAGACTGACATAAATTTTCTCTCTTTACACATTACCTGAAAGGACTGCCAATTGCTCCATAAGAGATAACGTAATATGAAGCATCGTTCATAAGAAGGTTAGGTTAGGAAGGAAGGCAATAGGCTCGCCACCTACTACATTGGGACCTAAACATAAACTGGCGAAATGTAGGTGCTAGCACATCTGCCTATCCCTTCGGGGAATACAGGCGTGAGTTTATGTTATGTTCATAAGTATTCTTAAAACTATATGCATTTTGATAGGGCTAATATCTTATTTTCTCAAGAAAAACCAAAGTATGATAGATTTTACTGATGGGAATACCGTGTGTGTAATATATTTCACAGAAAGGAATCAAAGTCAATAGTACGTATTACATTTTATGATTGTATCAATTGATTTAACCTATTGCAGTTCAGTACTGGACTTAAGCCTATCCCAATGTGTGCCACTAAATATAATAAAATAATACAATTTTTTTTATGGAATAGGGAGGTAAACGAGCAGATGGATCTCCTGATGGTAAGCGATCACCGCCGCAAGTACGTTGCCATGTCTATGATATAATACTTGTCTATATTCTTTTGCTTTTTTGCACACGAACCCTCTTGCTTCAACTCACCGGAACAACGACGAAGTTGTCATATCGGCTGAACCGGCTAAATCCGTACGGTGTGTCTTCCTAGGAAGCATATCCCAGAGAAATAAATATACATACGCATTCAGTAGGAAATGCAAATATAAATCGATTTTTGCAACTGGAATACCATAACATAAAAACAAGATCATATTTTTTTTACTTCCTGAAAGAACAACGAATGTAAACAAAAGTTTGCCACTTCCTATACAATGTGTTATGTTAAATAGGCTTCGATAAACAGTTTTGCGAATTTAAAAACTTATTTTACATTCATGAGTGAATCAAGTCAAAGAATATAATTCTAAAATAGTCATTTTCAACAATATAAGTACACATGATGGCACGTTAATTGCATTGTGTAACTATTTTTATCATGTCAATAAAAACACGCTAGAAATACAAAATAACTCGTAACACAATGTTAGTAGCCCAGTTTACGTTGGTTTTCGCAACGTATTGTCTCCCTTCCCTCATGGCTGCCCGCACTCCGCCGCCTCAGCCCCGGAGTCATATGAGCCAACGTCAGTCACTCAGTCACGCGCTAGTGTTGCATTCGCGGAAGAATCGACTTTCTCCCGCCACCAGTTCGACGCGCTTCGGAGTCCGCCCCGATACAGTTGCATAGTTTGAAGGGCAATCAGCAATCATGTATCACAGCGAAATATTTATACAGGAAATGCTTTATGCTTATCTTATCATATCTTATATATTCAAGTCTGTGGTGTAGAGAGAGAGAGAGAGAGGTTGACTAATGAAAAAACCATAATTTAGATACGTATTTACTGTTGGTATAATATATACTCATTTCACTTCAATTAAAATGTAATAACATCACTAAAATGTACAACATTCTCTTATGAAAAAAAATTACCATTATTAAAAGAAAAAAAAGTGTATTTTTTTATTTATTACAATACAACACACAAGCAATATTAAATTTAACACACCAAAAAACTACGAAGGGTTTGTTCGGAGTGCTATGCATTCCGTATATTATTTGCTGAGGCCTAGGACTACAAACAAAACAAACACTCGAACCAGTAGGTACCTAGTTTGGGGGCAGATGCTGTTGAAAATTAGATATACTCGTACATAAACAATCCCTCTTTTCTCAATCCTAACTAACCATCATCATCCACACAAAAGTTACTTTGTTTGCTTGCTACTACTACTATTAGATTAAGTAGATTAGATAAATCTTTATTGTACATCAATGAAATAGTAAATGTATGGACAATGTATGAAATATACAAAAAGATTGTAATAATTATGTTTCATCTGTGTACCATACAATAAAGAGTTATAATAATAATAGTAAATATGTACAAATGGGGGCCTTATCGCTAAGAGCGATCTCTTACAGGCAACAAAGTAGATACTTTACCTAGGAACAAATATTAGACAAATGGAATAAAATTTTGCACATAAGCACAACTGGGAATAGATTCACATGAATCATGGGTACCGGGTAAATCCGTAGAATATAACATTTTCGAAATGCCATGTTAGTTCCTATGAAGTAGAATAGGACCACCCGAGCTCCTCCTGTTTGTGTCGTAAAAGGCAACTAAGGGATAGGGCTGGTCCGCTAGATGGTAATAGGTTTGCTATATTACGTCATGGGAGCAAAACTCATAATTGGCAAAACGTGGTTGCTAGTACACCTCTGCCTACACCTTACAGGATTTACAGATATGATGAATGGATGAATGGATGGATGAAAATGACAAGCCAAACATAACATGGCCCTCACGTCATTCAGTTCAACTTACCTTAAACATTTAAAACGTATTTTCCATTCCAATTAAAAGATAAGAAAACCATTGCAGGTTGCTAAATCGTTTAAAAACAAAAGGTTGCAAACGCTGTAGTAACAACGGAGCGACCAAGAAAACTAATAGGTCACGCCCAAACTAATCACAGTCATGTGATCAAAAGTTCTGAGAATTAAGTTGAGCAATGTAAGAAAATCGGCGGCTTGGCGAATCACTACTTTGTGTAGAGTTTAATGACTCGTGGCTCCCACAACTTAAATTGGCTACTAGGCAATGGCGTATTAGCACAGAATAAGTAATATTACATACATGAGTTCCACTTTCTGACAATGCTGACAGCAGACTAAATAATTACATATTTAGCATAGAGGTGTTATTGGGTTATCACAAAGATCTTCGGAGCCCAAGTCCACCTGTAAGACGGTATGTATACCTGCTGATTGCCGTGCGATAAGGGGAATACCCCCCTACCTTAACATTGGGCACTAAGTACTCTTTTTCTTTTTGGAATCTTAGAATTGGAATATTGAATGAAGGGAAAACCACAGCACCAAAATATTACAGTGCCACGTTATATGGGTCATCAGTGTCATCACCTTCTAGTAATTTTTATAACCATCAAGCATAGCTACATAACAAGACATTCAATAAATCATATCGTCTTTATAGCTCAGAATTCTCGCATATTATGATATCACACAACTTCTAGGGCCTGACGATGCATGAAGAAGGTTATGTTGGGTACTGAGTTGATGTCATTACCTCCAGTGTTATGTTAATTTATATTCCGTTTGGCCAGGTACTTAACAACAAGTAAACAATATAATGAGCCTTTTAAAATTTTGTATTCAAAAAAGTTTATTTTTATTTTTTATTTGAAAACTCCTGAAAAAATAAAACCGAAATCAAACCACAGTTTAAGTAGTAGTTTATTTTTTTATTTTTGTGTAAAAAACACGTCAAGATTTTTTACCTGTGGTTCAATATCTAACTAAACAGTCTAACTAAACTATCTATTAAATTAAGTGCAAAAATTTCCAAATCTATGCAGTTCATAATTTAAATTACTTTATTTGAATTGATTTAATTTGATTCAACTAACCTGTTTGCATTCTTATATCGCCGCGTTGGCAACAATATTTTTTCTGAAATAAGTTTTATGGTGTATAATGTGAACTTTAAATTGCAATCAAGCAAACAGATGTAATGAACATTGGTGCCAATACGATTGTTGTGACTGAAAGGAATTTATTTGCATTTTATACGATGAAATGGGCATCTATGTGGGCTTGAGTGATCTGCCGGTGAAAATTTTGTACCTGCCATGGTTTTCCCAAGCGACTACAATATGGGGTTCTTCAAGAGGGGCATTAGAAGGTTTCTTCAGGGTAGGCAGCGCGAGTGTAACGCCCCTGGTGTTGCATACGTCCATAGGCCGCGGTAACCACTTTCCATCAGGTGGGCCGTGTCTTTGTCTGCCACCTAAGTGGTATAAAAAAAACCTATATTTTAATGATATTGACCATTATGCCAGTCATTTGTTTTAAGTCTCTTGTGGTAAACAGTATCTGTGCAGATGTTTGGGATAAGGTTTTTCTATTAGCTAGATAGCAGACAAGCACAAGGTTAGGTTCCAACTTTTCTATTGTATTTAGAGAGGTTGATGATGATAAAATAACACTTAAACATATATGCAACAGTGGCCAGGTGAACACGTAAGCTTAATCTTCTATGTTACATAAAAAAAAACTTTAAAAATAACTAATTATGTGATGTCACGGTTGTTTAGTTTTACGATGCATATATTATTATATGACAAGTTATTTACTACAGTCGTTAACTCCTCGTTTGCAGGACCCATATGCTTACCTCACCTTATAAATAATCTTGACAGGTCATCGCACCTACATATACCTACTAGCTATTACTAAAATTCGTTTATTAAATCTACAAATGCTTACTTGCCTTTGGCAGACAGGCGCTCAGTCGTGAATGTTACTCACGTGTCCAATGTTTGCTCAAGTGACGCAACAAATATTAATATAATTACCAGTTTTAAGGTTAAAATATGCATTATTTATTATCTATTCAATAATTAAAATTCTTTTTATTAAAATTTAATTCGACCCAAATTCCTTTTCACCTTACGATTCGATACTGAATGAACGAATCGAACTTACTGATTCGTCTCTTTCTGTGAGCAGGTCATGCTCGTGAAAGAGGCGGAGGGGCGAGAGCGGGAGAAAACTCTACCACCCGAGTTCCGCAGTCGGCGGCTTGGGGCCGCCGACGTGTCTTCGCCGAAAACCATCGACCTCCATGACCGGGGGCCTGAGGACGGTGATTTGGCTGCTCACCGTCTTTACAGAAGCAGGCCCATGACGGCAGCGTGACGTGAGGGATTCACTCACGCCCCACCCCCCCCCCCCCCTAAGAAGCGGGATAACACCCGAAAACCCCCCCATAGACGCGGGATACCACCCGAATCACTCCCAAGGCGAGGCCGCAATTCTAGCCGTAGGTCTGATGGGATTCCTGGGACATCCTTCCGAGGGCTTACCCGGGGCTCCCATCCATAGGCTTCTGGGCGTTACCGTGGGGGTTTTTAGTCGGTAGGAGTCCGGCATAACATCCATGAAGGATATTCCCCCAAGGTTAAAAAAAAATTAAAAAAATGGTAGATTAGTCAGTCTATAAAGCTTCATCTCCTTCAGCTCTCTCGTACGGAACACAGGCGTGGAGTTGCAGCCGCTGCTGGTTACTGCTTACTGGTTAAATGGCTAAAATAGTTTACTATTTTTCTATTAGTCACCACCGGTAGATAGTAATTTTATTGTGAACAACTACTACATTTCTTCATCATTAGCCTTTATGCGTTCATTTTATATGTTGGGTTAGCAGCTGTACTCGTGGGTATTTAAAAAAGCATTAGCACAGATGACAGCACTGTTAATAATCGTACTGATGAATGGATGAATCCTCTAAATTTATGTTTGATTTAATTATAAATTTGGTGGGTAAGATTGGATCAGTTTCATCACCTATTGCATTGATTCATCATCCTTGCATTATTGCCGGTCACATCCGAAGCCTTCACTTTGGAGCCCGAGACACGCTTTTATTCTTTATCGAATTTTTAGATGTCGCTCTCTGATTATATCTGTAAAATTCGTAAATTTAAAACATTTCAGGACAATAAATTAATGCACCTCGATTGTATTTAATAATTGAGTAAATTTTCCAATATAAATAAAAAATATTCATATTTTATTGCATCTACTTTTTGACACAGCGAGCATGTCAAAATGTAGATGCAATAAATATAAATGTTTTTGAAATAACAATCAGCAGGTCACGGGGAATAAAAAGCAACCAAAAAGTTGGGAAATAGGTACAAAAGTAACAAAAAAAAGTCGCGATAAAATCCGTTAAAATTTGTTTTATTTCCAACGAGTAACATTTGCGTAAACTTTCGACGATACTTTATTTTTATCTACTATTTAATAAATTCATTGTTAAATATAATATTATAAGTAATATAAATTAATCTTAGATTTTATTTAAAGATGTCCATTACGCGCTCTACTTATCAAAGGGTACAAGCCTACGAAATGTTAATTTGCAAGCATAGCACAGTTTCGCCGGATTCAATTTACATAGAAACACGGTAACTGCTGTGTTGTACTAGCCTCCGAGATTACATAATTTAAAGACACTTTATTGCCGGCTTAAACCGGTTGGTGAATTCAACGTGTCATAATGCGAATCACATGACTAGCAAGAAACTTGTAGCTCGATTACCGGGACCAGTAAAGCTATTGAGGCGTCCGAGGCGACCTTTTTTGTTTTATTTGAACGGTTTCTAGTTTTGGTAAGGTGTTGTTGGGATCCTTTTGATTCTTTTTTTAAAGCATGCGTTTTGGTGCTTTAGCGACAGATTAATTATCATTTACATACCTATATTCATATAACTTTCAAGTTTTATTTCTTGACTATATTGGCGTTATAGCTTTATTTACACACAACTGTTACTTTAATGCCCATCTAACACAAAACATATTGGATGATTAGAAAACTCAAAATTTTGTTTTGGTAAAAAGTAATTTGGAGGAATAAATTTTATGTATAATTAACTTCAATCCACTCAGAAAGTACCCAAGCGTGGTTTATTAGCCTGTAAAGATATTAACCGATATTTATTTGATAATAATCTAATCAAGACAACATCAGTGAAAGCTAAATATTTTCCTTAAAAATGTCCACAATGGCAATGGTCTATTAGAAATAAGAATTAATATTCCACAACATTCTACACAACGCTCTAGACCCATGGTAAGCTTTTATAGCTTGTGTTATGGATTCTAGAATGCGGATAAACATACTTAAATACTTTTTTTTCGTAAATACATACATATTATACATACAAACACCCAAACCAAGGCAAATAGCCATATTCATGCATACAAATATTTGCACTGCGCGGGAATCGAACCC
Organism: Eilema sororculum; assembly: GCA_914829495.1. Classification (NCBI taxonomy): domain Eukaryota; kingdom Metazoa; phylum Arthropoda; class Insecta; order Lepidoptera; family Erebidae; genus Eilema; species Eilema sororculum. Next base: position 11,247,266 of record OU618541.1, read on the forward strand.
GCGCCTCCTGTGTGGCAGTCGCGTGCACTACCACCACGCCACAGAGGCTGTTAATATGTGCATATCTACTATTCTATGAAATTTAATCATCAATCATGGAGTAGAGGCTATTATTGACATAAAACAACACTCGTATCATTAATTCTAAAGATACTGGTCATAGGTCCTGCTTTATTTTCAGTCTCTAATACATTAGAATCAACACAATTATTTTCATTAGGGAAACCCGCCGTCAGTTCAATGAGACAAAACTAGATATTAATGTAAAAGAGGCATCAAAGCAAAATAAGTAAGTATAGTACAGGAGTTATTACCCGCCTCCAGCAATGTTCGTTTCTTTTTATTGAAATTAGCAATTTCTGAAATTATTAATCTAGCTCTGTCATCATAAAAAAAAACAACTTGGATGTTTCTAGTACTAATTAAAACTTTTTAGTTGGAAAAAAAGGATAAAAATCGACGCAGTCTCGAATTTCTTTTTTTGTAGACTATGCCAATATAATAATATGACTTCGTCGAGTCTAAATAACATTTTTTTATTCAATGCCCTTTTCGAGTATTTTCCTATTTTACGGGTTATCCGACATTGATAGGCCATGGTAACCACTCATAACGAGGTAAACTGTGTGCTTATAAAAAAAACTTATAAATATTGGAATGAATTTTATATAGCACTAGCTGTGCCCGCGACTTCGTCCGCGTGGAATGTACTTAATAAAAAAAATCAGTTTATTTTTTTTGTTTTTGGCTTTTTTTTTTAGCCTAAGTTACTCCTTATTACATAAGCTATCTGCCAGTGAAAGTCCCGTCCAAATCGGTCCAGCCGTTCCAGAGATTAGCCAAAACAAACAGACAGACAGACAGACAGACAGACAGACAGACAGACAGACAAAAAATTTAAAAATATATATTTTGGTATGTGTACCGTATATACATTTATATGCATGTAGTAGAAAGCGGTTATTTTAATATTACAAACAGACACTCCAATTTTATTTATTTGTATAGATGTATAGATTTATTATGCTAACTTTAAAGTTAGCATAATAAATCGAAAAACATCGGATAAATCATTTTTTCTGATGTTTTTCGAACTTTAAACTTATAAATATTTTAAGTTATCAAGAGCTGCAGTGAAAATCTTAGTGTTTCGATACAGTCAAGGGACGTCCACTACTGAATTGAATACAGTGTTACGCAAATGCCACTCGCACTTGACCGAGTTTTAGTCGTTTCTTTAGAATATTTTTATTTCCATTTATGTTTTTAAACTTTTATAGACGCGTTATGACATCAAATAATGTTTAATTAAAATATTTTTAATAGTAAAGTAGCTAATAATAAACTCAATATTCCCACATACCTATTTAGTAAACATTAGAAGGCAATCAGTGAAGATGTTAAGACTGTTTGCACTTATAGTTTTATTAGGTTAAACATCGTAATTATAATGTATGTGATCTAATGAGATGAGATGATTATGCGTTCAGTTTAACAGGATTTAATATCTTTTGTTACTATATAGATACGGGGGTCTTGATAGAACGACTAGGTATATTCTACAGTCCGAAATGGCACACACTGCTATTTGTCTCTAGAATAGGCGCATGGACCGGCGGGTCCCTCACGTACGGGAACAGTATATCACACGGGCAGAACCGCTGTTGCTGGCTTTTTATAAAGCAGCTTACCAAAAAAAGGACGGCATAAGTGATCTAATCATTTGAATGTCCAAATTGAAGCCTTGTTCGCAGCTAATCACGTGCGTTTATGTTTTTAATGATTTACACACAGTCTGATACAGATCCGGGTCGCCGAATATGAAGATAACACTTAATTGAGAATGTGTGTAGGTATATGTTAATTAACTATGAATCTTTTATAAAATAAATAGGTCAGCCTTAAAACTGACTGAGGGTGGGAACCGTATATTAAATCATGTAAAATTGATAATTTTCATATACCTTTTTAATTCAGACATTTTGTACTTAATTAACAAAAGTAAAAAACGCAGAAACAGTGCTGAATTAATTCGAGGTTAAAGACGACCCCGAGTTAGAATAAAAATGTGAATTTACGACATAACGTTGGTCTCAAGATAATTTGCTTCCGGAAGAAGAAATAGGTATGTTATGCAATAATAGTATTTACGGCTGTCACTCATGGTGTTTCTAACATTGATGGGAGTTCATATAGGAAGTTGAAAGTCAACAATGTTATATGCTATGCATGCTGACGGTGTCACTACCATCGACACCGGAGACCGAGCAAAGGGAAAACGAAAACATATGAAAGGTTACCCACATGTGAAATCCTCAAAAACAACCGAGTCCATCTCTAAGTCGGTGATGAAGATAATCATAACTGAAGTAAAAGTAAATGTAACTGTGCTATATTCTAATATATAGGACGAATGCAGAGTTCAAGATTCGCTTAATGATCTGCCATTTAGGTAAGCGAGCGATGTACGAGATACTTATCTCGAATATTGAGGTGGATTTTCCGTGCGCCTAAGACCATCGCCAACATCTTAAGCTTGAGGTTAAATCATTAATTTTCCTTCTACTAAACATGTATGCAAAAACTGTTTTGATGTTGATCAAATCCATTTCGAAACTTAATTTCAGGGAATCAAAGTTGACGTCATATATGATATCACCATTTAATAATTATTATATTTAATACAGGATAATACCTTCAAAATAATTTGGTTATCAGAAAGAAATCATCATCCTCGTAGCGATTTATCAGTAAGTTTATTAGGTATACTTGGGAACTCGAGTTCCGCTTATTGTGCTTGATTGATAAATAGCAACCACTATCGGACTTCCCATCTTTAAAAAGGAACCTTGCACCAGAACCTCGTCTGTGGCTCGTTCTCGGCTCAGTACTCACAGGTCTTGGTTTGGGCCAGTCTTGTACCTACAGCTTGTTGTTAAAACAAGCTGAACGTATATATTGTCGACTAGTAAAAAAAGGTACATTTTCAAATTAGAAGTTTCATACATAAGTTCCCACAATATTCTCCTAAACATAGGTATAATCTTTGAACACTGTAGTAAACCACAAAGAACTTAACTTATGTATAGATAGCTCGTATGGTAACAATGATGGTGTGCGCTCACGACTGAATCGCACGCGCATCCTTGGTACAACTAACGATTGTCCCTTCTCCTATAGGTTACTGACCCTGACTGTTTGTAACTATAAAGTACCTTTTCTTTAATTATCTTCTTTTTAATATGTAACATAATGTAAACACTATTATTGTGCGCAAAAACATCTCTAATTTACATACATACATATATCCATATTATAATCACGCCTGTACCCTGGAGGGATAGGTAGAGGCAAACCAACACCCACATTTCACCAATCATCGTATTCGGTCTCACGTAATAAGATGAGAGCCTATTGCCGCATTCCAGGCACTATTATCGACTTGAGCAATGAGTCTCAGACTGAGTCTGAGCAGTGTATATCTATCTGATGTTAAACAGCCCTATCCTTTAGACGCCTTATACGACACCACATAGGAAGAGATGGGATCGCCTGAATTCTACTATGCCGTGAACCACGCGGCTGTAAAGGTTTCTATATCCACTACTTCTCATTAAATTCGATTCCTACCATCGCATGACCCGTATTCATTTCCTTTGTCTTTGAGTAACATTTTATGTCTATTGTAATCTCAAGTTTACGAAATTTTACCTAGGCTCCGCCTGCGTGATCAGTTGGTCACTGCTCTGTTTCCTTGAGTAGTAGCGTGATGATATATAGCCTGTGTTGTACTGATGTATAATCTATATTATTGTAAAGTTTCATGAAAATCCATTCAGTAGTTTCTACGTGAAAGAGTAACAAACATCCATTCATACATACATCCATCCATACTCCCAAATTTTCGCGTTTATAATATTAGTAGGATATATGTAGAAAAGAGAATAAATTAGAGTCTTTTACAAATTGCCATAAACAAATTTTGGGAACGGTATCTACACCGAGGTTGGTTTGATTCACGAAATATATGTACTGCCTAATTGAATAATTATATTGCTTCGTGCGTCGTATTCGTACCCAGGTCATACTTAATTGGTAGGTACTTTATCTACTCTATCAGCTAAGCTAAAGCTAATAATACTTTAAGTAGCTTGATATTAGTTTTGTACTTAACAGGTTTCCAATAAGAGTCGAATACATGCGCGCTAAGAAGCTATTACGCCACCAGTAATTTTTATTTCAAAGCCAAGGGTATAAATGTAGATCACTATAAAGATTGGCCATACTAGCCTTAAAACAAACGTAGGTATTGTCTTGGAAACAAAGGCAAGTCATTGAGTTTATTGAGACTAATTTATAACCATTCTCTACAAAACAGTAATTAAGATTCGCCAAAATGTTAAAATTCTTGCGTAGGAGCATTTTAGAGACATAATTATATAAAATTGACCCTATATTTGATCTTCTAAGAATTAAATACAATGTAACTTTCCATGTTCGTTATATCAACACATATTAAAGTCATTAAAAATTGGGAATACAAGTTATAATTGAACTAGGTCTATCTAATGTTATTTTTAAACTATGGCGGTGTATAAGTACTCATAGTTTACCAGTCCCAGTGCCAATACTTAATCCCAGGAACTCAGTTTTTTTAATAAAGGACACTTCAATTTACCTTCACCTCGCCTGATGGTAAGCTAAAGGAAATAGGGTCACCATCGTAAACATGTACCATGTTAACAGAGGTGGCACTCAGCTTGACGGCCTAATCAGATGCCTTTCCACACCCCGCTTAAAAGACCCAGGACTGTAATAAATAAATAAATAATAAATAAATATTCTACAACATTCTACACAACGCTATCTAGACCCATGGTTAGCTTTTACAGCTTGTGTTATGGAATCTAGAATGCGGATAAACATACTTATATACTTTTTTTTGGTAAATACATACATATTATACATAGAAACACCCAGACCAATGCAAATAGTCATATTCATGCATACAAATATTTGCACTGAGCGGGAATCGAACCCGCGCCTCCTGCGTGGCAGTCGCGTGCACTACCGCCACGCCACAGAGGCGTGTAGGTAGTGTAGGAAGAAACCGTCTACAACTGACATAGTAAGTGTAGTGTGTCGCCAGGCTTACATTCGCGGTGAAAGTGATGGAGGGTAGGTGCATAAAAAATGTTCTGCACACACCTCGCGACGCTCACCAGCCAGTCAACAACAACAAGCGTCGGAAGGTTAATGGTTTTAAGGAATCGGCCCGGGAGACCACTACCATCGAGAGGTCCCGGGTTCGAATCCTGGCCATTACACTACCGACGTGAACCCACTTCTAGCACAAGCAATTTAGCTTAGTTGCCCTCCAACTAAGCTAAATTGCTTGTGCTTGTGTTAGAGGGAATATTAGTAATTTCGATTCAAATATTCTTTTAAAAAAAAATTGTGCTCTTGACCACGGGTGCTGCAATGCACCCGAAACGTCGTCAAAAGTAAGTTTTTTATAGATATATCTATTTATAAATAGAAAGTTGCCGAAAGACAGAGTTAGGCCTATGTGCCCAAATGACTATAATAGAGTTGAAATAAAATAACTTTTTACCGTTAGTTTAAAACCGTCGGCTTAAAAAGTAAATAATAACATATATATCGCGGTAGAATCCGTAAAAAGTGGTTTTATTTCAATGAGTGAACTAAATAAACTTTAGAAAATATCTTATAATAGAGTTATTTATATCTATAACTAGTTCCAAAAGAGGTAGGCATAAAGCGTATAGACACATAAACACATATTTAAACGATGTTTCCTAAAAATATAAAAATGTTAGACCGAGAGGGATGGCCCTGGGTCGGCCGAAGTACGAGAAATATGCTCGACTACCTCACCTTCGGCTTTGCACCACTACCCTAAGTTGGCGTGCGTTTTAGTTGGTTCAAGTCCGACATACCTAATCTCTTCCATCGGGAGCCGGAAGAGGGAGTGGATTATCCGCGGGAATTTTCTGCACGTTAAAAAATAATAATGCAGTAACACTAAATGGTATCTAACGCACGAATCATAATGTATATTTAACATTCGTGAGGACCATCACGTAGCCTACAAATGATTCATATAGTTTTGAAATTTTTACACAAGTAATTTCATTCAACAAAATACTTAACTCTTACTAGCAGGACAAGGAGTCTTCTTTCCTCGATTCCTGTATTGACATGGAGACTAAACTTGTGACAAAAAACGTGAACTGAATATGTGAAGCGTCCTTAACTTACATACCTACATATTGAGTTCGGAATTGCGTCATTGGGTATTTTGCTGATATAAAATTGGGCATAACACAAATACAAAAATGCCACTGCAAATATTTGATATATTGTGAATTACAAAATGTGACCAAAATGTAGATGGAAGTAATTTCATTGAAATATAGAGCCTACTATACCACTGCAAACAATCCGGATATTATTTGTTTGCTGTTTACGCAATCACTTCGGATAATAAAATTTCCTCTTAATACAGAACGTAACCGAAACATTACCACTTTGAATTTACCAAATCTTTTCAGACTTTCATGACATTACTTAATCTTTTTGTTTAGTAGTAGAGTAGCTTTAAGTAATTTGACTGGCTCCACGGTAAAACCTCGAATGTACTGTATATATCCCTGCTAAGGTGTTGATAAAGATCATAAAAGAAAAGATGGCAAAGAAAGCAGTACCTACCTAACTTAGGTTTTGCTTCCATAGGAATAAAATCATACCTATGGAATAAAATTATATTCTGCACCAGTACAATAGATTTTTCCACTATTTCTCTTACCAGTATTCTCTGCTCTTAGCATAGTATTTAATTTCACAACACTTTAAATACAGCTTGGGTGTACACCAGGTGGTAAAGATTTAGTTACATTTATTTCTTTTTTTCTTCTCCTTATTCTCATAATAAACATAGGATCAATGACCATCTTACATTACCCCTATCCTACAAAATTCGCTTCTCATATAGTGCCTTTCATAACACAGTCATTTCAACATTCACTCCCTTCTTAAACATATCATCCTTCCCATACACCCCCTTTTAGGTCTTCTTCCCCCCTTGTAGCCTTCCACTTCCATAGTTAATACCTTCTTTACGACATAACTTTCATCCCTGCGCATTACATGTCCGAACCAGGACAAACGTTTTTCTCGTAGCTTTTCCGTGATTGGTGCAACTTTCAAACTTTCTCTAATAAATTCATTTCTAATCTCTCATATCTCAATAGGACAATAAAGTCATAACACTGAAATTGTAATACTCACTTCGAGCAATATTCATCTAAACCACTATGAATAGTTTGTTGTTACGGAACCGCATCAAAACAATCAACTGTTTCGACATGCATGCACTAAATCAGGCCCTCGATTCTACTAAAACAAAACTATTGTCAAACCATAGAGATTGCAAAAATCGGCATTAAAGTTTAGACTTTATTTCTATACACTAAGGTCCAAAATTAAATGACAAAAGTTTCATCACACTCTTTTATTCACTCTGCTAACAGTTTTTTAATATTGAACTTTAAATGCATCGCTTTAAAGTCTATATATTGCCGCTTTTTGCAATCTCTGTGGTTTGACTATAGTTTTGCTTTAGTTGACTCGATTCTACTAAAGCTGAACTATTGTGGTGCCATAATCAGCGCAAAAAATGACATTAAATTTTTGACTTTATTTCTACATACCTAAAGTCCAAAATAAAATGAAAATAGTTTCCATACACTTCTTCAATCACTCTGCAAAAAGGCATTTAATTTTGAACTTTAATCACAGCTCTATAAAGTCTATTATTTCATGCCGTTTTTGCAGTCGCTGCGGCATGACTATGGCTTGGCTTTAGTAGAATCGAGGCCCAGTTGTGAAACAATCGTCAGTATACTCGTAAATCCTGGTTTCGAATTAGACCTATCATAAATCTCAAGGCACCACTCACTTACATAAACTCTAAAGGGCCTCGTGTATAATATTTTGTAACAGGCATGCCGTGAGTAATACTGCATTATTATTTTTAAATATATTATTATATCGATAAATCACGCTTGTAGCAGGTTTAATTGCGTTGAAAACGTTTAAACTAAGTACCGTTATTATAACAATCTAAAACATCGTGATAATCATCTCCAATTTATGGAATATACTTACGTTCTAACAATCGTTTTACTGGTCTTAAAACAGGCTTTATAAGGCGTAGACGGAACCTGTAATATGAGTTTTGTAAGAAAAAATCATACGAGTTAACGTCATATTACTTATATTTCAAAAGATATTCCTGAATGATGTTCATAATTATAAAATTGCGGTTACCTGTTTAGTGAATACAGTATATTATAAATGATTTTTGAGTCTCTCTTCTCACCTATGACGGTGGTAAATTGATAGTATCAGAACACTATAATTATCCCTCTTTCTAGTCTATTATTGTATGACTACATATTATGTGTAGTATAAAGCAAAGTCGCTTTCCGCGTCTATTTGTCCTTATGTATGCTTAAATGTACGTAAAAGATATTTATGCAGATTTTTTCAAATAGTAGAGTGAATCAAAAGGAAGGTATATTTATGTTTAATATAGTTGAGGTATGCTTAATATATTAGAGGGTTCAGCAGGAACGATATCTGACGCCACGCGGGTGGAAGAAAATTGGCAGTACGAAGTTCGCCGGGTCAGCTAGTTAAATCTAGGTCTAATAGCTAAATCTTCTTCTGAATCCTATCTTAAAGATTTGGTAAGATATCTCAAATAAAACATGATACCTGCGAAAGCAACAGGTGTTTCAATATGGCGTCTGCTCATAAATTGAAATAAAAACACTTAATTAGCAAAACACATAACCGCCTCGTTGCCTCGACGGGCATCACGTGAGAATGATGAAAATAAACAATACATATATTTCTCAACGCTACCCTCGTCCTTGTCGAATGTGGACACACAAATGACCTCTTCACATTGTGGTAACTAATATGAGTGTTGATAAAAAGATAAGAATAATATTTTGAATATTATTATAATAATTCGTTCGATTCAACAGCACCTACTATACTTAATTTTAATAGAACATACACATGACACTCGTAGAGCTGCACCCGATCGGGGATGAAATTCTAGGGGAGTGGAAAGGTCCGTCTTTTTTTCTTCACAGCTTCGAACAGTACAGTTGGAACCGTTGACCAATAGAGGATTAGTTACTACCTATGGTTACTGTTGTATATGAATATGGCCGTACATCAGAAACCGCACGCGATCTTGATCGATTCGACACAAAGATGAATGTGCCAATAGATAAAATTATTGGGTGTCAAGGTAATCAAATTATCTATAGTGGATATAAATATTCCTCATGTGCCAAACAGGATCCAGTTCCAATGGAATACCAAAGTGATATTAAAATATACTTAAGATAAAGATAAAATTGGCAAACTGGTTACGTCTGTGATTAGCATGGTGGTTGAATAAATTATACTTATTATTATAATTGTTAACCCAGTCCAATATCAAGTATAGCACCGTTTTCATCCGGTAATACGTAAAAAAATATTGTTACCCGATTACAGCACCAATGTAATTTCTTCTGTTTTACCATGGGTGAATCCATATCCATACTAATATTATAAATGCGAAAGTAACTCTGTCTGTCTGTCGGTCTGTATGTTACGCTTTCACGTCTAAACCACTGAACCGATTTTGATGAAATTTGATATAGGGGTAGATTAGACCATGAGAAAGGAAATAGGCTATGTTTTGTCGCGATAACCGACATCCACGCGGGCGGAGCCGCGGGCAAAAGCTAGTATAATAATAATGCAATGTAAGATAACCTCTTTGACGTAGTGGTAGTGAACGTGGCTGCTACGCAGGAGGCGTGGGTTCGATCCCCGCTCAGTGCAAATATTTGTATGAATGAATATGGGTATTTGCATTGGTAAGGTCGTGCCGCGCTAAGCCTTAGGTCCTGGTTGCCATACGAACATCTATGGCAGTCGTTACGGGTAGTTATAGCCCTCAAAAGTTCAACAGCTGATCTATCTGAAATGCTCTGATATCGCCTTTGGGTTATGGAGGTCAGATAGCAGTCGTTTCCCAGAAAATATCGAAGTTCAGCCAAATCCGTAGTTAGACTGGTAAAGCGGACCCCAGACTCTAAGCTGAAAGCTTCAGATGCGACTGAGATTAACGTTATGAGAAAGAAGAAAATATAGGAAAATTAGGAAATTAAAATATAGGAAAATTCGTTTTTGATGTTTATAGGACACAATATGACTTAGCAAGTGGATTAAGCATGTAGTCATAAAATTCTGAAATGTCCCTTATTAATACATACATACACATACATACATACAATTACGCCTTTGAAAAAAATGAAGGAAAACGGAAGGACGGCAAACTGACATCAATATGCTGAAGGAATGTAAGAGTCATGTGGCCATGTCAACTATAACTTGTGCAATTCATTAGAACGCAGAAAATGTCAACTTGGAAGTATCGGATGATTTCTCGCATTCAAAGAAACAAATGTGTAGTAACAAATACAACCCAAATGAAAACGTCTACGCCAACACATTATAAAAATGCACATAAATTACTAAATCAAGCTGCTCCTAATTATTACAAATGTACATCTCCGCCCTTTAGAATAAACGGTTTGAATTTATCGATTGCTTTGTTTTTCTACTGTACTATGCTATTTGCCCCTCTACTTCAGAAAAGCAATGCACTTTGTGAATCGTTATACACAAATTGCGGAGCACTAACTTCACGACTTGACTAGGCGTGCGTTGCCCAACCGAAAGCAGATAAGCCAGCCAAAGCGTGCAATAGGTACTTAATTATTATAAATTACGGATACGTAGAATTCTGAGATTTGGCATTTTTAAAGTTAAAAAAGTACTGCAACATGTAATAAAATTTTAAAAATTTAAAATACCCACGACGTATAAAAATAATTAAGAAAATGATTACTGCAGCGCCCTTAGTGAGTTATCACCTATCTAAGAACATGCACCAATCAACCCCAAACCAATAATTGAAAACTGCATCAAAATCGGACTAGTATTTTGGAGAAAATTGGCAACATTGATTTGCATTAAAAATGCTTGCTTGAGCGCCCCCTGTTGAGTTGTCATTGTAACACCTATCTGAGAATATGCTCCAATTAAAGCCGAACCCAAAACTGAAAACTGCATCAAAATTGGATTGGTAGTTTCGTAGAAAATGGCAACATGGGTTTACACAAACAAACACACAGACATCCTCTCAGCCCAAATGCATATACCGTCTCCGTCGTGGGTAAAAATGTGATCCAATGAAAAGAAAATAGAATCTGGACTATTTCATTACAGTTGTTGAATTTGACCTTCGTGTGACCAATAGCTAAATTAGATGATGTCTAATGAAATAAGTAATCAAATAAATGAAATAATGAAAGAAAATAAAAGATGAAGAAATTAGCGAGTTCAACACATTCACCAGCTCTCTATTCATTTACGCATTAGCAAAGGTATTAAATGAAGTCCACTTTAATAATGGTACACATTCACACTCTGAAGCATTTTATATGGTCATTGAACTGAATACTTACTGATGAAGTAATGGACAATGCCACGTTATCCGTAAATAAAGCGACATTGTCCATCACTTCATCAGCAAGGTTAAGTAAGCTGCGGTAACGTAGGTAGCACTTGAAAAATGACTTGTGTTGCAGAAGGGATAACAGAGATAAACTGCACGACAGAATCGAACAATGGCGCAAAATCGGTGCTAAATAATAGGTACAGCATCATTACATCTTATTCCAGAATAGCATATAATTCGATCATATTAAGGCAGTTCAGGATCCCAAATTGGATAAAGCTAATGAGTACCATTTACAATGAAACAGCCTTCATCTTCCATTCTTCATCCCAATTAAATTAAATATCTCTATAGAAGAAATCGAGAACAAACTACCTTCCTGATCACGCCCTTGACCCAGCCGTCTAATGAGAGTCTCTTCAGGTGTGTGTCGAGGCTTTTGGCTATCAAACCGTGGATTGAAACTATTATCATAACAATAATCGCAAAGTCGAATTCCACATGTCGAAAACCTCTTGTAACAAGTTCAAATACTTAAATGTGTTCCTCTTTTACTACTCTCGCGAGATTCTCGTCACCGAGTCCATACTTAATCCATCTCCATAGATATCGATAATTTTGTGACGTAAATACTCTAATCGATGTTTTGTTACCAACTATATCAAAAATACTGCCTGCAAAATTTATCAAATATCCATACTAACATTCTTGCAGCCCTTTGCTCTTCAATATCTCCTTGCGATCTGCAAATGTCTGCTGCCATTACATTCCGATGCACAACATCATGCAAGCAATGTCGCTGTCCTAGTAGTTTCTACCTCACAATTTCATCCATATAAAATAGTAGTTATTAAAATTATTGCCTCCATAGTACCTCCTTCTCTAAGCCACTGACTCGTTTTCTAAAGACTTTTATATTTTAACCTGTACACTTTGTAATGACGTTTGATTATCTGAGAAATAATCAGTAGGTTTCTGCTTGGATTTTCTTGGATCCAATCTGTTTAACTAAGAGCTTCGATTAATAGGTTTTTCTAATAAATGGTCCAAATTATTGAGTATTGAGAATATTGTGTTGTTTAACTAAACATTATTACTATTACTCAACCACTTCCCATACGTAATCAGTGAATAAATTATTACATTTTGACAGAAAAACAAAACGAAAGTTTGCTCTTTTGTTTCTGAAGTAGACAGGAAAGCTTGACAAATCGCTCTGTATGTAGAATAAGTATGTTTGTTATGTACACATTATGACTTATACATTGTGTGTATGTACGGTGGTTATACGTCACTCCACCGGGTACAACGAAAGTGAAATTTTGTCAATATTGTCTCATCAAATACATATTATGTTAACGGATTAAGTGTCACTTGTTTGATTTGAATCATCATTGTCTTACTTTATTACATAAATAGCGGGGTTTGGTGCCACGCTTTTTTAATATCTTTCATCGTCGATATTATTGATGCAAATGCGTTTTTATAACCTACATGTGCATATATCTACTTGAGAACTTTTTCTTCTCCAGTGTCTTAAAATTAGAGAACTGATGCAAGATTTCATGACTCTGAAGGAGTTAGCCTGCTTAAAGAGAAGTATACAACTTCAGTTTTTATTGGTTCATACTTCTGGATAGTACACATTTTACCAGTCGTATGATAGTCGTAAGATTATTGTCTACCGGACGTTTCTATGGTGAATTTCGTAAAAACAAAACAGTATCGCTTTTGCCAGGATAACGGCACAGAATAGATACTAGCGTAATAACAGGGTGCCGCTAACAGGAATACTAAGCTAGAATACCTGTTCTTGTTCAAAAAAATCTTCTTAAAAGGGATAAATAAGATGACGCGCTTAGTGCTGCTCAAGAGGGATGTAGGTTGCTCTTCAAATTATTCTTCAGTTATGTGATGCAGATATGAAGAAAAACCAAACACTTTTAGGTATTTACAAGCATTATTGAGCAATTGATCCTCTCTATGAATTCAATGATGGACAAAAAAGGTGCGAAATACAGAAACAGATAGTTGTTTACGTTGCTTAGTTAAAACAAGTCTGTGACGTCATCGTATAGGCTTGGAAGCTCCAGCAACTTTCACTTATGAAGTGGACACTTGACAATTGCATAACAGAGGGCTCCGCTCATACAAGATAAATTCTTGTGACCATATATGACAACTAATGCATATTGCAATATTTAACCCACGTGGTACTGTGTGACCAAGAAAGCTTCAGAATCGATATAAAGAACAAAATGGACCTGTTTTAAAACGTTATATTGGTCATATTGCTCACCCAATAAAAGCGTTGGTTACTTATAAATACAGAAGGAATAAAAGAGTTGACATGCTTTTATATAAATTCGAACGAGAATTTTGAATAATTGCAAATGAACACAAACAGAACAGGTGACTCTCTTTTTCTTTTGAAAAAAGTTTGATCAAGGGCACAAAATGGAAGTTTTTCTTTCGTGCTGAAATTTCCTAATTTTAGGTAACAAAAACTATAAATAAAATTGGCAGGTGAAGCTTGGAAGTTCTTTACTAGTAAACAGTACAAATAAATATGCTTGGGTGAATGCAGTAAACATCTCTAATTCACGTTCAATCCAATGCCTTGGATGACATGCAGTAGATTCACCCAAGGCGTTTGATTGAAGCTTTGATTAGAAAATTACACACAATTACGCACAATAACACAACACAAAATTTTCTGACATCATAATTGAGTAATAGGAATTAGAAAGTTTATTTGAGAGGGAAACGTTTTCCGCGGTTGGAGGCGTTCGTTCACTGTTTTTTGTTCTAAACTTATATGAATACTTCCCTCCTAAGGATGGTTGAAGATTCGAAAAACATCGCAAAAAATGGAATGCTCATGTGAGATTTGAACTCATGACCTTTCCCTTATAGGGGGAATGCTCTTCCAACTGAGCTATTGAGCGACACCTGAATCATTTCAAATTTTCCTTCTCTTTATATCCGTCTTTAAGGGCGACGGTAGAGCCATCTACCAACATTCTTACGAACTTGACATTCCCCCTGTAAGGGAAAGGTCGTGAGTTCAAGTCTCACTTGAGCATTTTTTTCCGATGTTTTTAGAACTTAAAAGTTAGCATAATAAATGCTATAAAAAAATTCATTCAAATGGTTAAAGATTCTACAAGATTGAATTTTTTCACGTGGGAGGGGACCTAGCAGCCAGTCAAGGATGAAAATCCCTTGAATTGTCCTTAATACTACTAAAATAAGAGGCAGACAGAAAAGATTATTTGTTATATTTTTAGTTAAACCTCTGAAACAAAGGCAAAGAAATTTGACAAAGGTCGGAAGAGAATCAGATAGTTTTTACTGCACGATTTCATGCGTGTCAGCGATAACTAACATGTTGATATGATATCAAAATCTAAAAGAAAGATAAATTTCCAAATTTACATATATTATGGCTGTCGAATATACAGATTCATCTTTTTTTATATCTTTGTAATTGCCATGTCATCTTAATCAGTATAAAAATTATCACTGAAGAGCGCTAATGTATACGGAAATGATAGATGATACTTGCTATACGTAGATACATAATATTTCGACTAGATTGGAGATTCTACATTCTTATGTCCTATTGCATGATTTTAGCAATCAAAAACGAATGTTAGAAATTCGATGGTGCTTATTTGTACTACCTTAGTTTAAACTATGAATAACTTCGTAATCTAGTGATCCAATACCGGTACTATAATATCCCGGTGGTTAATAATCTTTGGGTTATCTAAGAAACTAAAGATTTTAGATTCAGGAGGAGCATGGTTGCAAATCTGAAAGTGAATTGGAGGACTTAGCACACACAATCTCATTAGTTCTAAGTTTCAGATTTTCAAGCGTTTGATATTTTTTTACGTAGAACACCTGAATATGGTTCTTGAATATGTACACAAGAATTTAAACATTCAAAAACGTCAAGAGCTTAGTCGGTTAAAGGCACTCCCGCTTTGATTAGTTAGTTACTTATGGTAGCTACATTCACCCAAACGCGAGTAAAGTTTATTCCTAGAATACACAGTCAATACCAGTAACACATTGGCTGTTTATTCTAGGAATAAACTTTACTCGCATTTGGTCGAACCGGCCTTTAGTTGATTAGTTTATTCTGTTTGAGAGTGTCAGGTATTCAAGTCTTCCGGGGGCTGCCCCCTGGAGGCGGTTAAGGTCGGAGCAATACGCTACGGCCGTCGCGGACAGGGGGCGGCAGTTGTCGGCTGCCCCATCGCGGCAGCTCAAAAGGCTGCCGATCGGCGGGTCCTCGTGGTGGACGGCGTTGTTGGGGTGCGGGCACAGCTCCTGCAGGCTCGACCGGCCAGGTGCTTTAGGTGCCTGTCGGTCGGGCACGTGGGGGTGCAGTGCACGGCGGAGGTGACGGTCGGCGACCGCTGCTTCCGTTGTGGCCAGCCCGGTCATAGGGCCGGTGGTTGCGAGGCTCCGCTGCACTGTTTCAGGTGTGCGGCGGGGGGCAAACCGGCCGACCATCGGGTTGGCAGCAAGGCCTGCACCGGAGGGGAGCCGAAGCCACGAGGCGGGCGTTCCGCCGATAGTTCGCAGCGGGATGCGGAGATGGTTCCATAATGGATCCCCAGCTCCGCATCCTGCAGGCGAACGTGGGCCACGGTGTCGATGCTCAGGCTCTTCTGCTCCAGAGCATGGCACAGTGGTCCATACACGTCGCCGCTGTCGCCGATCCGTACACCCACCGGCCCCCCGGGCCTGCCTGGGTGGTCGACCTGGATGGATCGGCGGCACTGGTGCGTAACGCCGCTGCGGGTGCCCCTCCCTTTGTGGTGATCGCAAGGGAGCATGGCATCGTAGCGGCGCGTGTGGGGGAGATTGCGATCGTGGCCGTCTACTTCACGCCGGCATCACACCGACGCATAGGGCAGTATCGGCAGTCGCTGGAGCGGCTGACCGACGTCGTCAATGCCTGTCACCCTCGCCCGGTTCTTGTGCTTGGGGACTTCAATGCCTGGTCTGAGGCTTGGGGGTCCCGGCACACGAACCCGCGAGGTAGGGCTCTGGAGAGCTGGGCCGCTACTCTCGGTCTGGTTCTCCAGAATCGCGGGGCCGAAGCCACGTTTTGGGTGGCGGAGCGCGGGGCGAGTTCGATCGTTGATCTCTCATTCGCGAGCGCTTCGCTGTCGCAACGTGTGCGGGACTGGCGTGTTGTCGTGGAGGTGGAGACACTGTCGGATCACCGATACGTTCGGTTTGATGTCTCCCCTCCCGAGAGTGATGCGCCGGTCACACCGGCCCCACGCGAGCCGCGCTGGGTGCTTAGGGGACTGAATAGGGATGCTCTCCTGGAAGCCGCCTCCGTGCAGGCCTGGGCCATGGTGCCGGACAGGCCTGACGACATCGATGACGAGGCGGCGTGGTTCCGGGAGGCCATGACTGTTGTCTGCGATGCGGGTATGTCTAGGGCTCCAGCCTATAGTCCGAGGCGCCGGGTCTACTGGTGGACTGCGGAGATCGCGAGGCTGCGGCAAGCCTGCGTGATCGCGCACCGCCAGTGGGCCAGGCTCCGTAGGAGGCGTAGCCGCCCCGCAGACACAGACACCCTAGTGGCGGAGTTGCAAGAGGGATACAGGGAAGCCAGGAATGCCCTCCGAGCGGAGATCAAGCGGTCCAAGGCAGCTTCCTATAGGGAGCTGCTGGAGACACTGGAGCGGGACCCATGGGGGCGGCCTTACCGCTTGGTAAGAGGAAAGCTGCGCCCCCGGGCCCCTCCCTTGACCCAGGTTCTCGAGCCGGCTCTGCTTGGAGGAGTGGTGGCATCCCTGTTCCCGGCGCGGGCGGAACACGTTCCGCCGCAGATGACTCCACCACCTCGGTCGCCTGATGCGCCCGGCGTGGTTATTGACGACGACGTGCCCGAGGTCACTTGGGTAGAACTAGAGCTGGCGGTGCGACGGCTTAGAGCCAAGAAGAACACCGCCCCGGGACCCGACGGCATTCCAGGCCGTGCGTGGGTCCTAGCTCTAGGTGAAGACGGTCTCGAACCCCGACTGCGAGGGTTCCTCAGCGCATGCTTGGAGCGGGGCCAGTTTCCGAAGATGTGGAAGACGGGGAAGCTGGTCCTCATCCGCAAGGACGGACGCCCGGCGGACGAGCCGTCCGGGTACCGGCCCATAGTGTTGCTCGACGAGGTGGGCAAGCTCTTCGAAAGAGTGATTGCCAAGCGCCTCGTCGAGCACCTCTCTAGAGTGGGGCCGGACCTAGCGGACACGCAGTACGGCTTCCGCCGGTGGCGTTCCACTGTGGATGCCATCATGCGCGTGAGGACCCTGGCGGAGGATGCGGTTGCCCGGGGCGAGGTGATGTTGGCGGTGTCCTTGGACATCTCCAACGCGTTCAACACCTTGCCCTGGAGTTGCATCAGGGAGGCACTCGTGTACCACGATGTGCCTCTCTACCTCCGCCGCATAGTCGGGGCGTACCTGACGGAGAGGGCCGTCATCTACCCAAGTGCGACCGGCGTCGGTAGGCGTGAGATGTCGTGCGGTGTCCCACAGGGATCGGTCTTGGGGCCGCTCCTGTGGAACATCGGATACGACTGGGTGCTTCGCGGTGAGCTCGCGTTCGGTGCCACCGTCACGTGCTACGCGGACGACACGCTAGTGACGGTGAGTGGCGCTACACACCGCGAGGCGACCCAGAGGGCCACGACCGCTGTTGCTCAAGTCGTGGATCGGATCCGGCGGCTGGGTCTCGAGGTGGCTCTGCACAAATCCGAGGCCTTGTTCTTTCATGGTCCTCGGCGCGGGCCACCCCCGGGATCCAGCTTGACAGTAGGAGGTACTCCCATCGACATCAAGCCCCGGTTGAAATACCTGGGGCTCGTACTCGACGGTCGGTGGGACTTCGGAGAGCACTTCCGAAGTCTGCGCCCCAAACTGTTGGTGTCAGCTAACGCGCTGATGCGGCTGCTGCCCAACTTGAGGGGCCCAGAGGACTCCTGCAGGAGACTCTACGCGGGTGTCGTGCGGTCCATGGCCCTGTACGGGTGCCCCGTGTGGGCGGACGCCCTGCGGGCCAGGTTCGTGCAACTGCTGCATGCGCCGCAGCAGACGATGGCCTGCAGGGCCATAAGGGGGTACCGCACGATATCCTTTGAAGCGGCGAGTCTCCTAGCCGGATCGCCACCGTGGATCCTGGAAGCGAGATCCCTTGCAGCACTGTATCGGTTCCGTAAGGAGGCGCGGGAGCGGGGATTTGATCCCGAGCCCGAAGACATTCGGGCCGAGAGGTCCCGGCTCCACGGGATCATGGTGGCGGAGTGGGAGCGACGACTTGAGCAACGACGCGCAGGGCATGCCGTCATAGAGGCGGTAAGGCCCATCATGGGGGAATGGCTCGAGAGGCCACATGGCAGCCTCTCGTATCGACTGACGCAGATTATCACCGGGCACGGGTGCTTCGGGAGATATCTGTGTCGGATCGAAAAGGAGCCAACGTCCGAGTGTCATCACTGCGACGCGAGCGAGGACACGGGGCTGCACACGCTCACCGAGTGCCCGGTATGGGCTGAACCGAGGCGGGAGCTAGTGGCGGCCCTGGGAGTGAGAGTTCTCACCCTCGCCACCCTGCTCACAGCAATGGTCCGCTGCGCGGACGCGTGGGCGGCCGGCGTCTCCTTCAGCGAGCAGGTAATGGTCGTGAAGGAGACGGCGGAGCGGGAGAGGCGGCGCGAGCGAGAAAGACTCGCGGATCGCGCCGCCCGCGCGCGCAGGCAACTCGGGCGTCGGAGGGCACTGACTGACCTCCGTCCCCCATGAGCGCGGGCCTGGGGGTGACGGGTGGAGCCGCCTGTCACCCCAGCAGAAGCAGGCCACGGCGGCGGCGCGCTGAATAGCGCGCCTCCCCATTCCGGGGGCAAGTTGGGGACACCGTTGTCCCCCCTCCTGAGGAGGGCCAGACCGTAAGGGATGGCCCTGGGTCAACCGGGGTGCGAGGGATATGTCTTTGACAACCTCACCTCCGGCCTAGCACCAAGACCCACAGTCGGCGTGCGGTTTTAGTCGGTTCGAGTCCGACATAACCTCCCCTTCCGGCTCCGGCAGGGGGGGTATCCGAGGGGATTTCCGCACGAAAAAAAAAAAAAAAAAAAAAGGTATTCAAGTCTTTAAAAACAACTATTTTTTTATTTCCTCTGTAAAGATCGGTCATACAATATGGGTTATCATATATGTACATATTTAAACAGTAGTGAGCATACGGTTACATACGTTTATCATATATGACTTTTCTTAACAATCTACCCACATTCGCAAGAGTGAAAGTTGCGCGGTCACCACTTACAATCGAATAAATATTAGCCCGCCTATTACATAATACCGATAAATGTAATACACGTTTTAACTCTGCACGTTGATGTTTATAGATGGCATAAATTATACTTTATTCGTTAAAACAATAGCACTAAATACTATTATTAAGTTTGTTTGAGAGTCGAAATAGATATCGACCAAACAAGCCAGATTAATAAATAAAATAAAACAATTGCTGTACCAAAACTGAACTAAAAATAGTCAGTGTCATTTAAAATAATGTAAGGATTCTATCTAAAATCATACTGTAAAGTCTGTTCGAACATTTAAAAGTTATTGTAGCATAAAAGAAACGCACTTCGCATTAATCATAAAAACCTTACACACTAACACACCCATTTTGAGCTGTCTGATAAAAAAATAGCTAGGTATCCACACTAATATACCTAGCTATGACAAACAAAGGGAATTTATTTCTTAGACTACAGGTAAAATCTAAATAAACAATTCACACAGCAAAAGTAGGACACCATAAACGCTCACCGTGTCAGTAGCGCATAAATTGTCGCGGGAACGCGAAAATTAAATTTTGTCATCGAATACGCAACCGCTTGGGAAGATAGCGTCATCGCTGAACGTAACCGCGGAGTTTGATAACTTAACTTTCTCTCTGGGTGCTCGCAGGCTGGTTGCTGTACAGCTGAGGGAGCCTCCAGCCAGCAGCCTCATTCCGTCTTTACCATCGAGACAGTACGTTCGCGGCGAACGGCACGCCTCGCCTCGCCATTCGCTCACACGTGAATCGCGCTTCAATTTAATTCAAATATTGACATTTGACCGTCCGAGAAAAATACAAAAAAGTGAAAAACTGTTTGTGTTATTTGTTTAGTTTCAATTATATTTTTTTAATAAATTTTAGTTCAGTTGTTCATTGTTACCAGCAAGCATGGGAACATGTAAAATGTAAGTTGGTTGATTTTTACTTAACATTAGCAGTCGAGTTTATTAAGTTTCACAATCGAAACCATAGCGAATGGGAATAGCTGAAATTCACGAATGATAAGAAGGTCACGATTCTACAATCGAAAAAAGTATTACCATTATTACTAACCATTGAGACAAGTACATTTGAACGCTATAACAATTAATAATGTTCAGTCTTAAATTTCCTACTATCTATTTTTTCCTTGAATTATCGCATAAAATATCACATTGTTGTACCAGACGCATACTGCAATCGACCTTAATGCGACAACCTTGATTGTAAGTTGAAACACTTCATTTTAGGCAAAGTAGCAGTTGAGTATTGTAATTTGTCTTCCTTATAATCAGTAACTCACGAATTGGGTATACTCTTAATATACCTAGTTATTAAATAATCAAACTAATCTCCTTCTTATTTTATTTTTTATAATACAGCCAGTGTAGTCAAATTGTATTAAAGTTCTCGTAACACTAACATTTTTCTTCCACTTATAAAATTACATAACATTATTACCTGATGCATGTGTTATTTAACTAAAGATTGTAATGATCTCTCAGTTTATTTATGTTCCTTACACACGGAATGTTACATGTGGTTGAAGAAATATTTAAGCAAATATATTTGAGCCACAGTGGGTTGATTGATCAACCGGTCAAATGATGTAAATAAATACTTGGTTTATTATTTGTAATTATTGCGTTTATTCACGAATTTCAAGCGCGTCCACAGATAGCACACCATTCACTCTTATACATAACGTAGGTAGTATTTTAGTTAGTAAGTAGAGTTCACGATAATAACATACTCACAAACAACATATTCGTTTCACTAATGCCCTAGGCTCTGTAAGCACGTACTCTCATTTCAGAAATGTCTTGCACCATAGTTACATGTAAAGAATGAGCCGTGGACAAAAGTTCATCGTTACAATAGTGACAAAAACAAGACCGACAAGCTCTTCGGTTTAGTAACCGCCTGTGATGATAACATTGTGTAATTGCTATTTGTGTCGATCTCTTGCTTGTGTCTAACAGAAAGAGGCGGATTACAAACGTGAATGATGGGCTCAGTCTTCTTGTTTATCACACTACTCTATGTAATAGATTATGTGATTAGTATTGGAATGTGTGCTACATGAATAATGAGAGATCACTACACGGATACGTTTTTAACTTGTATTATAGTGCGTATGCAACATAAAAAAATTGGTTCATTATGTAAATTATGCAGTCAGTAACTTTTTTAAAAGCACCTACTTCAGTTAAACTTTAATTTACGCAAATATTATCTAGAAACTAATACTATTGGTATTCATTTAGTCCTTATATGGAATAAGGCTATCAAGTTGATGTTTTATTAATAAAAATATTGCAGTCCATCGCCATTCATTGTATCAGGTAAATGCCCCAACAAGGTCAACTTAAGCTTTTCAATAGTAGGTACTGAAGTATTATTATTATAGTAATAAAATATACCTATACAATTATAAATTGACTATAATATTACAAGACATTTAACCTCAGTAGTGACTCTGTCGTTTTCAACTTAAGTTCTATTAGAGTCTAATTAAGTACTGCTAATAGTTATATTTTAGTATGCGAAAACGTCATATTATTTGAGTACGTTTACATTTAGATTATAAGTGGATATGATAATACATAAAGTCAATACACCATGTAGGTTGAAATTACATAGTATGTCAAGGGTACATACTCCAGCAAAAATAATATTGTTAGAAGCGTTGGAATACCGCCAATTGTAAAGTTAAACGCAACTTATACATCTCTTCCTAATGATTTCGATGACATATAAAGTAAATTAGATATCTTTTCGTATGTCCTTTATAACGATGTATCTGCTGCTGTCTTTTTATTTGTAGTTTTCTTCTTTGTTTCTTTTATCTGTCACTGTTCATTATATTTTTAACTCCTCCAGTTTATTTTTGATTAATTTCGAAGCAGTTTAAGTTCCCGTGGGACTTCCCGAAAGTCCCTATTCGTTTTATGGATTTATTACTGTTGATCTTGGTGTACCGGGGTTTCAGTAGTGTGAAGGTGGGTGGGATTAGTGTTTTTAATAAGTTTGATTACTGCACAACATTGTTCTGATCTTGCGAGAGCAGTGGACTTGACGTACTTCATAACAGTTATGATAGTAAAAGTTACCTGTGTTCTTGCTCAGAGGTTTGTGTTCCGGATTGTAATACAGGCCCTACTGGTTCAAGTTCAATTACCTCTGCTACCATTTATCATAATGATAAACGTTCACTAAAGTAATGTGATTATCTTTTGAAATAACGCTACCATGTTATGTATGACTATGGGCGGGTATTAAATAAAACGATGGAGGGAGTTGCACCACACTTCCGTGGTGTAATTGAATTCTAATTATATATGTATAAATCATTTATACAAGCAGTTTTAAAAAGAAAATAGAATAGATTATATTTTAGTACACACCAGGAGAAACACAAATACAATTCAAACTTATAACTTATATGCACAATGAACTGTGGGTAAGTTCCATCTGTCTCTTTTCTCACAACTCTACCTATAGCACTGTGAACCAGGCAATAATCCTACTTTATTAAATGATTTCATTTCACTTATAGAGGCCCTTAAATACATTATATTTGACACAATAACCCAACAGTGACCATTTTTGTGTAGTAGTTAGTAGTAGCAGCATATTTCACTTCATTACAAAACAACTGTGACCGAACAAAAGTATCTAGGTACTAGGTTAGATTTATCCCAAAACAAAGAAAAAAGTATAATTTAAGTCTCTTTAATTCATTGATTAAAATTCTCTTTCAATCATATAATTATAATTCATAATTCATTTATTTAGTCCTAAAATATTATACATGGTAACACAGTTTGTTATTGAGAATTTTACAGTATGCATTGATAAATTTGTGTTCGGTTT
Organism: Eilema sororculum; assembly: GCA_914829495.1. NCBI lineage: Eukaryota > Metazoa > Arthropoda > Insecta > Lepidoptera > Erebidae > Eilema > Eilema sororculum. Next base: position 11,271,114 of record OU618541.1, read on the forward strand.
AAGCATCTGCTGCTGAACTAGGCTTTGGACCTGTATCTCAGCAACAGCGTATTCTATATATTCGTAGCATAGGTGAATCTCGTACAATATGGATAATACATCGCAAACTAATTCTAATCTGTGTTTACGATAGGAGCTACCATGTTTTAAAATTCAAACCAGACAATTGAATTAATACTTCACCTCGGCAGTGATAAGACGCTAGAGAGCATATTTGCCATGACATAACCTGACACGAACATAAAAAAACAGGTCGCAATTTGTAACGAAAAGCACGCGCTAATGGCTCATCGAAGTCGTCACAGCGCACGATTGCGCAAGCGCCGCCGCCGGATTACGCGCAAGCATGACATCAATCTGGGCGACACATATCGTGACGACTGTTTTGAATTTGGCGAAAGTTGCACGCCGTGTGTGCTACTTAAATACTTTTTGAAGCTTTAACATGTAATTGACACGCATTTTGTACGGATTTTGCATTTTGATGCGTGCTGTAATTACAGTCAAGGTCACTTGAAGATGTGATGTACGATAATACTTGCTATTAGTGGTGCTAACTTCGTTCATAATATTATTAGCTTTTACTCGCGGCTTCGTCCGCGTGGATGTCGGTTATCGCGACCAAACATAGTTAATTCCTTTCTCATGGTCTAATCTACTCCTATACCAAATTTTATCAAAATCGGTTCACTAGTTTAGGCGTGATTGCGTAACATACAGACAGACAGACATAGTTACTTTCGCATTTATAATATAAGTATGGATAGAGTAACAATATAGCATATTCATCAAACTTTTTAATAACGTCCTAAAGGAATTGTTCTATTAAGATCATCAGATAATCGCGAAACTTGTAGAGCATTTTTCACATAGTTATTTGTATTGAAATAGTAGGTATACTATTGTTCGTATAACAGAGGTCAGCAAACGTGATGGCCCCTGGGACACGCGTACACGCCGTATCTTTACGCAACTCAATGGGACCTCAGCCTTCGGCTTTCCGCTTGCGTAACATCGAGTTTTCGATTTCTTCCAGCCTCAGGCGCATTCGCTTTCGTTCTTACGCACTTTTGTCGCCATAAGACAATAGATATTTATATTATTAATTAGCTTTTGCCCGCGGCTCCGCCCGCGTGGATGTCAGTTATCGCGACTAAACATAGCCTATGTCCTTTCTCAAGGTCTAATCTACCCTTATACCAAATTACATCAAAATCGGTTCAGTAGTTTAGGCGTGAAAGCGTAACATACAGACAGACAGAGTTACTTTCGCATTTATAATTTTAGTATGGATTTAAAAAATTGAGAATCAAAAATTATTTTAACTCTTTAATCGCTTTAAAGTTTATGATATTAAGACCTTGTTCCAAAGTTGTTACATAACTAACAGATGTACCACTAAACACAGCATCTTATGATCAATAAATAAAAAATAATATTCAATATCTGATTTCACTGAATACAGTTTGGTTTAATACTTTAGAGCCGGAACTCATGAATGACAATTCCTAGTAAAATAAAGATGGTTCTCAGTGTTTGTCCGTATACTAAGAATATAAGCTTCTTGCCGTATACCTTTAATTATGATGACGCTAAAATTCGTGTGAACTAACAATCTGGAAATACCACTTACCATTTGAATTCTAATATCATACTTGTATGCAGCGTTGAAGAACAAGTTTTATTTTATCCTTAAAGATTTTATACTAGCTCAAAAGGCCGCAAAACTTTATATTGCACTTTTATTGACCGAATCTAGCTTCGGAGTATATAGGATCTGGGCCTCGATTCTACTAAAGCAAAACTATTGTCAAACCACGAGATTGCAAAAAGCGGCATTAAAGTTTAGACTTTATTTCTATTCACTAAGGCCCAAAATTAAATGACTACTACGTTTCATTGCACTCTTTTATTCACTCTGCTAACAGTTATTTAATATTGAACTTTAAACGCATCGCTTTAAAGTCTATAATGTAATGCCGCTTTTTGCAATCTCTATGGTTTGACTATAGTTTTGCTTTAGTAGAATCGAGGCCGATGAGAACATGCAGACAGACTATGCGATAGAGTAGTTTGACTCTATTGCAAAGCCTGCCTTTATTTCTGCCGTTAACATTGTTCATTGACTGTCAGTAGAACGAATTTTCACTGCTTCAATTCAGTCTTAAGTCTTGACTTTGAGGGTAGATTTCTCAGGTCTACTGCTGCACTTTTGAACAATCAAAAATGGCCTAAGTAGCAGTGTACTGCATTATTTATAGATTTTAGGAATAAGCCTGGCCTTCCATTTTCTTCCTTATTGTAATACTAGCTTTTACCTGCGACTCCGCCCGCGTGGATGTCGGTTATCGCGAACATATGTCCTTTCTCAAGGTCTTATCTACCCTTATACCAAATTTCATCATAATCGGTTCAGTGGTTTAGGCGTGAAAGCGTAACATACAGACAGACAGACAGACAGAGTTACTTTCGCATTTATAATATTAGTATGGATCTTACACAATTACATAGAACCCATGCGCCTGCGACTATTATCACTAGCACAAGGAGCAGATGATTAAAATAAAGCTAGAAAGTTCTCTGTACCGAGATATACTTAATCGTAATTGACAATAATATGTTGCTAATAGTGGCGCTAAACGTATATCTATGACATTGTCCTTTCTCTTAGATTGTGAATATTTGTGTGCAAGATAACAAAACGTACAGTAACGTACAGTCCTACCGTGCACATAGTACTAAGGCCGAATGACCAACTGCAGTAAGTGTTACGGTCGTACGAACTGTTAGGTAAGAGACCGCGTGCTCATCATTACGGCATCATAACGGGGTAATAGTGAATTTTCTTCCTTCCTCGCGTATTACACAATATGACTGCATAGGTACTGGTTACATACACAACTTCGGTATATTGGTACAGTCAGCATCAGAAAAATGTTAACGAGTAGAGTACTCAAAAAAATCTTAAAACCAAAATTTATATATTATATTGATAATTAGAGTAGTCAAAAAGTTGTAAGCATCCAGAGTGGTCAAACTATCTTAGCAATCGGTCTTCCAGAAACATGTAAGTAAGCAGAGTGTTTATATTCTTATACACAATCACGCTACTCAATGGTATCAAATCAAACAAAGTTTTAAAATATGTAGACAATGTCATTTAATCGCATTTTGCATCCCTTTTTTACTTATTTAGCCATCCTTTTCACACGAGATGTTCGGATGATGAGTGATAGGTGTATAAGTTAGAAAAGGATAGAAAATGTGTCAAATTAATGACAATTTCTTATGTATTTTTTATAGTTGCCAGTTGCTTAAGCCATAAACTATTCACTTGCATTGGTGAGAAAAGAGTATGAATACGTAAGAAATAAATACTCGTATGATATGTAAATTACTTGAAATTGAGAATTGAGAATACCACCCCAGCTCTTCCTGCGGGTGTCGCAAAAGGCGACTAAGGGATAGGGTTGTTCTCCATCCGATAGTAAACATACAGCCCAAGATAAAGGACCCACTAGACGGCAATCCTCTTTTACGTCATGGGACTGAAGATCATTATTTGCGAAACGGCGGTGCTAATACACCTCTGCCTACCCCTTCGGGGCAATACAGTCGTGAGTATATGTATGTATGTAAAATTCGTTTGTAATTTGATCAGTGGTCGGCAACTTCTGAGAGTTTAACCCATGTGAATCTTCACTAATCGCTTGTGGAGCTGGTTCACTTGGACCAAAAGTCGTGATATTGGAAGTCCCTAGAAAATTAAATGAATTCAGTCATGCACTAGGTAGCAATATTATTATATACATATTACTTTTGTAAAAAACATAAAACAGATAGGTATTTGTACTTATTTAAGGTTTTATTAAACAAAAATATTTGAAGAATATTACAGAAAAGCGAGGTTTGCATTTAATTTTTAATCTCAATGCAAGTACTTAATGCAATGCAATTACAATTCTTATTTTTTTAAATACAGGCATAAGACGGAACTAACACAAGGTTTATTACATCAAACTTACTTCCTCCTAAACTTCATTGCACTGACGTACCGTGTCAAAAGATGTAGATATAATTTTATTTCTTGTAAGACTCCTTATTATTGTCCATCATCGTAGCATTGTCAGCAGCTTAATTGAAATATATTTATCAAAAACGTGAGGATTAATACGTAAGCATACCTAAAGAAACTAGATTCAATTGATTGATGTTTAAGTTACGACTTACAGTTCTGCCCAATAAATAGGTACTGTAACTTTGTCTCTGTGTTATCAGGTGTCATGATTTCCTAATTAATAACGTTAAATTATAAAAGAGGCATAATCATGTTTTAATAAACTAAATTGGGTATTCTACTGACTGGTCAAGTTAGTTACTTTACTAAACGTCAAAACGATACGTTATAAGGTAACTTGTATGAAAAAAGATTTAGTGACGTCATAAAATTTAATAGTCAAATCAGTTACTATTAGAAGTTAGGTGAATGATTAAAAATAAATAAAAACTATTAAATAGGAACCGACGCAATTTATACTGTTCTTTTACCATTCTTATTTTAAAAACCTCGGTTATAACATAACATAATATAAAATCACGCCTGTATTCCCCGAAGGGGTAGGCAGAGGTGCTAGCACCCACATTTCGCCAGTTCATGTTTAGGTTCCAATGTAATAGGTGGCGAGCCTATTGCCATTAACCGGGGACTTATAAACCTGCGATAAATACACACATAACTTCGGTTATATAATTTATTTTAAGCATAGGATTAAACCCAATTCCTCTTTTTTTTGGGAAAGAATTAAGCAGTTATCTCGGGATCTCCTCGCGCTCCCGACACAGGTTAGGTTAGAAGGTCTCGTAGAGTCTACGAGACCTTCTATCTCTGTTACCTTGCCCTTTGTATGATATGATCGCACAAAAAACCGAAGCCCGACAAAACAAGGTTCCGAACTAGATTCTAGTAAAATAGCAACGATACTGAATCATATTATAGCAGTTTACTTGATATACTGGCTAAGATAGCAGGTATTTTAGGCGAACTTTAATGGTTGCTCACCTATTAAATATAAGTCATGTTAATTAGCACCTATCATTTGCAATGTTAGTCATATATATAAAACATCTATTAAAATCATGGCCGTCATTATAATTACAACTTATTTTTTAATAAATCTGTTAAGAAGGAATTGATGGACATACGTAGGTATTATAAAAAATAATAGACTCATCAATATTTAATTGAAACGCTTAGACAAATCAGTTACATGTAATTATTCTACCTATTACTGATAATGCTTCAATAGGATCGCCAGCTGATAAAACCTTTGACTCGCTGTTCCCTTGGAAGGTTATACATGGGATTAAATTGAAAAATCATTACGCGACGACGCGTATTGAGCTAATACTAAACTATTTTAATAAATTAATAAAAAAATATATTTTATAATAATAACGTTTAAGCCTCTCATATTGATGGTATCTTGAACTATTGTAGAGACCTAATCAATAATTAGTTAAAACCAGTTAAGTTACAGTAAAGTATAGTACAGTGCCATTTTGTTCGTAAAATGAAGGCTGACTAGATAATTAACCTCTCATAGGTGATATCTAAAAACATTATTATGCAATAACTGAATAGCAAAGCTTTGCACGGTGAAGATTCATTGTTAAATGTGCCGTGCACATCACTTCTAACCTCTGAGAACAACACCTGCAGACAACATCCGGTTTATAATAGTACCTACCTATAATTTTAAAGACCTTTTCGAAAATTACGTTCTACGCTTTGAAACGGATCTTCCTAGATTCGTCACCTTCATTACAATCTTAGGAATATAATAACGTCATTTATGAAGTTGTAGATAAAAAACTGCATGGAAGCTTAGTTAGTAAGCCACTTGATTGCGTTATTAGTGACGTCAATAATTTAGTCGGCATTCATTAATAGTTGGTATTTTTCTAAGCATTATGACCTGATCTTACTAATGCTTCGACATTTTTTGTGTGACAATGGTCAGTACTAAAAATATTGATCGCCATTGCTCAAAAATAGTACACATGTCAGAAACCAGAAACCAATATGTAATCTGGACAGTACGTATATGGATATAACACCGTGTCCTTATAAAGAAATAGTTTCATAGACAAGGAATTATAGCAACAATGTTGTATTTGAAAAAGTAAACTACTTATAGCATCCATATCCATACTTAATATTATAAATGCGAAAGTAACTCTGTCTGTCTGTCTATCTGTCTGTCTGTCTGTATGTTACGCTTTCACGCCTAAACTACTGATCCTATTTTGATGAAATTTTTACAGGGATAGATTAGACCATGAGAAAGGACATAGGCTATGTTTAGTCACGATAACCAACACCCACGCGGGTGGAGCCGCGGGCAAAAGCTAGTTGGAATATAAACATTTCCCATTCCTTTTAAAAAGGTTATAAGCATTGAAAGTAGTACAACGCGTGCCCGCTATCAGCCAGTACATAACACAGTAGAGAATAATGTAAATATTACATGCTATTACCGCACTAGTATGTAATATACGACTTCTTACTAGTTGGAAACAGGATGTAAACATTAATATAATTATGTAATGGTATGTTCAATGTTCAGTCAATAAGCTTTTAATTATACACATTCTAGGTTATGTTATGCGCTATGATGAATGTTCTTTGAACAAAGACACGAAACATAATAATATATGTATTTATCATCTCATGCAGTCACGCATATGTCTACAAGAATTTTAAATGTATCAGTAATTCCTTTCCATTTAACATTCTGTTTTTGTTATCACAAGTATCCTACTATAATCAGCTCGGCGAACCTTGATCCCTATGACAGTTCATACTAGTGACGGGTCGTGTCGATATATCGCAACTTTTTATAGGCAAAGGCGTGACTTGCATTCAGCCACATCGATAAACATGTTTTTAAAATATAATCTACATTACTATAATTATAATGCTTGTTATATTTACAAGTATCCGTGTATTTGTATATGGGGTTGCCAATATTCCGATGCAGAGGTAACATGGTCGGACTGTATAATTTTAATGTGAATTAAAATTTTAGTTATAGCAACACTATCTGATCTGTCACTACGCTAGTACTGTCAGTTCGCTACGCCAGTACGCTGTACGAGTGCTAACGCCTTGTATGCGCCACGTGTTTTGTTGTGTCAACGGAATCCTTTGTTTATTACTATTGTTGTTTTCTGTTTTTGTTATTGTTGCTGTTTTGTTTTTGTTGGTGTTTCAAAATGCCGAAAAGACTGAGAAAAACTGTACTCAACAGTGAAACGCGGGAGTTTGTTGTACGCTTGCGTGACTATTTTGCTCGCGAACTACAAAATGGCGGACCTTTGTTGCCACTTGACAACGTACGCGACCGTATTGCTGATGCTTTGGGAATTGGCAAAGCTACCGTTTCCCGAATTACAAAGAAGTTCGGCGAATCGTCGATGGAGGAGAACAAATTATCAACTCCAAAGAAGAAAAAACATAATAGGGCACGACCCGTAACTAACCCCGATGTTATCGACATGGCAGCGATACGAAACCATATTTACGGCTATTATTTTCGAGGTGAACTGCCGACTTGCACAAAATTATTAGCGTCGCTGAAATCGGCTGATTTATTTAAAGGTGGATTCACTTCTCTCAGACAGGTTATAAAAAAATGTGGATTTCGTTATGGGAAGTGTGACAAAAGAAAAGTGATAATGGAGCGGAAGGACATTGGATTGATGAGGTGTGATTTTCTACGACAAATAAAAAACATCGAGAACTGGGACAAGGTGGTTTATCTGGACGAAACGTGGCTCAACGCCAATCACTCAGTCTCCAAAACATGGACAGACGACACAGAGAAATCCTGTACCAAAGCACCAGAAGGCAAGGGCCAGCGTTTGATTATCTGCCACGCTGGCACAGCCAAAGGTTTTGTACCTAACTACTTGTGGGCCTTCAAATCCGTGAAAACAAGTGATTATCACGAAGAGATGAATTTTGAGAATTTCAAGAAATGGTTCACAAAACTATTAGACAATTTAAACGAGCCCCACTACATTTTAATGGACAACGCCCCATACCACTCTGTGCAAATTAATAAAGCGCCTACCGCGAACAACAATAAAGGCGAAATAATAGAGTGGCTGCAAAACAATGGTGTGGCAGCTAATACTCAAATGCTGAAAAAGGAATTAGTTAGATTGTTGAACCTTCATAAACAGCAAACAAAGAAGAAATATTTCTTGGATGAGATGGCAAAATCAAAAGGGCACACCGTGATTCGGCTACCGCCCTACCACTGCCAATATAATGCAATCGAAATGATATGGGCGCAGATCAAAGGTGGGTTGATTTGTATTTATTTTAACATGTTTTTATTTAGGTCACTGGTGACTGTCTAGTCGGCTAGTACTATTTAAAGCTATTTTATTTCACTAGCAAATTGCATTTTTATTTTTATCCATGTGCTTATATCAATTACACACTTTTAACGTACAAAATTATGTACTTATAATGTACTTACCCCGATCTCGCTCTTTGACTTTGCATCATTTTCAATCTAAACCATTATTGTTTCAGGTTGTGCAGCCAGGCTTAACACCACTCCACCATTCACAGCTAATAAAATGCTTACGTTGCTACAAGAGGCATGTAGTCAAGTGACTCCGGACAATTGGAGGAAAGTGGTTGAAAAGACGAAAAAACTATGCTTAGATGATTGGAATCGAGACGTGCGATACGACAATATAGTAGACCAGCCGTTTTTAATAAACATAGGAGAAAGCAGCTGCAGTTCGGATTCCGAGTCTGAGACGCAATCGGTGACACCATTGTCAGATTCAGATTAATGTATATTAAAAAATCATAAATAAACCGCTTTTGTTTTATTTGAGTAGGTATATACAATAAATTTGTTAAATCTCCTTTATTTTATTATCGCAAACAACTTAAATGATTATAAATCTGACACTAAGAGCGTAGGTGCTCTATTGATGTATTTTGTACACTCGTTTCCATTTTCGATATTTGTTTATCGATACTTTTCCGCACTAGTCGATATCTTCCAAACGGAGTAACTTTTGCAGGACGTCAACGTAAAGTCTGATTGAGATAATTTCTTGTAAGTGTTAATAATTATTATAATTCCAACGGGATATTATTGTAATTGCATATATCTGCCTAAAATTAATAAATATCATTTTTAGACACCGCCAATTCGATTATAATATAACGGTGACGCTACTACAAGGTTGTGTCGTGGGAATAACTGTCAGTGTCATAGGGATCAAGGTTCGCCGAGCTGATTATAGGTTATATTAAAATTGAAAAAGTTTGTAAGTATGAATGGTTTAACGTCTAAAGCTAAAAGTTTGAAGCGATTTTAATAAAATTTGGTATGGAGTTAATAATAATAATATAATAATAATAATGTTTAATAATAATAATGTTTATTGTTCCATAAACCAGTTTACATTATTCGAATGTTGAGGAGTTAGCTGACACCCTGGATTAACACATGGACAGTCTCTGTGGCGTGGCGGTAGTGAACGCGACTGCTACGCTGTAGGCGCGGGTTTGATTCCCGCCCAGTGCAAGTATTGGTATGCATGAATATGGCAATTTGCATTAGTCTGGGTGGTTCTATGTATAATATGTATTTATGTACAAAAAAAGTTTCTAAGTATGTTTATTCACATTCTAGATCCCATAACACAAGCTAGTTAAGCTTACCGTGGGTCTAGATAGCGTTGTGTAGAATGTTGTGGAATATTTTATTTTATATTTTAAAGTAACCGACATCCGCGCGGGCGGATTACGGGCAGATTATACCGTAGTACCGTAATAATTCATATTATCGGCAAAATGTGTCACTAATTTATCACTAGCACATTCATAGAATATTACTTTTCATTGGCTGATATATCTCAATTACTACCTACGTGTCATTCTGGTTACTAATATTCTTTTCCTCTAGAAAAAATATACCCACGCCCAACTATTTATATAATACTGTAGCTGATCCGGCGAACTTCGTACCGACAATTATTTTCCACATCCGTGGCGTCAGATCCCGTTCCCACTGCACCCTCTACTATATTAAGCATATATTATACACATAAACCTTCCTCTTGAATTACTATATCTATTAAAAGAAACCGCATCAAAATCCATACCATAGTTTTAAAGATATAAGCATACATAGGGATGGACAGACGCGGAAAGCGACATTGCTTTGTACTATGTAGTGATTACATAACATACATAAACTCACGCCTGTATTCCCCGAAGGGGTAGGCAGAGGTGCTAGCACCCACATTTCGCCAGTTTATGTTTAGGTCCCAATGTAATAGGTGGCGAGCCTATTGCCATTAACCGGGCACTTATAAACCTGCGATAAATACACACATAACTTCGAAAAGCATCGAAAAGTCATTGGTGTGTGCCATGGTAAACCTGGGATCGAACCCGAGACCTCGTCTCAGCAGTCCATTACCCATACCACTAGGCTACCGCAGATTATATGTAGTGATTAGCATACAATAAATACCGATTCACTATGATATTATTTATTTATTTGTTTATTAAATGGAAAACTTACAGCTACAAAAATATGAATAGCGTTGGATTAGGCAATAGAAAGCCAGTAACAAGTTTTCGCTTATAGTCGCTGCGTAGGTAAAACATTGTGAACAAAACACGCATTGCATCATAGAACATCAATTTCTGGGTTTGAAAAAGCTAAACTCAAGCACCTTCTTGCTGCGGGCACACTAGTCGAGAAAGGGTCACTAACTAAGCTTGCTACAATGTCATAAGAATACATTCCATATAATGTATCTAATGTATCTACGTGTAGTACTTTCAACCAGCTCATTGACCGATACGAGTATGAACGTTTGCGTACTACAAATAAGGTAGCAGAGCTATATAAAGCTATATCTACAAAGGTCACATCTACGAGATAGGCGTTAGGAAGTAATCAGAGGGCAATCAACCTCTCGCTACTATTGCTATTGTAGTAGTATACTAATTACAGTCGCGGTTACATACGACAATTAAGAAAAACGTCAACAAAAGAACTAGTCTTGGGCCTTCCGTCGTTTCGATTTGTAGTAATTTTACTACAAATGTATTAGGTACGTAGGTAGTATGTAGGTATGTAACTACTAGCCAAGTAGTGATTCTCAGAGTCAACATACCTACCTACTACCTAAAACTTTACCCCTAAAGGTCTATCTGAACTTCACATTTACTGGTATTTATTATTTCTGTATATTACATAAATTAGAAACGCCTTTACCACGCAACACTCAAAAGTAATTATGAAGTATTTACAAATCGATATGATGGGAATCTTGTAAATTATTCGTACACATTCATAAACGATTAATTGCCGTATCCCTCGAAAACATTCAATTGTTAACCAGTAGTGTGATCAAGGTGTTAAATCTTTTGTAAGTAAAAAAATTAAAACTGGTTATTTTGTGTACACATCACTATTAATTGGTATTGATACTTTGATTATATACACGGTATGCAAATTATGAAACGTAAAGGTAAATAGTGTGTCTATTTTTATTACATAGTACCTAACTATTATATTGCAGTCTAGAATATAAAACACCGTATGTGCAGAATAAAATACTAAATTAAGAAAAGTTCAATTGCCAAAATCCTAATTCGATTTAATAATAGGTAGGTAGAATCTTATTTATTTCTTTAGACCATCCTCAACAAGACTCATCATTACAATAGCAACCAATTACTTAATCACAATTACTTGTTTTATGTACGGTTAACTTAACCATTGCCTTAACAAAAAATAGATCATGTTCAAGATATAAACTTGTATTTAAATGTTTTTATTATTGTTTTTTGAAATCAATTCATTCGTCGACTGTAAGTTTAAAGGCGAACACCTCTCAACTCCAAGGTTACCTATGTACAAATACCTGTCCTATACAAAAGAACTACGTAGACAGTCTAACCGCTATAAATATTTCTAAATATCAGTAACGAATCTATGAACTTGAAAGTACTGAATATACTAGTTTTATAGTATAGATAATATATTTATATATTCGGAGACATTAATTAGATTAGATATTCAGAGTATAATAACATGTAGAACGAATTCATTCTGAGCATCTAACCTAGTAGGTTTAAAAACTATCAAAACAATCAAATTTTATTTCTTCATACTCAGTTTTTTTATTATTCCGAACCTGTCTCGAAAACCTGACCCGGTTGCGGGTTAGGTAAGCAACTTGAAAAGCAATGTGATATTTGTTCCGAACCCCCGTACCCTTCCTAACTTAACCCGACATCTCGTTCCTATCATAACCCGAATTGCGTAGATTTCTGTTACTTTTAATACCCGAAGTGCGGTAATACTACTTTAGGTTAGGTTAGAATTGTAACTTAACCTAACCTAAGTTTAACCCCATGTGGCCGGCTGCTGATGTGCCACCGCACTTCGGTTATTATCCGTAACAGAAATTTGTGCAATTTGGGTTATGTAAGGAACGAGACGCGGATCAGGTTAGGAAGAGGGGTACGTTCGGAACAAATTTTTCAAGTTTCTAACCTAACCCGCGATCGGGTCAGGATTACGGGTTAGGTTCGGAATAAACGACTTTTTTCAATCCCTTTCGATTTGAACTGTTCATACAATTGTTTTCTTTCATTCAATTCAAGCTAATTAAAAAAATGCAGTAGTTAAAAAACTTACAAAATAATTTAATAGATTTGGAAATTGAATTGGAAGTTCAAGATAGATAATATCCTATCATTTCACGAAGGTAGTTACTAATTAAATATTCATCAGAATATTTCTGGTTCATTGAAATCTATTTATACTTCAGTTAAATTATTTTAAATAATGTAAAATATCAAATTGAACTGGTTCTTAAATTTGGACAGAACTTATTGCTATTTAACACATATTTGAAGGACATAGGTGGAAATGTTAGAATTTGAAATTACTTTTTAACATCAGTCGCATTATTTAGAAACCCAAATAAATTCAAGTTTTTAATTGAATTAGGTACTTAGTTAAAACTTAAGTATCTAGTGCATAATGAAATTAATTCAGAATACACGCAGAAGTAATAAAAAATGGGTAGAGATAGGCAAAGGAAATTAAAATGCACAACCATACAACATTGAAAAAGGAATTTAAAATAAATGACTTTCATATTCGTATTCTTAATTTTAACAACTTCTCAAGACACTTTAGACAGTAAGGTTAAGAATGGTTCGTCAAATTGCTGTCACACTGCCTAAAGTTAAAAATTGATTTCAATCAATCAAAACGAAGGGACTAGATTCCTAAATTTTACCCACCAACAAACAGACCAAGTTAAATGAAACTTTTTGAAAACAAATTTTTAAAAACAAAATCCCAGCAGCCAGCACTTTACAAAAAATGATGGTCATACCTATGTGTATAACGCTATAAATACTTTCTTCTTCTTCTTGATGGAAATTTAACCAAAAGTTCATTCAAATTGCCAGTTAATAAATAATTACAGAATGTATAATATTCTTTACAAGGTAACTACAGACCCTCAAATATAGTATTAAAAAAAACGTGTTAACCTTTCAAAGTCACGTGTTTATTAGAGAAAAAACATCACTCGCTTTATGGATAAATTAATATTATGTTACCATATCGTAGGTATTATGATCTCCAAAAAAGGAACATTCGTTGAATGTATTATAAGGAGCTAAGTATATAAAATAAACAACGAAATATTCTCAGCACTGCTCGTATCTATATATACCCAAGGTAAATATAGCTTATATTATGGGTTCTAAATTATGTTTAATATACTTAAATATACATGTATTTGTTTAAAGACATACAAAGATATTATACATAGGTGTATTTCTATGTCTAATATATCTATATAATCTAATATATCTATACCTATTTATGCTATAGGTGTTCCCAGACCAATGCATAAATTCATGCTTACAACAGGAATCAAATCTGCGACCCCTGACATAGCAGTTCAACACCCTACTTTACTATAAATAATAATAAATAAATATTCCACAACATTCTACACAACGCTATCTAGACCCATGGTAAGCTTTTATAGCTTGTGTTATAGAATCTAGAATGCGGATAAACATACTTATATTACTTTTTTTGTAAATAAATACATATTATACATAGAAACACCAAGACAAAAGCCATATTCATGCATACAAATATTTGCACTGAGCGGTAATCGAACCCGCGCCTCCTGCGTGGCCGTCGCTTGCACTACCGCCACGCCGCAGAGGCTGTCGCTATATTATAACATTTAAAAAACTGATAATCGATGACTATTTATGTATTCCGTAGATAAACTATGACATAAAATGTTGTGCAAAAACCTCATCCCGCAACTCGTATCGACTAAGTGCAGACGAGAGTAAATATTAACCGATTTTCACTTTTCAATGTCTCACACGTTCGCAGACAAACATCACATTGTAGGGGATTAGGTAATCGTTTTTCCCCGAGTTCGGTTGGATTTTCGCAAGTGCCTTGCGGAGTTACCACACCAACGACACTGAAGATAACAAATTGGCATGGTTCGTATAATACTTAACAGCTGTACCAGGAGTCTTAAATTCAATTTGGTTGGGTTATAGTATCACGTGACGTTGGTCACAGCGGCTCGATCGACCGTGCAGATCGATGATTGAGCTTGATTTCCGCTTCACAATTAAGCAAATATTCACTTTCGGTTTTTGCTGATTCACTAATTGAGTAAGCCGACTCATATTTCTAGATTTGACTTAATAATGTTTTACCATGATATTTTAATGTAGGTACAAAAGAATTATATTACTCCACCCCAATAACCCCAAGCTTACCCAACCAAACAAACATTGCAGACAAGATAAATTTGAAAAAGTAAAACCGCAACAAGACCATAAGTTTTTTCTGTTCTGTGACCATAAATATATCTATCTATGGAAAAAGGTCATGTATGTAGCGCTTCTGGAGCATTAAATAGCTAACGAGTAAATACGTAGCACGTTGATTCGAATTTTGAAATTCGTATTTTGCCGCCAAATCTCTTTAGCCTTTTGAAAATGTAAAGTTATTTTTATGGTTTTTTATAATCTGTTTATATAATGTTTCGATGTTGGGTTTGGTTTATTTACACGAAATTTGGGGTTTGTGTCAGTGCCAATGTGTATAAAAGTCTTAAATAATAGAATAAGAATACTTAAAACATTAAAGTTAAAAAGTACCTAACTCTTAAAACATGTGCCTACCTAAAGTGATATTCAAATTCAAGTGGTTTCTTACAGTGTTAAGTCTAAGGTAGGTTAATGAATGCTATAATGATGGGCAAACTTCAGCTTGACAATGTAGTCAGGCTGCGTAAAGAGCGTTTTTAGGTCTCCGGTGGTAAACTCGGGGCGCAATTGTGTAGGCGGCTGAATTTATATCAACCAATCACGGTAACCATTTTCAATCAGGTGGCCGTATGCATGTCTGTCACCTATAAACGGTGCAAATAAAAAATAAAACAGAGAACAACATCATAGGAACTAATCACGAAATCCAAGTTAAGTATTTGTTTGGCACATGAACAAACCTTTTGTTGACATTTGCTCATGAAGTTTGCCGGTAACCGTTCTAGATACGTATGCCTAGTTTCGTTATAAAAAAAAAGTGGTACATGCCTAATTTCTCTACACAAATACAAACCTAGAGAGCCTATGTATTGAATGATACATACGGTTGCCTAAGACCCGCATGCACGTTTGACGTATTACAGTTACGCCATCTCATACGCATAATACGGAAACATCGGCGTGCTGTGTACTTCGTCGTATAAACCTTTGTTCTTCTTAGGCGTTCGTTACTCGCTCATGCAAGTATCTCTCAAGCCATCAATCATGAATTACCGTGACTGATCGTTAGTACAAAAATACTTCATTCAATCATCAGTCACCGCATTAGACGATATGTTATTAGTGAATCACGGTCAATCATAGTCAAAACCTGCCGTGTAATGGACGCCTTAGAGCAACAGCTGCTGGTAAGGGTTTCTGCCAAGGTTATGGGTGCAGGTTAAAGAAGCTAAGTTGCTTCACAATTAATTAATGTAACGTACTAGTTTTATAAAGAGGAAGAACTAAGGGCCGTTTTTTGTTCCTTATTCTAGTTCGTAGTCTAGTAGGTATTCATAGAAGTCATTATCGTTTGTAAAATAAATATAACCCTGCATGCAGCACCATGACCAACGCGAAATAATTGACTAAGAACCATCTCTGCAGCAGGTTACTTATATACCATGTTTTTTGAGCTCTTAAAGCAAACGACAACAAACCATTTTTATCTGTGATATAGGTATAGATAATTGTAATAAAAATGATAATTAATAATGTGCGTAATCCTACCGATCTATCGAAGAATTGAATCGACATTCCGGATATTGTCCGTCTTAGTAAGGTTAACGTGTTCGCATCATGAGGTCATTAGTGCGTTCGTTCCTATGCCTAGTACCTGGGGTTTTGCCATTCCAAGTAGGAATTAATAGTAGTTGCAACTTTGACATTTTCTGCTTAAAAGATATAAGATATTTGTTAAATTTTTGTCAGGAATTTTAAAAGTTGCTAAATTAGAATGAAGAAAATATAGTAGTGGACGGTTACAAAGGTAGAAGAAAACCTAAGAGAAGATGAATAGAATGACTGTGTGAAACATCTTTCACACATCTCGTTCGTTCATCTCGTCCATATCATCATATGGACGAGAAGAGAGTGATAGATGAGATGCCTGCAAGGAGAGGTGAATGGAGAAACATGATACAATATACGTCGTCGTCGACTGGTAAGATGATAAAAAAATATGTAGGTACCTGAAATATCTTAGAATTAACATTTTTTAACTGTTTATATACAAACAAATCTTAAATTTATGAATCTTAATTTTATGTAGGTAATTCATTAAAAGACATCACATTGATTTTTTTCTACACTATTTTTTTATTATTCGTTACACAGATCTGATGAGAAATCTGCGAAGTGAATGATAAACATGTAAATAAAAATGTTGTTTTACAATCTTTATACATTATTATAACATCGTCATTAAAAACTTCCATTAAATATATTCAGCTTCAGTGACTTCGGTTTAGTCACTGAATGCTGTTTCAAGTTTACAGAGTGGCTTCATCTTACGAGCTCAATGATTCGCTATACAGAACAACCATAATTGTATCGTGAAAGATTACTTAAATAGAACAGCAAAGGAGTACTATGGCTATAGACATAGGTGTCAAATTCATAAACTTATTGTCCCGATCTGAATTCAAAATTTGTAATTCATTCCCGCCTTACCTACCGCTTTCTCTGTTCCGTGGGCGGGAATGACTGTGACACAGTTTTTTTTTAAATCGCTTGTTTATACATAGAGGTCATTGTTTGAACTTCACTCTGTAGGTATATTACACAGTAAAATAATAATAATAAATAATATTAATGTGTAGGTACATACTTACAATAAAAGGCGTATCGTAGTACGTCGTCGGTGATAGTGCAGTACCTTGTAACTACTTGTTGCTACAAAACCAAATGTTTAATGTAATTTAATTAAATTTGACCTTAAACGATAAACAGCGCTGAAATATCGGTTACCAAATAAAAATGATGAACACGGTAAATATCCCGGTGAGTGTTACACTATTCATGTTAATGACCATGTCAATCTCAAATCTTACGAATAGATATTTTGTTTATTAATACAAAAGGTATGCATGGTAGTATTTGACTAGGTACTCCGTCTGAGATTGTGGGTTCTATTTCTTCCAGCTTTTCCTGATATACCTAGGTATTTTTGTTAACCGTGCCAACTACACCACCTAGTAATATCAGAATTAAACTGTAATTAGGTATACCTACTTCCTTGCCCTCCTTGTAGAATTATAATAATTATTTATTGCTTTCTATTTGTCTCCAAAAGAACAACCCATTTCTAATGAAAAAGCGTTTGACTTGAGATACCGAATAACCGAAAAAACACCCAAATTTTAACAGAGAGGATGGATGGACCGTACCACCAGCTTGGGGCCCAGTCATCCACCCCAGTAAGCAGCAAAATCCAGCAAGACTTAACAACACAGTGAGCTCATTCTGCGTAAATACGAACACCAATAATTCACCATGATTCGGGTATTTTGAGATAACTTATACTTCAAACTATGTGACAACTACCATCGTGAGTCACACCGCGAAAATGGCTGCTGCAAAGTAGCCGAAACGTCGGGTTAAAAAGTAATAATAACAAATATATCGCGATAGAATCCGTAAAAGTGGTTTCAATATTTTATAATACTTAGAGACACATTACTTAATGCAAAATGCGTTTGACCGAAAACTCTAGATTTTTTTAAATATTCATCTAGGTATCAGTATTTGAATCTCACGTTATATAATTTTCGTAAATAAGTATTAGGTAAGTATTTCAAGTTTAACGTACTTGGCACTTTTAGCAGTTGAGATTAGTCTCGATTAGGCATACCTACAGTTTTTAGCTACGTACCTAAAAACAATACTTAGGTATTAAAGGTCTTCGTTTTTGGGAGGAGGTTTATGAAAATAAAACAAAAAAAATGCAAGAAATTATATCCTACTTACCTACTACAATTAATATTTTTGGGTGTTTGGGTGTTACTGTGTTAGTTATTCATCCATGCTCTAACGACTGTAAGGATCTGGCTGAAATTTGATAGATACAAAGATAGACTTTATTTATTTTATTTATTTATTATATACTTTACTAGCTGTCCCGGCGAACTTCGTACCGCCAATTTTTTCCCGCCCCGCGATCCGCGTCAGATCCCGTTCCCGCTGCACCATTTAGGGGTATGAAAAATAGATGTTGGCCGATTCTCATAGATACCGGATAAGCACAAAAAATTTCATCAAAATCGGTCAAGCCGTTTTGGAGGAGTATGGCAACGAAAACTGTGACACGAGAATTTTATATATTAGTATACTTTATTGTACGCCAATTACAATATTCATAGTATGGAAATAAGGAACACAAGAGCAGTACCTACAGAGGGCAGCCTTATCGCTTTACGCAATTTCCTGCCAGGCTAGTCTGAAATAACATTTAGGCTTCTTTTTATCCCTAAAATTGGGATTGTAATGATATTAGTTTGACTTAACCCATAATAATAAACTGTTAATTAAAATTCGTAATTCAAACGACATAGTTTATATATTACTAGCTTTTGCCCGCGGCTCCGCCCGCGTGGATGTCGGTTATCGCGACCAAACATAGCCTATGTCCCTTCTCATGGTCTAATCTACTCCTATACCAAATTTCATCAAAATCGGTGCAGTGGTTGAGGCGTGAAAGCGTAACATACAGACAGACAGACAGAAAGACAGACAGACAGACAGACAGACAGACAGAGTTACTTTCGCATTTATAATATTAGTATGGATATTCAAACACAGAGCAACATACTGTTAATCCTAATGTAGGTAACCTAAGTGTAGTCGTACTAATCTGATCTACTTTTAAATTGTCTATTTTATTTCTATTCATTCACGTCATTGTAGTAATAAAATGCTTAACGATTTGCCGAAATGACTCAACTTCGCTTTGCACATACGTGGTTATTCTGTTTTTTATGTGCAATCGCTTGACTATTTGCGTAACCTTCCCAAACGAACAATGGGTTTAAGAATAAATCTCGTGTATCCTACACTTACATAGAAATAAACCACCTAGATTAACCAAGCATGGTGTACTTTCAACATTCAAGTAAGTACATATTAAATGATAATATTATCTCACTGGGGCGGGACATCGAATGGGATCCCCGTGAAATTTGCCCCAGGCACCAAAGTTTTATGTTACTGATGACAATGATTTATTGCCTATAACTTAAACGTTAGTCTGGAATAAAATTACAGTTATCAATTTTATCAATCCTTATATTCGTAGTAATGTTCTCTGAAGTTAAGTTTTAGTGGTTAAGGAGTCGGCCTTACGATCGAGAGGTCCCCGGTTCGAATCCTGGCAATTACCCTACCGACGTGAACCCACTCCTAGTACAAGTAATTTAGCGTAGTTGGAGGGGATAGCGGGAAAATTAGTAATTTCGATTGCTAATATTCTTTAAAAAAAAGTTTTCTTTATCTGAGAAATGTTGAGCATCGACTGCTCTGTCGCGAGTTCGATTCCCAAGTTCTAGTATTTGTATGCAAGAAAATATCTTTGAGCTTTAGCCTGGATGTTTCTATGGTTGGATATATATTTAGAATACGTAGGTACATATTTTCAGAAGTGCCTATCTAAGTATATTCATCGTGCATTATACCAGCATACCTTTGGATCTAGATAGTGGTGTGTAGCGTGTCGTAGAATATAATTAGAATGTGTATAAATATACTTAATTAAATTCGCTTCAAGCCTAATAACAAGAACTGTATAATTATTATTAATGACATGTAAATTATTTAAAGTTTGTAACTTCCTGTCTAAACTACTATGGGTGGTGAAAAATATGATTAATCAGTACATTTCATAATATTCAGTGTAGGTAGGTACGTTTCGTGATGGTATAATCAATTTGTATTTATTAAAAAAAATAAGTTGGTTAGTGTTCAATATACAATGTGTTCGAATACATAGGGAAAACGAATCTTCTCGGGCGGGACTCGAACCCGCAGTCTTTCCCTGTCGTGTTCGTCCCGTTCGAGTCCCGCCCGAGAAGATTCTTTTTCCCTATGTATTCGATTTGTATAGTTAGCATACTTAATGCTGTAAAATTCATTCAAATACAATGTCTTTTTATGCCTTTGATAAACTAGTAAGTACTTGAGTACAAAATTTTTATATGAGTATATAAAAGAATAAATATCTGAGTCTGAAATAACTATGTGCATATTTATATTAGAGTTATATTTTGCAATGCGTAGAAATACTTAATACTAATTAATACATATACCAACAAGAACGATGAATTCACAACTATACATTTGTGTATGTAGAAGGCCCTATACATAACTCGTTTAACAGATATACCTACCTATTAAAGGTATTTCAAAGTAGGTACCCTAATAAAGATTTACCAGTCACGTGCCGAATACAATATCTAGTTTTGTATCAATATGTAAATCAGTTTGTCGACACTAATACTGCTCTGCATATTAAACGCTGATTGGAAACCCAATAAGTCGTCCAACAAGTCGCATCCAGTGGCACTTTTTCGTTCAAGTTTCGCCACATCTGACCTTGTCCTATATTGAACAGCCAACTGTAACTATTTTAAATACTTAAACTTTTTGGTCACGTCTACACTTTCGTTTTATTTCTACGTAATGTCCGAACGATAAACTAGAAAGATAAAGCTTTATAGTCTGTGCAGACAAGAGACTTTCAATTTTTGAAATCTTTGATATTTTTGAAAATTTCCGTTGAGGACAAAATGAGCTGTTGGGTATTTCGCGGAATTTGGCTATTTATTTTTGAAGGACGAAAATTAATATGTCGATAAGTATTTCGTCTGCATTGGTCATTCATAATATTGAAATAATCTGAGTGCATATCCAGCTATGATGACCTTCATGTACCTACCTACTATAGATAGGTACCTACCAACGTAACGTATTACCAAATTCTCAAAAGAATAGCAGTACTAATAGTTTGGGTGGTAAATGATGCTTAATTTGCTGTTACGGCTATTACCTAATTATCTATGTAGGCAACAATGTTAGTAATTACGATAATAAAATTTTACACACACGAGAAAGTCTATGTTCTTTTCATAGCTATGTCGAAATAAAACACAATTAAATAACTTTAATACAGGAGTCTACGATCACTTTAATCATAGATGTTTTTATAAGGCAAAATAAAAACATTAGTGCAATTTTTTGCAAAAATGATACCCTAAAACCGAAACCCAGACTGATGCAAAATCTCAAAACATTAATCATGACAATACCTACTTAAACAAAGCACATTCGAAATCCGGGAGCGCGAAAGCGGGCCATTGACATTTAAGTAATATCTCACACTGAGCAGCTGACTGACCGGTTGTTGTTCCTTTCAAGGCGAGAAGCACAAAAAATAACTACGAGAATAATACATGCACGAGTTACGTAAATATATCAACTGTTACTTTCAATATACTTACTTTAAAATCTAAAAAAATATTGAAGTAAATAATTCCTTATTTATTTTATACTGAAGGTAAACTTTTGTGTGTACAATTTCATTTGATATTCACATAAATATCCAATTCAAATTTAACAACATATCCAGCCATATAAAATCTTTAGTAAATCCCAAAATAAATTGAGCTTTACACACGTCTTGTCAAGAAGTCATTTAATTTTACCAAAAACAGAAAACCGAGACCTGTGATTCTATGTCAAGCCAAAACCTTTAATTTTTTACCTTAACTGTGCCGTTAATAAGTATAACATTGAATTGAATGAATTTTACAACATTGAAGTTAATTTTCAAGCAAATAATAAAATACCTCGTTTTAAAGTCAACTCAGGGTTCATAACTTAGGTTGTACCTACCTCAAACGATAATGTAACCCGTAATTGCCCTGGCTCAATCATTATTTACATTACTCTCTCTCTCTCATTAACCATTTCTAACACTGTCTTCATAACACTAAAGATATTCCATGTATCTGAACTTGAAGTCTAAAATCATAAATCCTGAACACATTACACTGCACTCCTTTTTCGGGCAGTCGTATAAAAACGTCACTTTAAGTTGAAAACCAATAACACTAAGTACACTAAAGTGGCTTATGCAAAACTCTGAAAAGCAACAGGCAATCAACTGTACAACATAGTGCAGTCAAAAAACCCCAGTGAACAGTGAAACCATTTGTTGAAGTACCACGTAAACAATTGTTGTGCAAATTAGATAGTTTCTCACGTGAAACTGTTGTACTTTCTTTCCCGTCTAATAATCTTTGCTAGTACTACCTTTTTAACCATATGACCATGATTCAAACTTATTACTAAGATAAGAATCTTCATGAGTTCGTGAGCACAAGTCACTGGTGTAATTACCAAAACAATGCATTCGTAGATTAAAATGATTACTTACATTTGTTTGTTATTAAAGTTTATTATAACGATTTAATAAATTCAGCAAGTATTAAGTGTATAAGTATGCGAAATGTCATAGTCAATTTACGATGCAGTCATTAAATTAAATTACATATAAAATAATCGTTATAAACTGACATTAATATAACATTACATAGATAGATTATTGATATATAAAATGTATAAGAAAAATTATAAAATATGAAAAAAGTCACTAACTTTTATTCTTTAGCGAAATTAAAATTATGGCAGTCACTGGGTTTATTCTAAATAATTGAAACATAGATAATAAACATTTTGCCACAAAGGTCATTCACGCACTGACATGGAGAATAATGAATTAACGACATAAATAATGTATATATAACAATCCGAATTTACTGTGTTGTTCATAAATATATCTAGGTGTGTTACACTATCATTTACTAACTCTAATGACTCTTAAACAAAAGATAAAGACAATAATATTGCTCAAACTGGTTAAGAATTAGGTGATTCACCTTACTGATATTTTTCTAAAAAATTTTTACCTACTGTTGACCATTAACAAAAAATATTTACGACTAATAACTGTCAATGTATGAATTGATAATCTATTTACTTAATAAGAAAGTTTAAATACAGTCGTATATTACGAATATTACGATCAACAACAGTGAAAATCATACGTAAGAGATCATTAAAAAAAATGAAAGCACAATACTTGTGGTCATTCTCTGCGGTCGTATTCACGAGAACATCGCTTCCTATGTAGTCGATATAGCAATATGAATACATAATCATAATTGAATAGTATCTTACCGTCTTACTGACTGACTTACCTTCCGCATTTTTATATAGATCTGGCGGAGGTCAGAGTAAATGAATGTAATATAGGCTCGTCTCAAGTTTTGAACATACCGCGGCAAGGGAACTGGACATGCTCACGGTGGCAGTTACAGGAAACGAAATCTCAGTGATAATGTACTAACTTCATACTTTGGCGGGTGTCTACAGGGTCGATTGATGCACGTACATCATTATTGCAGATAATTACTTAACCTTAACATTATGCAATAAAAACCTCTTTATGGGACTTTAATGTAAATGACCCAGAAACAATATGAGATAATATGCAGTTTACCGAGGTACTGCTGTTCTACGAGAGCTGATTTGTTTACGGTGGTCACAAAGAGCGATATTTAGGAATAGGGACGAAGGTGCCTTTGTAGACGAGGCTAAGTTCCTTTCGCTCGCGTGTTCTAGGGGACTCTACCTCTGTATTTTATTTAACATAGTCTTTATTAACCAACTTTTTTAATTATTACTAGGCTAGTTTTAGATACTATTATTTTGTTCATTTCCTAAATATATTTTTACAATCAAATATCTAAACCTTGTTTCTTTTTAATACTATTTAGTCTACTTCAAAGGAACTTACTCGTAGCTCGAATTCCTAAGTCAAGGGGATTTAGCATGAATTTTAACTAGGTAGCATTGATTTTTAGAAATCAATACCTTAAAATTTGTAATTGAAAACACTTACAGACATTTATATCATAAATAAACACTGGTAATACAATGAAGATAGCGTGATCTTCTCTCATTCGATGGAACGAGTTTCGGTAACTATAACATACTAGCTTTTGCCCGCGGCTCCGCCCGCGTGGATGTCGGTTATCACGACCAAACATAGCCTATGTCCTTTCTCAAGGTCTAATTTACCCTTGTACCAAATTTCATCAAAATCGGTTCAGTGGTTCAGGCGTGAAAGCGTAACATACAGACAGACAGAGTTACTTTCGCATTTATAATATTACTAGCTTTTGCCCGCGGCTCCGCCCGCATGGATGTCGGTTATCGCGACAAAACATAGCCTATGTCCTTTCTCAAGGTCTAATCTACCCCTATACCAAATTTCATCAAAATCGGTTCAGTGGTTTAGGCGTGAAAGCGTAACATACAGACAGACAGACATAGTTACTTTCGCATTTATTATATTAGTATGGATAACATATAATTCAAAATTCTAACCTTTCTCTTGTTATTGTTGCAGGATACGACGAAGTTTGTTGCTATTTGCGGCTGTGCTGGCAACACAGAGTAGTGCACAGAAAACCAAGCTAGAGGACAGTAACATTCAAGCAGTGCCAAGTGACCTGAGAAGAGCAGTCAGTGAAGCACTTGCCTTAGAAAAAAGATTCTTATTAGGCGCTAGCGATGCGTAAGTTTATTTTGAGCATTTTTTTAACGTTTCTGAAGCAGTAACTTGTACAGAGTAGAGTCTTCATCTTGTAGTGGTATCAACCTGGCGGAGCAGACTCTAACCTGTAACCGCTAACCTATAACATAATAGAATAAAGCATTATGTAAATAACGCACTATGTTGGTAGGTGCATTGTATAGGTACAAGTGATGGCCGCATCGCTCTGTGGTATTAAATGAGCAACAGAGTAATATCTCTCGTGTTGAAGGCATTCATAGATACCTGATGTCATCAATAGCAATTGGTTATCTTTATGTGCCCCCAACTTAGAAACAATGAAGTTTGTACGGTAGTTAGAGTAATATGAATAGAAATATAATTAACGTCTCTCCAAATTACAGGATCTGAAGAATATCTTGAGCGAGCATATGTGGCCAAATTGAAACCTAATGAGAGTTATGATAGTAAAAATTTGCATGCATTTTGCCCGTCCGTGTCTTTGCCTACGTATGCGCAGTGTCTGGCAACTGAATTGACGAGAATTTTCTAAATTTGACAGGCATAACTGTTCGTCCGATGAGGACGAATCTACAAGAATCCCGTGTCCACCAAGCAAATATAGAAGCGCAAGCGGCGAGTGCAATAATGTACGACACAGGCCTTGGGGCAGAAGAGGAGACGTTTTCCTTAGGCTCATGCCTCCGCATTATTCAAATGGTGAGTGATTTTAAATTTAAACTACATATTTATTATAGCTAAACAAAGCATAACACAAACTTTATTTCCGACATTTGGTTCTAGTTTGCAGAATCCGTTGTGCTCTATAACTATTAAAAAAATATAAGGTGCTTGAGACGTTTGTTCAAAGCTTTTTTGCGTAATAATTAAACTTAAATATTTATTTTAATAATTACGGTGTTATCATGAGCTATTCTATAGTCTGATATATAAATGAATACAATAGCATAGGTGCACTAATCGTCAACCTCATGATCTCATCACATTCAATCGTTCAGCAAATGAGGATAATTCATTTACACACATAGTTTATCACTCTCACTGCGTTACGGCAAGTATTTTGCCGTATTTGACAATCAGCCAGTGCGTCAGCTTGTTGTCCTTGTTTTGCGCGCGGTGCGGGGGTGATCTAGCTATGTTCCTGTACGCGTAGAAAAGAGACAGTGATCTTTATAATATTGTTGCTTTTGATGTAATAATATTGTACTCTCATAATATACGGCGAAATAGTTGCCGTAACGCACAGTAAGGTAAGTCTTTTTATTCAGTGCTGTACGGCAACTAACCTGCCGTACCCCCCCAACCCCGCGTCTTACTGAATGCGTCCGCGCGGCATCTCAGTTTGCGTTAGTGCTGGCCGTACGTAACTGACGAGACGTGCGTAAAATGCTCGATAATTTTTGTGCGGAAAACTACACAACTGCCTAACAATGAGACGTTCACGTAAAAAACTGGATTTAAGTAAGGGAGTTAAAAGTGAAGGTGCAGAAGCAAGAAAGAAAGTTGTTTATGGTTATAGTAGCTTGCATGTGACATCTAATTCAAAAAAATCAAGTTCGGCATTCACAAATCCTTCTTCAAGAAGGAAGATACAATTAATTGAAAGCGTTTCGTTAAACAAAGCGGGTGATCGGGCTTGTGGTTCAGGGCTACTTAGATGCAAGGAGTCGAATCCAATTTTTGTAAGTCCATCAACAAAAAAAGAATTTCTTGTGTCACATCGTCGTCTGCGGTAGCGATATGAAGTCGGCTTCCTATTTGTACCTTAATTATGTTATGTTGATTCATATACTGTTAAATTTTATGTCTATAATAAAAAATATCTTTAAAGTATCGATTGTCATTTTAGAAGTAAACTCCCCATCCCTAGCATTTTTCCACTTCTATGCTATACGGCAAATATATGGCCGTGAATGACTGATTTTTAATAATCCCTGTATCTTTTGAAATATTGCACAGAACCTCAGGCTACCGCAGCTAGGTATTCATGATGATGTAACCTATCGATTCGTTCAAAAAAACAATTGATATGCTGAGTTTCCACGTCAGTATGGACTTTGAAAGTCAGGTGCTGGTACGGCAAAATAGAGGTCGTAACGCATAGAAGGAAATATAGATACGGGCAGTATTTGTCTCGTATCGCACTAGCAGAAGGTTAAGAGCCAATGCTGCCGCAGCGAAAGTGTTAAACTGATCAATTTGTGTTAAATCCCAATGATGAATAAATACCGAATTGAATAAATACCATTGCAGATGTAACTATTACGGTTTATTAATTTCATATTGTTAAGTAACCTGTGCACCATCACAATCATTTTTTTATTATAGAAGTAAGAAGAAACCTTATATTTATTTGCTTTTAAAATACCAAGCAAATTGTAACATAACATATTTGAATTTGTAATTTCAAGGATGAAATTGATTGTCTTTGTGCACATATTGTTTAAATTGTTCACTTAAGTAGAAACAATCGATTTTCTATTGTAACATTTCTAGTATAGTGAAACAAAAGTTTGTTGCACAATTTCATTCCACTTGCATACTTTTGTTTTGTGACCGGTGCGAAGAAGCAAAAAAGATAATATTATTTTGCTTTCCATTTCCTAAATATAAATAGTCATACCTAAATAAAAACATGTTACATCTGGATTTCATATAAAATAATATCTTGTTCATAATATAAAGTGTCTGCAATATTATTTAGACCACCAAAAAAAACATCCATCCATTATTTAATCAAATCTTTGAAATTACGAATTTAATATTCAGGGTATGTAAGAGATAAATAAGTGTTCATCACTTAATAAGTACTTTAGAAGTACCTACTAATTGAATACAATTTTGTTATGCCAAAAATATTTTCATTTCCTTACGTTTGCCGTTAGATTTTGAATAATCATTTAATCATGCATATACCCATTTGGGTTTATTAGGGTAGTTCTTCGAAGTCAAAATTTTCTATTTCTATGGGTGTATTTCTGTAACCAACTAACATAATTGCTTGTAATTTTTTGTTTTGGATACTTTAGCTTTGTCCCTAACTTGGTCAAATGATATTTTTGAAATAGTTGCAGTCTAGGTACAAAATAAAAACATTTGAAGTATGTTCTTCTGATTCATTTAACGCGTCCGTTTGCCATTTTCCGGAAGAAAATGTTTGATGTGGCGTTTTTCTTTTGATAAATGCATATAAATAATAGTTTTATTGAAAGGAAATGACTTATCCTTTTACAAAATAATGCGTGGTAGTTATAACTACTAATACTTTTTTTACAAATAAGTAAAACATAAGTGTCCGGCGTATAATACTGATTAATATGGTGTAAGCTGCGCTTGACCATAGTTGACCGGGTAATACAGTTAGGATACTGATTTTGCACGTGAGGGGAATCAGTCGTGCAACGAACAAGCTAGGAGGTGGACGTACGGCTGGTAGCCAGAGAACCTGGTGTTACGAAGGTAAATATATGATTCATCTGTGCTTGGTTCAGGTGGCATTCTGATTACAAAGCCTACTTTATAAGATTTATTTTATTGTTTCAAAACCTCAATTTGCGTTTGCTGTGATGCTTTTAGGGAATATTTTAATGTGGAAAACTTTTAATACTGAAGCCTGTATGAATATGGAGTTATGCATAATTATAGGCAAAATCCTGATTCATCTGTGCCTGCTTCATATGGTCAAAACACCATATGAATTAGAAAAGAGCGGTTTTATAGCGTAAATTTGCTTTTATTTGTAACAAATTAAAGTATAGCTGCTACAAGTATATAGCCGCTATACATACTTTGATAATATGTATTTAGTTTAAATATTTAATTGCATTTTTGTTACATTGTACTGTAACGTATACTATCACGCAATTGATAAAATGGCAATTATTAGATTAAATTTCCCTAATATATATTTTTCATTTTCATTTCATTTATTCATGAAAAGTTATTTATCTTTAAATATCTCTATTTTTTTTTTAAACATTGTAGTTTACAACAATGCCACAACCTGGAGACAAAAAGAAGGAGAAGAAGACACTGGCAGAGCGCATAAAGATGGAAAACATAAGAAAAATCCAAAAATTCAGGATCTCGTCACCTAGAATAACTTTATCGCTCCCTTTCAAAAAGTCAAGAAAATATTTCCTTTAGAAATTTTCTTAACTTATACTTGACTTACTTGTGTACGTTTGTTTTGATAGTTGGAAATACGATTGGTGTCAAACATTACATATAATTAAAGTAGATAATTATATGGAATGTTTGACATACATAGTATAGGACTGTGATTTTTTAATCGTAAAAGGTTTGTCCAATTGATTAACTATTAAAGTTGTTTAATTTACATTTTTGTTTCTGATTTATATGTCACCAATTCTGATTCATCTGGGTACAAAATATTTGAATGTGGATATCTTGAAAACTGCTGTATAAAAATGAGTCCCTCATTCAAATATATGTTCTTTAGAATACATATTTTCATATGAACATGTGATACAAAGCTGATAGTGAAATTTAATTTTGGCCAGATGAATCAGTTGAAGAATGAAATTTCGAAGAAATACCCATTACTTTACTTTGCTCTTTGTACATTCAGACCATAATATGAAATATTTATTCATTGCGTCTAGGTAGACAAACAACAACTAAACTAAACTAAAAAACTACTAGAACTACCAGGTAGCTCTAGTTGTTTTGATAGTTTGTCGTCGTAAAGTACCTACCGGTTTGGTTTATAATCGTCTGTATCATCTAATGAATCAATTTGTATACTTAAATGTATAGTATGTTTAAACAGTTAAACTACAGCAAATACTCGTACGTCCCTAATCAAAGCTGCTCTAAATTTATTAATTGCATCTTCAAATATGGCTAAACATTAACATTCTGCAATAGTTAACGTTGAATTATTCATGAGATGATCGTAGATACAGATTACTATTAATTCAATTAATAATTATGTTGATTATCAAGATAAATTTGATTTAAGTGATATTTATGTTAGGAACGTATGATAGTATACCTATATTCAATTGAGGTAGATTTCAAACATTACTTTCTTTTTTAAATCACGACAGTCATGATAACATGCCCCTCTAGACCAGTGGCAAGTCGTTTAAGCGCACGTAGGAGAGAAAGACGAATGTTTTTTTAATTGTTTTTTATCGTGCGCAAAATCCCCACGGATACCACCCCCACGGAGCCGGTGGAGGCGGTTATGTCGAACTCAAACCGACTAAAACGCGCGCCGTCTTGGGTCCTTGATTGCCGGAGGTGATATTACCGAAAGCATATCTCTCGCACCCCGGCAGACCCAGGACCATCTCTTTCGAGATAGTCCCCTTCGGGTTGTGGGGTCCTCGGTGTCCCCAACTAGCCCCGGGTACGGGGAGGCGCAATTTGCGCCGCCGCCGCGGCCTGCTTCTGCTAGGGTGACAGGTGGCTCCACCGGTCACCCCCAGGTCAGCGCTCATGGAGGACCAAGATGAATGTATGGGATTTAACGTATATGACACACATACGTCAAATCCTATACTATTCCACACACATATCATCTATTCCACAACACGCCGCCGCGCCGGCTAGTAAATGCCACTTGTCTAGAAGGGCTGGGATGTCGTAATTCGAACGATGTCAGATAGTCCGTTGTAAGAGAAAACAAAATAAAAGACTTACAGCGAGAGATTATTCAAGAGAACCATTCATTAAATGTTGGTGATTTATCTCGCTCAAGCCACGGAAGCGTGTACACCGTTGACAATAGATACTATTAGTAATGTTAAAGTCAATTAATTAACTAAACACAATTGATTACTAGTAATATACCTGACTGCATAGTTGACTATACATTCAACTATTTGAGTAGATGAAAGGAACTCAATAGGCAGGTAAGGTAAAATAGCAATATATTGATAATATCAAACTTTACAAGAGATAGATAATTGTTGTTTAGTTGACCAAACAAATAACTATTCTACTATATTTACAACTTAAAAACAATGCCTAGTTGCTTGGCTTGAAAAAAAAATAGGATCGTCCTAAACTTTACGTCAAGTTATTTATTATAATTTTTGCAGGTAATAGAGTCAAAAAGCGTCGATAGCTTAGTGGTTAAGGAGTCAGCCTTATGATCGACAGGTCCCGGGTTCGATTCTGGCCATAAAACTACCGACGTGAACCCACTCCTAGCACAAGCAATTTAAATTTAGCTTAGTTAGAGGGGTTAGCGGAAATATTAGTAATTACAGATGCTACAGAACAGCCCTTATTATATTTGCTCATAAATCTCTTTCCTTCCAAAATGGTTGTCCGAAAGATCACAAATCGCAAATCATAAAAGTTTATGTCTTTGTTTTTGTTGATGTCGCACTGCGGTACATACAGTATAGGAGGCTATCATAATTCCTCCATTCCTCCTCCATGATATTTCCATAATGCCTCCTTTTTCCTCCCAATTCGCATTTTTACCTCTGTACAAGTGACAACTCCTGTAGTGTAAGATTTAGCCACTGAAACTACGACCAATTCGATAGGCCGTTTGCACTGCTATGCAAATGAAAAAAAAAACAATGATCAACTTTTTATTAGTACCAAAAATACCGCTATAAATAATTGTATTATAAATTTGCAATAAAATGTATAAAACCAGTTACATGATACGCAATATATTATTATTTTATTAATGTCAAGGTTACGCTGGATGATATTAGTTAATGACTACTATGACCATGAGTTATTACCTGATTATACTTGTTTAAATATATAATACCTACATTTTACAAAAATTACAGGACCTGTTGTATTTTTGTCGAGAGAGAAATAATTATAATCGACTTTTATAGATTATTGATATAAAACGAATTATATCCCTTCAAAAACTGATTGCCAGAAAAATAAAAAAATGTGGAAAAACGGAACGACAGTTCGGTTCTTTTTTCAGTTGTTTATTGTCAAGTGGGTTAACTATTCAGGTACTTATTTTGTACAACTCAAGTAACAAAACAAGAAACTCAAGGTTCAAAAATACGTAAGTACCTAGATATAAACTTTCCAGGAAGAACGTTTTCAACTTTTTATTAGTGCGCTACAGGAACAACATACTTTAAATATGTAGATAAGAGACGGGCCGCATTTGGACATCAACAATAATATCAATACAAATAAAGATGGCTCCCGTCGAATATCTCCAGATAATATATGCCTAGTATATGCGCAAGCTTTTCACTGAACCGTGAGAATTAGTAAAAATTACTAATTGTATGGAATTAGTAATAATTACTAATTCTCACGGTTATTACGATTGCAGTGTAAGCGATACTCTAAGCTGTGGCGAATGGACAGAACATAGGCAAGCGTATCTTAATTATTAAAAAAACGATATTTGATTTTGAGCAATGCATTTTTTTTTATTAGGTACATCACATGCAAATACGTCCGGATAATCCTCATTTTTTCTAGTTATAACGTCAGAACTGTTACACAATTATCGCAGAACGCAAAGCCGCTCTTAAGATTTAACTGTAAATAAATCTTATAATATATTTTACGGCTTCACATTCCAACGTCACGTTGCATAGAATTTCTTCGATAAATCAGAAAACGTAATCTCGACTTAAGCTCACTGTTACAGTGTTACACCAATACAGTACGAACTTATAGTTTTATCTACCCTGTCTTCATGAAATATCATAGCTTTATGGAAAATCAATCTATATGGGGACTTTACACTGACTAACGGTTAAGCACCAAGGGGTAGAGATTAAGAGGTTTCAGATCCCGCTGCCATTTCAACTGTTAATATTATGTCTTTTTTCCGTGAAACGATTGTCATCTGATCTCCACAACCCAAAGGTGATATCGAAGCATTGCAATTAGACTACGACCGAGGTACGACCAGACCAATGCCAGTACAATACCTATATTCATGCATACAAATATTTGCACCGAGCGGGGATCGAACCCGCGACTAGTGCGTAGCAGCCGCGTTCACTACCGCTACACTACAGAGGCTTTCAAAGTTAATATTCTGTGCCTACTCCAAAGTAAAAAGACACTTTGATAGTCACTAAAATTACTTGTATTGTATTTATAGTCCCTGACCTCTCCAGCTAAGATAAATTAATTGTGTTAGGAATCGAAATTACCTCGGTAGCATAAGTATCGTATTTGTGTAATTATGTACTCATAGGTAACGTTTTGCTTGATTTGCTTATTATGTTTTATTTCATAAAAAGTATGCGAATCGTTACCTACTTTTTCTGAAAGGGTCAATTCACACGCAAATAAATTCTATTATATTTAAAAAGTGTTCCTTTTTGTGAACAGATTCGTGCGAAGCGACATATATCGTAGTGTTCGTTTCGCACGATATTTCGCAAATATACAATAGCTTATAAAATTACTTTTGTACTGTACACACGAATTGTTAATAAAATTAGTCTATAACATCAGTAGGTATGTCTACGCCGCCGGTGTGCAATCGGAAATGCCGTTACAAATCAAAGCGATGCTTTACTAATTTTACTAATCTAGAGATTAAATCTCATCAAATTAAACCGCTGCTGATGTCGTAAATAAGCACTTCGTAACAGATAGTATTAAAATCAATTTACGATAGTGTTCGAAGGATGCCTATTGGAAGAGAAGGGATTTTAATAGTTTCCCACAATTACCTGTAATATACCTATACCATTAAACCTCTTAGCTCTTAGAAGATGTTTGATCTCCTTAGATAACTGCTTTATCATTTATGGTTTACGTACCTACATATTGAGTATTAGAGGATTTTTAAATATTTTGTTATTATTTCTAGGTGTACACCAACCGTTATCACCGCCATATCTCCCTGAGGCGGCGTTGGCAGTTCACGCTGCAAACCAGTTGACCCCTAGTGCCGACCACGACTACGTCACCAGCCTGCTCGCTGCTTGGGGACAGCTCTTGATGGACGATCTCATCGCCACTACCAATGGAAACAAGGTATTCAATTTAACTAACGATAACAAAAGCAAAATTATACCATATTTCAACCTTATGGCATAGCTGGTAGTATTAATCAATATTAAGTACCTACCCAGAAAAAATCATAACGCTATAGAATAAACTGTGGCTGTAGTTCCATCATCCATCCACACATTTAATTGTACTATAAGAGTAATCTGCGGTAGCCTAGTGGTATGGGTAATGGACTGCTGAGACGAGGTCTCGGGTTCGATCCCAAGTTTACCATGGCACACACCAATGACTTTTCGATGCTTTTCGAAGTTATGTGTTTTTATCGCAGGTTTATAAGTGCCCGGTTAATGGCAATAGGCTCGCCACCTATTACATTGGGACCTAAACATAAACTGGCGAAATGTGGGTGCTAGCACCTCTGCCTACCCCTTCGGGGAATACAGGCGTGAGTTTATGTTATGATGTGATGACGATGATGATGTGTGATTATTTTATGTTATAAAAGTAATATAAGAATAATAGTCACATCTTTACCACAGAATAGATAATAGTACTAGTCTTTACTGTCACTGTCTAGGTTATAATATACATTAAGCTAACTATTATACACTTAAAAATTAAATTCAAGATAAAGTTCATTCGAAATACAATAAAAGAAGGGGGGGGGGAAGAAGCGCTCAAGTGGGACTTGAACCCACGACCTTTCCCTTATAGGGCTCTTCCAACTGAGCCACACCTGAATCACTTCAAATTTCCCTTCTCTTTATATCCGTCTTTAAGGGTTCATCTTAAAGTTCTTTCTATTTTTTTACTTAAGCTATCATATTATATGCATCTGAAAAACTACAATCAATGATATTTCTTTAGGTTAATTCTACCGTTCTAATAACATACATGAATCGTTCAATTATAGTATGAATGGATTGTCGAACTAAACTATTGCAGTAAATACGCTGAACTTTTCAATGTGTTCGTTTCAGTCAATTGCAATATGTAATGTCTATAATCTATTACGTGTCTAAGCTTGAGGCTAAATCACATATCGGGTATTTATTGTGAAGGCCAGCGGACGCATGCTTTTTGTTTAAGAGGAACGGATGGTGGCGCAACTTGACACCTATTCAATGCCCACGTAATCATCCGTCTAATGATGCTCACCTCCTGTACTCAATGTATTTTTTTTTTCGTAAAATTTGAACTTGGCCGACACTGCACTCGGCAGACAATTACTATTGAGTACTTTGTTGATAACTGAGGTTTGCTACGTTCGTATACAAGATCGAAAATTTTATTATGAAGACATATTGATGCTAATTCTGTATTGTCAAAACTGACTAAATAAAATACGCTAAAAATCTCTAAAATGGTATTATACACCCAGATTGTTTAGTCGTTTCGAAAAAAAATATTTTGTACACAGTTTTGATAGCAAAATCGTTAGGTTAGGTTAGGGTATGTGGGACTCAAACCGACCACGAAGACTACTAAGAACAGAAAAACGATTTTCAACCTTAAAAACAGTTTCTTAATTACATGTCCTTTCGCATAAATTGATGCTGCTGATCACGAATATACGAAAAATAACTCTGTTCCATCTGATATCAATAAGATCGAAAATTGTCTGCACTGCCGACTGTGTCCGACCAAAATCTGTCGGCGCTGACCGGAATCGGCCACACAATCTCGGTGTACAATAAATTTTAGAGATTTTTAGTGTATTTTAGTATGAGGAAATTTTAGTAAGTCCCCTCCAGCAATTTACCTAATTGCTTGCGTAACGAGTGGGTTTTACCCTAATAATACTACTGGTACGTAGGTATGTAGGTACATACCGACTATTTTTAAACTGACGACTACTGATGACTGCAACGTTCCATGAATCTGCAGAGCATTTACAAATTGTGCAAATCAAATATTTTGACATTGTTAACGGAACAATTGATTGCATACTCATAACTCTTAATTACCTGTGTAAACATTACAAAATAAACTTTCTACCTTGCAGTCAGCGCTAGACGATAGAAGGTTGTGAAGCTTTTGTTTTTTTGGATGTTCGATGAGCCGGGTCATTATACGTAGCTTCTGGATGAAAGACAGAAGTCTTTCTCGTTCAAAAATTAATTTACTAATTAAGTCATTTAGTAGGATATATAGAGACATTTAGAGTCAAAACTCTCATTTATTTTCCTACTTTATATAAATGCAGCAGTTGTGAAGGGTGCAAATTTACAAAAGAGAAGCCGGTAAAAAAGAAATTATGTAAACGACCGTAGCAATGTTGTAGGGAACTCTGGGTGTTCTAATTTCTGCTACTGAATTCCATGTACGTACCTACTGAATTCAGTTACTAAATTAGTATAAATTGTAAATCTCGACCGCGGTTTCCCTTTTCAGGGCAAGCCTATCGGGTTATATGGCCCCCTCGGCACTGAATACAGTCAGCATTAGCTCGTTCTTGATTGGCAGGGAGCACCCTGCCAATCAAGACCGCTCTAATGCTTATTTATATAAGAGATCTTATAACTATGGTATTAGGATCTTTTTGAGTACTTTACTGGTTAAGAAATCTGATGCTGATTGTACCTACGTATGTTACACAATCAAGAGTTGAGCAAGGTGCCCAAAAAAATGTTTCTGAAAAAAATTTTAGCTTGTTTAAAAGAATATGTTTATAAAAATCGACTCTTACTTGGTACATGCTGTTAATCAATCACGTATTCACGTTCCATACTATCGCAAAAACTCATAACGTTAGCGTTAGCGAATTCTTGACGAGTAATAGGTACGTCATGATCCAAACGTTTTTTGTCTATCCCAAAATGGTAATTTACCTAACAAGGACACCATTTTGGTTGTGAAATACGCGGTATGTGGTGTTGAGGTCACGCGGTCAACACCTTAAAAATGTATTGTGTCATTTTCAATCAATCAATTAGTCCACTGCTGGACATAGTATTTCTGGGGGCGAGTCGGGGACACCGTTGTCCCCCCTCCCGAGGAGGGCCAGACCATAAGGGATGCCCCTGGGTCAGCCGGGGGCGAGGGATATGTCGAAGACAACCACACTTCCGGCCTAGCACCACGACCCTCAGTCAGCGTGCAGTTTTAGTCGGTTCGAGCCCGACATAACCTCCCCTTCCGGCTCCGGCGGGAGAGGTATCCGTGAGGATTTCCGCACGAAAAAAAAAGCTGGACATAGTAGTCATTTTACACAATTTTATCATACAAATGTGGATCGAGTTAATGGGGTTCTATGAATTCAAGTCAACCCTACCTACAACCCGGTGCGACTGCTGAATGACGGACTAGGCTCTGGCGCACCTATTTCCTCTCGAGTTTAAGTGTTTAAGTGTAGTGTCAAACCGCAATTCCTTTCGTAAAAGCCAAACTAAAACAAAATTATGAAATTAAGGACTAAAAGAGCTGACCCCGGACTCTGAAACTTGAGATGTAATCGATATAGCACTGAGATAAAGGAAAACATGATGTATTGTAGATTATATCAAAACTATGGAATTTTATACTACAGATGCGCACATCAATAACAAGTGATTATGGCAGTGTTACGCAATGTTCGTGATAATTCGCGGGGTCGCATAGAAAGGTTACGTACATAGTCGCAGTGAAAGCTGTCGTGAGGTAACAGGCTAACGGGCGATCTCTCATTTCCTTATGGGCTCACCTTTCTTGTCAAAGTATCAGTTGTACAGGAAATTACCTCTATTGTCGAATTAACGGATACCTATTGTCTCTGTACCACGAGTTGTCGTGGCGTAAATAATCCACTTTATTATTGTGACGTCCTTTAAAAAACAACTAATTCAATGACGAAACTCGTTATTTTGAAGTACAATCACCCTCAAAAGTAGTTTACAAATATTAAATAAATAAAAAATGTTACCTATATAGGTAAATATAGTTACCGATAACCTTAGCTACTAAAACCTTTCACAAGATAATAAAAACCACTACGAAGTATGTATTACCCTATCTTCTGAAAACTACAAATATGAACCTACCTAGCTAACATCGAATTGTGTAAAAAAACGAAATGTAAGGGAAAGACTGCGGGTTCGAGTCCCGCCCGAGAAGATTCTTTTTCCCTATGTATTCGATTTGTATAGTTAGCATACTTAATGCTGTAAAAATTCCTTCAATCGAATTTTTATTAATTGTAAAGTTAGTAAATAGCGGCGCTGTCTTTCAGCGGAGTCGAAAATAAATTTGATGGAAGAAAACATTATCTAATTATAACTTCTCTAAACTCAGAAGTGATATAGGGAGAGAAGTCAACAACTGATTATTAGAATGCTAAAGGTAAAGTTCGTTTGAGAGCCGCGCGTGTCTTTTCGGTTCTGTTGTGGGTGACTGTACTTCGAGCTAACTCGTTTAACGTAATAATAGCTATAGTGGTTCGATATGCATTTATGCTACCTACTTCGGCTATTTTGTTTGATGTTCAATGTAATTAAAGACTGCCGACAGCTCATACAATAGATTTTGTAGCGTACTTAGACATACGTAGGTACACCTTGAAATTGTTCTTAGTTTCTGGGTAATTAAGTTAGTTTACGAGTATTTTAATAGAGCAGAATGTATTTTCACAGGCTTACATTGATCAATATTTTGCATATACAAAAAGAATAGCAACCAAGAGGTGCTATATAGCCTATTTTACATAGAGACTACCTACACACAGACTATTTTAGATTGTCTTTGAGCAATCGCTAAGCAACAATAATGTATATCGCTTAATGTATTAACAGATTATCACTGGTCAAATAGATTTCTGAAAGGTTGGGCCTTAGCAATAAAATGATTATTAGGTATACCTACTTACTCTAGGTGCTAGTCAATTTAAAACTTGAAAAGCAAATTAAAATGTATTAACTGAACAGTTCAGCTAGTTTTGTCGCTGACGGTGAATGCATTACCTAAGTTGATCTGTGATGAATAACCAGATTACATACACTTTCTCGACTCGGTGCTGTAATAAATAAATCTAGGATTTTGCTACCTCTTGAAATTACATATGGTAAAGTAACCATTCACTATCGAATACATAGGGAAAATGAAACTTCTCGGGCGGGAATCAAGCCAACTCGGCTACCGAGTCACGCCCGATGTGATTCAAACTTCCCTTCTATTTTCATCCGTCTATAAGGCGACGGTTCATAACACAATTACAATGTAACAACACTTTAGACATACTTAATATAGAGGGACCTAATAATATGTCAAGGGAAAGTTTTATTATTTAAGTATCTATTGTTAGAAATCTGAAACTAAATTATTAACTTTTGAAGGAATTTTTACAGCATTAAGTATGCTAACTATACAAATGGAATACATAGGGAAGGAATCGAATACATACCGATAGTTCGTAAGAAAATCGGTAGATGACGCTACGTCGCCTTAAAGACGTATAAGGAGGGAAATTTGAATCGTGTCGGGCGTGTCTTGGTAGCCGAATTGGTCAGGCATTCCCCCTGTAAGGGAAAGACTGCGGGTTCGAGTCCCGCCCGAGAAGATTCTTTTTCCCTATGTATTCGATAAATTATTAACTGTTTCACAGCAATACACGTTATTAGGTAGGCACTTTAATTTATGAGAGCAACCCACTCGGCAGGTCAAATGGTGGCCTACGAGATAACTACATCGACCTCCTTTCATTGGGAGCAGGTATAGGGACGGGCAAAGAAACACAGTGTCTTAGAAGAAAGACCTCTCCTTACTAGCCGATACTAATGACACCCTTTGTGTAGAAAAAGAGATACAGATCTAAAGTATTGATTGGTAGCTTCAATTGATGTAGGAATCAATATAGGATTCTAACACCAATTGAAGTTTTATCGGCCCATATACCTACACCCATTTCGTAACATCAGTAAAAATAAATAACGAATGCTTCACCCAATGTAATCAAGATTATGTCTCTTTAATCCAGAAACTGATATGCAAAATATTTATATAATTTGTAGGCCTTGTGTCTTTGCAAATGCTAATAAAGTTCAAGCAGTTCAAATGACTAAAGTACTCGGATCATCTCATAATTATCTGTTTATGAATAAATATAAGTAGGTACCAACAAAACAGAACACATTCAATAAATTTATTTACTTACTACATTTCAAGTGTGTATTTCGATTACAAAATACCTAGTATTCCGACAGATTAAATTAAATGGCTCGTTTACAACTCCAGCTACATTCGAACTTCAAAAGCATAAGTAATATCTTTAATGTCTTTAATGAAATAATAACTGTCTATAAAGTTCTGGTATAATGTACCAAAGTAGGACGATAGTTATCTAAACGCAGTATGTTTGCATACTAATCAATAAACTTAATTGAATTAATGAATGTTAATGTCTATAAAATGTCACAAAAATATAAGGGTTTTTATAGTATTTAATCCCTTTAATGTAACGGTATCTCTTGAATGATGTTAATGATTGATTCGAATATGCCGTCAATTTAAGATCTAATTCCGGTGGCATCCAAAGCCTGTACTTTAGAATCCCGGGGTCCAGTTATTAGGTATTGATTTATTTCACTCCTGACGACAGTCCAACTCCAAATTCCAAAACGAACGCCGGCCATCAGAGTTTTGTCCATCAATTGTATCATTTAAAAAAAAAGACGAGTCCCGCCGTTAGGTAAAGTTTTCCCGAGATGAAAAGTATCAAATGTCTAATCTTCACAATTTAGGTTCACGTGCCATGCTGTAATAAATATCCTTTTAAACTGAATTATTAACAGAATATCTTTACATGAATATCGTACAAGGTATCTAACCGATAATATCACCATCAATTCAACAAACACTCAACAAAAGGTACCCAGTTGACGACAATAGGTTTGCACCCATACCATGACAGACATGCACTCACGTTAATACACCTATACCAATCCTACCTACATCTTCAACGTAAAAAGTCATTAGTCTAATACCTGAAGTAAAATGAATTTAGTTACGTCGTCATAAATGTGCATGCATAATATTTGTAACCAAATAAGTGCATTAGTTGACGTAACATCAATTCGGTTGTTTCTCTAATCTCGGTGCACGCTTTCCTCCCTAATCAGGAATGCCCGTTTCAACGTGATTAGAAAGTGTTTCTAACTCGGGTATAGCCCTTGCGGCACTCACTAGATGCACCATCATCATCTCAGCGTTAATCGCGATTGCATCCAATGGTTTGGAACCCGGGATCCGCTCTCCTGTGTCAACAAAAAGTCATGTCAGGAGAAACTTTCTGATCTAACTTACCTTGGCTATTACAGACCTCCCAACCTCTAAGAAAAAACTCCAGTTAAGCATTAAATTCTGTTTTATTCACCCAATAGTGAAGAAGATGAAATATACTCGTACCTTACTACCTAACCTAACTTTATGCAAATTTGAATATCGAATGAACTAATGAATTGTATTTTTTTTTCTAGGATTGCAAAGGTGCCACTTGCGAGTATGTACGATCTGCTCCTACAAGGAACATCGACTCTTGTGGATTCGGTATGTAAATTGCAAGTTTGATATTGGAAAAACTAACTCTAGGTAGTTCTAAACTTTCCAGTTGGTATAGCTCTTAATATTTTGTTTACTAATATGCATAACCAGATATTTAAACTATTACAAGAAACGTTCTATCAGGCTAACTCGTTTGAAAAGTTGCATGGATAGGAAGTGTCCGAAGAACTTGTTTCAGTACACGTATGTTATCTAAATTTTGTAACGTTGACATAATCTCGTGCTTAACAAGCGTTAAAAATGTTGAATGGCCAGTTAGATGACTGCAAGCGAGCATGCTTTAAACTTTAAACCAAGGCTGGTCAAGTGAGCGATTCCAGTCTAATTTAGATCAACATGTTTCTTCATAATTAATTTTATCATAATTGTATAGCAGACCACTTAAAATAATAATATAAATAAATAATAATAAATAAATAAATATTCCACAACATTCTACACAACGCTATCTAGACCCATGGTAAGCTTTTATAGCTTGTGTTATGGAATCTAGAATGCGGATAAACATACTTATATACTTTTTTTTTTGTAAATACATACATATTATATATAGAAACACCCAGACCAATGCAAATAGCCATATTCATGCATACAAATATTTGCGCTGAGCGGGAATCGAACCCGAGCCTCCTGCGTGGCAGTCGGCAATATATCTTCTTCATCTTAGCGTTAATCCCAGTCGCAACCAAAGCTTTCACCTCGAAGTATAGGGTCCGCTTTACCCGTTTAACTATGGATTTGACTGAACATCGATATTTTCCGTGAAGCGACTGCCACCTGACCTTCACAACCCAATGACAATATTTCGATATTGTCATGGCAGTTAGACAAAATTGTTGTATTTTTAGGGTTCCAACTATCTACCCGTAACGATTGCCATAAATTCTTAATATAATATTAAGTATAGCTAAACCATTTTATTTCCATTCAATTCTTTTTATCCATACTAATATTATAAATGCGAAAGTAACTCTGTCTGTCTGTCAGTCTGTATGTTACGCTTTCACGCTTATACCGCTGAACCGATCTTGATGACATTTGGTATATGGGTAGATTCGACCGTTGAGAAAGGGTAAAAGCTAGTGGTTTATATTTTTCTTTATGCTCCATGCAGAACAACGTGAGCAGATGAATTTGGCTACATCATTCCTCGACGGATCCGCTTTGTACGGAAGCTCGGAGAAGGAGCTCCGTTCCTTGAGGCTCTACGATGCCGGCAAGCTTGACTTGGATTCATGCCGCAAGTAAGTGCTTGCCCACAATATTTTGTTCCAGTATCTTTATGTACCTCCCTACCTATGTTATTTTAAAAATCCTGCTTTATTATTCTTACTTCGATAAAATCAAAATAATTAATTTTGACACCTGTCCGGTACAGCCAACATCAGAAAGATGTTGACGAACAAAGTACTCAAAATGATCTTAATTTAGTTTTTTGACTCTCTTTCAGTTGACCGATTGCTCTGATATTTGGTACACACCTTTAGTTCGGACAATAATACCATATAAATCAATAAACAGTTTGATTTGGTTTGGGAGATTTAAGATCACTTTGAGACTTCGTCGTCAAGATATTTATGACGCTGACTGTACCTATAATAGTAACAAAAACTTGTACATTGTTGGTGGTTCATTTAGTTTTTCGCGATACCAATTCTGTTATTACTGCAACCAATGTAATAGTAGATATACATAGAAATCATCGTGAACT
Organism: Eilema sororculum; assembly: GCA_914829495.1. Classification (NCBI taxonomy): domain Eukaryota; kingdom Metazoa; phylum Arthropoda; class Insecta; order Lepidoptera; family Erebidae; genus Eilema; species Eilema sororculum. Next base: position 11,314,647 of record OU618541.1, read on the forward strand.
TATTATTTTGTCGACAAAGGATATCTATGTGTTATGCATCTTTTCATACATCTTTTCATATAAAGTTGTATGAAAAGATGTATAACACATATCCTTTGTCGACAAAATAATAAGCATCCTTTATCGACTGTCCTTTATGGTTCTTATTTATAGTTAAATGCTAATAAAATATGTAATATAATAAAATTGTTTAATGCAAATTATGCATAGACCAGTCGATATAACGTAGGTATAGTAAGGACCTAACACGGAAGAAAACAAAAACGTAATTAGATTGCATCATTAAATTTATTCCCATACAATACCGATCATAGATATTATAGACAAGGAGTTTAATGTGTGAACTATTCCCATAGCTTGGTCTCTCCACAAATGCAATAGCGCCAACATTCATTGTCTTCGCAATCAAGCTTAGCTTATCCATACAAATGTAAATTTAATCAGTTGGTACTAAATGAAAACAAGATAAGATTGAAACTTTTTTAGCCGCCTATTTACAAACAACGGTTTATTAGTGGTAAAGACTACCAATTAACTCTAAGGAAATCTAAATCTCTATTTTATAATTATGTATCGAGACTTACATTACAACACAGATAAGTAATGAGGGTCTGTGTGGCTTAACGGCAGAAAACAAAAAAATAACTGCTGTAAAAAAATTCATTCAAAAAAAAGAACTGCTAATTTAGCAGTCTAACGTTCGTAGAGGGTTTGATTCCCAATTTGGTGCATGTACATTATTGCGTTAGTCTAAATGTTTATATGTAGGTATAATAAATACCTGTGTATGTATAGGTATTTGAAGAATTTTTTTAAGAATAAGTTACTAATATTCCCTCTAACCCCTCCAACTAAGCTAAATTGCTTCTTGTGTTTGATGTTACGCATTCTAGAACTAATTGCTTAAGTCCTAGAAAGCGCTCACAGTCTAGAATGTCATTATTGTTGAATAAATGACAAAACCGAATACACTGAATACACAAGATATTTATTAGCTTCAAATCAATTTATTCTATTAAGTAGTCGGTAGATAATCTCGATTTAAAAGAAATCCTACGAGTCGTCATAAAGAGGATTGTATGCAAATAAGATGGCAGACTAACCTTGAGATGATTTGCATTCTCTCATAGTGATTTCAATTTTATATTTGCATTAGCAGTTATTGACTCGACAAGTGCGTGATGTGCGGCATATTGAAATCATTAGGAAGGTCATAACTCAGGAAGCAAACCTATTTCTTCACATCATTGCGTAAACAGTAAACAGGATCTACTTATGAAAAAAGTAACTGTCTGTCTGTCTGTCTGTCTGTCTATCTGTATGTTAGGCTTTCACGCCTAAGCCACTGCACCGATTTTGATGAAATGACATAGGCTATGTTTGGTCGCGATAACCGACATCCACGCGGGCGGAGCCGGGGGCAAAAGTGTGTTATTCAATGTGTAGTAGATTCCACCAAGTGCCATCAATCTCCAGTTTAATAAGCTAGTACTAAATATATCTGAAAAAATTTACCTATATTCGATAAAAAATCTCAATTATCTATTCCTTAAAACTATTCGCACCAAAGAGTGCTACATCTAGAACTTCCGAAGCCCAAGTGAACCTCATCTACACACCAGCTGATTGACGAGGCTTGGGCGGCAGTTTATGAAAACTCTGTTCCTAAGAGCAGACTCGTTAATTTCTCAACATTATGAAAGAACTTAGCACGTATAACGATATCTACTAACTGTTTAGACGGCTTTTTTGTGTTAGGTAAGAACTCTTGAAAACCATTGTCGTTTCGGTAATGTTTATCTACAAACAAAATGTTAGCAACCGTAGGTACGGGGTACTAAACTGCATTACTGCGTTTTACTCAATAAAGGTGGATTTTATGAGTGAAAATTCTTTTAAGCCATAGTGGCCAAGTTTTTCTCAATAAAATTCATTGAGTAATAGTGGTATTGGCCATGGTGGTGGGAACCGTACCTATAGCCAGGTGAAACGTCTCTAGAAATGTCTATGTTTAAATAAATTTAGATTAGCTTTCTGTAAGTAAATATCACTGTGACTTATTATTAACAGCACCATTTTTCTATTTAAGATGCAACGACGGTTCTCCTACAGCACCATTATACAAAGTGTTACTGACTGAACACAACCGTATCGCCGGCGAACTATACACTTTGAACCCGTTCTGGGACGACACCAAGCTGTTCTTAGAGACCAGGAGAGCTATGGCCGCTATCATCCAGCACATCACATACAATGAGTTTCTGCCTGTCCTATTGGGAGAGGTAAGTAATAGAAAAATTTTGTAATCAACCATAGCGTGGTAAATGTGTCGGTGAAGAAAATATAATCTTGATAAATCTTTTTAAAAGTTTTTTTATGGTTGGCTTGCATTTCATCGCTATCTTACCAGGTGAGTAAGTGACGATGTGGTTAACGGTGGAACATGCTTGCGTTAAAGTAACCTATCCACAGTAGTCTTGAAGTTGTAACTATCCCGAAACACAGATTCGGGCAGGGATTCCATTCCTGGGCAGTACGCACCAATTTCTACATTTAAAATTTTAGATTTTTACTTGCTCGATTCCATTTTTCATTTATATTTCTTTTCATAGGTAGGTATGGCAAAAGCAGAACTGAAGTTGACTTCATTAGGCTTCTGGCGTGGATATTCTAGCGCCAACCGCGCTGGAATCTATTCTGAGCTAGTCGCTGTAGCTCCTATCTTCCACGCAATGATGAACGAGAGATTGGTAAGTACATACCTTATTACATATAATATGATAACCATGGGTATAAATGGTAGGAACTATTGCCGAGTATAAGGTACTTTGTGTTGAAATCCTTGGAGAACTGCCCTAGAAAGTCACAGAGTAAAAGATTTATTATAAAGGAAAAACCAACTGCCTAAGGCCATAAGTATACGTGATTCAATTTGAAGTCCGCTCATTTAAGGGACTGCAAATTAAATTCTGGTTTGACTCAACATGCAATGAATTGAAAGAATATCCATGTTTACTTCTTTTGATAACTACCACTGACCTTAGTCCCATCGACCACACCTTGTGATCGTGCGTGGGCTGTGCTTGCATGCAGATGTCTATTTCGCCCATTGTTCACCTACTGAGATACTTTTGTGCAATTCACACGAATTTGTGCAAATTAAATGCATAAACGCACGACGCAGCGCAGGCCCTACAGCGAGGTCGATGCGGCTAAGTTTCATGATAGAGATCGAAAGAAGTAAAGTAAACATGGCAGTAGGTACTACGTGCAGCAGCTGAGGTGTAAATACACGAACTACAAAGGACAATAGAAGTCTTTGAAAAGAGTGACATATGTAACAAATCACTGCTTCACTTACATACATTTTGTGTTTTTCCAATCCCCGCCACGATTTAATAAACCCTATAATTTCTAGGCAAACACAACCGCTAATTTAGAAAGTCTGGTCCGCACGAGTGCCCAACATGTGTCTCACTTCCCCGCCTCCGCGCAATGGGACCTGAACAGAGCGCGTGACCACGGCGTCGCGTCATACTCGAGAACGCTCAAGATGTGTGACCCCATGGTCAACGTGAAGACTTTCGGAGACTTCGGCAATATGGGCTTCGACAGGAAACAACAGGAGATGATTGCTGATATGTACAAGTAAGAAAGGTTTTTTAACATTTTATATTTCTTGTTTTACTTCCACGATACACGTTCTACTATTATCTTCAAATCGGCTGTTCTATAAAAGACCTCACAACCAACATACATACAGTCAGCTTCTTTCTCAACGGGGAGGCAGATATCAGATGATTTCACTTGGTATGAACCTTTTGTTTATCTACTCTCATAGTTGTTTTCATTGTGGTTATCGTTTCTTACACTCTTATTGCTTTTCTTTAAAATATCCTCGATCTGATCGTCATACGTACGCCCTGGTCGGCCCGTTCTCATTCACCCTTCTTCCATAAATCTGTTTCCTCAATCTTCAACCAAAATCGTGTAGGTACTATGATTACTAAATGATATGTTTCCAGGAGTGCTGACGACGTCGAGCTGATGATTGGAGGTGCAATGGAGAAGCCCGCGAGTGGTGCAGTTGTCGGTTCTACCATTGCTTGCGTGCTAGCTTTACAGTTCGCCAACTTGAAGAAAAGTGACCGGTAATTCACCCCCATTCAAATATCAATATACCTGTTCATCCAAGAAACAAGAAACGGTAATAGGAAAAAATGTAAAGTTCATGCCTCTTTCTCACGCGGAACATGGATGCCTTAACGCGTGATGACGGGCTCTCTGTAACTACTGAGTTAGGGTACTAAAAGTTTAAAATAAGCAATTCAGATGTGATATAGAAGTTTTAAGAATGAAATTTTGAAGAAATTACATATTGCTAATTTGCCCATAAAATTAAATTGTGATAGGTCAAGGATAGTCCCTTTCTAGAGGAAACGATCCATCAACTTTGCTTCTTGAACGTATTCTGGATTACTGAAATTCTCGTTTACGTTAGAGCGACTTAAAAATTATCTACCGAAATATTGGTAAAAATCCGAATCCTACATACGAAGGGAATTTCGCACGTGAAAATACATATCGCTTATCGATTATTTTATGCTTTCAGATTCTGGTATGAGAATGATCTGCCACCGTCGTCGTTGTCGCCTGATCAACTTGGAGCTATCAGGAAGGTATCTCTGTCTGGAATGCTCTGCGGAGCTCAAGAGTCTATCACCAACATTCAGCCCAAAGCATTCGTCAAGGAAGATCCTTATTTGTAAGTATGAGATGTGGGGCACATGTCATTTCTTTTGTTTGCTGGCTTTTTGATGATATATTTGTTTGTGTTTGTTGTGTCTAATAAACTCTTTCTTTATTTCCATCCTTCTTTCTTTCTTTCGTATGACTGTGAGTGAATTATCTTTTTGTTAATTAGGAATGCCGGTCAGCAGTGCTCCCAACATCCTCTCCTAGAGCTTTCCGCGTGGAGGGACGAAAGTGGTGCCAAGGCTGCCGAACAACTGTCTCAAGAGATGCTCGCCACTGCCATCGAAAAGGCTAAACAGGAAATGGCTGACAGGAAACGTTTGGAGTACATGCTTTGGGAATCACGTAAGCATTTTAAATATTATAGGTTTTTAAATAGTAGATAATCGAAGTACATTAAGAACTTAGTTATGTCGCGTACAGTGTAACAGAAACAATTACACATAAAAGTAAAATACTTAGATATGTAAGACGCTTATAAAGATTGTGCACAGCTAAACTCAGTGATTTGTCGCCTGTATATGTTTGGTAAGTTTCATATTCTCCTCTTCAGGTGGTGGAGCCGATCCCAAGTCTCCTGTAGGAACGGCTGCATCTTTCTCCAAGGCCAACAAATACGCTCTGAAACTGGCAAACACTTCTCTATTTCTGGAATTTGCGACCAACGAACTGCTAAACACCATGAACACTGGGTAAGTCTACCTTTACCTGGGTAAGCATACCTAATATGGATCCTGGCATACGACTAAATCTTTTTCATTCTATGTACCTTTTCCAAACTCAGTTGGGGTTGGCTTTCCAGTCTAACTGGGGCGAACTTCGATATTTTACGTGAAGGGACTGCTTGGCTTCGTCTACTTTCATAATTCTTTGTTAATTGAATCTCGCGTGACAAATAATTCTATTCTTTTTTTACAGACACCGTCGCAAGCGTCAAATCTTCGACGATTCACTCGGTTTCGGCACGTCAGACTTTGTAGACTCTTTACAGTCAGTTGATATCAGCGGTTTCCTCGGTAATGATAATACTGGACCCATCATAGAACCGCAGTGCGATGACAAAGGCTCCTGCGATGCTGACAGCCCCTTCAGATCATACACAGGCTACTGTAATAACCTGAGGAACCCCAACTTGGGAAAAAGTTTAACGACTTTCGCAAGATTGCTGCCGCCAGTTTATGAAGATGGTAAGTCGACATCATAACTAGATTGATGATCTCCGAACTCATTCAAGTCAGTAAAGCCCACTTCGACTGCCCATGTAGTAACCTTGGATTAGTTCTTCCCCATTCCTCCTATTTTTTTGCGTAATAAAACGCCATTTTAAAATCGAAATAAAGTCGAAATGAATCGGGTCACGTAACCAAACCATAAGAACCCAATCTATGTACGTATGGACCTGCAAATAACTAGAAAATGTAGGTACTTTAGCTGCGCAGTCTTCACGTCGTCTATCGGTCTCTTTGGTGGCAGTGCGGGGCGCCGAGGTGTTTTAATCTAAGCATTATTTTTCAAATTAAACAATGCTTAGATTATATTATCATACGAGCTCAAAAGGCTCACGTTATTGGTCATTCCTTTATTAGTTTTGATTCATCCTCAAAGCTTTCTTGGTTTTATTCAAGATATTTTAATGTGTATTTCTAGGTGTCAGTCGGCCACGTATCAACTCCGTAACAGGCACACAACTGCCGTCGCCCCGTGTGGTCTCAACTGTCATCCACCCCGACATCTCGAACCTGCACACTCGATACACGCTTATGGTCATGCAGTTCGCGCAGTTCGTCGATCACGAGCTCACCATGACACCCATACACAAAGGTAAGAATATGATTTCGTAAGCATCTAACTACTTTCACAGCCTGTGTCGCGGTAGGGAAGTAGAATGTAGAAGGCCCTACCGTCAGCCCTGAAGCCCAAGTCTGTGTGAAAACCCATAAACCAATCAAAAAGAATAAGCTGCCCTCGGACTCCAGAGAACGAACTATGAACGCTACTGGTAAATCGCTATGTGGGTGTGACCATCAAGGTCCAAAGATTGTATGTGATGTAAATGAATGTGGCCTGAAAATAAAAACTATTTAAGGATTTTAAGGTATCGTAAATAGTTGTCCACTAAACAACTCTCATTTGATTACAGGTTTCCACGAATCAATCCCTGACTGCCGTTCTTGCGAATCTCCACGAAAAGTACACCCTGAGTGCAACCCGTTCCCAGTGCCCATCGGTGATCACTACTACCCTCAAGTCAATGTGACATCTGGCGAGAGGCTTTGCTTCCCGTTCATGAGGAGTTTGCCTGGACAACAACAACTTGGTTGGTTTCTAAGTAGTTGCATAAAAAAATTAACAGCGAATATCATTAGCCAATTGTATTCGGATTCACCTTGTGCTCCAAAAAAAATCACCTTTTCAAGACTTTTCTGTTTGATTACATTTCCTCATTTACCTCTTTTTTGTCAGAAGACAATGGTAATCTTCTTTTACGTATTCTAACAGCAAATAATGCAGGAGAAATTAATCTTCTTTAGTCTTTTCATCTATATTTCAGAGCTTTTGGTCTAAATAGTGAAATAGCCAAAACTATAGATCATGACAATATAACGAAAGAAATTATTTAATCACAGGACCTCGTGAGCAAGTCAACCAGAATACAGCCTTCATCGACGCATCAGTCATCTACGGTGAAAACCCGTGCATCGTTCGCAAGCTGCGAGGATTCAACGGACGTCTGAACGCCACGAGTAACCCGAGCAATGGACGCGAACTGTTGCCCAGGAGTGATAGCCATCCGGAGTGCAAGTCTGCTAGTGGATTCTGTTTCATCGCTGGTGAGTTCAAACTGTGATCAACTTATTTTAGATACATAGAAAAAATCGCTTTACTAGGACGTGTCCGGGTAAATCAGTATTTACTGATATTTACTGAAAAAGGGACTAGGTATAGTCCTGGATGTTAACTTCTTCCAATTAATTTCAGATAGTAGATAGACCTTTTGAATAAGTATTCTCTTGAGAAGGCAATCCTGTCTTTAATTCTTGATTGCTTTTCACTGCGGCTTTTTTAAATATTTCTCCACAATATTTCACCGTCGATGAGATGGGATATTCCATTTGTACAGATACTGAACACTGAAAACTAAGACTACATCGTACTTTCAAATGAGTTCCTGTAACCTTTTTTAGCTCTATTTGTATTAACCTAAATATCTTCTTCAGGTGACGGCCGTGCCTCTGAACAGCCAGGTCTGACTGCCATCCACACAATCTTCCTCCGCCATCACAACCGCATTGTAGAGGGTCTTCGTGGAGTGAACCCTCACTGGGACGCCGACCAGCTGTTCGAACACACTCGCCGCATTGTGGCAGCCACCTTCACTCACATCATCTTTAACGAGTTCCTGCCGAGACTGCTATCATGGAATGCCGTTAACTTGTACGGACTCAAGCTGTTGCCTTCAGGTAATAACAGTCAACAAAAAAAACTGAATTTAAATTTCATTGTGCTCTTAAAAGTTTTAAGTTAAAACAATACCTGTGTTTTAAAGTACGTACCTACTTGTGGGCACTTTGTAGTTATTGCCTTAAAGGAGACAAGAGGAGGATGAATTGCGAAAAGAAATCAGCGTACCTATTCTGGCTATATCACTAGTGGAAATAAAACCAATGGTGACAACAGGGAACATCTCATACCATTTTTCAGAATGTAGTGAAGATCCCATAATATGTTGTCTGTACAACATACCTACGGGATGTTTTGTGGAGTGTGTGTCCATTGGGAACAATACCATTGGTGAAACTAATGACCACCACTATTTGCAAACAAAAATTATGCATACTGATTTGTAATCGTCTAAAACATGGTCCGCTAAACTAACTCTACTTCATGATAATAAACGTAATGTGTCTTCTATAACCCAACAAATCACTGAATTTATTCTTCAGGCTACTACAAAGAATACTCGCCTACCTGCAACCCATCAATCGTGACGGAATTCGCCGCGGCTTCGTTCCGTTTCGGCCACTCCCTGCTGCGACCACATCTGCCTCGACTCTCGCCTCAGTACCAGCCCGTTGAACCTCCAATTCTGCTCAGAGACGGTTTCTTCAGAGTTGACATGTTCATGAATGTAAGTATTCAAACTCCATACATCCTTGACATGATAAAATAGCCCAGCTGTTGAATATGTTCTAGCCAGGAAATATACTAAAAATACAGAACGTAACACATATTATAGATTACATTGGTGTTGTGATCTTGATCCATTGCCTAGAATTCGGAGCTATCGATTATAAACCTAATGGACCCTTTTCCTAGGACAAAACGTACACTATATTTCATCCAGATCGTTCAGCCATTTTTGCGGGGAAGAGTAACAAACATCCACACATAAACATCCATCCTCATGACCTTGAATTGTTCTAGGTCGTGAGGATGAATGTTTGTATATTCACGATGGATTTTTCCATAAATATTAATTTATGGAAAAATCCAAAAGACGGAGAATAAAAATAATACTTCCAACATGTTGTCCACAGCACCCACCTATGGTAGACGAACTGATCCGTGGTCTTTCCTCAACTCCTATGGAAACCCTTGACCAGTTCATCACCGGAGAAGTCACCAACCATCTGTTCGAAGACCGAAGAATACCGTTCTCGGGTATCGATTTAGTTGCTCTGAATATTCAGCGAGCTAGGGACCATGGTATACCAAGTTACAACAACTACAGAGCACTTTGCAACCTGAAGAGAGCTACTACCTTCGAGGATTTGGCCAGAGAAGTTCCTGACGAAGTTATTGCCAGGTATTATTTTTTTACACAATTTTTTTGTAGGCGACCTTAATTTGATTTGATAGGCTCGCGCACACTTTTCTATAATGCTATAATGGTGGCCCTCAATTTGATGGCCTCATCAGGATGGGTTTTAACGTCCCGTTCAACCAGAAATTTAATAGGAAGATTTAGATGTCTTTTTTTTTCTTTTAAACATATTGATTATACCAGGTGTAAAGGGAACTAACACGATGGAGAGTAAATACTTAATGCAAATAAATAATAAAAAGAAATAAAAAAAAACGAAAGAAGATTTTTTTGTCCAAATCTATTTTATTTTTATGCCAATGTGTTATGTACCTGGAGTGCTACTAGGGGTTTTCGGCTTCGGACGCGTTCCCCTTACACCAGGTATTATAACGAATATTTAACCGATTTATATCTGAGATATCAGGTGCCGAAAAACGACCAAAAGCTATATATATGAAGTCCCTGCATGATGATGACAAGGTTCTATTTTACAGATAAAAGCTATAAATTATTACAATGTCTAAAAATCCAGGTTCAAGAGGATATACGCGACAGTAGACGACATCGACCTGTTCCCTGGTGGTATGAGCGAGAGGCCGCTACAAGGAGGTCTTGTCGGTCCGACTTTCGCCTGCGTGATCGCCATCCAGTTCAGGCAGCTGAGGAAGTGTGATCGATTCTGGTAAGATTTTTTTCCCATATTGGTAACAACTACCAACGTCGCTATTATCCGTAGACCTACTACGTTGTGGTGGGACAACGGAGGAACGTAACTTTCCGTGAAACCACCAGTAGGACTTCGACTATTCGGTGGGTAATATTGGACTTAAATAAGTTCTTTTGTAAAACATATGGTGAGTGTTAAATGAACTGAGTGATTTGTCGATAGTCAAAATACCGCCAAAATGTGGTCACCAAAAGTAGTAGGGTTGATTTGGCGGTAAATGTACCATAATTGGGTTCAACATTTAATGACAAAAAAAATACTCTCCATTATTGCTACTGCACGATGACAATGCTCCCCGTGGAATCACGTACCTAGAAGCTTCCAGCCCAAATAATGTTTAACCTAATGAAACTTTTAAATTTGCTTTACAGGTACGAAAACGACAACCCTGGAGCAAGATTTACCGAACAACAATTGGCTGAGATCAGGAAGATTACTCTGTCAAAGGTGCTGTGTGATAACTTCGATCACCCCGGCGATATACAAAGGGCAGCCTTTGATTTGCCCAGCAACTTCTTGTAAGTATCACAAAATACCATTGTAGTTTCAGTGGGTCTAGAAGTCCTGCAAAGTTGGACATGTAAGCAATTTAGAGCTTTCAAATTTTTTGTGACTGTAGTCAAATTGTCTGTCTGTGAGTGAAACTATTAATTCTAATTAGAGCAAAAATCTAACACTTAGTTTGGATAATGCGCATACAAGGCTTTGTAAGAGCCGATGCGAACAAACGCGAGTATAGTTTGTTCCTAGAATAAACAGCCAATATATTATTCTAGGAATAAACTTTACTCGTATTTGGTCCAATGTACCATAAGTGAGGTACAATAACTTAGTTTGAAGTTAAGGGTTAAGGCATTACGAATGAGGTTTGATTCCAAGCCATTACACTACCAACGATGTGAACCTACTCATAACACAAGTAATTTAGCTTAGCTGGAATGGTTAAATGGAATATGTTTTTTTTTATATACCACTTTATACCGGCAGACAAGTACACGACCCACCTGATGGAAAGTGGTTACTTTGGCCTATTATGGACTTGCAACATAAGAGGAATCACACTCGTGCTACCGACCCTGTAAGAACAGAGAGTTCTGTAATTTTAGATCCTAATATTCTTTATCTAATAAAAATCATGTTGAATACTTAGGGAAAAAGAATCTTCTCGGGCGAGACTCGAACCCGCGATCTTTCCCTTACAAGGGGAATGTGATTCAAATTTCCCTTCTTATCCGTCTTTAAGTATATAGTTAGCATACTTATTCCTGTAAAATTCTTTCAAAAATCATGTTATTACTAAAATATCTATGTGTACAGGAACCCCCGCGTGCCATGCTCATCGTTGCCCCAACTGGACCTGTCGGCGTGGCGCGAGAGCTCCACTCAGGGATGTCTCATCGCCGGCCGCTCTGTGTCCGTGGGAGACTCCGCCTTCCCGTCACCTTGCACTTCGTGCATCTGTACTGTCGAAGGGGTAAGAATAGATTTATTTATTAACTTTTGCTTACTTTCTGAATAATCTGTACAGAACGATACGAGCTACACAACCGTCATAAGGTTTCAGCTCGGGGCCCTTTTTTTTATCGTGCGAAAAATCCCCACGGATACCACCGGAGCCGGAGCCGGTGGAGGTGGTTATGTCGAACTCGAGCCGACTGAGACTGGAGGTGAGAATGCAGGAAACATATCTCTCGCACCCCGCAAGTTCAACTCGGGGCTCTGGCGTCCTTTGTTCAATTTGGTTTATACGGCATTTATGGAAACAACTGCAGTCTAACCACCGAACTCCAAGAGGAAAGCTTTGCCATAGACGCCTTGCTGGTGCTCTATACATTCCTTGTACTTGAAACAACACGATACAAGTAGTATACCTCGTACCTCTCTCGTGTTGTTTCAAGAAGTACCATACTCTTTTTATGTAGGGCATGTCAATTTGACTTCATCTCGTCCGATTGTAATCTGAAGGTCAAGGCATCAAAGTGTCATGACTCTCGGGAAAAAAGGTCACAGATACAAACAGCATCAAAAAGATGTTGATGAAACTGCTCAAAATTATCTTAATTCGTTCCCGTTAACGGATTATTGTGATTGGTATAAGAATACAATTGAAATCATTAAAACAGTTTAATTTCCTCTTAATACCTTAGTTTTAAGATCATTTTAAGACTTTGTAGTCAAGATATTTCTGACTCTGACTATCGTTACAATGGCGGCGTTCACCTTAACAACCTCATCAAATGCCTTTTCACGCCTCATTTATGACTATATACTGCCATAAGCTTCGTCTGTAGTTAATACTATGCATATTCCAGGCCCAATGTGCATCATTACGTATCACGGACTGCGCACAACTGCACCGCGAGTGGCCTAGAGAGGCTGTCCAACGGGACGACGTATGTACCGCGCAGTGCGGCGCGAGTTCCGCCGGCCCCGCGCGTCCCACACGCCGGCCCTCACTCAACTTCAACTTCCCCGACCTCTCGCCCTTCATCGCCAAGTGAACAGTGACGTCACAACATACTACGGACGCTATGCGCGGAGTTTAGTGTAGTGTTGTACTTCCGTGGGTAGATTGATAAAATATAGTGCATAAACTGATATGAAATGAATTTCAGTTAAGTATTGATCATGCCCATCGAGTGGAAAGGCGAGACAGTGCTGTCGGTCGAGTGTGATGTACGTGCAAAATACTCGGTGATATATTCACACACGACGAGCAAGGACCGAGTACACTGTCTTGCCACTCCACTCGGTGCGTGTGATCAAAGCATTACGATGGGAAAAGTTATCACCTACCTATTATGAGCGTTTTATACACTACAATATTAGTAATTAGTACGAAAATTGTAAATAATTAAATATAATTATTGTTAAGTAAAATAGTCAAGATAATTAATATCAAAAAAGTAATAAAATTTATTTATACATAACATTATATTAAACTTAATCATGAACCTAAAGATGTTTTGGTTCAAATCGATCTTACGATTCATGGTTAACATATTTACCACGTTTAAATGAAACGTTACCATTATAATTTACCCTACTCCATATTAGTTACGTACTCTTGAGTCCCAACATTCCCGAGTTACATACTCTATCTACACAGTGGTGAATTTCTAAGTCATGTGAAACCATCTATGAGATTTATAACACATTTATTTGTACCTATAGCAATTTTGTCAACAAATGTAATTGGGATACAGTGTGCACATAATAAACAAAATTTATTAAAGTACCAAAGTTTCAAATAGGCGTAATATATGAGTTTACTCGCTTCATCATTCCGTCATCTTTTGATAAAAATATATAGAAATTAGTTCAAAAGCATTTTATATCAGCAAATTATAGTAGTCTATCTAAAGGAATTATGTAACTTAAACCACGCCTGTGAATTAATATAAGTTTAATATTAATGTCATTTAAGTTCATATTTAGTTAAATCCTGAGGACGTCTGTAGCCGCCAAAAGCTACGGCGCCAGATGATTAAACAAGACGTACAAACGCTGTAGCTTATTATGTTCTATGTACTTCAATCGTTTGAACAAACATACCTAAGATGTTCTCTGTTTATATTTTTGAGGTCGTAGCTCTTTCAGCTAGGATCAAAATTTACATATTTCTATGTAGTTCATAAGGTTCCAACTTTTATGTATCTAGTGTAAAATGCTATTCAAAAATTGATTATCACAGAAATAGTTGATATTTTACTGACATTCCAAGAGTAAAAGACATATTTATATAAACATTTCATTTTTTTAAAGATACGACAAAAATAGTCAAACATTTTTTTTATTCTTTTTTTTTTTTCAATCTACAGTGTCATATTTTATATTATTTTAGTAGGATCAGTTACCAGTTTAATGTTACCATACCATAAAATAAATATACATTATTTTTTCCCATCTATTTCCCTACCGCGCTCCCAAAAAATACACATACTGTGTCAAACTCACTATGAATAAATACACTGCCTAGTTATGCCTAGGAATGTAAGTCTTGTAAATTATTTTGTATTATATTGGATAAATTAAGTATAATATATTGTGTAGTTATTTTTAGTGTACTTGTACGAATGGAAATCTCACCTAAGCAACGAAAAATTAAATATAAATATTTTGATTTACAAAATGGTTTTATTTTATTAATTACCCATTGAGTTGGATTGCACTAAGAAGTGTCATTTATTTAATTTGTTACCGGAGTAACTCAAAAGGCATAATAAGAAATGTGTTGATAAATTAAACAACATAAATATTTACAAATCACTTTTATTTTGTTGCATATCAAGTCTATTTAGTTCCTTTTTACAATAAATACATTAGGTCTGAGTATAAAAAATTGGTGTTGCAAAAAAAATAAACAACACAAACTCTTAAAATTTACCTTGAATACTTGAAAGTCTTGATTTTTCAGGCTAGTCCCCCTTAAGTTCATAAACACAGGGCCTGGTGACACTAACACAACACTACGGCCGTGCTGCCACCAAGTATCCAATTTTGAACGCTTTGTCACTGTCACTCTTTGTCCTGAAACGATGAAAAATAATAAACCAATACATAAAATATTATTTTTTTATACAGTTAAGATAGCAAATGAGCACAGTTCTCCTGTTGTCAAGAAGGATGAGTAAAGAATAAAGGTCGCGGCATACGTAACGGGGAAAAAACCCCGGACGAAACGTGGAAGTAGCGGGTACGTAGTTGAATGTGTAGTTAATGCATACAAACCATGACAGTGATTTAGATCTAACGTTCTGAACTAATGTTGTAAATAATTAGCTTTAATCTTAAGCCCGCTGCATACGTGACGGGTTTTTGCACGAACGGGACGTGGCGGAAAGTTTTGGAAATATCGTTTCATATAAAATGTATGCGGAATTGAATATGTCACGTTGCACGAACGTAGCACGTCTAGAGCTGGAAAAATATGTTTGCCGACGGTGTCAAGTCAATTCTAGAAAGAAAAAAATTATCTTTCCTTGTTCACAACATTCGTTCACAACGTTAGATCTTAATCACAATCACGGTTCGTATGCATTAACACCACATTCAACCAAATGCCTGCCACGTGCACCGTCCGGGGCTATTTCGTAGTACATATTATTTCCAAAACTTCCCGCCCCGTCCCATTCGTGCAAAAACCCGTAATAAACCACGTATGCAGCGGGTTTTAGAGTCAAACAATCAAGGTAATGTCTGCGATACTCTCACAACACGAAATGAGCAAAGCGCAAGTACCAAGAATATTTTCCTTGTCACTATTCACTAACAATGTGTAAATGCGAGGCTGATGTAAACGGATCACAAGAACAATAGCAAAAAAAATGGTTGTACTTTATACGCAACTATCATATTTGCACTTAGTAGCACGATTTGTTGGAATCTCTTTGACAACAAAATTAGCCGTTTTGTCATAGATTCTATTGCTATCTAATTATTCTCATTGCCGAAGTATTCTTATTGGGTCTAGATAACGTTGTGTAGAATGTTCCGAGTTGGTCACGGCCACCTTTAATTAGGCTCTTTCACGAATTCTTTAAATAAATGTGCACGTGAACCCCTTGGACTTATTAAGGGTCAATTGCTACTGAGAGAACAGCGGCCTGAGCTTATTCCAAGGATAGTCGCAAGGGTTGCGCAACCCAACCTCGCGACCCCTTGCAGCGCTGCGCTGTTCCTCCTTTGCTTCAATTAACTATGAACTTTTTCTCCAGTAGATTAGATTAAAATGGTTTGTTATACTTTGTCTAAAAAATTCGCTGTTCGTTTAGTCGGGAATGACTATTTTTTATCGTGCAGAAATAATCCCCACGGATACTAGACCGACCGTTATGTTGGACTCGAACCGACTAAAACCGCACGCTGTCTCTGGTACCAAATACCAAATGCAATGTAAGGTGGCTCTATAAAACATTTCTCTCGCACCTCGCTGTAATGGGGACTGACCCCAAGAACCATAAACTTCGTTTAGAACCTTAGTTTGAAAATGAATAATTCCATAATCAATTAATTCTTCCCAAATTTAGTTCATTTGACATTGTAATTGTACATTTATTTTATTTTGATCACAAATTTTCGTGTTGCTAACATTATATTTCAACGCCACGAATATGCTGTGCTCTTTGGCGTGGCGGCAGTGAACGTGACTGTTACACAGGAGGCGCGGGTTCGATCCCCGCTCAATGCAAATATTTGTATGCATGAATATGGCTAATGTGTATATATTTACAAAAAAGTATATAAGTATGTTTATCCGCATTCTAGATTCCATAACACAAGCTATAAAAGCTTACCATGAGTCTAGATAGCGTTGTGTTGAATGTTGTGGAATTAAAAAAAAATTACAAATAAAGCTTGGTTTATTTTTTTAAAGTAAATGTGGTTATGTACCTGATGGAAGGCAGAGTGGCATCAGTTGGCCGCCACCTCCTTGAATCCGTTGACCTGCGGCGTATGCTCGTTGGAGCGGCGCCACAGACCGTACACGCGGCCCGGCACGCCCTGCCACAGCCGAACCGTACCGTCCTCAGAGCTCGTCGCATACAGCTCACCGTCCGGCGACCACCGAACGCAGTGCACCGGCCCGAAGTGACCTTTGTTCGATTCTGGGGGTAACATTGTTATTGTTATATTCCTTGAGCCTTTCTTGGATGAAATTTTAAAGCATTTAGGGCCGGTTCGACTAAACGCGAGTGAAGATTCCTAGAATAAACAGCCAATATGTGGGTGATATTGCCTGTGCATATGCATATACAAATCGATTACGTCAGAAAATAGTGAATAGCTCAAGCGGGACTCGAAGCCGCGACCTTTACCCTAAAGAAGGAATGCTCTAACGACTGAGCTACCGGGATCGAGCCCCGCCTGAACGAGCCACTTTTCCTTGACGTAATCGATCCATATACAAGATGATTTTATAGTCGTTTGCGTAAAAAAGAATTTGGGCACAGTTTCGGTAGCAAAATCATCTGGGAGTATTAACATAACATAACATAAACTCACACCTGTATTCCCCGAAAGGGTAGGCAGCAGTGGCGAAGTGTCCATATAACCCGATTCCTACCGGCTTACCTTTGCAAAAACCCCTAAGCATTGTTTATTAATAAATTATAAATCAATGAAACCACACTATTCACTACACAAAAATATAAAACAAAAAGTATTTTGTTACGTAAATCGCAATTATAATAATTATTTACATACATTACATATTACACATATTTCTCATAACGCCATCTAGTTCTCAATTAAGGAAGGAAACCTCTTGTATGATTCTGTCTGAACGCGCGCGAATGTTAAGCCGGCTGCAAAAATAGGAATTGTTAACTCTTCTATAATACGCAGTCGCACGCACACATGCGCAATTTTTCTTAGTAGTGTTCGTAGAAATATACAATCGACATAAGCCGCTGCTTAACGAGTTATGACAGAGAGAGAATATACGATAAGAATTTGCGAGAGCGAGAGAGCACTAAATGTGAAGTTTGTTTTGTTTACATACACTAAGTTTAGGCGAATGAGCGATGTATTCAAATGCTCACCACAATTTTGACATTCATTTTTGATTTCATCAATAATTATTATGTTATAAATAAGTTAGAATTCGCTTTTTTGTGTAAAGTAGTTATTACTAAGTATAATTTGTGCTTGTGTTGTGTAGTGTATTGACTGTTGTGCATTGATTGACATTATACTGTCGTAGTATCTACGTAATATTTTGGTAAGTAGTCGTTGTATTATATGCATTTGTAGTGTATTTTTCTGTTATAATGGCTGCGTTAATAGCATTAGATTGTTGTCTGACTGATTATTTGTTGTGTGAGAAAACATCTTTCTCGAAATTAAATTATGAAAATAAGAAACATGTAGTTCAGTTAGGCCGAGCCCGCCTCCGGTCATGAATATAGAATATTAACGGCGCGATGGATTTACGAAACATTTTCATATATCTCATTACGATAAATATAAGTGGCTCACAGGCAGTTGTAAATTAAATAGAATGTATTGTTTTATTCTCAGATTAGACATAAACAATTTATCGAATTCATCAAAAAAACATGTTCAAATTGAGAAACATATCCGTAGTTGTATAGTTTTACATGAGTTCGGGACAACTAGAATCGAAACATTTTTCACGAATACCTATGAAGTACATAATCGAAAAGTAGATCGTAATAGAAATCTAATGAAACGGTTTATAGATATCTACAGTAATTTTTTTAGGTAAACAAGAGTTAACTTTTCGCTGTCACGATGAAAGTTCAGGTTCTGATAACCGCGGGAATTATATCGAAACCTTATTATATTTAAGTAAATACGATTCAGTAATGGACTCACAATTAGAACAATGTTCTTCAATGCAAAATCCCGTATTTTCTGGTCTTTCTAGCGACATTCAAAACGATTTAATACATAGCGTTGCATCCGTTTTAAGAGATCGTATTAGATTAGAGATAGATAAAGCTCAATTTGTATCGGTTATGATTGACGAAACACCTGACGTAAGCCATAGGGAGCAACTAACTGTAATATTTATATATTTAACTGAAACTGGCATTGAAGAACGATTTCTAGGATTTTACGACGTTAGTGGTAGTCGAACTGCTTAATTATTTTTTCAAAGCCACTTTCATTACACTTGAAAGACACTGTTATAATAATCATCAGTGCTTACACGTATAGTAAATGTGGGTTGAAATTTCCTCAACCATTTGGACCTAAGCCTCGACCCATTCAGTCACAGCTTTTGAAAGGAGTACCTACACATTACAATCGGCCATGGTAAGGTTTTTTCTTACGTTCGGCTTCCCTTTTAAAAAAATCCACCCTTCGCCACTGGTAGGCAGAGGTGCTAGCACCCACATTTCGCCAGTTTATGTTTAGGTCCCAATGTAATAGGTGGCGAGCCTATTGCCATTAACCGGGCACTTATAAACCTGCGATAAATACACACATAACTTCGAAAAGCATCGAAAAGTCATTGGTGTGTGCCATGGTAAACCTGGGATCGAACCCGAGACCTCGTCTCAGCAGTCCATTACCCATACCACTAGGCTATCACTAGCTTTGGTGAAAGAAAAAAACATTTTAAAACCCCCATACATTTTTCCTTTCACCTGAAAAATTTCTTTCGCCAAATTAATACTCCCAGATGATTTTGCTATCGAAGCTGTGCCCAAATTCTTTTTTTCGGAAACGATTATAAAATCACAGTGTATATTGGACCTAAAATGTGCTTTATAAGCACAGTATACGTTTCTTGGATGTCTTTCGAGGATAGCACGGGATACTGGGATGGACGAGCTCGAATTCACTAAGCATAGTTTATTACAAAACAACATGCACCTTTTATATCTTGCGATTCAGGTCCAAGTGGCTAACCATATATCTCGGGACATATACTTATTGCTCGGACCATTATGATGACTTGGTGAATATGAGCTCGCCCACCGCGGTAGCACCCATTGTTATCTTCAAAATAGATCCAAGAAACGTATATCGCGCGTATAGAACCATTCGCCATCAGTATTATGAGCTAGCTGGCCACATTCCAAGTTACTAATCACCTTAGCCCTAAAACTTTGCACAAAGTAATAAAATGAGGAGAAATTGTCTTCCGAAGAATACAAAAATACATCAAAAATGATCGTTTCGTAAATGAGAGTCCTCAGCAATTTCTGAGGGCGACTGTACATTAACGAAAAGTAAAGTAAAAGTAAAAGGGACCATTTTGTTTAAAACGTAATATTCAAACTGTTATGTTTCCGACTTTTAATTTGAGACTATGGGAAAAAGAGTAAGAGAAGTCTAATTAAGATCGGGTTACTTCAGCTGTAAGACCTTTTTATTGCGGATTTGTTTATAATCTTTTGATTTTTAAAACAAATATACAACTACGATTAGACTACATTGCATTGCAGTACCACGCCATCCATGCTATTTAAAAATACACTCGCGCCATTTACTCTATCACAGGAAGGGATTTGATATCAGTCACCCACAATGCGTGGGTGATCGACATAATATCTACGTTTGACACCATTATTCTAGACCTAAAAGAGTATGTACCTAATGCCAGCTTCCTGATGCCCAGAAACAATAAACCAATATCAGTCAGCAAATATCACGCTAAGCCATCAGTCCCGGTCGCCATGCGAACATCCGTGTCATTCGTTACGGGTATTCGGAGCACTAAAAGTCCGACAATCTGATCCTCCTGCACAAGTTTGATACCACCAGTGGATTTTAGAGGTGAGATGACGTCGATGCACGAAATAAATCGATATTTGGAAATGCACTTACCAAGTTCTGTACCGGTGTTGTAGTCAAATTTGTAGACTTTTAAGTCTTCTCCACCGCACACGAACGTTGCTCGGCTGGGCGCCAACGAAGCCGAGAAACATTTGGTAGGTACTGGAAACTCGCGCATCTTCCGCATTGTGTCCGAAGAATAAAATGATACGTTTGTACCTAGAAACGAAGACGCTACATTTAATAGGTAGAGTGTTTTAACGTCCACGTCGTGTTATAGTCATTATCGCTTTATACGACACACCCTCGGGGAGTAATGGGGTTGCCCTCATATTTTACTTCACCAGGAACCAGTGAATAAATGTTTGAAAAATAATTTTGAAGTAATACAGATGTTATAATTAAAACCAAGACTTGTTTTAATCGGCGCTTTCTTAACAATGAGGTTCCTATAATAACGACTTTGTCCGCTCAATCAATTATGAATACCAAGATTTATAAAAGCAACAGTCAATTTTAATTTGACTATATCAAATAAATAGAACGAATTTCATTTCAGAGCATTCACACCTTTACCTTATACTTACTATAACTTTGAGTAACATTATTACTCATACGTCAACTTTAATCAGATTATTTCTCGTGTCCTTCAGGTATGATTTATTTTAAATACGAAGATCATGCCAAAATATTACATCATCAAAATTAACAGACATGTATGTTTAAACATTCCCATTTGTCTAAGTCTAAGCCATTTGAAAAATACTATTACACAAAAACCTAAATGTGAAAGTACTTGACAGTACATGAAAGTACTTAATGAACCTATGCCTGTATTCTGGCTGCTTGCTGGTTAAACCGTCATCAAGAGTTAGTAGAATTAGCAATTTATTAACGACCAATAGTCGAGATTATTGTAGTTATTCAAACCAATTAGCTTTAAGACATCACGCTATAGATTACCTTTTTATTTCAGGTCAAGAACATTCTGATTTTAAATTGATGCATCTAAACTCTAAAGCGCCATAATGCCAATAGTTCTACGAAGATGTTTAAAAAAAAGTCAAGTATGAAGTATACGAAAAGGGCGGGAATGCATGAAAAGTTTAAAGACAATAGATGAAGCTCATGGAGTATGTAAGGATAGAAGCAAAGGCGGGTAGTTGCCTCTGCATGTGCCTGAGGGAAATAGGCGCGAGCATATTTATGTATGTAAATATAGTTTACATAGAAATCAATCATTGTTTCGTATTTCCGTCATTGAAGCCATAAGAAACCATTGATGTCATTTTACTATATGTAGGTATATATTGTACATAATATGATTCCAACACTAGATGTGCGACAATGTGACTCATATTGTTATTGATATGTCTTCACTTCTTGATCGATATGTATTTACTTAATAATGACACTAGAAGATAACAGGAAGGTAAATAACATTCTAGTCCTGTCTGCGTCATAATATTTACATCACATCTAAGGCCACAATTTGTTATGTATGACAACCAAAATAAGGAAAAGTTGTATTGTAAATAGAGGTCAAGTTCTGATTCATTATACAGTCAATTAAATCCTATTTAGATCGGATTTAAACTTTGTGTAACAAGAATCGGTTTTCAATTTCGTTTTCTGTACATTGATACACACTGCGTAAAACATCTAACCAAAAAACAGTGTTAGCAGCGTACCACGGATACATATCGACGGGTTCCGGGCTATTTGTATTAACCGACATTTTTGAAACTTTACACCAGAGCCGTTTAAAGTTTCGATTTTTAGAAAAGAAATTGTAACTTTAGTAAATAGCATTATTTTTTAAAAAGAAGGATATTACTATTTTTATAACATAATTCCCCATAATTGAATTCAGTTTTTTTCTTTTATTCCTATTTTTAACGAATATAAATGTCGCTTCATACAAAATGACCCTTTTTTTACTTTTTTTTGTTCCAGGCTAAATGATTTAACCGCCTATGATTATTCTTTCTTATTCCAAGCTAAATGACTAAACCGCCTAGGTTTATTATTTCTTGTTCCAAGCTAAATGACTTAACCGCCTAGGCATGCAAATAATAGCTCTAAGCTAAGTGCTTTAATCAAAAAGTTGGCCATATTTCAAACCTAAGCTAATTGATTTAAATACCATATCTTACACTTATTAATGTTTGGCTCATTAGTTTATGGGACAGATTTTTTTTAAATAAATTGTTCGTAATCATATATGATTAATGAAGTTTGCAGAAACTGGCGGTTAAAACACTAATAAATTAAAAGGTACATACATAGGGTGTACGTACCTATCTTGTAATATGGATCGACACTGGGTATGAATTTAACAAAGAGGCTAAATGTATTAAACGACATTCTTGTATATTTACAAGGTAAAGCTAATTGCATTAAGCGACACTGGATAAGAATTTAACAAAGAGGCTAATTGTATGAAGCGCCATTTTTATATATTTATAATGTCAGGCTAATTGCTTTAACGTGCGTTGCATGTAAATTGTAGCTACAGGGAAAAAAGTTTAAACGACTGTCTGGTATTTGGTAGTGACCTTAAGTAGACAGTTCCTAAATTTGTCAATATTTTGTGTCGCTTCATATATTGCAGTTCAAAATAGGCCCAAAAAATGTGGTTGTATGAAGCGACAAAAAAGTGCTCCGATCGTCACCAAACTCAGCTCAAACGACGCAGAAAATTTCGCTGATTCCAAATATTATAAAAAAGTCTATATCGCTCAGAGTGTCGCTTAATACAATTAGACCGGAACCCGTCGATATCTTCCGTATTAAACTACGGTCTTATCTTATGGGGGAATTCCACAGAAGTACAAAGGGCTTTTATAGCCCAAAAAAAGTGTGTAAGAGCTATAGCTGGTATACCACCCTGGCAAACATGTAAACCCTTTTTCAAAGAGTACCGTATACTTACCTTGACCTGTATGTACATTTTAGAAGCTGCTAAATTTGTAAAACTACACCCACACCTGTTCAAAAAGGCCAAAGATCTGTATCCCAGAAATACCAGACGTCCAGACAGAATCGTCTTGACAAAGATACCAAGAACCACAGTATATTTAAAAAGTTGTACAGCCATGTGTGGTCGTGTTTATAACGCAGTGCCAGACGAATTTAGACATTTACCCACAAATAGGTTTTGTAGAAAATTTAAATTATGGCTTTTAGAAAAATCATTTTATTCACTAGAAGAATATTTTAAAAATTAATTTAATTTTTTGACATTAAAATTTGTAATATCTATTGTGATCATTAATATTAAATTCGTTTTGGACATTGTGAATTATCTTGGACATTATAACTGTATTATTATTATTCATTATTATTGCTATCCTATTCCTATTATGACATTTTGATATTGATATCCTATTAAGACTAAGCATGGCGTTTTGTATTTGAATGTAATTCTCATATTCTTTGTCCTAGATTTTTTTTCAATTTTATTTTGAATGACTAATGTAAAGCTCAAAATAGAGCCTAAGTTAATATTTGCATGCCATTGAATGGTAAATGTGCTGAACTGTAATAATTCTTATGTAACATCATGTTTGACCACATTTCTGCAAATAAATGAATTATGAATTATGAATTATGAATTATGATCACTTATTTATCAGAGATCCTGTTATACAGGTTATTTAGTAAGTAGTATATAACAACAGTTTCTTATAAGGAAACAGATCATTCAATCAGATATTTCCTGCATCCTTGAATTTCAATATGACTAGTGGCTACCGATCTTTTAAATAATTACGGTAATTGTATTAATGTTCCTTCCCCGTTTACGTAACACCAGGTGCGGTTTCATGTTTGTAATAAGTTGACCTTAAATTAAAATATCGATTCGTATCAGGGTCAAGTAACGACAACATATGATTATAATCTACATAAAGTAATAAATCAGGTGCTTACCATGTGCTACTGTCAATATCGCGCCATCCCTTGACAATTCTAAACTGTTGGGTATGGTCGGAAATTCCACTTTCTGAACCTCCTGCAAAATGTAAAAATTTGTATATGAGTTATAGTTTTAGTATGTATTTGGTCAATAAATATATGAGTGTTAACATGTGCTAAATGCCCATACACATGTACACCGCAGGACCTTATGTGCGCCCACGAGAACATCATACAGGTGGCAGCACACTGTGAGAAGATAATTTGAGGCTCGAGGCGCCTTCGCCACGATAGAAGAAGTTTTTGTATCCCAATACTTCGAAAAGTATGATGTCGTAGGTCAGAAGATATGCTTTGACTTTAGCAAAGATAGCCCTACATCGCACTGACAAATATTTAAGTAAGTACAAAAGTTTTTGTGGTATGTCGTTTGTTTTTAAATTTATTTGATACCTGCCCACAGTCCAGTATCTTAGCCCAAACTAAGCATCGCAACACATTTGGTTAATCATAAAAATACCTAGACATACATACAAATATTTGCACTGGCGGGGTAGAAATCACGATCTCTGACGAATGCTTTATCGCTGCCGCCAACACAATACATGTCGCCGTGTTTCTTAAATGTCCTAAAGTTAAATACTTTAGTCCTTCTTCATTAAAAAAAAACAGAATTGAGTCTTTAATAAGGGTAAAATAATCAGTGATTTCTTTACGCGCTACATACAACACTCGAAATAGACTACTTTTTAGTTGTGTCGTTGTTTTCACAACTGCAACTGCATGATTTATGTTATCCACTATTTTATCAATAATGTTCCCCTATTTATACTCGTTGAGTAATTACTATGTATATTGATACCTACATAGGAGATGATACAATTGAAGACAAAGCAATAGTATCTATTTAATTAGTAAGGACAATAATTTTTGGTGTTTGAACATTTAAAGCACAAAATAATTTAAAAAAGACAGTACTTGTTATATTGATAAGTTATGAATTAAAGAGGGTCTAGGTGCTAATGATATCATAATATTCTATATTTCATTACGTTGTTACAGTAATGTGGACAGTACAATGCCGCCTACGCTCGTAGTATAATCCTCAAGTTACCTATTGACCTTTTTGGGCGGGCGTCAATTCAAAACTACACCGCGCTTAGAACATCGAATTATGTGAAGACCTATATACGAGGTGTGTTTTTGAAACGGGGCTGTGCAGGCAGGTAGATACATTAACCGTTGTAGTTACAGCAAAATGTTCTTAGAAGACCTTCCCTAACTTTTTGAGATATTTTGAACTGCATTCACAGATTTTGGAACAGTCAGCATGTATAAAAGTCGTATACAAAACGATGAGATTACACCGCGATAGTTTAAAAATATATTAGGTTTATTAACCTATGATAGTGTGCAGACCTAGTAATATCTTGCAGGCCCAAGGTACGACAACTGGACGAATTTCTGACGTAGGCAGTAAGGCTTGGTTGGGGTAGGGAGGACAGACAGCAGGCATTCCCGAAATAGCCAAATTAAGCTGACCCCAGCTTCAGATACAACGAGAACATTGCTAAGATAATGAGGAAAGTTCATTAACCTATCATACATTGAAATAAAACCACTTTTTACGGATTCTATCGCGATATATTTGTTATTATTTACTTTTTAAACCATAAATAATAAAAAATACATCGCGATAGAATCCGTAAAAAGTGGTTTTATTTCAATGAGTGACATTCGTGTAAACTTTAGAAAATATCTATCATACATTGTTTTAAATAGGTTTATTTCAGTGATTTCGTATCTATATAAATTTTAGTTCTAAATAAGGACCAACCTGTCCACTGTTACGGTCCCAGACTCGCATTGTGAGGTCGTCACTCACGCTGACTATGCGTGAATTGAGCAGGAAGACTGCGTGTCTGATGCTACTCGTATGTGCAGTGAATTTTTCAAGTGCTATTAATAAATAAATAAATTCATCAGTTCATATTTTTTATACACTATATTTTCACACTAGGGATTTATTGCTGAAATGAGTTCAAAGAAAGGTCAACATGATCGTGTTTAACGATACGGTGGCCATTATGGCTGCTTCAATAAATAAGTTTGTTGTATAACGTAAAGGCCATTGTCTGCATGCAACTAAAGGGGGAATTGTTGCGCCAGCAATTCACATTTTAATAAGTTCCCAATGTGGTCTAAGTTTAGTTTAATAGACTTAGCCATTGTTTTGTCCATGATTTGGACAGACAGACAGGACGAAAGCCATGAATGGAACCGTGAAGCACAGAATACTGCTGGCTTTCTTTCCAAAAAGATTGGCCAATTACAACAATGATTGATTACAAAATGTTAACATAGAAAATCTTTAATAAGCATTGTACTGAATTAACATTGAAAATTGCGTATTTAAAAGTAAAATGGGTACTGTTTTATTCATTTAAGAGCATTTGAAATAGTGAGCATTCAATTCAAGTACTCTCTATTGAAGCTGTTAAAAGCACGATTTTACTACGGAAAAGCATGTATAAATATTATTCACAATATAGTACTTACGTCCAGCCTCCGGTTTGTTTAAATCAAAAACTCTAATAAGTTTCTCATTGCTAGCGGTGAGCAACATCGTGTCATCAGCATTAAAGTTGACGCTTTTTACTATGTGTTCGTGGTCAAATGTGTGCACCACTTCGCCATACTTAGCGTCCCATAACTTTGCTGTAATAAAAAAAAATTGTAAAATTTCCAGTTCACATGGGTAATTTTTATAGGCTATTCAATATGACGCCAAACAAAAGCAATATAATCACAGTTATATTGCTGGTAAATGTAATGAGTTTCTCTTAAAATTTTGGCAAACCATAACATGGAACAGGAAATAAATGTTTAAAAATTGAAAACACTCTCCAATCTACACAATAGTCTATAAGATTATTGCATGTCATGCCATAGAATTAACAGCAAGGAAATGGACTTTTTTATGTTATACTGAATCTATTTCACATTTAAACATTCTTTGTCGAATGGGAAAGATATGTTGATTAGATTTTTTTGCGTTTATTACAGTTCCTGTGCTCTATTGCCACTTTATAATAATACTAATTAGAAAGTCAGATAAGAAGTTTACCTGAGAAGTCAGCGGCACCGCTGGCAGCAAGACCAGCATTTTGAGTCAAAGCTACTCCCCACACTGCTCCTTTGTGTCCTTCAAATGTACCAATCCAATCGCCTGTCTCACCCTGCCGCAACATGGGTTTACCATCTAAAAAGTTCAGTAAAATTTTATTTATCAGGATAAGAAACTTATTATGTAAATAATTTTACTAATACAAAAAAAAGTCTGGAAATTCTTTACATTTATTCATCACAATTACCACACCTAAATTTCCCTAAATATTTTGGTTGTTCTTATAAGAGGGTAAGCATTTAACTGTAGGCATAAAAGGGCCTACACAGAAGGCCTGATCACCTAGTGATCACTGGTAGTAGTAAGCCTTCAACCAACAACTAACCAAGTGACCACATAGAATGTCCAATAGCAAAACCCTAATAAAGATTTTACTGGAGACATACATGAATATGAGGAAACTGAAATACATTCAATAAATTAATAGGTAAGCATAACAGCTAGATGTTCATGAGATTAATAAAAGAATGAACATAATTACATAGACAATTATTTATTTTTGTAATAATTTACACTAGGAAAAGAAACTAGACATTTTCGTAAGGTTTTTTTTCTTATTTAAAAAGCCATTCATAGGACAAATACCTGACAAGATTCCTATAAGAATATATAGGTAAACAAGAAATGGTTGTTGTAATTGATGAATATTTATTTATATAATCTGAATAAATAATAATGTTCTCTTCCCTCCATTGTAAGACATAACCCATTAACAAAACGATGACTATGGATAATCCACAGAAACACAGCTATAAATAATTATGAGTTGACTATTTCTTTAAAGGAAGTTTAACAATTGTACAGTAGCATTAGGATTGTGTACCAGAAGGAACAATAGCAACAAGGGACCCTTACATGCATTCTTATTGATATAATTTCTTTGTAAACCTGCTGACATATATTGAAAGTAACTTCACAACATGTTTACCAGCCCTTCTATAGTAAACATTAATGTCAAGTACTTTGACAAACCTTGAGTAAACACAAGGTGACCCACTACAGGTAAAATGTCAACATTCAACATAGGAACAAAATTTCAGATATAGTACAATGCATGTGAACACAAATGAATGGCATTTTGTATGACATACACTGGTCTGTGAATAAAAAGCATGAGAGCAAGTATCAAGGTAAGCAGCTGAGGAAACTACGAGCGGATACTCAAGGTACTTCCTGCATGTCCGGAAAGAGAAGGTCACAACATGCATAGAATGCACGCCGGACAGTCGACACAAACAAGAAAAGTGAAGGCCTTTCGAACACATCTCGTCACCAACATCTGTCACGGTTAATCACAATTCACACACCCGAACACACTTGAAAGACTTCCACATAAAAACAGGCCAAGGCGAAAGGGCACATTGATTACAAATTAGTTAAGAAAACTTACCTTTGCAGGCCGAAATTAAATAATACCCATCTTTTGTAACGTCACTAAAATCCAAATGAACGACTGGTCTAGTATGGCCACCGCATGTGAGAGGAACTTGCTTGAAAGTTGTCATTTTGTTTCTTGATTTTGTATATTGTACTTTTGAAAATAAAACTAATTATCTTTGTTGTTAACTAAAAATTAACCTAATGAGTCTGATCGTTCTGAATGTTGACAATCGACTGACGGAAAGTATACGTTGGTATTGCTATAAACCTAAAGTCTAAAATTATACACATGTTAAAAAATGTAGATGGCAATATTTTTAACCCTGTCTCAAAATAAAATATTATTAGAAATATTACCCAGCAACCCAATATGTGCCACCTCATCCTTCATCGTGTCTTGTTGGGCAATATGAGCAATATATTTCCTCCCTCTATCTAGGGTATGTTTTGATGGTTTCGGTGGAAAGCGAAAGCCCATTCTCTTGTACCTACTGATTTCGAGTTGCCATCGTGGTATTCCTGGTGTAGTAAATTAGTTCCGCGGCAGAGCGGCGCCGCTACGCACAGAGGGCCACAGCTTATGGTATCACTCCTCGGGAAGGCTTACTACGTCCTAAAGTCATAACATATAACGTATACCTATCAAAGAACACAAACTGCCAACTTATATAAAACACATGGCTGTGCATAACGGCATAGGGGTAGAAAAGACCGTCTCATCTATCCACCCATTTTTAGTTTGTAAAAGTAGTGAGTGGGAATCGAACCCGTGTCCCCTACATGGGTTCGATTCCCGCTCGGTGCCAATATATTTCTGGACACGAATATGTCTATTTACTTTGGTCTGGATTGTATTTTCGTGCCTTGAAGAGCACGTTATGTCGACCGACGACACCATCTATGGTAGTCGTTAAGTATAATACTGAAGCGTTAAAAAATCTGACTAGAATATTAAGATTATTATATACAGAACTTCGAAATCGCCAATTGGTATTGGAGATCATTTAGGGCAGAAACACCTGACCATATTCCGGTGAACTGAAATTCTAAAATCCCGCGTTCATCTCATTCACGCAATACATCTACTTTTCTTTCTTTTATCATCTCGTGTGACACCATCCAGTTTTGCACTCATAGCCCCTCCTACATTCAGAATAGTAAAGTGCTATCCTATTTTCGCGCTTTCGAGAAAGCTTTCGGCGTGACGTATAACAAGACGCGTTACCACCGCTCCTTACAGATTTGTCCCCTAAGTTATGTCTGCACTCTCTTTTAAACAGACAGAGGAGAGAATCCTCTCCTACAGACCTCGCTGGGGTATTTCAAACTTTGGACCCACGTGCACATATTTTATGGAACTCATATTTGGTAGAGGACTTGGAAGTACTTAATCCGTTAAATCATGAAATCCTTTCTACAGCTCCCCTACCATACACTAGTGGTGTTGAAATTTGAAGGCGCTTTATCTATTATTTATTTAAAAATCAATTTCTGTTCGATAATTTCGCCAAAACTCGACAACGGCTAAACGGATTTATCTTATCTTGGACTTGAAATATTCGTGGAGGTCCAGAGAAGGTTTAAAAGGTGAGAATAATTTATAATTAATTGCCAGGAACCGACACCTACGCGGGCGGAGCCACGGGCAAAAGCTAGTAAGGTTTTATAAAAAACCAAGCTACAATACTGTTCTCATTCGTGGTTCATAAATGGTTCATAACGACACAATATATCTGTGTGTGTTAGCCTAGCCACAATATCTAGCTGCAGAAGAGTGGCACATAATTTAACACAAATTATTCCTCTGTAAATTGAAAATATTTTATTGATGCGATAAGAAAATAAATATTCTTTCATTGTATTTTAATAAAATTTGATATTGACACACACGGTAGTTTTAGTAAGTATGCTTACTAAAACTTAAATAGTAGTAGATTTTTCGCATCACTACTATGTGACGTGTGACGTACGTGTCTATGTCAATTGACGTTGTCAAAGTGTAGTTTGTATTTGTACGTAAACCTTTTTCTTAAATATTAAATCGAAAATGGATTTCTTTACATCTATACCAACCCATATTGACTATGTCGGCCAAGCTAAAGCTGAAAAGCTTTATAGAGCCATAATTACGTTATTTAGTATAGTCGGCTTCGTATGGGGTTACATTGTACAACAGTTTTCGCAATCTGTCTACATTTTGGGTGCCGGATTCATCTTAGCTGCGATCCTCACTGTTCCTCCATGGCCCATGTATCGTCGCAATGCTCTAAACTGGCAGAATCCCCGAAGCAACGAAGAGAAACCATCAGGCAAGAAAGGAAAGAAATAAACCATTTTGTAAAAGTTCGGCCCCACATCTGTCTATTAATCTGTTCTTATCTCTGTAAATTATAATGTATTTCTAATAAAATAGATTTTAAGGTTTAATTGTTTCTAATTGAATTGTTTTTCTCCTTGGCCATCAGTCCTTATAGGGCTCCAATTTGTCCTGCTATATCTACCATGGTCTGCAAAGCAATCTTACTGTTAACTGAAATAAGTACCTAACCCATAGTTACAGCACCAAGAGAATGACAACTACCTATAACAAATAATTGTATAGAACCTTAACCTAGCAGCAGGAGTGTAGCTAACTTTTGTGTATATCACATAGACATCTGTCCATAAAGGAATGATTGTGTGCAATGTGTTAGCTTCTTTATTAACATGAGTCTGTAGGAAAATAGATGTTACTTTCAGTAGAAATAGAAAGTTGAAAATGCCAAAACATTCAGGTAAATACTTCAAAAATATTGAGTAATATTATGACATCACAGGGATTATTTATTTCATGGAAAAGGGTAGAGGCTGCTAGGCTCTGCATTGAGACCATATCTGTCACTGTCCATAATAATGACATACTTTTTCATCTTATCAATTAATTATGAAGACAGTTTAATGTAAGCCGTCATGAGCAACTGCTAAATTTGATTTTGTTGAAATATAATTTAGGCATGACTTCAATACACAAATGAAAATAGTTCATTCTTTTATAAAACTTTACTGTCAACTATCTTTGTCTCATTTTTTACAATAATTATATACTTTTGCCAATTGAAATAGCACCACATTGTAGTCTATACATACTAAATATTTGCATCTATAAATCCCCGAAGCGGTAGGCAGAGGTGTATGCCAACTATGTTCAGTCCCACATAATAGGTGGCAAGCATATTTGTCATTGTATAGCAAGATATGCTTTTATAAACATATAGGTATATAAAACAAACATTAAAAACCTGTAGTTTTGTGCACGGCACTGGTGCCACTTGGCTGTAAAGTAAATATTACGCTTCGTAACAAGTATAGAACTTGTAATTAATATGCTTCCATATTAGACTTAAATACATAAAATTTATTATATCTATAATAATAAATATACTATTTTATTTAGGGCAGTAGTCAAATAGCAATTATTGTACCTACAACAAATTGTGATTTCTATAACTATACATTCTTGTAGAATGAAATAAATTACCTTAACTTATATACGTTATTTTAAAATTTAGAACAATTTGCACACACTTTTCACAAAGGATCACTTGCTAGTAGAATAAGTAGATGTCCTAAAATAACAGTCCCATTTGTAACTAAAGGTGCACTATAAGTTTTCAGCAAACTCAAATTTATCTTTAAGTTTACTAAGTACATTATAAATTCTACTTTCGTTGCATACATTACAGTCATCTTCAGATGTTGGCTTGAACTCCTCTGAAGTTTCATTTTTCTCACTGTGCCCACTTTCTTTCTTATCAGTATTTTCACTGGGCTCTTTAGTATCCTGTTTCTCTTCATTACATTTCTCACTTTTATTAACTTCCTGATTTTCACGGGTGATGTCTTCAGTCTGAACAACATCTTCCTTATCAAACATTTGTTGGAAAGTTATGATAACAAACATGAAAGTTACTCCATAATTGACGATTGTCAGAGATATAGGTCCTAACACTAATATGAATACTGCCATGGTAAAAAGTAGAGCTGCAACTGTTTCATAGTGTCTCCTGCAAACAAAAATATTTTAATATTAATTCACCGATAGGGTTGGGTTTCTTATTGACTATGTTCGATTTCAGCTCAGTGCAAATATTTGTATGCATGGTATGTCAAAGGCTCACCTAGGATAGGATAGGGGACTCTTTTGTCCGCAGTTAGCCTCTCTCTTGGGCCATTGTGTGTAGAGAGTACTGGCTAGAGCAGCCAGCCTAGCTCTGCCCAGAAATGCAGAAGTTTACTGGGGGCTTCACAGGCTTCGCCGAACGACCTCGTTATGCCGAGGATTTGGGATCGTTGTCTATGTATGTCATAGGCTCACCTATTACGTGGGACCGAATACATTGATTGGCGAAATGTGGGTGTTAATTTACCTCTGCCTAACACTCCGGGGATAAAGGCATGATATGTATGTATGGTATGTCTATTTGCATTAGTCTGGTTATTATTTCCGTTCCTTAGAGAGCACGTTAAACTGTTGCCGCGTTGGTCCCGGGTTGCCATACCAACATCTACATATAGTAGTCGTTAATGGTAGATAAAGCCCTAAAAAGTCTGACTAAGTATTTCTGAAATGGACATAGGACTGAGCTTCAAAGGTTTCTTCAAGGTTGGCAGCACGAGTGTAACGCCCCTGGTGTTACACACGTCTATTTGCCACGGTAACCATTTTACATCAGCTGGGCCGTGTTTGTCTATAGCCTTAGAGGTATAAAAAAAATTACTTACAATTTCTTCCTAGGTCCATTAATTTGCCATATGTAAGCCGAACAAGCAGACATAACCAAACCAGTGTGATAGGATGTATCAGGTTTTAAAACCATACTGTGTCTAAAATAATAATAATAATTCAGTTAAATATAACTACCAAAATACATGATTGATGGAAAATTGACGATTTTTTTTAAAGAGAGAGCGAGCGAGATAGCATTAGTTATTGATTTTCTATTCCAGCTAGTTCTTAACACCTGCAACTACACATTTAAAAGTGCATTGCATTATATTGTTCATTGGATTAACAGCTTCTGTTGCTTCGTGCAGGTCAGGCGAATCGTGCATATCGTGAGATTATTTTGCACGATTTTGTAAAAACATATGCACGAAATTAGTTCAATATTATTTGCACAAAATAGCCCGTATGTGTGTACATGCACGATGGTACAGAAGAGAGAAACAGAAAAGGACCATAAAATAACTTACGGGAAATTTCTTGCCCAAGTGAGTAAAGCAGGTACATTGACTAGAGTCACCGTAAGCCACATGGAGAACATCATCATGTGGAAATTTAAATTATTCAGTCCTTCCTCCATATCCAATTTGCTATCTCTATCCTTCTTTTTCCTTTTCGACGCTTTTCCTGAATCTTTTTCGGTATCTTTGGGACAAACAGGTATAAGTTTGTTATCTGAATTTTCAATATCACCAGTCTTTTCTGTTGTGTCAGTAACTGCTACAATCTGTTTATTTGAATGTGCTTCAACACCTGTTATCTTTTCCTTAATACTCTCATTTTTATTGTCTTCTTCGACATTTTGACTAGATAATTCACTAGAATTGGTTTTGAGAAGGCTACTTTGAGCCTCTTCGGTGGGTTTTTTGGATTTAAACAGTCTACATACTTTTGACGCTATTCTTGCCATTAATTTATACATGTAGTCTTCGAGATATTCTTCGTACATTTTCGATACCTGAATAAAATAAATATTGATATGGGTATTTATACTGTCTATGTTAACAATGTCAGTGCCTTCATAAAAGGCTTGTGTCCTTCGCCGTAGCATCGTAAGAGACTCCGGGGGCGAGTTAGGGACACTGTTGTCCCCCCTCCTGAGGAGGGCCAGACCGTAAGGGATGGCCCTGGGTCAGCCGGGGTGCGAGGGATATGTCGATGACAACCTCACCTCCGGCCTAGCACCACGACCCACAGTCGGC
Source organism: Eilema sororculum (assembly GCA_914829495.1). Taxonomy (NCBI): domain Eukaryota; kingdom Metazoa; phylum Arthropoda; class Insecta; order Lepidoptera; family Erebidae; genus Eilema; species Eilema sororculum. The sequence continues at coordinate 11,349,639 of OU618541.1, forward strand.
GTGCGGTTTCAGTCGGTTCGAGTCCGACACGAAAAAAAAAAAAAAAAAAAGCATCGTAAGAGACATAACACGATACATGGAATTGAATGGAAATGGATACTTCCTTTTTTTCGATAACGCTCTCTAACTGGAGCTAGCGGAGCTAAAAGTTAGCGACTCCTCCTCCAAGTGTTATCAAACAGATCATCAACATTACCGCGTTAGTCCCAGTTGTAGCCTGTTTTTCTTGATTTTATCTCGACTTTTAAAGAGCACCTACAGTCTGACTCCCAACCTTGTTGAAAGAGTTAAACTTGTCCAGAGCTTCGTTTGTTATTCAACAAGCACTGGCAAGAAAACCTTGTTGTGGCACCATACACCCCAAATAATTTACGGTAACCATATTATAATTCACAAAAACTGGCGAAATGTGGATGCTAGCACCTCTGCCTACCCCTTCGGGGAATACAGGCGTGAGTTTATGTTATGTTATGTTATGTTTAAAAACTACGTTAAAGAAAATCTAGGCATATTATCTATTGTTTATACTGGAGATTAATGGCACCTGCTGGAACCTACTACACAAATTGAATTATGCACTTCTATTTTTCCACAACATTTGAGAATGCCGTGAGGTCCGGTCAAAAATAAATAAACCCTGTGGAAAAGTACAAGTGCCATATTATAGTAGATTGTACACCAAGTGGATAAAGCACTGTATTATGTCACGGGCGCGATATTGAATCCTGAGCGTAACGAAGGACTCCAGATTTAACTCCCGAGCGTAGCGAGGGGGTTTTGCGTTGATTCCCGAGCGAAGTGAGGGAATTAAAATGGAGTCCTGAGAGCAGTGAAGGATTTAAGCGCGCCCAAGGCAAAATCAGTGTTATCCCTGAGGAGTATACTCTACTTTTCTCACCTTTTGCGAGACAATAAAAACCAGAGCTACTAGAAAAAGTATTTTAATTATTAAAATACAATTTCGCCACTCGACATTTTCTTAATGTTTTATTCTATCTTCTTTTGCAGTTTTGTCTGATACTGATTGCACCGTATTGAAATACTCGCGGCTTTTGTTTTAAGTATTGTTTTTTTTTTCGTTCGGCTTGCCGTGGCGTGGCCAGCTCGATTTTCGAATAAGTTCGATTTTCCAATAAATGAGGCGCGGCACGCGCCGCCGTCCACCTCCTCGCTGTTGGCCACCAGCAGCTGCAGCAGCCGCGCGCCGCGCGATTTTGACGAAATTAGACTTTAAATGCATAACAATAAGAACTAAGAGAAGTGAGAATCACATTACTGCCCGGCGGGTTATAAACTCTGTTACGTATCAAAATAAGAACAACCCCTCTTACTATGAAGGAGTAGAACGCGGCGCCAGCGACGAGTGCGGCGGCGCCACAAGACAGCGGTGTACCAAACAGAAGAGCTCCTGTGACTACCACCGGAACCTTCTGCAGCCCTGAGGCCATCCGCTCCGCCAGGCTGGAGCTGCCGCGCCACATTATCCTACGAAATTAATAAAAGCGTATTACCTATTAGGTATGTCGAAAGTTTACACAGATATTACAAATTGAAATAAAACTATTTTTAAAGGATGCTATCGCGTTTTCTTGGGTATTTTACTATTTAAACTGATTCCGACGTTTCGGTTGCTTTTATGTATTCATTTATTATTAGCAACATAAGTTTACAGTTTACACCAAAGCGCTTATATGTAATCAGTTACATAAATATACAGCCACGGCCATGGGGAAGAGTTCCTGTCTCCCCGAAAGTATTGCTTAGAAATAGTTTAATTTGCAGCCCATTTTGATGGCAATCTGTGTGGGGCCGTACTAAAATCTTCAGGACAGGATTGTAGTAACTTTGACTGCCATATGTCAGGTCAGGTGGCATGGGCGGGCCTCGGAAGATTTTAGTCGTGCCCCGTACACCTATTGCCATTCCCGTGCGGTTAGATATTATTAAGACTTACCTGAAGAATAGTCTATGAGCGATCTGTGAGGAGAACACCATAACAACCAATATAGCGGCTGATACTATGTTCACGATCCCCAATGCTGTCATATAAGCCGGCACAACCAACAGAGACTTTATGAAATAGTGTAGCTCTAAGTTCTTCCAACTCGCATTCTCGAACAAAAATGATAGGATTGGAATGGATCTGAAATATACAATCAGTTTGAACAGAGTCTTGTGCTTTGCTTTATTTTAGTTTCTGATATACATTCCCGCTAGATGGCAATAGGCTCGCCACCTATACTTCGTGAGACCAAAAATCAGTTTTGGCGAAACATGGGTGCTAATACACCTCTGCGTACCCATTCGGGGATTTACAGACGTGAGTATATGGATGGATAGATGGAACGTCATCTAAATTATTTGTAAAAGCTACCATCTAGATGAGAGAGAATCGGTGATCTTTAAAACTTCAATTCGTATTAGCGATTCCTCTTACGATCTGACGAAAAATGATTGTAGGTGCCATTCGAAAACCCTTTTCGTAACTTCGAACATTTAATTTTGTTATACTTACAATAAAACGGTAGCAGCTAATCTTGCAAATACGAGCGCATAGTACGGTTTGACACCTTCACTGTTCAGGGCACTATGCATTGATAGACACTTTCCATGTTGTTGTAACTCCAATAAGTTGCTCCTAACCGCCAATAGGATTATGGCTGCCATATAGGGAATCAAAACTGGAGTGTAATTGCGCGCCAATTGAGCCAGGCGATGGTACCAAGATGTTGATATGCTACAAATGAATAATATCAATTTCAACTGAATAACTGAACAGGGACATGGCTATGGGTATTGGCGTTTGGAAGAACGGTCTGCCACCTAATAGGGATTTAAAAAAAAATTGGTGTCTATTTTTTTATACCGGACAGGTCAATTTGACTTCACCTCGCCTGATGTTAAGCTAAAGGCAAAGTCTCGGAAAGAGGGTCACCATCGTAAACATGTACCATGTTAACAGTGGTGGCACTCAGCTTGACGGCCTCATTAGATGCTTTTTTACGCCCCGCTTAAAGGACCCGGGACTGTAGGAAGAAGGAAACACGTGAGCTAGCAGGCAGTTCCAGGTCTTAGTGGTGTGGCATAGGAATGAGTCACTGAAACGCTTGGTTCTAGCAGGTTTACTTATTCTACACTGTATACGGATGGCATCTTAGCCCTGCACGTGTCGTCCTGTGAAGGAAAGGAGAGGGTGGGAAGTCTCGACTAGTCTAACTACAGAACTTCGATATCATATTGTTTGTAAATATCAGATGGCAGTCGCTTTACAGAAAATATTGAAGTTCAGTTGCGCTACAGTTAGACTGTAAAGTCGGTCCACTTTACAAACTGAGTTGGGGAAAGGCTAAGAGTATTTTGACTTCACATATATATAAGATACGGTGGAGTCTGATATTGTCGATTATATTCAAACAAAAACGCTTGAGACGGTTACCCTAGAGAGAATTGATTCTAAGAATCAGAAACAATACACGGCATATATAAATTTTACCTGATAGTGTATGTGCATTGTGGATCCAATAATAAGGTAATTTTTACATGCTCCGTGACTTCCAGTCCATTAGTAATGTTAGGATTACTTTTAAACAATCTTAATTTCATAGGTGTATGTTTTAGTTGCCTGGAAAAAAATCACGTAACTGTTATATCCATAAAACATTCTGAAAGTTACTCATCATTGTAGTTTCAAAGATGTATGATTTATATTTTAAGTAAATTATGTGGCATATTTTTCCTGTTTGTTACGATATCTAAGCCGCAGCATGATAATAATGTACATAATTATACATTTGCATATCAAAATTTAATTTAATATAAGGTCATTTTTTGTTTCAAACAAAAAACATATTGGTCTCCCGTCTGATTCGAAGGCTGAATGCCTGTGGCTAGTATGTCTACTGTGATTCTGATTAGTCACATCTATAAATTGTAAGAGCGTTGCACAATACAATAACCATTATTTTGCTATTTCTGTCGTGGCTAGCGGCTTTCTAAATTTGCGCCTCCTCCATTTCAACCTAGCACCAAACGCAAGTTGCGTTAATGCGCCAGAGCCTCATCCGTCAATCAGGGGCCTCGATTCTGCTAAATCAAAACCTCTGTCATACCACAGACACTGCAAAAAAATCCATTCAATTTTAAACTTTAAATCAATGCAGTTAAAGTCCAAAGATAAATGGCCTTTTTAGAGTGTAAAGAATGTAATAGTAAAATTGAATGCTATTTTTTGCAGTATAGTGGTTTTGCTTTGAGGTGAAATTCATTTGGTTGATTCCCCAAGATTTTAATGCGAGTTCCCATATGCCCCTAGTAACTTAGTCTGTGACTGAAATGCTATAAAAATGCTGTAAGTAGGTATAATACTTACGTAAAATAATGATAATATTCATTATTCGACGCCCAAGGCACATGCATTTCGGCTGAGACGTGATATGAACTTGCTTTACAGTTTACCGTAGGTTCTACATACAATAAGTATGCTTGATGCAAAGCGTAGAAATCTTTCAATATTAGTTCATAATACAAAGTCTCCGGTTCTGTTTCTTGAATTATTACATTCTTTCCGAAGGACACATCTGATGGTGCATTAACATAGATCTCTCTCGAAGCGTGGTCGTTTATATCGACGTTTAATACTATCTGGAAATAAAATGTAGCGTATTCAACACGTAATGGTAATGGTTAATAGTTATTTGTTATACAAGAGTGCAAAGTTGCTTTTTAACCGCGTGTTCAATTTTGATGACCGAGCAAGCGAAGGATTCTAATCTAGCTGATTCAAAATTAGAATCCTGAGCGCTAGCGAGGGAATCAAAAGAGCACGAGGTGAAAATCTTTGCACTCGAGTGCAACACGTAACTTTTCATTCCACCTCAGCGAGGAAATGACTAAATGCAAAAAAAAACGGCTCGTTCCCAACCGACCACCTGAGTTGGTCAGTTAAGAATAAATGTTCCTAACCATCCACCTTGTGCATCTGGTGGGTCAGTTAGTAACAAAATATACTAACCGACCACCTGTGACTGTATAAAATGCTGTGGCTCGCATGTATAGATTTAAGCCGCGGTTACGCTTACGTTGAATGGATTTTTCCGTAACTTATAAATTTTCCTGCAGGAACATATTCTCCTACAGAAAAAAGTATCCTATTTACCTTTTTTATTATTAGGTCGTGGTAAGTAGCATCAGATGATTTATTACTCGTATAGATTATAGCTAGTAGTAGCCTAGTGGTATGGGTAATGGACTGCTGAGACGAGGTCTCGGGTTCGATCCCAGGTTTACCATGGCACACACCAATGACTTTTCGATGCTTTTCGAAGTTATGTGTGTATTTATCGCAGGTTTATAAGTGCCCGGTTAATGGAAATAGGCTCGCCACCTATTATATTGGGACCTAAACATAAACTGGCGAAATGTGGGTGCTAGCACCTCTGCCTACCCTTTCGGGGAATACAGGTGTGAGTTTATGTTATGTTATAGATTATAGCACATTTTATCTTATTAAAAAGAGTTCACAACTATGATTTAATGACTAATTATGAATAGTAGATCATTAAATGACCTGATGTGTATAAGTGCATACTACGACAATTTGTTTTTTTAGCATTTTATACAGTCATAGGTGGTCGGTTAGTATATTTTGTTACTAACTGACCCACCAGCTGCACAAGGTGGGTGGTTAGGAACATTTATTCCTAACTGACCAACCAGGTGGACACCTCAGGTGGTCGGTTGGGAACGGTCCAAAAAAACGTTTACAATCACAAGATAGGTACACTTTTATTTCAAAAGAAAAAAGAAAAAAAGAACACCAAGAAGGTTCCGAGTCTGAGTTTTTAACAAATTAAAAAAAAGTTGTATGATATATTCGGCACCATAGAGGTAGCGGTAAATAGGTTTAATGTTTTTTTTTAATTCACAAACTTAGTGCACACGATGTTCTAAATTCAATTTACTTTATCCTCTAGAGAATAAAAACGGCTTTTCCACTCAGATATTGAAGATTAAAGTACTCTTTCCGAGATGCTGGTATGAAAAATAAATTATCTAACCGAACTTATTAAATTATGAATGGTAGAAGAGCGCTAAAAATTGAGTAGTTTCTTATTTTATAGTCTTTATTTACTTTTATTCATCCATCCAATAGTAATTGATTTGACTATTAAAGCAGGACGGCCACGTTGTATGGAGCTCCGGCTTAGGCGTAGACATTTTTTTGGTTAAATAAAAATACTGCTATTTGGTAACTGAAGCTATACTATACTTAACCATTCATATTATCGGTTTATACTATAACTGAAGTATAAACCGATAATATGAATGGTTAAGTAAAAAGCTAATTTAAAAAAAATGGTTTTTACGTGAATATTTTTATTTCATTTTCTTCATCACTTTCGTACACCAATAACATACTATCGAGGAACTTAGCTAGCGGAGTTACAACTTCATACCTTGCCCAACCCAAGTACCAGATTACAGACATAATATGAGAGCAACAATCCACTGTCCTTAGGCCAACAATGCAGTTACAATAATATTCTTTTAGTGTATATTATTTGTGGTTCAATGCATTGTAGAATTATATGTCGCACTTCATCTAGGTTGAGAATGTCTTCTACTATGAGTCACATCAGCACCACAATTAACGAAATGTATAAATTCCACATCCAGTCTGTAGAAATCTGGTTATCCATGTTCAAGCGTAAGTCTTCATGTAGAGCAGGTGCAGTATCCAAAGAATGGCCAGGGTCAACGTTTGAAGAAGAAGATACAGGGTCCAAAAGCTAGCCAGGGTCGTCGTAAGAGTTATCGCAATCCATTTTGTATCAGAAATATTCAAATAATAACGAGAAATGATAGCAGCCGCACACGTCAAGCGAATGACATAACAGTAGTCGAGTGTTCTAAGAGTAAGAAAATAGAATACCTACCCAGCCATGACCATTATCATTTTTCAATTTAATTATATTTTAGGCATACGTTTTGGTCTCCAATAAAAAATATTTAGATAGTGAATGAAAAATAATCATAACTTAGGTACGGATATCACAGTCTTTGACAATATCTTGATAATTATATTTTTATTTATTAGTCGGAGGTTTTATTTTATTCTTTCTACAGATTTTTATGTGTGCAACATTAACTGCCTTTTTGATAATGAATGTATCCATTTAAGGCCAGGTAGGCCGCATTTTGAGTTTTTTAAAAGCATTTGAATCATAGGAAAAAGCGTTTTAAATTTCGAAAAAAAGATATATATTAGTTAAGGATCCAGTCTAGTCAAATTCGCATTCAGTTACCAGATCTGATGAACTTCACTCGATAGAAAAAAATCCCAAAGTTACCCCTTTTCGTTATTTTTTTTTAATATTATGACTAAATTACTTATGCTTTCTATAAAATTTTTGTACTAAACTAAAGCCACTACATATGTCTAGACATTTTCGCAGATTTTGACTATATTATGAAATAATTTTGAAAGTTATATTTAAATACCTACTAAATTCGCGAGTGCTCGCGCCGCTGAGGCCCGAAAAGTTGCGCCAGTCGCGCGCTGGCGCTTACCGAAGTAGGACCTGTGTCAGTTTTTGCGCGACAGTTTCGTGCACCAATCAATCGGTTTTACGTATTTATAATAAATTGTTGCAAGTCATTCAATATGGGCAATAAACAACGCAAGCTAAAGAAGTCGTGCAAAGCCATAAACTAAATTTCTAACTCCGATTGGTAATTTAAAAAATTATCATACCTAAATATTACGCTCATAGCGCCATAGTATAAGAATATCAGTATTACTACTGAAGATGCTACTTACGATTTTCTATAATTCATATTTTATCTATATCAGTACAGGGGTACCTAGTACCTACAATATTTCCCCCCTCCTGAGGAGGGCCAGACCGTAAGGGATGGCCCTGGGTCAGCCGGGGTGCGAGGGATATGTCTATAACAACCTCACCTCCGGCCTAGCACCAACACCCACAGTCGGCGTGCGGTTTTAGTCGGTTCGAGCCCGACATAACCTCCCCTTTCGGCTCCGGCAGGGGGGGTATCCGAGGGGATTTCCGCACGAAAAAAAAAAAAAAAAGTACCTACAATATTCGTACATTGTATATAATTTGTGTGTGTGTAAATAAATATAAATTTAGTTTTAGTTTAGGATAGAATAATTTTAATATTTAGGTAGGTTAGTTTAATTATTGGCCTTTTTTTATCATGCGCAAAATCCTCGTGGATACCACCCCCACGGAGCCGGTGGAGGCGGTTATGTCGGACTCAAACCGACTAAAACGCACGCCGTCTTGGGTCCTTGGTTGCCGGAGGTGAGATTGCCGAAAGCATAACTCTCGCACCCCAGCAGACACAGGAGAATTACTGGCCTTGGGTCAGCCGGGGTGCGAGGGATATTTCGATGACAACCTCACCTCAGGCCTAGCACCACGACCCACAGTCGGACTCGAACCGACTAAAAAGTCGGTTCGAGTCCGACATAACCTCCCCTTCCAGCTCCGGCAGGGGAGGTATTCGAGGGTATTTCCGCACGAAAAAAAGAAGGTACAGTGTAAATTTATATAAATACTTCATAAAAACTAGCACCACGACCCACAGTCGGCGTGCCCACAGTCGGACTCGAACCGACTAAAAAGGAAAAAAAATCCGAGGGGATTCCCGCACGAAAAAAGTTGTTAATCTCGTTAACTTTAGGTATTTAACTGCCCTGTCGACGACGAACGGTGCGATTATATAAAGTAACCGTTAGCATCAATTCAAACAAATGTTTGTAAAATTACAAGCATTATTATTATTATAATGTAAGTTTTTTTCGCCCAAGCAACTAAACACATAGAACAAACAGTTCTCAAACTCATACAGTTTTTTTAATTTCGTATTTATTTCTAACTTAATATAATCATATAACTAAATAAAGTTAAAAAAACTGCATTTAATTTTCTAAGTCAAGTCAAGTTTTCCTACTGCATATTTCTATACTGTGACGCTGGCGGGGTCATAGCCGAGTTCACCGTCACTGCGTTCGCGCGTAATATTTTACGAGCGGCCGGGATCGCTATAAATGCCTACTTTTGCAGGAAAACAGGGCCTTAATGTGCTTAATCATATTAAATACTTCCAAATACTTTTTCAATATGGGTTCGCTTGATACTACAATATTGTGCCTAATATTATTTCACAATAAAAGAAGACTATAACCCTTTTCATTTTCCTACGAAACAGCTGCACAGCAGAAAGCCGACTCTGGCCGTCCTCCTTTAATGACGTCACTGTTTCGTGTGCGAGTTGGTCTTATTGTGCGTGTTTGGCGTCACTACTTGGCATACTAATGAGGTTTTAAGGCAGTTCTTTTTGATTATAGACTACGTGTAGATAATTTTATGTATACGTATTATACCTAGTCTGCAAACTGGCTCGATAGGAGTCATTTCAAGGTCACAACAATTTGATTTTATTGTAGACATTCAAGTTATGTTATGTGAACATTTGTCAACGAGTAGGCAAGTCACAAATTGATGAATGTCAGAATTTACATACGACGATGCTTCAGTATAGTAACATTTAAGTTAAAGAACAAAGCAAAGGAAAAAAACTTGAATGAGAAAGACGTCTAAACAGGATTTAGCATGAGCACAGAATTACCATTTTTTGCATGGGAATTAGCTAATAATACCATCATAAACATTTACATACATACAGTAACATTTCCCGATAAGGTTAGACAGAGACTACTTGTTACTACCCTGGCAGGATGGGCGTAAGATTGATGCGTTTTCTTTTATAAAAAGACACGTCAATTTGACTTAAAGGCAAAGGAAAGTCACCATCGCAATCATGTACAATGTTAACAATGGTGGCATTCAACTTGACGGCCTCAGATGCCTTTTCACGCCCCGCTTAAAGGACCCGGGACTGTAGCAAGAAGGAAACACGTGAGCTGGGAGGGAGTTCCAGGTCTTGAGGTGCGGCATAGGAATGATACACTGAACCGCTTGGCTCTGGAAATATATTCTGCACCATATGCGGGTGACATCCAAGCCCTGTACGTATCTCTATCTTAGTAATTACATAATTTTTGCAGCGTTCAATGTAGGTATATTATGCTCTTTTTGCCTAAACCTAACATTCACAAGCATCAGTAGATAATGGAGATCTACTCTCAAAACTGTATTAAGAGCTCCGCTCCGCTTCGCTGCCGCCATAACCTTCGTGGTTATTTTTTAAAATATTTTACACCCCCTAGGATAGCAAGATGTAAACTTTGGTTATAATTTTACATTAAAATGCTGGTTTAATTTTGGTGATCATTTACTAATTTTGTGATCATTTACTACTTTTGGGTTAGCAATGATTTATTTAGAGTCATGTTGCTTAAATAGGATAGCAAAATGTTAAAACTTTGGTTATGGATTATAACCAGTTACCGCTCAGTGAGCCTCAGTGTTTAGTGCATGTTGTGTTTTATTTAGAACTAGCTTTTGCCCGCGGCTCCGCCCGCGTGGATGTCGGTTATCGCGACAAAACATAGCCTATGTCCTTTCTCATGGTCTAATCTATCCCTATACCAAATTTCATCAAAATCGGTTCAGTGGTTCAGGCGTGAAAGCGTAACATACAGACAGACAGACAGACAGACAGAGTTACTTTCACATTTATAATATTAGTATGGAAGTATGGATAAACGATGTTCCTAAAAGTAAATTAGATGATGGTTTTCGTTGAAAAAGTTTTACTAAGTTTATTGAACTAAGGAATTGCTAGATTAACTGTTTTTATAATAGTTATTCATTCAGTAAAACAGTTCTGCAAATATCATTAAACAGTATATTTAATTTGATTTAGTTAGTGTGCATAATTAGTGTGCAAGTCAGTATTTTTGGTGTAACTTTGATATATTTTGTTCGAAAAAAGGGTATAAACAGATATCGATTTAAATACATGCCAATAATAAATAGCTTACCGGTTTTCTCGTAGGCGAAACTTTGACGATAACGTGTGTCCAATCTGGAAATTGCTCTTTGATGCTGTGGAGGTGTACAGTCGCTAGTTTTCTTTTGCCAAAATTAGTAGCCGCAGCTGTCCAACGACTTAGTTCTGATAAAGAAGTCGCTTGTTTGCTAGAAATACAGACTGTCAATATATACTTGTAGCATAGGTGAAGGTTTGGAAGTCACGCTATTAAAATCAAGTTAAGGACAATTAACAATTTCTTAAAGGTGTGCTGAAAGCCGCGACCATATGCCTAACACCATCTGGAGTAATTAAACTATTTTACTTTATTACTACTAATCCTGTATCACGAAAATAAAGTTTACGTTCATGTTATACAACTTATACAACAAGCAAAGGATGGATTCTTTGTGTCGGAGATAATTTCATCCCCTTCCATTACATAAGTATCCCGTGCGTGGCAATGGCGTGTGCATAAGTAGATGGCAGTGTTGGGCAAATATTAATTGCAATTAAACTTGTAATTAACCCGACTGCTGTCTAAACGACTATTATTTGTTTCAGTTTCGGATTGGCAATAGGGGACAGCCTGATGTCATACCTGTTTCATTCTTTTAGACAGCAGTCGGATTTACTTGTCCCGATCTTGTGTAGACATGTAGTTATTATTATGAATGGTGTCGCAGCGTATTTTTTAAATCTAAAAGTATCTCACCAATATCTATAAGTATTGTATGTGAATTGAGCATTGCACCCATATAACCAATCCTTATCATCAACATTAACGGCCTCAACGGCTACGAATCTGTTTTGTGGGAATCCATTCAGCCGTATCATCAGATATGTTGTCCTGTAAACAAGGTGTTTCATTATTAACAATATTAAAACAAAACCTAAAACCTTTCGGCATTAACAGATGAAAAGCCCCCACTGGCTCCAGGTAGAAAGGGTAAGCCCAAGAAGTGTTGGCTTAGCGTCGTGAAGGGTGACATGCGTGGAAACATTCTCACTACCTTGGACGCCCAAGATTGTGCAAAAAGGAGGAGGAAGGCGGACCCTGAGCTCCGACTACACCGTGGCCTCGGGTGCAATCAGGATTAACGTCTGTATGTGGATGGTGATAATGATGATGAGATGCAAATCCGTTCAACTGAACTGTGTATGTTAGGTACTTAATGAAATTCATTGAGTACCTAAGTGCTAAGGCAATATATTTTCACTTGATCTCGGTTCCTGATTTTAGTGCATTCGACTTTTAGAGGTAGGTATAAGTATGTTACAGGCAGCATCAAAAGTGAAAAGTACTTTGATGATGATTGTACAGATCGGATGATTGCAGATAGCACAAATGGCTGAGCCCAAAAGTCGCAGGAGCAGCTAGTCTAAATCTACTATAAAGGTAGGTTAGACTGGTGTATTGAGAATCGTAACAATGACCTTCCATCGACTAACAGGTAACATCGACGAAAGTAAGACAGAAAATTATTTATACTCAAATGACGTAATTATTACCTACATCACAATCTCTATATTTTACCGTATTTTTGGACTATTGCCAGTACCACAACTCTGCATAAAACATTTTAATAATTAAATTTTACCTCAATCATAACGATGACGATACAAAACCGTAGAATTGAATATATAGGGAAATATTAATCTTCTCGGGCGGGACTCGAATCCCGCGATCTTTCCCTTACAAGGTTCCCACCTGAGTAGCAGGCATTCCTGCCTTGACACGGATAAAAATAGAAGGGAAATTTGAAGCACACCGGGCGTGTCTCGGTAGCCGAGTTGGTCAAGGCGTTCCCCCTATAAGGGAAAGATCGCGGGTTCGAGTCCCGCCAGAGAAGTTTCATTTTTTCCTATGTATTCACAGCATACTTAATGCTGTAAAATTCATTTAAAAAACCCATAGAACTTCGATATCGCCAATGGGTTATGCGGGTTGGATGGCAGTCGTTCCGTAATATTGTACGAAATGCGTATTTATGTACGACTAGCTTTTGCCCACGGCTCCGCCCGCGTGGATGTTGGTTATCGCGACCAAACATAGCCTATGTCCTTTCTCAAGGTCTAATCTACCCTTATACCAAATTTCATCAAAATTGGTTCAGTGGTTTAAGCGTGAAAGCGTAACATACAGACAGACTGACAGAGTTACTTTCGCATTTATAATATTAGTATGGATGTACGTATGACTGAAATAAAAGTTTAAGTAAATTGCATACTTACTTGTCAATATAAGGTCGTGACACTTGATATATCCGTCTGTTATCCTCATACCAGAAAGCATCAGCGAACATTGCCACGTTAGGGCGTACAACATCTGGACTTAATTTCATCGACCGATTAACCTGAAACAAAGTGATACCGTTTTATATTATTCTTTCGTATCGTGTGATCTGCCAATATTTGCTGAACACGTTATAAGTTTGCTCAGGTAAATTGTGTAATCTTAATAATCAGGTAAATTGTGTAATCTTAAACAAAATAATGTTTAAACCGCCTGGTAAATATACAAATATTTACCAACATTTCATTTTACTGATTCCATATTTAAACGGGCATTAAGGTGGATTGTCGAAGCATATTTCACTATATTTTCACTGTAATTAGCTATCTAGCCTCAGGTAGGCAGGAACTGTACACTACACTACTTTCCCTGGGCTGACAAGTGGGGTCACCTGTTGCCCCTTCACCCGACGACGCACGACGCGCCCCCTCCCCTTTCCGGGTTTCGATGGGAACACCGTGCTTCTTACATTTCCCACACTCGAATTTTAAAACCATAGATGGTCCAAGAGGCCATTAGGGAAGCGAAGGACATGCCTTGTTGAGTAACCTTGCACCCCGGTAATTGAAACCGGAAATGGTGTATGGTTTCAGTTGATACCAATCCGACATAACCACTCCCGACTCTAATATTATAAATGCGAAAGTAACTCTGTCTGTTTGTCTGTATGTTACGCTTTTACGCCTAAACCACTGAACCAATTTTGATGATATTTGGGATAGGGGTAGATTAGACCATGAGAAAGGACATTTTTTTTTATCGTTCGAAAAATCCCCACGGATACCGCCCCCACGGAGCCGGTGGAGGCGGTTATGTCGGACTCGAACCGACTAAAACGCACGCCGTCTTGGGTCCTTGGTTGCCGGAGGTGAGATTGCCAAAAGCATATCTCTCGCACCCCGGCAGACCCAGGACCATCTCTATCGAGATGGCCCCCTTCGGGTTGTGGGGACCACAGTGTCCCCATCTAGCCCCGGTTACGGAGAGGCGCATTTTGCGCCGCCGCCGCGGCCTGCTTCTGCTAGGGTGACAGGCGGCTCCACCGGTCACCCCCAGGCCAGATGAGAAAGGACATAGGCTATGTTGGTTGCGATAACCGACATGCACGCGGGCGGAGCCCTAAGCAAAAGCTAGTACTATAACTTTACTTTTAATAGGTATTTGTTTACTAACGCGCCTGTTTTTCATGAAACATACCAAAAATACAATTTCTGAGATTCGTCTTAATTTGGGTTTTTCTTAAAATTATTACCTACCTATGGGATTGTCATTAGCCATACAAATATACACAAACGAAAATGTCAGATACACAACACATACTTCGGGCCACACAATAGGTAGCGCGTAGCAAATGTTACTTCTGTGATGAGTTGCCGTGCGAGCTAAAATTTGCAGTTCGTTATTTATTTAAGTGTTCTCTCGTAGTTACTGTATGTGTATGGAAATACGATAACTCCTTCTGTGTCTTTACTATGTTATTAACATTTCTTAATACGGCGCTCAGGTTTAACTTTACCCGCTCATTAATGGGTAAGGAGACCAATATTAGCCTCTCTCCTATAGGGGCCACCGCCTCAGACGCAGACCTCCTTCAGCTGGGGCAAAAATATATTCTCGAAACGTCACCCAGAGACCTGCGTTCATCGAGGTAGATACACGATTGTGATCGTCATGTGCGCCAAAGAGATGGAAATAAAAAAAACGGGTGTAGTGCTCTTGCGTACTACAGAAACTGCCAGAAATCGTTCTGGGATCTCTCGGACCCTCTCTTGCTTCCACACAAAGTCTATTAAAATCTGTTCGTTAGTTAGCATAGTGCTCAAGCCCACAGAAAAGAGACATTCATAGTTTTAAAACTGTACTAGCTGACATACGCGGCTCTGGCCGCGACCTTTCTAATTAGAAAAACCGCATAAAAATCAGTTCAGTATTTATTGCGTCCATCGCGAATCAACAACCACATCACCAACACCTAATATCCTCGTACCCACAACTAAGTATAATAGTAGATACCTGTAATAGATACTCGAATACATCGGGAAAAATGAAATGCTCAAGTGGGACTTGAACCCACTTGAAACCACTGTAATAGATAGTTTTTTTTTTACCTGGAAATATTTCCTCGCACTTGACATAACTATTTCTTTGTCTTCTATAACCTGCTCAGTAGCTGGATCAATAATTGAAAACAGAAATCTATTTATGACCAGGACTAGCTGTTTGCACCAAACTATGCTTACATGGTCGGGCGATGCCCAAACACCTGGTATCGCTGTTGTCTGCAATAAAAATACTAGTTACTTTTTTGCACACAGAACGGAAATACCAAAATAAAGTACATATAGAGCTAAAAGTTAGTCGAAAAAGGGTCGCACTCGCACACAAAGAATACTTTTGTGCAAGAAACATCTGTACGCCGGCGCCGGTACGAGAGGTTGGGTCGGACACTATACAAAATGGAAGCTTTTGCCTTACCTGGAGGGGAAGTCAAAATACTGAAGATAGCTAATTTCACTCTTATATCGACTGATGCCACAAAAATACAGAATGTTGTACAATAATTATAACGGGAATTAACGCGATCATGGTATAGGTACATTGACACAGTACCTTGATTTAGTCTTTAGTCAGTCTGTGACCACGGCCGGAGTAAGTCGAAACGTCAGGGAAATCAAAGGTATGTACAGTCAGCGTCATAAATATCTTAACGACGAAGTCTCAAAATGATCTTAAAAATCTCGTATTAAGAACAAATCAAACTATTTTATTGATTTATATGGTAACATTGTCCGAACTAAAGTTGCGTACCAAATATCAGAGCAATCGATCAACTGAAAGGGGGTAAAAAACTAAATTAAGATCCTTTTGAGTACTTTGTTCGTCAACATTTTTCTGATGCTGACTGTAGGTACCTATACCATGATCGCGTTAATTTCCGTAATAATTATTGTATATCACGGAACGCGACAACTTAAAAGTTAGTTTAATACGGAATGTTATCTTTTCGGATTTTAATCGGTTCCATTACCGAGTGTATCAAGCGATTTTTCGAAAATCTTTGAATGCAGTTTTGTTCTTTTTAAAAAATAAGCCTAGTGGTATGGGTAATGGACTGCTGAGACGAGGTCTCGGGTTCGATCCCAGGTTTACCATGGCACACACCAATGACCTTTCGATGCTTTTCGAAGTTATGTGTGTATTTATCGCAGGTTTATAAGTGCCCGGTTAATGGCAATAGGCTCTTCACCTATTACATTGGGACTCAAACATAAACTGGCGAAATGTGGGTGCTAGCACCTCTGCCTACCCCTTCGGGGAATACAGGCGTGAAGTTATGTTATGGAAGTCTCCTATGAGTAAAACTAGCTATCTCCATTTAGAGAACCTACTTCTCCTCCAGGTAAGGTCAAAATCTTCCACCATGTATAACCAACCAACAAAAAACTGAGCAGCTAGAGTAAGTTTGTTAAGGAATTCGCCAGTCATTATACCTTCATGCGATAGTTATAATAAAAATATGTTACTCACAAGTGCACTTAAATAGTTGTCTTTCGACGACGTCAACCCCGACGGCATTAGAACGTCGCGAGGTCCATTTCCAAAGCTAATCATTATTTTCTTTCGTTTCATTTCATTATCGCTGTTGATGTACCTATCCCATTCAAGGTTCATGAGCATATAATAGTCATCCATTGCCGCATCTACATTGACCACTGGAGCATCTAAAGGTGCGGCCAAAGCAATACCTATTGAAGTTGTGTTCATTGTGCTCGGATAGGCCAAAAGTCGTTTTACGATAAGCCCTCCCTAGAAAATAAATAGATTTATAGTAAACTGTTGAAGCGGTGTTCTTTTTTCAAAATAACAAATCATTAGCTATAATTATCTCTTATGTCCAAAATAAGTGATTCAATGTCTATCATCCTCCGAGCCTTTTCCGAACTCAGTTTAACTACGAAACGATCGTCAAACTTCGACATTTTCCGTGAAGCGATTGCCACCTAATCTCCACTACCTACTGTTGATGTCGACGTTCTGTAGAGATCAGCCGATTGCAGTTCAGTGCTGGACTCTCCCAATAGGTAGGGAGGCCACGTAGCTAAATTTGTAGTTACTCGAGCGGCGCGGAAACCTATTAGAATTGGTAGATTAGATGATAGAAAGAATAATCCATACCAATATTATAAATGCGAATGTAACTCTGTCTGTCTGTCTGTATGTATGTTTGTGTGTCTGTCTGTATGTCACGCTTTCACGCCTAAATCACTGAACCGATTTTGATGAAATTTGGCATAGGGATAGATTAAACCCTGAGAAAGGACATAGGCTATGTTTTGTCGCGATAACCTACATCCACGATGGCAGACACGCGGGCAAAAGCTTGTGGATTATAAAGTTACCACTTTTAGTGAGCTTTTCAGTTATTTTGGTTTGTTTAACTCTAAAATAAACATAAAATACAGACATATGTTTGCAAGCTTCCCACGCCCTTAGGTTACGGTTAAATTGCGAGATTTTGAAAATGGACATTTGTTGTCCTACCTTATTTTAATTTGACGCGTAGGTGCAAATTAAATTCGCAGGACGATTTTTTTTGCGCATCCACCCATATTCTGGTTACTGAAGGAATTTGTCAATATGTAACTTGCCTCTCTTAGCTTAATCAGACGCGCTCGAGTTACTACCGAGTTTCTACGCGTGCCCTACTACAATGTGCGCCATAAGGGCCTTATCAAACTAAAGGTTTGCGAGCGATTTCGGGGCAAAGCGGGCAAAGCCATCAACACCTTTTCCTCGTTGGAATCCATTTTGTTACTGTTACGTCAGTATATCGTAAACTCACTACAAAGCCGCGGCGAATATGTTGCGTATTTGCCACGCCTCCGCGACGACGTCTCCACTGCGCAGCCGTGGCGTGTCAATGTCGCATGCGCTGCGCGCCCGCTTCGTCCCTAAATCGCTCGCAAACAGTTAGTATGATAAGGCCCTAACATCCGATCATCCATAGGTCGTCAGTTTATCAGGCTGGGGGAGGTAGGTAAATACTAGGTAGATATTTGGACTATATTTGAATGTGAACACATTTACGGCACATTGTTATACTTTTAGTATACTTAGTGATAAAAAAGTAGTACAGTGTACTTGTACTGATAATGATAGATTAGATTAAACATTGCTGCATAAAATATTTTTCATATTTTCATATAAAAGAACTTACCATAGAATGTCCAATAAGTATGACAGATGTAGGTATAGCCTTTGTATATTTATTACTTCTGTATAAACTTAAAATCTTTGTAATACTGGCTGCTGCAAACTTTGTCTGACTTTGCAGAACTCCACCATATAAGGCAGATAACTCTTCATTGTAACTGACTGAAGAAAAAAATAATGAAAAGAAGAATGATATCCTCCCAATCAGTCATATTAGTGTCATCTTACTAAATTGGTGTAGATGACTTTCTGGTATGCCTGTTGGGATGGATTTTTTTAGCTAATTTTACTTATTTTCCTGAATGTTAAAAAATGTTGTTTTATGACATGTTTCATGCAAGAATGTGCTGCGATATAAAAAGTGTCATTTTATGACATGTTTCATGCAAGAATGTGCTGCGATATAAAAAGTGTCATTTTATAAAAATAGGATCATGTTTCAAAAAATATGCTTGTCCTATTCATTGCCTCAACGTGTCTATACCATCTTTGAATGATGAAGAAGTGATATCTGATAAGTTTTAAAAGGTTCCTTCCTAGCAGCCCAACATAGGGCTCACCTAGTTTTCCGTGACTCTTGTTCTAAAGAATTATCTACTTCATGAACATTGATAAAATATTTTTTTTAGTGTACACTTCACCATGAGAGTAGTGGTATTAAAATAACAATTTATAGTATAGTGAAACCTTTCCACAGAGCAATTCTATTATCTTAAAGTACAGAGAACATTGAAGAGTATGCTAACTTACTTGTAAAGAAATCAAAATGGTATGGATAGCCTCCAGAAATAGATTTTCTTAAAGCAACAGACGCTATGGATCTTGCTTGCATATGGCTGCCTGAGTTTCCAGGCAAGAACAAAACTGGAACACCATCAAACCTGTTGATAAATAAATAACCAAGTACATAAAATTTGTAATTATCTGATACATAACAATATTGGAGAAAAGTTTAATCATAATGAGTAGGTATCAAATAAGAATAGTTTATGTAAAATAAAGTAACTTGTATTTTAGGAGGTAAATAATGAAAGATATTCATGTAAAATATAGTTAGTACCTGGTTCCCCATTTCTTGTTCATTACTTCTCATGACTTCTTTCAAAAATATTGTTATTTTGATGAAAGAAATTTTAAGTATTATTGTTAACTTACCACATTTTTCTTGCCCTTTCAGTAAATCTTCCTTCACTATATGCGTATAGCCCATATTGAGGATATGCTTTGTTTTCCGGTATTGACAAACGCTACAAATATTGATGTAATATTAGTGCATTATTGTAAAATTGTATATTGATGGCACACGAATAAATAATAACTCACCACAAACTGTGGATATTCGAACATGTATGTCATTAGGCAATAGTTATTTTTATCACTAAAATGTACATTTAAACCACCGAGAAGAAATCCCAAAACAAACATAATAGAAATTATTTGAAAAATTTTGGAACCTATGGCACGAAAGACATTCATTTTGAAACATATCAATATTAAACAATAAGGCAATATTCAATGAACGCATTTATCCATCAAAATGATTGAATAATAAATTCACATTTGTACGCTACAAATCAAAGGGACAACAAAATACAAATCGTTGATTGAAAACTATGATTGAAAATTATAACATACGTCAACGTCAACGTCAACCAAGTCAACATTCCGTAGACAGAAACGTAGTGTTTTCTAAAGTCTTTAGTTCCGTTTGGAGGGCACTTTACATAACCCGGTGTCAATACATATTATTTAAACTAGAGTGTGATCATTACTTGTCATTAAAAATGTAATGTAATTATTATATTACAAATGTGAGGAAAAATAATTTGAAAAAAAGCAACAGTATTTTTCTGTTGACATATAGAAATTGACAGTCCACGAAGCTGAAGTTGTCACATCTGTCACAAGCGTATAGTAGGATCCATATATCTTGGACCCATGCTTGGACCTAAATCGCGAGATAATAAAAGGCCCTGGCGCGTGGCGATGCACAGTGGTCCGGATTTGAAAAATGAGTGACTTAGGGATCAACTTTCTCTTTTCGAATTTTTCTTTATGGCAATGGATAGATCTTATTAACCCTAATAACAATTGTTCTAGATAATTTTCTTAATGCTTATGGTTTGGGTAAAAAAAAATATTTTCAGTTTTCTTTGTATGGAACGGGTTATAATCAGTTCCATTTCTCCCAAGTCTTTAGCGATCCGGCTTTCAAACCTTTTTTTTCTTATTCCTTGTCCTATTTGCTATAATGTAACACTATTAACATGTACCTAAACTTGCAATTCTGCCAGATAAAGGGATCGAAAAAAGTGAAAAATATTGAATTTTACTATGCTAAGTTTTTAATTTTTTTACGTTCCTGTGGCCTATATTTGGTTTATGGGGCCCCTCTAAGATTTTTAAGACCAAGCTTACTTCACCTGCTAGGCTGTACACAATGTACACCTGCAGATTGATAGACTAGATACTGCCAAACATTATAAAATTCTACGTAGAATTCTATCCATACCTTATTATTATGAATAACTTATCTAATTCAATTCAAATTCATTTATTTCATGAAGTATAGGTAATAGAATATACCTACGTTATATTAGTCTAAGCTATGATCTGCCTGAGGCATACAAAATATTTAAATGATGTCAAAATTTATAAAATAGATAAATATGTCAGAATCCAATTAAGTTAATTAGGTCAGAACGTAATCGCAAAAAAAGTCCAAATCAAAATTAATCGTTTCCAAAAGTTTCCAAAATTAAGTAAAGCTTGCAATTTAAAAGAAACTCCATCTTCGGTTACATCCAGAGTAGGAAGACATTGTCTTCCTACTCTGGATAACATCTTAATTTTGCTTCCAATAGTTTATGATAAGAGGGATACAAATCAGAGCCATCTTCGCGGGCAGATTTTCTGAGGTTCATATAGGTATTACCACTTAGATAACTTTAATGAAACTGCTAAAGCCAGCGCTTCCTCGGGTAAATATGTACGACCTTTTCCTTTACTCTCTCTTAAACAATCTTTGACTTTTTCTTAATCTTCTGGGTAACTGAACAAATGATCCATTATTTTTCCAATATCTTCATTTCCAGTAGATTTCAAGGTGTTTATTTTAACTAATTTTTGTTCTTCTGGCGACAACGATTTATTTAATCGCTCTAAACGTCTTCGTTTCTGTCTTAATCCTTCTTCTTCAAAACCTTTTCAGCTTCTGGTATTGATGGTGGCAGATTTTCAACATTATCAATTTCATCTTCTAATTCAGGATTCACTGATAGCCGAATTAATACTTTAGGCCAATTTATTGAATTCTAACCACTTCTTATTTCTTCTGATAAATGGGGCTAAAGTGCGACTCGAATTCCCATTTAGTACCTATATTTGAGCAAAACCTCTGGCAAAATTTTCAGAAAACAATATTATCTTCAATATTTAAAAGTTGTTGTAGGTAAACTTCTAAAAAACGTTTTTACTGTCCGTAAACTATTTCAACTCATGTCATGAGATGACAAATAAATCCAAATTATTAACTAAACTCTCCATAATTAATAAAAGATCACTAAGTAAGAAGCAGTGCCAATAAACGAACACAAAAATAGTAAATTTAAAAACACTGTCTTCTTATGAGCCAGTTGCGAATCTTGAGCATTATAATATTTATATTGTAGGATGTCGGTAGATCAACATTTTGCATAATACTAGTTCTAAATTTTACCCCAGACTTTATGGGAGAGTAAGATTTAACTATTTGTCTAAATTTACACCCTAGCTAGCACCATCCACGTAACTTCATGTATTTTATTTAGTTAATTATGTCATTTATCATGCTGAACACTGTTGTTCAGCTTGACCAAGCTAAGTAAAGCTATTTTGACGCACCTAATAATTTTAATGTATTCGCTAAATCTTAATTTGACATTTTCACCTTTTTGTGATTTAATCTGATATGTATTTGACCCTATAAAAAATCTAAATGTTATTTCTCCCAAACTTTTGGGGTAAAATATTGAACTGGTATTGCTCATTATTTTGATCTACCCACATACCTATGTAGTATTATTGTTTAAAAGTTCTAATGTTCAGATATTAACATAACGAATTTTAAATTCTATAAAGTGAAAACGGTGAGGCTTAGGCAAACATATTGGATATTGTGAAAAGTAGCAATGACTTAATTAGTTATATTGGTTATATCAAGATTCTGTTTAGGGTTGAAGCGATTATGACAATAATTAAAGAATGACATCAAATAGGAATAATAATGCGTAAATGAAGTATTTTTTTGTAAAAATATACCAGGGTTGCATCAGTTTTGATATATATGTAATAGCAAATTTTCGTAATCTTACTATTTTATACTTGAACATATGTAAAAATTCTATGTAAAACTTTACAATGTTTGGCAGTATTTAGTCTATCAATCAGCATGTGTACATTGTGTACAGCCTAGCAGGTGAAATAAGCTTGGTCTTAAAAATCTTAGTGGGGCCCCATAAACCAAATATAGGCCACAGGAACGTAAAAAAATTAAAAACTTAGCATAGGAAAATTCAATATTTTTCACTTTTTTCGATCCCTTTATCTGGCAGAATTGCAAGTTTAGGTACATGTTAATAGTGTTACAATATAGCAAATAGGACAAGGAATAAGAAAAAAAAGTTTTGAAAGCCGGATCGCTAAAGACTTGGGAGCAATTGAACTCATTATGACCAGTTCCATACAAAGAAAACTGAAAATATTTTTTTTTCCCCAAACCATAAGCATTAAGAAAATTATCTAGAACAATTGTTATTAGGGTTAATAAGATCTATCCATTGCCATAAAGAAAAATTCGAAAAGAGAAAGTTGATCCCTAAGTCACTCATTTTTCAAATCCGGACCACTGTGCGATGGCGCGCGCAGATTGTTTTGTGATACTGATAATCTATTTGATGAATTTGGGTTCGTTTAACGCAGGAGCACCCCGTGCTATCTTTAAAAAGTACCTATCCAAGTAACGTGTAATGCGCGTATAGAAAGCATGCTTTGAGAACATTTTAAGTCCAAGATGTATGGTTCCAGTAATATGATATGAATATGTCAGTTCAGTTTGTCAGTCATGCATGAGGCCATGTGTCATATTTTTAATGTTTTGTTTTCGAAGAAATCCTATTCTTGTAAAAATAAATAAAGTACAACCTGTTTGTATGCAATTTTGCGGTCTCAGTGTACTTACATGATATCTATAGACTTAGGTTACCAAATGGCGCCAATTGCCTTCTTCGTCTACATTTTCATTTGCATCGCTATAACATTTCTTATCCGAATCTTATGTTTATTATATAAAGTTTTAACCAGTGAATGTACATTGACGAGTTCGAAATCATTACGTGCTATCATGTGTATTGGGTCTGGTGGCCACACAACTGAATTATTAAGACTTGCAGGAAGTATTAATATCAACAAATATAACCCACGTCTGTACATTTTAGCCGAAAATGATGCAAGCAGTGAAGTTAAGATTCATGAAACAGAAAAAGGACAGAAGACTTATATGTTAGCAAGGATACCAAGAAGTCGAAATGTACAGCAGTCTTACATTTCTTCAATTTTCAGTACTCTATATGCAACTTTGTACACAATTCCATTAGTATATAATTTTAAGCCTAATGTTATATTCTGCAATGGACCTGGAACTTGCATACCAGTGTGTGTTGTCGCATTTCTTATGCGATGCTTATTTTTATTGGATTGTCGAATTGTTTTCATAGAAAGTATATGTAGAGTGCGTACATTGTCATTAACTGGTAAAATATTGGAATTCTTTGCTGACCTTATCATTGTCCAGTGGCCAGGATTAAGGGATGCTTGTTTTCGAGCTAAATACTTCGGTAGGCTAACCTAGTTTTTACTAGTTATATTTTTTATGAAATAAAACAATAAAATTTGGAAAAAAACATATAATAAGTTCTAGGGAGATCAGTAACACAAATAAATCTGTAATTAGTTGTTGGTTAATTATAAAATTAGATATAGCCAAAACAATGTATCATAGTTGTGCTAACAAAAATTGGAATCTGATTCTTCTTAATTTCATGTCATTGGTAAAAATTTCATAATCACTTTATGATTAGCTGAGCTGAGCTATGACTATTTCTTCCTACATTTGTTAGCACAAAAAATATGATAGTTTATATCTGATTAACTCTATTGTAAATCTGAAAATTTCAAGCTCTCAGAAGGGACAATTCATAATTTATAAAGATTCAATTTCAATTTGTTTTGCTGTCAAAATTAAATGGAATGTTAAAAACAATATTACAATTTTCCAAGGAAGAACATTGACATTGTGATCAGTTTTTACATTAGATCTAGGCAAAAATAAAATAAAAAAATATTATGAATATTGCCCTCTTCATTGTAATTATGATAATTTTTGACATCTATTTTCATTTTGATAGAAAATTGAATCTTTATAAATTAGGAGAAATTGCCTTTAGGTGCTTGCTTTCTTTTTTATCAGCTGTCTCAAAGATATTTGCTTATATTCTAGGACAGTCTGATTTTTACTTTCACAGTACATACTGTAACACTATAATGTATTCAGTGTTACTAAAGGCCATAGTTAAACAAAAAGCATAAATATATTTTATACAAAATTTGTTTATTCATTTTAAAATCCTTGAGTACAACTAATATCTGTTTAGAGTCATACTGTTAAATAGGCGTAATATTTTCAAGAACTGCAAAATCTCAGATGTTGCAATCATTACAGCTTATGGCCAATACCGAGTAGCGGTATTGGCCGTTGTATGGTTGATTGTCCGGTGATGTTTTTGCGAACTTGACTTTTAATTTTTGTTCATATTTGTGTATTGTTTCCGTGGCATGCTGGAAGACTCTTCTGACCAACCTAGACTAGACCCCTCGCTGCTGCCTAGGGGTTAATGTTGGTCATATATTTATGTGGTAATTGGCATGAAAACAATATCACAATTTGGGATTAACCTACTATTTTTTTTGTGGCATATCCAGAAATATTACGCATATTTAAACTTTTTTTAACAATTTCTTTCAGAGCAGGTATTCAGATATAGCTCAATAAGTATGGATGTACAGTTCAGTTATCTAGCTATTGTTTGCACTCACAATGGGTTTTACAATCAGAAATGCTAAATAAATAACAATCAAATTCTTGGATGATTGTATTTCAATAATAATAAGTTTTGCATGTTTAGTAAATAAAAGCTTTTAATGTTATTACTAATCTTTAAAACATAGTTATATCAATTCCATTATGTATATCAATCTTATTTCCTACAGAAGCAAATAATACTTCTTTATGAAAAAAAGGCACATGACATGTTGTTCACCCCTGGGTCACATGTTTGACCAAGAGAAGACCACTTGTTAATCTTATTCGAGTAAATTTCTACTGTATTAAAACAGTGCTGCTTGAAATACACAATCACAAGACACTTGTCTTAAGTAAACACATCACATTTTTATACACTCAACCAATCAGCAGTATGTTTCAAAGGAAATAACTTAGAAGCTATTATATTTACTTGGGAATCCATAAAAAAGGAAATATAGTAAACAAGTTGCTGAAACTTTGCTGATGGTGTATATAAAGTACCAATATTGTTTAAAAAACAGTCTAATGTCTAACTGTCCAAGTATATTTCAGATCTACTGTCTTATCATTATGTACAAAGCCTCTAAAGACAGCATTATAGCTGCATCCAATAGAAATGCATACCAAGCATATTACATCTTTCTTTGGCAGTAATTTATTCAATCTTTTTATTTCTTTAGCCATATTAAGTAATATTCAATCAAGGTTCATTAAGTTTTTACCTGGCAACATTATTAATATAAATGCATCAGTCTTCATATCAACAAATTGCATAATGCAACAATATGAAAGTGGAGAAAAAAGGCAATTTTAATAGTTCTTAAATTATCATTGCAGGAGTTTAAAATGTCTTACAATCACTCCCGTGTTGTCTTACAAAATAATCAATACATTGCCACTACAATACATACATTGAACTTTCTCCCTAGCTCATTACTATTTCACTGGGTGTAATATTCCCAAAGCTTTGATCTTTACAAAATTAACATTTTTGACAAAATAATTGCATTTTTTGGATTAGTTACACCTTAAAATAAAAAGAACTACAGTGTCTTTGTCACACTAATAACAAGAAGGGACTACATGTGACTGCCAAGAATCTATAGTTAAGTAAAATAATACTAGAAGAGACATTTATACTCATTTGTGACAAACATTTCAGGGTTCAATTTAGTCCTAGAGCCACTATTCAATAGTAAACACAAAAACTTCACTTTAAAAATTGAAATGGCGATAACATTTGATCTTGTTATGAAAACATAAATGATAAACAAAAAACCCTGTTATTATTGTTCCAAATGAGAAGTAATGTTTAAACATTCAAACAGATCTAAAAACTCATTTTCTGTCCGGCACAGAAATCACCCCATAATAACTGGCAGTCACACATCACAAGTTTATCTTAAAATAGAAATTAAATTACAGATACCCTTTTACATTGAGATATATAACAATAATGCTAACAAACCAATAGTTTAGGCACATCTGAGACTATAATAAATGACTATCTATCTAAAGATATAAGTACAAAAGGAAGAATTAAGTTTTTCTTACCATCTAAGTAGTTAAACAAATTCTCATAAGTAATATTCCGAAATTTCATGGTTTGCTATTATCTAAGTTAGAACTAGTTGTCTGACTGCTAGTTTCTTGCTTGGCACTTTCGTCAGCTTTAATTTCAATGTGCGATTTCTCATCATCTATAAGGTACATCGCTTCATCATAAGTTGGAGGTGGTGGCTCAGAACTGGAAGGTTGGGGTTTGTTTGTAGCACCACTCGATATTAAGGCATCATATGAAGGCGGTAATGTAGCACTAGATGCAGTACGAGGCACCTGACCACCATAAGCTTGCTCTGCTTGGACTGCTGCCATATCCTAAAAACATAAATACCATATTCAGGCCCATATTCTAGAATGATACTCAGCCTGAATCTCAATTTATATGAGGACAGAATATGTATAGGTCTGTCTATACAATCTATGACAGATTGTATAGACAGATTCATAGTCAGGTAAACTGTGATTCAGGCTGAGTGTCATTCTAGAATATGAGCTGTGTTGCAGCTGAACCTAATTATATAAATACTACTACTTTATTGATAGTAGTTAAGTTTGTGCTAGATTAATTTTTAGTTCATACAGATTAAGGGATTGGTTCAAGGTTAGAAAATAACTCACTGCAGCATAATTCATATGTACATATTCTCAGCATGTAGGTATTCTACTTATGTATTTTTAGCACTTCACTAGACATAAAAATTTAGAAAGCAAAATGAATGTTATCTATCAATTGTGAAGGACAGCAAAAGATATACACAGAATTCTTTATCTTAAACAAATTTACTAGTGAGACTGACCTACTAAGTATGTACAGTTAGGCAGATTTGAGCCATATGTCCTAGTTCTAAATAAATCAATCTGAAGATTCACATTTAGTTTCATGAATCTACATCACTTGTTACAATCACACATGTACATCAAATGTTAACAGATTTCATTAATTTAAATTAAAACATTTCTGGTCATTTTTAAACTTCTAAAGCATTTCTGCTTCATATTTCCTTTACACAGGTGTCATAATATTTTGTAATGTTTGTTATTTAGTAATGTAGTAGTAGTTAAAAGTAACAGTACAAAAACCTCTTTTTAATCAAAACTATCACATTATGTAGGTAGTTATTTTGTAAAGAGATTATCTACAAGCATTGGTTACCTTATTGCCACTGCAGCTAATATATTACTTTCAAAATCATTTAATCACGTCAGACAGCTACATAAATAAAACATATTTATTATATAAATATGTAAAGTACAACTCACCCTGATAATCGCTCTCTGATGCAGAAGCATTTGTATTACACTCTTTCTTCGTAAATACAACATGCTCTTCACAGCAACCATCATTCCAGAGCATATAAAAATCGGTCCTACTAGCCACATGTGTCCCAAATTGCTGAGAATGTATCCATCAGCATCTCCCAAAGCTAGCACTGTAATCACAGTGCCTACCGAAAATAAAACCATTGACAGAACAAAATAGGAATAACTGGTGCAGTCACATCTTCCAAATCGCTGGTCTTCATCAAAATCGTAATCACGGCGCCGAAGACGATGTAAACGTTGTCTAATGAAAGGGCTATCAAATACGGTAGCCATTTTTTTATTAAATTTATGCACACTGTTCACATCCAACGCATATTGTTTTTACGTTGACAGTTCACATTAACTATGCCAGGCAGAAATTAACTACTTTCATAATACTTAAGGAAAGTATGAAAAATTACTACACAGTACACAAACTAAAGAAAAACAAGTCTGCTACGATCTCCAGTCATAGAGAATATGACTAGTGTGGGGCACTAGACTAGAGAAGAGTTATATATTATAACATTATACTTTATAGTTAGTTAGTGTACACAAGTGTACAGATGTACAGTGTGTATGTACTTGCATTGCACGTATACACCAACACTATTGGAAGTTGATATATATTTAATAATAATTTAAATAATGAGTGTCAGGGATAAACATAAGATCCAGCGTTATATTGCACAGTAATCTTGTGAACTTGCGAATATTATAGATATAGAAATTACATTTTTTTCTTTTTAACATTTCTCAGTTTACTCTAGTGGGTCAATCGTGATTTCGTTATTGCGTTAAAAGCTAGCTTGTGCCAAAGATGCTAATTATTGTCAACACAATATTCTTCACCAATAACATGCTTCTTAGAAATGCTCTTACGGTTCATTTATCTATTGCTAACCATGACGTTTTAGTAGGTATTTAGTTTTGTTCCAGGTTTTTTTATACCATTTAGGTGGCAGACAAGCACATGGCCCACCAGATGGGAAGTGGTTTTGGTGACCTATGGACGTATTACTTATGTATAACACCAGGGGTACTAGACTTGTGCTGCCAACTCTGAATAAGCTTTATAGTGCCCTTCTTGAAGAACCTCATATTGTAGTTCGTTGAGCTTGAGTGTGTGTGGGATGAAGTTCCTTTCGTAACGTAAAGTACCCACGGTTTCCGGTCGTAATATGCGAGAATGAACTATATAAACCATTGTATAAAGTAGACGGTAGAACACAAACAGCGAGGTGAAGTCCCTCATAAGGCTGAGAGGTTCCACACAGCCTGCGAGCATGCGAATGTCGACGAGCCTCAATGCCCGTCTTTGCACTGAGTCGAAGGTATTGATTTCAATAACTTTGGAGGCCACTCATAGAGATCATAGAGAAACAAGGGTAATTCGAGGTGCGCTGAATGTCGTCGTGTTTATATAAGTGTCGGCTCGTCAGCAATATGCGAGTGAGCGTGACATGCATTGAGCGTGTTTCATACTACACATTATTATTATTTTTCATATAAGAATTTTACTAAACAAATTTATCTTTAAAGGCTTGGTTAAATCTGAGGATGGGAATCCAAGGAAGACTTTGTATTGGAGAGTTTAGTTGTTATAGAATGATAGAATAATTATTATTCTTTGTTTCGTAGCGTTGGTAGCGTAAAACATGCTCCCCGAACGCATTCATATAATATTGTCACTGTCAAATTAGTGTCATTGTCTTGTCATTGTTGTTATTGTCAAAGTTGACGTTATTTGTTCATGTTTATGTGACGACATATTAAATGTAATTCAATAAATACATCTCTAAATTATTTGAAACATTATATTCTTTGTGTATTGTCTTCTTAGAAAACGAATTAATATAAGACTATTGCTTAGACACATCAACTGCTATGGTTTAAAAGTGTAATTTAAAACTCCGTGTTAGTTGATTCGTTATGGCCCCTTTCATTTTATTTATTGTGACATTTTTCTTAGAAACGGGTAATTATATTTTTGAGTATCATATTATACTTTAGATATATATCGATTGATATGAAAGTTTAATATATTTACTTGTTTTTGCAGTTCGTGCGTCAAATATAGTAATCCTTACAAATAATGGACCTGCAGTGCGTGGCTCCAATGTGACATTCACAGCTACTGTTTTAACAGGCTATACTGGAGAAGAATTGAAATTTATCTTCAGTGATGATGGAGAGTTTTCACACTACGAAAAGGTAAGTGCACTAACTATATTTTTCCCATATTATAGTACATTACTTAAATTTTATTGGTTAAATTGTGAAAATTGTTAGTGCTAGCTGCTGCTGAGTATAAGCAAGCAAAATAAATGTACAAGTGCCATTCAGGATTATTAGACAGGACTGTAACTGAGTTATGTAAGATGAATGGTTTTCTAATTTGCAAGTAAAATTTAGGTATGTACTTCCATGTATAAGTAACAAAGTATGAGAGCTCTCACATGGACTTATGGAGTCCTTCTTGAAGACTGATGATTCTTGATGACAATGGCCATTGGTAGGATGTTCTTAGTTGCTATATAATCCAGATGTAGATAGACTTTTCAAATTAGTTTTGAAAACTCAAGATATTCGAATACATAGGGAAAAATAAATCTGCTTGGGCGGGACCTGAACCGCACTCTTTCCCTTACAGGGAGAATGCCTTGACCAATTGGCTACCGAGACACGTCCAATGTGACTCAAATTTCTCTTTTTATCCGTTCTTACGGCGACAGTGGACAGACTCAAGATATTCTTCTATTATAATCAATTAAGATACTTTTATCTAGCCCTTGACTTTGCCTTCGCCAGTACTATACCCAGTAGTGAGATTTAAATTCAATTAATTTATTAATTTGCCTGTAATGCAATATAATATATAGGAAAAATTCTATAAAGTATAACTAATCCAAAAACATTCTGCCATAATTATGGCATGCAAGCAATAGGTTAATTATACATAGCAATTAAATAGAAGGAAGGATATAACAGTTATACAGGAAGCTCAATTAATTAGCAGAGTAATTGAAATAGGCTATTTTATTGTAAAACTACAATCTATACATATAAAATTACTTGTCCCGACTGACTGACTGATTCATCAACTCAGAGCCTAACCTGCTGGACCTACAAACTTGAAATTTTGACTGCAGATGCATTTTATGATGTAAGCATCTACTAAGCAAGGATTTTTGGAAACTCTGCTACCAAAGGCGTAAAATAAGGAATGGAAGTTTGTATGAAAGTCCATCATTTTCAGAGCTAGTGTACTAAATTTCATAAAACTGTGTCTTTTAAGAAACTAATGAACATGTGTATCAGCTTTTTTATAATTTAACTACTAAGAGGGTAAAATAGGTGATAAACGTTTGTATGGAAAGTTTGTCATTTAGGTCACCATCAAATATGCAATACGAAATTTTCACAGGCGAAGCCGGGAGGGGTCAGCTAGTGGATTATAAAAATGATTATTTACACTGGGTGAGGAGTCCCTATAACTCGATTCCTACTGGCTTCCCAATGGGTTGCTTGATTCATGACAAACTAGATAGAAAGCAATTTTCTTTTCCATCTTCTTCCCTTTTGAAAATTTTCACCGTTCCCTACTATTATTCACTATCCCTGGGGTATTATCAGTCCAAAAAGTGCACTAGTTGGTAAACTGCCAATCAACAACAAACATTGTATGGTAAAAGATTGCATGATTGAAATAGGACATAAAGAAACAAAAAATATTACATTATATTCAGTCATAATACTATAAAATACACTATAAACTATAAACACTATAAAATACCAGAGGATGTTTGTGCCTCGTCATCCAGACCCGATATATTTCTATTCTCGAAACAGCAAAAGCGTGCAGTACTAGTAGAACTCACAGTACAGTGGGAAACTAACATACCTAAAGACCACGCTATAAAAATAAACAAATACTTTGACTTGACCAACGAGTTAACCAAAAATGGCTATGTGGTTAAACTCTACGCCGTAGAAGTAGAAGCAAGGAGAATTCCAGCTAAATCCCTGTATAACTTATTTAAAGACCTCGGATTGCCAAGAGTTCAGTAAGCTCTTTACTCAAACGAATATCTAAAACGGCCTTGATAGGATCTTACCAAATTTGGATACGTAGAGGGGGGAACACGACTGACGGTGGAGGTGAGCGCTGATGCATCACAAGGTGGTCACCCTAAACCTACACCTGGGTCGCACGCAAGTCCCAGGCGCCTTCACAGTGTACTCTCTGTACCACGCCATGGTCCGGCGACCGCACGGTGAATCCATGGCATGCTGAGAACCGGATCTCTTACCCTAATATATTAAAAAAAATGATATAAATCCCATACACTTTGATATGACAGAATCCTAGCTGAACTGAATTCCACTCAAAACATATTCTTGAAATTTGGAAATTTATATTTTTTGTAATTGTTAATACTTTTTGTTTAAAGCATAGTTTTATCACATTTTTTGTCTTTTTTTATCGTTATCTAAACTGGTCCATTTTCCTTTTGTCAATTCCTAATTACGAAACAATATTAAAAAATATACCTTAGTTTGAAAGCAACACAATGTACCATTAAGTTTTTATGATGTAAGTAACTATTACAATATTTCCTGTGACATGCTTTCAGATAGCATTATTTGGGTAGATAATCTTCATAAATTCTATCATTTATTCACCCCAATTAATATCTTGCCGAGTGAAGTAATTGCAAATGAAATAGGATGGGATGCATTTCCACACAATACTAACTGAATTTACGGTCTTGCTTGGAATTTGATGCTTTAGGAACAAAACTCTGTTATGCCCCATTCACATTATTACAGTAGCATCCAGCAAGCAAATCCGGTGCTTGAATGCTACTGGAAATATGTGAACTATCACATTAATTTATTTATCACATGCATTGTCCAAGAACATTTAAAATACTGGAATAATGTGAACAGTACATTCCAGTCTAGTAACTGGATTGATTCACTGAATTACTGGACTGAATTAATGTGGGGTGAGTCGGGTACACCATTGTCCCCCCCTCCCGAGGAGGGCCAGACCGTAAGGGCTGACCCAGGGCTGTATTCGACATATATGTCGAATACAACCTCACCTCCGGCCTAGCACCACGACCCTCAGTCGGCGTGCGGTTTTAGTCGGTTCGAGTCCGACATAACCTCCCCTTGCGGCTCCGGCGGGAGAGGTATCCGTGGGGGTTTCCGCACGAAAAAAATAGACTGGAGTAATGTGAACTAGTCATTAGGCTGGATTTTGTATATTTAAATATAAACAATGAATTGAATATGAATAGAACTGCATTAGTACATTTTACTC
Source organism: Eilema sororculum (assembly GCA_914829495.1). Classification (NCBI taxonomy): domain Eukaryota; kingdom Metazoa; phylum Arthropoda; class Insecta; order Lepidoptera; family Erebidae; genus Eilema; species Eilema sororculum. Next base: position 11,383,431 of record OU618541.1, read on the forward strand.
AAGGAATTTTGTTGAGTTAAATGTGAACACTCAGTTTAGTAAAACCGTTTTTACTAGTGTAATCCACCAGTAGATATATCGTAGTAAATGTATACAACAGGTGGCAGTGAGGCAACATCTCATTCTTTACATAACTTACATACTGAAATTATTCTACATTAAGTAAGTATGTTTCATCATAATTATTAATATTTTATATTATTATTCTTTACTTTTCACGACCTGGCATCTACTTTTATAATTTGTCTATTGTTGTGATTCATTACTAGTTTTATTTTTGTGAGTTTTTAATTTAGACTTCCCGATAACACTCAGTCCATAATGATGTTACGCGGCATTGATTACTTTTCCTTTTTAACCGACTTCCAAAAGAAGGATGCATCTCAATACTTTCTTCTTTTTTGAATGATTATTTTTTTATCATCTTAACGTCGTTTTCGATTGCATTCGAAGCTTACATTTCGCAGCCCGAGCTCCGCTTAGTCCTTCCCCGGTTCTTGGTTTGGTTTACGGCTTTTATGAGAACGTCTGCCGCCTAACCTCTCGACCCCGAGATAAATTCTTGCGCGAGTGACTCGTTCGTCAATCGAATTGGTTGTTGTCAAGTTGACTTGGTTTTGGTGTGGTCCATTACTTATAATACCTTTTCCTTTCGTGAAATAGTGGTCACAGATCGAGAGGTCTAAGGTTCGAAGCGTCGGTAGCTTAGTGGTTAAGGAGTCGGCCTTACGATCGAGAGGTCCCGGGTTCGATCCTGGCCATTACACTACTGACGTGAACCCACTCCTAACACAAGCAATTTAGCTTAGCTGGAGGGGTTAGAGGGAATATTAGTAACTTCGGTTCTAATATTCTTGTTAAAAAAAAAAGAAAAAAAAAAAGAAATCATGCCCATTACACTACCTACCTGCCTACTCATAACACAAATAATTTAGCTTAACTGTAGGTGTTAACGGGAGTAAAAAATAAGTAAATAAAAAAGTACTGTATTTGTTCCCGGTATACTAGAATAGGGTCACCCCATCTCTTCCTGTGGGTTTCGTAGAAGGCGACTAAGGGATAGGGTTGTTCTTCATCCGACATTAACCATATAGTCCATGACTAAGTGCACGCTTATCGGCAATAGACTCGCCCCCTATTACGTGGGAGTGGGATCGAAAATCATAGTTAGCAAAATATGGGTGTTCCTACACCTCTGCCTACCCTTGCAGTGATTTACAGGCGTGAGTATATGTATGAATCTAGTTATTTTGGTTTGTATGTGATTGGCGCTAAAAGGTGTTAGCATATCTAAGTATATTTACGAACCGAACCAAACGAAATATATTCAAGTATGTCATTTTCTTTGCAGATCCTCAGTACAGAACGAAGTGTGAATTTTACTGCAGAGTATGACAGGGAAAAATTTGAAGCTAGACAGTATAAGGTTAATGTGGAAGTTCAGAGAAGAATATTCATGGAACTGTGGCAGGACTTTGGGTCAAATTATACTGTATTCAATTTAACAAGTAAGTCATTATCATGTTGGTCTCAATTGCATTTAAAACTTATCCCTTTCGTGATACAATATTCATTTATTCACATAACTTTTACAGAATTTACAATACATAAACAGATTATAGAATAATACAATAGGTTTTACACGATATTGTTTTTATTCTTTTGCCAATTTGAAGTTCTGTATCTGTTCTCGTATAGTTATATTTCGATAAATTCGTTCGTTTCACATCTATGTAAATATAATAATTTGTTAACCTTTTAACAACCTTTAGGAAACGACTGTTATATACCTACCTATACCAATAAAATCATAGTACCTAAATGCAAATGGCGCAGTAAAGGATTGAATAAACTCTAAGATCCGTTGGCATTGTCTCTGAGATCTAGAGTTCAAAACCCGAGATTTTTTTTAAATAAAATCGTAGAATTCAGCCATGTTACATAAATAACCACGCCAGGTGAAACAATTCGCTTAGATATTATTGTATTGCCCGTGACGAGAATGAAATTTATTTGAAACGAATGTCCAAAATAAAATGGCATTTACCATTTGTCTGTTTTGTGTTTTGATTGCCACAATAATATACACGCCAGACTGTTTATATACCCATCTGCTTATCAATGGATGATGTCATTAATAAGCTGTTGCTCTGTCACTTATCATCACAATTCTCTGCTAGGTATCCGACTGGGGATATGTTTTTGTTTCACGGTTATTGCAATATTTGAAGTAACTTAACTTAGATGATAGTTTACACGCGTCATTGTAGGAATAATGAACAAAGGAAAATTAAAAAATATATTCTCAGTGTTCATTATAAATGCAAAATGATCACGCAGGAGTTGGGAAAGAGATTTATTATGTCTTTTATCTATTTGGGTTATCCGTTTTAATTCAAGAGGTCACTTTCCTATGAGGTCACATGATCTTACAATTCCTAATTCCTTACAGTTCTAATTGATGGTACTTTGATGCAAATTTTGTTCATGCAACCAAATCGCGGTTACAGATCGAGTTTTTTGTGGTCGTGGACTCGTCGCACAGTCTTTTCAGTCGAGATTTGTTTAGCTGAATATTAATGTTCAATGTGTCTCGAATCACCTCTGGATGTATTGTTATGCTAATAGCTAGTGTAATAGTAGCAATTGTCAAGTAGCTGTAGAAACAGCGCTTTACTCATTTACGATTGTTTTATTCTTTCCAGATTCATTAAATGGAAATTTGGTAATGATTCAGAACGAAACTGAGAGGCCTAATAGTTTCGTGGCCGTCAACAAATCTGTGCGTCATTTCATCAAGATCCCCGAAAGTGAACTGGAATTTTTAAAGCAAAACTCTTCATCTATAGTCACGCATTGGCTTATAGATTGCGTGTTAGTTGACACAACAACAGATTTCTCTTTAAACTATACTTATGAAGATGTTATGGGTACGCACGACGTTGAAGCAATAGTTGTAGCCAACAACGAACCTTTACCTACGACGACAACGACGACAACAACAACTACTACGACAACAACAACAACTACTACAACTACGACGACTACAACAACAACACCGAAACCGACACCCCCAACATCAACAACTCAATCGACACCACCAACATCAACAACTCAACCGACATCACCAAAATCAACAATTCCACCGATACCAACATCAACAACTCAACCGACGTCAACAACTTTTCAACCAACAACTGCCGCTCATAAAGAAATAACAACTTCGGTAGCTACACTTGGTACTATTACGGAAAGTGACAGCACTTCAGAAGATCACAAAGTTGCGAAAAGAGCTATCTCTAACCGAACTGTAATGAAGGGCTCAAACGATGCAACAAATTTTGCATGCAAACATAATATACCCATTGGGATGAATTACACTTATGGACGTTATCAACAAACTGTTAAAGTGCGGGGTGAGTAAAGACAATTCACTATTAACTTTCCACTATCAGCCACGCACCGTACATCAATTACTTCTATAATAATGTTTTTCGAGACTATGTTTTTTTTTTTTTTTTTTTTTTTTAAGTTTAGGCACATAAAGAGCACATATGAACGTCAGAATTTTACAAGTAGGTAATGTCAATCACAGAAAAAAAAAAAAAAAAATCATTAGAAAATGATTCTTTCGCTGGTGCGGTAGGTGGTTCTACTGAGAAGAGACCAGCAAGAAACTCAGTGAACTCGATTATCCTTCTTTTTTTTTATTTTAAATATGGTTTTATTTATAGCAATTTTTTACAGTGCGAGCAAGAGATGAGATTAGGATGACCATGCATCTTTATCATTTAAATATTCGTCTAATTTATAGTAACCTTTTTTTATTAAGCAATTTTTCACTTGAATTTTAAATTTGTATGTATGTATGTCTATTTATGTGTCTATTTATTTGGCACGGCCTACAGCCTGAACGGCTTGACGGATTTGGACATGTGAGGTGTCATTGTGTGAGTGACACCAGGTATATTTAAATTCCGAGAAAATCAAAATGGCGGACATTTTTTACGACACGCGTAAGACCGCTTTGAAGCCGTAAACTAACCGCACCGCTAAAGACTTCTCTGCACTTCCACAGATGACACTTTTGCCATGGTGCATTGTTGTGACCTGATTCACTCAATTGCAGAATCATGTATCGTGGAAAGCCCCCTTTAGATCTCATTATCTTCCACATTATCCTCCTCGTTTTTATTAAATTAATTACATGCAATTCCTATGGTTTTGATTTTCCTTGAATGTCGCGGTAATTGTACCTAACAGAAATAACTTGGCTTTTGGCTGCAAATTGGCGGAGATGTAGCTCAGAACCAGGAGACGAAGTCGCAGGCAAAAGCTAGTTTTAGATAATATGAAGTATCAAACAGATAAGTCAAACTCTATAAATGTGCAATATAATGAATTTATTTTTAAATGTCATTCTCACTTTTTTCACATCCTTTTTATTATGGTTACATTTCTTTGGAACATTAAATGTATACAATTTTCTTTCACAGTATTTGGATAGACTTACACGCATACATGTTATTGTCAAGTTCAGTGGATACCATGTTTGTCACAATCTTTGGTTAGTTCATAGTGGCACTCGCAGGGGTACATAATTTTGGAAGATTAAATTGGATACATCTCTTTGTAGTTGACTGTACCTATGTCGTATGTTGTTGGCGAAGTATGGGTGTTCAGACACCTCTGTCTACCCCTTCGGGGTAAGGTACAGGTACAGGGCTGAGTATATGTATGTCTTACGAGTAGGAAATATAATGTAAAAAGGAACACATGTATATGTGAAAACTGTAATAAATTATAAACACACACGTGTTTGATTAGATGAATTAAAAATTAGCTGAGGATTAGATTAGATTAGAAGGAAGAAAAGGAACTAAATATTTGTCAGTTGATAACATTTACAATCACAGATTTATTCGACGATTTAATAACCAAATAGCATGTTGTGATTAACTGTAAGGTAGTTTAAAAAGTTATTAATGTTATTATTGTTGCACTCTCACATTACTTCCACATTATCTCCCGTCATAATGTACATTTTTTAGATAAATGTGCCGGTGACTATTTTTAGTATGGTGTGATAAACAGTTCCGATAAATATCACTACATTCTACAGCACAACAATAATATTGTATCATAGTTGTACCATTAGGAATCCATACTAATATTATAAATGCGAAAGTAACTCTGTCTGTCTGTTTGTATGTTACGCTTTCACGCCTAAACCACTGAACCGATTTTGATGAAATTTGGTATAGGGGTAGATTAGACCATGAGAAAGGACATAGGCTTTGTTTGGTCGCGATAACCGACATCCACGCAGGCGGAGCCGCGGGCAAAAGCTAGTTGTTTATGAATCCCTATATTACCTTTTTATGGTTTACCCTAGTAGTTGGTTCGATAGGAACAAAACACGCACTGATTTCCGATCGGAACAACTAGTTGGTCAGTTCAGTTGGTCAGAGTGGAATAAGCCATAACTACATTTATAACTCGAAGTATAATATATTTTTGTATTTCCTATTGCCCAAAGAATCGCGTTCTCAGCGGAGTAGATTAGAAGGACCAACCTGTTTCCTTGGGTTTCATACAAGGCGGCTGTAGGACATTTATGTTTTATATTTTACAATATATTACAGTCAGACACCTCTTTTTCTCGTGGGGAAATCCCTTCGGATATCACCTCCATCGACCATTGAGGCTGATTATGCCGGTTTCGGACGGACTAAAACCGCATGCCGTCGAGTAAGATTACCATTAAGACATTTTCATGGTACCCCAGCTGAGCTTACCTTGGGCCATCTACGGATTTAAAATGACCCCCTCAGGTCTTATTATGGTGTCCCTATCCAACGGATTTTGCGAGGGTTGTACCCGTGATGGATGGATTGCGGACAACAACTAGTTAAATCTCGTAAAATATACATTGCCGCATTTTTATTTACAACTACGCAATATACTTAATACCGCGGCCGTAATAACCACGTGTTGTGTTCCCGGTGGTGAGTAGGATAGCCAGAGCTCACTGGAGAGTTTTTGTGCTGTCAGTGAGGAAGCTAAAGCCAAGCCAGGCTTGTCCTGCTTTGTTTTCTGCACTGACGGTACAGAAAATCTATACTTACAGTGTCGGCAGAACGAGTGTGAATCTCTGTTACACACGTCCATAAGACACGGTAACAACTTTCCATCAGGTGAACCGTGTGCTTGTCTGCCACCTAAGTGGTATAAAAGATGTTCAGGTATTAGGTACTTATAAAAAAATATTTTCTCAATCATCTAACTTGTGTAAATTTTCAGAGCCGATATCAACAATCAATATAACTGGCGTGGACTGGCTCCAACACGGTGACCTTTTAAATATGATGGTGACGTACTCAGGGTCGCCGCCCTTCGACTATTGCATACAATACAAGCTCGGAGAGTACAATATCACGGGCAACGAGACTTGTGAACGGAAGCTCAGCACCATCTCGAATACGTTCCCTTTGGTACATTATTTCTCTGACAGTGAACAGCATACAGTTGTGGTTATATTGGAGAATGATATTGGGAAGAAGGCTACTACATCAACTATTAATATTTATAAAGGTAAGATGGTTTTCTGATGTTCCGTCAATTGATTGCATTGCATGCAATTATTCGGAATTAAGAAATCCGGAATTTTAAAATTCGTGATTGTCAATCTTCGGAATAAAGTTATTCGTATTTATGTAGTGTGCCCCTGTTATACGATTCAATATTTTTGATTTTGTCAAAAGTTTACGCGAATATTACACAATGGAATAAAACAATTGCTAGCGGTTTGTATTCCTACGCCACAAATTTTTTCAGCATACAATATAATCAATTTTTGTGTGATTGAAACTGTGTCTAAAAATATATTTTTACGAAACGACTATACAATCTGGGTGTATAATACATTTTAGAGATTTTTAGTGTATAGTTTTGATAATACAGAATAGCATCATAGAATTAGTTAAAAATTGGTCTTATATCAATGTGTAACATTAATGTCAAATCGATTGAAACTTCTTTATCAAGGAAGTCGATTGTTATTGTTACTTGAAATCGAATAAGTAACGTATTGGTTCATAACTATTTGACATAACATCATCCTTCAAAAGTTAACTTATTGGTTGGACAAATAGTTACCAAAATGTTTGCAATTGTTACAGTAAATGTGCATCCACAACTGTCAGTCATAGTGGTGCCCGTGTTCTTCTGTTCCGTCGCTGTTATTCTGGTAGTGTTCGGCATCGCCTACTATCAGCATCGCACCAGGTACGTAAATACTTTAGGTATATCAGTGACAATCTGGGTATTTAATACTCATCAAAATAAGCAAATATATTAGAAAACGAAAAGAAACAATGAGTTTTTGGGATCCCACGAAAAAAGAGTCTGGAATAGAACTTTGTATCCTGGGGATAAGTTCTGTGATAAAATTTATTCACTACATTTGATTGTGCCCATAGATATCCTATTGTATTATTGCAAAAATAAACGTAAAATAAACATAACATGGTGGCATGGTCGGGTATGGTGGCAAGCGAGTTACTGAAGAGATAACATCTGATAGGAATGTTGCACCAACCACACATAATTGAGGCAGATGATGATGATATGTATTATTATGATGTATCTGTAGGGATTCAAATAAAAACTTTGAAATATTACAGGCATACGATTGAAGTAGCGGACTTCGATTTCGGCCAAGCGCACCTCGACTACAAGACGTTTACAGAGCGACTTCGAGATAGCTTCCGCAACGCATTCAACTTTCGCCAACGAGATGACACGGAAGCCCTCACTTCTCATACTCGGTACGACTCTATGACGTAACTTCCTACATGTAATGATCACAACTAGTGTGTGACTTGTTTGTCCAGAATAAGGCTGGCATCACACATCCGTAATCTATCTCCGAATTCATATTACTATTTTTAATTCTTAGATTCTTCTTAGATAGATAGAACCTAAGGTAAATTGCTTGTATTAGGAGTTTAATCCAAAATGCATTTAAATCCATATATTTAAATAAAGCGACACACACATCCGGAATTCAGAATCTGATTGTTTATTATGTTGCTAGAGCGAAACGGGAGTGCTTGAATTTAGGAATTTGAATTCAGATAGACATTCTGAATATGTGCGGCCAGCCTAAGATCTGGCAAATAAGTTGGTGTCCAGTTCGTAATAAATTCATTAAAAAACAGTCGTAAATTTATGTGATCAATGGCTAAACTCTTAATGAAAGCAAAATGTAAAAATGATATGCCTCATGGGCGTGTCGAATAATATTGGTTTTTATCGATATTGATATCAAAGTTTAATGTTCGCGGTTATTATACATATTATGTGAGTTAGTTACATTAAAATGAAATAGTAGAATCAATCGCTAAAATGTATATTCTAAATAGCTTGTAATTAGCTTAATCTATCAACAATTTAATACAAGGATTTAGTGTAGGAAGTAAACATTCAAGGATTTGAAACTATTTTACACACGGTGTAGTACACATACTGTTTCGGTTGAATGAACAATGCAGAAATACGCACACGAGATGTTTAATCTAAGGTTTGCAGATATCGCTTAGGGCCAAGAGTAGTGGTCGGTAGCGGCCGGAATTTGTTGCTGGAAATACTTGCGAGAAGGTTCGCGTAGCTTCGCATTTGCTTTCATTAAAATTGTTTGTAATATTTTGCCTCCAAATGCTTTTTCTGAGTCTTCATTAAATATCAGTTGTGACGCAAGTGTTTTGTTGATTATAGAAGCGTACATATCGTAGTTGTGTAGTAGGTCGTTTTATTAATGTAGGATGACAGTCGACGATCACATGAATTTGCAACGGGTTGAAAAATTACGTTATAATCTATGTCGCTCGCTCAAAGTCAAAATAAGCGCGCTTGCGGTTAGTGTTTGATTTGATAGAAATATTTAGCCGAGCGGCAATGTTTGTAGTTATATTTTACTCATCTGATCACCGAATAGAAGTTAGTAAACTGTTTACATAATCATTATTATGTTACATAATCATTATGGTTTTGGTATTAATATTTGTATTATTAAATTTTTGGTATTTATTTAATTATTTTTCTAATTAATTTTCGGTGATCAGATTGAGTAATTGTCCTATATCCGTGTCAAATATAAAAGTATTAATAACTATATTAATATCATATAAATTTTGTTTATTTTATCGTTCATTCCAATTTTTCGTATTTTGTCTTGAAATATGTCATGTAAAAAATAAGTGTATTTTTTCAAATAGATTATACGATTTCTGTAGGTTAGAAGTATCTGGTCTAATAAATTAAAATAATTCTATGCTAAAGTGGAATTGAGTTCGGTGAAATAATATATTCGTGATGATCTACTTACTTGGTTTGAGATCGTTCTCATAAGTCCAGCTTGTATATTTAAATTGTAAATTATTATATTATTATCGGCATATAATTATGTAGAAACATATCCCGACTATGCAGAGCGTATGCCAATAGTATAGTTTGTAAGAATGTTCGTTATATCTGATACTAGCGGGGCTATTCCAAACATCTAAAGTGACTATGATTTTTTAGTCCATGAAGTTATTAGTACCACTTTTAAGAGTACCTACATAGATAAAATATTTGCTCCAATTTGGCAATTATATTAACAAATTTTCAGTGTCGTAGTAACAAAAATATATAAGTAAATTCATGAACTGTTTACTCCAATTTGGCAACTATTGACAAATTTTCAGTGTCGTAGTAACAAAACAAAATAGCAGCTAAGTTTCATTCAAAGTCTGGCCTGTTTATAAACATTTAATTAAGTATATGTGATCTCTGTGTCTGTCTCGTCTCTATTGTGTCATTTAAAAATATTTTTACCAAAAAAAAACATTGATATATAATTGTATTTATAAAGTTATCTAACAGACTGACGCGTGTGTAAAAAGATTATATTATTTTTACTGTTATATTTTTCGTTTATTTACCATACACCTGTTACATTATTTTTGATAATTTTGAATGAAGTAATAATTTAAGAACTTTTTATAAAGAAAAGGAACGGAAGGATAGGAGGAGGAATTATAAATTGCGATAGGTTTAAAAAAGTGTTATTTAATGGAGGACCACGGAACCGCTAAATTTGACGTAAGATTCTATACGTAACGTACTACCGTAAACACCAAAAATTATTGGTTTTATAAAATTAAGTACAACCGGGGATAAAATTTGTAGTTTTTGCTTCAGCGATAATGTGATAGGTGTTAGTCATTTTAATATTTTATTTTATTATTTGTACACTAACTAATATTAGTGCTACATTAGGACTGACACGCACTTCGGGTGTTCAGTCATGGTTTGTGATATATTAGATTTAATCAAATTAGTGTATAAATAATCATGTATTTAATATTATATTTGCGTCACAAGTGTAAAAAATTGGTATTTAGATAATTATCCGACTTAAATTTATTTATGTTGACATATAGAAATGGTAAATCCAGCATGGTAGATTCACAAAAAAATCATTTGGGATGATTTATTGTTAACTTCTTCATTGCACAAATGATTTTACCATATTATAATTATTGACATGTCCACAAGCAGTATCTACATTTTTCTTCACTATACGCATATTTTGACTAAAAGTATTTAATAGGACTATTACGTATATACTTAAATTATGCTATCCAAATATCGGGTGTGTAATGTTTGATATAATAACAAATGCTCTAATTTTACTTGAAATAACGTTCATATGTTATAATTTTCATATGCTATAATATCAAATAACCTAATTTCATATGATATAATGTTTTATATGATATAATCTTCCTTTGATATAATAACATTTTGTATAAAGTTCATATGATATAATTTTCAAAATGCATAATATTCTTTTAATATAACTTTCATTTAACCTTATGTTCTTTTGACCTAATTTTCTGGTCGAGGTCTCCTACTTCTGGTTGATTTAAAAAAAAACCACGAAGGGGATGGCGGGGTCGTAGACCCCGCCCTCCCCTTCTAACCTAACCTATCCGAGTCGGGGTGCCCTAAAGTCCAGATTGCATCCAGATCCTCCTGGTAACAATAGTTGGGTGATGTATAGGGTATAAAGGGAAGAACAAAAACTTAATACAATAGCTATATTAGTTATTTAAATTTAATATAAATGTGTATTATATATACACATTTTTATATTTTATATTTATATTATATATATAAGTGGATTAAAACTTGCTATAAATGTATCCATTTATAGCAAGTTTTAATCCACCTTTAGAACTTTTGAATGTACTGCAATTTATAGTAGTCATTCTAATAAATAAAACAAAGATCGAGATTGCAATAGCCACACGACGAATACTTTTGCTATAACTGTATGACAGTAAGAAAATAATAATAATTATACTGTCTACCCACCTCAAGTATAAAAACTAATTTTGGTAGCAATAATGTTTATGCGATGCACTTTTGCTAGCACCAGGTTAGCAGGCGTTTAAAATCGTATCGAATATTCTAAATTATATTAAAAGTTACTTAGAGATTATGAATATTATAGTAAATAAATAATATACTAAACGAATTTTATGTCAAATGTGCATTATAAAAAGTGTTCATTATATCAAAAGAAATTAGATAAAATGAAATTATATCTACAGTTCAATATGACAACTGGTCGTTATATTAAATAAAATTATATTAAGTGATATTATGTCAAGTGAACGTTAGATTTTTTGTTATTATATCAACCGTTACACACCCCCAAATATCACTGTTGTTATACTTATGACGCCAATATTTTAATGCTAATGTTTAGTTACAATAAAATGTTATTTAAAAGTTGAGTTTTATTGTTTATTCTTGAATACCCTGATATAGCTTCCCTTCTGTTCCTAACACCGTTGTACTTGTGAAATCACCTATATCTAAGGCCCGTGTTCTAGAATGACTCTCAGCCTGAATCGTGATTCACCTGAGGACAGATTTTATAGGTAGATCGATAGATTTGACATATTGCCTAATAATCTATCCTCATTTAAATCGCGATTCAGGCTGAGTGTCATTCTAGAATACGGGCCTAAGTGGCCGACAATGTACTATAGACCGACCATAACGCGCCCTAGGTACGGTCTAGCGGGGCTAGTCCGCAGAGTCGTCAAAAATCTTAGCAATCAGTTTTCACTATCATGGAATAAAAGTTAGTAGAGGTTAAATGTGTACGACGTTCGATGGTATTTATACAAGTATAAAGTTCGAAATTCTTTTAACATTGTGAAGTTAACTGGCCGTTTCTTGTTTATGATATAAGCCAGAGCCTCCTCAAAAAACTAGATGCGAATGTTACGAAGACATTGAAGTCGTGGCTGGGGCTAGCTCAGTCGGCAGACCCATTGACATTATACAGAGCCTCAAATAACTTTGGAATGACGTTCAAGAAACCATCGGAACTATATAAACATCTAAGAGTAACCAAAATGCACGTCCTAGCGAAATCAAAAGACGAAATCGTGCAAGCTCTTCCAAAAGACCAAAGTACTAAAGAGCTCGAGTCGCGCCTCCAATTCCATAAAAAAATCATGATAGGCTCGCAGACTGGTAGGGTAGGTTTGGGTAATACTAGGAGGCAGTCAGACAAAGACATAACAAAATCTTTTCTTCAAGTAGATGAAAATAATACCTACAAAGTGCACGCAATGAACCTAGAATTACAAAACGAATGGTTAACACTAGGTGAATTTTGTATTCCCATAGCCTTAAAATGGCGTACCTTAATGTAGGTACGACTGGTCACCGGCTCTCCTTAAATTCTATCTCAATGCATTCCAGTTGACCCTCTCCGACCAAAGCAATCTTGTCAGATGGGGAAAAGCCACAGATAAAACATGTAACTCATGTGGTGAAGCAATTGGTACTGCTAGGCACCTACTGCTGCAGTGTGAGACCATGCTTGGGACTCCATTATCTTCGAGAAAAGGGAGGTAATGGCTATTGGTTTGTAGTTTGATGGACTTGAGCGGTAGTCTTTTTTAGGGGTCTGGTGGACCACCGCTGTCTTCCATATTATCGGGACTACGCCAGAAGAGTAAGACAACCGGAAAAAACGCGTTAAGACCGATGCCATCTCTGGGAGCACACATCTTCAACACTATGGGAGGGATTCCATCAGGCCCGTTCGAGGAGGACGAGGGACGTAAGTGCTAAACGCCCTGAGCGCTGGTGAAAACGGATACCCGGCATACAGCTATCGCACCGCGATGTTTTTTTTTTTTTTTTTTATATAGGACACGTCAATTTGACTTCACCTCGCCTGATGTTAAGCTAAAGGCAAAGTCTCGGAAAGAGGGTCACCATCGTAAACATTTACCATGTTAACAGTGGTGGCACTCAGCTTGACGGCCTCATTAGATGCCTTTTGGCGGTTCCTGTCGCTCGTTATCCAAGGTCGAGTTAAACGCGAAGAGTGTGTCCAGAAGATCGCCTTTCTCAATCATTTTCCATGTACAGAGGCGAAAATGCAGGCTTGCAGAATTTCCCCTCGATAACTTTGGGAAGAGACCAGAACGAGTTCCCGAAGGTAGACACTCGAGCCTCTCGCCAATTCTACCGATCTGCTCCGACTTCGCCCATGCTATGTCTCTTTTGAAGGACCTGGAGGCAAAGTTATATTGCTTTCTTAGTACGCTGGTATTTTGGTCCTGTGCGGTCACCGCATTGGCCCAGGCTTGGTAAGCTTCGTAATTCCTGCGACAAGCCGTTTTGGAAGATTGACCAAACCAAGGCCGAAATCTTTTTTTTTTATACCACTTAGGTGGCAGACAAGCACACGGCCCACCTGGTGGAAAGTGCTTACCGTGGCCTATGGACGTATGCAACACCAGGGGCTTTACACTCGTGCTGCCTACCCTGAAGAAACCTTCTAATGCCCCTCTTAATGAACCCCATATTGTAGTCGCTTAGGTAAACCACGGCAGGGAGTTCATTCCGCAGCTTGAGCGTGCGTGGGATGAAGTTCCTTTCATACCGCACGGTCCGCACCGTTTTCGGATGCAGTGTGTGGGGATGAATTTCCTGCCTATGGCGAGCGGTGCGATGATAAAATGTAGCTATGGGCATCATGTCAAATAATTCATATGAGCACAGACCATTATATAGGCGGTAGAAAACACACAGTGAGGCAAAGTCCCTCCTGAGGCTGAGAGGTTCCACATCGCCTGCGAGTATGGGACTGTCGACGTGCCTCAACGCACGTTTTTGCACCGAGTCGAAAGGATTAAGCTGACGTGCGGGCGCTCTGGCAAAAAGTTGACAGCAGTACTCCATGTGGGGCCGAACCTGCGCATTATGAAGAAGTCGCTGCCCCGCAGTGAAGTACTGCTTCGCCCTGTTAAGAACTCTAAGTTTCTTTGATGCCAGCTTGACCTTGCCCTCTAAATGACTGCGGTACTGGGCGTCACTTGAAATGTCGACGCTTAGGATCCCGATACTCGGGGCAGTGGTAAGCCGTGTGCCCAGGAATTACGGCGCTACAATAAATGGGAGTTTTCTTAGCGGTGAATACACATACTTGTGTCTTGGTGGGGTTAAATTGGACCAGGTTTAGTCGACCTCAATCGGATATTCCCGAGAGATTAGTCTCGATTTCGGATACAAGTTGTTCGCCACTTCTCTCCACCTCGAACTGGAGGATGTTTGCACGGCCCGTGTAACATGCGTCTTCAGTACTGTCGTCCGCATGGCAATGAATGGAGTCATCGGACAGCATGTCATTAATATGCAGCAGAAACAGGGTCGGAGACAACACGGAACCTTGAGGGACACCAGCGTTTATGTCCATGCGGTCCGAGCGGCTGCCGTCCACGACGGCTTGGATGTTTCTGTTGGACATAAAGCTGGAAATCCAATTACGCAGCCCCTCAGGCAGTCCATAAGATGGTAGCTTCACAAGAAGACCTTTGTGCCATACCCGATCGAAGGCCTTTGCTATATCTAGGCTGACCGCTAGTGCCTCACCTTGGCTCTCAATGGCTTGCACCCAACGGTTTGTGAGATACACAAGAAGGTCACCGGTTGAGCGACGCCGGCGGAAGCCGTACTGTCGGTCGCTCAGTATTAATAACACGCTCCATAACCGCTCGAGAGGAGGGAGGTGATAGCGATAGGCCTGTAATTGGACGGGTCTGTCCTGTCGCCTTTCTTAGGCCAGTCGGCGTGGCGGGCGTTAAAATCGCCAAGTATGACTATCTCTGTGGATGGGATCTGCTGCTGCACGAGGTCTGAGGCCATTTGGATATGCTCCATGAGTCGGTCTGTTTCAGTATCACCGCTGTGGGATCTACAGAGGGACGCGTAGACGCGGGGATGGTCGTGGCTGTCTACACGGAGCCATAGAATGGAGAGATACTACTAATGGAGACTACTACTAATGGAGAGGAACTACCTTCAAGATTGCTGAGGTGACGAGAACTGATATCGTCTCTGACGTACACACACACACACACACTCCAGCATTAGAGAGAAAGGAGTGTTGTAGTCCGTACCCAGGATAGATGAGGTAGGATGTGCCCGCCGGAGACGATATCTTCTCAAGGTGGTGGTGGACAGCATTTAGGTTAGTGTGTAATTACAAAAAACCACGGTTGGCGTGGCAGGAGGTGCCCTTGAGTTTTTGCTCTTGCCTCGAGCATTCCTTCGCGCAGTTCCCCCCCAGAATACGAGAAGCAACCTGGGCGTCCACACTCAGGTGCGTTGTGTAACTTAGTTTTTTGTAACGAGTGATTTTTTAAAGAATGTCATATTTGACGCTGAACGAATAAAAAGAACGAAAACTATGGCCCAAAACTGCTAATTAAACAATATTATTGTAATATTGCTTGAAGAGGTCGTGGTGGCAAAACAAGAAGCCAGATTGAAGTAATACTGCTTTAACAGGTTGTGGTTGTTCGAACGGCGGTAGCCTAGAGGTATGGGTATGGGTGGATTGCTGAGACGAGGTCTCAGGTTCGATCCCAGGTTTACCATGGCACACACCAATGACTTTTCGATGCTTTTCGAAGTTATGTGTGTATTTATCGCAGGTTTATAAGTGCCCGGTTAATGGCAATAGGCTCGCCACCTAATACATTGGGACCTAAACATAAACTGGCGAAATGTGGGTGCTAGCACCTCTACCTACCCCTTCGTGGAATACAGGCGTGAGTTTATGCTATGTATGTTATGGTTGTTCGAACGGCCGCATTAAGATTCAGATAAAATAATAACTACGAGTTAAATAATAAAGCGAGTATCAAGCATTATTTAATGAGCATTCGAGCTATCAGAGCAGCGGTCTAGATAATAGATGCCAATTAAAAGACAAAATGAAGTCCCAAGCATGGTCTCACACTGCATTTTTTTGGAAAATTCCCGATTTTTATTGCAAACACTCTACTATCTCATGACGATCTCTCTATTTTCTTTTTTCTATTTCTTTCGTACCTATTGGGATAACGCGCTATACTTTCAACCCACCGTGTTGGTCTATGATTTCAAATAACAACTATTAGTATTGATAAAGACAAAGTCAAAATCATTTATTCCTTTAAACAAACAAACATAATTATGCCACACCCTACCGTCCACTTCGCAGATGACTAAGTAAAGCCGAAGAAGAAATGACAAGAAACT
Organism: Eilema sororculum; assembly: GCA_914829495.1. Classification (NCBI taxonomy): domain Eukaryota; kingdom Metazoa; phylum Arthropoda; class Insecta; order Lepidoptera; family Erebidae; genus Eilema; species Eilema sororculum. The sequence goes on from OU618541.1 coordinate 11,400,099, forward strand.
CCGGTAACACCTTTCAATCAAAGTGTTAACGCGAGCGACTGTACAATTAGAATTTGTAAGTCGACGTGGCGGTACTTAAAGCGACTTTTTCAACGACTCGACTAGGTGGGAATAAAGGCGAGAGTTTTCAAAGTAGACGTAGCGGGAACTCGACATAATGGGACTTGACCTCGTGGGAATAAATCGCTATTAGACCGGGGTCATTACTCGCGCCGACATGATAAGGTATTAGAAATCGTACGTGAGGCGGCGAAAAAGGGTTTAACCACAAACCAAAGAAATGACGTCGCGTTTGTAAAGGAAGGCTGCTCAAAAAAGACAAATCAAAAGCCGTACTCAATTTTGATAGCAGCCGCTGATTGGACATTACTCGCAGATTCGTATGAGAAACACTATAAAATACCGGAGGATGTTTGTGCCTCGTCATCCAGACCCGATATATTCCTATTTTCAAAACAGCAAAAGCGTGCAGTACTAGTAGAACTCACAGTACCGTGGGAAACTAACATACCTAAAGACCACGCTATAAAAATAAACAAATACTTTGACCTGACCAACGAGTTAACCAAAAATGGCTATGTGGTTAAACTCTACGCCGTGGAAGTAGGAGCAAGGGGAATTCCACCTAAATCCCTGTATAACTTATTTAAAGACCTCGGATTGCCAAGAGCTTCAGTAAGCTCTTTACTCAAACGAATATCTAAAACGGCGTTGATAGGATCTTACCAAATTTGGATAGGTAGAGGGGGGAACACGCCTGACGGTGGAGGTGAGCGCTGATGCATCACAAGGTGGCCACGCTAAACCTACTCCTGGGTCGCAAGTCCCAGGCGCCGTCACAGTGTTCCTCTCTGTACCACGCCATGGACCCGGCGACCGCACGGTGAATCCATGGAATGCTAAGAACCGGATCTCTAAACAAGTTTTGTATCGAAAACATCGGAAAAAATGAAACGCTCAAGTGAGACTTGAACTCACGACCTTTCCCTTGGTTGGTAGATGGCACTACTCAGTTGGAAGAGCATTCCCCCTGTAAGGGAAAGGACGTGAGTTCAAGTCTCACTTGAGCGTTTCCTTTTTTCCGATGTTTTTCGAACTTTAAAGTTAGCATTAAAAATGCTATAAAAAATTCAGTCAAATTTTGTATCCTTTTCTTACTTGTATGGCGATCCCTTTCATTTGTTGTCTGACGTCATCGATATATCTTTTGTACTTTTTTATACGTGACACAGCTTGGGTCGTGAACTATCACTTGCACTATATAGTCAGAGGAATTTAGACTATCACTCATCCGTGCTGTTGTCAAGCTGACTGTGTTTACTACGAGAAGTAGGTATAAAAAAAAAGTTCAACAAACACATTCCTTCTCAGTACGCAATTTATTTATTTAGAACGTCACCTCACCTTTCACCGAAGCGAATCATTTTGTGATACACTTATTGACCTTATGAAGTCATTGAAATACTTACTTACGCGAATAACAACTTGTATTTAAATCTTAATAAGTACTTACTTAGAAATCAACCGCGCTTTGTGCAGTTGGCGTAAATCTTCAAAATGTAATGCCTATTAAACTATAAAAAGTGCGCTTGAAGATATGTTTTCATGCTAGTTACTGATACAGAAATGAACTGATACAGAAATACCTAATTAGATGTGTAAGTCCTTAATCTCTCTGTCATGTTTAGGTCAAGTTGAATAACCTTTGTATAATAATGGGTTGGGGTCTTTACACTCTTCGATCAGAGCTTTACGCCATACGCAGAAACTCTTAGAGGCGGAGTTGCTTGTCAGTCTGACGGCAGAGTAGATACCTACATGACTGACATTGTATCACTCAGGTCAGTCTCCAGCCCACCACCAGTGTCCGACGACTTAAAGGACCATGCAGACATTGAACGGGAGAGAAGGACGCTGTCCAGAAGAGCGAATATGATAGCTCGTAGGTTTGCACGCTGCTCAAGTGATGTTAAATTCACACTTTTTAAGGCTTATTGCACATCTTTATACACGTGCAGCCTATGGGCGAAGTATCCGCGGGCTGGCTACAGCGCCCTTCGAATACAATATAACAACGCGTTCAGAGCAGTGTTGGGGCTGCCCCGCTTCTGCAGCGCTTCAGGCATGTTTGCGGAGGCGCACACCAAATGTTTCCACGCCACCATGCGCAAGCGGTGTGCGTCCTTAGTGCGCAGGGTGCGGGCCAGTTCAAACACTGTTTTGAGAATGATTGCAGCAAGACATGATTGTCTATATATTATGCACTACTGCAATAGGCATGTGTAGTGACTGTCTATTTTGTTTGTGTTTCTCAATTTCAACATTCTTGTATGCTATGGATCATGTTTTGTTACCTGAAATAAATGATTTTAATTTTAATTTTATAGTGGAGTAAGTGGAGCGCGGCAGCTAGGGACACTGATCTTCTGACTCATAGAGGCAAGGCTTTTCCGATAGATTTAAGTCGGAAAAGGTCAACGTTCAAGACAGGTCTTGAATCGCGAGTTGGCATGACTTAAATTTCAAATATCCAAGGCATTTTCAAATACTGACCTCAGTAAGTTGATCAGGGCGTTCCCCCGTAAGGTACTGGTCGCAGGTTTAAATCCCGTGACTCTTAAGAGTCACGGGATTTAAACCTGTTCAAAATAAAACTCTTATTTATGAATGTTTTTCCTTTCAGTGTTTAATGAATAAGTAATTTATCTATTTACCTGATATTTTTTTAATAAACGTGGGATTGAGTTCGTTTATCATTGGGAGGCACTGAGCAGGTAGGACATTTTAAACTCGCTGGCAGCCAAGAGTTTAGACAATATCATCTTCTATTGCATAGATATTCTTAAAAACGAAGTACCTTTTGAACGAAATTTTCAGTAGGTACCTATGGGTACAGGGGGTCTTGTAAATAAATAAGTACCAAAAAAGTAAATCCAAAATTGTACGGATTTTTAAGCATTTGGAAAAAGTCCACCGAAAAAAGATATTAACATACATCGCCAGTAAAATAAAAGTTTGTAAAAACTACCTCACCCATTAGTTTCATAACATTATACACGCAAGCCTACTGTTTCTAAACCTTTAAACTTCTTTCTGGGTTTTTAACGCTGACATAAATACTACACATTTGCATTCATACCCCATAAGTTATATCCACAACACTGAACTTCTGTACTAATTTACACTGAGTACTGCAAAGCCGACTCAGACATTAAAAGTATTCGTTTTTCGCATTTCATTAAAATTTTAACTCTGTAAGCGCGGTCTAGGCATTTTAAGTGTCGCCCGGGTTAAGTCGCTTTAATCGTGTAACGAATACATCAGGACTGTTTTAAATGGGCTACTCTCGAGTCCTTAATGAACCGCAGCTTTTAGGGGCTCGTGGAGAGTCAGGGGCGGTGCTGTGTTCGAGGAAAAGTTCGTTAATTATACCCGTTATAATAGTGTGTAGACTGTGTTGCAGTTTTTCACAACGTATGTAGATACTCCAACATTACCTATAGGTTCCTACCACGTATACAATTTACAAGTAGGTATGTACATCCATTCTAATATTATAAATGCGAAAGTAACTCTGTATATCTGTCTGTCTGTATGTTCCGCTTTCAAGCCTAAACCACTGCACCGATTTTGATGAAATTTGGTATAGGGTTAGATTAGACCATGAGAAAGGACATACGCTATGTTTGGTCGCGATAACCGACATCCACGCGGGCGGAGCCGTGGGCAAAAGCTATTAAATTATATATGGAATTAAAATCATCATCATCAACATCTTACAAAGTTACTGTTTTACTTAATTTGTTTAAGAGGGTACTATTTTTTCAAAATGTGTTTCCTGTCACTGGTAGAAGTGGACAGTGGTAGATAAGTCTTTGAGAGAAAAACTAAACGATTAAGTATGTGTGAATTATTTACTACAAAGCTTTATTGGCTTTAAGTACCTATTCTGTGAAACCCCAAAGTTTTCAACTTACTACACAAGTACCTATCCAAAAAAGTATTTTGGGGCTGAAGAATCCTTCTCGTCTTAGCCAATCCTTGTAGTTTCTTTTATTTGTTGTTTCGTTTGGCTTTGTTTATAGGTAGGTAGATACAGGGGCGGATCCAGCTTTCCAGCCAGGGGGGGGGTCATAGTCGAGGTCAAAACTCAAACTCATTTAGGTACAATATGTACCTACTTAAATTAAAAAATAATAGTAATAAATAGCTAAAGTTCTATAATTAATATTCTGAAAAGATACTTTTATAAAAAAATAACGTATTTATTAGTTATATGTACAAGCAACATGTGGCCTGGGACCCGACTTCACCCGGAATACATTCGTAAAGGGACTATAGGAATCTTTATAATAGACGCTGAACCTGAGCTAAGAACCATATCTCACCTCTCAACTAGGTTATTTCAAGATTTGGGCACAATAAACACCATCAAACATGCGGCAAATTTTGGATCATTCTCACTAGTTCCACCAACAATTAGTTCCATGGAACTAGAGAGAATTTTTTTTCTCAGTAGTTCCATGGGCTTCGATAATGGAACAAATGAAACAAAACTTAATAGAATTCGTCTCACTAGTTCCACCGTAGTTGTTCCATGGAACTAGTGAGAATTTTTTTTCTCAGTAGTTCCATGGGCTTTGATAATGGAACAAATGAAACAAAACTTAAACGAACTCGTCTCGCTAGTTCCACCGTAGTTGTTCCATGGAACTAGTGAGAATTTTTTTTCTCAGTAGTTCCATGGGCTTTGATAATGGGCGTTACAAAATGATGAAGCAATGCAGAAATACATAGAATTTTTGATAAGTTTTTGATGAAACCTGACAATGAATTTTTTATATGAAATTGACGAAAATACTAATTGTTCTGAAAATGGGTCTGTTTAATGTTTAAATGCTTAAAATAATGTCGTTAGCGCAATTTGTTTGTAAAAATTATACCTAATAAAACCTAAAAGAAAAGAAAATGAAAAATTAATGACAATACATTAATTATTTTTCATTAAATAACTTGATTATTTTTGTGCGTTTTGTACGTTATTCTCTGATTCATATTTGAAGATATAACAGCGGAGTTATTGTCAACTGTTGAGGTAGTTTATTCACATCATAGATCATCATAAATCATAAGTCCTAAGCAAAAATGCATTTAAATGAAACATTTAAATAAAAAAACCGGCCAAGTGCGAGCCGGACTCGACTATGAGGCGTTCCGTAGCAGCAAGTAACATAATACTTATAAAAAATTGAATTAAAAAATGGCGGTTTATGACGTATTTAAAAACTACTAACTACATTTCATTCAAACCAATTTTCGGTGGAATTGAACGTCAAATATTTTTTTAGATTTATCATTCTCTTATTTTATAAAAGAGAGGGCGGATTTTGACAACGTATTTCATCAGGATATCTTACGAAAATTAGCCCCCCCCCCCCCCCATTTTACCCTTTCGGGATAAAAGATAGCCTATATCCGTACTAAAGGTCCAATTCACCTCTGCACAAAATATCATCACGCTATCTTCAAAAATGACAAACTTTTATACAAACTTTCAACCCCTATTTCCCCCCCTTAACCCCCTTTTTCACGACCAAACATAGCCTATGTCCTTTCTCAAGGTCTAATTTACCCCTATACCAAATTTCATCAAATTCGGATCTGTGGTTTAGGCGTGAAAGCGTAACATACAGACAGACAGACAGACAGAGTTACTTTCGCATTTATAATATTATACTAGCTTTTGCCCGCGGCTCCGCCCACGTGGATGTAGGTTATCGCGACCAAACATAGCCTATGTCCTTTTTCAAAGTCTAATCTACCCCTATACCAAATTTCATCAAAATCGGTTGAGTGGTTTAGACGTGAAAGCGTAACATACAGACAGACAGAGTTACATTCGCATTTATAATATTGGTATGGATAGTATGGATGGATAAATATTATGCGTTAGGATATCTAAGCAAATGTGTGCTACAAATTTATAACATTACATTTTATGTAAATCAAAAGTGAATCGTTGAGGAATACCTTGTCTTAAGAAATATAGATATTGTTTTTATATCTAGTTGACAAATTGAGTTAAAAAAATTGACAATTTATTTTCTTTTTTGTTGAGCAGTTACTGTCGAGTTTTAGGTTGGTATGAATTTCAAAAACAGGAAGACTGGTAGAAGTATATAAATATATAGAAGTATATAAAAGAAAAGCAGGGCCAGGCCAATACTGAGATGACGATAAAAATCTTTCTCCACTACAACTGTAGGTACTACATTATGGAATGTAATAAATGGATTGAGCATTGATATTTTTTAGCACGTAGAACTAATGAGAATGATATTGATTTTAGTTTCACTTGTTCCACTAAGATGAACTGTGGAACTATTGAGAAAAAAAATTCTCACTAGTAGGTACCTACCATGTGGAACTAGTGAGACGGGTTCAATTAAGCTTTGTTTCATTTGTTCCATTATCAAAGCCCATGGAAATACTGAGAAAAAAAATTCTCACTAGTTCCATGGAACAACTACGGTGGAACTAGCGAGACGAGTTCGTTTAAGTTTTGTTTCATTTGTTCCATTATCAAAGCCCATGGAACTACTGAGAAAAAAAATTCTCACTAGTTCCATGGAACAACTACGGTGGAACTAGCGAGACGAGTTTTATTAAGTTTTGTTTCATTTGTTCCATTATCAAAGCCCATGGAACTACTGAGAAAAAAAATTCTCACTAGTTCCATGGAACTAATTGTTGGTGGAACTAGTGAGAATGATCCCAAATTTTAAGGTCTGTTTAATAAAAAAACTACTATATTAGCCATTACCTCCCTTTTCTCGAAGATAATGGAGTCCATTATCACCTGCCAGCTCCTTCGGTATTTTGAGGGCTATCAGCTGCTCAGTGACCAGCAATACGGTTTCCGTAGGGGTCGGTAAGCTGACAAATCATTGGGCACAGGCGATCGAGACCAAGGGAGAAGCCATGGCGGTTACTTTGGACATAGCGAAGGCCTTTGATCGGGTCTGGCACAAAGCACTTTTATCAAAGCTTCCTTCCTATGGGCTATGGGCTTCCCCAGAAGTTGTGCGAATGGATTGCTAGCTTTTTAACAGACAGAAGCATACAAGTCGTAGTCGACGGTGAATGCTCTGGCTCTATATCTGTTAATGCTGGTGTTCCTTCAAGGCTGTATGCTATCGCCTACTCTGTTTCTCCTGCATGTCAATGACATGCTGTAAATTAGCAGCATTCATTGTTATTCGGATGACAGTACGAGCAATGCCCTGTATACGAGCTTGCTCTGCACGAGTAAAGTTTCCGTCCTTCGACCATGGCATTATACTGCGCGCCAGTGTGGTACCGAAGCGTGCAAACCCACAAAATTGACAACCAATTACATGAAGCCATGCGCACCATAACAGAGATAATAAATCTTCCCACTACACCCCATGGCTTCCTGTTCTGGCGCACATCCCGCCTCCAGAACTACGAAGTTATCAAGCTACGGTCAACGATTAGATAAAATGCTGGCAGGTGACCAACGGAGAGCCGATGCCAACACAAAGGACAATTGACAAACTGCTGCGCGACCGCCTGATCTCAGGGTCCCTAATCTGGTTCGATAGGGTCCTTGGAGAGCAGTGGCGGGCGTCGTGGGAGGCGTTTGAGCACTATCACTGGAAGGACCTGGTACCTGACCCCACCACTAAGCCGCCCGGTTTTGATAGTTGTCGCACGGTGTGGTCAAGGGTCAACCGGTTCAGAACTGGACACGGGAGATGCATGGTCATTTAGAGGGTAAAGCTAAATTAGCCTCTAAGAAGCTTGGCGTGCTCAATAGATCGAGACAGTATTTCACACCGGATCACGACCAACAACTTCATAAGGCGCAAGTATGGCCACATATGGAATATTGTTCTCATCTCTGGGCAGGAGCACGTCAGTGCCAACTTCTACCTCTGGACCGCATCCAACGGAGAGCGACTCGAATCGTCAGCTGCCAGGATTTTTCAAATCGGCTAGACACTTTGGCACTGCGTAGAGATGTGGCTTCACTCTGCATCTTCTATCGCCGATACTATGGGAGGTGCTCGAGGAATTGTTCGGATTGATCCCCGCCGCCTCTTTCCACCATCGTTCCACGCGACAGCAGTTCCACACTCACCATCTGGACGGTTGGCAGTCCACATCTGTGCGTTTCTCGAGAAACTTTCTGACTCGCACAACTAAACTGTGGAGTGAACTGTCGCCAACGGTATTTCCGAACCAATACGACCCTCAAACCTTCAAGAAAAGAGCGCGCTCTCTTTTGAAAGGAAGGTAACGCACTTGTGACTCCTCTGGGTGATCACTTACCATCAGGCGATCCGTCTGCTCGTTTACCTCCCTACTCCATAATGAGGAGCAATGCAATGATCGTCTCGAAGGCCGGCCGGGGCCGCCGGGGACCGGGGTTGGTCGTTCGGGTGCGTTTCGCGGGTAGGTATTTCGTTCATTTTTTGAACAGAGTGAGCGGCCAATTCGCGCGAGTGGCGCGGGCTGGATATGTGGGGAGTGAGATAGTCATAAGTAGGTAGGTATATGCATGACTTACCTATATGGGATTAAGAAAATAATCAGAAGACGATCTGCCCAGGGGGGGGTCATGACCCCCATGACACCCCCCCTGGATCCGCGCCTGGGTAGATACTAGGTACCGGTAGCTGGTTCTATTATCAGAATCAAATGAAACGTAGATAATTAAATTACATCCCGGATGAAATTGTGTGATTGTATGAAAAGATTCATACGAACTGTAGCCTTTTATCGTGAAGGAGATAGCAACCTACCTACTTACGCACGCTTTATTCATTGGTTGAATGGCGTATCATGCAGTGATCCAAATAAGCTGGACTCGTGCGAGTTCTTTGTTGTTGCGTGCCCAATAGTGTGACAATACCAGTAGTTAAGTACCTACCTTCTTACAAGCAGATTATCAAAAAAGCCTTTGTGTAGTTTTTTAAAGGAACGTCTTTTCCTCACTTTATGATGGTGGGATCTGACGATTTGTAGAATTCTAAATAGGTAGGTAAAGCTAAATGAAACGGTAATTTAATAAAAACCCACTACAAAAAGCACGCGCTTGGTGCTAGTTCTTTTTAATGAAATTACCGATTTGTTTTACGCTAATGTGTTATGTACCTGGAGTACTAGGTACTAGGGTTTTCGGCTTCAGGAGCCTTCCCACACCCGGTACATAACGAAACCCAAGTAGGTTTATTTAGGTAAATGCCTAGGTACCTATGTCTTGACCCCTAGTCACGTCACAAAATGTACTTAGATAACCCACCTACTGTATAGGTAATATGCGTTTTTTGAGTGTCTTTTGAGGATAACACGGGGTGCTATAAAGGGCGTGGAGCTAAAATCCACCTATCATAGATGAAATGAAATGAGAGTTTAGGTAGGTATAGGTATTATTAGTGATTTACACGATACTTTTTTTTACGTGCGAGAAATCCCCGCGGATATAGTATGTTTATATGGAAAGTGCCTTTTTTTTCGTGCGGAAATCCCCTTGGATGCCTCCCCCGTCGGAGCTGGGAGGTTATGTCCGACTCGAACCGCCTAAAACCGCACGCCGACTGAGGGTCGTAGTGCTAGGCCGGAGGTGAGGTTGTTTTCAACATATCCCTCGCACCCCGGCTGACCCAGGGCAATCCGTTACGGTCTGGCACTCCTCGGGAGGGGTGTCAACGGTGTCCCCGACTCGCCCCCGGAATGGGGATATGGAGGTAATACCGGTGTTGTTGGCAGTGACCTACTGGATTCACTGGTTTGGTATAATCTAAGACCAGTTCACACATCCTATTCTCATGATACCTACGCTTTATTTTAATCTTTATAATTTCGTTCAACTTTCATGCGTAGTCTGATACGAGGGTTAACAATTATTTATATGCTATTCATATTTTGAGATATACTTAAGTAGGTACCTACCTCTACAAACAGTCACATCTGTGGCTGATGTTTTTATTCGTTTGTGTAGACAATTGCGTCACCCCGCTTGTTATTTCTTACTATCATCATAAATCTGAGAACCAATCACTGTCGAATTTGAGCTGAAAGCTGATTTGCTGGTCCATCAATCTGTCCGAGGTTGGCATTGGATTTGAAGACCTCAGTGGGACATCAAACAAGTATTTACATTCTTACTAATATTAGGTGGGTATAAACGACCATCATTCAATCAATTAATTAGCCCACGCAGTCCACTGTGGACCACTGCCACTGCCAATGTGATGCTCCGTTTTCCGCATCCAGTCTGTCCCAGCCACCTTTCTCAGGTCGTCAGTCCATCTGGTTAGGGGGTGTCCCCCCCTTACGTTCACATTTATACCGACCTAATATTAGTAGAAAGTATTGATTTCAAAAATATACCTACATATCGAGTAATACATATTCTGTTCTATGATGGGTAGGTAAGGTAGACCTAATCTAAGTCAGCTGACGATGGAATATAGATTATAGTATGCTAATGCACATACATACTTATAAGTATCTAATACTTTTTTATTTGCCTAGAATAGACCAATGCAAATAGTAAAATTAATGTAAATAATAAACTTAATTGCTAGTGCATAATGTACCAAACCCGCGGTAACTGACGTAGGATGTAGCAATTGCACGCGCTACAACAGACTACGCCACATAAGTTGATAATACATATATGTAGGTATATTCTTAGGTTGAAGCTTCTTGTGTATGTGTATCATATGTTACGATATCGGCAGTAGGTACAACGGGCAATGTTTATTTGCTGTACTAGATAACGTCATATAGATAAATTTGTTGTTATACTGGATAATTTTATAGTCGTTTCGGATAAAAAGAATTTGGGCATAGTTTCTATAGCAAAATCATCTGGAAGTATTAATTTGGCGAAAGAGAAAAAATATTTTCTAAAACCCCCATACATTTTTTCGTTCACCTGAACATTATTCCCATACATTATCAAAAAAAATTTTTTTTCTTTCTGATATTTTCTAAAGTTTACGCGAATGTCACTCATTTAAATAAAACCTCTTTTTACGGATTCTATCGTGATATATTTGTTATTATTTACTTTTTAAACCGACGTTTCGGCTGCTTTGTATCAGCCATGCACGCGGTGTGATAGCGTAGTACCTACATTTATAACAAGATTTCGGTATTTATTATGAATAGTAGTCACGTATTGTTTAAAGATCTAGTATGCTAGTAGCAGAACTACACAATTAGTGAATACGGAGATAGAGGGTAATATAATAACGTAATTATCTACACAGCGCTAACTAGACACACACCAAGCATAGCTTCTAATACATCGGCTTCAGAATGCAGATAAATATACCTACTTATTACTTACATACTAGTATATATTTTTGCGTTGATTCCATTTTATAAGTAGGTACAGCCTCTGTGGTGTGGCGATAGTGATGTATTCGACTGGGGAGCATAATCACGTTCAGAGCAAATTAATGTATTCATGAATATGCCTATTTCCATTGGTCTGGGTGTTTCCGTACCTAGGAGCGTTAAGCCGTCAGTTCTTGTCGTCATATTCACATCTATGGCAGTTGTTACGACTAGATTAACTACGGAACTCATGATATCGTCAATTGTTTGTGGTGGTTTCACGGAAAATATAGAAGTTCAGCTGCATCACAGACTGCAAAGCCAATTCCAACAGACTTGGGAAAGGGGGTCAGAGAATGATGATTTCGCGTTGTCCATATACCTACCTAGTCATTAGTCTATCAAAGTCCTCAATACCTTGTTGTTAATATTCTAGCATCAAAAGCAGTTGTTTTGCCGTAGGTATACATGCAAAGTCTTGTATCCAGTATCCCATTAGATTCTATTCGCGTTCGCATATTAGCATTATCTAAGTGCATTTGCGTAGTCCGCCTCCACAGACTCGAGTTCTTCAAGGATGCTCTTATCTTGCCCTTGTTCCCTATAGTTCAAATAGTAATGTTTGTTTGATAAATTGTTAATTAATGTGGCGTTACTATTATCTATCCGTGTGGTGACGGAGAAAGAATACAAGTATCACTATCCCATCTCTTCCGAGGGGTGTCGTAGAGGTGACTAACGGAAAAATACGCCGACGATATCATTGCTAGAGAAGGAAAACTCGAAATAAAACCCGGTTACAACCCATCTGGCCAGGGTAGATACAGTAGGCTAAAGTCTCCCAACATTGGGAAAGGCCTATGTCCAGCAGTAGACTGCGATTGATTGATTGATACTAAAATCAATGTCATTAAAAACAATTGCATGTCAACAGTATTTTGTGAATATATATATCAATTAATTGCGATAGTTCGGTGCAACATTAGGCTAAACAAGATTTAACAAATGTTGACAGAGATGGACAGAGGTAAGCCAACGTTCTTAAATAAAAAAGTCCAACATGAACCTTAATGTTGGACAGTTTGCATGACGGACATTATAAATAAACTGCTGCAACGGCTTATGATGAATCACAAACATTACGGCTTCTGTAGACCGAAACCACAACACTTGACTCATCTGTGGTAGTCAGCGATGCATTGTGTCTGATATACCTATATCTACCTACATTCTACTGTTTACCTTATTGGATAATCTGTGACCTTACCAGAAACTGAATACAAGGATTCGTTTCGAAGCAATTATACAACCAGGCATCATGACATTACACAAAATACTGATGAATAGATTTCTCTTACAACATTTTCCTTGTAGGAACCAACAAGAATTACGATCGAACGTCAAATACGGGTCCATCATCGGTTGATATTTGAACAAAGACATGATTAATCCCCTCTCTCGGGACGTTAACAATCTGTTGTTAAGCAAACTGCCCAGGTGATTTCATTCAATTCAATGTAATTACGCATGAACGCCGAATTACTGCTTGGAATTTATTAATCGGGTAACATACTACTTAAGTACCTATAATAGTTCTGACCGTACTGTAACAACTGGCACTCGACAACCCAATGTAGTTTTGAATTACGAGTAGAATGAATGGCGTGTAGAAATTCCTAATTGTTCCTATACCTACTGTTCAACGCTTCTTGATTGTTTCATCTTGGCCTAACCGCTAACCCCTAATACGGGAGCCAATGAACTCTGTATTAAAATGTTACTAGATCAGATTATGAAACACTAAAAACTTCATCTTGTAACAACATGCTAACAACAAATCTGTCAGATATTAGGTAGTAGGTACCTACATACTTAACTACGAGAATGTAGGTATATTTCAGTTAATATTTATATGATAATAATAAATTTATATAGCAGTAGAGTGGTGTTTTCCTTACAAAAGCAGTTCGTTAAAATGTTTATAAACTATTATGTTTTATAACCAGGAAAATAAAAACCTAAAGTAAATAAAAACACATTATTTAATAACAGTACAAAATATATTTTATCTACAGTGTCGGTCGTTGTACATTAAACATGTTATTTGATTAATTAGCGTAATATTTTATACTAGACGATTTACTAATAAACTGCACTAATTAGGGTAAAGTGGTTCACCAGCAACAATAGAACTTTCTATACCGCAGTGATCTTCACCACGTAGGATCTTGAAGTAACCATTATCACCCCAATCACTGTTCCACGAGTTTGCAATAAGCCAATATTTGTTACCATTCTCCTCTCCCCAACCTAGAATTTTAATAGCGTGGCCGCCAAGAGCATCACCACTCGTGTGCTTGTAGACACCTTTTTTGTAACTAAGCAAATCCGCATACACAGTAAACGCACCTTCTACGGGTCCATTAGTGTACAGCTCTGCTTTAATGTGGTCTTCATTGCCCGACACTGAGTACACGTGTTTACCATATTTTTTGTCTTTGCGGTATTCAACATTGTAACTATCTTCGCACGTTTTGATGCATTTGGGTGTCTTGTCATCACCACTGCACGGCATCCGATTTCCGGGTACGTGATGTTCGCAGGGAGGAATAGCGTACGGGCTACAGCCTTGACTTGAGTTGTAGCTGCCGCCAGACACGAGGCCGAAGTGCTTCCAGTACTCCCACGCCAGTGAGGGCATTCCTCCGTTGCAACCGAGACCGCAAATGGGGCAGCAACTTAGAAGATCCTCTGCAGAGAAATGGAAATGTTGTGTTCCATTGGAGTATGTACAATAACGGTCCGTCATTGCTTCCACTGCACCAAATGCCCAACAACTACCGCAGGATCCCTGGTCCCTGATTTCATTCAAAGTAGGACAGTTTGGCCATTTGTCCCTCGGGTCGAACTGTTCCGGTAGACTTGCAATTACATTAGAATCGTGTTTCATAACTGGCAGAGTCGCGAAGTGGTTGTCTTGCAAGACACCCATTAATTTCTTGATGTGTTTCATAGGTGTATTAACAGGAAACGTACGGCCTGCTTCCCAGGAATTTTGTTTTGAGTTGATTTCTGCGATAAACTCATCGGTGAGCAGCGGGTTGTGTTCGGCTGAAGCATACGCGAATGCGCATATGAGCGCAACAACAGTTGCACGCGATATGCCCATTATTCACTTCTTTATTTTCCTTTTCACAGCTGAGCGGGTAATGGATGTGTATTTCGAACGAATGTAGCGCGACGACTGAGCGGTGGCGGCTGCGGCGGGTGTAGTTGATACCCTGCTCGTACGCCGTGTAATTGGCCGGCGAGCGTACGATACGGAGGCGAGACAGCGCCTGACCGCCATGACCGCGCGTGTCGAAGGTTAACAATACAACTATAGATATCAAAACACAAAGCAAGCAGATAATACCAATATGCTGGTGGACATTAACAATTTAGTTAAGATTGGATTTGTATCGGCTGGTGGATTACTAATTACATTTAGGTACTAGGTACTTCATATCAGGTCATAGTGTTACATTTTATTCCATATCAGTGTTGGTATATGGGTACATACAATAAGATAAATATTATAATGTGAAATAATGACGCTCTGCCACTTCGCAGTTAGGCTGGAAAGTTCACCCCAATTGTGTTGGGAATAAACTCGGAGGATTATGATTTAGAATTTAGATGGAACATTCACCATTTACAATACCTAGATACTTAGGTAAATACTCGGGACGTCTTTTACTTATGCTTTTATTGGCTCCTTCCACTAGGCTCCACAGTTTTGATCCACATGTGGATCATTGGATACTTTTCATTCCTCTTCAATCCAACATATAGGGGATAACTGGCTAGCTTCTAAAAGAACTCCAGTGTTTTTAAGTAAAGTGGTATTCTGATATCAGAATTACCGCGTGGTTTGCAGGACACTGTATTCTTATGCCCTCGGTTAGACTAATTGTTTTATATTTCTAATCCAATTAAAAATATTGAAAACGGAAAATGTACATAAATAACGCAAAAGAGATCTAACGTTACTTGATTCGTACTCAGCTTCGTTTCTATTGGATTAGAACTAACTACATAAATCCCGATAATCTTATTACGGACGAGACATAGACTTCATGGTAAGCCAGTTAGGGAAAAAGATGTATAAATTTTCCGCACCAGGTGTAAGTCTATTGGTAGATACTTTGATACAATTGAATCGACGAGCTAATTAAAGTATAGGCAAGTATTGTGATATAGGTATTTACTCCCAATAATAACAGTCAAATGCTGCAATTATTACCCTCATAGTGATTACCAGTTCGTACGGTTGTTGTCAATTTGATTGATAGATCCTATTGGTTTTTTTTAAAGAATATTAAAACCGAAGTTACTAATATTCCCTCTAACCCCTCCAACTAAGCTTAATTGCTTGTGCTAGGAGTGGGTTCACGTCGCATTAGGTACATATTACAAAATTTATTAAGCAAATTACTTTGCCAGCAACTGTGGATATAGGTTATTGTAATACTGCCTTGCCTATAATCTTATTACGTATTAACTTAACTCTGTACAAAGTATATTGCTCAGAAGTAAAATACAGGCGCGTCTATCCAATCCGTATGATTTGAATTTGGTTCTACGACAAAAATGCCCCTGTGGTTGTTACAGAACTAAATGATTAGTTCTTTAACTATCCCAGGGGCATTTTTGTTAGTTCTGTGGATGTTCGACGATATTCGACTAAGTAGTCGAACGCTCCACAGTCAAGACGTAATAAGTGAGTTAGTATCCTCTCTTTCTATAAAATTTCGTAGTAATAATGAGGCGAAAACTATCCCGAGACTAATATACCAATGGCATTCAGTAGGGTTTGTCTTTGTAGATTTATTTGAGAGCATAGAGTGCATAGGTCGGTTTCTTTGACCGCGGCCAGCCACGAGACACGGAACAGGCGGATTCCGCTATTGTAATGAATTTCCGAACCTTCTCCGTAGTTCGGCTTTTAAAGGCTTTATATCCAGTGTATTATTATCGGCAGCTTTGTGAGAAATATTATAACGATCTTATGCTGAATATGAATTCTGTTCTAATATTACTGCAAATATTAGTAATTCAGTTTTGTTCTTACTTATTATTATTATCTTCTACTTACATTAATGACCTTCCCTACCCTACTACGTAAGGGAAAAAAATAATACTATTTTATTTGATATTTTCTAAGGTTTACGCGAATGTCACTCATTAAAATAAAACCACTTTTTACGGATTCTATCGCGATGTATTTGTTATTATTTACTTTTTAACCCGACGTTTCGGCTGCTTTGCAGCAGCCATGATTATTTTATTTGTTGACGATACTTCGTTATGATTTAAAATTAAAAGACAACTAGATAATTACAACAAAGTGAATGGTTCAATCACAAGGGTAGTCCATTGGTTTAATACAAATAATCTTTGCCTTAATGGGAATAAAACTAAATGTATCAAATCTACTCTGCCTAATGTTACACAGGTGGAAACCAATGTACAACTCAATGAACAAGCGTTGAACCTTGTGGAATTGACAGTGTTCTTAGGTATTAGTATTGATGCTAAACTGCAGTGGGGATCAGATATTGAAAAAATAGTCAGTAGACTAAGTTCAGCATCCTATGCTGTAAAAAAGATGATTGATTTACCTGTGGATAAATGTAAAAATGGAGTTAAGGGTAAACTGCGCCAGAAAGGCTATTATCTAAAGTCTATATCCAAGAATATTTAGATGATAAACAAGCTTGTAAATGAGCTGTTCGCTCAACTATGCCACTTAAGAGTCCGTACTACCTCAAATGACATAGTATAAACGTGTATAATATCAAAAGTTCTAAAGCATGGACTTTTTAATTCATTTGTGGTAAAGTTGAGGATAAATACTGATTTTTATGTGTGGCAAAAACACGATTACGTAAAATTTTCTTGATAGAAAACCATTGCAAAGTTACCTCTAAACCGTACAAATAAAACGATATTATGGATTAATTACGCAAGATAGGATCACTAAACTTACACAATAACTGCAGTTTAGTGGTTAAGATACATTGTGTTTCAAATTTTACAAATATACATTGGTTTCTGCGTAACTAGCAAATATCTAAATTTTTACTCAAGCGATACCATTAAACTTAGAACCGCCCTGCCGCCCGGCCTCTTCCTCAGTGTTGCTTCGGCTATCATACGGGGAACTTACGATAGACGATACGAAAGTATTCAAGTACCTACCTTTTGACAGGCGAAATGGGTAATAAAGTAAACCGAAAGAGGAAAAGTGTATGTTGGCGTAAAAAAACATTAAAACATATGAATGATGTATTATGTAGACAGCCTCTGTGGCGTGGTGGTAGTGCACGCGACTGCCACGCAAGAGGCGCGGGTTCGATTCCCGCTCAGTGCAAATATTTGTATGCATGAATATGGCTATTTGCATTGATCTGGGTGTTTCTATGTATAATGTATATATTTACAAAAAAAAGTATCAAAGTATGTTTATCCGCATTCTAGATTCCATAACACAAGCTAATTAAGCTTACCATGGGTCTAGATAGCGCTGTGTAGAATGTTGTGGAATATTTATTTATTTATTATTATAGTAAGTATCTAATCTACCTACCTAAGTAGCTTATACTGTACATAACAATTTGCAATAGGTACTATATTAGTAGAAAGTAATAAATAGGTCAGTAAAATAACTACCTATTTCAAAAATTTGGATTGACATAGGCATACCTGCCTATGTATCGACAAAAATAATCTTGCAGTAGCAGCCCAAGTCTTTCAGGCAGGTCCTGCCTACTACAGGTCGCTCACTGCGACGCCGCGACGGACGACGCGGTTGGGCGACTCAGAGCCGAAAGTCGAAGTGCGGTAACTCCAACTTCTGTAGGTTAGGTTAGGTTAGAACTGTGACCCCAACGCATGAGCCGAGCGAGTGTAGCGAGCGTGCCGCAGCAGCGGCCGGCGAAGTGCCAGATCGGGTTATGATAGGAACGAGACCGTCGGGTCAGGTTAGGAAGAGGGTTACGTTCTGAACAAAATTTTAAAGTTTCTACCTAACCCGCGACCGGGTCAGGTTCGGAATAAACGGAATATTTCTGTAAATACATGAGTACCTACCAACCCGAATGATCATAATATAAATATAGCAGTAGTTAGGTACTACTACCATACGTATTCCTATATTTATTATAGACAGTACGTAATTATGAATTTCCATTCATCTGTTTCTATTGTAGGGTCATCGCCCTCTGTGGGCTCAGCAATCTAGCCACATTACTGGCCGTCAGATTCTCTGCCCATACGGGGGCCCCGTATAGGGCCATACTTCGCACGATCCCCAGGTACAGTCTCCTGCAGGGAGCGTTGGGTCCCCTGATGTTGGGCATCAGCCGCGCGAGTGCGGCTGATGCCCCCCTCAGTTTTGGGACCAAACTTCGGAAGTGATGTCCGAAGTTCCACCGGCCATCGAGCCCCAGATACTTCATCGAGGGCTCGATGCCGATGCTAACGCCCCCTACCTGTAGGCTGGATCCCGCAGGTGGCTCCATCCGAGGTCCGTGGAAGCACAGAGCCTCGGACTTGTGAAGGGCGACCTCGAGACCCAGCCGCCGTGTCTGACCCACGACTTGAGCAACCCCTGCCGTGGCCTTTAGTGCTGCGTCTCGGTGCGCTGCTCCCCGCGCCGTAATGATGGTGTAATGCGAACCGGACATCGGAGGTCGCAGAACGACCTCCGTCCTCTATGAGCGCTGGCCTGAGGGTGACCGGTGGAGCCGCCTGTCACCCTAGCAGAAGCAGGCCGCGGTCCCCCCAACCCGAAGGGGGCCATCTCGAGAGGGATGATCCTGGGTCTGCCGGGGTGCGAGAGATATGCTTTTGGCAATCTCACCTCCGGCAACCAAGGACTTGGGACGGCGTGCGTTTTAGTCGGTTCGAGTTCGACATAACCACCTCCACCGGCTCTGTGGGGATTTACGCACGATAAAAAAAAACGAGGGTGTCATCGGCGGAACACGTTACGCTGACCTCTCTGAGCAACGGACCACGCAGCACCCAATCGTAGCCGATGTTCCTCACCCTCCGTAACTACGGGCACGTCGTTCTCCACCACCTCCCCTAGGTGCCGTCTTCTTAGGGGCGGAGGCCTTGGCTTGGGACCAGGAGCACCACTGGGTGCAGCCGTCGTCGCTCATGACGCGACGACGGGTGCCCCCGGAATTGGGAGGCGCGCTTTTTAGCGCACCGTCGCCGTGGCCTGCTTCTGCTGGGGTGAAAGGCGGCTTCACCCGTCACCCCCAGGCCCGCGCTCATGGGGGACGGAGGTCAGTCAGTGCCCTCCGACGCCCGAGTTGCCTGCGCGCGCGGGCAGCGCGGTTCGCGAGTCTCGCTCGCTCGCGCTGCCTCTCCCGTTTCGCCGTCTCCTTCACGACCATTACCTGCTCGCTGAAGGAGACGCCGGCCACCCACGCGACCGCACAGCGGACCATTGCTGTGAGCAGGGAGGCGAGGGTAAGAACTCTCACTCCCAGGGCCGCCACTAGCTCCCGCCTCGGTCCGGCCCATGCCGGACACTCAGTGAGCGTGTGCAGCTCTGTGTCCTCGCTCGCGTCGCAATGATGGCACTCGGACGTTGGCTCCTTTTCGATCCGACGCAGATACCGCCCAAAGCACCCGTGCCCGGTGATAATCTGCGTCAGTCGATATGAGAGGCTGCCATGTGGCCTCTCTAGCCATTCCCCCTAGATGGGAGTACCTCCTACTGTCAGGCTGGATCCCGGGGGTGGCCTGCGCCGAGGGCCATAAAAGAACAAGGCCACGGATTTGTGCAGAGCCACCTCGAGACCCAGCTGCCGGATCCGATCTACGATGTGAGCAACAGCGGTCGTGGCCCTCTGGGTCCCCTCGCGGTGTGTAGCGCCACTCACCGTCACTAGCGTGTCGTCCGCGTAGCACGTGACGGTGGCGTCCTCGAGGACGCCGAGGCGTCACTCGAGGACGCTGAGGCGTCGTTCGATGACCTCCAGCAGCTGGACCACCGTTGGTGTCACCTTAGATGGAGCACGGGGAGCGGGGGTTTTCACACCCCGAGCCTCCCCGGCCCCCTGGACCAGCTGCGTCAGCCAACCGATCTCCTCCCGCATCAGCCGTTGCTGCTTGTGGGAGTCAGCAATCTCCGTCTCCAGGCTCGCAACCCGAGCCCGGAGTTTCTCCTCCTCGCTGGAGACGCCCCTTTCCAGGAGCTCCTCCAGCGCTTTGGCGGCACCTTTTATCGCGTCCGCCACGACCCTCTTCTTTCCCGTAATCCTTTTTTTCGCGTCCTTTGTGATGGACGAGCTTCGGAGTTCTTGCAGGTAAATGCTGGCGTGCCGCAGGGTTCCGTTTTATCTCCCACTCTCTTTCTTCTGCATATCAATGACATGCTCTGTAACGGAAACATTCACTGCTATGCAGACGACAGCACCTTACACGGGAGATATTACGCACATCCTGCGGCCAAGCAGTCTGATATCGCGGAAAAAAGGCAGCTTCTTGTCACTGAGCTGGACCGGATCCTGGACCACATTTCTCAATGGGGCGCTAGGAACCTGGTCGAGTTCAATGCCAAGAAGACCCAGGCATGTGCGTTTACAGCAAAGGTATCTCCTTTCCTTCCCCTTCCCACTCTTCAGAGCACATCACTGCCACTGCAGGATCACCTCACTATCCTCGGTATGGATGTTCGCTGCAAACTGAATAACAAAAACTATATCGAGAGTATCATCAAATCAGCCTCGCGTAAACTCGGAGTCCTGAACAGAGTGAGACGTTTTTTCACGCCGGAGCAGCGGTGTCTTCTATACAAGACCCAAATTCGTTCCTGCGTGGAATACTGCTCACATCTCTGGGACGGCTCCGCAAAGTACTTATTAGATGCTCTCGACAGGTTGCAGCGACGTGCTGTCCGCATTATTGGGGATCCTGAGGTCACGAACACCCTCGAGCCTTTGCAGATGCGTAGAGATGTTGCGTCTTTGGCAGTTTTCTACCGTCTCTACCATGGTGAATGTTCTGACGAGCTCTTCCAATTAATCCCACCCTCCCCTTTCCTTCACAGGACGACACGTGCAGGGCTAAGATGTCATCCATTTACGGTGCAGAGTATACCTGCTAGAACCAAGCGTTTCAGTGATTCATTCCTATGCCGCACCACTAAGACCTGGAATTCCCTGCCAGCTCACGTGTTTCCTTCTTCCTACAGTCCCGGGTCCTTTAAGCGGGGCGTGAAAAGGCATCTAATGAGGCCGTCAAGCTGAGTGCCACCACTGTTAACATGGTAAATGTTTACGATGGTGACCCTCTTTCCGAGACTTTGCCTTTAGCTTAACATCAGGCGAGGTGAAGTCAAATTGACGAGTCCTGCGTAAAAAAAAAAAAAAAACATATTTTTCTGGCCTTTTACGGCGCCAGAAATGCGGGAAAGAGCCGCCAGGATGTTCTGCACCGCCGGCACCTCCGTGACCTCCCTTGGTAGCGGGGACACAATCGCTGGCGGCTCTGCTACTCTCTCTTTCGCTCTGTAGAGGTCGGCTTTCAACCTCTACCCGCGCCTAGCCGTCTAGCGTAGCGAGGAGCGAGGAGGACCTTCCTAGTAAGGAAGATTCAGACCCACGATGAACCTGGGCGGGGGTCGCCATGGCTAGTCACCGAATGGGTGTCCATTCGATCACCAGTCACAGCTAGGGATTCCCCAGACGGAGTCCGGATACCCTCATGGGTAGATTTATCCGTTATCGTTTCCATAGCCATATTTTGTTTTACGGTTAATGTCCACCGACATTGAGGTGGAAGTAGAGAGGTTGGGAGTGTATGTGAGGATGGGAAAGGTGGGAGTGAGTGAGTGACGCCCTAGGCACTGAGTTCCCCCCAGTGAAGCATCCCATTGCCAGGCGTAGGGTTCGGGGTGATTTTTTATAGAGGTTTTCTTCCTCGCAACTCCTAAGAGCTACCATGCCCTTCTGTTGCCAGACGGCGGTACGGCTCGGCCGATCGATGGTCCCCATGGGACCGTGTATTTCACCACTGATCGCTCAGTGCCAAAGTACTCGTCGCCCTTAGAGTTCTCCGCTAGGCTTAGCAGAGCGCGTGCGGAGAACTTGAAACCGACCATAAAGGCCCCCCCTCCTTGGTGGACTATTGGCCATGGGCGACGACGTGCGCCTCACGTTACCAGGGTGCACCGCGCGGAGGTTGTCCTACCCAGCACCCCTACCAATATGCATTGGGTTCGCGTGGTGGAGTATTTTATTGTACCTTCAGGTGAGAGAGCAGTGCCCAGCAGTGAGACATTGAAAGGGCTGCTATTATTATATTATACTAGCTGCTGCCCGTAGCTTCGCCCGCGTGGAGTTTTGTTCCCGTTCCCGCAACCCATGGGAACCTTAACTCGGAATAAAAAGCAACCTATGTGTTATTCCAGGTTCTAATCTACCCCTGTATTAAATTTCAGCCAGATCCATTTAGTAGTTTTTGCGTGAAAGAGTAACAAACATCCATACATACAGCGATACATACTCACAAACTTTCGCATTTATAATATTAATAGGATAAGTATAAATATATTGTAAGTTTTATGTAAATTATCATTACAATATGCACACTTTTCTCAAAAGTTTGTTTATTGCCATAACTTTCTTGATGTCTAATTACTAGCTACCTACTTTACCCTATCGATTGATATACGCGTGAACTTTACGGCCGCGCGCGCCGGGGTCATCGCGGGAGTGAGATAGCTGCATCTGCGCGCGAGTAGTGCCGGCGCGTGTGCGTTGATGAAGCGCGCGGGGGTAAAATTTGAATTCGAGCTGGAGTGGTACGGACTCTTAAGCAAATATTTGTATCTAGACTAATAAGTAATAGACTAAGTGAATGTTTGTAAATAGATAAAAAGAGTTTCTTGCCGGGTCTTCTCAGGGTCTGGGTCACGTTTTGAACTGGTGGTCTATTTGCTAAACTAGTATTTAATATTTCTATTTAAATTGACGTTTTGTAAGTTCTGATTTAGTGGTCTATGCATAATAAATGATTTTTGACAATTACTTTGACTTTCATTTAATTCATCTTCGTCGATTCTTTTACCTATTACCACAGAATAGATAATAGTACTAGCGCTATTACATAAGTTCAAAACAGATCATCTTTTCTGGTTTATAAACGCAGTGTTATAAAATAAGCTAACCTTAAGTAATCGAATATTATCTACCTACCCATAACGATTTGCAAGGTTTCGGGAAAAATTGAATTGCATCAAAGCGACTCTAAAATTTTAGTACAGAGCGTTGAAAATGAATATGAGAATTGGGTGTCGTCCCTCGCGGGTGAACTGCATACGATATTAGACTAGTTTTTACAAGAACTACTATATTTGGAAATCCCGAGAAAGATCAGTGTTCATGAGGTAATAAATGAACTTAATTACTTAATGAAGTTTACTATATACTAGGGAAGTAGCCGTCTAATGAGGTGTTAAAGTTTTTTGAATGTTGGTTCCCGATGAATTAGAATAGGACCACCCCAGCTCTTCCCGTGGGTGTTATAAAAGGCGACTAAGGGATAGGGCAGTTTTCCATCCGACAGTAGACATAGTCCAAGACAATGTGCCCTTTAGACGGCAATAGGCTCGCCCCCTATTACGTGCCCGAAAATTATAGTGGCGAAACGTAGGTAGGTATTAATACACCTCTGCCTACCCCTTCGGGGATTTACAGGCGTCAGTATATATGTGTATGTATATAGATATGTAAAGTTCTTGGTATGTATGATAGATGTGGAGTTTCTAAATAGCAGATAAGTGTTTGCCTTTCAGGTAGAGAGGGTCTTTATCTTAGGTTCATTTCAATCCGCAACTGGCTGATAACCGCGACTCCACCCGCGTGTATGTCGATCATCATGATATTCTTCTTCTTCTTCTTCATCGCGGATCATGATATTTAGTCATATCTCCGGTTTCACTCAATCAATTGCGATTAACACCAAGACCTTTCTACCGAAATATAAACCATTCAGTAAGTAGTTTTCGTGTTCATACCGAATAAACTAAAAAAACAGACAAGAATTTTTATGCATCGTCCCAAATGCAATTGATCAAAATGGTAGTTTCTAACTTGACGGCCTCGATAGATGGTTTTCTGCTTTCCTCTTCTTGTCGTATCTCCGAAGTGGATTTATACTGCAAGTAGCTGATGTTATAAGGGTAATTTAGGCTACTTTATTTTATTCTATGAACAGTACCTACATATTAGCGTTCCGCGTAAATAAAATAAATCAAAGACGGAATGAAATCGCGGCTATAGCCGATACCTACTAAATATAATTTGATTCCGTACTTTATCTTAGGACGATGGCATATCAATCTTAACCATCCATCGATCCAGGATCGTCAACGTTAGCCATAATTTATCGCAATATATTTTTTTACGAAATACGATTCCAATTACCAAACTCAATTTCTCGTTTTTTGTCATCGGCAAATTGAAATTTTATTGTCTAAGCCTTAAAAGGATTAGGCGATATTGATGGCTTCTCATGGAGTATTAATGTTCTCGAGTGCCATACAACAGCATTAATTATTGAGCTCCAAGGAATATGGGCACTAATAAAGTATTGATCAAAAACTTTTTTATACTTAGCACTTTTACGTATAAAAGGAGTTCTTCAGATGTCTTTTTATAATAAAATTTTCATTGGATAATTCATTCCATGGCAGCTTGACAATTTTAAAACTGTAAGAGATTATTATTAAAACCGGTAGAGAATTTACAGGTTTATATTTGATAAGATATTTAAAACGAATTAATACCTGTACTTGTAAGTTCTATGTAGTTTGAGAAAGGTAGATCTCAACGTATTGGTCTAACATAAATCATCCCTTTTCGGAACATAGCAAACCTACAGTGTTATTCCTTTGTATTTTAATAGCCGTCATTCGTTCTTAACTTACAAAGATATTAGTGGGGCTTAATATAGACCCATTTACTTAGATACACAGTCATAGAAGATACATACCGTCACGCAATAGATAATAAATACTGTATTCACATATATAACAACTGAGTGAAGCTCGTTGTTCGAGGTTCAATCTACTTGGTACTTCTTCTTCTCTTATCTCTACAATTCTTAGTATTATCACAGTATAACGAGAAATCTTACAGTAGTTCATCGCGTTTGATGTTTGCGGAAATGCCGCCTTTTGCAGTTTTGTCAGGGTTGTCACTTCAGTTTTTATTTATAATTTATTTTTCTGTTATACTTTATATATAATCCCTATTCTTAGATATCTTTGTTCTGTCAAGGCACATCAACTCACGCTAATGTAAAAAACCAGCTGATGCCCGCGGCTCCGCTCGCATGTATGTCGGCTATTACGACTTTTGGTTATATCTCCGGTTCTACTCAATTATGATCAAGCAAACGTAATAATTTAAGTTTGAGTTTTTAGATTTCTTTTTCAGTTTCAGTTTCGGTTTCGATTTCGATTTTGATTTCAGATCGTATAGGGCGGCCTGCAGTCCTAAGTTGACAGCGCCCACGCACGAAAGCGATTTTGGCCTGCCAGCCATTCCTATTTGTCAGTTTTAAGCTACACACGATCAGTTGGGAGTCGACAGTTTCCCATCGTAAGATTAACTGCCGGCAATTGTCTGATATCCAGATTAATGACCATTTTAAAGAGGATCCAAGATGGCGGACTTGAAAATTCCCACAAAGTCAACGTGGGTATCGCTTTGGAGGTTTTCGGGGTTGCTAATTAGAAATATATCATCTACATGAATAATATATCCGGAAAATTTCGAGTCTGCCATCTTGGATCGTGAAATGGATGTTATATTCGCAATCAGCGACCCCAAAAACCTTGAAAGCGATACCCATACCGATTTTGGTTACAAATTTCGAGTCCGCCATCTTGGATCGCTAAATATAGAAAACGAAAAAAATACAATTTTAGCAAACAAAACGAGTCATGAAAAAAAAATCATCAAACACGTGATTAGTGTGATTAAATGAGACAGCCCTGAATCCTTAGTACCGAGTAAAATGTATGGGCGTACCGAGTAATACTCGGTACGCCCATACATTTTACGATTCGCACGATTGCTTTGTCTAGACGGCTTCGTTGACAGACTGTATGTAGTATGAATCGTTAGACTGTGGTATTATTATTATATATTTTTTAAATTTCTATTCTCTTTTTGAATAAATAAAACCATATAATCATTGACTATAAATTGTCTTTTTGTCCAAGTCCCTACTATCATTTATTCAAATTTGTTGTCAAATACCTCAAGGTTTAGACACCTTTTATAGGGGAACGTTAAAGCGGTAATATGGGTTACGAATTCCTTCCTGCCAGTAACGTAGTCTATAAAAGACTGACATAACTTTTATGGTCACCGTCACTGAGTTATGGTTACCTAAGCTTCTGTGTGAACTTTAAGCAAGTTGGGTAAAATTTACATGCCTTAAATTTATTCAACCGAGTACATAACGATTGCTATAAAACAAGACAATGTTCACATAGAGACTCGAGCTATTAAAAAAAAATGGTCCTCTCTTTGTATATATGCTCCAGAACGCTAGTGAATAAAGTTTGTCATGAAATACACAAGAACTTAAAAAATTAAAAATTATGTTTCCCAAATTATTACTTGTTATGGAGCTTGAATCTGTAAACGCGGTCAGACAAGTCGAATGGTTGGAACCCCCTGCCAGATGCCTCTAACCCAGATATGTTTAGTATTGAACTGATGTATATCTATGTATAATATAATAAGTAGAATTTATCGAGGGAGGTTATAGGCCAATAACATGAAAATGAAGAATATAGCGCACAACTTTCCTCGCTAAACGGTCTATTCAAAACAAAAATATTTTTTCAATTCTGACCAGTAGTAGAGATTACCTAATAGTACACACCTAACACCTTAGTCTTTACCTAATAGTAACAGTAGTTCCTGAGATTTTTAGTGAAACGCAAGACATCGCCTACTAAAGCTGACTGGGGTAAATAACAATACATCCCACGCATTCAAGCAGGCCTCGATATTTTTCAAAACTTTGCACTTGGTATTTATTATTTGAAAATAAAACAAGTGTATTTAACTCCAGTTATTTAGCTAGTTAGTGTAGCTATTCATGTATTTAGCTTTACTGAACAAACTCACTTTCAAGTGATTTTGCACAGCTAATACCTAACATTCTCCATTTGATAGATCAGAAGTTAATCCAGACTAAGAGTATATTGTTCATTGAGGTTGAAAGTTATCAAAAGAAGTTTGTAGTACTTATTTGATTCCAATATAGTCTAGTATCGTAAAGAATTTACTCGTAGTGGATGCCTAAAAGAATGTAGTAAAATTAGAATATGTACCTACTTATATGAAAATGTATCAATCAATCAATCAATTGGCCTATTACAGTCCACTACTGGACATAGGCCTCTCTCAGTGTAGATATATTTACTACGGGTAAAAGGTCTTTTGCCAAAGACTGCTCACATTGATATTCTTTTAGATACTTATATCTGTCATGTTAATGGAAAGAAACAGCTTCTATAATCAGTAGATGCTCCCGGAAAGGTCAAACTAGTAATAAAAACAATAAGTGCATCCGGTACTCCAAAGTGCAAACTTTGGACGCTATTGGAAAACACAGACAAGCACAGGGCCTCCCTAATGTAATGTGGTTACCGTGGCCTATGGACGTGTGCAACACCAGGGGAGTCACTCTTGTGCTGCCGACCCTGCAAGAACAGAGAGTTTCCGTGCCATCAGTGCACAAGACAGAGCTGCCCTCCTTATTGCAAACGCAGTACTTGCAAAATGGCGGTTTCGAGATAAACGCGGTAAACCTATTTTCTCATATCTAATGGAGAAATATTCGTGGTATAACTTTTAAAATGTAACTAAAAATTAGTAAAAAAATCAAGCTTTCTATTGATATATTTTTTACTTTATTTTATTGTCTTATTTAGATAAAATGCTCAGTACTGCGTTTTCATAAACTTTTTGGGCTTGCGAGCATTACAGTATCACTAAGACTAAATGCAGTAACTGTGTTTATTACTGCAAACTTATCTAGCACGTGCTTATTACTGCGTTTGTAATTAGCAATCATTTTATATTTTCATGCCTGGTCCTCCTAAAAATTCAAATAAACTGTTTGTTACTGCGTTTAGGCTTAGCATCGCAAGAGTAGGCTCTTCTTATTTTCGCCACGTTCAGATGCAGTAATGGTGACTACTGCGTTTGTCTTTAGTTAATATTCGTTGCAAAAAAGTTATGTGCTAAAAGCATATGCAGTAAACGTAGCAAGTACTGCATAAACTTCTAGCATATGCTTAGTGCTTCAAATCTTTTTAGTGAAAGTAACATTTAGGTGCAAGTGCTGCGTTTCATGTTAAATAAAAATCACGTTATTAATGAAAAAAAACTTGTAAATATATTTTTTACGTATAGAATATTTCCTCAGGACGTCATTTTTGCAAAAAAGTGAAAATCTCAAAAATGTCGATTACTGCAAATACAATTAGCAGGGCAGAGAGCAGGACAAGCCTTTGGTCTTCCCACTGAAAGCACAAAAACTCTCCAGTGAGCTCGAACTACCTTATTCACCGCCAGGAACACAACACTATTATGGCCGCGGTATTCTGTAGGGCGCTGGTACTTCCCCAGTCGGACTGCTCAATTGGGAAGGGAATACCGTCGTGTCCTATCTCCTTCGGGTACTAATCGCTATAAGGATGATGATGGTATTGGTACAAACTACAATAAATAATATTAATTGTTGCACAAACAGGTGGCAGACAAAGACAAGTAAAGTAAAGTATCTCTTTATTGTGTACACCAAGAATAAAAAACATGTGTTGTTTGTAAGTACGTTGCAGGTATACACAATAGGCGGCCTTATCGCACAGTGGCAATCTCTTACAGGCAACCTTTTGGAAAGTGTGTTCCAAGGCCTATGGACGTGTCCTACACCAGGGGCCCCAAACTCGTGCTGCCTATCATGTAAGAAATATTGTCTAGAGTGATCTAAAGAATCCCATTGGACAGTATTTTGCGAAAGAAATCTTCAAACGATCACATTGACACGATGGTCTAAAAAGTTTCTACTTGCGTTCAGAGGTCACCGAATGACAATACCTCAATAAACATATACCAGTCAAACCAATTTTATATCCCACAGTTTAAAGCCTACCCATAAGTGGTATAGAAAGCTGCCACTCCATGCTAACACATGGTCGTTAGTACTACTGATGTGGTGAATACCACGTTACTTTGCTTGCTTCCGATTATTCGCCATCTTTGTTTACTATACTAGCATTTATTTATTTTTTTTCTTGCGGAGATCCCCTCGGATACCCCCCCTGCCGGAGCCGGAAGGGGAGGTTATGTCGATGTCGATGATGCTAGGCCGGAGGTGAGGTTGTCATCGACATATCCCTCGCACCCCGGCTGACCCAGGTATACTGTACCAGCGGACCCGGCGAACTTCGTACCGCCAATTTTTTACCACCCGCGTGGCGTCCGATCCTATTCCCGCTGCACCCTCTACTATATTAAGCATTTATTATACACATAAACCTTCTTCTTGAATTACTATATCTATTAAAAGAAACCGCATCAAAATCTGTAGCGTAGTTTTGAAGATATAAGCATACATAGGGACATAGGGACGCGGAAAACGACTTTATACTATGTAGTTGGTAGGACGTGTAAATAGTCCGACCACTGGTGTGTTTGCACACAGAGCGTATAAGAACCTGTGACCTTAAGTTTGGTTGTAATAGAAAGAAAATACACATGTGACCGCTTCTATGAAAGAAAACGCAAGAGAACCGGCACTGACCTGAATTCCACCTCGTGAGGATTCAGCTGCAGACAGGCGTGGTTCCTGGCACGTGCTGGTGGGTAGTTAGGTTTCGACCGGCCGGTGATTTTCTTGAGTTTGTCGTTTTCTTCCGATACACTTCACTTATACTGACTTGAGAATGTGGCCAAAGGAACTTATAGAATTACACAGAAAAAGAAACGAGGAGTTGAAGTACTCAACTTCCGTTCGGAGCGGCGGCGTGTTGACAAGTAAAAAATGCGTGCGGGGAGATCGTCCGCCGTGAAGCTTGAGAGTGTCGCTCGTAGGAACTTCAGTCTCAAAGAATAGTTCGAAAAATCCGTGCACAGCGCCATCTATTGGCCTTCTTCAACACTAAGTGGTCAACAAATGAGCGCCAATACTCAAACATTATTCTGTCACAGAAGCGGTTTTTTTAAATTACAAAAATTGAAATACAATTAAATTATGTGGGAAATAATTAAGAAAGTACATAAGCGCTCCACCATGCACCCGGCTTTGGAACGTCGCAAGATGTTACGAAACAAACAAGTGAACACTGGCTGATTAGAGCCCATAGTGAATTTGTATAACATAATAATACACATAGCTAAAATAACAACTTAGACTAACAATATTCTATCTAAAGTATGTTTAAAGTTTGAGTTAAAAATTAAAGTTTAAGATTCTATTTAGCGTTGTAAGTTATTGCGTTGGGATAGGATACAATTTGGTTACAGCGCGTTTGTAAGTACCAGTACGCGTTTTAACCATTGCTACGCGAACCACGTCATCAGAGCCTCTGAACACGTCAGTAATGACTTCTAACGGCCAATTCAACGGAGCAGAATTTTCCTGCTCTAGAAGAACAACGGTGCCGATTCCCACTGGTTTGTCGGGAGTAGCCCATTTTTGTCTGACTTGCAACGTGTGCAAATACTCTACGTGCCACTTTTTCCAAAAGGAGTGGATCATGTTGTCGAGTAATTTTTTTCGATCTACCAAACTAATTCGTTGATCTGATAGATCAGCCGAGGGTAAGTATTGCAACGGTGTAGTCATTAAGAAATGTGCGGGTGTTAACACCTCCGGATCAGGGTCAGAGGAGAGCAAGCCCAATGGGCGCGAGTTCAGAATGCATTCTATTTGAGTCAGTACCGTTTGCAATTCTTCGTATGTGAGTAATTGACTACCTATCACTCTGAACAAATGAGTTTTCATGCTTTTTATATTTCCTTCCCATATCCCACCAAAATTAGGTGATCTTGGGGGAATCATCTTCCATTCTATACGCCGAGATAGCAACTCCTTTGACAGCGCGGTTTTAAAATTGGAGTTCAATAGGAACGTGTATAACTCATCTAACTGTGCCTTCGCACCAATGAAAGTAGATCCGTTGTCAGAATAAAGACACGAAACGGGTCCACGGCGGGAAATAAAGCGTTTAAAGGCGGCTAAAAAATTATCAGTGGTTAAATCACTGGTCAATTCGATATGAAGGGCACGTGTGGCCATGCAGATAAACAATATAATGTATGCCTTTTGAGAATGCTGACCTCTACGACGAGAAAGTATGGTCTTTATTGGACCAGCGTAATCAACCCCAGTATGACAAAAGGCTTTGGCTTCTGATACACGATAATTGGGCAGATCAGCCATTATTGGTGTAGGGTGCGTTGGATTGCATTTAAAGCAAATGTTACACTTTCGTAACTTAGATCTGATAACAGTTCTAGCGTCTAATATCCAGAAGCGTTGGCGTATGATAGACATGAGGAGTCCAGGTCCAGTATGACAATTGACAACGTGAAAATGCTGAATTATTAGATCAACAACGTGATCGCGTTTAGGGAGAAGGACAGGATGTTTAGCTTCAAATGGAAGCATCGATTTAGAAAGTCTGCCACCTATGCGCAAAATGCCTTCTTCATCTAAGAAGACTGCAAGACGCAGCAGCTTCTTCGAGGGTGACTTCTCAGCCTTTATCAATTTTATATCTTCAGCAGAGTGAACTGATTGAACGGCGAGAATCAATGCCGTCTCAGCGATTGACAATCCTGATACAGAATGAGGTTCGATCTTAGATTTAAATCGTGCGAATTTTAAAACGTATGCAATGATGCGTAGTAGTTTCTGCCAAGAAGAAACACGTTGTGCTAATGTACATAACAATGGCGACTCTGTGTGTTTTGTTGTCACACTTAACACATTTGCCTTATGCTCAGGTAAGTCAGAACAGTTGGCGGGAGAGAATGATTTAATAGGCCATTCATCAGGGGGGCCGCGGATCCATGCTGGACCGTTCCACCACAAATCATGAGTCAAAAGTTGCGAGGGGAGCATGCCGCGTGATAGACAATCACTCGGGTTAATGGCTCCGGCGACGTGATAAAAATGTTCAGCGTTCAAGTTTTCTTGACACTGAGCGACCCGGTTGCTAACAAAAATCGACCACCGATGTGGTGACGAGTGAACCCATGATAAGGCAATCGTGGAATCAGAAAAGGCGTAAATGTCAGTAATGGGAATGCGTAATGCATAAGAATCACGTACAGTTCTTATTAACTTTGACATAAGCAAAATAGCACATAACTCTAATCGAGCAAGCGTAGTAATCTTTGTCGGAGTGACCTTTGATTTCGCACACAAAATGCGAGTTTGAATGCTGGATGGGTAGGTACAATGTGCATAAATAACACATCCCATGCCATTCAGGCTGGCATCACAAAATGCGACAAGACGTAATTCGCAATCAACTTCGACACCTATATATCGCGGAATTTTCAGTGTGTCAAGCAATTTTAATTCTTGAACGAGAGCGGAAAAGCGTGAGCGTATATGCTCTGGAGCAGGGTCATCCCAATCACTCTTACTAAGCCAAAGTTCCTTAATTAACAACTTGGCGTAGAGTATCACAGGTGCCACCAACCCGAGCACGTCAAATAGTCGCGCAACTATAGAGAGTATATTTCTCTTAGTGCACTTCTCATCTACCAAGGTGGATGTGAAATAAAAATTATCTCCACACGGCTCCCACGAGAGACCTAAAACCTTTGCGACATGACTGCCAACATCAAACTCAAGCAATTTGCGGTGAGTATCAGGAAGTGAGTCTAGCAGCACAGAAGAATTGCTAGACCACTTCACTAAGTCAAAGTCGCCAGCCTTGAACAGTTTTATCAAGTTGCGAGCTAAGTGTACAGCAGTGTCCTCATCAGGTGCGGAATGAACTAAATCGTCAGTATACAGACAGGTCTCTGCCACTTTCGCGGCGTCAGGGAAGTGCGGACTCATGTCAGTAGCCAGCTGACGCACAGTACGTATAGCTATATACGGACTTGACTTCAGACCAAACGCCTGTCGATTAAACACATAGGTCTGAATTTCATCCGATTCCTTGAACCTGAATAAGATGCGCAGGTATTTACGATGGTCAACAGGTACGCCAATACGTAAATAATGTTGTTTTATGTCAGCGTTCATTGCGATAGGAAATAGCCTAAAATTTAATAATAATAAAAACAGGTCTGCTTGTAAATTGGGACCAATATGTAAAATATCATTGAGCGAAAGACCAGTGTGGGTTTTAGCGCTCGCGTCTAACACAATACGCGGCATCGGTTTGTCATGTCGAACTACTGCGTGATGTGGTATGTAATAACCATCCATAGACAAATTAGAGTCATCAACGAGACTAAGATAACCGTTATCTAAATAATCCTGAATAACCTTATTGTAATTTTCACGTACGGTTGGTGATTGACGAAGTTTACGCTCGAGCGACAAAAACCGGCGGTGAGCGACGCCGCGCGAGTTCCCTAGTTCAGAGGGATCCTTGCAGAACGGCAGCGCAACAGTATAACGACCTACGTCATCGCGAGTCACAGTAGATGTGAAAATATTCTCGCACTCGGTTTCTTCTGGAGACAATAGGCGCTTCATAGGAACTTCCTCAAGTTCCCAAAATTTTTGCACTAAATCATTTAGTGCTAGCGCAGAAAAGGATGCGGTTGTAGGCACAACATCTTTACGTGGGTAATCACCCATAAGTACATACCCAAACGCGGTTGATAGTACACAAGGGGCACTGGGACCACACTCGACTCTATTTCCTAAGTAGATATACGGGAAGAGCTGTGCACCTAATACTATATCAATGTTTCCTGGAATGTTCCAGCTTAAGTCAGCAAGCGGTAAATCGCGAAGATTTAACTCGCGATCACACTTAATTAATTGCGAGGGCAATTGATCCGTAAGGCTATTCATAACTAACGCATGTATAGTATACTTATGATCTGCATAAATACGAGATTCAATGTCCAAATACACATAGCCTACTATCGGGTGCGAAGTGGAACCAACACCTTTGACAACAGAATTACTCATTGGTATTATTGGTAAATTTAATAAACGACAACAGGACAATGTTATTAAGTTATTCTGTGAGCCATTATCAATTAGACATCTGACTACAGATTTATTTCCAGTGCTACCTTTAGGGCGAGCATACACCTGAGCGGTTGCCAAGAGAATATCACACTTATGGCTAGAGGCATACGAATGCACAGTGCTTGAAGCGAGCGGTGACTCAGGAGTGAGACCAACATGGTCGCACTGGGGCGGCGGGGATGCGACAACAGTCGTCGCATGCGAGTGCGAATTATTAACATTATTATAAAAATGCAATAATTTATGATGTTTTTTCTGACAGAAACAAACTGACGTACTTTTACATTGCGGGAGATTATGTAATGTGCTTAGACAATTCACGCAACCACGCTTAGATTTAATAAACTCATATCTAGCCTTTGCATTTTGCATATTTTTAAACTGAGCGCAGTCATACAGGTGTCGGTGGTCGCTGCCGCCACATAAACAACAGGACGCGTTGACTGCGGCGGGCGCATTCGACTTATTATTAATCGGCTCACTGACAACAAACGACTTAGAATTACGCTGTACACGCCTATCATTAGACTGTGGCGTCCCAGCAGTGGACGACTTCGCATATGACGAAGACCGCGGGTTTGACCGTTCAATCATCTTAGCATAATCTTGTACAAAGACGATCAGCTGTTGCGTCGTAGGTATATCGACACCTCGAACAGAAAGTTCGAAGGCTTGGATGGTTAGAGAGCCCATTTTCCTCAAGGCACATTGTAGAAACATGAAGTCCGTTAAATCATTTATACCTAACTCTTTAAGCGCGGCGATAGAGGAGGAATATATACCTATAAATGAATCAAGTGAGTTCACACTAGGTGAACAATTCTTTAAGTCTAATATATTATTAAGATAATATGAACCTAATGAACGTTTATCTTGGTATTTCTTGACCAAGGCGTCCCAAACTATACTGTAGGTCTCACTTGACGGAACAATACCGGCAGTGAACTTTAATGCGTCATTGGTTAGTTTTGAGAATAGGTATTGCACACGTTGCGAATCAGACAATTGTTTGTTTGAATGAATATTGGCCTTAAAGGACTGATAAAATGTATTCTAGTTTTCAGGGCGTCCGTCAAAACTCGGAATAACAAGCATTTCCAATTTCACTACAGACGCGTTCGAATTACTCGACCCGTGTGAGGCGACCTCCTTGACCTTGGGAGTAGATAATTTATTTCTAATGCGTTTTATTCTCGAATACAATTCATCAAATGAGTCAAGGCAAGAATAGTCGGATTCCACAGGGGATTCTAATGATAAATTTGAGCTATTTATTTGATCCACAATCGACTCGAACTTATCGCGAACATCATCGATGGTCTCGGTCTCAGCCAAAAAATCCTCACTAGATCGCGTCGTTATATCAAAACACACAATTGATTTCGACGATTTATACCAACGAGTAATGCGTGCAAACAATAATTCCTTCTTTTGATTCAACATAATAAGCTTCGTTTCGAGATCTGACGACATGTTTGCAAATTAACGATAGGTAGGACCTACCTATTGAAATATAACAAGAAGATTATCTAACACAGATATACTTTTTATTGAAAATTGTACTACGGCTTATTATATAATAGCGCAAGTAGCACGGCGGAGCGGGAATGTAACTACCTACGTACCTAGATAGGTACCTACAAAGTTACGCGTATGTGAATAGAATGATGAGTATTTACCAATTAATACGTAAATCACCAACTATTATAAATATCTACCAATTATTACGTAGATTTAGCGTTTTAAATGCAGAATTTACCAAATAATTTACGTAAATCTGTTAGCGAATGAAAGTAATGAAACTAAGATGGCGGAAAGAATTTACCAAAATTACGTGAATCTTTTAATTAAATGAATAGGAAAGAAATATTATTCACCAATAATTACGTGAATATGTTATTTACTGGCCTATCCGACTCGTAAGGACCATAAATTATGGTGGGACGTGTAAATAGTCCGACCACTGGTGTGTTTGCACACAGAGCGTATAAGAACCTGTGACCTTAAGTTTGGTTGTAATAGAAAGAAAATACACATGTGACCGCTTCTATGAAAGAAAACGCAAGAGAAACGGCACTGACCTGAATTCAACCTCGTGAGGATTCAGCTGCAGACAGGCGTGGTTCCTGGCACGTGCTGGTGGGTAGTTAGGTTTCGACCGGCCGGTGATTTTCTTGAGTTTGTCGTTTTCTTCCGATACACTTCACTTATACTGACTTGAGAATGTGGCCAAAGGAACTTATAGAATTACACAGAAAAAGAAACGAGGAGTTGAAGTACTCAACTTCCGTTCGGAGCGTCGGCGTGTTGACAAGTAAAAAATGCGTGCGGGGAGATCGTCCGCCGTGAAGCTTGAGAGTGTCGCTCGTAGGAACTTCAGTCTCAAAGAATAGTTCGAAAAATCCGTGCACAGCGCCATCTATTGGCCTTCTTCAACACTAAGTGGTCAACAAATGAGCGCCAATACTCAAACATTATTCTGTCACAGAAGCGGTTTTTTTAAATTACAAAAATTGAAATACAATTAAATTATGTGGGAAATAATTAAGAAAGTACATAAGCGCTCCACCAGTAGTGATGATGCAGAAAGAGAATTAGCAGCGACAGATACTATTCCACTTATGTCTACAATCCATACTAATATTATAAATGCGAAAGTAACTCTGTCTATCTGTATGTTACGCTTTCACACCTAAACCACGACCGATTTTCATGAAATTTGGTAGAGGGGTAGATTAGACCATGAGAAAGGACATAGGCTATGTTTAGTCGCGATAATCGACATCCGCGCGGGCGGGGCCGTGGGAAAAAGCTAGTATAATATACATCCTATCAATGTTGATTTATAGGATGTCTAAAATATCTTGTGCATTTGCGAATACTACTATACTCATATACTATATTGAATCCTATTTAATAACGAACTTTATGAATATGTTTGGATGTTTGTTACTCAATCATGCCATAACGGCTGAACAGCGGGCCTAAAAAGGGCACTTTAAGGAAATCGTACTAGGATCTAGGTCTTTTACACGCAATTAAAATCGGCTAAGGAAACGAATTGCTGTAATTCTGCTTGTAAAGTGACCATTGATGACGAAATTTATTGGAATCTATTGAGATTTACTGGAAATTCAAAAGTTACTCGTTTTCAGCAAAATCGCTTAATGTGGCGTTTTTGAGCCCCGCAGATTTGAATATAATTTGAAACGGAGATAGATTACAAATAAAATTTCTTGATGATACTGGGTAAGTAAATAATGTATAACTTTACTCTGTGCTATTTGAAATAACAATGAATGTACCTAAACGTAAATAAACAAATGATTAAAAACAAATCAGTAAATAAGAAAAATAGCGAGAATGATTGTTTTGATAAACGACTTTAAATCGTTATATATCCAAAACTATTATTTAAAATAAAAAATGATAAAAGGAACCTAAATATGATTTTGAAATACCTATTCAACGACACCCCACTTGACATAGTTCATCGACTTTTTTTTTTATTTTGACAATATGTGGTTGTCGCTGTGGTGAATTTTAATTTCTGTCATGTCTTTAGTGACACTCGCATGGTTAATACGAATCGATTGACGTAAGAGTTTATCAAAATCGGCCTATGCATTTGGTCTCTAGAACGCCACATAGAAACAAACAAACATACATACATACATAGACTGATAAACACATTACCCTCCTTTGCGTTGCGCAGTCGGGTAAAAAGGTCGGTTCACAAGCAATCCAGTTAAGTCTATATTAAGAGAACTAAGTATATCACGAATTTACGAAGAGACAAAACAAACCGAAGCAATTTGTTGTTAGCGTGAATTTCGCCCGGAGGTAAACGCGTCCAACACGTAGCTAGTAAGTGGAGTTTTCCCTCTTGTTTCCCAGTAATTATTACAAGAATAGAATACATTACGAAGATTTATAATGATATAATCTATAATTATGTTTTACCAATTTGTTTTCTTGATAATTATGATTAATGGATTAAATGTACAAATCTTCGTTCGGTTCTGAAAGAAGGAAGAGAAAACATGTCTTTCAAACTCACTCTAATTTAATACTTTTGTACACACTTATAAAAGTGTATTTTAGGACTGACGTGTCTTTTTTTTTTATCGTGCGATAAATCCCCACGGATACCACCCCCGCGGAGCCGGTGGAGGTGGTTATGTCGGACTCGAACCGACTAAAACGCACGCCTTCTTGGGTCCTTGGTTGCCGGAGGTGAGATTGCCAAAAGCATATCTCTCGCACCCCGGCAGACCCAGGACCATCTCTTTCGAGATGGCCCCCTTCGGGTTGTGGGGACCACAGGGTCCCCATCTAGCCCCGGTTACGGGGAAGCGCACTTGGCGCTGCCGCCGCGGCCTGCTTCTGCTAGGGTGACAGGCGGCTCCACCGGTCACCCCCAGGCCAGCGCTCATGGAGGACGGAGGTCGATCTGCGACCTCCGACGTCTGGTTCGCCTTCCTCTGCGCGGGCTTCCCGGGCCCGAAGTCTAGTCCGGACCCGACCGGCCGCCTCCTTCTCGAGCATTACTTGCTCGCAGAAGGAGGCGGCCGCACCCCAAGCGTTCGCGCATCGTACCATCGCTGTGAGCAATGTGGCGAGTGTGAGGACTCCCACCCCCAGAGCCGCCACTAGGACCCGCCTCGGCGTGTCCCACGCCGGGCACTCGGTCAGCGTGTGCAGCTCTGTGTCCTCGCTCGCATCACAGTGATGGCACTCGAACGTTGGCTCCTTCCGGATCCGACACAGGTAACTCCCGAAACACCCGTGTTCGGTAATCACCTGCGTCAGCCGGTACGAGAGGCTGCCGTGTGGCCTCTCTAGCCACTCCTCCATGATGGGTCTTACCGCCGCTATTACGGCGTGCCCTGCGCTTGGTCGCCCAAGTCGTAGCTCCCATTCTGCTACCATGTCCCTGTGGAGCTGAGACCTCACGGCCCGAATTTCTTCGGGCTCGGGTTCCCGTCCCTGCTCCCGCGCCTCCTTTCGGTACAAATATAGCATCGAAAGGGCCCTCGCATCCAGGTTCCACGGTAGGGATTCGGCAAGGAGACTCGCCGCCTCCAGGGATATCGTGCGGAGGACTGACGTGTCTAGCGATAAAAGTCCTGTAAATAAATAAAGAGACATAAAAAGTGCATTAAAATTAGTTTTGTCGGCGAAAACGTAGTTTACTTAGTTAGACGAAAGTAAAAAGCAGATGAACACACAAAAAACTGAATGAAAAATTGGATTTCTTAAATTTTTAATTTTTAGGAGTAGGTATACATTAAAACGACTTTCTTTTATATATAGAATAGGAAGATAGAAGATGTGGTTAGCAATAACATGGTTAGCAGTACCTTTTTATTGATTTTAAATATATAATTAAGTATACCTATAATACCTACTGCTATTTGTCTGTTGATAGAATACTATGCTTTAATTTAAAAGAACAAAATTTGATGATCCTTTATATTATAATGTATGAAATGCATTTCATTCGCGGAATCTATTTTGTGTACTGAGCGAGTTGAGAATCGTTTTCATTTCTATTGGGGATTTGAGGAATATGGAAAGTATGATTGTCCACGATATTGCTTATATTAAAACGACGATGGCCTGAGTTAAAAATTGGTGCAAGAAGGTTGAGGAGAAAAATAAATTACTTAATATAATCTTGCTTCGAGCATCGCATGTAGAAAAAAATAATGTGTAAATACAAGCGTGCACTCCAATGTCTGCTGCTGTGGCTGGAGAGAGCCACCCTAAAACCTTGTGAGAATAGTAGGAGTCAGTCACTCTTTACTAACCATCCTACGTTCCAGTAGGATGGCTAGCAGCCATAAGAGGCGGTTAGAGGTGCTGGATGGGTGGATTGGTTGAATTGGGCTGATTTAGACCTTGCCAACCGAAGTGGCGTTGTCCGTTTGCGTCTATAAGGTTACGGCTAGCTACCTACGTAAAGTACATACCACTTTACGTAACTAGCCGTAGATACAATAGTGTTTATTGAGAAAAAAATATCACTAAAGTTTTATTATTATGCTTGAGGTTACGTAAAACTATTACTTAAGTTTACGTTTATTAGTCACCATACCATGAGTCTACTAAGTAGTGCATGATGTTATTTACTTAATGGGATTCTATCCTATGGCTTCTCTGTTTTATTTTTAAAATTGCTTTACTACGATCGTCGAAGCTACTACGGTGTTTCTTTGTTCTGAAAGGAGAGTATTACTTGTAATTTTGTTTGTTATTCGGTATTCATATCCATACTTATTATTATAAATGTGAAAGTAATTCTGTCTGTCTGTCTGTCTTTGATGAAATTTGGTAAAGGGGTAGATTAGACCATGAGAAAGGACATAGGCTATGTTTGGTCGCGATAACCGACATCCACGCAAAAGCAAGTTTTTTTTAATAAAAATTCCATCATTTCAATAAGCTACGAACCCAAATACCACCTAAACTTTCAGTTCTTACAGGGTCAGCAGCACGAGTGCGACTTCCCTGGTGTTGCACACGCCCAAAAGCCACAGTAACCACTTTCCATCAGTGTGCCGAGTGCTTGTCTGCCACCAAAGTGATATAAAAAATATTCTGTCAAATAGATTTACATAATATCTGGAATAAATTAAAATAAAAATCTCTTTCGTGTTCTTCAACGGCGGTATTAAGTGTTAAGTCATAAAGGTAATTATCAGCTTACAAGCAAGAAAGAGCACGGAAAAGGAAAATCGCTTATTCACAAATTAGCAATTGTCATCGCTCCAATTGGCAATGTTTAAATTATAGGAGTTATTCAACAAGGCTTTCTATAAGTGTAATTTTGTCTCCCTTTTATGAACTTTACAGGTGATTACGGAAGTTTTGATTTTTGTTCCCGTCTTTAATGGACTTGACTTAGTTGGGCTTTATCAATTAAAAAGACATATTATTTTATGAAAATTACATTTAAATCCCTATAGATATTTATAAGGTAAAATATAAGAATGGGAATATTTTTAAGGTAAAATATTGTTACACCACCTGATCCCTGAAGTGATTTTTCATTTTATGTCGCAAGTACAGTTATCTAAGTTAGTACAATATATTTCGAGTTAGCTATCACTTTTGCTCTGAAACCTTTAATAAAATAATAAACAAAATGTGCTAAATATTTCTTTGATGCAGGCGTAGCTGTTTCCAGCTGATGTCCAAGACCATCCCGCCGACGACCGCGCGAGTGAGAGAGACTCGCAGATCGCGACGCCCGCGCGCGCAGTCTACTCGGGCGTCGGAGGGCACTGCTGACCTCCGTCCCCCATGAGCGCGGGCCTGGGGGTGACGGGTGGAGCCGCCTGTCACCCCAGCAGAAGCAGGCCACGGCGGCGGCGCGCTGGTAAGCGCGCCTCCCCATCCCGGGGGCGAGTCGGGGACACCGTTGTCCCCCCTCCTGAGGAGGGCCAGACCGTATGGGATTATCTCTCACTAACTATTAGGTAAGTTCATCTTTTTTATGATTGATCTGTCAATTGATGGCACCTAACGTGGTGATAATCTGAGTGGAATTCCAAAGAAAAGCAGCCACCATTCCAAACGCTGTTCCTAGTTCCTATATGGTGGTTGGGTGTGGCGGGCTCTTCCAATATCCTTGAAGTTCAAGTGAAAATCAACTGCAGGTTGGTGCACATCAGACGTGGTTCTGGCGCAGTCTTTACTCTCAGAGTCAGATGGTACTCGTTCCCGGCTAAGCCTACATACCAGTCAAAAACGATAAGGAAGCAACCACATAGGAACTACTCTGTCGACGCAACTAACAGCCTCTAGCGTGGCGGTAGTGAACGCGACTGCTACACAGAAAGCGCGGATTCCATCCCCGCTCAGTGCAAATATTTGTATGCATGAATATGGCTATTTGCATTAGTCTGGGTGTTTCTATGTATAATATGTATGTATTTATTAAAAAAACGTATCTAAGTATGTTTATCCGCATTCTAGATTCCATAACACTAATTAGTTAAACTTTCTACACAACGCTATCTAGAGCCACCATGGCTGTAGATAGCGCGTAGAATGTTGTGCAATATTTATTTATATATTATTTATTTATTTATTATTTAACTCAGTAAGGTAGATACCCTTAATTCTTACGTCCCGCTTAACTCAATAGTTCCCTAATAATATTCAGTAGGCGCCTAACTATTTAGTATGTCAGTCGCGACTTCATTTAAATCTTGTTTAATGAGCGCAATTCGAGTGCTCGTTTTGTATATTTTGGTAACGAAACAT
The DNA here is from genome assembly GCA_914829495.1 of Eilema sororculum. Classification (NCBI taxonomy): domain Eukaryota; kingdom Metazoa; phylum Arthropoda; class Insecta; order Lepidoptera; family Erebidae; genus Eilema; species Eilema sororculum. Next base: position 11,443,080 of record OU618541.1, read on the forward strand.
TATGTGGTTTGAAATGGGGAGGTCTATTCGCGGTTGCAAATGACCCTATTTCGTTCCACAGTTAAAGGCACGTAGGTATATGTAGATATAACTATTTTGAAATTAACTGAATGCCATTTTCTATATTTCTATATCCATATGTAATATTATAAATGCGAAAGTAACTCTGTCTGTTTGTCTGTCTGTCTATTACGCTTTGACGCCTAATAGGGGTAAATTAGACCTTGAGAAAGTACATAGGCAGTCTATGTCCTTTCTCAAGGTCTAATGTACCCCTATAGCCCTATATAACCCACTCCCGACTTGCGATGACATCTACGCGGGCGCAGCCGCATCAGTTAATATTATTAATGCGAAAGTAATCACTTTTTTTACGTGCTGAAATCCCCTCGGATACCTACCCCGCCGGACCCTGAGGGGGAGGTTATGTCGGACTCGAAACGACCAAAACCGCACGCTATCTGTCCTTTCAATCATGTGTGTTCACTATTCCCACCAACCAGCCAAATACACAGTTTGATTCGATAAAATTCACTGCGCTAAATCGCCATTCCTGCAATATTTCAGTAGGTACAATTAAGGTCTTTAGGGTCTACTAAGTCAAGCTCTTTTGGTATATTATTAGGTATAACCTTTTCTAATCGTTTAATATTTTATACAACGTACCTACGCCGTTTACGTTGATTCTGGTTGCCTATTCGAAGTGCTGTTTACTGGCCTATGCCATGCCACGTATGCAGAGTGAGGGAACGTTTGAGCAACCAACAATGTGTTTGGTCAAACGTTCGTGACACTTACGTTCAGCTCTAATGTTAGAGCATCATTATAAGCCATTTGTACCTAACGTTTAATTTAAATGCAATATAAAACGGTCGGCTTTGGAATACATGTAAGAGCAAAGTGATTCATGATGAAATGTCTGAAGTTGAAATTAAGAATGAAGATTTATCACGGAAGACATAATATGAGATTTAATAATATAATAATATTTATTTATTTCAAGTGACCAGGACTCAGTGTGTTAGTAACAATTTTTCTTACTCCTATGTTAGTTTTAATATTCTAATCTTATCCTAATAACAAATTGACAGTCTGCATGCGAATCACCACCACTAGCCCCCCACCTAGGTGGAAAGCTTGCAGCAGCGACCCACATACAAACAGTCAAGTCTGCTCGCTATACAGCTCAGAATACTGTTGGAGCTGGCCCGCACCCGACGCACCAGAGACGCACATCGCTTTCTCATAGTAGCGTAAAAGCAATCTACACGAGCCTCGGCAAACATCCCTGACGCGCTACAGTAACGGGACAGCCCCATCAGCACTCTGAACGCGTTATTATATTGAATACGAAGGACACTGTACGATTTCTGCGAATAATCTGCCCACAGACTGCACGTGTAAAAAGAAGTGCAATATGCACGAAATAAGGTTTTTTTGACACCTTCTGAGCAACGTGCAAATCTACGAGCTATCATATTCGCCCTAATCGACAGCGCCCTCCGCTCCCTTTCAATATCTTCATTGTCCTTCATGTCAGCGGCCAAGAGATGTCCAAGGTACTTAAATTTATAAACTCTAGTTAGCAGTGTTCCATTTAACCTCACCGGAGGTATGGTTTCTGGACATCTCGTACCGCCGCCACCAAAGACCATGACATTACTCTTAGCCACGTTATAGACCAAACCATGAAGCCTGGCATAGTCTTCACAGATAGCCACTAGCTTTCTAAGACCACAGACTGAGGCGCTCATTAATGCCATATCGTCGGCGTAGTTAATGTTGTTAACACATACCCCGTCAACATAACAACCCGCCCGCTCCCTGCTGAGCGCCTCAATTAGATCGTTGACGTATAGATTGAAGAGAGTAGGTGAGGTTAACCCCCCCTGCCTCACCCCGCACTCCAATCCATACTGCTCAGACAAGGCCCCCGCCCATCGTACTTGGTTGATCTGGCCTCCGTACCAGCATTTCAGAGTGCTTATCAGTTCCGCTGGAACTCCTGCTTTCTCAAGCTTACTCCATAGAATACCATAAGAAACCCGATCAAAAGCTTTAGAAAGATCTAAAAAGCCGGCATACACAGGAGTTTTCCGGTCTGTGTAGTACCTAACAGCCCACTTAAGAGACAGAATAGCACTCTCAGTGGACAACCCGGCCCGAAATCCGAAGTGATTGTCGTGCAATCGAATGTAGTTGTTAAGCTGTCTATTAAGCAGGCCGTCAAGCACCTTCGCGATTACTGTCGCCAGGGAAATAGGCCTATAGTTATTACTATCTGCGATATCGCCTGTTTTATTTTTAACAATAGGCACTACAATAGTTTTAGTCATCTGACTAGGTAAATACGCATGACTCACACAGAAATTAAAGAACATTGCCAACACTCTAGGCAGATGTGGACCTGCAAACTTGAGGTGCTCGATACTCAGACTATCATGACCCGGAGACTTTCCCCTTACCATGGCGTTGATGACACCTTTTACATCCTTGGCTGTAAATCTAGTCTCAAGATCCCGACAGCTGGCAACATCTTGCAAACAAAAGTCGATGTTCGATGATGATTTTACGTTAAATTGTTCCATAAAGAGGTTAGCAATGTCCACAGGATCGCTCACGCCATTAACCGATACAGGGAGGCCAGGCCTACTATTCAACTTATCTGTGTGCTTCCAAAATGAACGAAAATTGTTTTCTGAGTGATATGAAGCCAAGACATCCATTCTAATCTGGTCTTGGTGCGTTTGACACCATTTTAATCGAGATTTAAATATCCTCCTAGCCTCATTCATTTCATCAAACACAGGACCTGAAGATGGTTTATTACAGTCTAGCCAAACACGAAACCTCAGTCTGGCCTCCCTGTAAACGTCACTAACATGCCTGTTCCACCCTGTAACGACCTTTTTCTTCCTACGTCTGCCGCTCTCCCGACCAACCAATGCTGATTCCCGTAAAGCTCGCACAATACTATCATACATATCGTCTATAATGATATGATGACAATATTGCCGACATGCTTTGTCGCTACAGTTTCCGAAATTTTCAGGGAAGTCTATAAGCCGAAGTTTCTCATGGCATGACATCGTGTAAGACTGTATTTGCTCAGGATTTCTCTCCCTCCATACAACATTATTTTCTAAATAATTGTTATAATTAAGCTGCTTAGGACAAATCTTATCAAATAAACAATTGATTTCAAGTGGGTAATGATCCGACCACATTACACCATATACAACCCGCGCTGCTACTACAGAGTTGCGAGCCGCCTTAGTAACGACACAATGATCCAACCATCTGCGTGAACCGTTCGCGTCACTCACAAAGGTATATGTGTTCGAATCAGTACCCAATAGCTCTGTATCAACACAATTCCATTCAAATTCACTACAAAAGTCTATTAATTCGTCATAGCCTTTTAGTAAAAAGTTTTTATCTACGGAAATATGTTATCTGCATTTTTTTTAAATAAAAAGCAAAATGTAAAAAGCGGCGTTGTTGAATTTATTTTCATTTTTCATTACGCCGTAGTGAACGAGGGTTGTCAAATAAACACTTCACCACTTTCCCCCTAACCTCAGTTCGGAATCGATCCCTGATACTGGTGTCATACAATGACAGATACACTGACAGTACAAAAATAACAATTACCTACATCTGAAAGGGGAACTGCCCAAATCCTTTTATTCATAGACATTGTTTGATGCACCGTCCGCTTGTTACCAACAAAAGAATTTTACGTATTTTCTTCCTTGTGTATTTGTTTGGGCACTAATGGAAGAGGCCTTCTTAACAAAAATTACGTGGATAAGAAAAGTTTTAACAAAAGTGACTGTTGCCATGGCAACCCCCCTGTGAGCGAATTCTAGTTACATAATGAGATTAGCTCCTAAAGGGTTAGCTGAATTAAAAAAACAGATTACTCCTTGTTCAACACGTTTTGTGGAGTCAAAGATTAAAAGGGAAACGATTGTGTTTTGTAAATCAGATATAGATAACTATAATTGTTTTAAATAGGTTAAGAAATAGGTAAGTACTGCTTACAGAAACCTTGCGAAATTATTTTTAATTTATTCTAATAAATGATCTTTAGGTAAGTACTAAGGACGTAAGGAAGGCAACGCACTTGTGACTCCTCTGGTGTTATGGGTGTCCATGGGCGGTGGTGATCGCTTACCATCAGGCGGTCCGTCTGCTCGTTTGCCTCCCTATTCCATAAAAAACATACTTGCATTAACATTTTTTTTTTCTTTTAAAGTTTTTGTTTGTTTAACTTGCATTTAACTTCACATCCTTTTCCATTTACTGTCTTTCTAATTTAAGTTATTTTGGAAGCATTACTGTCTAAGACTACTGTAGATCAACCAACTAACTATCACATCTACCGAAGATCGCACGGCGAGAGTGGAAGCGGACGCCGAGCTCGGAAGTGAAGCCCTCGGATGCAACTGGGACCAACGCTAAAATTATCAGGATGATGTTGATGGTTCAAATTCAAATTCATTTATTTGGAACAATCAACAGTTTTACACAATACAAAACAAAGATGATATCCGCAAAAGTATAAACTTGTACACAATTATCAATGCCCTCTCCAGAATAACATTTTTTTCTAATATTTAATGAATTACAGCTTGTTACAGCAGTGTTAGCTGTATGCCAATATTTTTTTTGTTTAAATAAAGACCTGTCCAATGATATGGAAAAGTAAACCTATGATGTTTTTTTTTAAATTGGTCTATGGAATTTCTTTTTCTACTCTTTGTTGTTAGATTAATATTTTTTTATTAAGATGATTTTTAAATCAGTATTAGGTACAAGGGTGTTATATAGAATATTTCATTAAAGTTTGTCGAATTACTGAGTCATGACATCATCAACATATAGTTTATTGTGAAGAAATGATTTTAAATATTACCTGCAACGGATGTGTTGCGGAAATACCAGAAAATATTGATAATATAGTCACAAAACTTAAAAGTAAATATTCAAATAGATGAAACAAAGCCGAAACTATTTGCAAAACATATCTAACTAAACAGAGCTTTGCAATTTCATATCTTAATAATAGATACGTAAAATCCATTATACGATGCGTTTGCTTCGCTGTTCACAGTTTTAGGCTACTAATATCGTATAGAAACACACAAAAGTAAACACTAAATATTGCTTCTATATTTCGGTTCGTTGCCTTGGGCGTGCATTTTGTAGAGTCTATGAATGTTCTCCATTTTACGGTTTACTGTATAGTGTAGGTACTTATGTATACGTGCATACATATTGCCGTGTTAGTATATCCCTGAATACCAATCAGCTTTTACATTATTTTCTCAATTCAAATACGTGCTACGAAACATTAATTAGATTCTTTCTACTTTTGAGATTATGATAAGATGTCATTATTTTAGTTTTAAAAATATGCTCGTTCCCAAATCCACCGATTGGTAATAGTATTATTTAAAGAAAGCGAAATAAGCATCAAATAAAACAGTTTATTGATACTAGTAAGACCTTGGAATTGGGATAATGGCAGTTATGTAAAAAAAAGCGGCTAAAATCTCGAAGTTCAAGTAAACCGTACCCCAGATTTCCCAGATTTCGAGCTTCGGATGCGACTTGGATTAACGCTAAAGTGTGTGAAGAAGTGAAGAAGTATGTTGATCAAACGTAACGAACAGTTGATGTAACAATTGGTGTTGCATAGGTCCATAGGCCGCGGTAAACAATTTCCATGAGGTAGGCCGTGAGCTCGTCTGCCACCTAATTGGTTTAAAAAAATGTAATTACGAGTATCTATTGAACGCGTAACTTATTAGTGTAGTAAACTATGGCATTGGTTGACATATTGATTTAATTTATTGATCTATGTTGATCACGCATGGGTAAATCATACTGCTACAGTTGCGCTCAGAAAGCTTAAAAATGTATAGGTAAATAAAAAAAATGCTGATTTACTACCTGATCATTCTTCTTAAGTTTTGAAAATCTGAAATCACATCACTAAAGAGCCAACAGTATCCATATAATAGATGCTCGAGGTAGTAATGTTATCTTATTTAGTAGTAACGATGCGTGCTTCACTCAAGTTTGCCACGCAAGGAGATATCGTATGATTGATGATCTGGAATTAAATACATAGGGACGCGTTCAAATTCCTTATATAGTTTCTTTGTGTACATGAGGAAATAAGGCCCTTCCAAGTACATTATCTTTGGTTGATTAAGACAACATGAAGATGAGCTCAACTTAATCATCTCTTTTCACTTTTGAAGGACGTCACATCTTGAGTGTGATTACTGATTACTATATCTTCTATGTTATTTTTGTTAGTTACGATTATTTATTAATCTTGTTAATCAGCCAATTTCGTTATAAAATGACACTCAACTTTTCTACTCAACACTTTTTACATAACATGGTTATCTTCTAATCTTCCTATTTCAAGAATAATAAAACCAAGTAATGAATTGCTCATTTTATAAATAAAGAACGGTTCTGAACTGATGCATTGGTGGATGCTCCATTGTCTAGTATTATGTACCTACACTTTTGAAAATAATAGTAGTAGTAATAATAGAATATTATTATTTTCAAAAATATAGGCATATCTTTTAAAAAAAAATACAACAATAAATAGTTCTATATTTGAGCCTACCTCTCATTATAACCTTGCGTAGATTATGGTTAGTACCCTTTTCAGTTTATCTACTAACTGGCTTAGTACGGAATGATAACTCCACAAACTTATTCCAATTAAAATTTATTAGGAAAAGTTAGTTTAACAAGTGCGTTGAAATTCATTTGACTCCATAAACTTCCGAAAATATGACTCGCAGATTCACCAGGTTTCATCATGATGATTTCCTTTAGCGTTAAAGCTTGAGATAATTAATTTATAAGATGCACGTAACTTCGATGAGTAAAAGGTGCGTGACCGGGTGTCGTATGGTTCAACCGTCGCGTTGGCGTGGGTCGCTTATGATCTCGCCAATCCTCCTAATAAAAACTCTTAAAAAATCAAAAGATAGAAATTTAATTAACACGTATTGTCCTAAAAGTTCGATATCGAACTACACTGTTAGGATAGGATGGAATAAGCGAAGCGTCCTATTCCTAGTCCTATCAAATTATTAATTAGGAGTCAACCGTTTCATGTTTCTAGTACAGAATAGATTAAGCTTTAATGTATCCAATTACATATTGGGTGTACATAGGGTGGGAGGGCCAGACCGTAAGGGATGGCCCTGGGTCAGCCGGGGTGCGACTGGTGCAAGGGATATGTCGATGACAACCTCACCTCCGGCCTAGCACCACGACCCACAGTCAGCGTGCGGTTTTAGTCGGTTCGAGTCCGACATAACCTCCCCTTCCGGCTCCGGCAGGGTAGGTATCCGAGGGGATTTCCGCACGGAAAAAAAAGCGTGTACATAGGGTGTTTCAATGCATAATACATAATTATGTATGTATTTACAAAAAAAATTGAAGCTAAGTATGTGTATCCGTATTGTGGATCCCATAACACAAGCTAGTTAATCTTACCATTGGTCTAGATAGCGTTGTGTAGAATGTTGTGGAATATTAAATTTGCTTGCTTAGAAGGAAATATGTGGATATAAAATTTGTGGCTAAAAGAAATGCTAACATTTGAATGAATAGATATTTAAATGAATCAACAATGTAATGTGTGGTTATAAGTGTAAGATAATATAAGGAGGTATAAGGAGATAAGATAAGATAAGATAAGGAGGTTAAAACACCTGTTACCGATTCCCACAAAAACTGCGCTTGCAAACTCCTTGCTTCTTTCTATCTTAGATTATGCAGATGTCAGCTACTTGGATCTGACCGAAAACCAGCTTAACAAACTAGAACGTCTTCAAAATCTATGTATAAGATCTATATATAGACTTCGCAAGTTTGACCATGTATCTCAGTTCCGTACACAACTACAGTGGTTACCAATTAGGCTGCGCCGGAACTCACATATCCTCTCCCTGCTATACAACATCTTGTATAACCCTTCAACACCTTCTTACTTAAAAGAACGCTTTCAGTTCCTTTCAGATACTCATGAGAAGGGTCTATGATCATCGGTGAGATTAGTTCTAAAAATGTCAAGGCATTCCACTGGTTTCTTCGATAATTCTTTTACCGTCACAGCTGTTCGCCTGTGGAATGAACTGCCAGTGGAAATAAGACGAGCTCAGACATTGGTGAAGTTTAAAGGAATGGTCAGGGCGCACTACTTGTCCAGTGTGTCACGTATAACATAGTGTACTATTATATCTGTTTAAGTATGTAAATGTTTATATATGTATTTTATATATATGCATATTTATATTAGAGGAGGTATATATTTATATAAATATGTATATGATGTAAATATATAATTAAACGCCAACAACTCCCAATTACTTACTCCAACCAACATACATTTCCATCCAAAGGTTGCCTGGCAGAAATTGCGTAAAGCGATAAGGCCGCCCTTTGTACTGCTCTTGTGTTCCTAATTTCCATACTATAAATATTGTAATAGGCGTACAATAAAGTATATAATATATAAATAAATAAATAAAATAAATATTAACAAATATCTAACAATGTCGTGCTACTGACTGATACTGGATACAAGGTAAGTAAGTTGGGTGGGCAATATAAATAAACATAAACAGCGGATCTCAATTGAGAACGAAGTCATTTAAACATTTATATTGGTAAATAAAACCACATTATGGCATTGAAAAGCTTGTTTTAATAAAACGATGCTGTCGTTTGAATATCAGCGGGTAGGTAGGCAAGTAACTGTTTAATCATGATTCACATATCCGGTTTATTGAAAGAACAGTTTCAAACAAGTTTTGCAAGCTATCCTATCATAGCTATCGTTCTAAATTTATAAAATGATTTGCGCCGTAAAGTTGTTTGGTTAAGTTCGTATACAATGCTGGTGGAGCGCTTATGTACTTTCTTAATTATTTCCCACATAATTTAATTGTATTTCAATTTTTGTAATTTAAAAAAACCGCTTCTGTGACAGAATAATGTTTGAGTATTGGCGCTCATTTGTTGACCACTTAGTGTTGAAGAAGGCCAATAGATGGCGCTGTGCACGGATTTTTTCGAACTATTCTTTGAGACTGAAGTTCCTACGAGCGACAATCTCAAGCTTCACGGCGGACGATCTACCCGCTCGCATTTTTTACTAGTCTCTGACCCGCTGCCGCTCCGAACGGAAGTTGAGTACTTCAACTCCTCGTTTCTTTTTCTGTGTAATTCTATAAGTTCCTTTGGCCACATTCTCAAGTCAGTATAAGTGAAGTGTATCGGAAGAAAACGACAAACTCAAGAAAATCACCGGCCGGTCGAAACCTACCTACCCACCAGCACGTGCCAGGAACCACGCCTGTCTGCAGCTGAATCCTCACGAGGTGGAACTCAGGTCAGTGCCGGTTCTCTTGCGTTTTCATTCATAGAAGCGGTCACATGTGTATTTTCTTTCTATTACAACCTAACTGCAGGTCATAGGTACTTATACGCTCTGTGTGCAAACACACCAGTGGTCGGACTATTTACACGTCCTACCATAATTTATGGTCCTTACGAGTCGGATAGGCCAGTAAATAACATATTCACGTAATTATTGGTGAATAATATTTCTTTCCTATTCATTTAATTAAAAGATTCACGTAATTTTGGTGAATTCTTTCCGCCATCTTAGTTTCATTACTTTCATTCGCTAACAGATTTACGTAAATTATTTGGTAAATTCTGCATTTAAAACGCTAAATCTACGTAATAATTGGTAGATATTTATAATAGTTGGTGATTTACGTATTAATTGGTAAATACTCATCATTCTATTCACATACGCGTAACTTTGTAGGTACCTATCTAGGTACGTAGGTAGTTACATTCCCGCTCCGCCGTGCTACTTGCGCTATTATATAATAAGCCGTAGTACAATTTTCAATAAAAAGTATATCTAAACTGTTTGTGTTGAATTACTATTTTATTATAGTAGGTACCTTACAGATAATCTTCTTGTTATATTTCAATAGGTAGGTCCTACCTATCGTTAATTTGCAAACATGTCGTCAGATCTCGAAACGAAGCTTATTATGTTGAATCAAAAAAAGGAATTATTGTTTGCACGCATTACTCGTTGGTATAAATCGTCGAAATCCATTGTTTGTTTTGACATAACGACGCCATCTAATGAGGATTTTTTGGCTGAGACCGAGACCATCGATGATGTTCGCGATAAGTTCGAGTCGATTGTAGATCAAATAAATAGCTCAAATTTATCATTAGAATCCCCTGTGGAATCCGACTATTCTTGCCTTGACTCATTTGATGAATTGTATTCGAGAATAAAACGCATTAGAAATAAATTATCTACTCCCAAGGTCAAGGAGGTCGCCTCACACGGGTCGAGTAATTCGAACGCGTCTGTAGTGAAATTGGAAATGCTTGTTATTCCGAGTTTTGACGGACGCCCTGAAAACTGGAATACATTTTATCAGTCCTTTAAGGCCAATATTCATTCAAACAAACAATTGTCTGATTCGCAACGTGTGCAATACCTATTCTCAAAACTAACCAATGACGCATTAAAGTTCACTGCCGGTATTGTTCCGTCAAGTGAGACCTACAGTATAGTTTGGGACGCCTTGGTCAAGAAATACCAAGATAAACGTTCATTAGGTTCATATTATCTTAATAATATATTAGACTTAAAGAATTGTTCACCTAGTGTGAACTCACTTGATTCATTTATAGGTATATATTCCTCCTCTATCGCCGCGCTTAAAGAGTTAGGTATAAATGATTTAACGGACTTCATGTTTCTACAATGTGCCTTGAGGAAAATGGACACTCTAACCATCCAAGCCTTCGAACTTTCTGTTCGAGGTGTCGATATACCTACGACGCAACAGCTGATCGACTTTGTACAAGATCATGCTAAGATGATTGAACGGTCAAACCCGCGGTCTTCGTCATATGCGAAGTCGTCCACTGCTGGGACGCCACAGTCTAATGATAGGCGTGTACAGCGTAATTCTAAGTCGTTTGTTGTCAGTGAGCCGATTAATAATAAGTCGAACGCGCCCGCCGCAGTCAACGCGTCCTGTTGTTTATGTGGCGGCAGCGACCACCGACACCTGTATGACTGCGCTCAGTTTAAAAATATGCAAAATGCAAAGGCTAGATATGAGTTTATTAAATCTAAGCGTGGTTGCGTCAATTGTCTAAGCACATTACATAATCTCCCGCAATGTAAAAGTACGTCAGTTTGTTTCTGTCAGAAAAAACATCATAAATTATTGCATTTTTATAATAATGTTAATAATTCGCACTCGCATGCGACGACTGTTGTCGCTTCCCCGCCGCCCCAGTGCGACCATGTTAGTCTCACTCCTGAGTCACCGCTCGCTTCAAGCACTGTGCATTCGTATGCCTCTAGCCATAAGTGTGATATTCTCTTGGCAACCGCTCAGGTGTATGCTCGCCCTAAAGGTAGCACTGGAAATAAATCTGTAGTCAGATGTCTAATTGATAATGGCTCACAGAATAACTTAATAACATTGTCCTGTTGTCGTTTATTAAATTTACCAATAATACCAATGAGTAATTCTGTTGTCAAAGGTGTTGGTTCCACTTCGCACCCGATAGTAGGCTATGTGTATTTGGACATTGAATCTCGTATTTATGCAGATCATAAGTATACTATACATGCGTTAGTTATGAATAGCCTTACGGATCAATTGCCCTCGCAATTAATTAAGTGTGATCGCGAGTTAAATCTTCGCGATTTACCGCTTGCTGACTTAAGCTGGAACATTCCAGGAAACATTGATATAGTATTAGGTGCACAGCTCTTCCCGTATATCTACTTAGGAAATAGAGTCGAGTGTGGTCCCAGTGCCCCTTGTGTACTATCAACCGCGTTTGGGTATGTACTTATGGGTGATTACCCACGTAAAGATGTTGTGCCTACAACCGCATCCTTTTCTGCGCTAGCACTAAATGATTTAGTGCAAAAATTTTGGGAACTTGAGGAAGTTCCTATGAAGCGCCTATTGTCTCCAGAAGAAACCGAGTGCGAGAATATTTTCACATCTACTGTGACTCGCGATGACGTAGGTCGTTATACTGTTGCGCTGCCGTTCTGCAAGGATCCCTCTGAACTAGGGAACTCGCGCGGCGTCGCTCACCGCCGGTTTTTGTCGCTCGAGCGTAAACTTCGTCAATCACCAACCGTACGTGAAAATTACAATAAGGTTATTCAGGATTATTTAGATAACGGTTATCTTAGTCTCGTTGATGACTCTAATTTGTCTATGGATGGTTATTACATACCACATCACGCAGTAGTTCGACATGACAAACCGATGCCGCGTATTGTGTTAGACGCGAGCGCTAAAACCCACACTGGTCTTTCGCTCAATGATATTTTACATATTGGTCCCAATTTACAAGCAGACCTGTTTTTATTATTATTAAATTTTAGGCTATTTCCTATCGCAATGAACGCTGACATAAAACAACATTATTTACGTATTGGCGTACCTGTTGACCATCGTAAATACCTGCGCATCTTATTCAGGTTCAAGGAATCGGATGAAATTCAGACCTATGTGTTTAATCGACAGGCGTTTGGTCTGAAGTCAAGTCCGTATATAGCTATACGTACTGTGCGTCAGCTGGCTACTGACATGAGTCCGCACTTCCCTGACGCCGCGAAAGTGGCAGAGACCTGTCTGTATACTGACGATTTAGTTCATTCCGCACCTGATGAGGACACTGCTGTACACTTAGCTCGCAACTTGATAAAACTGTTCAAGGCTGGCGACTTTGACTTAGTGAAGTGGTCTAGCAATTCTTCTGTGCTGCTAGACTCACTTCCTGATACTCACCGCAAATTGCTTGAGTTTGATGTTGGCAGTCATGTCGCAAAGGTTTTAGGTCTCTCGTGGGAGCCGTGTGGAGATAATTTTTATTTCACATCCACCTTGGTAGATGAGAAGTGCACTAAGAGAAATATACTCTCTATAGTTGCGCGACTATTTGACGTGCTCGGGTTGGTGGCACCTGTGATACTCTACGCCAAGTTGTTAATTAAGGAACTTTGGCTTAGTAAGAGTGATTGGGATGACCCTGCTCCAGAGCATATACGCTCACGCTTTTTCGCTCTCGTTCAAGAATTAAAATTGCTTGACACATTAAAAATTCCGCGATATATAGGTGTCGAAGTTGATTGCGAATTACGTCTTGTCGCATTTTGTGATGCCAGCCTGAATGGCATGGGATGTGTTATTTATGCACATTGTACCTACCCATCTAGCATTCAAACTCGCATTTTGTGTGCAAAATCAAAGGTCACTCCGACAAAGATTACTACGCTTGCTCGATTAGAGTTATGTGCTATTTTGCTTATGTCAAAGTTAATAAGAACTGTACGTGATTCTTATGCATTACGCATTCCCGTTACTGACATTTACGCCTTTTCTGATTCCACGATTGCCTTATCATGGGTTCACTCGTCACCACATCGGTGGTCGATTTTTGTTAGCAACCGGGTCGCTCAGTGTCAAGAAAACTTGAACGCTAAACATTTTTATCACGTCGCCGGAGCCATTAACCCGAGTGATTGTCTATCACGCGGCATGCTCCCCTCGCAACTTTTGACTCATGATTTGTGGTGGAACGGTCCAGCATGGATCCGCGGCCCCCCTGATGAATGGCCTATTAAGTCATTCTCTCCCGCCAACTGTTCTGACTTACCTGAGCATAAGGCAAATGTGTTAAGTGTGACAACAAAACACACAGAGTCGCCATTGTTATGTACATTAGCACAACGTGTTTCTTCTTGGCAGAAACTACTACGCATCATTGCATACGTTTTAAAATTCGCACGATTTAAATCTAAGATCGAACCTCATTCTGTATCAGGATTGTCAATCGCTGAGACGGCATTGATTCTCGCCGTTCAATCAGTTCACTTTGCTGAAGATATAAAATTGATAAAGGCTGAGAAGTCACCCTCGAAGAAGCTGCTGCGTCTTGCAGTCTTCTTAGATGAAGAAGGCATTTTGCGCATAGGTGGCAGACCTTCTAAATCGATGCTTCCATTTGAAGCTAAACATCCTGTCCTTCTCCCTAAACGCGATCACGTTGTTGATCTAATAATTCAGCATTTTCACGTTGTCAATTGTCATACTGGACCTGGACTCCTCATGTCTATCATACGCCAACGCTTCTGGATATTAGACGCTAGAACTGTTATCAGATCTAAGTTACGAAAGTGTAACATTTGCTTTAAATGCAATCCAACGCACCCTACACCGATAATGGCTGATCTGCCCAATTATCGTGTATCAGAAGCCAAAGCCTTTTGTCATACTGGGGTTGATTACGCTGGTCCAATAAAGACCATACTTTCTCGTCGTAGAGGTCAGCATTCTCAAAAGGCATACATTATATTGTTTATCTGCATGGCCACACGTGCCCTTCATATCGAATTGACCAGTGATTTAACCACTGATAATTTTTTAGCCACCTTTAAACGCTTTATTTCCCGCCGTGGACCCGTTTCGTGTCTTTATTCTGACAACGGATCTACTTTCATTGGTGCGAAGGCACAATTAGATGAGTTATACACGTTCCTATTGAACTCCAATTTTAAAACCGCGCTGTCAAAGGAGTTGCTATCTCGGCGTATAGAATGGAAGATGATTCCCCCAAGATCACCTAATTTTGGTGGGATATGGGAAGGAAATATAAAAAGCATGAAAACTCATTTGTTCAGAGTGATAGGTAGTCAATTACTCACATACGAAGAATTGCAAACGGTACTGACTCAAATAGAATGCATTCTGAACTCGCGCCCATTGGGCTTGCTCTCCTCTGACCCTGATCCGGAGGTGTTAACACCCGCACATTTCTTAGTGACTACACCGTTGCAATACTTACCCTCGGCTGATCTATCAGATCAACGAATTAGTTTGGTAGATCGAAAAAAATTACTCGACAACATGATCCACTCCTTTTGGAAAAAGTGGCACGTAGAGTATTTGCACACGTTGCAAGTCAGACAAAAATGGGCTACTCCCGACAAACCAGTAGAAATCGGCACCGTTGTTCTTCTAGAGCAGGAAAATTCTGCTCCGTTGAATTGGCCGTTAGGAGTCATTACTGACGTGTTCAGAGGCTCTGATGACGTGGTTCGCGTAGCAATGGTTAAAACGCGTACTGGTACTTACAAACGCGCTGTAACCAAATTGTATCCTATCCCAACGCAATAACTTACAACGCTAAATAGAATCTTAAACTTTAATTTTTAACTCAAACTTTAAACATACTTTAGATAGAATATTGTTAGTCTAAGTTGTTATTTTAGCTATGTGTATTATTATGTTATACAAATTCACTATGGGCTCTAATCAGCCAGTGTTCGCTTGTTTGTTTCGTAACATCTTGCGACGTTCCAAAGCCGGGTGCATGGTGGAGCGCTTATGTACTTTCTTAATTATTTCCCACATAATTTAATTGTATTTCAATTTTTGTAATTTAAAAAAACCGCTTCTGTGACAGAATAATATTTGAGTATTGGCGCTCATTTGTTGACCACTTAGTGTTGAAGAAGGCCAATAGATGGCGCTGTGCACGGATTTTTTCGAACTATTCTTTGAGACTGAAGTTCCTACGAGCGACACTCTCAAGCTTCACGGCGGACGATCTACCCGCTCGCATTTTTTACTAGTCTCTGACCCGCTGCCGCTCCGAACGGAAGTTGAGTACTTCAACTCCTCGTTTCTTTTTCTGTGTAATTCTATAAGTTCCTTTGGCCACATTCTCAAGTCAGTATAAGTGAAGTGTATCGGAAGAAAACGACAAACTCAAAAAAATCACCGGCCGGTCGAAACCTACCTACCCACCAGCACGTGCCAGGAACCACGCCTGTCTGCAGCTGAATCCTCACGAGGTGGAACTCAGGTCAGTGCCGGTTCTCTTGCGTTTTCATTCATAGAAGCGGTCACATGTGTATTTTCTTTCTATTACAACCTAACTGCAGGTCATAGGTACTTATACGCTCTGTGTGCAAACACACTAGTGGTCGGACTATTTACACGTCCTACCAAATGCTATAACAACAATTACTCCTTCTATGAATCCTTATCACCTAAAAAGCTACGATAGTTGACTATATGCATTATGTTTTTTTTGGCAAATCAATCCCGTGACTTTTATCGCCTGGTGAGACAAGGTCAATGCACTTTAACTGTCATGGTATTTCCCAGCTAAACATATCAACACATCTTGAGTTTGAACTTCACTAAAGCATCCAATTATGGTCTACGTCAGGGGACATATACCTATCTAGATCTCTATTTATCCTATTTCGAGATAAGATTACGAATACCTTGCTTTGTGATACACAAGTATCCTGGTCAAGTATCCTTACAATAGATACCTGATCTTGCATGTGTTATGGATAGGTATCGCATGACGTAATCGTTTAGTATCAGGCGGATCGTATGGTATTTGCCAATAAAGGCTTTTTGAATTGTAATTGACAATAAAAAATACATGCTAATCTTTATTAATCACCTTTGCTTGGCTCTGAAAGTTTTCATAAACAAAATATGAAATTTCTTAACATTGTCCTAAAGGGATTATGAAACTACTTGTAGGTTAATATTGTTTCCCATTACTATAAAAAAAAGTTTAGAATGATATTAGTGATTAAACACGTAATTCGTATCTATTAGTAGAGTATTAGTCAAAGTCATATTCATTTATTTTCAATGTTGAACAATAAAATTGTTTCTTAATGACCTCAATTTTAACTCTACTTACTCTAAGTTTACCACCGCTTCCAAGGCGCTGGTGGAGAAGAAACTGCGCAACAAACTCCACTTCGGCAGTTTATTTACAATAGTTATTTTCTTAAAGCTAAATTTTACATTTCACGTCTGGATAAACAATACATCACAACAAGTATTCTCCTGACAACTTGTTAGCCTTTAGGTTCAACAAAGAAATCATTAGACTAATTTAATTGGACGACCATTTTGCACCCTACTTTATCTGATCATTTTCTACCTAACAAAAAACGTTTGAAGAAAAACAACACAATGTTATTACGCACCTCTATGGTTGATCTCGTTGGGGATTGTTATACTAAAGTTGTAAGACACAGTAGGTATATTGCTCGGGGGTGTTTTGGAAGGGTAACTATCTGCTTGTGTAGACCAGGAGCGTTTGTTTACTTTTAGCCGGAGGTTTGATGGCAGTCGCTTTGGGAAACTATTGATTCAATCTGTTAAGCAAGTAAGAATAATAGGGCTAACAAGAAAGGGGCTATACTCATATCACTATTTTTTATTGATTGCCCTTTGAGAATATTAGATAAATAAAGTGTCTTGATCACAATATGTACATAGTATTTAGCATAAAAACTTACCTACTCATCATGTTCACGTGTTGTTTATGTTATCTTGCTGGAAAATGTATCAGAGCGAAGCGTAAAAGTGAATCAATCTAGAGTTATTACTTAAGCATGTAACGCATGATTAACCTAGATGTAATTATACTTAGATTATTCTTATATGTATGGTCATTACAATCAATTGACACAAACATTTTCATTTTCTGGCTTCTAATCTGCAAAGTTTTTTTTGTGTATCCGTAAGTAGTTGTATTTTTTATGAGATAGAGTAATATAAAATCGCCTTACAACTACGACAAATTGCCAATTTTGTGAATACAAATAAATACAGTCAAAATTATCTATAAAATGTTTGCACTAGCTTGACTCTGCTTAGGTTTCCCGTTTGCGGTCTCGATTTCCTGCGAAACAGGAAATTTCCGGACGTTTGCTCAGAATTACAGAATTCTATTTCAAGTTATACACTTTTGTAACTTGATTTTGAACAGTTACCTAAGTGAGACGTCTTTTTCCTCAAGGGCATTGATGTTATTGTGAAAATACATACTTGCAAGAGCTAAAAACAACAGATTAAGAATTTAATCAAATCGAAGCTATTTTCGGTATTGTTAAATGTTTTGATTTCATGTTTCCGATATATTATATAAATTCGGTCAAAGATGCCAAACCTCTTCAGTTCAACTCTACACGACTGTTAGAAAGAATACCTCTACAAAAATTCATTTGATAGCCCGAGTGGTAGTTTAGGGGTAGTCACCGGAGTATCTAATTTCTAAAAGATATTCTACATGAAAAGAAGAGAGTACAGACAGATTTAACATACTCAATTTTTGTCTAGTCTCATCATATTAATTTTTGATTCTAATTAAAACTATTTTGAATTTTTTACTCGATGGGTAATGGTTTATATTTGGTATTCAGATAATAGTTTTGTATTTTCAAAATAATATTAATTTGATATCCGTACAGTGTCGACCCTCTTTCGTCAACCCTCTTGAGGGGTTTAGGTCAATTTATAAATCACGTTTATCAGTATTTGACTGGTAAACTTGTGATAAGACCCTACTACCAGAAACCAACAAGGAGGATTCATGCATTCACAATTAAGGCTTCCATAATTGCCTAACTTCACAATATTTGCCAACTAATGGACTATCCCTATTATGCTATGAATTTCGAGACCGCTCGAAACTTCATTTGCAAACAATATTTTATGCTGACTACGCTTAGTAGTTTAAGTATGTACTGTATAATAGACTGATAATATTTCACTCCTGAATTATTCCTTCGTAATAACAGTGACACCGTAAATTGACACTGGATCTGGGCCTTATTAAACTGTCTTGTAAATCGTGTTCGCGCAGTGGAAAGTGCTGATCATATAAAAAATAACAGGGCTATAAAATCGACGTGCCTCCCCAGTTGGCCCGGTCGTATAATCAGGCAAATATACGAGGATAACTATTGATTTCTTGTTTCACATTTTGGTAGGGATGTAATGAGTGTTGGTTAACCCATCTTCTGAACATGATAGGTATAATGAGATGCCTCGATGAAATTTTATATCGTTTCTCCAAATATCTGACCACGCTGTATTTTATACAGTTTGTGAGAGTGCTGGAGAGTTTATCTCCATTCGTTTCTTATTACCTACCTATCTTCTTCTACCTCCTTCCTCTACGCTACGCTCAAATTAATAATAAACGCTTGCGATCAGGTAACCTGAGCACTTGTTTGCTGTATTATTCACAATTACAAAATACACTTGTAAATTGTTTGTTATTAGGAGGGCGGGCACTGAAGAAGGTTAAAAAAATACTTTAGGAATTTAAAACAAAGTAACCATTACTTTCAATCATTCTCACTGTTTCTCGATTTTCCTATGTGTAGATAACTTTCGTTTTCCGGGATTGTTACACACGATGAGTTTTCATAGGAATCTGGCTTCTGACTTTATTAAATTATTAGAGGTAAACGATATTGTTTTATTTTGACGAAATTGTACGCAAATAACTGGAAAAACTCATTGATATTTTATATACATTACAGGCAATTCAACTTTATCATATATTTTATTGTATCGCAATATTGGTACTATATTCGTACATTCAATTTACGTTTCATTTGATGTTATCAGTTCAGTGGTTCGCTCATACGATATAATGGTACTTGTGGAAATTTTATTGCTTTTCGGCAAAGTATGAACAACACTTGTGATATTACCGCCAGTCATCCTGAAGTGCTACCAGCGCGTAGTGCACGACATTCGAGACATCCTGGCGAATACCGATATGCGACCGACCTTAGGAGTTGTGCAAATGTACATCAAAAATGTAGTAAATTTTAAAATGATGGTGATTTTTTTAATGAAGGTATATATTTAAAATCGGTAGCTATGGTTATAATATATGTATCTAGCTATCGAAAATATTTTTTTCGGCCTGAACAATACCTACCTTTAATTAATATATTAAATCAGATTTTTTAATTAGTAAAAATTCCACGGACAGAACATAATGTCTACAATATTCATTTTTCGTTGTAATAATTGTGCAATACCAAATAAAGTAAAAACATTTTACCCATAAGGTGTGGTTAAAATGGGTTCAGTAGTATGAGACGCAGGTGTAGGGCAAGAGCTCCTTGTTTGGCTCCTTGAACTGGTAAAGTAAAACAAATAACCTACGGTACCCTGATCCCGGTATCCGATACCGATGGGCCACTATTTTTAATATTTTTAAATATATGTTTTCTTTTATATGTTTTTAAAAATAAAATTTACTAGCTGACCCGGCGAACTTCGCACCGCTATTGTTTTTCCGCCCGCATGGCGTCTGATCCTGTTCCCGTTGCACCCTCTACTATATTAAGCGTGTATTACACATTAACTTCTTCTTGAATAACTCTATCTATTAAAAAAACATTTCATAATCCGTTGCGTAGTTTTAAAGATTTAAGCATACATAGGGACGGATAACAGCGACAGCAACTTTGTTTAATACTATGTAGTAATAAGTTATTTCATTGAAATAAAGAGAAATAATAATAATAACAATTCTTTGGTGAAAATAACTTGATGTGTTAAATAATATTACATATATATTATTGTGCTATCAAATTCTTGTAGTTGCGATAAATATAGAATGTTAGGTGGAAATGCGTCAAGCAGTCAGTTTATTCTTCTATAAAAAAATAATAAAAACTTTTACGAAAAATCTTCCCTGTTTATTTGTTTAACAGATTGTCAATTTTCCACTTTTCCACGTATTTTATCTCGTGAATTCATCCTTAGTTGGGGTGCGCCGTGCCAGGGCGCTATGCTGACCCAGTTCGGGATTGTCACGGGATCACTAGAAAGGGTTTACGGTTTCAATATTTGGAAACCTTTACATATATATGCGCACTTTAGCTGTCTTATGTAATGCACTTCGTTTCAAGTTACGTCGATTCATAACGTAAACATGGCTATTTACGTGCGCGTCCTATTTGTAACTGTTAAAAGATTAGTCGCAGCCTTGCATAACTTCCAATAGCCTTCACAAGGTAGTCTTATCTGGTTCAGAGGGCTGGCATCCAATTTAACGCCAAGTTATTGTGGGGCTTCGACCGCAACTCGCGTAATTGACACCGAAAGTAAAACCGCAACTTATAAATCGGAAAACGTAACGTAGACGACAACCGCACGCTGCAAAAACCACCTGCGAAATTACAACACGTAGTCCCACCAATCGCCGATGTTTGCGCGACCGACTAGCCGCTATGTCCAATCTTCTAAATGCTTCATTATTATAGGTCCGACTTCCAATAAAAATAACGCAATTTACCAACTGAATAGAGTTGTCTTATAGGTTCTGTTTAGAAAGTTGCCATCTTGTCTATAGCGGTTATTCCATGTTCCCAACATAGACTATCAGGCTGCAGGTTGTACAAAAAGAAGGCTTTATTTAACGGGAACTGATTTGGAAAAAAGCGCTCTGTGAGTTCCATGACGAAGAACCGGATTACTATGGCTGGGCCGCAAAACAAATCCACTACGATTTACGTACCGTAAACTCGTTACGCGTTTCGAACGAGACGCGTTCTTCGCGGAGAGTATAGTTCAAATTTGTTTCTTGTTTTGACGACACGAGAGTTCACATCGGATCCCGTGGGGTGCGTTAAGTGGCGGCGGGCGACGAGAGAGAGGCGAGCTTACAGTCTATGGAGAGGTTCGCAGGTTCATTCGTAGGAAGTGTCGTTATCACAGTCGCTGTTCGGCGTTCGGGCAGCGTGGTTTGTTGCGGGCAGTTTGTGTACTCTTTGCGATTCTACTCATTTCGATAGAAGTTTTGTCGAGATCTTATTGCGATATAGCTTCGGCTGCGGCCTTTCCCAGTTGTAACTGATCACGGACACTTTATAGAAAGTGAAACTGTATACTTGAGACGTGAAAACTGATTGTGCAAGGACATTTAAACTTTGTGGTGGATTGATTAGTGCAAGTGGGACTACTTAATAGTTGAAAAATAGTATTTCTAAGTCGCGTTTTGATATCAGCGCAGTTTTGTTTATAAACTGTGTCTAGACTATTGAAACGGTGCTGAATTTTCCGGAAACGGTAAGTTAAAAATAATAATAAACGCTTGTGTAATTATAATAATATATCTACATTACTGTGTACTAAGTTTTTGGTTATGCTGTAGACCGGTAGATAATATTTTGTTCTTTCTATATAAAAAATTAAGTGATGAATGCAAATTGGTTTTATTAACCTTTTGCAAGGCAGGGGATAGACTCAAGTATTCATAAGAACGGAAGTGTGTAAGTAAAAATGGTAATATCATTAGAGCTTCGTCGCTACATCGCTCGGGGGCTGTTATTTAGAAATAGGGAAATAATGTAGGGTAATAATATGAAAATTTTAAGTCAATTTTCTTGGCAGTGCTTTGCTTTGAAATATATTATGATAACATTTTAAAATATAGGCTTAATGCTGTTTCTTTTCGAGAATTTGTGCTGTGCAAGCATGTAAATATTTATGAAATAATTTGGAATACACACTGGGGTGCATTTTGTATCAGGTAGAATAACATATGTAATATAATAATTTCCGGTACGTCGTGCAAAAAAATATTATGATAAATATAATTCTGTAGGTATGCTAATAAGAAGGAAAATTTTATTGTATCTCAAAACTCTCATAACATTTCTAATTCCTCTTTGAAATTTTTGTTCAATTTTAGATTTTTTAATGGGGTCACTCCTTTGGGAATGTAAAAAAAAGCAAGTAAGAATGACCTTATTAGGTACTCAAAAGCCGGTCCTCGTTCATCATTAATATCAAGGAGGTGACGAGATATTTGGGGATGATTTAGTTATCGTTCTAACTACAATGCTCAGGTACCATTAGTAGATTCCCTATATCTAAATGAAATTATAATCGAATGCCCTAAGCTAGGTTCTTTATATCACTGCATAAAGTAGTAAGGCAGTAAAGCAACTTAAAGTTAGATTCGTGCCATGAGTTCAGTATGGACCAACTGCGGGTCAATGGGTCCTTGCAATACCGGGTTGGTACGTCAGCTAAGAAGGATGTACACTTTTCAGTTGACTGATTGTTCTGATATTTGGTACACACCTTTAGTTTGGACAATAATACAATTTAAATTAATAAAAAAGTTTGATTTGCTCTTAATACGAGTTTTAAGATAATTTTGAGACTTCGTTGTCAAGATATTTATGATGCTGACTGTACCTGTACAGGCATTCATAATATCTACTATACTCCGTCCATTATATTATTATATATTTTAGACAGCTCACTGACAGTAGTCGGTATAACTTTGTTCTAGCGTCAACACCTGAAAATCCTAACAAAAATTAGGCGCCAATACGTCATTTTTCATTGACATCGTCACGTCAGCCAGAAGGCAATTTTAGGGATGTAGTTAGTCAATCGACTGTGTTTTTATTATAATAACTTGAAAATGTCACAATTGATATAGACTACAGAAAATATACTTCTTTAAATATTACATAACTGGCGGTTTTTAACCGATTTCTAAACAACAGTTCGGATGTTTATATATTTTTAATATTCGTATGATTTTTACGGAAAAATATTTTTGTAACTCCGTCATTTGTAGACGGATTGTAAAAATTATTTTTTTGTTTGAAAGAGGTTTATTCCAAAATGGTCCCGTATAAATTGCATAAAGATCTGATGATGGGTTTCAGAGACAGGCCACGGAACTCTTCAATAAATACCAGGAAATCAGCATGTTGGAATATTCTTCTAGTAGTCAGTTGTTTTGTTTTGGAGATTAGCGTATAGATTATGGCCCACAATCGTTTTCTATTACATTTGTGAATTGTACAGACACGAAATATCTTACTACTACTTTATTATGTGTATATGTATTGAAAAATAATAGATTATAGTTCCACATGAAATCATATATTTATCATATTATTTTCATTTATCGATATTTTTTTATCGAGGTTTTTAACTTATTCGATATTTTAAAATTTCATGCAATCACTACTTTCATCTGTCTAAAATACAATAATATGATGGACGGGGTATAGCAGGAGTTTATACAGAAATGTCTGAGAACATAATGTGTGCCTTGTACTGCCCTCATCAAAATCATCACATAATTACTTCTTTTGCATACAAAACATGCACTATAGAGCCCAGGATCCACACTCCACTAGTTATCTTGTTTTTGCTTGTCTTATATTTTACGGGAGTAACTGCTGTTCGACCCTACCAAGATCTACAGGTTCAAGCCAATCAAGCCGGTACTCTCCGGATTGACGAATTTAACTCTAGCTGTTGGGTTGTCAGTCGTCGATTGCTTCAATAAAAACCGTAGTCAAACACGGATCCCGTGGTCGGCAATTGCTTCCTTAAAAACCGTAGTCAAACCCGGATCCCCTGGTCGGCAATTGCTTTATTAAAAACCGTAGTCAAACCCGGAGGAGAAATAGTAGGCGACCCCCTTTGGCTGAACTAGACTACTGTTATTACTTTAGAAAGAACAGATTTTTATGTCTGGATTACTGGATTGTGTATACCTTTATAACAACGATGTGTGTGTGTGTGACTTAGCAACATGATCTACAAAAAAGGGGTGGCAACGATTACCCAATCTGCAAAGGGTAAAAAGTAATTCCATAAAGATGTTTTATTCATTCGACACTTAAGGCTATATTTATTTGATTCGAATAATGATAAGAGTTAATTACCGGACGTGTGTTAAATTTGAACGTGCTTATAATTACATAATATATTATTCATTTATTCATTGATAGCACTAAGCTATAAAAGGGATCTGCAACATTAATGGATACTTGATCAAAATATAATTGAGTATAATGTTCATTTCATTTTTAATAGTCGATCTAGTTGATGTGTTCTTGCTAAAGCCATGATCATGATGAGAGTACTCGCCTACATATGAAAATGAACATTCGTCCTTTTCGCGTTCCATTTTATACAATAGAAAGAAAGAAAGAAAATATTTTTCATTATGCTCACAGAAAATGAGTTACTCAATATTTACATGGTATAGCTATTTACAATAATTGATTTCAATATAAATATGGCAGGAGAATAGAATGCAATGTATGAAAGCTGCTATCACGCTGTTATGTCTCTTTAAGATTAGAATAAATATCCTATTATACGCGCGAGTGTTTTTGTTAGACATTTCATGATCAGACATCGTCCACATATCAGCCATTCACTTGCAAGATCTTTTAACAATGGACTGTATCGATCGGGAGGCACGTCATCCGAACTGTTATTCTCATTTGTTCATAAAGTGTAACACACGAACATCAGATTGGAACCGGAGCAAATGAAAACTGTGTAAAAAGCTGAACATCATGGACGTGATATAGATATTACTGTCATTGGAGATACAATGTAATAACGTGTATTGATACGGTTGATTAGTATGCATCCTGTATCATCCGCGACGTGTTGTATCATCACTGTGTATCTACTTATACAGTGAATCAAAAGAAAAGAAACGGCTTATGTAACGCAATATTTTGAAGACCTCAAAGGAATTTATTCCCATAGCTTATTTAGGTATAATATTGAAAGGAGGCCTTTAAGTGACATATCTGTATACCTAATATATGTAGGTATGACTAATGTTTCCCGTTAACAGTCTACACAGTACAAATTCTGAGGAACCTCCTCCTTTATCTATATTTAGAAATGGTTCTACATAATTTGTAATCTCTATGCAGTTTCACTGCTTTAAAGAAGTTTTGTACGAATTAAAATAATTATAGCGCCCCGATAAATTTGTCTAGCACAAGATGACATGCGGTTTTATTAATATTGTCATGCTCCAAGTTATCATCACCTGGTAGTTCGTACACCTGCCCTTCAAAGGATAAGGTCTTTTTTTTTATCGTGCGATAAATCCCCACGGATACCACCCTCACGCAGCCGGTGGAGGTGGTTATGTCGGACTCGAACCGACTAAAACGTACGCCGTCTTGGGTCCTTGGTTGCCGGAGTTGAGATTGCCAAAAGCATATCTCTCGCACCCCAGCAGACCCAGGACCAGCTCTTTCGAGATGGCCCCCTTCGGGTTGTGGGGACCACAGGGTCCCCATGTAGCCCCGGTTACAGGTAGGCGCACTTTGCGCCGTCGTCGCGGCCTGCTTCTGCTAGGGTGACAGGCGGCTCCACCGGTCACCCCCAGGCCAGCGCTCATGGAGGACGGAGGTCGTTCTGCGACCTCCGACGTCGGGTTCGCCTTAGCTCTGCTCTGCGCGGGCTTCCCGTGCCCGGAGTCTAGTCCGGACCCGACCGGCCGCCTCCTTCTCGAGCATTACTTGCTCGCAGAAGGAGGCGGCCGCACCCCAAGCAACGGATAAGGTCTGGCAAATGCTTTCCTCTCAGAATTGAGGAGTAGATGATAGTTGTTCACGTTAAAGTTAAAATAAAACAAACACCAGAAATGGAAAGGTGAGTACCTAAGGGTTAGATCCCGAATCTTGAATTACGAGATATATGCCTCAGTTATCTGGGATCATTAGGTACTAAGGATATGATAATAGGTAATTTGTAACAAAAGGGGTCTTCTAAAACTAGTTTTCACCTCAAATAATCTCTAGAGAAACTAAATAAAGTAGAACAACACATATAAACCTTGAGGAAAGGGAACTTCGTAATTCGCATGTAGCAAGATGCCAAGTTATGAAGTCAGTTATGAGTATGACTAAATTTCAAGTTCCAGTGGTTTTCTTTATGGAATAGTTAGTAGGGGTCCTATATAACTTAGGTATATTTCGATAATCTCACAAAGTTTTAACCATAGAAAGTAATTTGACACTACAGTACTGTCGTAATGAATTTAGCTTAATATTGCGCAATTTCAAGTAAGTAATTAAGAAAACTTCTCGAATGAAATCTTCTTGACTTTGAGAGAGTTTGTAGGTGTACTGAACACTGACAGAAGGTAAATAAAACTTTTATTTGCCGACGTTTCGATTAATTTACACCAATCGTAGTTACTGGTGTCACCAGTGTTACATAGATTAGATTAATTTTAATTGAAATGAAATATATTAAGTTTTAGCTCTTGCCCGCGGCTCCACTCGCGTGGATGTCAGTTATCGCGACCAAACATAACCAGGGTGTCACCTAACTCCATACCAAACATTAAAATCCAATGAAAAATGAATACATTGTGTCACATTACAAGTCACTGTTCTTCTTTAGCTAACTCACTTTAGTTCCCGTTGTCATGACAGCAATCTTGTTAGCGACATTGGCGCCTTTAAATCGTTTTTTAAATTTGGTATGGAGTTAGCTGACACCCTAGGTTAACACATAGGCTATCTATGTGTGTCGTTTTCCTGACAAGTTCGGTGTTTCGTCCTATAAAGGTTCGGCCCAATGGGACGAATCACAGAAATTAAAACCTAGGATGTCAGCTAGCTCCATACCAAATTTTACTAAAATCGCTCTAGCGTTTGCACGTGAGGGAGTTACAAACATCCCTCCATCCATCCATCCATACTTATAAACTTTCGGGTTTATTATAAATTATATTAATTATAATTATAATAGGATTTAAATCCCGCTGAAAGTTAGATAAAATCATTAGCGTGGTTTGTAGTTGCATCTGAGGCTTTGAGCTCGGAACTTAGGATCCGTTTACTCCTTCTCCATTATGGCTGTGACTGCCGTCTGCCCTCCTAATTTCGACAAGAAAACCTACTCCAAAACCACGCCTGCTCCTTCGATTCAAGATGGGAACTATAGTTCCATCCCATGGCCCGGAGTGCAAAAGATAGGAATACTGGCTATCTCACCTCTGGCAACTAAAAAGACACACCTGATAAATAATCAGTAAGAGTACGGATTAGGAGTTTAGGATGGGCTTCATAGATCTTGGTGGTGGCCGTATATACCATTGAATAATAGCATGAAAGTTCAATTACCTAATTGAAATACACATACAGTAAATATACCAACAAATCACGACGAACTTTTTAGAAGATTTCTGAGTTTTTGTTAGATTTAAAATGCTAAGAATATGTGTGCTTCGCAATCGACGGCAATAAAAACTGTCGTTGGTCGTTATAATAAAATAGGGTACTACTTATTATGTAATGAGGCTGTTTACTTGACACTTATTACCATCAGAACCGTACCCGACAGTCAAACTTGTTTGAAATAAAGCCTTTTAAAGTAAGTAGAGCGTTTGTAACGTTGTGGAATGATTGATTGGCGAATTGGCAATTCAGTTCATTGTACTATGGAAAGTCTCTGATGTGACTTAATAGATTATAAAATGTACAATATTTTAGTTATATAATAAGTAATTGTATGAGAGACCGATACGCTTAGAAAGTGCTTTTGTTATATTATAGGATCTACTGTAGGTAATCAATTACTGAAATATCTAACTTGATATTTAATAACTTGAAAGTTTGAATTTATGTTTAGGCTTCCTATTTTTAACATTCATAATCTTAATGTTTCTTGATCTTATACTGAGATAACTTTGGGTCATTGTAATTTATATCTATTATCTATTCTGTGTTTATTTTATTAGTGTTGGTTTAATGCTTATATCCTCTACCTAAAAAAAACTGTATTTGGTTAATATTAGTACTACCTGCCAGAACATTTACGAGTAGGTACAGACTGCAAATGTCGACATAGAGTGGTCTGCAGCAGGTGTTAACGGTTTTACATGCTCTCCAAATTTTCGGAAACATAGCGACATAGAAATATTAAATTGCTAGCGGTATAAGCCGCAGACTTAGTAAAATATTAAGGACTTTGATCTTCTTGGCATTTTTTTTTATATTCAGTCAACTGTCAGTAGCTTAGTGGTTAAGGAATCGACCTTACGATCATGAGGTCTCAAGTTCCAATCTTCACCATTACGACATGAAACCACTGCTATTACAAGCAATTTAGTTCTAGTCTGAAGAGTTTAGGGTTAATTCTAGCAATCTTATTTTTTTTAATGATTGTAACCCGCTAAAGCGGTAGCTTAGTGGTTAAGGAGTCGGCCTTACAATTGAGAGGTCCCGGGTTCGAAACCTGGCCATTACACTACCGACGTGAACCCACTTCTAGCACAAGTAATTTAGCTTAGTTGGAGGGGTTAGAGGGAATATTAGTAACTTCGGTTCTAATATTCTTATTTTTTTTAATAATAATAAAAAATAAAAATAAAAATGTTACGATTAGCTAGGGTCAAGTCCATGAGATACGGACTATTATGCCAGATGCTGTCAATGTTCATCGATGTATTCCCGCGTAGAATTGCTGAGGGATGGTTTTGCGCGATATAATACGCTGTAAATCTACCAAGGGGTAGGCAGAGGTGTCTTAACACCAACATTTCGCCGTCTATGGTTTTCGGTCCCACGTAATAGTGGATGAGCCAATTGCCATCAAGCGGGCACTTATTCAGGGGCTGTATATTTACGGTGGGATGGATAATATAGCCTACCTAGGAATGAGCGTTTGTTCAATCGGACGCTTGCCGATTTTAAAATTAAAGTCGTTAATAACGTTTCTTTTTCTGTCTAAACATAAATAAAGTTAGTGAGGCGTCACGAACCCGTGTTATACGTGAATTAAATCAAAAAAGGTAAAGTTACGTAACTGTTCCGTTGTATACATAATTAATTTATGATAATGTGTTGTCCGAGGGGTTACGTTGGTTGAGTGCCCACTTATGGAGCATATTTCCTTTGCCTTTTTATATACGCTAATTAAAAGCTATACCCATAACTTGGTGTTAGAATATACGAAGAAAAAGTACGGTTAAGAATATTATTTTTTTCTCTAACAACCGTGACCACATAACATTTATATTTGAGTAGAGGTAACATTCCTTACGACTTCTAGCCAAAATCAACCTTATATAGGTGGGTAGTTGAGATTTCAATAAAATACCTACTAAGTTATAAGAATATATAAAACTAGCTTATGCTCGCGGCTTCGCCCGCGTGGATGTCAGTTATCGCGACAAAACATTTCTCAAAAGACGTAGGTGTACGAAGTTTCATGCTTCTAACTTTGAAAATGACGAACTTTCCATACTAAAGTTTATCACCTATTTTACCCTTTTAGTAGTCAAAATTTGAAAAAACGGTGATACACGTGTTCATTTATTTCTTAAAAGACACAGGTTTATGAAATTTAGTGCGTCTAGCTCTGAAAATGACGTACTTTCATACAAACTTCCATCCCTTATTTTATCCCTTTAGTAGCAGAATTTCCAAAAATCTGAGTGGATGACTACGTCATAACATCTACCTGCATGCCAAATTTCAGCCCGATCCGTCCAGTGGTTTGGGCTGTGCGTTGATAGATCACTATGTCAGTCAGTCAGTCAGTCACCTTTGAGTTATATATATTTAGATAGATAGCGTAGTCTCATTAAAAGTAGTAATAAAGCGCACCTTTTTAGCATCAGGTAACAGGCGTGATGGCATTCTTAATGTTTGTTACTCTTACAAAAACCAAATGAAATCAGCTGAGTGATACCTACCTCTCGACGGTAACTATGGGAAAATTACTTTATATTTAAAACTTCAATTGTACTATCCGTACAGCACTTTCGTCTAATAGTTAGACATAAAGGTATAATAACCGAACAAAACAATAATTAAATTTCTGAGAAAGTACAGACAGTTAATTTAATATGGTAAACTGGGGAATATTTCTTTAGGCGCTCACCCAACATTGAAAGCGACCGATGCGATGTGCCGGTTTGATACCGCATTGAATTTAATCGCACTTACTGATAGCCCCAAGATAAAGTGTAGATGAGCATCTTAGTGTTGCAATTAGTCGGACAAGCGATTGAATTAATCGTCAAGGTAATGACTTCAGTATGCATACATTAGCAGTTACAAGCGATTTGGTAGTTACAACAAGGATTAGTTTTGACCTAAAATGTCCAGGCTCACAGTGGTGAGGCTATAACACGATTCCTACCAGATTCCCAATGAGTCGCATGGTGCATGACAGATTAAATCGAGGTAAGACATTTTTCAATCTTCTACCCTTAATAGATTTTTCAACCTAAGCCATTGTAGTCTTATACTAGTGTTACAGTCAAAAGTGTAGGTGTTCTGTATCTTCTGTACTTAAAAGTTAGTTATATTCCCAAAGTGTGCAAAAAGCTCTGTCATTTAACTTTTCAAGTCACTGATACGAGTTTTTATAAAGTAGAAAGTGTTTAAAATTTTGAATGAGTTTTCTGTGTAGATTGTTTTGAACCAAAAGTAAAAGTATTCTTACTAAACTAAACTAAATTTGTCTTTGTTACTTGTTTAGTAAAGTCTATTAGTTTCATACTATGTAACTAAGTATGTTTTACTTATTGGGTACTATTCGTTTACTTTTCCAATTTAAACTTACGGTAGCACAGATAATATTACAAGCGTAAATATAACGTAATTCTGAAAATCCTGATCGTTAAGACGCTTAATCGTACGTAATAGTGTACACTTCTCTAAAGAAAGCTAAAAATATATTTAGTAGACTCATTCAAGCAATAAGGGCATTCTGTTCAAGTTTTGGCTAGGTTCCTAAAAAGTCTACTAGCAGTCGTGAGGCTGTCTCGTAAGCATTTGCCTTCGTAGAGCTCGTTTTTGTTTGAGTTTTTATATTGCCCCATCATGTGCCTACTAAACAATAATTTGTCTATATTCTCGCTCCATTTCACTCACAGCATGACTCTTTATAACTTTGATATACATTATTCAAATATTTATAAGATTTTAACAATGAAATTTTACCGTTTTCGTAGCATCAAATATATTCTTGGTTACTACAGTTATTCGTTTTGGACAGATTTAATATTATTTGATTGTTTAAAAAAGCAATTTCGTACTTATGAATACCGCGAAATATCATGAAATTAACAAAGACTTAATTAGTATTCGCTGAAGATAGCCAGTACTCTATTTCTATCTACTTAATATTGTTTCTCCGCATTTACTTTTAAACCTGATATTTGATTTATGCTTCGATCTAACCATAAATCATGAAAACCGCCAAAAATCCAATGAAATTTTTACGTAAACAGGACCCGGCATCTCCTTTGGGAAATACTGTGACAATGAAATAATTTACAGGGGAGATAAATGAATGAAAATTCAACGTGTAATACGCGGCAGATATCAAAACATACTTCAGGCCACTGTAATTCGGTAGACAAGCTTTTTTCGAAAGTCGTTTTGCCCGCCGTTCCCCCCGAATGCGGCGTGACTTGGCTAGCGAAAGAGATGAGATTAATGACAGGGGAGGTACGACTTATATCGACCTATGCTTACACCGTATACACATGTCTATACTACACTGTTGGCCGCAAAATATCTAAATCACCTATAGAATGTAAGCAAAGGTAACGTATAAATAAGTCGTAGATACTTTATATAGATAGATACATATGTTTTATAATAAAAAAATTCTTCAACGGAATACAAGACGCTTTGATTACATCTTCGTGTTACTATTTATAAAATTGGAACTAGTTCAAACATCCGAATAAGGAGAGATAAATCTAAACAAAAAAAAAGAAACATCTCGAACCCCTCTTGGGATAATTTAATTAATAAAAAAACGATGCCAATCAGCACCTAACTTGTTCCTTAGTTTAAGTTTCTTGAAATTAAATAAACTAAAACTAATTAATTCTTGCTAATTGCTACCGTCTTTCTAAGTAAGCCATTTGATGAATTATTATTTTAGATATAATTAGTTTATTTAACTATGTTTAAGTATTCTGGCATTTAAATTAATAAAGTTAAATTCAATTCAAAATCTGTACTTATTTCTTTATCTTTAGGTATAGATAGCAGCTCCTTTGGTTTTATTTATCTAAGATCTAATGTTTTCTTTTTGCAGTTGACAACACACGACACCGGAATTAGGTTGTTATATGTAAACTATAAGGAATATCTAAATAATTATCAACAGGTTTGTCTCACTTTAATAAAGCACTGATCGTAATTAGCACCTAATTTGTTTCTTAATACCTACTTATGTAACTTTATTCCTAGTATAATCTTCCAGAAAAACTCTTTTATCAGTGAGTGAAATAGGTAATCAACAACATTTTTGAGGTAGTTATTTAAAATAATATTCTAAAATTTGTCCCATCTAAAAGAGCATTCCGTTATATAAATTTAATTCGCAAAAAAATATGGACCTAAATTTCCAATCGCACCTCAAAACGTTGATTTATAGAAATATTATTTTAATATCGGGTATATCACCACAAACTTATGGCCATGATCAATCAATGTTGTCTATCACTGTCACTTCTTTAATTCTCGCTGGTTTGTACCGTTACATTCTAAAACAGTAATCTCGACGGGCTAGGTCTGCCGACTGCCGCGAACGCCGATAAAAACTTTTCTGACAAGTTTTCTTTAACCAGTTTTCTTAGAAATAAAATGACCGTGTAGATAAGCAAAATGGTACGTGATGGTGTGATTGAAGGAACCTTATCGTATCTTGAAACTGACTTCCGATAGTGGCTATGGACTCTGACTCGCATATATATTACATCTGACCTTTGGGCAAATTGTTCTATTCCTTCACTATGGGCTAAAAAAACATGCATTCTTTTACACACATTTCGATTCAATAAGTATCGGTTTCAAAAGTCCATAAAAGTTCTTTGTAATGTACCTTTACATTTGAAGCTTGAACACTAATTTTATTGACCTTTATTCTTCTCCTTATATAACTACTTATAAAACTGTATTGAAGTGAAAGTTCTAGGTTAAAAAAACTAAATAAACCAAGGAAAGATTTGTTTCTCCGGAATCATTCATTCATAAAATTAATGGTTGAATACTTATTGTTGTTTTATAAATTTTAGTATAAATATCATCCAAGAAGTAGGGATTAAGAAATTGATTGTTATTTAGTAGATTGTTGTTCTTGAGTTACTGGAATCATTTAGGAGTAAAGGTGAGTTAGGAAGACAAATAGCGGTTAGGAGTTCAACAGTATTGTGTATTTAGTGTAATTGTCGACGTTAAACTAAGCAAATTCATGTGTTAATCGATTTACGAGGTATGTTGTGGCATAGAATAACAGTATTGGCGTATTTATGCCTATTGTTCAGTTCAATTACATTAGAGGTATTTTTGTGTGGGTTGAACCTTGTATAGCTCTTTGGATTGGTAAAAAAAAAACAACCACACGAAATGTTTTGTTGCTATAGGTTCCTGTCGTAGGTAAAGAAATGAAATTCACATGTCATCGTAAATTGCACCTTAATTAGAATCCTGCATAAGTGCCTATCTTTTAAGTTCTTACTTATTTAGAACTAGCTTTTGCCCGCGGCTCCGCCCGCGTGGATGTCGGTTATCGCGACAAAACATAGCCTATGTCCTTTCTCAAGGTCTAATCTACTCCTATACCAAATTTCATCTAAATAGGTTCAGTGGTTTAGGAGTGAAAGCGTAACACACAGACAGACAGACAGAGTTACTTTCGCATTTATAATATTATATAAGTATGGATGTAATTTATCGTTTATGTCCCAAAATTATACATTTTGAGGAAGGTGTATAAAATCCACTACAGCCTTTATCATAAACAAAGTACTTACTTGCTAACTGGTAGATCTTCCGAGAAAATTACCTCCAACATTTTCACATTTTCGTTGCTTGCTTCTATTTAAGCTAGGAAAATTTAAACTGAGGTGATTTCATAATAACAAACTTGGTTATTATTATAAGGTAATGCTTAAATATGTGTAAGTTTTCATAGTTAGTTTGCTAGTTAGTTCGGGATAAAAGTACAATAGTTTATATTTAACGTCCATTTAGGCAGTTTTTGGCACCAAAAACTTCATGACGATCAAAATGATCTATTCTAATAGCAATATGATATCTCTTTGAAGTGCCTATTATACGAGTACAATTCAAAGTTGTCTAGTTAGAACAATAAAGTACCTAACCCACTCACACCTAAATATATTTAAGTCGTTTAAGTATAGGGTAGACTCACGTTTAGGAAAATTTATTTGCTGAAAGTGTGAAAAAGCTTATTCAAATGCAAATGCAGAATCCTGTCCAGCCAAAGCGATTTCGCTTATTTTCTATCTTATTTCCAGAACACTTTCCACTATATTCAAGGAAAGTGCCATGATGGGTTTCATGCATATTTTGCGATTTAAGTGAGATAAACCCGGGTTAACGAACTCAGTTCATATGAGGGATTCGTGTAGAAAGTTGTTCATGCATTAATCCGACATATCAATCACCTGTACGGCACCTAATGTCACGGAAATAAATATTGAAAGGAAAACTTGATAAGTTCTAAGGGAAATCGTTAATGTTTCCGTAACCACATAGCTAAAAGTTTTTCGATAACTTGGAATTAGAACTCTCGCTTTTTAACAGACTAGTCTGCAAAGACGTTTTAACCAGATCGTGATCCGTTTACGTTGAAATACGTCGATTTGGGACTTCAATAAAAAACTGTGTCGTGTCAATGCGATTACGATACTGTAGCGAATACGACGAGACTAAGGACCGTTCTGAAGTCACGCTTGAGCCTCAATCGATAAGTTTTCTGAACACTTTCTGCTTTGCGTCAAAGCTGATATTATAAGAAATTGCTATCAGCGTTATGTTAATCTAAAATATTTTGTTGTTATTTCAGTATCTTCGTTTTGCATTTTATATAATGATGGATTACGGCCAGGTTGTTTTGGTGATAGAGGTAAACATTTTTTCAACTTTTAATAAACAGAAAATAACTTTTTTAAATCTAGTTGATTCGATTTAGATTTTTAATGAGTTTTGACTACAGTGGTGCTTAGAATCAGAATTTTGTATAGTATAAATAGTAGAATTTCTATGTATTAATTAAATACTACTGTACAGAATTCAAGATTTCTGAACTTCTTCATTTTATCTGTAAGTTGGTATTTTATTTAAAAATAGAAGTCAGGTTAGTTTCACAATTTTTTTTGGACTTACACACGATCAGGTAAGTACCTATAATGTAATCAATGATAAAGCTGACAGTCGAGCATTATGAGTAGAGGAAGACCGAAAGTACCGTTGTAGATGCGCAAAGAACTGGTCAGTTTTCGCATCACTGCGGCGGTATCTAGGTCACCATCAAATGCAACAAACGTCAGCATGCGCCGTGAAGCTCCACGTCTGCAATTTTGGTTTGTGGTGAACCGAACGATCCGACTGCTGCCGTACCACACCGAAGCAGTACCACACCGCAGCAGTCGGTGCAAGAGACGTAATTTGATGATAATGATTGACTAGTCAGGTCGAAATTTTTAGTTTAATACCGTTAATTCAGATAGTGACCGGGTAGAGCATGCTTTATTTTTCTTTTATGTCCTAATATCAGTTACGTTACACTACCGACGTGAACCCACTCCTAGCACAAGCAATTTGGAAGCTTAGTTAGAGGGGTTAGATGGAATATTAGTAACTTCGGTTCTAATATTCTCAAAAAAAAACAAAATTTCACTTAAGAAATTCTTTTCTTTAATAAATTTAGTTGACATAGAGCACATTGGTTACGTCAGTCCACTAAAGTGCAGTGTCCCGCACTGCACTTTAGTGGACTAATTGAATGGTTGATATTACACTTAATTTTATAAATTGTTATTGGGTGTCTAGAACTCTCTAAACACCGATCCGGTAAATGAGACTCAGACCTAAGAATCTAAAGATAAAATTGATTTCAAATAAAGCTTTACTATCCTATTCGACAGTCATTTAAACTTTATAAAAGATGCTGTAATACACTCGAATCATTATGAAATACAGTTAACAAGCGCAAGTGTAAGTAATTAAAATGATTAGCAATTGGTTCACGGCCCATCGTAAAATTACAACGCAGTTTGCAATGTGTGTAAAATTAAATGATTTCTTGTAGAAGCTACTAGCCTCTCGTTACCTCAATAGATTGAAATAATGATACAATAAATCTGTTTCATAATGTTCAACAGTAGCAGTTAAAAAAGTCATAAATACATAGAAATCTTTTACTCTCTGAGTTACACATAAATGATGTCGTGTTTTATGGTGTTATACGTAGGCAGAGGCGTAGTTTCCTAAGGGGTTGGCAGAGGTAAATCAACCACATTTCGGCAATTCTAATTTTCGGTCCCACGAGGGCAAGCCTATTGTCGTATAGCCTATTGCCCTTATACGAGCACTTATTATTGAAGACAATTCATTATAAATACGGTTCCACTAGCAGTGAGGTCTGGTAATGCGGTGTTTACTCTTTTTGTAATTACCATCTACACTGCTAGGTCAGTAGAGCAGAAGAGGAAAAATTAAGACGGTAGGCACTACTGGATGTACGGTAGGGTAGGAGCAAACCACTGTTGGGTAGACAGACAATTTCATAGTTACTTAAATTATTAAATTAATATATCATGCAATTTTTAAAATTGAATAGATTAAGAACTTATTAGATTCTATTCACGTGGAACGACGATCGAGATGCAATGACAAGCATTCTGCGGAGACAGCAGGGTGGACCGTTAGTGGACGTGCCGGAATTTGCCATATACGAACCGTTATGTGTCCGTCGGCTATCGATCCGCGATGGTTTGCTTCTTGAGGGACCTTCGCGAATAAATGCCAAATGATTTGCTTACGCGCTGTTAACTTTACGACCCCAAACCAGTTTGTGAAGTTAATCTCCGATGATGTGAGCCGTGAACTCGTGCCGAGAAGAATTTTTATGACCACTTTTTTGTCCTAAATCTCGAGACAATTAAAGAGGAATTTATATGACTCTAAATTTATCTTTATGCTTGGTTTGACTTGAATTTGATGATAAATTAGAATAACTATACGACACGAGACGGTACGATACGATAACGATTGAGTAGGTGCAGGTTATCCTTTCCTGATTGGGAAGTCATACGGCAGTAGTTCTCATAATAGCTACTGTTGCTACAGATATTATTTTGCCGTTGTCGTCACAAGAGCAGTGAGGCCCTGTAGTCTTTGTAAAAAGTGAAGAGCCTATTTTACCTTTACGTAATTTCATGAAGATCACATTAGGCTACATTACCTACAGTCGTTGTTTATGTTTGATATAGTATTCAATAGGCAGTGGAAATACATAAAATATTATCTCTTAGATAACTCGCAAAATTTGAACATTAACAAACTTTAATAATTTACTTAACTAAGTTTGGTGACATCTATAAAGCGAGATCTTCAAATTTCTTAAGGTTTCACTGACTTTCAAAGAAGGTTCCTCCATGAAGGAAGATTAACGTAACATAGGCTGGAATATAAATATCATCATCGTTCATTTGTCAAAAATCCCAAAATATTGAATGATGAATATGCATGATATCTGATAACCTTTCCACATTAATGAAGTCCGATAACTTCAGATGTATTTTTTAAATAAAAGAATGAATAAAAAATTACAATGGAAGCCAATTGTAGTATTTATAGTATAACTGGCACATGCGTGCTTTCTGACTGCAACTAATAACGCATATAAGATACTAGTCTAACACTAAATAATGTAACATATCTTTTGGCTTAAAATCTTTCTGGCTTTGCTTGCCGTGTTTACCCACTTTTTCCTTAGAGTATTATTTCTCGTTTTATCAACAGGACAATCAAAAGAGAGTGCGGATTTGCCATGCCATTAAACAATAATAGGTTATCCCTTAGGTTTACTCTGTCGAACATAGAAGCTCACTCATTACATTGCCGATGTAGACCTTCTCTTAGGACAAGCATGCGCAACCACTAAACTAAGTAGATTAGTTGGGAAAGTTAGCAAGAATTTTATCCATTTCACTAGCAATGTCTTTAAAGTCTAAATGAAAGTTAGTAACTATAAAACAAATGGTGCGTTTGTTGAGACTAAGTGTACTGAGGATTTTGAACTATCCTTACGATAGTGCGTAGGGGAAAATAAAACATAGGAAACTCTGAAGTGGAAGCTTTGGCAGCAACTAGAACACTCGCTGAAATGATGAAGATGATTGTGACCTGCTTCATTATTTAAATATGATCTGCACTTGAATAATGAAATTACACATGTTGAGTAGCACTTGTACTGTTCCATAATATTTAAGACCTGAGCGGTTTCGCCTTACGGCATTCTCAAATGGATACATTATTGTTTTTTGTTGGAATATTCTAATTCTTAAGCATTAAACAATACATCATCGTTGTATTTTTGTGTATTATTGTAGCTTTACTATATTTATTGTAGTTTTAATATATTCTTGATTGATGAAATTATTCGCTCTTTCAGTTGCAAATACAAATATATATTGATTATGATTATTGATTATAAAGAAGTACAATATTTACAGTTGAGCCATACTATTCTCTATTCTCTGCTTGAGCACAGTAGTTAACACTAAAATTTACAACAAAATGTATTATTACAGTCTACCAATATTGTCGATACCTGTGAGAACAGTGTCCGATCCGACACTTCTGTGAGAGACAGGCACTCAGAACTATCTGTGAGATTGCTATCTCCTGTAAAAAAACTCAATTTGACTTTAAAATTATGTGAAATTATAGGCGTGCAATTTGATAAAGCAGCCAGCAGCTTGGAACTGCAACAAGACGGATAGTGGCGTAGAGTTGTCAGAATAAAGAAATTTGTAACACTTATAATAATAGAAGTGAAGAAAAGATAAAGATTTCATAAATATACACGTATAAGACACTAGGTTTATATTGAATACAACAGGAACTAAGCAACTGAAAACAAGTGATACTTTCTTCATAGCACGTGGTCCGAAACAAATCATATTGAAATGTGCAATTGGTTGCAGCAATTGCATATTTCAATGTGGTTTAGAAGGATGACGATTGCGTGGCACCTACAGTTGTAATAATTCAACATTGCGGTTGATTGAGCATATTTTTTTCAGTCAGAATTAATGAACTCGCATTGCTTTTTGCTAGTTACAAATTGTAGTACTTAGTTGAGTATGTGTTTCAATAATATAATTAATAGATGATCGCCCAATACGTGGGATCGTAAAATATATAGTCAGCGGAATGCGGGCGTTAATACACCTCTGATTAGAACGTAGTTAATGATTAAATTTGAACAGTATAACATAAAGTGATTAATGTCTCAAGATGTTAATTAAATTTTGATTGACAACAAAAGCCTAGGAATTATTTGGAACATCCGTATAATTTCACTACAAAATTACTCTATAATCAACCTTGCATGTTGACGGTAAAATAAAACACTAATGTAGTCAATATCTCTCTAGCCATTAATATTGAGTTTTTTGAGCAGACCCGATTAGTCTTAATTATGCACACTTTTAAAGTCTTCTTTAAATAAATGACAGATGAAGTATAGACGTTTTAAACTTCTCTAAATTAGTGATAAAATATTAATTTCAAAGGTTTATGTGGAAATTAAGTTGATTAGTTTCCCTCATTTCAATTTACTACAGTATAAAAACACGATAGGAACAGTGAAAGCCTATTAACGGTGATTTATGAGAATATTATTATACTTAATGATATCGATACTCACCCAATATAAATTAGGAACAGCCTCTGATTTAGCTAATGAACTTTTTAATATATGAATAAATATTTATAAGAGAACTTTCAGGTTGATGAATATACCGGCTTCGTGCAAATTTGAGCTTTCGTCTCTTTGGTTTTATGGCACCGGTGTTAAGGGGTTAAGGTGATTTATTATATCTCTTACTTGGTTAAACCGGGTCAAGTAATTTCTGCTAAAATATATTTTTTAATGAATTTTTCACCGAAGCACTGCTCAACCATAACTTTGGTTAGCTAAATCTAAATTAGGCTTTGTGTGCACTGGGTGGCATATAAATGGGAAAGGTGGACCGTCACCACACCCATCAGTGGACTGCGATAAACTAGTTCATTAATTGATTTTTAACAATAAATGATATTTATTCATTTATAACTGCATAAGGTATGAGAAGAATTCATTGCTTAATGCTCATTTTGCATAACAAACCTTTTTATGAATTGTTAAAAGGCACGAAAAAAATAATTTATAGATTCGAAAAACATTGGAAAAAATGAAATGCTCAAGTGAGACTCGAACTCACGACCTTTCGCTTACAGGGCGACTGCTCTGCCAACTGAGCTATTGAGCACCACTTGAATCATTCCAAATTTTCCTTCTCTTTATATCCGTCTATAAGGGCGACGGTGCAGCCATCTACCAACATTCTTACGAACTGTTGGAAACAATGAATGATTTTTCAACCATTTTTAAACATTGAATTTTGATGACTGCGCCCAAATATTTGAATGAATTTTTTTTATAGCATTTATTATGCTAACTGTTAAGTTCGAAAAGCATTGGAAAAAATGAAATGCTCAAGTGAGACTCGAACTCGTGAGTTCGAGTCTCACTTGAGCATTTCATTTTTTCAAC
Organism: Eilema sororculum; assembly: GCA_914829495.1. Lineage (NCBI taxonomy): Eukaryota > Metazoa > Arthropoda > Insecta > Lepidoptera > Erebidae > Eilema > Eilema sororculum. Next base: position 11,484,470 of record OU618541.1, read on the forward strand.
TAATTTATATATATATAAAAAATTCATTCAACTAATTTATAGATTATTCGAACGAAGTGACTTGTGAAAATACCGGAAACATTTCTGTTCTCCTGACAGCTTTAACATCAACCACAGGTTTAAGTCTTAGCTCTGAAAATAGGAAAAAACGAGTTACGTGACAAGGATAGTTCGCGCCCTTTACAAAAGCCTTTGATTGATACCTTTGATGTTAAAAAATTCTGCTGACAATAGAACACAAAAACACCTTGTGGGCTGTAGTAAGCGTTTCGCTTTATGTTCTTTGTACTAGCAACACTACGATATTTTTTGCACCTATATATTTTTTCTCGTCTTTTAAAGGCGTTTTCAAGTATTGAGGGATGCTCACACTTATAAAAGGGAATATATAGTTTACTTAGATTCGAGATTTGGATATTTGTTACCACCGAGGACCGAATATGATTAAGGGCCGGTTCGACCAAACGCCAGTAAGGTTTATTCTTAGTATACAGCCAATATGTGGGGATATGTGCCTGCTTATTCTAGGAATAAGCTTTACTCGCTTTTGACCGAATGTATCATAAGTTGTTGTTTACTCAATCACGCTTAAACGGATGAACGGATCTAGCTGAAATTCGGTACAGGCTTAGCTTAAGCTTATGTGCTTTTCAGGATATAATCCATACCTGAACCAAATTTTAGCCAGATCCGCTCAACTGTTTGAGGATGATTGAGTAACCAACATCCAAATCTTCACAAACTTCCAATAATAATTGTGGGATTGAGATAAATATTTTGTAAAAATGAAAACCTTATTCAATATGTTAATTTCGATAGAAGAATAAAATATACCATTACAAACTAAAAATGCGAAAGAGCTAAGTCCTTTTTATTAAAATTTCTGAAGAATGTTCTCATTCATTTATAAAAAAAGGGCTTTTAAATATAATTTAACTTCACGGAACGTTTTGCTTCTTTCTTCGTACAACAGAAAAGGAGAAATAATCTTTATTATGATAAATATTCTGCGGATTTCATCAATCAATATACATGAATATTGTTGTAGTTATTTCATTACTGAGTTGTTAATGCTGAATGTACAGATTTGTGTGTTGTTAAAACGTTTGTAATAAAACTTGAATTCTATTAATACTAAAATTAAATTTTAATAAGCTACTCATTGCACGAAAGAGATGAAGTCATGATGATTAAGGTAGCTAGTGGCAGTTAAGTATAACCTTGACGTTCACTATTTACTGTAAATATTGGTTACTTACGTCTTACATATTCCAGCATATACATAGCATATGCTCAAGCACATTTCCTTCTGAGGTAGGCAGAAACAACAGTCCGTCATCTGATTCTATCATCACATACTTCACACATACAAAACATATACTGATAAAATATATAAACTGCAGTTAAGGTTGTTAAAAACTATTGTTCCACTAAATATAAAAAATAAATATAAAGATAATTATAACGAACTATTTAAATATTGTGAGGTGCTACCAATTCAATGTAAGGCCAAATTAGCCATCATGAAAGAAGAAATTTTAAATGTAAATCAGCTTAGAACATATACACGAAACAGTAATTTAAGGCAGCTGTCATATGTTAATAAGTATATTATGCCAAAATATAGTAATGTATACAGAACCAGAATTTGTCAATATATACTCTCCGAAATTTTGAATAGCTTACCAGAACAAATGGTGCAAAAATATGTAACAAAGCAACCCTTTATAAAAAGTTTAAAAACCTATTTTTTGAACCACATAGATAATTGTATTGATTGAATGTACTTAAAATGTTGTAGTATACTTTAGGTATTATATTATGTATTCACATACTTCCTAATGTCAATAGGCGAACACCCGCTCGCATAAAAACCCTCGAGGTTTAAGCGGGCGGTTCAAAATGTTTATTCCATATTTTGTTATATTTTGAACAATAAAAAAAAAAAAAAAAAAAATGTGGATCTTATTTTGAGTTGATTCAACTGGAAGTTGGTTTTATTTTATTTATAGCGACTTTGCTTACACTGATCAATGGATTGATAAGAAAAAAAAATTCGTCGAAATTATCTGCTAGAAAACTTCTTTGTAGGGTGGGGTCACTTTACTAATATATTAATGTGTTAGGCCGCTAGGGTATTGTGTATTGAACTAAGTAAAATAGTAAGGCAGTAACGTAAAGCTATGAATACTGGTTGCACGAATGGAGTGCGACTTTATAGTGTACATAAAGGTATGTATGAATACTATGGTTGCACGAATTCAGTGCGCATTACCAGTTGAGATGAACTACCTACCGCACCGCTACTAGAGGCTGTAAACTTTTATACATCTGTGTTTTACAAGCTGAATTTGCTTTTAAAAACTAATGTTATAAAATGTGAGATTTTCTGAGTAGTGTTTGATACACTTTCAACCAAAAAAAGCAGAACGAATCAGCAAGCAAATATGTCTGCGAACACAAAATAATTCCAATTTCAATTGTTTTTACCCGACTACGGCGAAGCCAAAAGGAGGGTTATGATTTTGACAGGCTATGTATGTATGTATGTTCATTTGTTCCCTCATAGCTCCCCAACTACTTATTAGAACTGGACAAATGAGGTATCGTTACAAGCGGCTTTGTCGTCCGATGGTTATAGGCTATATGACGTGTCACTCAATCTTGTGTGGCGCCCTCTAGCGCTCATAAGGTACTGTGTAAAAAAATAAATTTGAGATAAATATGCCGTGTTTGATATCAAATGAAAGGGCTTAAGAAGCACATTTCAAATATGTATAAATTATTAGCTTTATCTTGCCCCAAAATAATGTAAATAAAAAATAAAGTTTAAAACTAAAACCCGACTATCGAAAAATCACACTCTAAAATGTAACAAACAAGAAAATATCAAGGATAGCCGTGGTCGTATGCCACTTATTGTAACAAAACAATATATTCTAGGGTAAAGCGGCATACGACCACGGCTATCCTTGATATTTTCGTGTTTGTTACATTTTAGAGTGTGATTTTTCGGTAGTCGGGTTTTTATCAATATGTACCTAATAGTAATAATGCTGCGTTTTTCCTGAAAGGTATTACTAAAATTAACACTCTTAAAAAATCCTCTATTTATTCGATTGACTATAATTCGATAGACAGTTTTCGGAGGGCGGAATAAACCTTTCAACGGAACTTTTAGCAACCTTTTAATATACTCATAATATTTATGATACCTCAGTACCTTCTCCGAAAGTTGTTTCACAGATTGTCTCGCTTGAATTATCTTCGTATTTTTTTCGTGAGCAAGATAAACTTTTAGGGAAATGTTTACAAAAATATAAATTGGCTGCTGATGTAGGGAATCTTCTCCGTATCACATAAAGTTCGTATAGCACTACAATGCTCGTTTATTTTTATTTTTCTATTTTTGTAATAACATCGCGATTCCTTTCCATTTAATTTACTTACTAAGTTCATTGAAGCACAACAAATGTCAAGTAATTAATGATGGCCTCACTCATTTATTATGAAAAACAAAATGCTGAACATGTAGTGTTCTATCCTGGATTTTACTTTTACTACTTAAGTGGGCAGACAAGCAATGTACCTACTATTTGCACACGAAACAGTACATCCTTGCGAGGCAGTGACCTGTAGGTACCTACTTAGGTAATAGAACCAACCGTACATCTGTAATTGTTGTGTAAAATTGTCTGCATGGCGTTATCGTCATCTAAAACGCGTGGGTTTCGTGAACAACAACATAATGGGTCGTATAAAATGCACTGCCTAATAAATATTTATACCTGCAGTGCATTTTATACTTATTAGTAAGTAGGTTAATTATTACCTGATAATAATTAGTTACCGGATCATCGACTTTTAAGAGTGGCTTTTCTATTTAAATTTGAACGTTTTAGCTGTAGATAATTTGAACTCATCGAGAAAACGATTTTCACTCAAATTAAAATAAATGTAGGTTTAAACAAAGCTTATTGGCTAAGTAGCTATTTAAAGTAGGTAGGTACTAATAGTTCTTGAGTAATACATTCGATTTACGCGCCTAAATATCTTTAAAGTTAATTCACAATTCCCTACAGAAGGTTCCCACTTAAAAGGCACTTAAATAACTAGCCGTTTTCGTAACTACGCAATAAAGGGAAAACTAGGTCTCACGACAAAGTTTTTCCATAAAACTTTGTACCAGAATTGTCACATCTATCAGTATTTGGCACTTCTTCTTAAAACATGCCCAAAATATATGATCGATAGGTACCGGCTGACCGGACCCTGGCTCCTTAGCCACGTCTCTTGATACTTAGGCCATCTAGAGCAATAATAAATTCTTATGTAATGAAGAGCATTCGGGTTATTTTTATTGTTATATCTAATAATTACCATCTGACGGGAATAATCGGTACAACAGTTCAACTAAGTAATTAAAGGAAAGGAGGGTCATCAGTCACTTAAAAAAAAAGTAATTATACCCTAAGTATGTACTGAATGGATTTCCAATTTCTTAAAACAAAACCGAGAGCTTGTTGGTAATTCCCCGAATCTTAATTTTCGCATGTGATACTTACTTTTATTTTAGTTTCATATCTACAATCGTGTTTACGGACTCGACGTTAAGAAAATTTTGTTCACAAGATCAAGAATCTCATAAACAAAGAGGCTATTAAAACAACACTCACTATATATTTACATTTGTCTCATGCCAAAGGCCAGGGTCATCACCCGGCACGTCTCAACTCAACACGTAATCAACGAAAGTGATGATAAATTCGTGATGGGTTGTGATAGGCGGTGTCGAGGTTGCACAAACCCTGCGATTGCACATACAGTATGATCATACTACGTGTATTTATGAGTGAGTCATTTTTACCTACGCGCCGCTCCTACGAGTAAGGTCACATCTCGACGTAGGTGATAATAGGTAGGTAATCATTTTATAGTCCCTCTCATCATTGATGAAAGTTTCAATAGTGATATAACGTGACATATCGGTACCTCATAGCATGACACTTTTAATATAGGTACCGTCAACGACAAAAGTTGATTAACATTCAAATATGTATAAACCATATTTACACTGGAATACATTTATGTATGTATCAATCTATGATGTATAAGTGGTTTTATATTACCCAGAGAACTTAAGTCATCATTATCATCTTGGCGGTGTTCTCGGTTGCATCCGAGGGTTTCATCTCGGAGCTAAGGGTGCTTGGTTCTCGTCCTTGAAATTGACTTGTACATCTTTATGGGAGTAACTGCTAACCTTACATACAACCCCGAGAAAAAACCTCAAATTGCTAATAGTCGTAGTGAATGAATACAATAAAAGTAATGTTTTAATTTTCCGGCTTAATAAAACTATTGGCAATAACAGACTGATGCTCACTGTATCAAATGCATTATTTTATTATTTCTTGGGCTGTTAAATATATTGTGGTACTTAGTTTTACTTGTCGGCAAAAGTCTAGTCAACATAAGCTCACAGTTTCATTTCTGGGCAGCGCAGGAACTTCAATATCCTTTCATTTTATCTACGCTTCTTACCACCAAGGACACATTTTTATATATGAAGCTTATAGCCGGCTCGTGGTTTGTAATTAAATATTATAATATATTGTTGTTTCACCTTTGAACGTACTGTTTACTGCCTAAAGTTGTAGGTACATAACGATTATGAATCTAAAACAGCTACGAACAGTGCAAACTACAAAACTAATCAAAGGTGCTTACATTATTAAATAAAGCTTTCAACATTTTCCAACAATATTCGTAATGGTTCTGCGCCAGTTGCAAACAGGTTGTATATTATTTAATTACGTTGCAGTGCAACGGTCCTTGCGATATTGAAACGGAATATTATTATTACTTATACTTATTACTTTTCGTAATGTAATGGTTTCAAGTTTAATTTTGAGCAAGCCTATTGATGATTAATTTGGTGATTAAAATGATTAATAGCGTTGTGTTCTTGAAATTAGTTATTATATTGGAAGAGATTTTTGACAGTTATTGTATGATAAAGTTCATTATTATTACTCTACAACTTAGTATTTTTACAGGCATTTTAATTGGTAGTATTTATAATTTCTGCTTAATGGCATACTCACAAAATTACGTGCCGTTGAACAGTTTTCTAAATTTATTACACACAAAACACATTTATCATAAGAGTTTAAACGACATTAGCGGAGTTAGTACTTTTGTTTAAGAACTACAAAAGAAAATAGTCAGAGTTGTAGATAAATAGGTAAATTGAGACTAAATAACAAAAAAATCGTCCAAACTTTGCTAAATATATGACGTATGTTTAAGCTCCTTTTACAAATACTATAAATCTATAGATTGAAATAGTAAACATCTGTATACATAGCGACAGCGTATAGATTACTCACAGTGTGGTAATTAATGAATAAATAATGTCGGGAATAGTCTTGTAAATCGTGAAAGTGTAAGCGAATTACTAAGTTAAACAAACTACTGGGCGATAATGTGATTTTGGAGTCCGCTCCACGACCCTTTCGCTAAGTAACTTGTAAATTTGATTTAACGTATAATTAGGTATCTTCAACGAATTTGGTTTTCGAAGACACGAGAGAAGGGTAACTTTAAAGTAACATAGTATATGTCTCATTAACTAAATAAAATTAACGCACACATTGAAAATAAATCTAAAATTAACTAAGGTCTATCATCTATTAAAAACTGTTTGTCAAAATAGAAAATGAATCAAGAACCGAAATATTTGTCATATCGGCAAGTTTGAGTAGGTACTTATTTGAGCATTAGGTATTTGCACAGTTCAGTGAACAACAAAATACTTTATTGGAAATCATAAGGTTATGTCAGTGAATTCAATCGGTCTTGGTAAAACAGCTTTCACTATCATTTATGATACGCATTGACTTTGAAAATTTTTTGTACAAATTGCATCTAACTAGCGGTTAAGTGTGACTGGCTTTGTCAGTGACGTTTTGTCACGTCTATACTTTCATATAATTGCCGTGATTGCAATAGCTCAAGGCTTGTCTATATAACAACCAAGAATCCCGATGAAATCACCGGCTTATAATCACTTTCTCGTGAAATTTCTACAGAACTATCTATAGATTTTGATTTCTATGACTGTGTCAATTAAATTATAACGTATTTGTTGTACTTTCTAGCACTTGATACCCTGTTGTTGTTTTCTATTCAAGTTTTAAGTAAAATACCACTGGTGGTAAATGTATATCCAAAATCAATGTGATCTAAATTCTGCGAGCAACAGTAAATTCGTGGCTCTTAATGGAATTTCCGCATCAAAGCGCGGCGCGGTGTGCGTCCGGCCGCGCGGGCACATGTACCAACAACACGCCTGAATTCTGCCCTCCAACATCACACCATCGCGCCCCTACCATTATATTAATCCGATTAACTTACAAAGACACCACTCTAAAAGGTGACTTTAAATGATTTTTGCCAATGGCATTTTGTCATCCCCTCAATTTTGAGAGCAAGACGATCCTACATTGTGTTAAAAATAGGCTATGAATATTAATAAACAAAAAGGAAGCGGGTGCATAATTCGGGTTGAATTCAAATGGCAATCAATCTTCCTTTTATTCGTTCTGAATTTTTCTTTAGACAAATGATGAAGTGGAAACGCGAATATCTTGTAAAAATGCTGACTGAATGGGCAGAGAGTATTGAAGTTGGTTAATATTTTGAAATAATATTATTATTTGAGTAATATTTTTTGTAAACAAGTGATGATATTAACTCCGGATAAACTTCGGTAAGTATCTAATTCAATTTGGTAGCAAATGTGAAGGACTCAACCGACATCAGCAGTGTTGTGCAGCTGTTTAATCGATTGTATAAACATTGATTTCCAATTTCAGTTCCCTAATCTGCACATAACATATCTACAGAGTTCAAATAAAGATCGGCACATTCAATTCGGATTGGTGCACACAGCTCCTGGTTTGCTTGATTTTAATCAAAAGTTTCGATTGGACTGCCAACGAGTGCTATCGCGGTGCAGGTTTAGCTCGCGCGGCTACCGCACTATGATCGGACTTTAATGACTGCATCCGAAATGTGTGTTCAATCTAATGCGTATTTGCAGTTCCATAACTTACGAGTATGAAACTTTCGACATAGACGGGGTACGAGCGACAGCTCGTGGTTGCATGTGTTCACTGACATACGTGTAACTCGTTAAAAAGTTTGACTTAGACGCTTCGGTGCCTTTAATATGCCTTGCCTGGGCGTTAACGAGATACGCACGCTTAATAGGTTTTATTAAGTAATCATTATAATTCATAACAATCGCAGGTCGGGTTCGGGAACTCGTTTTAATTTCCTCAGCTATATAACGAGTAGGTATTTTCAAAGCGAGCTTTAATGAAAAGTGAAGGTAAATCTCCACAGTCTCTGAGCCCACATTTAAGTGAAATAAAAATAAATTGTACTCAAAGTGGGATAGCCGCTCAAATTAAGCACCTGAATAAATTGTGTGATAATCCGTAGCAGTCTTTTAATGCTTTACGGAGCCGGCGGCGACGACGACAGAGGCGTGCGGAAAAGAATGAACGAATGAGATAATGATTACTCTCATTTCATTACTTCTCTTGATCCTAGTAATTGAGGAAATTGGGTCGAAGTGTGTTAAGATAGAGAGAGAAAGACAGAGAGAAAGAGATTGAGTATCGGGTGTTATTGGGCCGGTCCCATTAGGGACCTCTTAATCGTATTTAACGCCTTTATCACCTGGGGTGCGCAATGGATCGTAACGGGTGAACATAAGGTGCAGAATATTTGGCCGCTCGGCTTTTAATAGCTCTGATCGTACGCTCTTATTTTGCGGAATACTTCACTTCTATTCAAAGAAACTATTTACATAATTACATCTATTCAACTTTTGCTTACAATGCACGTAAATATGTGTACGTAGTGAGAATGATAATAGTGTGAAACGTAGAGCTAATATTTTGGCTCAGATACGGCACAGCACTGAGGGTTGGCGGAGCTAGTGGTGTTTTAATTTATATTTTTTTTCTTCTCATTCTCGAGACCACTGGCAGAGAGTTCATAATGGACAAAACATTAGCCCGGTTTACTTTAGGTGAAAGCTTTCAGGGTTTTTCGACTCATCTTGCGCTAACATTTTCGTTGAGTTTGTACGTATTAATAGTACGCCATATTTCCTCAAAGTTTTTCATACTGAGCACACAGATCTAGTATGCGTAAAATCATTTGAATACCAGCTTGTTATAAGTAGGTATGTTTGTTATAACAATTCGCATTAATTTCGTAATTGAACTCAGAGAGTAATGACTTTGCGAAAGTTCGATGTTCCGTCAAAATAGTTTGTTGATAGTTTAAAGAAGTAAAGATATTTGTCTAATCGATTTCAATTAAAAATAATGATGTCATAGAAGTTGTTGTAGTAGAGGTAGATATTGTTGTTTAATCTTTGTAGAGAAAGCGGCAAGTAAGAGTGAAAACCGCAAAAATGCCACCGGTTTACTTTCCTACGAGATGTGCATACGGGCATGTGCTCGACTGCTTTGGATATGAAATTCACAGCTACTGTTTGTGTTTATATGCACGTGTCTACTTAAGAAATGTTGGTAAACAAACTACTTTCTGTTTACGAATGTGAATTGGATTATGAATGAGAACAATTGAGCCTAAAGTTAAACGTATTTACGTTTGATAAACTTACTAAAAGAAAGTATATGCGGAGCATGTTTTTAGGTTATTTTAGTTTCTTCCTTTTTTTTTCTTGCGGAAATCCCCATGGATACCCCCCTGTCGGAGCCGGAAGGGGAGGTTATGTCGGACTCGAACCGACTAAAACCGCACGCCGACTGTGGGTCGTGGTGCTAGGCCGGAGGTGAGGTTGTCATCGACATATCCCCCGCACCCCGGCTGACCCAGGGCCATCCCTTACGGTCTAGCCCTCCTCGGGGTAGTTTCTTCCGCATCAAAATTACGTTCACTATTTCATTCATAATTACGTTCCTAAAATAAATATAAGGCTTTGTTTATCAATGCTTCTGTTTGTTGCTAAAGTTCAATTCAACCAACTTTCCGAGACTTTGCCTTTAGCTTAACATCAGGCGAGGTGAAGTCAAATTGAAGTGTCCTGTATAAAAAAAAGAAGCACTTAGTATGCTTAACTAATACTTGATATGCCTCGTCATAATTAAGGGTTAAAAAATTCTCATCAAATTTGCCCACGCGTAACTATGCGGTATAAAATAAAAACATTGAATACAATACACAGGCTTTCTTTTTTAATAGTAGGTACTTTATTTGATAATTAAAATGAATGAGTCCCATTTATGAATTTGGATAAGAACAGCATGAACTCTAAATTAAAGCATTATTTTGTGGCCGTAATTATTATCTCGTTCATTACGCACGTTATCTATGGCTGCTGGTTTATGTTTTTTTACTAAGTGATGACAGTATCTATGTCAGGGAACATAAAAAATATTAATGAACATCAAAATTTTAAAATAAAAAGTGCTGATAAGTATTTAAGAGCATAAAAGATACAAAATGTAAAAAGCAAACTGCCATAAAAGAGAAAATAGCCTATAGAGCGAACGATCTTTGATGATTTTCAATATTTACAATAACGATAAAAACTTCACAATGGCGCCAATACTACCAATACTAAATAGCTATGATTTTTTAGTTGCTTTTTGAAATGTTCGGCAATGTTGATACCATTTTTTCTTGTGATATTTAATTTGGGGATAATCCTTATTAATTTGGAGAAGAGAATTTCTAAAAATTCTGAGTTCAATCTGTCAAAGTAACTTTATTTGAAAGATGTTGCACTTTTTTTTCCCCTTTTGGGATGTTGCACTTATTGTGTGCGTCCTTGCTAAAATTCTGGCATGATTAAATGTTACAGACGTATTTATTGCCGCGAAAGGAGGTTTGCGCCTGAAGTAAAATACCCTTCTAGAGTCCAGCAAGCTTCTAGTCATCAAATCCTAATATTTAACCTTGAAAATGATAACCTAATATTTAAACAGCCTCTATTAGATCTATTAGTTAGGTATTTTAGTTCCAAGAGCCTTCAGTAATAAAGTAATTTATAGGGTAAATGATTCCACATATTATTAGTTTCTGTATCTGTATAAAAAAAGATGTTCCTACTGAAATGAAATTATTTTAAATGGATTCCATCGCGATCCCGACATTTTGATTGCTTTCCAGCGGCTATTGGCAAGTTTATTTCAATACATAAAATGACGACAATAACTCTCTATATATCACCGTTCTCTTATATATCACGGTATAACTGAGTATTCAATATAAATAGATTGTAGTAACGGCATCTCGTGGTTAGGCTGTGCGGAATGCGGTTGTTTCGACACCTGCATTGAAAGTGCAATGTAATGTGGGACACTAGGCAAGTGTAGGTACTGCGTACGCATTAAACCTAGGTACTTAGACGACTTACAGATTGTCGACGCTATTTTCTCAGTGAAGGACTTAGACCAGATGTAGTTGAGCTAACTATCATACCGGGAGATGAGATTTGCAACGACTTCGTTGCCATAATATTTTTATTAAAGTACACTTTTACTTTTGATCAGTTACACTAAATAAGTAAAGTTTATTATAACAATGATTCCTAACTTCCAACAGCGCCAAAATACTTTCCTAATGCAGGAATTGTCTTAGACAAAATAATGTGTAAAAGCAGTGAAGTGGTGTGGTCACCCGGCCTACCCAAAATACTACCGATGTGACGTAAACCACAAGCATTCCACTTATTTGAAAGGGTTAACGAGATAACTGATAAAATGTATGCCTACGCTTATGATGAAAAAGAAAGGAAAGTGGGGGCCAATGATTCTTTAGACTTACCTATTTACTTTAAGATCAACGAAAACGGTGATCATAATCAGATAATTATTTCATAAAGCCTCAGGGCTTGAGGTATAATATCTTGCCGATTTGGACATAAGCAAAAAGCAGTTATAATCTATGAACAAAAGTGAAATAAAGTTTACGATTAATTTTGAGATGACACGATGTGTGTATTTTTTTAACAGCAACTCTGACCCATAAGATAACCACTTTCCAGGTGGGCCGCGTGCGTATCTGCCACCTAAGTAGTATAAGTAAAAGGCATTATCTTATCTAAATAATACATTTGCACAAAACATGAATGCTAGTTAGTTCGTTAAGGAAATGAATCTGAATGCTTTTAGCGTAATTTTGCCAAACAGATATAGGTAGAACAGAATTGCCAAATACCGTTGTTGACCGTCATCATTTTAAGTCAACGCCCTGGTCCATAAGAAGGAGATAATGCGGAAATTTGAACAAGATTAATGTTTTTTCCAGGTAAATTAATAATATTGAGAGGCCGTTAATTTTGTTCCAAAACGGTAATTTTCTTGATAGCGGTTTCGGTGAGCGATGAGCATTGTGGTTGAAGGTATCGGATAGACTTACCGCATTTTGCGAAAGATATTGGATGATTTTAAATGCCAACGTCAAAAAACGGCTTTTAAATTGTTTGAACAGACTGTTATTTTGATAAATAAGGCTCTGGTTTTCTTATTTTCTATTAAAGAAATAGTAGGTAATTGGTTACAGCCCTGGAATCAGTCTACACTGATTGCTTTACAATTAATTTTAACAATTAGAAATAATAGAACAAAAACTAACTTCTACCTTATTTCATTATTTTACTAAAGCTCGTCAATTATCAATAGTCAGGAAAACCGTTGATAAACAAAACAGAAAAAAAATCCCAAAGGATTTGCTTAACGTATTAATAATAATAGATTCATTAATTTCCTATTCGTATTCCACCCGTGATAATTGTTAAATATGGCTCACGAATGGTTCGTGTATATCGTCAAATGAAAGGTGAAAAGATCCTAAGGGATATTGGTGTAATTACGCTTAAAGCGGGCTTTTGATTGCAATATGATATTACTGAAGGAGATTTTGGTGGCAATTCTATAAATAGCATTCATTTTCGGAGTACGGGTCTTAAAATAAGCTGTGTAATTATGTTGCTTCGAAGAAAGACTGCTCATTTACACTTATGTACACAATTTGTATGAATGTAATTTTTTATTATTTTCTTATCAGCTCTTTATACTACAACTTGAAAAGTTAATCACTGTTTGTAAATGAGAGCCAATTTTCATATATTTTACAATATTTTTGGAATTTTACATAATAAGCTTCTAATAAGTTAGTTTATAATTTTGTTCTTAAATACGTACGATAATACCTACCTATTTGACTGCACGTATTCATGTACAGTGGTTTGTGTGCCGATGCCTAAATGGAAAATTACTTATTTATAGCCATAAATTGTTCTGAATTAAAATGTGCTTTGTGTTCGGTAATTTAATGTTTGCTGGTCTGCTGACAGAGACGAGTTGATACATATAACTATTCATGCACTACTGAAACGGCATACTACTATAATTTTCTGAAGCATTTTGTACTGTTATAAGCCACACCAATGAGCATATTGGACACCCTACCTCCTTTTGCTAGTCCCAAAGAAACATGGTGTATTCGTAATAAGCTTTTGAAGTGGCTGCGGTCGATGGTGAAACAAATGCGTTACAGTAGTCGACATTTTATTACAAAAGTTCAAGTGTCACGAATTGAGAAGTTTACGAGGCTCAAGTGCGCTCCAACTCAGCTTTATCTTTCACACGTCTCCGTACATAACGACACGTATTTTATTACAAACTCTGACTTATTGCCTACAAAATAAACGCAGAGGACGCTGACTTTGTTGGCAATTGGATGCACGAATAACTCAGTGGTTTTAATGGTCACCTCAATCTATACCCGAGTTCCAATCGGTGAGCATTACCAACATGGATGCTTTCCGTTGATAGATGTTTACTCTGAGTTCGATAGTGACTTTACAGTTTATTAACCAAAATATCTACTATTAATTTTGATTTCAAAACTAGTTTAAATAACAGTAACTTTGTAACAGACACGTAACCTTTGGTCCAGAGTCATATCAATCAATGGTACAGTCATACTCTTACCTACAACATAAAGATTTTAGCACATACAAGTATATTCATCATCGCAACCTCAAGTTTTTACCTCATGTTTTTAATGACAGAAGCTCAACTCAATTCAACGACTGGATTGTCGAGGGATAGTTGAAACGTGCATATAATTGCGTACGTTGCAGTGAACTTTTAGGTTTAGTCGCTGACATAAACATTATGAACAATGATGAAAAATATTAAAATTTAATGTAATTTGGGAGCCTGAGGGTTAGCCAAACTATTCAGCAACTTTGCGATGTGCAGATCAATGATAAATAAAAGTGGCATAGTGGTGGCACAGAATAGATAATAGTACCTAATATTGGTTGTATAACTATGAATCGGAAGGAATGATTTAAATATTCTTTTATAATCATCTTCATATTACTAAAATATGAAGAAGATATAAAAGAATATTTGAAACAGGAACAAATAATTACTGTCTTTTTTAATAAAACCTAGATATAATATTATGTGGGGTTAGGTCACGATAACCAAATATCTATATATTTGGTCACTACTGGATATGTTTTAGGGTAATTAAAGAGTCGCTCCCATCGACCCACCAAATGGAAGATAGTGAATAGATCAGGAGTCGGGTTCGCCTGGCCAATTTAAGGGTGCGTTGTTCGCTTATTACTTGGCTTAATGTGCCCTTTAACTTTTATGGGCCGAAGTTGTAGAATGAGACTGGTCCGGAGCTCGCAGGGGACTAATGTAGGGCAAGTTTTATCATTTTGGTCCGCTTACATTTGCACAAATTTTATTGTTATACAACTGTTCTAATAATCCTATACTATTTATAGTTGTAATTTTAATTTATCAAACGATAATGCACCTCTATAAAGCAGGAAGGCATTCTTTAATTGTAATTTTTAATTGCAATTGTTATAAAATATCTGAAATTATCTCTTCAAAGGTGAGGCAGATACATAATCCATACTTAATATTATAAATGCCAAAGTAACTCTGTCTGTCTATCTGTCTGTCTGTCTGTATGTTACGCTTTCACGCCTAAACCACTGAGCCGATTTTGATGAAATTTGGTACAGGGATAGACTAGACCTTGAGAAAGGATATAGGCTATGTTTTGTCGCGATAACCGAGTTCCACGCGGGCGGAGCTAGTATTATATATATACTATTACTCCAAACATTAACATTCCAGACAACGGTTCCTAATCGCGATTAGTTCTATATCCAGCGTCCCAAGGAAACTTCGAAACTTTTTTATTTCACCGCGTCTCTTACATACTAACCAAGCGTGAAGTTCAATCCAGTGGCTCGTATCCGGAGAGTTTGTCTCATTTTGTCACTTATTATTAACTTAGGTATGTGTATTGTCACACACTCACAATCATAATACTATTGTGTGATGATTAATTTATAGTTATAACTCTGTATGCATTTTGGTCTATCTCATGATAAAACTGGGTATCCTTGCTAGTTCTTCTCATGATAGCATGGCAAAGTTGTAATTTACTTACAATTACTCAGGTGTAGTGTAGCGTATCCAGCTTTGGCACTTCTAAGAAGTACGACGAAATTATTATCTCAATAGAGAATCATTCTCTTAGCTGAAAGGGTTTGGCTTACATTTAACATTATTACGAAAGTTTATGATGTTATGAGTGCCAAGGATTAACGTCCGAATCTAAGCTCCTATCCTATAAACTAAATCGCCGTGATCTAGCTACTCATTGATTACTCCCAAGTCGCCACACATTCGAGAAGCATCTAATATTTTTGTAGGACAAAGTGGATCGGCTTTGAAAAAAAAAATGAACAAGCTATCAAACTTAGACAAACAACATGAGGCGGGTCCAGAAACTTGTTTTGTCCATACTAACGGTACCGGCCCAACGGTTAAAAGAGTTAATAGTCGAAAAGGTTGCGAGTTCAAACTTTTAAATATTTTATTTTATGAGCCATATAATTATATGGATTACCAGGATTTCAGCTCCGTTACCGTTTTTATACTAGTGTCAGCTGGATTTCCTGGCGATCGCTCTTAGTGATACGCTGCGTAAATACATTGTCATATATAGTCCTAATATAGGTACTTATCTACAATTAAATAGATAGTACAGTACATAGAGAAGATGTACTGATTTTTTTAATAAGGACATAATTTTATATCATTAACAAAAGTTGGCTGAATTTTCAATTAAACTGTTAATTGACAGTGACAGTAATTCCGTGAATTAATAGCATTTTGGTGACAATAATTAGCATTGTCATAATAAATATTTAATCATGTGCGATGCCTGTCAGTTACAAGAAATAATTATTTGTGTATATCATAAACAGGTTTTATTCAAATTATTGATATGCCGATAGATTGGATGAAAATTATTCATAGAATTTAGTTACAGAATAATGGCAAGTCTATTGAATTAATGCCATATGTTGTATCTGTTACTTTTAGCAAGCCAGGGGAAATATGTAGATACACGTGCACCGGGGAACCCACGTGGTCATGTATGGTTTTCGGACGCTAAAAGCCGTACCGTAATACCAAAATCTCAATATTTTTTTAACAAGAACGAACTTCTTTTTTTAACATTTTTGGAGAAGTTCACGACAGTACTAGTAGTATATGAGACACAAGTTCAGTGGTAATTAATTATCATTGTTCTTAAATAAGGTCCTCATTTTATCTCGCTTCATGAAAATAATTATAGGTACCTACTTCAATTTATAAAATATTTATTCGGCTACGTACCCACTGGACCCTCAAAAAAAGTGTACCTACTTAGTATCTAATGTTTTCTTTTTTCTTTACAGGTAAGTGAAGGCAATGGAAATCCAAGACTTATGCAAGTAAGAATAAGGGGAGAGAGATGCTCTTGGCAGACTCTAAGCATGGTTTCTTAAGTTGAACAGAACTAACAAACCAATTCACCATCTCGAAAAACATCGAAATAAAATGAAATGCTCAAGTGAGACTTGAATTCACGACCTCTCCCTTACAGGGCAATGCTTTTCCAACTGAGCTATTGAACCACACCTGAATAATTTTTTCCGATGTTTTTCGAACTTAAAAGTTAGCATAATAAATGCTATAAAATCAATTCACCATCTCCTAAAAGGAGATGGAAAACGGTGGGCCCAAATGTAATAAGTTGAGATATGATCTAAAAAATTAGTCATATTTTTTTATCTTAGAATATGAAAAATCACCTCAATTCTCAATCTGGAAGCGGAGAAATATGAGAAAATAGTTTTCGTGAGATTATCGATTGAGTAATCAATTACACTAAAACATTTGCAGTAAACAATTAACTCAAAGTAATTACATGCACTATATATACTTACATGCAATATAGTGCATATAATTACAGTCATATTATTAAATCAAATATCAATTAATTACTGAAAAACCAATATTAACGATTATCGATTTCATATAATTTCAAATCTCTCTTATATTTGTAGTCTATGTCACTGACATGACAGCTGATGAACATTGACACTAGACAGTTGCTGACTGTTTTTGTTTGCTCACTCGTTTCGTGTTTTCCGATGATTATATTATTAGGAATAATTATAATAGGCGTCGAGCTAATTTTGAAGCTATCACCGTACATGATGATAACCTTAACGGTTTTCCACAGCTCTCCGATAGTGAACTAATATTGATTTCTTTAGGAACATACCAAATCAAGCAGGCACACGTTCCTACTACGGTGAACATGTAAGAGGAAATGATGGTTTTAATATAGAAGTGTGCAGGGAGGTCAGCAGTAGCCTTCTTCGAGAGCTGTCGGCTGCCAATTTCTCCTGGTTATCCCTCCCTTAATTAATCCCGACATATTAGTCGAAAAACTTATTTTATTTATATTTAAGTCGACCGCTCTTATAGAGGAAGGGAGGCTATAGTAATGCATTACTGCAATTGTATTGTAGGGAAACGAACTGTAGGCTGTTGCGCTCATATAATGTGCATTATATGGTACCTTAGCTGGGCTAGGTACCAAGATCATATAGTACCACCTGCACAATTTCTAGACGAGATTTTAATCATAATAGAAGGCGAATAAAACTCTATATTAAATGATTTTTTATTTTTTAAGACATCCTTTCCCTATCTCCTTACCTGTTACCTACCTATCGCTTGAAGTCGTTGACGTTCATTCATATGATTCGCAAACATTTTCTAGTAAATATAATAGCTATTAGTGCAAAAGACCACATTTTGCACTTCAGGAATCAACTGTTAGTTAAAGATTGTAACATAACCTCACTTTTACATAATCTCTTATATCTCTGTTCTCATATTGACAAAATCCGCAGAATTTTCAGTGAAAGGTTGATAATATATAAGCTATTAATTGACACCACTTTCATCTTCTTACAACTAGGCCCAAGATTGTATGTAATCATTTCAGTCTCCTTAGTAGCGCATTGATATTTTGTAAGTATGTGACTACTCTACAAATATTTTTTAAAACCCTATTAATTTTAGTATAATAAACAAATATTTAACCTTATTTAACGTAATAAAAAAGGCAGCATATTCACCGATTTCATAAGACGTACCATGTGCCTACTGCATCTAATGGTTTCATCGGATTGATAAATTAATTATTACTTTGGCAGTTGAGGTGTCCTTAACGGGCAATAAGGCTCTGGCCAAGTATTCAAACAATATTCGAATCACGGTACCTCAATCTCTGAGTCATTCATCAACTCGCGGGCAATAAACTTGCGGGAAACCGCGAGTTGGCAACTTTCAATTTTTGATTATTTTCCTGTCGTCAACTCGCGCGATTGTCAAACTTGACCTATTTGTGTACAGTCAGTTACGAAAACTTTGTAATAAATTTAATATAGTTTGGTACCTATTTAAAATGTAGGTACTTTATAAGGTATTTTAGGCTATGTCATAGAATATAGTATAATAGAAGTTTGTAAGTGGGATCAAGGAATGAAAAAAGAAAAGCGAGTTACTGTCGTGGTATGGACATACTACGAAAAAGGATCAAAGTAATATCACAGAATAGGTAATAGTACTAGCGTACAGAATGGAAGCTCACGCCCCCGCGCAGATCATTTCCTCACCCCGCACGTTCGAATCGTTACGCGGACTACATGCTGGTGACGGCGTGCGGGGCTACATACCGCGAAGTGACCCTGAAGGCCACGACCGCGGTTGCCCAAGTCGTGGAGCGGATCCGGCGGCTGGGTCTCGAGGTGGCTCTGCATAAAACCGAGGCCATGTTCTTTCATGGGCTTAGGAGCATGCCACTGGAGGATTCCAGCCTCAAAGTGGGAGACATTTCCATCGGCATCAAGCCCTAGATGAAATACCTGGGGCTCGTGCTCGACGACTGGTGGAACTTCGGGGAGCATTTCCAACGACTGGCCTCCAAACTGAAGAACACAGCTGCCGCTTTGAGGCGGCTGCTGATCAACATGAGGGGGCCAGATGACTACTGCAGGAGACTCTATGCGAGAGTCGTGCGGTCCATGGCCCTATATGGGTGCCCGATATGGGCGGAGACCCTGACAGTCTACAATGCGCGTCTGCTGCGTGGGCCGCAGCGTGCAATGGCCAGCAGGGCCATCAGGGGGTACCGCACGATATCCTTGGAGGCGGCGAGTCTCCTTGCCGGATCCCTACCGTGGAACCTGGATGCGAGAGCCCTTTCGATACTATATCGGTATCGAAAGGAGGCGCGGGAGCAGGGACGGGTACCCGAGCCTAAAGTAATTCGGCCGTGAAGTCCCAGCTCCACCATGACATGGTAGCTGAGGGGAGCTACGACTTGGGCGACCAAACGCAGGGCACGTCGTAATAGCGGCGATAAGACCCATCATGGAGGAATGGCTATAGAGGCCACACGGCAGCCTCTCGTACCGGCTGACGCAGGTAATTACCGGACACGGGTGTTTCGGGAGTTACCTGTGTCGGATCCGGAAGGAGCCAAGGTCCGAGTGCCATCACTGTGATGCGAGCGAGGACACAGAGCTGCACACGCTGACCGAGTGCCCAGCGTGGGACACGACGAGGCGGGTCCTAGTGGCAGCTCTGGGGGTGGGAGTCCTCACACTCGCCACATTGCTCACAGCGATGGGACGATTTGCGAACGCTTGGGGTGCGGCCGCCTTCTTCTGCGAGCAAGTAAAGCTCGAGAAGGAGGCATTCGGTCGAGTCCGGACTAATCTCCGGGCCCGGGAAGCCCGCGCAGAGCGAAAGCAAACCGGAAGCATAACGATTTCCGTCCTCCATGAGCGCTGGCCTGGGGGTGACCGGTGGAGCCGCCTGTCACCCTAGCAGAAGCAGGCCGCAGCAGCGGCGCAAAGTGCGCCTCCCCGTACCCGGGGCTAGATGGGGACACTAAGGTCCCCACAACCCGAAGGCGCGGGAGCAGGGACGGGTACCCGAGCCTAAAGTAATTCGGCCGTGAAGTCCCAGCTCCACCATGACATGGTAGCTGAGGGGAGCTACGACTTGGGCGACCAAACGCAGGGCACGTCGTAATAGCGGCGATAAGACCCATCATGGAGGAATGGCTATAGAGGCCACACGGCAGCCTCTCGTACCGGCTGACGCAGGTAATTACCGGACACGGGTGTTTCGGGAGTTACCTGTGTCGGATCCGGAAGGAGCCAAGGTCCGAGTGCCATCACTGTGATGCGAGCGAGGACACAGAGCTGCACACGCTGACCGAGTGCCCAGCGTGGGACACGACGAGGCGGGTCCTAGTGGCAGCTCTGGGGGTGGGAGTCCTCACACTCGCCACATTGCTCACAGCGATGGGACGATTTGCGAACGCTTGGGGTGCGGCCGCCTTCTTCTGCGAGCAAGTAAAGCTCGAGAAGGAGGCATTCGGTCGAGTCCGGACTAATCTCCGGGCCCGGGAAGCCCGCGCAGAGCGAAAGCAAACCGGAAGTATAACGATTTCCGTCCTCCATGAGCGCTGGCCTGGGGGTGACCGGTGGAGCCGCCTGTCACCCTAGCAGAAGCAGGCCGCAGCAGCGGCGCAAAGTGCGCCTCCCCGTACCCGGGGCTAGATGGGGACACTAAGGTCCCCACAACCCGAAGGGGGCCATCTCGAAAGAGATGGTCCAGGGGCTGCCGGGGTGCGAGAGATATGCTTTCGGCAATCTCACCTCCGGCAACCAAGGACCCAAGACGAAGTGCGTTTTGGTCGGTTCGAGTCCGACATAACCTCCGCCACCGGCTCCGTGGGGATTTTTCGCACTATAAAAAAAGGCCCAGCGCTTGTCTACCACTGTGATACAAAAAATATAAACTTATCTACACAATACATAGAAACACAAAAATCTTATACATTTTTACTAGACGAAATCTTAAATGTATAAAAAATTAACTGCACTATTACTTTTTACCCCTAGTTTTATCCTATTTTAGTCGTATCAATATTTGAGCTTATTTTTCATTAGCTTAAAATGTACTTTGTCTTATCCTACAATAAAATTTAATCACCACAAGAAAAAGACGATATTCCTACGACGTTTCATTCATATGACATCGTTGTCATAACCATAACAAATAGCATGTTTTATGCATCATTGGCCGTCTCCCCCTCACCTCATTTTGCACGTCTATATCGAAATCTAAGATAAATTAATATAAAAAAAGTAAACAGTTACTTTAACTTTAACCAATGCGGGTGTATATTAAATTTTTGGTTTCGATCCATTTTTCTGACTGTACTTTAATATTCACGCAAGTTGACGACAGCAAAATAAAATAAAATTCAAAAATGCCAACCCGCGGTTTCCCGCAAGTTTATTGCCCGCGAGTTGATGAATGACCCCAATCTCGAGTAACAGAAGTTTCTTCACAAAGGTACAGTTCAGGTTCAGGTACAGGTTCTGCAGACATTATTAGTACTTAGATAAACTATCTAGGTACTAATAATACCTGCAGAGACTTTTAAATAAATCAGGCCACCGTGGTATAAGTACACACGTACCTTTGATTTGCCTGACGTTTCGACCAGGTAACACCGACCGTGGTTAGCCAGCCAGCCTGTGACCGTCGATGTAACCTGGTCGAAACGTCAGGCAAATTAAAGGTACGTATGTACCTATACCATGATCGCGATAATTCCCGTTATTATTATGGTATATCATGGAACGCGAGAATTTAAAAGTTAGTAAATCAAGCACAGTGAAAGTTCCAGATAAATTAGAAGCTTGTATTCTGAAGCCCGTGGTTCACTTTCCTAATATTTCTCTAATTCCGAGACGAAACCCTGCACCATAACTGCTTATACACCCGAAACATCTTAATCTCGTATAATGCAAAAAACCGGCGACCATTTTAAAAATGTATCGTTCATTATGCATAAAATGATGAAATCGACAAAGTTTTTAACCCATCCTTAGCCTTACTTAAAATCTCGTTGCGCACCGTTTCCCTTTAAGAACTGAAGTTATGAGAGCATCCAAAGAATTTCTAATCACTGTTTTATCGAGACCCGCGACGCTCCTTCGTTAAAGTAATTAAGGAGATTTTATCATTGTGGATAGTGTTGCAAGCAGGTTTGAGCGGTTTCAACTTACTCTATAAATCTAGAACCCTTTACACTTCATAGAATAACCGTGAGGAGGGTTTTGTAGAACAATTACCCGGGAATATATTAGGGACGAGCACGGTGCGGTTGAGGGACGCGGTCGCGAGTAATTCCGCGATATTAAGTTATCTCAGGTGCGTCTGACACTAAATATACTGAGCACTTACTTTGCAAATGTCAACGGAGCCGAAATAATGTTGGTGAAAAAGACCTTATCAGTATACGCATTAATACATCTCAATCGTTCCGATTTGGATGTGGATGTGGATAAACAATGAATAAAAATACTCTTCTTAGAAATCATTTATCATTATTTTATTGCGTCAGCAGAATCTGCAAAGCCATGATTATTAACGAATGAAACTTGGCAACGTATTTCATTATTTTGTTCAACATTTTTATCAATCATTATTTTTATTTTAAAAATGTACTTACTTTTGATGATCTCTTAATGTTAATTGTTTTGAGACTCTCTCTCTCTCTGGAACTTAAGAGCTACGCTCTTGTCGGTGGAGTAATCGCCACTCTTCTCTCTGCTCCGCCAATCCTTTCACCTCCTGATACGATGTGACTTGTATCTTTTCCTTTATCTGTGCCATAAATGTTCCTCTTGGCCTACCTCTTCCTCTCTTTCCTTCTACCTTCCCCTCTATGATGTTTCTTATGAACAAGTCATTTCTTATCAGGTGGCCAATCATCTTTCCTCTTCGGTTCTCGATTATTCTCAATAAAGACCTTCCCTCTTGCACCCTATTTAGTACTCTTTCGTTCGTCATCTTTTCTGTCCAGCTTATCCCCTCCATTCTTCTCCAGCACCACATTTCGAACGCTTCCAGCCTGTGTCTGTCCCCCTTTGTCATTATCCATGTCTCACATCCATAGAGTGCAATGCTCCAAACATAAGTTTTTATGAATCTTTTCCTTATTAATAATGAAATATTTTTTGTCTTGAGTAAATGCTTCTTGTTGTTGAATGCTTGCTTAGCTATTGCAATTCTGGCCACTATATCCTGTGCACACCGCGAGTCACTGTTCAAAATACTACCGAGATACCTAAAACTATCCACTTGCTCTAAGTTGTTGTTATTTAGTACAATAGGTCTCTGTATCGATGGATGTTTTGAAGTTATCATGGTTTTAGTTTTCTTACTGTTAATTTTTAGTCGGTATTTTAGAAAAACATTGCCCACCGTGCTCATCAGGTCCTGTAACTCATTGCCGCTTTCTGCTAGAGCAGCAATGTCATCTGCAAATCTAATAAATTTAATACTTTCCCCATTGAATTTAACCCCCCCACTAGAACTCTCTTTAATTTCTTTAATAGCATTCTCTATGAATATGTTGAAAATAAGTGGTGATAGAGGACATCCCTGACTTACGCCCTGGCGGATTCTTGCTGTTGCCCTTTCTCCATTAACTTCAATCAATGTTTCCTGTTCCCTGTATAGTTCCATAATGATCCTTCTATCTCTATAGTCTACCCCCGCTTCTTGAAGTGGCTTCATCATGAGCTTGTTTTGAGACATTAATATAAAAATGTACCTACCATTTAATTTTCTATATATAACGTAAAAAAATAATATTAGTAGTTTTGTCCCAATACAATATGGCATGACATGACACCATAAAATAAAGTAGCCTGGCTAGCTTACATTTCCATTCATTAGCTGTCATGATTTATTATAAACGGTAGGTATAAGCTGCAGAGCTGATATACCTGTAAGTTACTATCAGAAGTTAATTCATATTAAAATTTTAGTATAATTTTGATTCAGAAACCTACAGAAATTTGAACATCGAAAGCTTTAGAAGTATGTGACACGTTCTGAAGTTTTTAGATATTCTCAGTCCGTTTTGAAACAGTAAAGTATTACGCATCACGTGCTCTTCGCGAATCTCGTTTTCACTTTGAAGATATGACATCAAAGATCATGTTTTATATTTCTTACTGCCAGATAAAATAAATCTCGTGTTGGTAGGTACTTATATGTAGCAATAACGTTGTCCGATCCAAGAAAATTTCATATATCCTCCTTTCAGTGTCGCCGCTCCTTAACAGCCAACCAAAATTATTGCGAATATACGCGATAGCGCAATGTCTGGCTTCGAGTGAACACCATTGTGCGCGCTACTTGTGAGTTCTCGTTCTCACATAAACATATCCAATTAGGTATTTGCAATTTATATTAGTGCACAGAGGTACCAATTTACAAACTGTTTTATTTTGGTATACTTAATCGATGAAACAGTATAAACTACTTAGATTTCTAAACATTATTCAAAGATATTATAATTATTTTTATCATAAATAGGGACATCGCACCAGTCATCCTGAAACCGCAAGATTATTAATCTTTAATCTCAGTTTAAGTTATGTAGGGTTTGACTTAGTGATTTGTGGGACCATTTTGAGACGAGATCGATCTCGAGATCCGTGGCATTTAATCCTTGATATGAGTTTCAGTGGGTTGATCGCCAAGTCTATTACGAAATGTGGGTCGTAACCTCTAACAGTTGCTACGAGGCTTATGTCGTCGTAATCCGCTTGTCGACGGGACTTCATCCGGCCGAGAGCAGGCGGGAAGTTAAGACAACTTTGAAAATACCAACGTATGTACAATGTTGGTTTCAATTAAGTCAGGAATAATTGAGGAACATCTGAAACTGGCGAAAGGTCGTGTAACAAAACGACGAGATAAAAATATTTTCAGGGAAATGATTTCATTTTGGAAGAAAATTACGCTACTGCAATTATAGAATTTTGTACTTTGTATTTTGGACTTCTTATTTTGTACAGATGTATACCAAGAATCTAATACATATTGAATACAAACTTCCGGCTATCTGATAATATAATTCTAGCATAAACAACATTGAAAACGTCTTTCGAGGCATATTTATGCGCAAAGACTCAAGACTCTTAGGTCGATACCGCAGTCAACTAGAAAAGTCCTTTCAGTTCAGTTTGGTGGTCTCAAACCGTTTCTCTTACTTAAAGCATTATCTATTTCATGTCAGGCATAAAAAAATTAGGCCAATTTGGCGCGGACGTCGGAAATTTTATTTATGTTCTTAAAATTTCTTATAAGCCTTTTCTTGCAGAGGCATGTTTTTTTAGTTCAAAAAGGTTCTGTTCTTTTATTTAAGTTATTTCTAGGGCTGGATTTTACAGTTGAATGTAAACGCGTTCAATTCAATTCAAAACCATGTCACAGATAACATGATACTAAAACATTTCACTTAATGAATTTCATTGAGTAAAACGTGTAATCCCAATTTAGTAGAAAGGATTTTTCCGATGAAATCTAGTCTTATTCAATATTGGTTGCGTTGAAAGTGTTTGCTGTAAAAACTGTTTGTAAAGAACATATATTGGCAACGACACAAAGGTCTGAATTTAATGTATGTTAGAAAACTACAACAAGAGCTGTATTAACTATTAGCTGTATCATGTATTAACTTCTCCCGTTATTCAGTTATCGGTCAGATGCAGAACTACTGAACTCGTTAGTAGATTTGCTATGGTATCAAGAGTTTCACAAATAAAGTGATTATGAGATAATAATAATATATCTCTATGAAGTTTCGCTTTTTACTATATGAAAGTGAGCGCTAAGCTACTTGCTATTCATGGAGATAATATTTATGTAGGACTATCGCGTTCCGTTTATTTTAGATATAGACTTCAACAGGCTTATCTCTTCTAGTGAAAATGTAAGCCTTTTTTAGTATTTTTTTCTTATTCGTAAATATTATACGTTTAATTTAAGAGGATTTATTCGTAGCTGATGTTAATGCAGCTAACCTCAAATTCATGATAACATAGTACAAAACTTCCTTCACTCCTAGTATACCATATTGAATGTTAATGTAAACATTATGTTATTCAAACTACGGTCAATCCTAACGTTTTCCAGCAGTCTCTGTCAGTACTACCACTACACAGTCGATAAGTCTCGAATTATACCCCAGATGCAAGACAATATTGAAAACAAAAATGCATCACTTCGACTTTACGTTCATAAATTCGGAAACACATTTACACAATTGATATTTTATTCTGTATTTTATCTACAAATATATAAAGAAGACAAAGCTATAGATTTGTACGAAGAAATGCTAATTTAAAGATCTGCTCGAGTCACAAAACTGCGAGAGAATATCAAGAGCAAGTTCGTTATCTCGATAGCGGGGCGGCGCAGAGGCTATATGATTTATTTGATACTGATAACATTTTCTTAAGGGAATATTGTTCACTTAGACAAAAAGATAAGAATTAATAGTATTTTGGTCAATGTGCAGAAATAACTTTAGCCCGTTCGTAAGGTCCTCAAATTTAGTGGTTTATCTAGTAAGGGATATTTATGAGAGTAGTGTGGCTTGAAAGAGGCTGTAGTGAAGAGAGCTGAAAATAGTTTACTGAAGTATTCAGGGATTGTAGAACTAATAGGTGGTAAATAATAAACAGATGATAAATCAAGTAAATCGTTATTTGAATTCCTTATAATAGCAAATCTAAGTGGATGAGTCGATTGTGACGCAAGCGTCGGTAACTTAATGGTTAAGGAGTAGGCATTACGATCGAGAGGTCCCGGGTTCGAATTCTGATCATTATTACACTACCGACGACGTGAACCCACTTCTATTACAAGTAATTTAGCTTGGAGGGGTTAGAGGGTATATTAGTAATTTCGGTTCCAATATTCTTTAAAAAAGCACACAAAAACATAACTATGATTTTTGGTCCCACGTAACAGGGGGGAAACTTAGTTAAGCGGGCACTTTATCAGGGTTATATGTTTATAATCCGATGAAGAACAACCACAACCCTTAGTTGCTTTCTACGGTACCCACGGGAAGAGATGAGGAGGCTCTATTTTGCTTCACCGGGACAACTCGTAGCAATTTTTTTTTTTTTTTTTTTTCATTACGATGTAACTGAATGGTTACCTCATAACAATTACAATCTAGCCTTGTGGCTAATAAGTAATTTAAATATAACTTAATTTGATAAAAATACATAAGTATAAAGAATGTGTCCATTGGCACTTTTCTTATAGTCTCTAGTTATAATTATAGAAAGTCACGCTGTTCTTGTGTTCTTTAAGGATAGCACTATCTGCACTACGTTACACTAATTTCACTAAACTAACTCAAAAGGCTTGGTCCTTTTCAGTCTCCTTACTATGTCCGTGGTGTCAAGGAGCTGGATAGCCTCGACATTCACATGTTGTAGAAGTCTTTGTTCATGTGCTTCGGCGTATTTTTTTATAACTTTGGTTACGAAGTCCACTCGTAAGTCCCGGTGGATGTCCTCATTTCTAATATACCAGGGAGCGTTTACTATACTCCGAAGTACTTTGTTCTGAAATCTTTGGATTATATCAACATTGGTGCGTTTTGTACAGCCCCAAAGCTGTATACCGTACGCCCATACAGGCATAAGTACTTGTTTGTACAGAAGTACTTTGTTGTACACTGATAAAGCTGAATGTCTGCCGAGTAGCCAGTACATATTCTTGTAGCGAAGATCTAACTCCTGGCGTTTCTTTTTGACGTGAGCCTTCCAGCGAAGCTTTGCGTCCAGCGTCATACCCAGGTATTTTGCCGTATTTTCATATGGTATTATACGACCGTTAATATACACCGGTGTATAATTAGGTCTTTGATTTGTGAAGTCTATATGAATCGATTTGGACTCGTTTAGTTTAATGCGCCATTTTTTTGTCC
Organism: Eilema sororculum; assembly: GCA_914829495.1. NCBI lineage: Eukaryota > Metazoa > Arthropoda > Insecta > Lepidoptera > Erebidae > Eilema > Eilema sororculum. Next base: position 11,512,808 of record OU618541.1, read on the forward strand.
AATCAGAGATAGAGTTGACAGCGGTTTGTACTTCCTCTACGGCTTTTTTGTGAGTGACACCTGTAGCCATGATGGCTGTGTCATCTGCGAAGGTTGCAATAATGTTGTTTCCGATTTCTGGGATATCACAGGTGTACAATAGATACAGGACAGGGCCAAGAACACTTCCCTGTGGGACTCCAGCTTTTATTTGTTTGACATCAGAGTAAGCATTTTCTTGTCTCACTCTAAATGTCCTTTCTGTTAAGTAGGATTCTAAAATATCTGCGAATTGCTTTGGAAGCATTTTCCTTAACTTATACATAAGACCTTTATGCCAAACCTTGTCAAATGCTTGTGCTACATCCAGAAACACTGTACAACAGACTTTCTTTTCTTCTAAGGTTTTTTCTATAACGTTGGTAATTCTATGTACTTGCTCTATTGTAGAGTGTTTTTCTCTGAAGCCGAATTGGTAATTGGGAATCAGTTTTCTATCTTCTATAATAGGCTTTAAACGTCTTAGAAGTAGCTTTTCAAATAGTTTTGAAATAATTGGCAACAGTGATATCGGTCTGTATGATGAAATTTCTAGAGGAGATTTTCCTGGTTTGGGGATCATTATGACTTCAGCAACTTTCCAGATACTAGGCACATGTTTTAGTCGGAAAGTGGCATTGATGAGGGTTGTGAGTTTTACTATGGCTTTACGTGGTAGATTTTGAAGAAGTTCACCGGTGATAAGGTCGTATCCAGGTGATTTCTTTTTGGTCAAGTTATTGATCATATTTTTGACTTCTTTTGGGGTGACTAGTTGTATTTTCAAGTCATCATGGGAAGTGTCAGTAAATGCTATGTTATCAGAACTTTCCTCATCGTTGGTTTGAAAAAGTTGTTCTAAATGTTCTGCAAATATGGTAGCTTTCTGTTCATTACTCCTAGCCCATGTTCCATCTATTTTTTTTATGGGTGAGGCATGGACAATAGGCTTTTTCAATCTTTTAGTGGCTTTCCATAATGAGTATTCTGTTTTCTCAATACTTGATAATTGTCTAAGGTAGTCTTTTGTAGCTTCATCATGATAGTCTTGTATTGCTTTGCTTAGTCTTTTTGTAAGTCTGTTTAGTTTAGTTTTATCAGGGGGATATCTAGTTCGTTGCCATTCTTGTCTCTGAACTCTCTTAATGGCTATCAGATTTCTTATTTCTAATGGATATATGTGGCTCGCGACTTTTCTTTTCAAGACTGGTGTATTTTCCCAAGCGCAGCGTTGGATGTCTATCACAAATTTTGACACTTCTTCATCTAACTGCTGTTTAGTTTTGAGTGGGACTCTAAGGTCAATAGTGTTTTCTAGGTCAAGTTTGAAGCTCTCCCAATCTGTGTTTTTATTTACTAAGATTGGATTATTTTCTCTCTGAATTGCTGTTTCACTTAAGGTTAATATAATGGGAGAATGATCAGAATTCATATCAAATCCCTCCTGTATGTTAAGAAATGTGGCTGACAGATTCTTGTAAATGAAAAAGTCGATCAGATCGGGAATTCTATGGAGATCAGTAGGCCAGTAAGTTGGTTTGCCTGTTGAAATAGAATTGGAGTTGATTTCTCTGATAGCACTAAGCAATTCCCTCCCTTTAGTGTTGGTTAAACGGGATCCCCAGTACGTATTTTTTGCATTGAAGTCTCCTCCTAATATAAATGTGTTGCCAAGACTTTGCAATAAGGTTCTGTACTGCTCTAATTTAAGAGCATACTTTGGCGGGCAGTATATAGCTGCTACTGTAATGTGATGAAGTTTGGTTCTGATTCTAACAGCTACAGATTGTATGAATTCTTCTTCATATTTATGTTCTAGGTAATGGTAAATGTTTTCTTTAATTATAAGGCTGCTTCCCCCTCTTGCATTGTTGACGTAGCAATTAATTGCAAAGAATTGCTTCCAATCTAATTGACAATTCAGAACTGACTCTCTATGTGACTCTATCACCTCGCTTCAAAGTTTACAAATAGTAAAAAGTATTCAGTCTTTTGAACGAATTCGTAATTTGACCTCAAATACCAAAGAGTACATCGGAGGTGTGATTACGATTTCTAACTAAGGTATCAGAAAAGCATTTTAGTGTTACATTGTTATGTCAAGCTCAGTGAAATTGCCACCAGCGGCATGCACTTAAGTGCCCATTCTTGTGCCGTGAACAATGAGTGTTCTTCTTTACATCCTAAGACAGGGCTTCTAAACATTTAAAATTTCAAAGATTAGAGGACTAGGTCCTCTGATATTTAAAATTTTAAAATGCTCAATAGCTCAGTTGGCAGAGCAGTCGCCCTGTAAGCGAAAGGTCGTGAGTTCGAGTCTCACTTGAGCATTTCATTTTTTCCAATGTTTTTCGAACTTAACAGTTAGCATAATAAATGCTATAAAAATTCATTGAAATGTTATAATTTGTTTTTGAAATTTTAAATAAAGGTGCTGTTCAAATCCTTACTCGAATAATATTGAGAATAAATGTTCTATTAAATAATACATATACCTAAACTTTGAAATTGTTAATTTTGCACACAAAGCAATCTAATAAAAAGATGATCAGACGCTTGTCATGGCTATGAAGAAAAGTTATTAGGTTTTGTTATAATTTAAATTGAGTTTCGGTCTAATCTTCAACTATTGTGTAGTTGTGGATTGTATTGTCAAGTCGTTATAACTATAAGAGTCACGAAAAATCGGAAATTAAAATTTGCCCATAATAATATTTGGTTATAAATCTGGGAAGGAAATTTCTAACTCGTCGCATTGCGTGCCATTAGTTTAGTATCCCTGTGCTACTAGTTACGTAAAGTTGCGTGAAGTGATCTGGTGTTTGAACGAATCCTTTTTAGACTTAAGTGCCTTGTGCAATTGATTTTTGTTGAAGCGGCTGTTTACTTACGTCCTTTGTCATAGTTCTGTTTACACAATGCTTGAATGAAAGAGGGTTTGCTTCAACAAGTTTAAAAGAAACCTTTTTAAAAGAAAATTTTGGTATAAAGTTATTTGGCAGTATTCTACCGTCTCTACCATGGTGAATGTTCTGACGAGCCCTTCCAATTAGTCCCACCCTCTCCTTTCCTACACAGGACGACACGTGCAGGGCTAAGATGCCATCCATATACGGTGCAGAGTATACCAGCTAGAACCAAGTGTTTCAGTGACTCATTCCTATGCCGCACCATTAAGACCTGGAACTACTTGCCAGCTCACGTGTTTCCTTCTTCCTTCAGTCCCGGGTACTTTAAGCGGGGCGTGAAAAGGCATCTAATGAGGCCGTCAAGCTGAGTGCCACCACTGTTAACATGGTACATGTTTCCTATGGTGGCCCTCTTTCCGAGACTTTGCCTTTGCTAAACATCAGGCGAGGTGAAGTCAAATTGACGTGTCCTAAATAAAAAAAAAATTATCATATCATATCATATCATAGTCATAATAATAACATTATTATTCCAAGTATCGGGATATTTACCATGTTGTTGGAAAGCTGAAACAATACACCCCATACCTTTAATAATAAGATTTTGGAAGTCTGCTGTAAATATGTAAAGAGTGCATCGGCAGCTCAGTGGTCAAGTTACGCAGTCAGCCTTCTTTTTTTGTTTCAAATTTTCCCAGTATTAGTAGATAGTTAAAGCAGCTGCAGCTAAGAGCAGAAGTGTTGTCTAGTTTAGTACAATTTGGAATTATGTTACTCATCATAATTTATCATTCCGTACTCCGACCACCATGATCATCCTTATAGGGATTTTCCCGTTGCGTTAGCTGAGATTGCCGGGAAGGAATTAAATTCATAATTTGAATGATGCTCGTAATGTACTATCTAACCCTTTGGTCACTGTGTCACTACATAATCAAAATGCTACAACAATGAAATACCGTTAGTTGGTAAGTGTTAATACACTCGGGGGTTTGTTATTTCACTCTTAATTGCCTATAAAGTCATAATTCACAGATAACAAAAGGCTAACGGCACGCGGGAATATTGGTGTGATTCCAATTATCATCGCGAAATTGAGTCAAGTGAGTATACTGCCAGCGGCCGACAACCGAAGACTCGGTATCGGATTGCACTCCATCGTCGTTTCCCTATAGACTTACAAACAATATACTTAAACATTGTTATATTTACTCCGCAGTGTAATTCAAAACATGATGCGCAAGTTCGTATTCCCCATTCTCAGTAACACCGAGGATTCTAAACAACGGGCTTGTGCAAACAAAGGCTCATTGCGGGCATTGTTAAAGTCGCAACCAGACAACGCCGACTTAATGGTGACATTGTAGGAAACGTTAATTAAACCAACAACATTTCATCGAATGTGAGGTTATAGTCCCGCAGGTTTCGGGTTCATGATCAAATATTGCTCTTGAGGGTACGGATTTACGATGGATTCGAATGTACTAACTACGCATTGTTTTATTTCTTTTTTTGATTTTACTATCTGCTGCTGTCTGTATACCATTGACATATTTTCTATATCAAGGTGTATCGATTGGGGCGTTTCTTAATTAGTATTTCACATACTTTTCTCAGCATTGTTGTGTGCATATAGTGGTTCAGGAGTCTTACGATTGAGACGTCCTTGATTCAAATCCTAGTATAAGTAGTAGTCAGCATAGAAAAATTTAATGAACATAGTACTCAAAATGATCTTAATTTCGTTTTGTTACACCCTTCCAGGTGACTGATTGTTCTGATATTTGGAACACCTTTAGTTCGGACGATAATACAATTTAAATCAATAACACAGTCTGATTTGCTCATAATACGAGAATTTGTAAAATCATTTTGAGACTTCGTCGTCAAGATATTTATGACGCTGACTGTACACTATCGATACGTGATGTGAAACTACTGCTAACACAAGCAATTTAGCTTAACTTAAAGACATTTAAAAAAAAGCGAAACGTATGCAGTGATAAAACAAAATGCCTTACTTATAAGAAGTTCAGAAGTTTTTGAATAGAGATTCATCTCCATAGTTGTAAAAATCAACAAATGTTTCGTTAGGTTAAGCAAGAAAAATTAAGTTGTCCTTACACACACTTCAGTTTACGTATTTATGTTTTTTTTTAATCCGAACGAGTCAATTTAGAAAGACAATTGTGAATTCCAGCATAACAAACATAGTTCTGACTCCCACAACTGGGGATTAACAAGAATAAACAAAACAAACCGTTACAAATGAATGACATTTGGCACTGTACTACGCTACCAAATCAGAAACGAAGCCGAATGGACAATGAATCGACAAAAATTTGACCCAATTGCATAAAATTTTTTTCGTTCCCGACTTACATCAACATAATTTAAGTTTATTATATAGCACGTAGTAAATACTTATGTTTTTGGCTTTACTGTATTTCGGGTAATCTGTTGTTATGCGTGGTCTATATTTATTTAATTTTATACCTTCTAATAATTTTATATAACTTACTTTCATCTTAAGAAATAAAAGTATGCCTAAATCTATAACTTACCATGAATGTGTCATTCAAATTGATTTGTAGTATGATCAGTAATGAATAATATCTTCCTAGGTAGGTATAACCTACCTCGTGCGGTCCATGGCCCTATACGGGTGTCCCGTGTGGGCGGACACCCTGGAGACCAGATTCATGCCCCTGTTGCGTGCGCCGCAGCAGAGGATGGCCTCCAGGGCAATTAGGGGATACCGCACGATATCCTTTGAAGCGGCGAGTCTCCTAGCCGGATCGCCACCGTGGATCCTGGAAGCGAGATCCCTTGCAGCACTCTATCGGTTCCGTAAGGAGGCGCGGGAGCGGGGATACGATCCCGAGCCCGAAGACATTCGGGCCAAGAGATCCGGGCTCCACAGGATCATGGTGGCGGAGTGGGAGCGACGACTTGAGCAACCACGCGCAGGGCATGCCGTCATAGAGGCGGTAAGGCCCATCATGGGGGAATGGCTCGAGAGGCCACATGGCAGCCTCTCGTATCGACTGACGCAGATTATCACCGGGCACGGGTGCTATGGGCGGTATCTGCGTCGGATCGAAAAGGAGCCAACGTCCGAGTGCCATCATTGCGACGCGAGCGAGGACTCAGAGCTGCACTCGCTCAGCGAGTGTCCGGCATGGGCCGGACCGAGACGGGAGCTATAGTGGCGGCCCTGGGAGTGAGAGTTCTTACCCTCGCCTCCCTGCTCACAGCAATGGTCCGCTGTGCGGACGCGTGGGCGGCCGGCGTCTCCTTCAGCGAGCAGGTAATGGTCGTGAAGGAGACGGCGGAACGGGAGAGGCAGGGCGAGCGAGCGAGACTCGGGAACCGCGCTGCCCGCGCGCGCAGGCAACTCGGGCGTCGGAGGTCACTGACTGACCTCCGTCCCCCATGAGCGCGGGCCTGGGGGTGACGAGTGAAGCCGCCTGTCACCCCAGCAGAAGCAGGCCACGGCGACGGCGCGCTGAGAAGCGTGCCTCCCCATTCCGGGGGTGAGTCGGGGACACCGTTGTCCCCCCTCCCGAGGAGGGCTAGACCGTAAGGGATGGCCCTGGGTCAGCCGGGGTGCGAGGGATATGTCGATGACAACCTCACCTCCGGCCTAGCACCACGACCTACAGTCGGCGTGCGGTTTTAGTCGGTTCGAGTCCGACATAACCTCCCCTTCCGGCTCCGGCAGGGGGGTATCCGAGGGGATTTCCACACGAAAAAAAAAAAGGTAGGTATAACCTACCTAGGAAGATATATTATGTAGAAATTAGAAGCAGTAGAATTTAAATGGCTGTGGTTAGATGATGAACTTAAGGCAATGCCTCAACCAATATCTAACTGAATGAAATGACTCTTTATACAGGTCTTGGTGTACTTTATTCAGTCCACTCAAGTCTTGATAATATCAATAATAATATATTTTAATGATGATGACTACTCGTTGCGAAATAATAGGCTAACGTTTAACTGGCGATAATGTTTATCTTGACTTTATCAGTGTATTGTGGCATTACAACCCCCGGGTGTTATACTAACGTGTTTCTGAAAATGAATTCTTACCTTTGTAACGTGAATAGGACGACTGTTCTAATCACACCTTCAAAAATGAAAGCACGAGTAGCTGCCGGTTTTAATATTCTTCAATGGACTTGCTCATAAAGTGGCTCTAATTTCACTGCAATTATAACGACACCTGTTAACAAAATGAAACTTTGTAGGGTATCTATATAATTAACACGTGGGTTATAAAATTTGTGTTTTTAATTTTGTTGATTGAGTTGAATGTTTCGATACAAAAAAAGGCCGTGTTCAATAGTATTAGTTTTTACATGCAACTACGTATTTAATAGATAATTTCAACAGTTCATTATAATTTTACTAACTGCTAATTTACTGAGTGATTGTTACGCGCGTCCACAGACTACACTATATAAAAAAAAAATCTGCAGAAGTTTATCCACATATTATGACAAGGCCGCATGCTAAGGCGCTTCCTTCGCCTTTGCCGAAAGGTACAAAAAACAAGAAAAGTAAAGACCGACCGCCATTCAAGTTTTTTAAATGTTTACATTTCAGTATGAGAGTAGATAAAATGACAACAACTTCTGAAGGCGATTATACTTATGCAGTCGTCTATTAATTATGTCACTGTTAACACGAAAGTATGATAAAGTCAACTGAAATATGGTTCCTTGAATGAAATCTATGGCCTTTGTTGTGTACAAAGATTTGCTATAGAAATATTGTGTGTATCGCCACTGTCCGGGCTGTTCCCATGCCATCCATCATTTCCTTTCACTTCATTAGGCATAGCGTTCGAAATAAACATGTTGTCTGGTCACCATCACATAATAAATGGATTTGCTGTATTATTTGCCGATAATAAAGTATTGCGTATCTTTTCTACTAATGTTATGAAACTGGCAGTGGAGTTGAATGTTGATTAATTATAAACAGTGGTATCACATTGCGGCTTACCTACGGTTTCGTTTCTACTGTCATACACAAATATTAATTAGTTAAAGCACTCTCGACGCTCTAATGAATTAAAACGTGACATTTTATTTAAATGTAATTAATACCATAGTCAAAATCCTTCTTTTTAACACCCACTATTAACTAAAAGAAGTTGGATGTATAGGATGCACTTAAGATCTTCTGGATTCAAGCCAACGACACCTGCAAGCCGTTTTTCACGAATCTGCTGAAAATATGTCGTATTTCTTTACTTCACTGGTAGTACGGTTTTATGCTCCACTGATGTGCTGAACTGTAAGTTCTATTTGACAAACATGAACAGGCACTGCTACCTCATTTTCCTTTCTCAAGTGGCATTTGCTCTATTAGATCAATTTCCCGATTAAGCTTTCTTGAGACGATCGCTGCGATAGAATTTGATGCCTTTTAAGCCAACGATTTTGATAGTCACGAAAAATATTTGAATAAATCGTTGTATCTTTGGGAATGTCGACTGAAATTGCCTTTATTTTTTGTAAAATAATGTCCTTCGCAATATTTATTGCTCTTCCATCCTTATTTCATCTATAAAATTCTACTTCACGACAAAATATTGGCGCCCGACTAAGCCTTTAAAATAATTACGAACTTATGTTTGTATAAAATAACTTCATAAAAAGAATATAAAACCATAGTGTGATTGTATTCATAAAATGTCAGAGAATTTTTACGTTACGTAAGCTGTACTACGATATGTAGTATGTATAAAAAAATCAAGAGACTACTAATGAAGCGGTCGGTTCTGTCTGAGGTATAACAGATGAAAATGACAGCCTATCCCTTAAGCAAGAGTCTAGTAGCAAAACCTTTCAGGAATTATTCTTGTATTTTCGACTCTAAGTAACGTTTTGGGTTCAAAAGAGTATTAACTTCAAATAACTAAATGTGACTTGAGGTATTGTGAAACCGACACTTTTAAGGCTCATTTATATACACTTCCTTTGAATCTTTGAATGATAAAATACTTTCAGAATACGTTCAAAACAAAATAGTTGTTCCCTTCCAGATGAAACAATGTGAATTTCTATCAGGTATTTTTATAGATCGTAAAATACCACGTACACACATAAAAAGATAATCCAACAAGTATTATACAACAACTTCTAAAAGTCTTACGTGTATGGAAGTTGTAGAAACCTATAAAATTGTTGAAAGTAATATATATAATAAAACAACATTTCCATTCCGTGATATTTGATTTCATGAAAAAATACATATCTATTTAGCATGTATGATGACAGTAGCAGAACCTATCTACGATATTTTTAGGGTGATACCCGGTTCATATAATAAAGATGTAAGATGTATAGGTAAAGTAGTAAAAAATGAGAAACGTCGTGAACCATACCGTCTGGGGATGGAAGGATCAATATAACATTGTATGTGTGTATTGAAAATCTGTTACGAACAAAAATTGGGAGATTTATATACGTAGGCAGTAGTTTGCTGTGACGTGTCATTTCAGAAACACTAAGTGAAATATGAGAAGAAAAGAAGAAACGTTCCTATTACATACTTACTTGGGTATACGTAATGCGTAGATGTCTATGTGATAAATTTTTAGTACTAGCTTTTGCCCGCGGCTCCGCCCGCGTGAATGTCGGTTATCGCGACCAAACATAGCCTATGTATATATATATATTATTAGTATACCCCTATACCAAATTGCATCAAAATCGGTTTAGTGGTAAAGCGTAACATATAGACAGAGTTACTTTCGCATTTATAATATTAGTATAATGTATGTTGTAGAAATATTGTACACAAGTATATTACCAGCAAATGAGGCAATTTCATCACATTCAAAACGTTTTTTAAAAATATTCCTTAAAAATATCTGGTTGACATTGAAAACCGTATCAAAAGATAGCAGAGAAACAGACACGCGTACAAATTACCCTATTTTATACTGAATATAATGATGACTAACAATATATTTTTCGGCCAAAGTCGGACAGTTTGTGGCGTTGGCAGTAAGCTATATTTATGCACAACGGTTTATATAATCTGGTTGGAACGTCAAGCAATTAACCCCAGACATGTGTACGGCCAGTGATCCACGATATATTTAAATAGTAACCTGATTCAACGCATACCGGGAATTTTTTATCTTTACTTGCACTCGACTAAGTATACATGAACTTTTATATCGTATCGTAGTCAATTTGTTTAAATGATTTTTTAGAATTTACTTTACCTCTTTCGGGACCTAAATAAAAAAGTAATAAATGAAATTTTTTTTACTTTTCATTTTTTTGAAACAATGCACGTTAGCAGAACATTACACACAAACATTGCACATTAGCAAAATTTTGAAGAATTCAAAAAAAAAAAAAAAGAATTCAGGTATGTTTACTTACTTTACAAATTGATATTGCTGATATGAAGATATGAAGATAGCTTCAGTAAGCTCTTTACTCAAACGAATATCTAAAACGGCGTTGATAGGATCTTACCAAATTTGGATAGGTAGAGGGGGGAACAAGACTGACGGTGGAGGCGGAGGAGCGCTGATGCATCACAAGGTGGCCACCCTAAACCTACACCTGGGTCGCAAGTCCCAGGCGCCGTCACAGTGTTCCTCTCTGTACCACGCCATGGACCCGGCGACCGCACAGTGAATCCATGGAATGCTAAGAACCGGATCTCTTTAAAAAGAAAATTAAAAATCCAATAACGCATTATTCAATTTGAATAGTTAGCATACTAAATGCTTTAAAATTCATCCAAATTTCTTGTCCGCTTCTATTTCATACTAGCATCGCGACAAAACATAGCCTATGTCCTTTCTCAAGGTCTAATCCACCCCTATACCAAATTTCATCAAAATCGTCTCAGTGGTTTAGGCGTGAAAGCGTAACATACAGACAGACAGACGGACAGATAGACAGACTGAGTTACTTTCGTATTTATAATATTAGTATGGATGTACGAGTATGTTATCATAGACCCCTAACCATAACATCTTGACCAAAATGTTTGTGAAATTACCACTGAGTTAAACCACCACCCTCTTCCTAATAAAAATTATCATAGAAATTGGACAGCGGAACACACATTAGAAATTCCATGAACTGAGAATTTGCACCTTTTTTGAAGTGGTATATAAATATGTATATATTTTATAAGCTATGTATACGCGATGGGTGCTTTAAGGGTGAATCATTATCTAATTCTCTTCTATCTAATTGTGGTTTACCTGGGAAGCGTGACATGACACCAACATTTCACAATATTTGTTTAGGTCCTTTGGTGTTCCCGTAGTAGAGGATTGAAAATGTCTTGCTATCTTTTGGATATTTGTCCATCATTCAGTTTTGATTGTACCTTAACCACGAGCTTAATTTAATATTACTTTTGTAATTAATATTCATGATTATTTCTAAGCTACTAATTGCAAATAAAAGAAAAGAAACCATTAAAAAATTAAAAAAGTACTTAATAGAGATCCGGTTCTTAGCATTCCATGGATTCACCGTGCGGTCGCCGGGTCCATGGCGTGGTACAGAGAGAAACACTGTGACGGCGCCTGGGACTTGCGACCCAGGTGTAGGTTTAGGGTGGCCACCTTGTGATGCATCAGCGCTCACCTCCACCGTCAGACGTTATACCTCAGAAGTTAGTACGAAAATGATCGCGGTTCGACGCAACTGGATGAGACCCATGTGCTTCAAATGGGTTACATTAAATTTTACTGGTATGAAATACATTTCGGTTGTTCCATTTCTACATGTAATGGCAGTTAAGTATTATATAAATCACTAAAATTGAGGTATTAAATCACGTCACCACAATATATCATCATTTGCGCATGACAAGTAATTCATTGTTATCTAAACTGATGTCAATAATCGAAAAAAATGAAGGATTAAAAATTCTATTTCTACGTTACATTACACATTTCTACGTTAGACATATTGAGAACACTTGTACTATTTCCGCAATATTTATTATATTGATCCTGACCTGACCGGTTTCGCCTTACGGCATTCTCAAAGGTTTACATTTAGCAAAGGTTTTGTATGTTCTAATTGCTAAAAACTCTGAGTTTTTAGCAATAAGAACATACAAAACCATAATAAATACTGTCGAAAAAGTACAAGTGTTCTCAATATGTGTAACAAGAAATTTCACCAAGTGCCATCAATCAACAGTGTAAATAGTATTTCTACGTTAGATTTATAATATTTTACAGTGCAGTTAAACATTGAATTATGCACTGGTAGATATTGCGTAATCAAATCATAGTAATGTGGGTACGCAAACAAACGGCACATAAAATACACCCAGAATCACATCCAAAGGGTCGCACAAATAGTTGTTCCTTATTGTTTCAGGATCATTTGTGTGACCTACTTAGTCTTCAATTGCGGTCGTAGCACAAGTCAGTTTGTCGCTTTTCTTTTAATTGAAACTATAATACATAGCATAATATAGAAAACAATTTTCAATAGAGTTCAACGAATTACAGTCGGCATCAGATCAATTTTAACTACAGTCTCAAAGATACTTCATCTTTGAGAAAACAAACTGTATTATTGATTAAAATTGTATTATTTTTCGAAATAAAGTGTACCAATATCAGGGAAAACTAAGGCGTTAAGATCATATTGAATACTTTGTTCCTTACGTAAGGAGAGTTTATTTATAAAGACTCACGCCTTATGAAGATTGACTACACCAATTTTAAAATTTCATACAAGCTATGCACTGTGCAGTTTCAACTAACTTATGGAAAATCTCATTGGATCCGATAGAAGATACTGCAATTGGGTTATGGAATTTTTAGCTGATCAAGATTGGAAGCATCGATGTGGAAACTACTATAAAACGGGACCATTAAGTATATTCTGATCATATTGAGTTAGCTTGGTTAGTTTGGTTCATATAATTTTTATAAGTAAATTGTGTGTATACATGATGTATCTACTACACAACTCACACATGGGTGTACAATAAGATTGTAGGCACATATAATAACAAAAACAGCAACCTTATCCAGAAATGTTTTGCTAGCAATAATTACATTGTGTTCAGGAAATAAACAAGGAAATGTGGGGTTGTTGTGGACTTTGTAAACAAAACACTGAATGAAGGTGAGGCGCCAAATATCACGGGTGTCGATTCCCACGTCCCGAGAAAATCCGAGGATTTCCGAAAGTTCACGAAGATCTGACGAGATGTTTGCACAAGTCGTTCACAAAACTTCCCTGAAATTGATATCAAGGCTTACACACGACATGATACTGTGTTTGCTTACAGTGAATCGTTATTACAAGCGTGATACGATCTTGCTGGGAACTATATTTTTAAGCAGTTTAGAACTGGATATAAGGCCGTGATTTTGTTAAACTTAAATGTTGTAACCAGGAAAACTTTGCTTAATGTTTCTTTGTGTGAAAGTGAGCGTCAGTGAAGTATTAAATAACATAGCTATGGGAGTAAGAAAAGTTTGAATCAATGACGATTAAATGTTTTTTTTTTATTTAACCTGGGCAACTCGACTGCTGTGCTGAACATGACCAATGTTTTTCAAATTGTAGAACATATATTATATTTTTTTTTCTACTACTTATTTTTTTAACCTAGTAATAGCTTAAAGAAACCCTACCAATATTTTCAATGTGACAGTTGTTTTGTAGGTATATTAATTTGTTTCTTCCACAATATAAACCTTTTGTCCTGAAAACGTTTTTAGTAAATCAACTCACTATGCTTCGATGAACCCTGTCATAAACCTCCATCAGGAGTACCCAAGAGATTCAACGTACTAATGTCTAAAATGATGAGTTGTTAAATTATTATTATACCAATGTGAATTATAACAATTCTTTAAATTTTCAACTCAATTTTAAGGTTTTTTAAAATCTTTTTCATGTAGGTAATAAATTGATCATTTGTGTGATGCTGAGCGTTCCGTCCCGTCTAAAAGGAAAATATTGACAACAATCAAACTCCATTTAACTGTAATCTCATTCGTTTCTTCACTCATATCATTAGGCACATAAAACACAAAGAAGTCAGAGAATCGGAAACTTACGAGGTGTATCCGAAGCGATATAACGTAAGATAGGAAAAGGCGCCCTTCCTTTCCGAACCATATACTGCCTATTCATTGCGAAGGGTAGCAAAATTTTATTTCAAGTTAAATTGTGTTCGCAACTCAGCCACTTCTTATTTATTAGGGTGGAGTATTGACGCCTCGGGCGCATCACACGTCTGCACACAATGTCGTTTAATAATAAAGTCAACGCGCCCTTAGCCATCTCTACAGCCAATCTCTAAGTGCATTTGCCTCTAACTGCCCCTGTTATCTTACCGTCTATGAAGTTTTTATTTAACCATATTTCAAATTCAAATTAAAATGGGTCTACGCCCGGCGACGCGACGGCACGATGCTACGCCGCGTAGACAGTATATTTTAAGATTATTCCATATTTATTTGTTTGAGAAAGGCCTTAATAAAGTTTAAATACATTTTAGCGATATTATTATACTTACCACCCAAATTCATTCTTATTCTTTAGGCTAAGAAGTGTGTTCACTTGGGATATGATATGTCGTAACCTTAGTCCTTACAAATCTAACGCCTTAACTTTATTATCACTTCTAAAAATACTATATTTAGAACCACGATATAATTAGTGACTACGTAAAATACAAAAAAAAATAAGTACAGATATATTTTATAAATAATGTACTAATTATACTGATGACTGAAGGCACTTTGTGGAATTTATTGACACTATTAATAATGCACTTGTATTTTCCACGATATTTATCATGAACTTGACCGAGTGCGTTATCAATATGTGTAATGTTATCAACATTTAGTTCATTGTTGCTGTTAAGGTCAATTTACACCTCAGTGAGTCAACGACGCGTTACCTCTGTTTACTTAACGGTTTTATTCATAAAAGTTCTAATGATGTTTATTTATTCTGCAGTAACCTTACATGACGGCAAAGTACCTAAATCTTAATAGGCACCGACATAGCCTCACTCGTCTGAGCTTCACATAGTACCTACGCTACTAGAACGCTACGCTAAAAGTTCATATGGTAAAAGCTTTTGGTAACTTGTCAAAGTTAATTGAGTCTCGTCATTTCCATACTTCTGAGAATTAGTGCTTTCGTTAAGTAGATTTATTTGATGGTCTCGTGTTTATAAAAATAATACACTCTGTAGATATGCCATAATCAAGACTAAATGTTGTTGAAATGAATTAAATTTCTTCTTTTATCTATGAAGGCTGGAGAGTGTAATTTATATTTTATGTGCCCGCGGCATATAATATAAAATTATCATCGTCCTCATAGCAATTCTGATTGACAGGTGAGATTGTTTTTAAAGTCTAATGACCACTTATTGTTTTAGATTGGTGTACCGGTTTTATCCGGAGCGATTGCCGTCTGATTGAAATCTGGGAAGGAAGCTTGCGCTAGATCTTCGTCAGTCGTACACACCGGTGCGATTAGCTCGGGTTTAACTAGAGAAGCGCGATCGTTATGGATTCAATTTTTTCACCGCATTTAGTATCAAGAAAATACAACAAAATTTTGCTCGTTCTAGGTATGCGCCACAGACAGCTAACATCAGTATTTCTGCTACTGTATCAGCGAGGGGACCGACTCCTATATTTAGATGTCTATTTTAATTAAGTTTAACAACAAAATTAATTAAGTTACAGTAGAAGAGCATCTTGTTCAGTCGCGCCGGCGTATCGGCGTCCCCACAAGTGTGTCTTGTTTTATTCATAGACTTCTTTGAATAAAGATGAAAATATTAAGTCTGGCTAAGGAAAACGTCGACTAGGGGCTAATGTGGTTGGGGTTAATAGTCATACATATTAATGGGCTATATAATTGTTGACCATGTTATTTCAGTTGACAACCAGGGGCGTAGGAAAGGTAAAAGTGGATAAAATTTTTATTGCTGACGTTGCCTATGACAACAAAAAGTTGGTACCGACAAATAGCCACGTAGATATTGACTTTCCATAGAAAACTTCTATACTTAGCTTTAAAAAAAAAACTAAATTTGGACATTATGATTTTATTTATTTGGAAATTATACAAGGTGTTTTTAGGCTTTAGCGTGACATTATATATGCCTGGGGCAAAAGAATGAAAATGTACATTTTGAGTTATTTGGTACATTTGTCAAAACTACGTCATGTGAGTGTGTTTTGAGTAAAGATTTTCCCCAAAAGCCCTTCCCAAAAACTACTGTTTGATGCATTTATATTATTTTAAAACTGAACAGTTACTATGTCTTTGAATGGTTATTCAATTGGATAATTTCTAAAATTATGTTAAAGCAGTCGTTAAATTTTTGAAGTGCTTTGAATACGAATGCTAAAAACAAATTTAAAGGAAGCGGTCTGCACAGACGTGACTGCTTTGTTAAAAATAACGTAAAACAAAATGCGATTGCGAGGGAGCCCTAATTAGTTAAGGCTGTACAAAACCTGCTGCTGCAATGAAATGCTGAATGACGAGTTAAAACTGTTATCATTTGTTTAGTTATTCATGAAATTCTGACAGATTAGTACAAGGATTATTAAAATGTCTCCATTGTTCCAGCAGGGGCCACAGGAAGATTCAGATCTACTTAATGAATTATAAAGAGTACCGTTAAAAAACGCATATTATGAAGGGTGTATTTATAGTTTCAGATATATTATTTTCCTTTCTTCCTCGCTTGTAGTCTCACTACAATGGATATCCACGACCGTGCGAAGTAGAGGACTATAAGACAGAAAGTGGACCACGCACTCCAAGGCGACCTATTCCGTACCTAATTCTATATCTAAATTTATTGCTAGGCCAATACTACTAAAACAATGTTGCTATTTTAGTACATAATAGATTTTCTGAACATGCTGTAGCAATGATTCATAATTACCAAGAAGTTTGTAAAAAGCAGGGAGACAAAACATTTCCACGCAGTATGAAAGTAATGGTGACTTTAATACGTTGAATGTTGAAGCGTATTATTTTGTTTTAAAACCATACGAACTTTGATGTTAAAGTACGCAATTTTTATCCCTCGTTAGAAGTTCACTTGTTCGTGGTTTGGAAGAAATGAATGAAATGCTAATTATAAAGGTTAATTTCAAACCAATGGAATTTGCATTTATGTACAGTCGTATTTCCTATTGTTACTCAAAGAAAAAAGTATTTCTAAATGGGCTTGACGAGGTGGTTAATTAGAACTTTTCTTTTATTAATGCTGAAATTTGAATTCTAAAGAATTGCAGAAAAAGAAAACGCAATGTTAAACATTACAATAGAGTGATTACTTGTCTTCCCTGCAACAGTTACATAGCCCTACAACCACATGGTGCCATTTTAATTCATCGGGTACACAAAAATGTATTATAAAATATTGTACCAGCTGGGAACATCAATTCTCGTTTATGAAAAAACAACATGGTGGACTTTAACTGGGTAGACAGGCAACACTTTTACAGCTACTTATGCCTCTCATCTCTCGTGATAAATGAGTGTTGGCGGAGTTTTAGTGCGCGCCACGTGCACGCTACGGTCGCACTGACGAGAGACTAAACTGACTGGCAAAGAGGTAGAGCGTAAACAATTGGATCGTTTCAATTGTTTCAACATCACTTTGAGTGCTACCGTCTAATTTTTGTTCATCTAAGCAACTGCTGTTCATTAATGTGTTAAAATATTTCAGTTTCTATCCTTTCCCTTGATATTTAAAAAAATTCGTCACTTTTGTCTCGGTTGCATCCAAGTCATCAGCTCTCCTATATTTTATTTGTATTTGGTTTAATTAGTTCTTATAGAAGACTTCCTGACATCTGACTCCCTAACCTGGAGGATAGGCATGCGACAGAGCTTACTGATGAAAATGGCTTAGCTACAAAGATCTTGGTACACTTGGTACCGTTGGCAAGTTGGTGAATAGTTTGAGTTTGGATAACTTGTTTAATGGTATATTCAAACACATTCAAATTCGTTTCTGTGAATCACTCTCTTCATTTCTG
Source organism: Eilema sororculum (assembly GCA_914829495.1). Taxonomy (NCBI): domain Eukaryota; kingdom Metazoa; phylum Arthropoda; class Insecta; order Lepidoptera; family Erebidae; genus Eilema; species Eilema sororculum. The sequence continues at coordinate 11,530,799 of OU618541.1, forward strand.
CACAACTATAAAGCGTACTATAATAATGTTTACACAACAGAATCGACAAACGAAGAACGAGTATTTACACGTAAAACAAGGCGTTTTCCTTTTCCGCATCTCAAAGTCAACACAGAGTGCCTTGCTTGTCAGCTTTTCTCTCACTTTAATGACTTCATCTTTATTCGATATCTCGGGAATATTAGTGGAAGTTCATGTCGACATTCATTGTGTCTCTGTTGGTATTGACTGACGATGACTTGGAAAATATCCGTTTTCTTTTCGACATTGTTCAAGTGTAAGAAGTACGGTTCCCATTTTGGTTATAACTTCTATTGTATGTCTTTAGGTAGGTACAACCAAACACTTTAATATATTTGGAGCTAATAATAATAATATATTTGGAATTCCAACCACCATACTGAAGGGACTCCTCTAGCCCAGAATTCACAACAATGCCAATAACCAAAGGTCCATGAAAATGCCGAGCGTGATACTCGGTTAGTCCCCATAAAGTTAGAATGTCTTGTACCCTGCATAGAATTGCCTAAGCTCGCTGGAATTTACTATACAATTCTATTTATCACTTATGAACTATTCATTACAATATGTTAAAATCCCCCAGGAGTCGGTACTGTGTCAGATTATATGAGTATATATGAGAGAAATGAGGTATTGACACACTGGCAATATGACAACGCATTGCAAGACATAATAATCTGCGCCAGTTTCAACGCTGTCTCTGAATAGCACATTGATATATATGTACAAATATTACTAAAGATTAGAATGTTTATAGCTACCAAATTTTATTTAATGGTTTCTGATCTATCATCGATTTATTATATAAAATTAGCTGTATTTTGTGTAAGATCATTAATCATACAATTTTGAATGGAAGAATCAAGCACTGCAACCGTAATTGAATAAGAAATACATATTGTAAAACGATCTATCCCGAAGATGGAAGAATGTCCATCAGTGTGGTCACAGTAAGCACAGTCGATTGTAAAATTACATCATCTGGACAAGTTGTAGGGTAGGAGGTTCATAAATTTATTTGCCAGTTCATTACCGATTTGAGACTTACCAGAGAAACTTAAAGAAATCGATAAAAAAGAGCAAAAGCAAACTCTCTGAAGGGTTTTGTTTTCTATTTTTCCTTGAAATACTTCTGGGTAATAATTTCTCGCTTAGCACGCCCTGAAGAGTCATTTTATTTCTCACGCACTGTTCGAGATTATAAAGGTATTTTTATCTGAGAAAATACAAAGAAAGGATTCATTGTATCAGATAATAATACCTATTTGTTGAAAGGGAAGGTATTAGTTTATTACAAAGCGAGGTATTAATGCCCGAATCTCAGTTTATTTTTTGTGAATATGATATGATTGTATTTGGTTCTCGCATTTTGAAAAGGAATGTTAATCCTATAGTTAAAATAAATTATCTAACCGAGCTAATTAAATTAAGAATGATAAAAGACCGGTAAAAATTGCGTCGGTTCTTATTTTATAGTTTTTATTTATTTTTAATCATCCACACAACCAATAATAGTAACTGATTTGACTATTCAATTTTATGACGTCACTAAATCTTTTTTCATACAAGTTACCTTATAATTTATCATCTTGACGTTTAGTAAAAAGTAATTAATTTGACTAGTCAGTGTAATACCCAATTCAAGAGTAAATATTAAAGTAAGAAATACTTTAATTCTGTGGGTCACATTAAAAGTAAATCTTGGTAAAAGTAAAAGTATACCCACTAAGATCTTGAATAAGAAGGTTGGGCAGCTAGCACTCGACGGTAAAATTCATGAAATCAGTTTGTTGATTGAGTTTGGAATCAGAGCGTGCTGACACATATTTGAATAAAAAATAGGAACTAGTAACGGACGTTCTTCTACAAGGTCTTGAATATTTCTTTCTTTGTTAAAATATATATTCATCAGATATGAAATCTTATTTTATATTTAATTAGACTTGTAAATGAGACTGAAACGCTAAGTGATTAAAAAAACACCTCTAATACCAAATCGTGTTGTTTCAACGTGAATTCAGATTTACTTTCAAGATCTTCTAGATAAGTCGTTTATAAATGCAACCGGTTTCTGTTTAATTGACTTCTACGTTACAGTTGCCACAAAAAACCTATAATTAAAACACATCATCCATAAATCATTCCTCCGAATGCGGATTTCTTGTACCAAAGCTTACTTACGAAGTCAAAAACTGATTTCAAAGTTGATATCGTGTTTAAAGGCTTCAAAAGTAGTTTGACGTAATGGATCGTTCATCTTTATTCAAACATAGTTCATGAATAACACAGCCAGTGTAAATACAAGTCCCAAGGGAACAGAAAACGTCAGGGAGACGTTAAGGACAATTCAGTTCAGGATCTTTATTGCGCCCAAGTTTCTTAAGTGGAGGATAAGATACGATACTACGGGATTACAGAACTTATCTTTGGTGAAATATGAAATGCATATAGTAGTTGAGAAACAACATATCGATGCTTCGTTAAATTCAAAAGGTTGTAAGTGACATCGCATATTCAAAGAAAAATAATCCCAAATGACATTCTAAACATTTGACAGAAAAGTGATTTTCTTGTCAACTCTCATTGTCGCTTACACCTTTTAACCTTTCAACCGACGATATAATTTTATTTCCCCCAGAGACCATTTTCTGGGTTAGCAAGTTTCGAGGTAATTTCCATATTTTCTCTAACATCTCTATTGTTGTTACTTTTCTCTAATATGGAGACTTGGGGTAAAACACTTACGATGGAATGTTGGTTTTAATGCTATAAGTCAAGGTCAGTTGAGTACTACTTTGTAATAGTTATACAAGATCTTGAAAGTTGTTGGTTGTTTGTTTTTTTTTGAGGTTGTGCGAAACTAGAACTAACAATATGGGCCAAAATGGGCCCTTTAGTTTATAGCGAAACTATATAAAATTTATAAAAACTAATAGCTGTAATATGGTCTAGAAGACATAGATTTAACCCCTAGAATAGGGATGGCCTATATCTATGGAGATATGAGTTAAGGGGACCGAGATCAGAATTCTTCTAATTGTTAGTAATGTCAAAATTAGTAGTTTTTTTTTTATAAAGGACACGTCAATTTCACTACTCCTCGCCGGATGGTAAGCTAAAGGCAAAGTCTCGGAAAGAGGGTCACCACCGTAAACATGTACCATGGTAACTTGACGGCCTATCAGACGGGTCGTACTGGTATATTTGTTCCATGTGTAGTAGTTAAAAAAAACCTTTATATAGACACCTAGAAATGTAATTAACTAACATCATCTTTCACACAATGATAAATACAATAGAGAAGAAGCCTACAGTCTAAGTCTAGTAGTATTTAGGTCGAAGCTACTCTACATTGTATTGTTAGCAAATAAGGCATTTGCATGTTGAATAAGTATGAATTCACAATACCATGATCAAGTTCTGAATGCTTATTAGATTCCATTGGTCAAATAGAGCTATGAGAATTATACCTACATAAATAAACAGACAAAAAGAATAGCCTATTAAAGACGTCTGGCTGTAGTATTCTCAAATGTATTTCGTAAGATTCTAGCTTTAGGTCGTTTCAAATGGTTATAAGTTTTTCCATAAAGTGGTTAATATCTCTAAGTTGTTGGGTATTATGGGTTCGGTTAATAGCTTTTTGCATTTGAAAGGGATTCCATTATTATATGATTAGACGGTATATACAAGATACAATAGTTTCTTTTGCAGTGTAGCTATTAGGCATGAATCTTTGATTACTCGAATCTGAATATTTTTAAAAACATGTTAGTATATTAATATTACAGAAGAAAATTGCCCATTCTATTAAACATACTTTGAATCACAGAATAATAGTGCTTTGAATATTCATAATATTAATATTTTGAGATGTATCTGATAATGAACTTAACAGAATACTGTTGCATATTCCGAATTGGCATTCATACTAATATTATAAATGCGAAAGTAACTCTGTCTGTCTGTCTGTCTGTCTGTCTGTATGTTACGCTTTCACGCCTAAACCACTGAACCGATTTTGATGAAATTTGGTATAGGGGTAGATTAGACCATGAGAAAGGACATAGGCTATGTTTGGTCGCGATAACCGACATCCACGCGGGCAAAAGCTAGTTAAAATATAAACCCAAGTTTACGCGAATGTTCTCATTGAAATAAAACCATTTTTTGAATCCTTTAAAAACAGGTTATATTTAAAAAGCCCAACATTATTAAAGGTCTATGCTAATTGTTCTGAAATATACCATGTTGATGTGCATAATTGTAGGTATAGCCATGTTTTACACATTCTCATTTTGAATTCAACAATCCTTGACATGTTTAAATTACATTAAATGAGTGTATCTATAGTTTAATACGTTGCAGGCAATTACCGATACGTTCCGTTCAACACCGAACAGTTTATTAAGACCCGTTAACTGGGCATATGACGTGTGCCTGGCGTTTCATTTCACGATATAAATCGTTTAATAACTAACAGAACGTGCCTTACTAAATCGCTTCTGCGAAAAACGAAAAATGATTCCTCTTCTCTCATGCGTTCACTATTTCTCTTTCTATGTTAGCTCTATTTTCAATTTACCTTTCAATTTCAAAACGAAATTCTCATTTTTTATGTTGGAAATATTAATTGCTGAACGGAATTTAATAAATTGGGTTAGTTTATGGTTGAATAACTTTTGGATTTATTAAGCGTTACTTAAATTCCAAATGCTCCATAAGCAATGGCAGCGCTATAAATAGTTTCCTTTTCACTGAATAAAAATAGCGTTGCATATCTCAAATGGAAGAATGTGTTGTAAATGTATTGTGTGCGTTCATGATAAAATTGATTTAATAGCTTAGATGTATTGTATTCGAACCACATGATGCATGATAATTGTCTTTAGGCGATTTTAGTTACTTAATGCTTTATTTACACATTCAAGGTAACCAAGTTACTAGTAGTAATGCGTATATACGCGATCATGGTGTGTTTATTGCACAATTATCTGCATTTTATTTTATGTTTCTGCATCTAGTTGTAATAGTGCAAATTATAAAATACATTTTCTTGTTTTATTCAGTTCGTAAACTGGCACATATTATTTTGTATTTCACGAGCTAGGGCTAGCTAAGTGATTTCCACCTTGAGATAGCCTACGCCTATAGACAGTTGCGGTGACCTAACTCACCAGCTGAAACGATGGAATTGCAGTTTAAGTTGGAGATTATCTGGATTGGCTTCGAAGTCAACGATGTTGGCCTCGTAAAACTTATTAGTTCAAAACTCCAGTCAGTATATTACTGACGTGAATTTTTAATTATATACCAAAGAATTTTTACACTATTATTGCGGAAATTTAAGACTTTCAAATAGAAGTAAATAAGATTACAGTAAAAAGTTTACGAAGCCTTAACATCGAGACGTCTAGGGTTCAAATCCAGGCCAATACATCTATTGATCATAACACAAATGAAACTAGCAACAAGATATTTAACCTAGCTGGGGATTTGGTTACTAATACTCCTTGTTCTTATAAAAGCTTATTACAGTCAATATTTGGTCTTAGTCATAAAAGTGTTAAAAACTACAACCACTGGTAGATAATATTTTAATCATAAAACAATAGAGTTATAAAAACATTATACTTAATTGGATTTTGTTTCACATACCTAATAACAATTTATGTTTTACTTGTGTGTACAAAAAACAAATTCCCTAGTTTTTTTGCGGCTAACATTAGGTACCTACTTACATAAAACAATTTTTTATTATTCTACACATATTTATAGCTGATTAAATGCTCAAGCTCTGATCAAACATTAGTAACAAAACTGAACATTCTGTCTATTTTTGAACGTGTTATTTTCTAGAACTACATGGTGAGAAATGCTTAACTTATTATGTGCATATTTCAGCATAATCGTTCATCATCCCTACTTTTTTAACGTATGTTAAATAAAGATCTGCCCTAGTGGTATGGGTAATGGACTGCTGAGACGAAGTCTCGGGTTCGATCCCAGGTTTACCATGGCACACACCAATGACTTTTGGATGCTTTTCGAAGGTATGTGTGTATTATCGCAGGTTTATAAGTGCCCGGTTAATGGCACTAGGCTCGCCACCTATTACATTGGGACCTAAACATAAACTGGCGAAATGTGGGTGCTAGCACCTCTGCCTACCCCTTCGGGGAATACAGGCGTGAGTTTATGTTATGTTTATGTTAAATCCCCAGGAATCCCAGTCAGTCGAATGTAATAAAAAACACACGGTGTTCCATTTCAGTGGCCTATGACCGAGAACGTGAGTAGCCGTTGCGGAAACTTTCCTACGGTCCAGACAGTTCGGAATTACGGTGGCGTGCGTGGGGTACTTTACGTCCTTGTTTGCTTTTGCTGAAACAGTAAGCTACCCGCTTATAGAGGTCGGAGGTCGTTAACGTCCTTTGGAGCCCGTTGCGTCTGCGGCGGCTCAGAACTTGTTCACTTCAATATGTTGCCTTACACCATTTTTTGCGTGGTGCCTTCCAATATTATTGTGGTATTGTGCTTGAAAGAAAACTTAAACGTTTGGTATCAGAACGTCCCATTCCCAAACTCGTTGTTTCAGATGATCCTATTCCCAGATGGTTTTATACTGTTTTTCAATGTATGTATGAATAGAAAAAAAATAATATTGAACAGTCGTAAAGCGATTTGACATCACAGTAATAAATGATTATATAATCACTCTAAGATAAAATTCAACACTTAAAAGTATAAACTCCAACAAACATCGACATTTATATTATTCAAATTCAGAAAGTGCTTCTTATAGAAGATTTTTAACACTTGAAACATGAAATTTTATCTTTATATAGCCACTAAGCGTTGAGCCTATTTCATCTTGTAATCAAATCACCATAAAATTTGTTGTTCAACTCTGAGATGCCCCACTAACTCTGTTTTTATGCTTATTCAATATATAAAAATCTACGTGAAGATATTTTTGAAATAAAATATTTTGTTTACTTTCCAGGAAATCTTTCTACAATTTCGGTAGGTTTCGTGTTATTATTAGGTATACCTGCATAATTAAGCCGAGTTTTTAGATTCAAATAAAGACAACTGTACTGAATGAATACTTCAATTATGTTTGTATACCATTAATCCAACCTTATTGCACCTGCTGATAACGGACGAGGTTTGGGATGAGTGTTATATGACAGTTACTGCTAAATCCAAGATAAACCAAATCAAGATATGACGGGGCCTGTACTCCAAATTACAAGGATTGGTTGCAATCGGAATTTGCACTCGAATGAAGAAATAGGCAGGCTCACCCCCTTTACGTGGGACTGAAAATCATATTTGGAGAACTGTGGGTGTTGATACACCTCTGCCTTCCCCTTCGGAAATTTACAGGCGTGAGTATATGTATGTATGTTTGTATGAAGAAAAGAATTTTCTAAGAAACAAAAGAAATATCTAAGAAACTGTAAGTGAGCTTACATAAGTAATTTTACAGCATGATTTAGAAAATCTCACTCAGGAAACTTCCTTGGGACAAATTACAATACATTCATTATTATCTAACGCAGACAAGGATTATTGTGCAATACTTACCGTATCTTGAAAATGTTACACACAACTTGACAAACAATCAGATCGGAATTCGTTCATCAAGCTTGATTTATTTGTTAATTCAACGACCACTTAGAGCTGGCGCAATGTGAAACCACAAAGTAATAATAGTACCGCAGAATCACGTATTCTCTAGAGCTACTCACACACAAAATTCCTTAATTATGCTCAAATAGAATTACTAGAACAAAACCATTTTAACAAGCAGCAATGGTAAACTTTGATACTTGAGTTGCACGAACAGCTCAGTCTAAACTCCCATATATTTTGGTTCGAGTGGGCATTTTGTTTGATGAGTACTCCGCTAAGCTCTTATTGCAAATTGATGAGCGCTTTGTTGTCACTCACCAACGATGTTAATACTTGTCAATCAATTTGTTTTAATCGACTGTCCAAGTTTTATCCTGTTTTATGAGACAATAAATATGGAGTTACATTATCCTGTAAATGGAGATTTATTTACACCCGTGTTATCAAAATGGTGAACGAGCTTGTATATTGAGAAGAAGCTCAGAAAATTATAGTTTGGTCCATGACCATGATAAATATGAAATTGATCTATCCGATTGCAATTCGTATCAGAGTATCTGGTTGCTTGCTGTATCCGCGTAATAAGTATTTATGACGATGAGGACGAGCGGTGGTGTGGCCGACGTCAGCACTTACTCGATCAAATACCGAAAGAGTTCCAATTTGACCTTCGGCCTGACTGTGTTAGGATCCTGTTGATTCCTATAAGTTTTTATATTCTGATATAATTTGACAGAACTATAAATTAATTTCAACGACATTAACTTAAGTAAGTATAACTTTTTTTGACTACCACTGAAACCATGTCAAGTAGATTGCTAGCATTCAGTTTAAAATGTATTTCAAAATAGCCTCTGATTAAACATTGCTTATTTGTGCAAGGCAGAATACGTTAACGATAAACTATAAATCGTTAATTAACAAAATAAACTTGTGCTTCACAAACTGTATCCAATCCATTGGTTAGCCAATTTTGCGAACGCAATGGTATAATTAAAATCAAGTACAATAGATGGGAATTAATTCTTGCGGTTTAGCTTTTGTGTGTTTATTCTATTAGTTTAAAATATAATGTTAGTTGTACTACGAGTACCAAACACTTTGGATAATTTTGTTAAAATATTTTGTTACATATTCGTTCCTTAGTATACATATTTTATAAACGTATATTATAAACATTAATTGTACATGTTAATTGCAATGTTAACTGTAAGATTATTCACACATTTTCACAACATGGGTATAAGAATATAGCTGCCAGTGCACTGAGCTTAAAGAGTTTCCCTACATATTAATGAACAGTAATATAGTAATGTGTAACATTCTTTGTCTCTTTAGTAACCATATAAGTATATCAATGCTTTCTCTACGCTGATAAACATAACACCCTTTTTCAGGTTTAGCACAGGTTGTGTAGACTACATTCTTACGTATCTTCTAAACAAAAAAAACCTTGAGGTGAAAACTTTTAAAATTATTTTGATTTATAACTGCGCAACACGCAAAACATAATCCTAAGAGACCTCCTCAAAGGGAGCAATCGTTTCTTTGTTATTTTTTGTTTGGATACGGAAACAAATATTGAGGTCACGGGTACAGATATCCACAGGGGACTAACAAATTGTAAAAAGCCGTTGGGTCAGTTTTGGACATGCTGACATCTCACTTTCTTATTTGATAACTGAACATTATAAGTAGAACACGAGTCACGCCTCAGGGAATATTCGCACCTACGTCAGGGAAATTCTGGGGGAGTAAAAAAATAATTTACTGAGCAATATTTTGTATTCTTAATGTATTGGTTTTATACAGAATACAAAGAAGTACGTGATGAGTACCGTTCGTGTAAAGATTGGAGTAAGTAGAAAACCAACTGAGAATATAGCAAAGTGTGTATCCGATGTTCGGAGTACGCTTCATACGTGAGATAGATACATGATGAAAATCTAAATCTTTCTATAATTTATGACATGTGTAAGTACCACACTTCGGTCGACTTTGTCAACTTCGAGCCACTGTGATACTTGGAAACTTTCGCCTGTGGACGCTACCTTGTTTGCATAGAGAAAGCGCCCGTTATGTCTAAAGTTTTTCTGTCCTTGAATTTAAAGTACTACCTATTTTATTTTTCGCCTGGCAGCTTTTGAACTGCAAATGTCAGGAAATAGGCTTTACTTTCCTACTTGTCCGATTTATAAAAAATAGTCAGTTCACAAGGAAGCGAGACATTTAGACTTTTGTGAGCGCAGTGGGACACGCGGGCTTATATTAGATTGACAATGTACGTGCGATGTTTCATTTCCGTGCCTCTAGCAGCACTCACTAATTAAATGTTAGAACTTGTTACCAGATTTCATTTAAATCTCATAAAACGGCTCAAACTTGGGACGGAAATTAAAAATTCTGAACGTTTTATTGTAAAAGTTTATCTTAGTTTTGTGAGAAGACGTCAAGACGAGACTGCGTTCAGTTGAGAACGTTTTGATTTTAATTTGTTTGCCTGAATATTATTATATTGCACGTTTTGCGAAAACAGTTATTACTTGTTAAATAGAAAGGAGCTTGGAATTTAATATTGATGTCTTAACGGTTTTAGTGTTTAAGTTTTATTTATTCACCACTATATTATGTTCTTAACAAAGAGCCTTCAGAGATATTTAAAATAGAAATTAAACAACAAACAAAACGAACAAATAAAACGGTATAATTCACGCTTTGTCCTCATATATGCTTTTATTAGAATGTGTTCAATAAAATACTAGCTTTAGCCCGTGGCTTCAACCGCGTGGAATTGTTTTTGCGACTCAGAGATACTTATGTATCATCTTTGAATTAAAATGTATATCACATTTGGCCCATGCTCATTACCATTGTTCCCTTTGAAAGAAGTAAAGTACGCACTAAAAATAAAACAGCAACTATATTTTCTCATTCACAAAATAAGTAATTGCATTTGTACATCATATGTGTAAAACAATAGATGTAATTAAGATGTGAGAAATGAAGATAGATTATGATCCGTGAAATAGGTTCCTATGGGTTGGGGTAACAGCTGGTGGAACTGAACCCAATTTATATTTTCAGCACCATAAACATCTGTTAAACAGTCAAATATTCAAAGCAGTTGTTGAGTTCACATCAAAATCTCGTCTCCTTGGCTTGATAGAGACAGCGCTTGTTTGTGGAAGCCTCAAGTCGACATTGTGAGAGTCAATAAACGATTTTATGCTCGAATAACTATGGTAATGGCGCCAGCAACCACAACAAAAACATTCGGCATATTGTAGGAACTCTGTTTAGCTGTTATGTTAGTAGGTACTCTGTTTTTAATGGAATATATACGTGCTGGAATCATAGGAGGGTCAATGACTCTTATTATACCAAAATGACGAGTAAGTGGCAGTAGACTAATAACAATTGAATATTGGCGAATTTCAAATAACTAGTAAATGACAGACAAAAATAAAATACATTCATTTTTTTTTCTTTCGGTCCACTAGGAGAAAAACGTCCAGTCTGAGTTTCGGCCATCTGTATGCAACTGGGGCCCCAAAACCGTTATTAATGGTTGATTAAAAATGATTGCACCTATCACATAACTCAACATGACCCATACAGTAAGAACAAAAGACTTACGATAGCCGTTTCAAATTCATGATTAATTGAACTTATAATATACCTTCATACTACCTATATTCTTTACAGCAGTAAAATTAAGCAAAAACAACAAACAACCAAGAAAATATTCAGGGTTGCAATGTTTATAAAGCTTTTCATTACTAATTAAAGTAATTTTCTTTGCAGGTAAGTTCGTGCCACCTAGTCTGTTGACGAAAGTATCGAGTGAAAGGGATTCATTAAGTTCAGGTGAAGACAAAAGGTACAGTTGATTGTCAGAGAGAATTGCGTTCAAGTCGAGAGCAAACGTTTAATTGTATTAAGAAGATTTGATAAAAGTGCTTCCTTAAAAGTGTTCCAAACTTTTAACGGTAGGTGGTTATTTATTAGACACGGTTATCGCGACCAAACATAGCCTATGTCCTTTCTCAAGGTCTAATCTACCTCTATACCAAATTTCATCAAAATTAGTTCAGTGGTTTGGGCGTAAAAGCTAACACACATACAGACAAACAGAGTTACTTCCGCATTTAGAATATTAGTATCAATTTCTCAGGTTAGGATATAACCTGATCTAGAGGGGGTTCAGTTACGGGCTCGTAAGTCCCAACATGGATATTGACGTTTGGCTCTTTAAATAAATAAATATAATGTTATTCGTTTTCCGCATAAGTACTTCCTATGTGTAAAAATTGATTATGTAATCACTTGCGCGATTTTACTCCAATAACTATTTTATCATTTTAGTCAGCTGTAACATGAAAAATCAAACAAAATAAATTATATATATGTAAGTACATGTTTAATTTAATTTCGTTGTGTAAGTACATGTATAATTTAATTATCTGTATATAAATGGTGCACAAAAAGGTTATTAAACTATTATTGTGTTATTTCTGAAATAATGCATAGGTAATACTTAATTCTAACAGTAAAATTAATTAATATTTATAAGATTCAATAAAATACGGTGTTGATGGCCTGACATATTTAATTGTTATTGTGCGTACATGTTGAACATGTCAGTTATGGTCATTATCATTCCTGGGACCACTACTATTCCTCCTCTATATTAATGACATTCCGAAAGTCACTAGCCACAAGTGCATATTGTTTGCAGACGACATTTCCGTTGTAGTTTCCCAAGATAAGAACAGTGAGGCTGACCATAGGCAAACCCTGAAAGATACAATCGAAATCATCTCCACATGGTTAAAGTCTAACAATCTAACTGCAAATCTAACTAAAACCAAAATAATACAACACAAACACTACAACAGCACAGTACCCAACATAAATAATATAAAATTCGAAAATAATGAGATCGCGCAAGAGACAGACACTACATTTTTAGGAGTTACACTAGATAATCACTGTAACTGGAAGGCTCACATAGAAACATTATGCAAACGTATAAACAGGTTCATATTTGCGCTTAGGAAGACCAGGAAAATGACAAACGAAAAGACCGCCTTGTTAGCCTATCATGGGTATGTGGGATGTCTATTAAGGTACGCAATATTGCTGTGGGGAAACTCAACCGCAGTAGAGAAAGTGTTTCTGTTGCAAAAAAAATGTGTTAGAGCAATCTGTGGTGCAGCCCCACTTGACTCTTGTAGGCCCCTCTTTAAAAAACTAAGTATACTGACACTCACATCCATGTACATTCATGAAATTGGCCTATTCGTCAAAAAGCAACCTGACTTGTTCACAAAAGCATGTACAGATAAAAAGTATCTTAGTAGAGACCCTACCAAGCTGTGGCTGCCACACATGTCCACAACGCTTCAACAGAAAAATTGTTTCTGTATGTGTATACGGGTGTTCAACAGAATTCCTAAAGAGATTCGAGAATTGCCATTAAATCGCTTCTCACCTCGATTAAAAAAGTGGCTTATTGAGAAAGGATTTTACACTATACAAGAATTTATGGCGCACACTACTTACAGATACAAAAAATCTATGTAAGTAAATTAGTTTAATTAGAATAAAGTATTAATTTTGTGTTACTAAGTGTTTGTAAAATTACTTATAGATTTAATATTGTTACTATTTTGTTTTGTTTATTTTTAACTGTATAATGTTTTTTAATTTCTAAAAAAAATTAAGTACCTATGTAAATCTAGTCTTATTTTAATTTCTTCTAAATATTTGCACACCGAACACGGTGAAACATGCTGTACTTTTGAAACACTGCCTTACACCTATTGTAAAACCATGCTTCTCGCAAATAAAGATTTATTATTATTTATTATTACAACATTATTGATATTAAATATACTGCTCCTGGTACGGAAATGGAATAAAATGTTTTTATTGTTGTACTCATGTTTACATATACGAGGTAACTGCCAAGTGAAATATTGATTTTACACAGAAGGCGATGGATAATAACATATCTCTTGAAAATTTAATTACATTACAAGAAGTTATTAACTTATTTAGACAATCATGCTGTTAGATAAAACTACCCAAATTGAGGAAGTGTACTGTGCTGCTCACTGAGAATGTATTAATTTACCTCAGGGACAGAATCTTTAGTAGAAAGATCTTTTTTATTCATCCACCCTTGTAAGAGATTTACTACATGCTTGCGTGCGGTGCGTCTATAAGCGTCTCCTACATTTCCTAATAAAGACGTGGTTTGTTATTGCTCTATATAACATTTTGTTAGAACGTGCACGATTTAACTGAGGTTTGGATCGGCAGTCATTCGAGTACTGAGGCAGTCACCATAACAATCAAAATATGTAAACAACGCTCGGAGAAGCGCGAAGGAAAGCTCGCTGAGGTTCCCATGTAGATCACAAATAATGAATTTACGGTTCGATAAATATGCAAATTTCTGCTCGAAGGATAGCAAATTAATGTTTAATTTCTGTGTTCAGTTTCGCATAAATTTGCCAAATATATTCGTTAAACCCTTTTGATAGAAGCCAGAAGCATTAATTTACGAAAACCAACAAATAAAATACGTAGGTATTACTTTGAATAAGATATAGAATAGAACATTATGATTTCGGTTTATTTACAAATTAATAAGTTTTAAAGAGATATTGAAATTAATTTTACTGACTAGGACGGACATCTTAAACTTTTGAGTGCCGATACTTCAATGAAAGTGGTTTTCCTGCTGGATTGATTTATTTAAGAACTTTTCACAAAGTAAATAAACTCTAAAGTAAACTTTCGTAATCGTTGAAGGCGAGTATTGAAATCTATTTTGAATTAACTCAGGACAGTGGTGTCGGAAAGTTACAGAGTGAATGTGAATAAGTTATTTTTATCTTTTGGTATCCTTCAGATAAAAAACCGTACACGTGAATCTGGTTTTATTTTCATCTCAGTATATCCCAAAACAATATTTTTAAAAATAACAGCGGTCGGAGTGCCGATACAGAGGTTCTACGTGTGAATTGTAAGAATAGGTGCATTATCACAATTTGTCAAAAAAAGCGTCGGTAACGGTGTCGCAAGTTTAATGGCATTTTCCAACGCAAAAATATTGTACAAAATATGCTCAACGCGCCAAAAAAGTTTTCACTTTTTTCGTCTAGACAATTATCAAATCTAAAACTTAGTTTAAGTTAATATTCATAATTTGCCCAGGTTAACCGGCGAAGCTGGTTTTCCTACGCGAAGTAATGCTTCTAACTTTGACTCTAACTTAAACACATTTAAAGGTGTACTTCTTAAGAGTTATACACATGAGATAAATTAATATAGCCTGAAATAAGAAGACTTTACGTCTGCTGGCGCTCGTAAATCTGCTTCATAAAAAAACACAATTCGTTAGGGACCTATATAAAAGGGAACGTTAAACTTTTTCAAGAGACTTTCATAATTAACTTTTATTCCTTTATGCATTCACGAGCCTGAAAAATAATTATTTATGGTTAGTTAACTAAAGGATCAAGTACTGCAACAGTAACAGTATCCGCCTTGGTGAAACGCAATTATGGCTATTGCCACTTTCATAATTTAATAGGTTCGTACTTGGTGAAATCTGAATTGTACAAAAAGGTTTATCGCAGACCGTTTAAATTGGCAACTTTGCTTTAATATTCTTGCTTTGAAGTTAGCTAAATGACTTTTAAAATTCTTTCGATTTAGCGCTTGACACGAAGTAATACTTAAATCTCGAGTTACTTTGATGTATTATAACAATCAGGTTCATTAATTAGAGAGCAATAACATTATATAATTTTGAATTAGTGCTGTTAAAACATCTTGAAAACTTAATACAAGCAGACGAACAGACAGGCAGAGATAATTTCGAATTTATAATATCAGTATGGATCTTGAATCGAATATAAAAAAACTGATGTTCATTATCGTTACTCCCTAAAGGCCAACCACGGTAGATACTACTTATTTAGTAAGCGGTGGCAGCATGATTATATCTTCCAGAGCGTCGCCGCTCGAGTCGGAATCATCTCGGGAGGCGGTTTATACTCGCTGGCTGACGAGTAAAGTTAGAACTAAGATAATGAGCTTTTAAATTAAATAAGCTTTTATTACATAATCTTTTCAGAAATTTCAAAGTATACCCTACGGAGATAAGGTTCTTGTAAATGTTGACGTAATACAAGAACTTAGAGTTTATGAACTTTGTGTCGTACATGTGTCTGTTTACTTTGCAACTTTGCCTTGGTCGGTTTTGGCTTCACCCATAGGATGAGATTACACCAAAGCTGCAAGCAGCAACACTACCTACTAATGTTGCAATTATTTGATATATTTATTTATATGCTGTTCTGAATTTCGACACCGGTTTCTTAAACGGATGAACGAATCTAAATGAAATTGGGTACAGGGAAAAATATAGTCTGGATTAATAAAGAGGTCTGTAGGTTGCACGGGTAGAGCCTCGAGCGACAGCTCATTTTGTAATAATTTCTAGCAGTCGTATCATTGTCTTTGCAAACATAATGAATAAAGATAATTCTAATATAAGTATGTATGAACAACGACATCTTACCTTAATTTTGCTTAGCATATATACATTTTCTCAATTAGCATAATACACTTCGGCAGTGAATGGGTAGTTATTTACTTTGTCATGATTTCCTGAAACCGACGCTCACATCTAGGGACACGGGTTACATTACTGTCACTCCAAATTGGGTTATTCCCACAATGCGGGACTCAATTTTGGTACTCGTGACTAGTAATTTTAAAGGACGGCGGTCCCTCGTTTTCAAATGTCATGTACAGGTGTTGTGGTCCAAAATTCTAACTTTTGTGTCCTTCCCACTAAATATGTAAAATTGATTTTGTGCTTCCGAAATTGAACTAGGTTTGAGAGCGAAAGTACCCTTTATTTAAATGTTCATGAAAATTAATAAAACAACGTTATACAGTTGGTTGTTTGTTATACCGTTAATATTTAAGCTGTTATATCTGCAAGGCTGACAAACATTACTTCCATATCAGTTACATTTAATGTAGGTATTGGCATATTTTTGACTGGACTACTGCGTACCTACTTCCTGCTCTGCATAGCTTTTTTGTTTCTTGCGGAAATCCCCTCGGATACCTCCCCTGCCGGAGCTGGAAGGGGAGGTTATGTCGGACTCGAACCGACTAAAACTGCACGCCGACTGTGGGTCGTGGTGCTAGGCCGGAGGTGAGGTTTTCTTCGACATTACCCTCGCACCCCGGCTGACCCAGGGCCATCCCTTACGGTCTAACCCTACTCAGGAATGGGAACAACGGTGTCCTCTGCCTCCCCATTCCGGGGGCGAGTCGGGCCCCCGGAATGGGGAGGCAGAGGACTACTAATCATCGCATAAAGTCATTATAGATGATTTTACATTTATGTCATCTATTGATGTTCTCCACCATCTCCACCGTATCTCCATTTTGCGTTTTATAATCTTGTTTAAAACACAAATTTCCTAAGTTTGAGTGAGTTATTCTTCCAGTCATCCGGCCTTCTTGTTTGTTCCACTTATTCCACTGATAGGGATAGGCCTGTAACTTATTAATTGTGTCAAAGATCTTTCTAAGAGACAACCTTCATTTACTTTGTTGGTTAAAATCAGAACTAGAGTTTCTATAGTACCTATCAAACATTTTACTCTCATTAGCTCGATGAGCCAAGAAAATTGTTTCACTTTGAGCTAACTATTCTTGTATAATTATATGGGTAGGTTTAATTTGTAGATATAATATTTGTATAGAACATACAATCCTTGCACATTTATTTCATGAGCTTTGAAATTAGACTTGTATGGACGGGTAAAAAAGGACACCAGGAGTGGAGGGGAGTTATCTTATAAGAATGTATAATAATACAGGTACAGATAGCCTAGAATATAGATAGATATAATAGTAATAGTATAGATAGATACGTCTGGAAACAAACCGCGTCGGAAAGGAAACAGATTTTTCCTTTCTTAAAAATATCCCCAATGAATACAAAATATACGAGAGGATGCTTTAATAGTTGTTAGCACACTGAGATTAAACCCAACTTTCCGAAAGCCGGATTCGAAGCGGGTTCAATTTTACATCATATATTTACTTACTGAACGACCGACGATGGTTGACGGAATTCGTGTGGATCATTGCATTTGCTTCGAGCGAAGAGAAATCCTCTATAATATATTTATCGCTTTCGATGCCAACGAGAGGGTACAATTACCAAGGACCCCACGTTACTGCAATTTTGTAAATTGCAGATTTTACTTCAGCCCGAGGCAAGGCGTTTTAAATTGCAACTCGTTATATTGCTCTAATGAGTGATATCTTCAACTCACGAATTTTGTGACGTGACTCCCTGTGTTACGAACTTATTAAAAATGGGTTGTTTACGAGATTGTTGTTATGCACGCATTTTTATGTATTGTTACTGCTGCTGATAATATTATTAATAACTCTGACTTTAGTTCATCGACATTGTTGAAATATATGAACTTTTTGATAAATATTCTATTAAAATATTTACTTTAAAAACAGCTCAAATTACCTAAATCATCAAATTGGTTAATCTTGTTTGTCTCAAATCTTATTATAAGCCAATTTATCATTTTATAAATGCAGATTTCAGAAAAATATTTACCCGCTGCGTTTTAACAATATTCGTTTTCGAGATTATTAAAAAATAGAAGCACTCGAGGTGAAGACGTTTTTCATAACCAATGCAGACAGCCTTATGCATATTTGATGAACGTGGTAGTGCTTTTAAGAAACCTGCCTGCATTCGCTGACGCTTAAACTCAGTTAATTATTATTATGATATGTTTTATGAATAGGTATGATGATCAATCAACAAATATAAGTACTACGGATTGAATAGATTTGTTAGGAGCAGCAGTTCATGTTGGATGTGACCTGGATTCGAACCAAGTGCCTTTCGATCGACGCCTTCGCCCCTAAGCTACCGATAACGAAATTAAATAGTACGATACAATATGCTTGTATTTCATGGCACTGTTATTATTTATTTTGCGAGTAATTGGAACAAGGACATACATACAATTGTATTATAATTACAATTATCTTGGTAAAATCTAAGTTGAAAATTATAGCGACACTTTATAATAAACAGTTAAATTAATGGCACGAGGGTGGTTTAGATCAAATTGTAATGCAATGTGGAGGAATGTATTTGCACAATTAAAATCGAATATGTGTTTGAGAGTAAATCATGTTTCGACCAACACTATTTTCTGTTTTACAAGAAAAGTGCGTAAGTATACATCAAGCAAACACATGCATGAACTTTTCTCTTTATAACATTGAGCGTAGAAGAATGTGACCTATAAAAAACAATTTAGATTCCAAATCCCTGCCAAATCCTGCCTGTTTATCCTTATCCAAAGGGACTCTATTTGATACATTTGTAAGACTCCTTTCGCCATTAATGTGAAAATCTTTTTATATAATGTAATAAGATTTTTATTTCGCAGGCATTTAATTCAAATACGGAAAAATACCTCTCGTAGTGAAAAATATACCACCAAAATTTGATATAATAACTTAGATGACATATTGCCTTAATATTTTTTATGACATACTTAAAACACATAGGTAGTAGGTACAAAATATTAAAGTATAAAATAATCTTTTAAACCTATCATAGCAGTTTAAACAGTTTCAGAAAAAGACGATTGCAATACCAAGCCCGGAAAATCGGGTGCAGTGAATCAAACAAAGTCTGACTATGATAATATTGGATCGCGAAATTTCGCGGAAGAGAATACAAATTCTAAAATCAGCGCGGCGATGAATAATTTCTGATGTGGAAAATGCCTTAGTCGTGCTTTACTTTCCATTTCATGCTGTAAGGATATAAGTCCTACGTTCAGTGCATACACCATTAAACAGAAACGTAGGCAGTTTATAAAAATACTCAGAGTACGTGATACATTTTGCGCCGTGGTTTTTCCTTAAGTCGCAGTTTGGATTAGCCGTGCGGAGATTTATAGCTCCCTTAAAGGAAGTTTAGCAGGTGCGTGAAAAGGTGTCAACTTAAAAATGTAAGGCTTTGTTGTACATTTACAGAGTTAAAC
Organism: Eilema sororculum; assembly: GCA_914829495.1. Lineage (NCBI taxonomy): Eukaryota > Metazoa > Arthropoda > Insecta > Lepidoptera > Erebidae > Eilema > Eilema sororculum. The sequence goes on from OU618541.1 coordinate 11,550,598, forward strand.
AGTATCATTATTCTGATTTAATTTGTGACTGGTATACGTTTTCTCCGAAATATTTCACTAGATCCATATTAAGTTCATACGAGTGGGCGACGAATCTTTAATGAACCAGGAATAATTTAATGTCATAATTTCATGGCAAGAGGTTATTACTAAAGTACCTTTTAGCTTTCTCCACTTTACCAACTAGAAAACATCGTGAAAGTAATAATTGCAACAGTTTAAGACCCCTACTCGTACGGTTGTTGAAGGTGGAAGTTCTGACTATATTTAAACTAAATGTAACTGCCTAAAAGTATTAAATTCTCATGCCCTTAATGAGAGCTAACGGGAACTTAACTTTTAATTAACAACCGTTTTAAATAGAAACAAAGTCGCCTGATTGCCAATGAATCTAGGAGGCTTAGCCAAATTGGTTTTCGGGACATTTTGAATCGTGCTCTGGCGTACAATGGACACAACCGTGCTCTTTGTTCCATGATCTCGATTGGCCGATAAACAAACCGTACTATAAAGGATACGACTGGGAATCGTAAGAACATCCAACTATTGTGAGGAAAATACAGAAAGGAAATAGCTTCGATTTCTGCAAGGGTCGGATAAACAGTGAACTTTTCCTCTATGGAAATGAATCTGATCAGAACTCAAACAACTTTATTTAATGCGGGCCGTTAGGTACCTCAGTTGTTCTTTTTTCCACACAATATCTTCCAGAACTATCTTTTCCTTTGGAGATGTGTTTAATTCAAGATTATGTTACAACAACCGTGGAGTTAATACCTAATTACATTGACGGAAAATAAAATTATATAGTAATTAATAATATTATTTACGCAGATAAATAGGTACATGGAGGTCATAGAAGAGAAAATCGTAGAAGTAGTTTGGTAGGTATATTATCGCAGTACCGCTATACTATCACAGTAAATCATCTTCTATACTTCATAGTACCTACAAGCGATAGTTGCATTATAAGTACGATGACCCACGCCTCAGCATGGGCGGGATAGACATTGGAATGTCCAAGCGTAGATCAAAATCCTGGGGCTAACCATAGATGAACAGCTCACCTTCAACACCCACGTCACAAACGTATGCAAGAAAGCGATCTCGATATATCACAAACTAGCGAGGATCCCGGATCAGCTGGGGACTTCATCCTGAGGTGATCTGGACCATCTACAACGTGGCTGTGGAGCCGCGGGCGACGGTGCTGTATGCTGCCAGCAGTTAGCGCGCGGGGTTGTTGTTCGGTACAGCTGCAGAAAATTTACTACGATAAGGGTTCAATTAATATCCACGGAAAGATTTTGCCTACTTGCTATTCAACCTAGATCAACAGCAATAAATCAATGTATGTACGATAATTATCATTATCCGATTGTTTATTAGGACATATTGATCGGGAGCATTGAATATAGAGGCGCAGACTTTGGCAGCCGTCCTGAATGCTAATGAAACGACATATTATTTTAGTACGTGGACGAGGGACGGCTGAAACATTGCCAGCAACAATGCAGGGTAGATCTTAAACAGTATCGTATTGATAGTCTGTGTGTTACTGAATAGCTTTCTGTAGACGTTCTTGTAATTTTGCATATTGATTTGGATTCCTTGTAAATAATTCTTTGTTTCACGGCGTCATTCCCACTGAATCTAAGAATATTATTTTATTCCGTTTATTTTTCAATGACAAATTATATTTCGTTTACATCAATGTACATACATGTGTTTTAAATTAAGTAGGTACGAGTATGTTTCTGTACATAAACGTCGGTAACATTTCTAAAAGACTCGTAGCATTGCTACGTGTAATGAAAATGCAAATTACTTCCCCAGCTAAAAAGGTCAAGCGGTCACATGTAGCCTTGATTGGTCTCTTTTATATTTCTTATAAATGGGTTGTAATCGAATCCCAAGGCGTCAGATTTTGACCAAAAGGCCTGTTTTTAAAAGTTCCCCGTATAAAGTAATGTGGGTGCGATTAAAAGTTGTTTCTTGCAGCCAGGCATCAAAGTATCATTTAACAAATTCCTGATAACGCTATGAAAGTGTGAATCAAGGAATAAAAGCTGCAATACCTTGGGTTTCTGTAAAACAGTACCAGGTATGTATACACAACTTAGGTATATACAAATTAACCAAGTCTCGTGAACTCGTGACAAGAGTGGTACAGAAACCGTTTGTGTGAGTAATAGCTTAATTTAAGAGGTCAATGAACATTATATTGATTTTTTATTTATAACTGTATCTTAATACCCCAGTTTCCATGAAAGGAACTTTTAATGACATCGAGACGGATAAATAACATGATATTGGTGTCGAAAACCTTGATTCATGACGATTCATCTTCTTGCCGTTAATTTGTACAGGTCAAGGAAATTATTTTCTTATCTACCTATCTAACCTGTTTAAATTGATAATTCTAAAATTTAAATAGAATGAGATGAATTTAGATAGTGCCTAGTAATTATGTAATATTGTTTTATTTTAGGTTAGGGACATGATGATATTTTCTAAAGTTTACGCGAATGTCACTCATCGAAATAAAACAAAAAAAAGTCAATAATAGCGAAAGAATCCGTAAAAAGTGTTTTTATTTCTATTAGACCATCAGTTTATAATTTTTTTTTTACATGAATATATCTCCATATATGCATGTAAAAAAAAGCAGTAAAGAAAGCACTGTATAAATGCTATCACTGTAAAAATGTATACAATGAAGTTTCACGATATACACATCACTTTGATAAGCGATGTGAACCACAAACACGACATCATATCGTTACTTTAAAACAAACGACACCTGATACCATCTAATAATTTGAACAGCAACTTGTTAATTACATTAATTTGGCGATATGATCTCAACAAGTGTAATTGAAGTGGATCACGACATGTACATATTACAACCAGAAGGCGCCCTAATCGACGCTCATTTCCCTTCGTATTGTAACCATGCGATAACTTCACGCGCGATTAAATTAAAACGAGAACTAAAAGCTAGTCTGGAATTATCATCTTTTGGATTTTCCTCAACTGGAATTTCAATTTTAATTCATATTGCATAATTAGCACCCATAAGGTAAGGCCATTTCATGCTATATAAACCCTGTGCAAAAAAAGCGGCACCACTTTTCTTCTTTATTTTGAGTTGGTAGGTAGTTTACCACGTTTTGGGTTATCCCTTGCATTTTGCTGTTAGTAAAGGGCTTTCTAAAGTCTAGCCAGCGTGGAAACAATAGGCCAAAGCCTCCCATCATTGGGTGGCCTATGTCCAGCAATGGACTGCGATAGGCCAATTGATTGATATAATGATCATTGCAATGCAAATTAAACGTACGAAATAATACCACACAAACTATATGTCTATAGTAATATCTGTAGGCCTAAAATCTATTCTTATCGGAATATTGAAATTCCAACGCTGTAAAGAATCAAATAGACTTCTGGACAATTCAATTAAGCTGCACGTTAAGTGCAAGTTTGCAAACAACCGTGCGAAGCTAGCTAAGTTTCCCAGAACAAGTTTATCAAAGAGATTGTAGCTGAACAAGTTAGCCTTCGTCGAACTGTCTTTATATTTGTATATACGCGGCTATGTTTGCAGCATCTTCACAGGAATGTAAATTTGATTTGTTTTGGCACACCTTTGCGTAAATATACAAGACGTGTTATTGACGATCAAAGACCCTGACGATCTGATCGAGATATATCGTCTTTTTGCGGGTGTATCGAGCCTTTGATGCCTTTTGATGATTGACAATTTCTTTTACTTTTTCTGGCGATGCATAGAAAATTTGTATTTTAGATAGATATATAGAACATTATTTAATTATTTATTTATTTATTATACATACAATTTATAACTATTGCAGCAATCCGTATCCATAGTCAGCATACTTTATAACTAAAAGCATGCTGTTAAGAAACTGTAGCTATCAGTAAGAGCATTGTGTATACTATCTATAAGTAACTATTTAATAAAGGTAAGTACAGTAAAGAATAGCTTCTTCATATAAATCTCGCTGCCCTTAAGATTGTAACCCTTAAAAATATATTTAACAATTTGTACTAACAATATACCTGATATTAATATAATTTAAGTTTAATTTAATTACAGTTTAATTGAATTTAATAAGTACTTACTAAAATTGCAAGAAGTTACAATTATATCGACAAAGTCCTAATGGGAATTGCAAGTTCTATGAAAATATTCGTATAAACCTACGTACATCAGAAGTGTATGCGACGCTATAGGGTAACACATTCAATATTCTTGAGAGCATCGCTTGCATAGTAACCGTACCTTATTACAACATCGGGGACGTCTTGCCTTTGAGTGTAGCTCTGCAGGTAGCATATATGTCAATAAATCGACTTAAAAGCATCCATCAATATGATTGACACTCGATTGTGTATGCTTTAGTCACCCTTTAAAGGGTGCTGACGATATAAGGGTGGAAGCCATTAAGTAGATGTGAATGCCCATGAGTGCTTGCTGTAGAGAATTTTTCATCACGCTTTCATATATGAGCATATTGTTGTTTAGACATGTATGTATCAATAACAGAGAACTTAAAATCTTATAAACATTCAAATGAATACGATTGAATTACTAATCTTTGCACTGGCTCATAAATTTTTAGTTCGTCTTATAAAACAATGTGATTTTTCAGCAATTGAAATAATGAATTATGAAACGTTTACCATGCTAATTTTATCTCGTTAACTAAAAATTAAGTTGGTCTTGGTGAACTTCCAAATTCTCAACGACCAAACTAACTTGATACTTCGTAATTAAAAACCTTATTATTCTACTAAAAGAACACAAGTTAATCTCAAGCATGATAATAATACATAAAGGTTTTTCCGGGCCCACGTGTAAATTTTACTACCCGCTAAACGTGATGGAGATAACTAATATTCAAAGGCACTTTACGTTACATCACTTAAACATGACTATGGGTGGACCCCTAATCCGGTAATGTAGGCAATCTTATAGATGTCTCGGAGGAAGTAAGTGAACCGACGTATTAAATTATAAGGTAACCCTCGCTGTAACTTCATCGAGATATTCAATTGAGCTTGCTGAATATCAATTGGGTGCAAAGTGGGTACCAACTATAGGTACAGGTATGATCCTTGGACTGAAATAATATCTCCTTATTAGATATAGTTTGATAGCATTTGCATATCTTCTAGAAAATTTGCTAAAATTAATCAAGAAGTCAAATTGAAATGTTTAAACTATGAAATAACTGCAATTATTTTATTTCACGTAAACGTAATACATTGATGTAGGTGGAAAAGAAATATACTGATGTAGTCATACATTTTGAGGTGTTGGGCCTCTGACATGACTATCACTTTAAAAATCCAATAAAAGGAATAGATACCAATTTACCGAGGGCTTACCCGGGGCTCCCAACCGTAGGCTGTTGGACGTTACCGAGAGGGTTTTTAGTCGGTAGCAGTCCGGTATAGCATCCATGAAGGATTTTCCCTCACGGTAAAAAAAAGGAATAATAATATAATTCATTTATTTATAAGATAATTAAAATCCATTATTTGTTAGTAGTATTTGTACACTTAAATCTATGTTAGTACTTATATTTCACAAAAGATTCGTGCATTTTATAGGCGTGCCGTAGTATGTGGCACTACCTATTTAATTTTTTTTTTTTTTTAAATACCTATTTAAAAAATCTAATCGTACCATGATTAAACCTATTAATAAGAGTAAATTACGTTGTCGTTGTACATTGTTTGAATCTTGCCATGGTTGTGGCTTTAAACGAGTATTCGTGGAGTAACTTATTGATCTTGGGATAACCATCGTTGAAGGAAACCCTTTGACTAGTGCGAAAGAAAAATAAAGCAATTCTATCATCTCGGCCATACATTGCAATGGGACGAGAGAAGACTTACACTTTACCAAACTGCTAGACTAGCACTAGACACCTGAGAGGCCACTATGATCGCCAGCTTCTACAAGCACATTATAACTAGGAGTAATGTCGCCATCGCAGGAGCAGGCCATAATTATAGGCCCTCCGATTTTGGTGGCGATAATTCTTCTCCAAACCTTTAGGATTTTCGTACAATAATCTTAAGCTACCCGACCGTAGAATATTTATGAACTGTGACGAAATTCCCTTTAAAAGGACCTCAAGAATCCATAAATACTGCTTCTTACAATATATCAATTTTATAATGAAACTCTAGTTGATTTGAAAATCTTATCCCTATAGGATCAGAGACATTATTCATAATCTTATAATTCTTTTGCAATTTTTACGCTCTTGCGAGCTCCTTAACAAGATGCTGCGAATAAAACTTTTGTTTGCGTTGTTAATTTATAATCTTTATTCTACCTTCCTTGGTTGTTTCTAAATAATCTCAAAATATTTATACTCCTATAAGTTCCTGTTTATATAATTCTGGCAACTATAGTAATAAAATAAAGTTATAAGATAACTATCAATCTTATAAAAGCAAAGCATAAAAGCTTTCGACGAGCCCAAATTGAAGTACCTTCCTTCGGTACCATTCCGCCAACGATACAATATAATAGAAGTATGGGAAAGACCTGAAGGCCTGTTACTGTGTGTGATGAGAAGTTATCACGTGACTGGCTATAAAGTTTATAACAGCACATTACCAAAGTTTTGCGTTTCATAAATTCAGTGCTTCTCGAACAAAAGTTAAGTGAAATTTCAAATTACCCGCCGATGCACTAAAGTGTATGGGCTTACCGATAGAGTTCCTATGATGTAGGTATCCAGCAAAGTAAAAAGTTTGTGGTACTTATTTAAGTTAAAGAGGGTATTTAGCTTGAGGTTCACTAAGCAGTATGTTATGTATAATATGTATTGTAAGTTGTCGCACTACTTAACCATTAGGGAAAGAAAAGTCAAAAGTCATGTTTTGAATTTCCACGTCATATTTTGTGCTTGAATAAATAACTTTTAAACTAATATTCATTCGTTTTCTTCAAACGTCCTTAACACTAATAAAACTGGAGCTCGCATTCTTCAAGATATCCTAAGAAAAGTTTGGATTATAACATCTTTCTTAATAATACCTTTTCTTTTATTGGCGGTTAGAATTATCCCTGACGCATGCCGTTTAAATTTTTCTGTAGAAACACAAAAGGTAAAAGATGAATTTATTCCTTTAGTTATTTTTTACTAATATATACCATACTACCAACCTAAATAAAAAGGTTGTACAGTGAAAAAATTATACATATTATGTATAAATTGTAAAAGTAAGAACCATGTTTCGATCTATATGTATGTTTATCCGTTTTCTATTCAATAACACACGCTAGATAAACTATGCTTACTCTGGGTTTAGATAGGGTCGTGTCGTGTAGCATGTATGTAGTAGAATATATATTTACTTATAAATATATTTTACCCATACCGCGATGGGGTTCAGATTGCTGACCCTGTGGACCTGTGGAGCAGGTGTTGACATCGCGAGACTAACGAAGTTTTCTTACAAGTGTAGTATAATTCAATAATTTTACATATACTATTTTTTGGTCTTAAAGGGCTTAATATAAACAAAATTTGAATAATTAGTTGTTCATTCGCCTAAGTATTGTACGTGTTTCAATTTTCCCCTAAGTTTTGTTCTTGGAACAGACACGTATTACTGTTTGTTTTGTTTACGTATTCCTATGAATGAGAGGTTATTTAAAAGTTTGCCGTTCTCATGAGTCTGGCACGATATTTGTATTTTCTGTGCCAATCTGGACTATACAGGATGAAATAATACACCCTGTATAACTACGAAAACTGGTTCCGCTACATTGAAATGATGTTTGGAATACCTATAATTCCGCCACGTCGCCTTAAAGACGTATAAGATGGGAAATTTGAATCATATCGGGCGTGTCTCGGTAGCCGAATTGGGAGACTGCGGTTTCGAGTCCCGCCCGAGAAGATTATTTTTCCCTATGTATTCGATATATATACGCTAGTACTATTATCTATTCTGTGCTATATATCCACCATCTTTTTTTTTTTTTTTTCATACAGGACACGTCAATTTGACTTCACCTCGCCTGATGTTCCCTCAACATCTCTCTTAAGTAGAGCTGACAAAAGTATCTAATTTTGGCCACCGAGAAAACGTAACTACGTACCTACTAATATAATTATGCACACATAAACAATGTCAATGCTGCGGTAAACGTAATATCACCAACACTCTATATTATGTTGTTTGATCAACGAGTACCAGTGCGGGTAGTGCAGCTATTTACCAACGATATCAACGCGGGCAAAGCTCATTAAAACGATTCACCATACCCGCTAGTTCAAAATTAGATATTTGTAGCTTTGCGAGAGGTATGTAATTAAATTTTGTATGATGAATACAATATGTGCTGTATAGTTGTTACTACTAGGGAAGTATAATACGAATAGATGATCGAAATAATCAAATCACCTATTATTTGAACTATCTGAAACACTAGATTTTACTTGTATTTACCTGTTTATAGCTAAAATTTGACCGAAAGTTTCTCGGTTATTCCCACGGAAGAAATAGTGCATTAATTTCTTTTTACACTTACATTATTAACAACTGAATAATAACATATCTGTATATATATAAACGCTAGGGGCATTTAATCTAAACGTCGTTTTGGACAAATGTGTCACAAAGAATTTGTAAGAACGATATAGTGGCCCCCGAGTAAGATATCACTCTAATGATATACTAGCAGAGTTGTGAGAGATGTATTTGTACAAGTATGCTTACTGAACCATTTAAGATTTGAAATTATAAGTTACGATTACAATCTAAATCACAAAGTTGAAAAAAATATTTATAGAATGAGAGAAAATAATAAAGAATGAAAGACTTTTGATTATTTAAAGAAAATATGAATACGACATTAAATAATAAAAATCAATAAGTTAAGTATATTATTTCGAAAACAAACCTTTGGTTCGAAAAATTCGGTGTGACATATTCAAAAAGAAATTATTTTCTATTATTGTTTTCATACATACCCAATGTATTTAAGTTGAGTTTTTTGACAATTGTGACACAAGTTTTCCATATACCAGTAAACGCATTGTTCACCAATTGCTATGTTGAGTCAATTCAAGTCATTTATTTTGCGCACAAAAGGTATTCAACATATATTAGTAGCACAGGGTTTTAGAAAGAGTACCAACAATTTTCTGCTCATTTGTGATAAATTGATTCTATTTCTAGATCCTAATTAAAGTAGATAATAAATAAAATATTAAAACACGATGCGTGATTTCAGTATTGTTATAAGCTTATTTCGTTCACTCCAAAGTTCTTTCATGAATATGTTGAATGAACGAGAGTTTAATTTATTGAGATTACAAGAAAAGCGTTGGCTGCTTTTACTTGTTTTACTAGATGTATAAATTATTATAACTCAAGATACACTCATAGTTACCAGGCTTTCTCATTTCTTACTGACGGCATTCAAAATAGTCAAGTGTCACGCGATCCCGGTTTGTCACTCTGGGTCTACCTATACATATAAGTTAATAATGTTTGTCATTTTATGCATTTGTTTCGATTGCGTTGAAAATTTGTTTTTCCTTTTTCGGTATGCACTTGTGTAAATAAATAATAAGGATTATTGTGAGCTGTATTAATATTTTTTGATAAAAATAATTAAGGCTTTAACCCAGTGAGCTCAATTAATCATTTTTGGTAAAACTAATTAAGGCATCCATAATGCTCGAAGTAGTTTTAATTAGTCGATTTATCTATTTACTCTAATTGTAATAAAAAGATTGGCCGCCGTATTCACGACCAGGGTGGTGACTCCAGCTCTGGCTCGTTCCTGGGGCAAAGGATGGCTATTGCGATTCAGCGAACGTGGCCAGCATCATGGGCACCTTTGCGCCGGGAACGATACGGGGTGGGTTATTCGATGTGACATAATCACGGAAACACTCCGTGATTTGTACTCTCCGTGATTTGTACCTACTCCGTTTTTGTACTTTACTCTAATTAAAACTATTTGTGTCTTCTAAATTTCTTCCAAAAAATTAAATTTAAATAACTGTCTTTAAATCCTAATTCTATTCTATAATTTTATTTACAAACCTCATCGGTGGATACAAAAAATCACTACATTGTTTCAAACAAATTCTGAAATAATTTCAAGATTAAATTTCTTAGCAGCTTACGTAGTAAATTTGGAGTGAAGCTCAAAATTACCGGAGGCATTTGGCGTAATGCTCAATTTGTCGAGGGAGCGGCCGAAACTGTCCTGTCTTTCTGCGGTGATAACAATACCTACTGGAATTACTTTAGATTTTTTTCTTCCTGCTTCTGGGTGATTATTTTGAATTTACTTATACAATCTGCAAGAAAGTAATTTGTTTTGTGCCTCTTTGGTGCAATTGTATCTGTTATTATATCAGTTGAAATTTTGTAGATATACCTATTTGTAAAAAAAACCTTTTACGATTAGATATAAACTTTATTAAGGTAGTAGCTTACCTACAATACAATACTAATTGTCTATTTGAAGTTTTTAAAAAAGATGCCGGGCTCAATTCCACTCGACAATAAGCGGTAACCGAACGTTTGAGTCGGACTAGATAAACATATTGGGGTCACTCATACGGTGCTGCCTACATTGCAAAAGGGGCAGGGAAAACAAGAACAGGAAACAGCAAAAGGAAGGAATGCCATACTCTCACAAACCGTTCGTACTATAACTAGTACGTGGGTACTAAGTGAGAGTTTAACCATGTTAGGACAACGATCATCTACAACACTTTCTATCGAGTTGCACCGGTCGTGGTCACAAGTGTGATTAGATTTGGAGCTCAATTATTTGTGCGGTTATATAACATTTAAAATATACACATTGACGTTGGTAGGTATCTAAAATTCTTGTAGTATAACGTTAAATTATATGTATATGTTGAAAATCGTACAACTTATCTTAAGTTATATTTCCCTCGATATAATTATACTAAGCATTTCATATTTTTCCATTTCGACTTGTCTTAAAAAATATATAGGTAGACAATGGCCTCATAAGCTGTATTTTTCACAAATAAGGCATCCTAATCTGATATCTTTATTGACCATTGCTCATAAAATTTTGGGGAGCAATTCGCACATCTCGGGAAAATGTTGGCCAGCAAAACCCTTTTCATCATAATATACCTAGAGGTCGGATAGTCTGAAATCCCAAAGATTTCTCTAGAGCCAACCAACGTGTCGGAAAGATAGTAGATAGTAATGACGAGCTGCCAGAGGACCTAACGAGGGTGCGTCCTCACACATTTATATCTGCCTACTAAGTACCGAATACTTAATTTGTTAATTATTACTTTTAGTTTTTGCTCGGATATAACGCTAAAAAGGAGATTTTTACGGAAAAAAAAAGGAAATTGCAAAATTTCAGAAACCGTATCGACTATTTCAGTATTCCTGGTGGAAGGAACTACACGCAACTGATAGTAGGTACTTACCGACGCAATTATTTAAGTTTTTATTTTTTCTTTTTTCTTTTTTAAGTTTACTACATATTTTACTAGATATACTTACCTATATAAGCATTGCAGTAAAATACCACATTACTGACTGCATAAGAACAAAAGATACATGCGTACGTCAATATAAATAATTAACCTCCATCAACGTTATTGTTATTTAGGGTAAAAACTAATGATTGTTGAACATAAGTTTACAATGAAGCCAGTAAGCCTCGTTCCTATTCACGAACTTCTTCACACAATGACTTGTATAACCAGCCAGAGGTCCTTAATGGCACTGGTGCAGAAGTTTTTACAATCAAAACTCATTGAATCTGTGCTCAATCCTGAGGGTGCCAGGGCCGCAGACCGGTAGGGTGCAGACAAGCGCTGTCAATAACACACATCCGTTACTAATTGTCACCCAAGTTTGTAAGCCCTGCATGCCGTAAACCATTGCCTGTGCTTTTTGTTGGTTAACAACTGTAGCAGCCTAACGTGAACAACGGATGACATTATTACTTTTTTATTAAGCCCATTCCATTCCCATTGAACAGGCTATATCCATTGGATTAAATGAACTATTTTATATTATTATGTATATTATCCAGTTATGGACTAAAAGTACCACAAAATGGATCTTAAAAGGGTTTTACAAGATTAAGAAGACACCGAAGTGCCATGAATTAAAAATTTATTGAAATGAAGAGGACAGCTATATCTGTAGTAGAATATAGGGCTTAGTAATAATGTATAGTAATTATTAAGATAAGATAATTGCGAAATTACATTCTATAAATGGTTTGAACGAATAAAAAAATAGTGGTGTTAGTGCTTCAAAATCAAACCAACAATTAACTGTTCTAAAAAAAATACTAGTGCTTATATTTGTTCAAAAACTTCGTGCAGTATTCCATTTTGGCACGATATAATTAAAGTTATATTGCACTGTTTATAAAGTCGAGGATTCTTTAAAGGGGTTTGTGTATGAGGTGCATGTAAATACATATACGTACTAGTAGTGTTCGGAGCTGTTATGCTGTAAATGTCCTACACAGTGGAGAATATGTAGGGGCCTTTAATTAAAAGTCTACCCGCTAGTCCTTGCCGAACAATAAAACCCATTCACATTGAATGGTTAATAGTTTTTTTTCTCTTTCATTAACAAGCATTTTCATTTCGTTCACGAAAGCTTCAAGTGTTTTGAGTTCATATTTGAAATAAGAAAATAAGTTGGATGGTTTAGATGAGAAGAAAAGAAGAATTACTTACTTAATTAACTTATTTACAATTGCTTGGCTTGTCGAGTTAAGCACCGACTTTTAACATTAGAATCTTTAAATGCAGTTGTTTTTCACTTTTCAGTATCACATTTTTATTTGTTGAAGTCGGTTAAAGTTTTAATACATTGTATTAAAATAGGATAGAATACCTGTTTTGTTAGGGAAATTCTTTTTAATTTTAAGTGGACTAGAAGGTGGAACCTAAAGATAAAGGTGGTCATATTTCAATAGCTGAACCCCGATGAAGCAGGCCGTTACATAAACGTAATCTCTGTGATTTATGAACTATTTAAGTACCCTTTAAAACTAAATCAAGAGCTGTGAGAAAAAATACCCGATTATAATACCTAATCCTGTATTTAAAAGTTCGATATTAGGTTACCGTAAAACTAAGCTTCATGAAATATTTTAAACTGTAGTTGAGTACATGTATATAGGACAACATGACATATTGGTAGATACTAGGAGGAATCTAATTTTTTGAGAATGGTATACTCCAATTTTTATTTTCATCTCCTAATGATACAATTTATCAAACTGACACCTTGATCCCGCGGAATTGAAGGGAAGTGTAAACACTTATGCGCCGATCACAGTCTGAACTTTATATATGTAGAATGTGAGGATTTAATAAGCAAATGCTGCTCCGACAGTCCCGTCACGCATAGTTCCGGCGGAATGCCTACAGCTGTGACAAATGGCATCTTAACTCCAACTGATTAAATCAAAATAAGAGTGAAGAGCACTTGAAAAGTTTCATTACGTTGAATTCAGCTGAAACATACGTGTGCGAGGCAATACTGTACGGAATACATTACTGGCGGAACGCAATTTGTCCCGACCCTACAATTTATGTGTACAACACGCTTTATACAGAGGAAGTGCCGAAAAAAGGAGCAAAACTTTACCGTTTCGCATAATGAATATACGCAACTCGCTTATTATAAATGAGTTGATGTACATAATTAATTTTTGTGATGGATGCTATGGTGAAACTTGAAGACAATTACTGTAAACCTATCATAAGTTTAAATTAGCAACCCCCACGGTTAGAGAGAAAACTCGTTTAAACACTGCGCAGGCTTTTGCAAGATTATAACTTTGTTACCCGAATGTATGTACTTCGCGTAACTCATTTCTTACAAAATGAATTGACTTATTGACAGAGTTGAAGAGCTTTAATAACAGTAAATCTTCGTAATGGTTGAACCCACGAGCTTTCAGGAAGCTTGGCTTGTTTTCTTACCCACTTGCTATGTTACATAATACCCTCGCAGTTTTGCTATCTCGGAAATCTAATATTGCTGAAGGCGTAAAAGCTGGCTAAGGTTATTATATTTACCAGTTTCTGAATGCTTAAATAGTAAAATGAAAGCCCAGGTACCTTCAATAACACCGTTTAGTAAGCTTTGATAATTTTCCTTTTAGTTACATATCTGCTACAGTTGAATATTATCAACTTGAAATAATTATAATCTTATGTGTGTTTGTTTGTTTTTGATATGAAAATAGCAAATGTATATTTTAGTTACATGTATCTAATGATCACTACTTGTATGAACATCGTAAACTAGCAATTTAGTTTAATTATCAATGTTAAGCCGTTCTGGCGTAATTGAGTAATTAAATTTTAACTAATGAGTATCACTATTTAACATATAAGTAAGTAGTTCAATCACATTACGACGTTCACAGAAACGTGCCGCAATCTTGCTTTTAAAATTCTCATAGTTTACCTCTTCCCTTATGTTATAATTATTAATAATTTATATTAATAATTAGAAGCTAAAACTTTTCGTGTTCTGTGTTCTGTTGAACTTTTCCTTGTACATTATATTATGTATTTATATACCTGACAGCCTCTGTGGCGTGGCGGTAGTGCACGCGACTGCCACGCAGGAGGCGCGGGTTCGATTCCCGCTCAGTGCAAATATTTGTATGCATGAATACGGCTATTTGCATTGGTCTGGGTGTTTCTATGTATAATATGTATGTATTTACAAAAAAAAATGTATCTAAGTATGTTTATCCGCATTCTAGATTCCATAACACAAGCTATAAAAGCTTACCATGTGTCTAGATAGCGTTGTGTAGAATGTTGTGGAATATTTATTTATTTATACCTCGAAAAGAAAAGTTACTTATAGGGCACATAAATCATATTATTATTTTCTATGGACATTGGAGATTAAAAATCCTATAAGTATGCTAAAAGTCATCGTATGCAAACAGCCGAAACGTTCATAAATAACCGAGACCGATTAACAAACCGACACATTGTACAGGGGACCGTAATATATTCACTGGCTGATCCCAATTTGTCTGACCTAACGCAATATTGGGCACTGGTGATCCGTCCACTATAACTTTCCATATCTATAGCATATTTAACTTTATCTATACAGCAGAGGGTCCAGCCTGCATTAACTTATCTTGATAAATACTGAAGTCATAATTTGGATAAAACTTTCGACTAGAATTAGTTATATTCAAGAATTATATTACTGTTCTTTTTACACACGCTCAGAAGTCTGTCTGGGGCAAATTATGTATCTACATAATAAATCCATAATAATGTTATAAATGCGAAAGTAACCTGTCTGTCTGTTTGTTAAGCTTACACGCTAAAACCACCTAACGGATTTTGATGAATTTGGTATGGGGGTAGATTGAAGGCTTGGTTGCGATAACCGACATAGACGCGGGCGAAGTCGCGGGTAAAAGCTAGTATGAAATAAAAGCATTATTGTAAACAAAATAACATAATATACATAAATGAACCGTATCTTTTATCTATATTATGTTGCTTTGTTTCATGTTAGTTTATATAAAACCATTCATAGTAAATTTTTTGTACATTTTAAAATACATTTACCATGAAAAAGCACCATTGAAAACTCATAAACTGCTAGGATATTGTAGACAACGGGCTAAACGTCAAGTTTAAAATGGTACAGTATATCAGAGCGACTGCGTTTGCAATATTTACCGGCAGTGTAGAGTTTTCATCCATTTTATCACTGCGTTTAACAGAGAGGTTTTCAATTGAGTGAACAAAAGAAAAATAATTGAAACGTAAAAAAGATTGCAGTTTGGGCTACAAACGCCACTACGCCTAACTTTGTGTTCCAAGTGATTCCGTTGATTTAATTTGTTTTCCCATCTGGAAAACGAACAGCATATTTGAAACCTTAGCTAACTAAGTCGCTTATTAAGTAATTGGGTTAAAACTGGTTTATAAGATTATTTCTTTATCTTGTTGGGCATGAATTTTAATTTAGGATTGAAGAAAGAAAGCAAATATTAGAACAAGACTAAAGTTATCATAAAATTTAGTGTTAAAATGACATTGCAGTTTATTCATTTTGATGTAATTCTGCCTCAAACGCGTGAGTTTTATTTCGGTAGATTATATTATTAATAGTAAGCAGCAACGCTTCCCCCCGTAATAACCAGAAGACTTTTAGTACGCTAAAGATTTTCCAGTCAGTTTCTCTTTAAGAGGAATAAAAATGATAAATCTGGTTTTTAGGCGTATGTTTAGAGACCAACTCCTTTTTTATTTGTGGACGTATTTGAAAACTGTTTACACTGTTTTATTTGTTGATTTTTTGTCTACCTTTGGTACATTTTTAGTTATTCTCACTTTATAATTACTATATGAAAATCATTCCCATAGCAAAAAGGTCACTCAAAAGAAAAGTTACAACTACTTCTAAACAGAAAGGAATTTTTACGTAATTTTTTAACTAAAAGAAAGATAAAGGTCTGAAGTATAAGTGGTACATTTTTCCGTTCAATACATTAACTTTTGAAGTCACAGGCCACCTTTTTGTTACGTTCTCGAGAGTTTGGCTTAGCGGGTGCCTATGCGGGGGCCGGGCGGCAGTGCCGTGATGGCTGTTGGACGGGGAGGTTGTGCTTCACGTTTTCGCAGCTTTGACAGCAACACAATTCGAGACTAATGCACAAATGAACAGATAAGACACTTCTTTGAGACGCCGAAAATAAATTCGGTAAAAAAGCTAAAGCTTTAAACACTCAAGAAATACATGAAAATGTTGTGTTGATTATTTTATTCACACACTTTATTTGTTACTAGCTGTTGCCCACGGCTCCAGCCACGTAGATTTTGGATGCCGTTCCGGATGGTGATCCTCACTTATAGTGTACTGATATAAAACCTATGACACTGATAAATAGTGTGGGTTTCTATTGGTGAAATAATTCTTAGAATTGGTTCTGTAGATCCAGAGATAAACCTCTATAACATCACAAACTACCTCTGCCTATATACATAACATAAACTCACGCCTGTATTCCCCGAAGGGGTAGGCAGAGGTGCTAGCACCCACATTTCGCATAATATAAGTATATTAGAATACTATACATACCTATAGCTACATAGTATAATATTATAAAAACATGATCACTACATACCATCCTTAGTATAAAATAATTCACATCCCGCAGTCTGTCTGTCTCTATGTATGCTTAGATCTTTAAAACTACGCGACGAATTTTGAAACGGTTTTCTTTAATAGATAGTATCATTCAAGAGGTAGGTTTATATGTACAGCGAACTGCAAAAATGCATGGACATTACAATTACTAAATCGTTTGCGCCGGTATTCAACGCCATCTGTTGACGAAAAAAAATGGTTCATAAAATCTAACTAGATGGCGCCGCGCTATCTTTCAAATGTGAAAAAAAAAAACTATCAAAGTAGTTTAATAAATATACGAAACAACATTTTTACTTCTTTTTGTATATTATCAATATTTTCATTACATTAATTTATACAAACACAAATGAATCAATATAATATAATTACAAAAACAGAATGCTCTCGGCAGGGTTCGAACTCGAAACTCTAAAACTTGGTTTCACGATAATATCGCATAGACACATCTATTGGCTAACATTGCACATGATTATTGCGTTGAAATAGAATACTACTAGATTTTTGTAGTTGCATGCACTACCGCCGCAAGTTACGAATTTATTACACTGGTCCAAAATAAACCTATCTACTTTTTTATTAAGATGACAAATATATTTGCGGAGGTAGGTATACAATATTACTATTAAGAATGAAACGGTAGTTAGCATAATAATAACAACCGTATTAATGTCGCTCTCTAAATACGCTCATAGCTAGTAAAACCACTGGCGCCATCTAGTTTTTTTTTATAAACTGGGGTTTGGCAGTTCATAGGATTATCGATCTTAAGCTATCCATGCATTTTTGCAGGTTACTGTACAATACAATCTTTAGAATATAAAAATGAATCCCTATTTCCCAATAGAGATTAATTTTTGGCTGGACTGGCTGAGGCTGGACCAATTTCACTTTTTTCTTTTTTTGTTGTGTTTGTTATTGTCTCGAGAAGGTTTTTAAGAAAGTAAAAGTAACAAATATGCGCGGAAAATAGAAACATTTAAGAATATTTAACCATTATATAAAATATCTCACCCGAAAGACGTTGTTATGTCCTATTGGTGTCAGGATCTCCGTGGGCGTATGGAGTCCCTGCTGTAATGCTTTCTGTTCTCAAAATAATTAGGACAACATAATACAGCCAATTGAGGTAAATTCTAATTTTAAAGGCGAAACGAAGTTGCCCGGGTCAGCTAGTGCATATTATAAGAGAATAGAATGTGATGTCTTAAATAAACACATTTTTTGGGCTTACGCTGCAAACGATGGCACTGTGAAAATGTGTAATGTGTGTGAATTGTTATGCCTATAACATACATTTAGCTTTCATATTCACCTGTCTCAATGTATCTATACAATAAACACCCTAACCATGGAAATATTATAAATATGGATTATTAATATGTCTAGGTAGACAGTCAAAGCGTTGAAAGCGGCCAAAAAAATAGCGCCCAACGATTTTCCTGCTTTTAGTGTCTGACGCACTGTCAGTGGGTGCGGACAATAATTTAAGATTTTGAATGACGGTTTGTGTGGTAAGAGTGTGCAGACAGTATAAAGTACGTACTAAATCAATAAAAAAGGTTACCTATCATCCGTAAGTACCATTGCATGGTACCAATTTTAGCAAAATAAGCCTTTTTTATAAAATAATTCAATACTGTCGTAGCCATTTTGTACTTAAAGGGGTGTGTTGGTAACTAGACGTGTTAGTAACTAGACTCAAGCCAAAACTCCCATAAAAAACGTATCTAGACATATTAATAAATAATCTAAGATTCATGTATATAAATATATGTGCTGAGTGGGCATCAAACCCACAATCTCTGAATGCTCCACCGCTACGCCATAGAATTTGAACCTTTTGAAATTGAAGTCGTCTGTTTGTTCACAATGGACACAAACGCTACTTAGTACACGGATTTTGATACGGTATTTTTATTTAAAAGTTTTTGGTAGAATGGCACCAGAGATAAAACCAAAGTTGCGATAATAGAGATCCACACGGGCGGAGCCGCCGATATTATCTATAATAAAGAATCAAGAATCAATCAACATCGATGTCAAAAAAATACCAAATCAGTTATGTGAAGTTAGGCAGAATATGATGTGTCCACTCTGTACCCTTTTTACCGACATCTTTTCCCATATGTTCATATTATAATCACTTAAGTGACATGTGTACGGGGTGGTGCGGGGCTGCGATTATTACGTTCGTAGACTCCACCCATTCGCTCTATGGCATCGTCTCAGGTAAGGACCTTAAGTGATTACCCTTATAGCAAGATAATCTGTCAATAAATTACAGTAATCGCTTACCTACAATATGACAGCTTTGCTAGTAATATACAGTTCAACCGTTCCTATTTTTACATTTGTGTGTGTCTGTATTGTATGAACGTTTCTCGCATTCATACGCAATATTCGAGTCACCTCCGTATTGTCTAGCCAACGGAGGTACCTTTATAAATTGTAGAACATTTACAATAATTTACTGGATATCTGCCAACCTTTATGTGCGGTACCTGGTCCAATGGTCGTGGAATAAAAATGTATCATAATGTAGTACATTAAATGTAATGGAAGGGTTAAACATTGTTTACTGTACCCATTTCTATGGACAGTTTGACGACCCTATTATTGACGGATCCTTAGTCTAACCATGTTGAATTGAGATTAAAGCGTGTTTATTTATTTGGTTTGTAAGTAAACAGTGTAAATTATATTTCACAAAGTTGTCACTGAGACAACTTTGTGAAATATAATTTACATTGTTTTATAGTATCTGCGGTAGCATAGTGGTATGGGTAATGGAATGCTGAGACGAGGTCTCGGGTGCGATCCCAGGTTTACCATGGCAAACACCAATGACTTTTCGATGCTTTTCGAAGTTATGTGTGTATTTATCGCAGGTTTATAAGTGCTCGGTTAATGGCAATAGGCTCGCCACCTATTACATTGGGACCTAAACATAAACTGGCGAAATGTGGGTGCTAGCACCTCTGCCTACCCCTTCGGGGAATACAGGCGTGAGTTTATGTTATGGTATGTTTTATAGAATTCTGCCTCACAAGTGAGGATTATTATAAAACGAAGGTATACTCTTAACGTTTTTTTTACGTTCAAATGTATGACATAAAATAACATAAGCACGAAGTAACAAGCATGGACGAGATAATAAATTAGTTTATTAGAGAAAATTTTTAAAGTGACACAAAAACGAAATAGATGAGGTGTGAGGTATTTGGATGGTTAAAAATGATTTATCAAAAAGATCAGGGCATCTTCCAGGTTCCCAGTGGAGTAGAATAGGACCACCCCAGCTCTTCCAGGTTGGTGTCGTGAAAGGCGACAATGGGATAGGGCTATTCCCTATCTGATATCGTTACTATATGTATGTATGTACAATAAACAAAAATAATTCTGGGATGTCACAAGGCATGCAATAAAAAGTAACATACTGCATCTAACTACAAGCACGTCGCACCATTTACATATATCAAGTGCCAAACTCTGGATGGGATTGACGCTCGTGTCAAAGTCTACAAAAGATGGATAGAAAAACAAAGTTCTATTTTTCTTTTTACAACGAGTAAATAGTCGGTCCGAATCGCAACAATAAAAATACAAAGGGTTGAAAGATATTAGTACAATGACTAGAGTTTTAAGCAACGATAGTCGTTAGAAGGCACCTGGGAATTTTCAGTTGCGGACTCCCGGTTCCGACAAAAGACAAACGTGCACCCGGGAACACGGCAATTCCGAATCATCGGTTCAACCACAATGATATAGACGCTTTTAGGGAAATTAAAACATGCGATCGCACTTATATCCGTTGCGCTTTTCAATCCTTATGTTTTTGTGGAAAAAATTTTATTTTATTTCCTAAATGACTTGGAATCTTGATGTAATTTTAACCGTTATTGAAAATATATTAGAGTTATATTTTTTAGAATTTATAATGAAGTTATTTAAATGAAATTGGAATATATTTGTTGTGAATGACTTTGCTTATTTAGAAAATTAAGAAAACATAAGTTGATGTTAACTATTTTTTAACAGTTATTGAAAATATATTATTAGAGTTGTTTTTTTTAGAGCTTAAAATGAAGTTATTAAAAGAAGATATTTATTGCGAATGACTTTGTTTATTTAGAAAATTAAGAAAACATAAGTTGATGTTAAGTTAACTATTTTTTACCATAACATAACTTTCGTTGAAGTTCTTTCTGATATTTTAAAGTAAGGCTTCTGTGGCGCAGCGCTAATGCCTGCGGGTTGCGGTACCAGAGGCCTCTGGTTCGAATCAAAAATAGGGCAAAAAGTACAATTACCTTGTCTGTTATATAGGGTCACGAGTAATAAAGTAAATAAAACGTTATTTATGTGGTGAGTGTATCACAAAATATTATGTACGGTTGGCCGATGAAACGTACGCGGCTGGTCATTCGAGCTTTAAACTGATTATTGATGAAAATTCGATTCGGTTTGGACGACGAGCCGCCCTCCGCGCTCGATTACCTATTTGTAAACACGGTAAATAATAGCATTTAGAAATTAATTTGTTGATCCGCACGTTCAATATTTGTACTGTCATACAAAAATATGGGCTTATTATATGAAGCTATTGAGGCATAGAAAGCGTTCAGTTACGTTCTTATGTCTGGTCGTATTAACGTTTATTATAAAAAGTGAATATCACATTCATTATAAGGGCCTAACAGAATTGGATTATATTTGGCACATAGATAGATTATATTATAGTTTGGATTACCACTTTTATCCTGTGAATAGTTTCCTAGGACTGGCATATTATATTATCCGACTCGATAAATCTTGTTCGACCATCTGTCACATAAATTTATCAAAATAATCGAACAAGTACCTATATACTTCAGTGAAATTATATTTTTCATAAAAAATCGTGATTAAAAAATTTATGAATAAAAAACATTAAATTCCGGCGTGCTATTTCGGATGAGTTCGATCACAAATACTGTGAGACGGGATTTATACAAAATACCAGGCACTAGATAATTACACCTTATTACAGTAATTTCCTTATTTAGTTTACTTAGCACTATTCTTCTATTACCTTATAAAACACATCGGTTTTCGCTTTACACTCAATTGCTTGACCCAGTGCGGTCCGTCATGGAATTGCCATAAATTCAAAAAGATTGTTTTCATGTCGAAAGTTTTGCAGTTAAATGTCAGTGTAAGCTCGTAAATGTTGAATTATGCAACTTTCAAAGAAATCAAATAAAAAGGATGTGTATTCACTAAGCTATTCGGAACTGAAGCTAACCTTACCTACCGACTGGTAAATCTGTGAAATGTCAGGCGAGGCAACACCGCAAGCTTTCTTCTCGAGGTTGAAAGATCAGAAAGTTATGGAAAGGAGAGGTTGTTCATAGTGCAGGTTTTGCAAAATATGATTGGCTGGCATTCGTATGAAAAAGAATAAGGGAGCCGTTGGGCCGTTGTGCGTAGAAAAGGGAGATATTACAAATATCGTATTTGAATTGAATAATCGTATAATTTTCACCAATTAAATTTACCATTGTTTTCATTTCAGGTATTTCACAATCTTGATGCAAAACAAGAAGTGAATTGCTGTGGAAAATAGAAAACTTCGTTATATCGGTAAGTTTTTACTACGTAGGTTATTAGTTTATTTATATAAAAATAGAATAGGTGAAGGATCCAGATAACTTTTTCTTTACAAAACATGTAGACAATATCAGGCAACTCATTCCCTTGAGTCAGATCCTTTTTCGAAACGTTAACGTCTCCTCGTGTGGACTCGAGGAAAGTCTGACATTGCAACACATTCACACTACAAAGTAGCCGTGCCCCAGAACACCTGCGTTGTAGGTGCAACCATTCACCTTTCCAATAAATCTAAATAACAGACTTTAGTTGACAGAAGGTGCCACCGACCCACTATATCATCTAAAGTCTGTTTTCTGTCTGTTAATTTACAAAACTTTCAGACTAGTTCAGATAACCCTCATATTTTCGCGAAACATTGTAAAAATCTGAGAGTTTTCTGCATAAACATGTTTTATAGCAACCACTATGTAGGGATGATACATGTAATAGTCTATGCGATCATCTCGAATATTGCCGGTTGATTCCCACAGGGGTAAATTATTTATGTGACGAATCATGATATAGGTGCATTGTGTGTAATGCCCATCCCCACGCGTGACATTTCTCTCTTCAGTTCAAGCTGAATAAAAACGGGTTCAAATGAAAATAGTTTTAACTCGTTTTATTTTCGTCGGTAAAACTGTTCGTTGCAGTGTAAAATCTAAACAACTTGACAGATTTAAATCGTACTCAATTTACTTGAAAGCGTTATACTCAAGTTATTAGATATTTCTACTTATACATTTTTTTTTCAACTGAAACCGTTTGTCTAATAAATTTTTATAAATTTAAGCAATTCCCTAAAATTAAAATAGTCTAAAAATGGCTCTTACTGTACCTATATGTAATATGAGGGGAACACACTACACTAGGTACATACATGTTGAAATTGTCAAAACGAAATGAAAAACCGCAATTATTGTTAATTACGACTGTTTTCATTAATATCAGAACACCCGCGGGTCTACTCACATATGTCATTTGTATTATTATCAGGATCCTCTGGGTAATTGCGCAAACAGCTTTTTTAATATCACGCTGTCAAACAAACGATTGTGTTGTTAACTTTACTTATTTTAATATTTCAACAATATTAATGGTATATTCGCTTTTATATACATGTCCTACATAGGAATACATGTAACTCAAACTGCAGGAAAGTTTTTTTTGTTTTTATGCAGATCTACATACGGTAAGTAGGTGTTTTACGGTGAGAGGTTCATCAGAGGAACATCAGTATAATGTAATCATTATACTGATGTGTATACACTAGCAATAGCTTAACCTTTTTTATATCATTGTCAGGAATCAAAAAAATGAACATTGTTGGCTCAAGCTTACTCAAACACTTTTTTACAAAATTAGTAGTTATCTTCCTCGCGTAAATACACTTTTAATTTATGCGTACCTTTTTCTACTTATTTATGCATTACAGTGCAAGCACTGCTTAGAACTGTTGTTTATTGTGTTTTAAAAGTGGTCAAAGTTATCACGTTATTATTACGTAAAAGCAAAGTAAAACATTTCAAAATATTAGTGTTCTAAATTCAAAATAAGCAAAACAAAGGAGGTTTAGTTGCGAATGTCGAATGGCACGAACTTATTAGTTGAACGCCCGGCTGCGGGCAACAGACCATGGCGCGTCACGCTCTGCCACCGTTTATTTTTTAATCTGTTGGTAAAGCTGAAATTCTTCTACAAAAGTACTTTTAAATTACTCAATTAGCTAACGTAACGCTAGGCATAGGCATATTTCAAATACTTAGTAAGTTTTCAAAGTTTCTTTTTCAAATAACAATCCTCGTAAACTAACTTCGTTGACCAATACTAGCTCGTAGAAACTTAATTTTTGAAGATATAGGTATAGTCTTAGATTATTAATATGTCGGTATAAGACTTTTGACAACATCTTTGATTAATTTCTAAAATATAATCGATTGGTACTAGTTAATAAGTATTTAACATAAATTATATTCGCCAGTATATAACGAATGTAGTGTTCAGTTTCAGTATATCTGTGTGGAGAAGGAGAAAGAATACAAGAGCCCCGTCTCATTCGGGGGGTGTCGTACGAGGTGACTAACGGAAAAATACGCAGACGATATCACTGCGAGAGAATGAAAGTTATCGCTGTACTAATAAGTTACCAAAGCATCTCTAAGTATAGAACCATAAAAGTCAGGTTTTATCAAAGCGAAGACGACGGGAGTCGAAAAGCATCGCTCTTAGCAACCCATTTTTCCCATTTACTTTGATGGATGTTAAACAAACTGAGGTATTATTTTTCTGAACGCACGGTGCAATATGCAAGCAATGGGCGGCGCCCAACGAAGGTGTGGTATGTATGTGGTCGAGCGCAGCGCTCGCGTTGCAATGTCGTGCTCGCTGACATTCCCCCATCTAACCACATTGCCAGTATTGCCTTGCTTGTCTTTGCACGTGATGTTTTTTCACACTGCCTTTGTGAAAACTGCCCTTAAGAGAGGGTCAGCTTAGCACGCCTTGTTTCATAGTCAGTGGGGTTATAGAATGATATTAGGTTTAACGTTGGAGTTTAAAATGTAGGTAAATGACTCACATTCATATTTAACTCTGCTTGGAATCTATTATACTTAACCATCCATATACTCACGTCTGTAAAACCTCAAAGTGGTAAGCAGAGGCGTATTAGCACCCACCTTTCGCCAATTATGTTTTGCGGTCCCACGACGTAATAGAGGGCGAGCCTATTTTCGTCTGGCGGGCCCTTTGTCTTGGGCTGTATGTTTACTGTCGGATGGAGGACAACACTATCCATTAGTCGCCATTTACGACACCCACAGGAAGAGCTGGAATGGTCGTATTCTACTCCATCGGGAAACAATACGGCAATTATTATCTTTATAATTTGCGAAAATAGTTTTTGCAATTTTCTAATTAATACGTTTCGTGTACTATTTATTCTGTGACCTCGTGTTCTGTAAATATACCTGCTAGTAAATAATAATATGCAGAAAGAAGCCAGTTGATTTAATTTCAGACGACTTGTAAAATTATGCATCAGAGATTTATAAATGGAAGAATAAAAAGGGAAGTAGAAATATAAAAGTATTTAGAGCACGTACATCGTGCGCCCGGAGATTTAACCAGTGGTGTTTTTAATGAATTTGGGATCATTCCGTCGTTAATTACAATTGCTAAAGTTAACATGACTTCGAGTTAAGTACTTTTTAATTTCAGTAACTTTTTATAGTACTTATACTCGTATAGAGTTGTTTCACATAAACTACGTCTTCTCAAAAATTACATAATATGTATATACTAGCTGTCCCGGCGAACTTCGTACCGCCAATTTTTTCCTGCCCTCGTGGCGTCAGCTCCCGTTCCCGCTGAACCATTTAGGGGGATGAAAATAGATGTTGTCCGATTCTCAGACCTACCCAATATGCACACAAATATTCATGAGATCAAGCCGTTTCGGAGGAGTACGGTAACTAACATTGTGACATAGAAATTTTATATATTAGATAGGTATTGTTGTTGTGGATACTTATTTGAATGTTTGTAATTGAGTTACTATTCGACGATTAGAAGAGTGTTGAGTATTTCAAGATTGCCTCTTCCAATTTGATTTTGTTGCGTATACGCTTATTAAACTCTATAATTGCTAAATAATTAAGTTTAGTTCCTATTATAAAACTAACTGAAATTAAAATTTAAGATAGTTGCGAGATTAAACATCTGTTAATCATTGAGTGATTCTGTACAATTAATATGTATTTCAAGTAATATTATACCATCCGTTACTTTTAGTTTTTAGTTAGATAAGTATATACTTCAATTTTATTTGGAATTAATTAGAAGATTGTTTTATTTGGTTACTTCACTCATTCAGTTAATTAAACAAGATAAGTATCTAACTTTTATCAAACAAGACTGTGAAATGAAGAAAATAGGAAAGCTTTCTTGAAATGTGGTAGCCAACTTTGTATACAATTTACTTCGTAGAGCTGGGATTTAAAATTGGAATGAAATTGTGTTCTTGTATTGAAGTTCTAGTCTAAATTATGGAACAGGTGTCTAGACTCTTTTATCTCGGTTAAGTCTACAAATAAGGAGTAATTTTATGTGCGATTTCATATTTTGTATTCAGCAAACCGACTTTAATAAGTACTGTTCCACAGTAAACGTATTTTAGTTCATTTAAAATTTGCATGTTTAAGACTTTTACTTACTCTAAGATTTTCATACGGAATAGTATCCTACTGTTTTTCTCTAAAACGGTAGGTACATAGATATATTTTGGTGTCTACATTTTGCCAATATTTGGTCACACATGGCGGGGCACTGGATCGATTGTTTTTTTTTTTTCTACTATTCATATTTATTTAAAAAATAATAATAAGAAAGTAAAAAATTGAGATTTTTTCGATTTAAGTTACAAACCACTCTCAGAATAATTGATTTATTTAATAATTATGAAATTCTTTCTTCATTATCATCAAGTAAATTGACCAGACTGTACCTACATTCCACCCTATCTGCTATTAATCTAGGTAGGTGGAATCTAGGTAACTAGCTATATTAACTGTCTGTAGGGCAAATCGTTATTTCATTGATGTACTTATCTACTTAGTAAAAGACAAACAAGTTTAACAAGTGTTACTAAACTCGTATTATATTTTTAACCGACTTCGAAAAAGGAGGCTGCAGTTGGCACCGAATTCTAATAGATAGAAAATCTCTAAATTCTCTCTCTAAATTCTGTTATTTTAAACATTTTATTCCCATTTGGTTTTGAAGTCGGTTTAATTTTTTTTAAATCATTTATTAACTCGTATAATTCATCTTATAGCAATATAAAAACAAATATAATAACATCAGCACCAAAACCCACTCATACATAAACAAAAGAGGCAATAGAAAGATGATTCATTAAGATAATCTTAGTTTATTTTATTATCCGGAGTACCTACTAGTTTTGTTTCCCAGAATTTATAGTTGGGTTGGGGTGTATCTTGTCGGTCGCTATCAAATAAATGAGCCCGGTCCGTTTGATACATGTGAATGGGAATCGGAAAATGCCCACCAACAAATAAAACGAATCAAACGACTATAAAGGCAGCTACTGCATGAACTGCATCAGTGGATTGACACGAGAGGCAGACTGTATCGAATAGCCTACTAATTACTATAGTGGATTTTTATTGGTTGAAAATGAGTACTGAATGACTGATGATTGTATTTTGTTTATAATTATTTGATTTGAATTTGGAATAGATTTAAAAAGTTGGTTCTTTTTTATGGATATGACAAGAGTGTGCTTACTAGAACTCGATTTCAGCTCAACATCGAGATTATTATCAGATAATATTGATGATGTATTATCTACATTGTTACTACAGTTATATATTACTATTATTTTTACTACATCTATTATATTTACTACCTACATCGACAATAAATTTTATATCGATATCGATTATAGATGCGGATAAACATACTTAGATACTTTTTTTTGTAAATACATACATATAATGCATAGAAACACCCAGACCAATGCAAATATACATATTCATGCATACAAATATTTGCACTGAGCGGGGATCGAACCCGCACCTCCAGCGTAGCGGCTGTGTTCACTACCGACACGCCACAGACGCTGTCTACTATACATCCGCATAGCATAGCATTAATTATTATACTTACAGTTATCTCCATTCTGATCTCGAATCAATAGATATACCTATTTCAATAGATATACAATACTTCAATACATTTCATTCGACTGTAAGTTTAATCCTTGACGAAATACCTAGTGGGTACATACGGTTTTCAGTTTCCACCCCTTTGGTTCTTCAATAGCAGTCAAATTGTAGTGAATAGCCATCGACAAACCAGGCTGGTAATTAAAAGCACTATTCATTCGGTATTTAATCGATGCTCGTCCATAAGTTTGGACCTAACATTTACTCCTGCTCCGTTTGCCGGTGCACACACACGCCTGCCACATAATTTTCAGTTCTAAGTTCCGGACAACATTATTTAGCTTTGTCTCATTTCAAAGAAACATTAAAAATATGTTTTTCTATTTAGTATGTTGTTGCTACAAAGATACATACATATACATATAATCTCATCTTTATCCCGGGAGGGTTAGGCAGAGGTGAATTAATACCCACATTTCACCAATAATTGTAGTGCCCCGTAATAGGGGGTGGCCGTATTGCCCTATTCCGGGCACTATTGTTGACTCGAGCCTATATCTGAGGCTGAGTCGGGGCTGAATATATCTTTCTGATGTTAAACAAACAAACGACTAAAGGATAGGGCTCCGAGGAGATTTCCGAACGAAAAAAAAGGGATAGGCTCTTTTAGTCCCCTTAATGAGACCGCATGGGAAGAGATGGGGTGGCCAAAATTCTTCTCTGCCGGCAACCACGTGGCGGAAAGATTTTCCATGCGTGTTTCGAGAACGTTCTTTTGTATAATATGTCCTATTACTATTGGAAAATGTCTTTCCAACAAGCCCTGGTTCATCCTAATTAAGCTGTGATGGTGAATACTGTTATTAGCCCTTGTCTGCAACAGATGGCACAACAGTCTCGTCAAATTAGTAAACTCGTGCTTTAATTTTTGGGACCAAATACAATAAAAACTTATCGGGATTCGCCGTAATAAATGCAAATTACGTACAATTACTGGACCTTTAAGTTTGAAACTACGTGTATTATATATTTACCAAAATTGAATTTGCTAACAAAAAGTCATGACAATGGACATGGTCCGACACAGGATGTCCTTTCTGTCTGACCCTGTTTAAGAGGAACAAAATCTATTTAGTACAATTCCCTGAAAAGCTTTGCTAATTCTGGGTATATTCGGAGTTCGCGGAAATGATTTGATATAGATTTCGACCTGAATCGCATATAATGATCGCATAAAGTACACTATTTTGGAGCTACGAAGAAAAAGCCGGCCAAGTGCGAGTCGGGCTCTAGCACCGAGGGTTCCATAACTTAAGCTACATAAACCACAATATTTTGTTTGCGTTGACGATGATTTATTTTTGCACAGCTTCAAGTTGTTATAGATCTGAGTATGTGGATGATACCTCCACGCCTTCAGAAAAAGGTATTAACAGATAGACCGACGGACAGCGAAGTGATTCTATAAGGGTTCCGTTTGTTTCTTCTTGAGGTGCGGAACCCCTAAAAAGACCACGAACACTAAAACAAAGTCGCAGATCATCTGGTAGTGGCTGACGATTAGCATTACTTAATTAGGGGGTTAAAATGAGAGATAAACAGCCCCATTGTCTCTCGTACACTCCAGTAGGAACATTTCGCCTTCTTTATAAAAAATCTGGTTTAAACCTATTTTGAGACAGTGGCAATCTGTTTTACTAGTATACTGGTATACTAGATAATAGAGGCTTTTGTCTTGTAAGTGGTGAAATATTCTAAGCTTGTAAGTAAGTTCAGTATTATAATACATACATATACTCACGCCTTTACAGGCGGTGTTCTATCCCGAAGGGGTAGGCAGAGAAGTATTAACATTTACGTGTCACCACTATGGAGATGGACAACAGCCCTTAGTCGCCTTTTACGACATCCACAGGAAGAGCTGGAGAAGTCCTATTCCACCGGAAACCAACCAACCAACTTTTACGGTTCAATTCATTTTGAGAACATTTTAGTTCGTTTCTTTTATTCCTAGACGGAATGCATTTTTCAAAAAAGTAAATATCCGTTACAACTACATGTACTATCCGCTCATGTATATATATTTTTATTCAGAAATACATCCTACGGGTATTCTGATTTTATAAGGTAAATAATATAAAACATTTACTTGATTAGTTCCAAATAAGGGTTATTTGACTAAGCCTCGGGGACCATTTTGTTTCACTCAATTACGGTCCCAAAATGAATCAAATTTCTTTCTAACTCCCCAATAACCGATGACGTACATCGATACCGTAAGTTCGATTTCAGAATATACCGACCACTATGTGCATACTTAGTAATAAAGATTATAATAGGTATTAGTAACATACCTGAAAACCCCCTTTATTTTCGTGCGAAAATCTCCTCGGATACCTCCCCTGCTGGAGCCGGAAGGGGAGGTTATGTCGGACTCGAACTGTCTAAAACAGCACGACTGTGGCCAGAGGTGAGGTTGTCATCGACATATCCCTCGCATCCCGGCTGACCCAGGGCCATCCCTTACGGTCTGGCCCTCCTCTGGTAACTGGCACTTTAATGTTCGATTTAAATTGGCACCAAATTCAAATCAAAATGTAATAAAATAAGTCGTACTCGTATGCCGCTTGTAAATAAGTTTATGACCCCATGAATACATGTCTGAGTCTGTGTCAAATGGCGCAGGAACCCACACATTTTTATACCTACATAAACGTGTATATTATATTGTTACGTCTACTGACAGCCTCTGAGGCGTGGCGGTAGAGAACGCGGCCGCTACGCAGGAGGCGATCCCTGCTCAGTGCAAATATTTGTATGAATGAATATGTA
The DNA here is from genome assembly GCA_914829495.1 of Eilema sororculum. Classification (NCBI taxonomy): domain Eukaryota; kingdom Metazoa; phylum Arthropoda; class Insecta; order Lepidoptera; family Erebidae; genus Eilema; species Eilema sororculum. The sequence continues at coordinate 11,581,998 of OU618541.1, forward strand.
TATTTGCATTGGTCTGGGTGTTCCCATGTATAATTATGTATATTATCCCATGTATATATAAGTTCATTATTATTATAACATTATAAATGTAACAGAGGTATATCGTACCTCACACTTCGACGGCTCGGGATCGACTGTGTGAATGTCATCTGACATCGTCTTTTTATAACATTTGAGACGTCGCATTGCATCGAATGATTTTCACCTACCTACTTATAAAAATATTGTATAAAGTAGTTTCTTATTTACAAATCCTTTAAAATATTCTTTATAGTAATATAAATTACACTATAATACATCAAGCTACCTCACCTGATCGCTGGCCACTCCCTATTTTAACATGATTCTAACACCCGCGTTTGACCAATGCCTTTCACTTCACTTCACTTTATCGACCTGATAAAGTGATAATCTGTGTGACGAGTTGTGTGGGTCTGTTGGGAGCGCTAGGACATCCTTCCGAGGGCTTACCCGGGGCTCCCAACTATAGGCTGCTGGGCGTTACCGTGGGGATTTTTAGTCGGTAAGAGTCCGGCATAACATCCATGAAGGATTTTCCTCCACGGTTTAAAAAAAAAAGTGATAATCTGTGTAGGTAATCAGAAAAAGTTTAATTGGTGGCCAAAGGACTTTTGTTGCTATAACTTTCACATGCTAGCCTAAAACCACTACAAACAAAACAAAATAGTGTTTTAAAACATAGAGTTGTACTTGTTAAGCTGATGTTATACAGTCGTCACAGGTTACAGTAGTGCTACCGCACGCTAATTTCAAACTTTGAACCACAAATAGTTTGAGGCAGATTGTGCTCCCGACAGAGCGTTATTGCGTTGCACATCGCAACACCTGTATCTGACACAAGACTTTGACGTCACAATATTAGACTACGATTCCATTGTTGATAGGTTTAGAGCCAAGTGGATGTTCCTCAGTAACTGGATACAGTTTGTCTTCTGTGATGGATATGTCAAAACGAATTGATTTGGGTTCTTGATGCATAACAATGCAAGAATCTTAGACGATGTTCGACTTTCTACTGTAAGATGATAAGACCCAAGTCTAAGAAGTCTTTGCTCATTATAAATAAGAATACATTTTTAAGTTATGACTTTAATAAACATAAAATTCTGGTCAGCCGTTTCTAAGTAACAAACGTCCAAAAATCTTCATAAACTCTTACCTACATTTGTTATATCATGTATATCATGTGGGATGCAAAAACCTAGCGTAGAAAAAAAATCGTATCAAAATCCATTGTGTGGCTTATAAAACTTTGCAGATAAACAGACAGATGGGCGGAAGTAACTTTATTTACATTATGTAATGATAACACTGTCCCAAATGTTTGGAGCCCAGAACGACAGTAGAATTTGTACCTAATGACGTAAGAAAATTGTTCCAGATGCCAGATAGCTAATAAATAACAGATATTAAAATTATTCCAGTTACCCAAAAGTAGTTATGTTGTGGAAAACATTGACGATAAAAATATTGTAATTGACAAAACTTTTTTTATATTGCTTTTTTTCTGTACGAATTTTTGCACATTTGCCACTTTGTTGGAGTTTTGAAATTAGTCGCTTATCTGTTATGAAACAATTATGCAGGACAATTAAATAACTACGAAGTGCTTAGAAATATAACATAATACTACATACAACATTGAACAATTGATAATAAATGATTATAAGTAAATTAAAAAAAAATCCTGATAAGTAAGATCCATAAAAACACTGATTTAGGTATCTACTTGGCAGTGATGACAAGAAATCCATACTAATATTATAAAAGCGAAAGTAACTCTGTCTGTCTGTCTATCTGTCTGTCTGTCTGTCTGTATGTTACGCTTTCACACCTAAACCACTGAACCGATTTTAATGAAATTTGGTATAGGGGTACATTAGACCTTGAGAAAGGACATAGTAGGCTATGTTTGGTCGCGATAGCCGACATCCACGCGGGCGGAGCCTCGGGCAAAAGCTAGTTGAATATAAATATTTCTTAAATTGGGTTCGATTCTCGTTCGGTGCAGATGATGTATGTTTGTTTCTATGTATAAAATGTAAGTAGGTATATGTACTATAACAAAAACGAATTCAAGTTCGTTATTCGCGGTCTAGAAACTTATGAAACAAGCAAGTTTACATAGCGCGCTGTAGGCTATTTATATTTGGTTTATCCTTTATCGTATTTTAGCAGAAATAGAGTGATTTGTGATATTATGTATGTATATTTCGGACCATAAAATAGACCTATAGAATCGGAACGCTGACTGACGCAGGCGATCCCCGCATAGGCAGTTTTCTTGTGCAAGGGCTGTTTAATGGTAGCATTACTCGGAAGAGCTGTGTGCATCTTGGGCATCTTGCCAGGGGGTTTAGTACAAATTGATTATACCTACGTATATATTTACCCTAACTTTTTTGATAAGCATGGAATGACGAGATTCGCGGGTACTATTCATAATTTGAGTGTATTATTTTGACCTTTGAGAGTCATAACATTACAAACTTTTGTTTATTATTCTTTTTTTCACTGACCACGTTAGAGCATTACTCACTTATAGGCACTTCAGTACTTTCACAGAGATCCGGTTCTTAGCATTCCATGGATTCACCGTGCTCATGCCGCCGGGTCCATGGCGTGGTACAGAGAGGAACACTGTGACGGCGCCTGGGACTTGCGACCCAGATGTAGGTTTAGGGTGGCCACCTTGTGATGCATCAGCGCTCACCTCCACCGTCAGTGATGTTCCTCCCTCTACCTATCCAAATTTGGTAAGATCCTATCAACGCCGTTTTAGATATTCGTTTGAGTAAAGAGCTTACTGAAGCTCTTGGCAATCCGAGGTCTTTAAATAAATTATACAGGGATTTAGCTAGAATTCCCCTTGCTCCTACTTCCACGGCGTAGAGTTTAACCACATACCTAGCCATTTTTGGTTAACTCGTTGGTCAGGTCAAAGTATTTGTTTATTTTTATAACGTGGTCCCTACAATATTTTTAGGTCCGAACAATACCTTTTTAATAAGAAAAACCATTATAATTCTTATGGAATGTTGTCGTTTTTTCAAGTGAGTTAAGAAATCACGTTTGTACAGGATACTGTGGAGTGCCTGTATTTCCAACTCAATTTGCCTTTTCTTTGTTCTCCTCCTATTGTCTTTTTATTGCATACCGGCTTGAGGGTTCACTCAGTATAATACAGATAAGTTTATAGGAATACTTTCTTTAATCTCATTACTGTTCCAACAGTCAACAATTCACAATATTGTTATTGGCAGAGCGACCAAACGTCTCGTTAGAGAGTTAGAATACGCAGAGTCAATTTTTTTTGTTATTGTTCTATTTTTATAAAATGGTGAAATTCAGATTAAACTTCGCTGTTTCGTATTCTATTATTTGTTATCCTCCCAATTCATCTTTATCGTTGAATCTTCAGGAGCAAGTACGGTTTCTTCAATATTCGGATATCGAATCGGAGTCAATGTAGTCTTTTCATCGAGTTTTTTTTAACCACTAACACATCTTACGTATTTTATTGTTGATCGTGATTTTATCAACAGATACATCTCCATAATACCTAATTATAAATTTATATTCATAACACAAAGTGAACAATAAAAGATTCAATTAGTACAATTTTACTTAGGTATTTACTGTGGAAATACCTAAGGCAAACTAAATCTTAAAGTGGTTAACCTGCAATACACATTCGGGAACTATATTATATAAATCTCCAATTTTTGCAATAAATAAAATGTAAATGCGCAATCCATTCAGCGAATATTGGTCTGGTACTACTTGATTCGAGAGCGTATTCACATATTGAAGCTAGATTTGTTCACCAGTGGTTGCGTCGCTGAGTGGGCAAACGGTCCCGCTTCCGATTCACTTAATTGGTAAATCTTAGCTGATGCGGCTCTTTGCAATTAAGGCGGGATTCTATGCAGCCAGCTCGGATGAACGAGATTTAATGCATAGCTTCGTAACTCCACAAAATTAGAGAGCTTTGTTAATTAATGAAAAGCCTGATAGGATGAGAAACGTTATTCAGTATTGTGTAATTAGCTGAGATATAATATTGCAAAATTAGAATGTGATATTGAGTTGCATGGTGGTGATTAAAGCACAATTCTTGCCACTAGGTAATGTCAATGTACAAACTAAGATAAGCTGCCGCATGGTTCCCGGAAGAGTAGAATTTAGGCCACCCCCTCTCTTCCCATGCGGTGTCGTACAAGGCGACTAAGGGATAGGGTTGTTTAACATTAGACATAAATATATATATAGAGCCATAGAGGCTGAGTCTAAGCCTCAGAATCATTGCTCGAGTATACGATAGTGCTCGGAATACGGCAATAGACTCACTCCCTATTACGTGGGACCTAATACATTGGTTGGTGAAATGTGGGTGTTAATTCACCTCTGCCTAACCCTCCGGAAATAAAGGCGTAATTATATGTGTGTATGTTAGATAAGTAAATGAATGGTAGGTCTGTAAAGTCTTTTTGAGATGAAGAAAACTAAATTAAACAGTAACAGACTTGGAAATTTTATCGAATCCTCCAATTCTCAGAAGTTTTACGTTAAAGTATTCAACCTCCTTTGAAGTTTAAATGTAACCGGGTTAGTGTTGACCTGCTAAAATGTCTGATTGTTCTGAATAACAAACGAACCTGTCAAACGAAAACTTTGACCGAGACCTTTGCAGTGTTTGTATTGATCGCATTCGTAATTGTAGTGGATCAAGTTTGCAACATTCGCGTCACGTGCCAAGTTCTGAGGAGTAGTACGTGTTTGTTCGCGAGCCTATCACAGATACTCAATACATTATAGTTATCAGAGGCGCAAAATCAATTATTGGCACGTGACGTACTTATCAACTATGAAATTTTGATTTATTAAGCTTCGGTTCTGATTGTCCTCTTATTTTGACTATAATCTACAATGACTCTATTTTTAGTATCCACTTGTATCAAATCAAAGAGTGTTTATGTTAACTTCATTAATTCATTCAAAGTTTTTGCATTGATTTCTAAACGTCTAAAGGTACGTACCAAAATTAAGAACAAGCGGTATAGGCAGCATTTAATACGGCAGTGCCGATCTATTTATCTCTTGTGTACATCATCGCTAAACAGGGGTAGTTCTTTTTCTGAATAAACGAGTTAAATCAACCATAAATTCCGCCGAAAATGGGCTTCTCGAATAAGTTATCATCGGCAGTTAAGATGCGAAGCGGCGAATTTTATCTATGGATAACGCTGTCTCCTTCTTACACACAAAACATCTTTGTTATATTGGGAAGTGTTATCATATAAGACGTTGTCTATAGACAGAGTACGGCAAATAAATATAATAAGGACACAATTCCACTGAGTAACGTTTCACCCTAACTCTTAGTTTGATTAATATGTAGGTAATTTTGCTAGACTTCTTAGAATAGATTCAGTTTTAATTATAGGTAGCTATATTCCTTTTTTATCTTCAAAGTGAATGGCAAAGGGTTCAAATACTTAACACAGTTTTATGAATACTTACATGTAAATATGCTTTTAAATTTTGGATTCAAAACGATACTATACCGTATTGATACACAGGATGTTAGGGAAACCAAAACAGACGATACTACTGATGATAATAAAAATGTGCTTAAATATATTTTAGAGCTTTCAACCTAAATGGTTATACAGTCATAGTACTCATACTACTCTAAACTTTCTGGTGGGACGTGTAAAATAGTCCTACCAACTGGTGTGTTTGCACACAAAGCGTTTAAGAACCTCTGACCTGGCGTTTGGTTGTAATAGAAAGGAAATACTCATGTGACCGCTTCTATGAATGAAAACGTAAGAAAATCGGCACTGACCTGAGTTCCACCTCGTGAGGATTCAGCTGTAGACAGGCGTGGTTCCTGGCACGTGCTGGCAGGTAGGTATGTTTTCGACCGGCTGGTTATTTTCTTGAATTTGTCGTTTTCTTCCGATACACTTCCCTTATACTGACTTGAGAATGTGGCCAAAGGAACTTATAGAATTACACAAAAAGAAACGAGGAGTTGAAATTACTCAAACTTCCGTTGGTGCGTTAGCGGAGTCATAGACACCTTTCGGCGCTGGGTGCGGGTTAGTGACTGATTAAAAATGAACGGGTTGATGATCGTGAAGCTTGAGAGTCTCGCTCATAGTACTTCATTCTCAAAATATAGTTCGAAAAGATCCGTGCACAGCGCCATTCATTGGCCTTCTTCAACACTAAGTGGTCAACAAATGAGCGCCAATATTCAAACGCTATTCGATTCACAAAAGCGGTTTCTTAAATTACAAAAATTGAAACACAATTAAATTATGTGGGAAATAATTAAGAAAGTACATAAGCGCTCCACCATGCACCCGGCTTTGGAACGTCGCAAGACGTTACGAAACAAACAAGCGAACACTGGCTGATTAGAGCCCATAGTGATTTGTATAACATAATAATACACATAGCTAAAATAACAACTTAGACTAACAATATTCTATCTAAAGTATGTTTAAAGCTTGAGTTAAAAATTAAAGTTTAAGATTCTATTTAGCGTTGTAAGTTATTGCGTTGGGATAGGATACAATTTGGTTACAGCGCGTTTGTAAGTACCAGTACGCGTTTTATATAATAAGATAGACATGAGGAGTCCAGGTCCAGTATGACAATTGACAACGTGAAAATGCTGAATTATTAGATCAACAACGTGATCGCGTTTAGGGAGAAGGACAGGATGTAATCCTGATACAGAATGAGGTTCGATCTTAAATTTAAATCGTGCGAATTTTAAAACGTATGTAATGATACGTAGTAGTTTCTGCCAAGAAGAAACACGTTGTGCTAATGTACATAACAATGGCGACTCTGTGTGTTTTGTTGTCACACTCAACACATTTGCCTTATGCTCAGGTAAGTCAGAACAGTTGGCGGGAGAGAATGACTTAATAGGCCATTCATCAGGGGGGCCACGGATCCATGCTGGACCGTTCCACCACAAATTATAAGTCAAAAGTTGCGAGGGGAGCACGCCGCGTGATAGACAATCACTCGGGTTAATGTCTCCGGCGACGTGATAAAAATGTTTAGCGTTCAAGTTTTCTTGACACTGAGCGACCCGGTTGCTAACAAAACTCAACCACCGATGTGGTGACGAGTGAACCCACGATAAGGCAATCGTGGAATCAGAAAAGGCGTAAATGTCAGTAACGGGAATGCGTAATGCATACGAATCACGTACAGTTCTTATTAACTTTGACATAAGCAAAATAGCACATAACTCTAAGCGAGCAAGCGTAGTAATCTTTGTCGGAGTGACCTTTGATTTCGCACACAAAATGCGAGTTTGAATGCCAGATGGGTAGGTACAATGTGCATAAATAACACATCCCATGCCATTCAGGCTGGCATCACAAAATGCGACAAGACGTAATTCGCAATCAACTTCGACACCTATATATCGCGGAATTTTTAATGTGTCAAGCAATTTTAATTCTTGAACGAGAGCGGAAAAGCGTGAGCGTATATGCTCTGGAGCAGGGTCATCCCAATCACTCTTACTAAGCCAAAGTTCCTTGAACCTGAATAAGATGCGCAGGTATTTACGATGGTCAACAGGTACGCCAATACGTAAATAATGTTGTTTTATGTCAGCGTTCATTGCGATAGGAAATAGCCTAAAATTTAATAATAATAAAAACAGGTCTGCCTGTAAATTGGGACCAATATGTAAAATATCATTGAGCGAACGACAAGTGTGGGTTTTAGCGCTCGCGTCTAACACAATACGCGGCATCGGTTCGTCATGTCGAACCACTGCGCGATGTGGTATATAATAACCATCCATAGACAAATTAGAGTCATCAACGAGACCAAGACAACCGTTATCCAAACAATCCCGAATAACCTTATTGTAATTTTGGCGTACGGTTGGTGATTGACGAAGTTTACGCTCGAGCGACAAAAACCGGGGGTGAGCGACGCCGCGCGAGTTTCCTAGTTCAGAGGGATCCTTGCAGAACGGCAGCGCAACTGTATAACGACCTACGTCATCGCGAGTCACAGTAGATGTGAAAATATTCTCGCACTCGGTTTCTTCTGGAGACAATAGGCGTTTCACAGGAACTTCCTCAAGTTCCCAAAAATTTTGCACTAAATCATTTAGTGCTAGCGCAGAAAAGGATGCGGTTGTAGGCACAACAACTTTACGTGGGTAATCACCCATAAGTACATACCCAAACGCGGTTGACAGTACACAAGGGGCACTGGGGCCACACTCGACTCTATTTCCTAAGTAGATATACGGGAAGAGCTGTGCACCTAATATTATATCAATGTTTCCTGGAATGTTCCAGCTTAAGTCAGCAAGCGGTAAATCGCGAAGATTTAACTCGCTATCACACTTAATTAATTGCGAGGGCAATTGATCCGTAAGGCTATTCATAACTAACGCATGTATAGTATACTTATGATCTGCATAAATACGAGATTCAATGTCCAAATACACATAGCCTATTATCGTGTGCGAAATGGAGCCAACACCTTTGACAACAGAATTACTCATTGGTATTATTGGTAAATTTAATAAACGACAACAGGACAATGTTATTAAGTTATTCTGTGAGCCATTATCAATTAGACATCTGACTACAGATTTATTTCCAGTGCTACCTTTAGGGCGAGCATACACCTGAGCGGTTGCCAAGAGAATATCACCCTTATGGCTAGAGGCATACGAATGCACAGTGCTTGAAGCGAGCGGTGACTCAGGAATGGGACTAATATTGTCGCACTGGGGCGGCGAGAAAGGGACAGCACTCGTCGCATGCGAGTGCGAATTATTAACATTATTATCAAAATGTAATAATTTATGATGTTTTTTCTGACAGAAACAAACTGACGTACTTTTACATTGCGGGAGATTATGTAATGTGCTTAGACAATTCACGCAACCACGCTTAGATTTAATAAACTCATATCTAGCCTTTGCATTTTGCATATTTTTAAACTGAGCGCAGTTATACAGGTGTCGGTGGTCGCGGCCGCCACATAAACAACATGACGCGTCAACTGCGGCGGGCGCATTCGACTTATTATTAATCGGCACACTGACAACAAACGACTTAGAATTACGCTGTACACGCCTATCATTAGACTGTGGCATCCCAGCAGTGGACGACTTCGCATATGACGAAGACCGCGGGTTTGACCGTTCAATCATCTTAGCATAATCTTGTACAAAGTCGATCAGCTGTTGCGTCGTAGGTATATCGACACCTCGAACAGAAAGTTCGAAGGCTTGGATGGTTAGCGTGTCCATTTTCCTCAAGGCACATTGTAGAAACATGAAGTCCATTAAATCATTTATACCTAACTCTTTAAGCGCGGCGATAGAGGAGGAATATATACCTATAAATGAATCAAGTGAGTTCACACTAGGTGAACAATTCTTTAAGTCTAATATATTATTAAGATAATATGAACCTAATGAGCGTTTATCTTGGTATTTCTTGACCAAGGCGTCCCACACTATACTGTAGGTCTCACTTGACGGAACAATACCGGCAGTGAACTTTAATGCGTCTTTGGTTAATTTTGAGAATAGGTATTGCACACGTTGCGAATCAGATAATTGTTTGATTGAATGAATATTGGCCTTAAAGGACTGATAAAATGTATTCCAGTTTTCAGGGCGTCCGTCAAAACTCGGAACAACAAGCATTTCCAATTTCACTACAGACGCGTTTGAATTAATCGACCCGTGTGAGGCGACCTCCTTGACCTTGAGCGTAGATAATTTATTTCTAATGCGTTTTATTTTCGAATACAATTCATCGAATGAGTCAAGGCAAGAATAGTCGGGCTCCACAGGGGGTTCTAATGATAAATTTAAGCTATTTATTTGATCCACAATCGACTCGAATTTATCGCGAACGTCATCGATGGTCTCGGTCTCAGCCAGAAAATCTTCATTGGCTCGCGTCGTTTTATCAAAACACACAACTGATTTCGACGATTTATACCAACGATTAATGCGTGCAAACAATAATTCCTTTTTTTGATTCAACAGAATAAGCTTCGTCTCGAGATCTGACGACATGTTTGCAAATTAACGATAGGTAGGACCTACCTATTGAAATATAACAAGAAGATTATCTGTAAGGTACCTACTATAATATAATAGTAATTCAACACAAACAGTTTAGATATACCTACTTTTTTATTGAAAATTGTACTACGGCTTATTATATAATAGCGCAAGTAGCACAGCGGAGCGGGAATGTAAGTAACTACGTAACTAGATAGGTACTTACCTACAAAGTTACGCGTATGCGAATAGAATGATGATTATTTACCAATTAATACGTAAATCACCAACTATTATAAATATCTACCAATTATTACGTAGATTTAGCGTTTTAAATGCAGAATTTACCAAATAATTTACGTAAATCTGTTAGCGAAAGAAAGTAATGAAACTAAGATGGCGGAAAGAATTCACCAAAATTACGTGAATCTTTTAATTAAATGAATAGGAAAGAAATATTATTCACCAATAATTACGTGAATATGTTATTTACTGGCCTATCCGGCTCGAAGGACCATAAATTATGGTGGGACGTGTAAAATAGTCCTACCAACTGGTGTGTTTGCACACAAAGCGTTTAAGAACCTCTGACCTGGCGTTTGGTTGTAATAGAAAGGAAATACTCATGTGACCGCTTCTATGAATGAAAACGTAAGAAAATCGCCACTGACCTGAGTTCCACCTCGTGAGGATTCAGCTGTAGACAGGCGTGGTTCCTGGCACGTGCTGGCAGGTAGGTATGTTTTCGACCGGCTGGTTATTTTCTTGAATTTGTCGTTTTCTTCCGATACACTTCCCTTATACTGACTTGAGAATGTGGCCAAAGGAACTTATAGAATTACACAAAAAGAAACGAGGAGTTGAAATTACTCAAACTTCCGTTGGTGCGTTAGCGGAGTCATAGACACCTTTCGGCGCTGGGTGCGGGTTAGTGACTGATTAAAAATGAACGGGTTGATGATCGTGAAGCTTGAGAGTCTCGCTCATAGTACTTCATTCTCAAAATATAGTTCGAAAAGATCCGTGCACAGCGCCATTCATTGGCCTTCTTCAACACTAAGTGGTCAACAAATGAGCGCCAATATTCAAACGCTATTCGATTCACAAAAGCGGTTTCTTAAATTACAAAAATTGAAACACAATTAAATTATGTGGGAAATAATTAAGAAAGTACATAAGCGCTCCACCACTTTCAATAATCAATTACACTAAGTTATGTCTAAAATTATAGTTGGTTGTTTTTATCTTTTGCTTTCGCATCACACTAACCGTAACGAATCATTATCACTATGATGTCCTTTTTTTAAGTCAACAACAATACAGCATCAAATCATAATAAATCAAATTCAATTTAAATAAAGTATTGTATATTAAATAATTTCAGATAGTCATGTCAAAATAAACTCATGACTTGTTACTTCTCTTAAAGTTTCGTCAGATTTCACTTTCCAAAATTATTTTACTAAGTATATTTTATTGCCATCTTCGTACCAGCGTACATTTCAGTGGCTACAAGTACAAGCTACACAATTGGTAGTATCCAAAACAGTTATATAATTCTGTTACACATACCTATGTGTATGCATTTCTTCTCGTTCTCGTATAATAGATATACCTATATCTAATATACGAGAAGAAATGCCTCACTAAAAATTGACATCATTAGTTACGTCAATGTTTTTCCCGAATCTCGACGAACGATACTAAATCATCCATGGTGTAATAAATGTACCGAAAGCCAGTGTTTACCATTGAAATATCACCGGAAACAAAACTAAATAATACAGAAAAGCAAATACGTTCAACGAACTGCCGATAAGAATGCAGATGGAACATTCATCACTAGAAACGTAATAAATTGTACCAGTGGCTCATTTATTTCGTATATCATCGCAGGTTTAACAGTACCTTTGGATTATTAAGTTAATAGTGGTCTATGCATATCTGTTTGATAAGTGTAATCATAGAAGAATAAGATTTTGAGAAGACAATCCATACTTCCATACTAATATTAAAAATGCGAAAGTAACTCTGTCTGTCTGTCTGTATGTTACGCTTTCACGCTTAAACCACTGAACCGATTTTGATGAAACTTCGTATAAGGGTAGATTAGACCTTGAGAAAGGACATAGGCTATGTTCGGTCACGATAACCGACATCCACGCGGGCGGAGCCGCGGGTAAAAGCTAGTAATATTATAAATGCGAAAGTAACTCTGTCTGTCTGTCTGTCTGTCTGTATGTTACGCTTTCACGCCTAAACTACTGAACCGATTTTGATGAAATTTGGTATATTGGTAGATTAGACCATGAGAAAGGACATAGGGTATGTTTGGTCGCGATAACCGACATCCACGCGGGCGGAGCCGCGGGCAAAAGCTAGTAGATTTATAATTTATTGAAATAACACCACTTAACATGTTCTGTCGCGATTTATTTCTATTTATATTTAGCCCGACGTTTCAGCTACTTTTCAGCAGCAGACATGGGTGCTAGGTGACTAAAGAAATTCTCTTTTGAAACTTAAGCATCTACAAAGATGAAAATGATTTATTTGATGGTAACCTGTTCCCATGGTCTATAAATAAACACAATGCAATACCGATTATATCATTTCTTGATGTAATTTATTGGGTAAAGGAGGGCGGGTAAAAGAAGAATGAGAAAAAGCAAAGGAAGGGAAGTAAGGACAGGTTTACTGCAGGCTCTCCCAATGGAATTTTATGATTTACATAAAGGGAACGTAATGTTTTTGGAGATAACGAAATTGCTGATTCAAATTTAGCAAGTGAGTACTTTCGCGCGATAGAAGAACCGTAGTTAAACAACATTTAGCGTAATATTCCCACTGGTATGGACACATAAATTAGGACAAAGTTTTCAAGAAATTGTTCTGTTTTATAAATTCCCAGACGCTGAACTGCATTGAATAATTTTTTTTTGTCCAAAACGTATTTTTTCTATATCAACGTGTTATGTACTACCTGGAGTACTACTAGGGGTTTTACCAGTATAGTTACAATCGTGATCATATAGAATTCATTCGTTAATTGATTAATTATAGGAAGCTCGTGAAGTATGTAAGGATAGAGTCAAATGGCGGGCCGTTGTCTCTGCCTACCGGGGAGAGAAATAGGCGTGAGTGTATGGATGGATTGACAAATTACAAATCGTGACAGTTCTGATTGCTCTTATAATAATAATTATTAATTATTAAAGATGTGAAAAATTGGAAATTGAATTTAATTGACAATCTCTATGGCGTGGTGGTAGTGAACGCGACTGCTACGCAAGAGGCGCGGGTTCGATTCCCGCTCAGTGCAAATATTTGTATGCATGAATATGGCTATTTGCATTGGTCTGGGTGTTTCTATGTGTAATATGTATGTGTATGTATTTACAAACAAAAAAGTATCTAAGTATGTTCATCCGCATTCTAGATTCCGAAACACAAGCTAGTTAAGCTTACCATGGGTCTAGATAGCCTTGTGTAGAATGTTATGAAATGTGGAATTGTTTAAATAATTGTAAAAATAAAGAGAATGTTTCTAATAAAAAACATCCATGAACCCCTCAAGTTGTGAGGGTGAAGGCCTCCTCCAGAGAACACCAGTGGTACAAGCATATCCACATTTAAATTACCTCAGGTAAAAACATGTTGCAGCGACGTGCGGTCCGCATTATTGGGGATCCTGAGGTCACGAACACCCTCGAGCCTTTGCAGATGCGTAGAGATGTTGCGTCTTTGGCAGTTTTCTACCGTCTCTACCATGGTGAATGTTCTGACGAGCTCTTCCAATTAGTCCCACCCTCCCCTTTCCTTCACAGGACGACACGTGCAGGGCTAAGATGTCATCCATTTACGGTGCAGAGTATACCTGCTAGAACCAAGCGTTTCAGTGATTCATTCCTATGCCGCACCACTAAGACCTGGAATTCCCTGCCAGCTCACGTGTTTCCTTCTTCCTACAGTCCCGGGTCCTTTAAGCGGGGCGTGAAAAGGCATATAATGAGGCCGTCAAGCTGAGTGCCACCACTGTTAACATGGTAAATGTTTACGATGGTGACCCTCTTTCCGAGACTTTGCCTTTAGCTTAACATCAGGCGAGGTGAAGTCAAATTGACGTGTCCTATATAAAAAAAAAAAAAAAAAATTCGTACTGTTGAACCTTTAAACGAAATAATACTCAGTTTTAATTTGTAACAATGATATCATCTTACAACGAGATGGATATAAATATTTAAGTAATGAGATCATAGGGCATTTTGTATAGTTCAGGTCTTTAAGTAAGGATTTTACAAGGTTAACTCCGTTGTATTTGATAGTAGGCCAATTCCTAGTTATAAGTTCAAGGTAAAAAATCCCCTATAGGTATATCCTAGTAGAGAATCTTACTAGGTGTACAAATTACTTGAAAATTGTTACAGTCTAGCTCTTATATATATATAAATACACCTGTTTTTGTTCCATTCAAAAATACCAAATGGTGAAACGTAAGGCAGCCCAACTAAAACGATTGGCTACATAACATGACGTCACACGCATCTAGCGCCACGCGAGCTGTCCAATATATTTTAATTCATAATTGTCGAAATAGTTCTTTCACGTGCATTGTTTATTTTCCACATAGAAATTAATGAGCTAAAATACTAAATTAGTGAACATTCTCCATTGCAATTAAATATACTTATAATATAATTTACGATTACGTTCATACACAGTTCGGACTAGTCATATAACTTCACACCTATTAAACGTACATGTATAATTAATTAGTTAAGGCAATCTTTTACATTATTAAGTGTAATCATTTAGAATCAAGAGCGTTGCAGTGTGTAACGAAACGAATGAATGTATGGAAACAATTAAATTTTCCCAGGCGTGTGTTACGTGTGCACGTTTAAATTCTTCAATTGCCAAGTCATTATCGTTTTAGGTAAATAGGATAGTGTGTAATAGCGTATTTATAGTCAATCTGATACTTCTTGTTTACCAACGAGTTGATTAATGTTGAATTCGCTTTGACTTGAAATAATGTTACTTTACATCATACCTTTGAGAATGCCGTGAGGCGAAAGCGGTCTGGTGAAAAATAAAATTAAGTGGAAAAGTACAAAGTGTCTTACTCAATAAGTGTAGCAGATTCTACCAAGTGCCATCAATCAACAGTATAAACAGTTTGAAATAATGTGTTTTTTGAATAAAGGCACAATAGTTTAGTAAATTTTTTTGTAAATTAAAATTGGAATGAGTCAACATACGGCATGAAAGTTAAACCCATGATAATCTTTGTAAGATCAAATAAGTTACTTATTTATAAATGCTAAGTTAAATCACAGTTTTTTTGCCAACTGCCTGGTTTCGCTATCATGACTCATTGATTGCATTTGTCTACTACGATCAAATCTAGCTTAATCTACAAAAAATACCTGCCTATCAATAATTCTAGTCTATGTCATTCATTTATTATTAGTTTTATTATCCACAATGTTGAGCAACTTACATAACTTTTTATGATCTAGTACGAATTGAATTTGTGTTGGCAACATCAATCTATATTTCATATACATACATTGAGAAATACAGAGAAAATCGATTTTTAAATTACCTTTTATTTGTGTTGCCTTCAATACGACATGCAACTAAGTTTCTGAAAGTTGAAGGATTTTTTGCTCCGCCCAGTCATTTATCCACCTGTAAGTTTGTGTTCTCACTGTTCCCAGTTCCCGCGGTAGTTGAATCAGAGCTAGATAGTTAAAATGTTGGCCCTCGATGGCATTGAACTCGCACACCTACCATATACTTCTGTGATTTCTGCAGAACATCGCTGTCAAAGCAGGCTCTATTTATGGATCAGAAATACTGTAAAGGTTATGCGCTATATTGATCCTTTGTCCATAACGCGGCAGGTCACTTGGCCACTGGGTCTATTAAACCGGTATTACCAGTACGTCAGTATTTTTAAAGGTAATGTTTTTGTTTTGCTGTAAGATATTGATCTATGTTGTTGCATTCAACTTCTACTGTAATTTGGTTTAAACTATAACTCTCTTCTTATTGAATCGGCTTAATACCGGCTTATAATTTTTAAGGTTTGTCATGTTATTTTTGTGTACATGCTTTCACGGTTTGCAAATTTTCTGGTCATTCCATAAGGTAAATAATCCATTGACAAGGTATAGAACCATAAGGTATAAACCTTTTCATTAAAAGTATATTCACATTATAGATTTCCTTTATGTGCATAGTGTTAATAAGTCTACAGTGTTGCGACATTCCACATTACTGTTTACCTCTTACTTACTTTCACTCAATCAGTGTTGAGCTCTCGATCGGTCTCGTTGTGTACACGATTTCCTCATTAGCGTGCTTTTGTTAGAGCGTCCGTGCAACATGTATAGTTCCTAAGTCCTATTGGGACACGCTCCAATCAAAGCTTCAAGGTGTTCCGAACTATCCGGCTGTATGCATTAAATTATACCCTAGTCCTATAAACTAGGATTTCAATCTTAATCCCGATATAGCATTGTCTATAATTGCTTGGGTGATAGTGGCAGATGCTGTAACAATTGCGCTGATGTTTGTGAGCGTATTAACCTATTGTATTGTATTCCATATTGAATCTTGAGTCTGTTTCTCCCTGGTGTGATTATACTGATGATTCACGGTAAGTACCTACCGTACCTATGTTTTATACTTAATATTTTTATAGAAATAACTTGTCTGTCTTCATTTAAAAAGTCAATATCTATGCTGGATAAGATGAAAAATAAACGTTTAAAATTGGTTCCAGAAAGTTTCATTAAGTATGTTACCTATTTGGAATACCTTGTCATATTTAAAAACTATTTATAGGAATCGAATACATAGGGAAAAATTCATTCAATTATTTAGAGGATATTAACATGTAAGAATATTAATTATATTTTGGTTGATTATAATAACTTGTAATGATCAATCATAAATATTGATGAAGTAATTAATTAAACTTATCGTTGTGATTTACCTACTGTCAAAATCTTACTGTATCGATATATGAGTTTCTTTTAGTATACTTCCTTCTTGTTTATTACTATAAACAAGAAGGAAGAGAAATATAACTTTCAAATAATCGAAAATTTCACAGCAAATCTTCACCTATTTCCTTTTAAATTCGCCAACGAAATTATACGTCGGGTAACCATCTCTTTATTAACGAATGTTCATTTGATTAACTGACATGATTACCTGTACCACGAATAACGTTCAAGTTCTGACCTTCGCATACCAGGAATCGTTTATTGACACATAAAGTGCGTATACATACTATCAAATATATTATCTGTTGATCGGATCAAATTATATTTAAAAAAAAATCTTAGCATTTGAGTCGTCAAAATATATTTATAACTGTATGCTATTTTAATATACTCTGTGGTATTAGGAAGTGTAGCAAGAATGTCTTAGTGTTGATTGAGGCCCGTTTCCTTTCAACCATTGATTCATTTCGATACAAATGGACTCCGTGTCGTATTAAACAAGATATCTCGTTTCGTTGTTTGGTCCGCAAAGGGCGTTACCGAATGCCATTGGCAAGGTTGTTTCAGAATGATATGTGTGGTAGTTCATATTTTTTGTACATACCTTTGTAATTTATTATGCGATTCAAGTTATGAGATACGTACTTAAAATTTTAAGCATTTGCCCAAAGGCGATATTTCACAATCAATATTATTGCATTCTAATTGTACCTACCTATCCATATTGATTTCTTTGAAGAGGAGGTGCGAAGGTTTTTTGAAGAATATGTAGACATTTAATTTCTGATTGTACTATGCAATTACCGCCGGCATCTATAGATAGAACATTCCTTTATACTTTAATTAATTCTTGTGCTTTGAAATTCAACATTGAATGCCTACGCCATGATGAAATGTTTGATTGTTTAGAGGTTTAGACCTACGAACTGACGTGTCATAAACCTATTGTGTAGTGTTGGTAACACTTGATAATGTATTCTTTTATTTTATATTCTATGCCAGATAAAACAATTTAACGGCTTCTAAAGTGCAACTACGGGCTGATAAGGAATGTAATATAGTATTCAGCTAGCACTTCTTCACTGGATCGCATTTGTTAATTCAAGATAAACTCTTCAAAATGATTTCTGGAACACGGGACGTACCCTTTGCAGGAAAACGATGTTAATATCAAAAATGTATTTCTACTTCGCATAGTTTTTTAAAGTACATTCGTAGGTATTTCTTTTTACTAATATTACTAATCGAATTTACCGCCGGAATAATATAGCTAAATGGTATAGCGAGTAAATGATGTGAATAGGTACTCAGAGTTAATATTTATTCTCGCTAGACGGTTTCTCGGTATTGTAAAGGGGATGTGGTCCACATTCTGGCTGCAGAATGTACTATAATGAGTTCGTACTTCTTGTGATTTGGATAGTTCAATGAAGTAACGAGTAGGTATACTGTATTGACATTATAAGTATTCGCATATAAAACTAAATTTGACCTGTTCTGACACTACCAAAAAATCTTTTGGGAATTGGAAATTAATTTAAACAGATCAGATTTGAATTTAGTAAGGCAGATGAAAGAAGAAAATACCCTTAGATATGTTCTTTTCATTAAAGTTAAAGGGAAATATCTTCAAGAAATCATTTTTTTTATCAAGGACACTTCAATTTGATATCACCTTGCCTGATGGTAAGCTAAAGGCAAAGTCTCGGAAAGAGGGTCACCATCATAAACTATGTTAACAGTGGTGGCACTCAGCTTGACGGCCTCATCAGATGCCTTTTCACGCCCGGTTAAAGGACCCGGGACTTTATGCGAACTTAATATAACGGACCTAACTCTTAATATTCCTACTGAAGTCAGTTATATTAACTTTTATTCTTCTTTACTCTATTTTTCTACAAAGTCTTACATAAGTACCTAGTTTCTTTAAATATAGTAAGTAATTGTCTTACTAACAGTTATTATTTTGAAAATAGCCACCATATTTTGAAAATTGATACCAATAATTTCCACAGCGCCGCCGTTGGCACATTTTCTAAAGAAAGTAGGTTGCCTTGATGAAGTATCTCTTAGAAATGATAGAAATTCACTTTCAATCAGTGGAAAGAGTTAACTACAACGCTTTAAACAGAACATAAGTACGATGTGAACATGTCACATAAACAATATAATTGACAATACCATAAAGTTGCTTTCTTTGTTTCCAATTTCTACTTGAGGAAATGAATTATACATTTGTCTTCTTTTTAGATATATCTTGGATTTAGACCTGTTGTATATATATGTTGTTGTATATATGTTGTCCATCTTAATAATTGTGTATTTCATTAACAGTTAGTATCCTTTATTTTCATTTTATTGGAGAGGTTGTGGCTTGGAACTGATAGCAAAAAAATCTACTTACTTCTAAGTTTGTTTTATATGTTGTTTTAACATTAAATAAAAGTTACACATAATTGAATACTTAAGTACACCAATTATTTTATGAAAGCCAAATCGGTAATAAAAATGGTGAAATGTCAGAGTTACGAAGTAGTATGCATTGGTACACCGAACGCAAGCAAATAAAGTTTAACGATGAACGTGAAACGTATCATGCCTTTGATGAATGTATTTAACTTTATTTGCCTACGTTCGGTTGCCTGAATTGTCAGTGAAAAAATATTAAAAACACTACATATTTCGGCCGAGTTCCCGAATATTATTTGTGGCCGAATTGGTATGGATGCCTTTTTAGTTCACGGTGGAGTACTACATCTCTTCCTGTGGGTGCTATAGAAGGCAGACTAAAGGATAGGGCTGTTCTCCATACAGCCCAGTAAGTAAGTAAGTGCCCGTTTGACGACAATAGACTCGCCTCCTATAACATGGGACCATAAATCATAGTTGGCGAAATGTGGGTGTTAATACTGTTAATACACCTCTGCCTACTCTGGGATTCATAGTCGTATGAGTGAGAGTTCTCACCCTCGCTACCCTGTTCACAGCAATGGTTAACTGTGTGGACGCGTGGGCGGCGGCGTCTCCTTCTGCGATATAATGGTCGTGTAGGCGACGGCGGAACGGAAGCGGCGGCGTGAGCGAGAGAGACTCATGGGTCGAGCCGCCCGTGTGCGCAGGCAACTCGGGCGTCGGAGGGCACAGACTAGCCTCCGTCATCCATGAGCGCGGGCCTGGAGGTGACGGGTAGCGCCACCTGTCACCCCAGCAGAAGCAGGCCACGGCGCGGTGGCAACGCGTTGTGAAGCGCGCCTCCCTATTCCGGGGGCGAGTCGGGGATATCGCTGTCCCTCCTCCCTAGGAGGCCAGACTGTAAGGATGGCCCTGGGTCAGCCGGGGTGCGAAGGATATGTCGAAGACAACCTTACCTAGCACCACGACCCTCAGTAGGCGTGTGGTTTTAGTCGGTTTGAGTCCGACATAACCTCCCCTTCCGGTTGCGGCGGGGGAGGTATCCGTGGGGATTTCCGCACGAAAAAAAGGGAATTTACAGGCGTGAGTATATATACATGTATTTGTGTCCGAGTCGTTGGGAGGCATTTCTTCAGTATTAATACTAAAGTCAGGTCGCAATTCATGGTTAGCCACAAATTAAATTATGATGGCCACCTATAATCACAATTGGTGTGTTAATCAGTAATGTAATGATTGATGATATAAAATACACTACGATTCGCAAGACACAAATTATGCACCATTTATGTATTATAAATACAGCTCCTCATTTATTGTAGCGTGGTTTTATGGAATGCTTTTGATATATATTTATAAATTACTGAGTGCAATTAAAGTGCTAAAACTTAAAGGTTAAATAGAACCTACCAGGTAGTTGTTGGGTGGTTAACCAAACACGTTGGGTGATCAAACTCAAAGGGCAGTAACCGAGTGGTTAGTTGTGGAATGTTGACTTTATAATTTCTACAGCAGTTCAAAAATGTATATCTTATCTAGTGTAATCTAGTAAGTAAAATAATAACAAGGTATATTTTCTACGTTGTGAACTCCATACTGTTTCACTAGATAACCTAATCCTGAGGCAACGTGAAAATTAGTAAGGTGTGTCGCCTATAACCTATAATAACCCTTTCCAGTAAGCCAAATACGTGTTATAATACGTACGTACGAGTAATCGGAGTAATATTGAATTCAGGACGACCGACGGTGCGCAAACCTAATCTAACCTATTTATGACATCAGACAAATTAAGGCATAGTCGAATAAATTTTATGTCGTTTGTACTGAGCATTACAAAAAAAACCAGAATCCACCAAAGGTCATTTCAATGTCAAAAAAGTGTGTTTCCAAAATGTACATGTAGCGCTAAATTTAGAATCATCCATATCCATACTTCCATACTAATATTATAAATGCGAAAGTAACTCTGTCTGTCTGTCTGTCTGTATGTTACGCTTTCACACCTAAACCAATGAACCGATTTTGATGAAATTTGGTATTGGGGTAAATTAGACCATGAGAAAGGACATAGGCTATGTTTGGTCGCGATTACCGACATCCACGCGGGCGGAGTCGCGGACAAAAGCTAGTAATGTTATAAAACCACTGAAATACGAATATTTATTATCACTGTTAGATATTCACAGTATTTCCAATTACAAATTTTGTGTGTACTTAAGTTGCTGTAAACACAATATCGCAAGTTTAATAACTAAATTAATTTGTATTTTGATTTTGTAACTTAATATTGTTGTATCGGAACAAAATAGTTAATGTTATCTTAGGACTCGGGATCGCACACGGAAACTAATCTCAGCCAGAGTATAACTACGTAACGGTCCAACTGGGATTTTTGCGAGACGAATGATCCCTATAACAAACAAATTAGTTTTCTTTTTAAATAAAGACCATGGGGCCCAGGAACCTTGCCTTATTAGCTCATAAATCGTTTCATTGAATGAAGGGAATTACAACAGATCTACAGTTGTGTTGCCAGGCTTTCGCAATGAAGGCTCATTATTATATTATTTGAATGTCGAGAACACGACAGCAAATAAGTAAAAGGAAATTGACCTATTGCGTCTTGTGTGGTAATTTTAATGGACCTGGATGTGTTTCCAAACATAGTGAACGTCTACGTACATGACGTCAAACTTGTAATAGTATAATCCGAAACTTACTATTTATGTTATCATTTTAACTATTTCAATGTCCGTTATCCATACTAATATTATAAATGCGAAAGTAACTCTCTGTCTGTCTGTCTGTATTTTACGCTTTCACGCCTAACGCACTGAACCCATTTTCATGAAATTTGGTATTGGTATAGGGGTAGATTAGACTATCATATGAGAAAGGACATAGGCTATTATGGTTGCGATAACTGATATACATGCGGAGGGAGCCGCGGGCAAAAGCTAGTATCAAATAATACTAAATTTAGCAGTGGGTAGTTAAAGTTTTACCACACCGAATCCTTATAGGACGAAACTCTGAACTTGTCACCTCTTACAAGTTTAGATTCAATTACAAAAGATACAATGTCACTGGTCGAGTTGATTATTCCAAACGTTACCACTGCATCGGTGTAACGGTGTCATAAAATTCAGGAAGAAGGGAGAAAAATTTCTCCCTGTGTTTTTATCAAGTAATAAAATGTTAGGCAGTGCTTCGGGCGGTAACGTAATTTGGCCTCCACGCAAAATTCCATTTGGTTATGGACATGGTGAAATGGCTGTAAAATAAATATCAGTTATAAGTAAATGAATATGTTAGTTATTGTGTAAAGTGTTAGAACCTCTGTTCATAGCTTGTTGTATTACTATTTACTGTTTTGAAATTAACTTAGGTACCTATCTCTATAATTTTCAAGTGAAATTTTATTCACACCCTTTTAAATAACCTTACTTCAAGCTTAAGGCATTGTTCACCAAAATTACTCACTACGAAATGGATAATTGATCGTGTATGTAGCCTACTTACTTTCAGAAAGTATTCCAGTGTTGCCCTTTCTTACCCTCTGCACTGCATACCTGCCTGTAGCACTCGTGCATATTATGGGTTACGTGCTAATTTGTTTACTTAGGATGTAAAGGAGACACTGATACAATTAATTAAAAATACTATTTGGTTGAATAGAGATTCCAAAAGACTAGAATTTTCCATCAAATTTTGAAGAAAGTATATCCATTTTATTAAGTAATGAAATCAATTAAAAGTACGTGCACAAAATGTAATTTAATCAACGTCCCCGTGTATCATTTCCTTGCCTTCGAAGCGTCAAACTTAATGAACATCAAATTTCCCTGATAAAATTTGGAAAAATTCTGGCCCCGTGGCGTATAAAAATCAATATTTAATTTGTGTATCAGGAGTCACGAAGTTATTGGTAGGGCGAAGCAAATTGAATAGGGAAGACAAAAAATCAACAGGCACCGAAGGGCCCTGTTTGTCGTTCTTGAATTGATTTATTTATGCAATAAATCTAACATCGGATTAATCAGGATAAATTTTCCCGGCACAGCGATGTGTTGTGAAAAATATGTTGATGAAAAATGGTGCTGGGAAATAAAACACGCTGAGGCAAAACTTATTGTTATTTAGTATTTATCGGTAACTAGTATATCAAAATTTATGAGATAGTTTAGTTCAACGTAATGTTACACTATACATTTATGTTGTTTATTTGTGGCGCGAAGTTTATATTACGTATTACGTAGGATGTTTTTTTTCGGTACACTTAATGCTTTCTAACTTCAAGAAGTCACGTACAATATCAACATAGGCTCTCTGTTACGAATCATGTAGTTCCAACTAAAACACCCAAACTATTTTGGGTTGGGTTTTTGTTAGATACGTCTCTCACAAAATACCAAAAACTAACAAAACTTTTTTAGTGTTTGGCATACAGAAATAAAAATAACTTTTGCTTTCAGAACTACCAACTTCGTAGCTACGGTAGTTAATTTTTTCCACTGTGTTTGTAATAGTCTTGATAGTTTTAGTCGAGTCATGTCGCAATGCTTTGAAGTTTCCATTTCATTTACGAGCTATATTGCTAATATTTATTTATAGATAGCTACAGTTTACAAACTGATTAAAAAAAAATACACAGTTGCAATTTAACGAAAGTTTTTAAATATTATTCAAAAAGACAGTCAGCGTTCGAAAAACTTCTCATTGAAAAGTGCGGAACACAGCGTGGGCGTCCCGATGCCTAGCAGCGATAAGATGTAAGTTTGGCAACCCATCTTTTTAATGTCCCGGTCGTCAATTATCATTAGAATTGGGGACGGTCTCAGGAAAACGATCGTAAGTCAATATTAGTGCCTATAAAGGTGAGTGATAACCGCATATCCGTTGTGCTCATTCTTTATTTTGGAACTTGAATGTGATAGGAAAATAACCAATCTTGGTAACAGCGCCCTGTGAAGGTTTTTCAATAAACATGTTTACCAGCTACCGGGTAAGGCTTTATATCAAAACAAATGAAATTTTCCTATACATATTTAGTCAACTTTCGGTTGAAACCGTGTGGAATCACATCCTTGATATGAATAAAAGATAGCAAAATCTATACATCTATACAAATAAATAAAATTGGAGTGTCTGTTTGTAATATTAAAATTACCGCTTTCTACTACATGCATATGAATGTATATACGGTACACATACCAAAATATATATTTTTAAATTTTTTGTCTGTCTGTCTGTCTGTCTGTCTGTCTGTCTGTTTGTTTTGGCTAATCTCTGGAACGGCTGGACCGATTTGGACGGGACTTTCACTGGCAGATAGCTTATGTAATAAGGAGTAACTTAGGCTAAAAAAAAATGCCAAAAACAAAAAAAACTGATATTTTTATAAGTACATTGGCGGTACGAAGTTCGCCGGGACAGCTAGTACAATATAAAAAGACTTGCTTATTCTGTAATGAAGTATTTAGTTTCATGTTATGTTTAGATGAATTTATTGTTCGTACAAAAGCTATGGGCTAAATGCCTGTGCGTGCGTTGCCAGTTGCCACGACGGCCACGCGCCTATTACAATGCAGTTCGCGTGTACAGGGTGATGTCCGGAATTTGTTATGTCGATAAACTGCCCCTAACACGGTTAACTATCTACATTACTTTTGTTTTTATTTTTCATCATTTTTGGAAGGAAACTATATTATTTTTTCGTTCAAAATATTGTTTGTTCAAATTTGTACATCGCGTGTAAAGACCTGAAGAATAAGACATACCTAAATAAATTCAAGCAAAATATGTAATAACTTTGACTATTTTATTATCTACCAACCCCGACAGGCACGTATTACAATTATGTAATAAACGTTAAGCCCATTGTCGTCAAGCAGACATTTTGGTATTAAAAGTTAGTACAAAAAGGTGTACCTAGTAAGTATTTTGAGGAGCGAGCTCATATTGATTTTTATCTAAATCTAACGCAGCAATTCCTAATTTAAATGATTTTTAAATTTAAATGAAATAACATTTATTTTGTTATTGTTATCGAAAGTTTTACAGACACATAACTTCATGAGTTTATTCTTCAGTTATTACAGTAAAACGTAAACCGAATCACGCTCGTGTGTATAATTCATAATATATGTCAGTGGCGCATATTACCAGCGTGCATTGTGCAAGGCAAACTGTCGGGACTGTTTGACATTTTCCTCGCGAATGCACTTATGACTCTTTAGTGCGTTCGTTTCGCGTTATATCGTCGCACTTATTGTAGAATGCAACGTGCAAACACAAGTAAATGTGTGATAAAATGTTGAAGTTATTTTTAATACTAAGCATATGAATAAAATATTTTGTGTTTATTTTTTAGTAATAGTTATAGGGATCTTAGATCTTAGGGTGCATAAACCAACCTCATCTGTAAGCCCACACCACAAATGTTAGTTGACACCGCAAGTTTAAAAGCCAGTATAAACCTAATTATAAGTGAAAGTCATAGAGTGCTTATCCCAGGCTCTAATATGCAACCTGAATTAACTTTCTGATGACGATGTTGGCTTTTAATAACACAATTACGAAATAATATATAATTTTTATTTCATCACAGTGTTATGTCTTCACAGTCACTTTAGACAGCAGTATTTATTACTTTAAAAGGCGAAAGGCAGGTACTAATAGAAAATGTGCAATAAACAGTAAACATCGATTGGCGCTTCTCCTATTACCGAACCGGTTCGAAGAGCCAATTCAATTAACATTTTGAATGAGGACAAGTTTACGCCAATAAATTATAGAGGTAACATTCAAACAAATTTTTAAATGATTTATTCCTTTGAGAGTTCACCCTATTTTGCCAGTTTTTGAAGAGAATTGCGGTGTTTCACCAAGAATAAAAATTCGTATAACCGATAGTACAAAGCTATTGGGGCATAGCACAGTAGGCACGGAACGTCTGCTTTGCCTTCTAAACCGATTACTTTGCAATAAAAATACAGTTACCAAACATGAATTACCATCTACTCTACTCCTACTACTTACTTCAAATATAAAAACAGAAATACGCCTTACATTCTTGAATGTTTTAATTGAAAATTGGTATCGAAATATTTCTATAATCTTTTATTATTCATTCTATGTG
The DNA here is from genome assembly GCA_914829495.1 of Eilema sororculum. Classification (NCBI taxonomy): domain Eukaryota; kingdom Metazoa; phylum Arthropoda; class Insecta; order Lepidoptera; family Erebidae; genus Eilema; species Eilema sororculum. Next base: position 11,608,681 of record OU618541.1, read on the forward strand.
GCCCGGACAAGCTTGTTAAGAAATCTATAATATCTACGTTAATTTTCAGCAAACTTGTTATTAAATTGATTAAAATATGATATTTGAAATGAATTGCTTCTAATGTTTGTCAAATGTCTTGCTGAATATTTTATGTAAGTACCTAATATCTCAAAAATCTTTACGACATCACACATCACATATAGATACATATCATAATATAGGTGCATAGCATTATCTATTTAATAATTTGTACTTGCAACACGTTCTAAATGTGAAAATTTTAATTACTACAATATTGACGTAGCGTGATTAGTTTGCGTAATTGATTCCTAAATTTAGAGCACCAAATAGCGCGAACTTAATTTGGCATATTCCAAATTAGTGTTAGTGTAATTATGCGTTTGAGGTCAATGTACCACGTTGTTAAACTATACGAGTTGCGAAGCCTGAATAAATAGAATAACTACCTATATTTTACCTACCAGAAGCAATGAAACCGCGTGGTTCCCGGCAGAATAGAATTTGGGCCACCCCATCTCATCCCATGCGGTGTCGTACAAGGCGACTAAGGGATAGGGCTGTTTAATATCAGACAGATATTATACAGCCAAGACTCAGCCTCAAATGCATGACTCGAGTAAACAATAGTGCCCGGAATACGGCAATAGGCTCACCCGCTATAACGTGGGACCAAATACAACGATTGGTGATATGTGGGTGTTAATTCACCTCTGTCTAACCCTCAGGGGATAAAGGCGTGATTCTATGTAATGTAATGTAATGCAGAAGCAATGAATGAGCTGATGAAGCCAAACTTTATTAAGGACATTAGATAAATGTATTTGTGTCAGTTAATTGAGTCAGCATTATGTTAATGCTTAATGCCAGATTCCAATTACAAATAATGGTTGCGATTTTTCTTTATTATTATTATCTATTGATATTTGCATATATATTTATCTAATGATAATTGCATAGATTTCTAACTTAACATTTTTTGTGTATTAAATAATGGTATTTGAATCCAAATTAAATATAGTAAATGCCCACAAAGTAAATAAACAGCATTTTCATTGATATTTATAAATTAGTTCGCTCAAAAAATTTAAAATTATCATTGTTTTGACGCCAACTCGAAGATCTTTGATAAAATGAACCTGATATTATAGCAAATAATTCACGGGCTATATAAGTTTTTAATATACTGTGATTGTGTAGTACTAGATTGTGTAGACTAGATTTCCATTTTGGCCACAAATATTATTCCTTATTAGTTTTGGCTTCTACACCATAACACTTGACCTTAGACCGCTATTTATCATAATTGCGTACAGATTCACAGCGTTATTAATATTGAACGAAAATACATCACTCACTCGGTTGCTGTCAATCCTGCAATATTTTAAAAAGATGTTACAAAGATTACTAAATCATGCGTGTACCTAGTAAAATAAGATAGTAAAACATGTGATTTGTTGGTTTCTATAGTAAATAGATATTTATTATCTACCAGTATAGAAGCACTTGATTGGTGTAGACCAAAATAGGGCCAGACGTAAGGTAGGGGACGTAAGGTGGTAAACTTAGTTTTAAGCAGAATTTGACGTCAAAAAGCTGTAGTAGTGCTACACAATTTTGAATAAATACCTTGAGTTTGAGTTTGAGTTTAAGGGTCAGCCGGAGTGCGAGGTATATGTCGATGAAAACTTCACCTCCGGCTTAGCACCACGACCCTCAGTCGGTGTGCGGTTTTAGTCGGTTCGAGTCCGACATAACCCCCCTTCCGGCTCCGGCGGCGGGGGAGGTATCCGAGGGGATTTCCGCACGGAAAAAAAAGTAGTCAAAAATACTGCTAAGTATTATTGTAAGAAGTATAGTTAATTCAAGTGTATACGAATGTGTATTCTTCATTGGCAACCACATACCATTGAAAGAGCACAGAAAGAAATGAGTAATAATAAAACATGACTTGGAGCAGTTGGAGCCTACACTGAACGGGTCACGTTTCCAATCTACTGCCGATATTTTCGTTTCACAAAAAAGGGGGAACGAAACATGTTGAGCTTAACGTTCGATACAATCATCTTATAATAGGAGAATGATTTACTTTGTGTAAAAGATTCAAACTTGCAAGCTTTCATTGTTGGAACTTATGTGACGAATGAAGGCAATTGAGGACACAGTTACACGGAAAACATATTTTTGAAACAACTTACGAAGTATGAAATGTCACCATCAGATAGTTTCACTCGAACCTTTCAGTTTCACCAATATTTACAAATTAGTTATTTGGAATATTAGTAAAAAAACAATTATTTTTTAAAGAAGTGTTCAAAATTGAAAAATTATTTTGAATGAATGAACATTAAATTGCACAATACAACATATATTTATTTTAAACTTATGAGTGTAGTGATATGACAGAGAAAAAATTAAAGAAAATAAAGAAATAAATAAACTATTTACTTACAGAATAGTTGCACAATTCATTTTGGAAAAGGCAGTGAAGAAAAAACTGTCATAAATGTTTTTCAAATCTAACAAACATAAATGTTTGTATTTATCTGATTATAATATTGTAAGAAAATGGCAAACTTCCTATAATACTTACGCCGTTTTAAAATAAAATAAAGAACACTTCGCCTTCATTATCCTAATTGTTTATTAAAGTTCGGTCTTACGACATAGGTAGGTACATGAAGCCCATGTAGGATGTGTTGAAATAGGATAATCTTGTTTGGCTTCACAAGGAAAATGACTTTGAGAACTTGCTTGTGGATTGTGTGTTTATATTATGTGCACCGTACGACATGACACTGCGTCTACTAACAATCTCTGAACATTTGAATGAATAAACAAATTTAAAAACTGTCTAGCCGTATTGTAGGTAGGTACTACGAGTATTTAATTTAATTACTGAATTGTTCTAGCCAACCTTATCATTATTTTGTTCAAGTATTTAATTCCCTCGAATTTGAATCACTAATTGACTAAAATATTAGGTATCTCTACTTTAACTGGAGCGCGGCCGGTACCCAGTAATCTGAGGCCCGGTAATATCAAATATTTTTAATGAAATTAAAACCGACATCAATTAGTGGTTTCAGTACAGCCAGCGCGGCAGGGCAAGTAATAGGGACGCGACCCTGAATTCTCGAGCTGTTGATTTTACACTCCCTAATCCTTCCGTTACCGCTATCCATCCCTACCTTTCCACTTCAATATACTCCCAATGTTTCTATCTATTAATTCCAAAGTACACGATTGATGGCAAAGATACATTTAAGCGAAATAGTAATACCTATACTTTATAAGAGGAATTACTGAACGACGATGATCACTTTCGAACTTAAAGTCGACTTTAGGTGACTGTATATTTCTTATATATACTAAATAAATATCTCATTGAAATCCTAACATTCGATCAATATTTACAATGAACTTATTACGTTGCTAGTTCATGACGGAAATTCCTTTAACGTTATTCGGAACTAATCTTATTATGACAAATTGACAGGTGTAATTGATCGTAGTCCTAAAAAACTAACTGACATTACGAACAAATAGACTATCCCAAGTGTATACTTAGTCCGAATATTAATTACTTCCTGAAATAAAAAAATAGTAGCTACGTCAATCGTCTAATAGTGACCAACTTTACTGTATCAATAATAATCTCAATTCCAAATTAATCCACCGTTTTGGTTTTGGATTGTGTAACTGATTGCGGTATTCACAAAGGAGATGGAAAATGGTGGGCCCAAATGTAATAAGTTGAGATATGATCTAAAAAATTAGTCATATTTTTCTATCTTAGAATATGAAAAATCACCTCAATTCTCAATCTGGATGCGGAGAAATATAAGAAAATAGTTTTCGTGAGATTATCAATTGAGTAATCGATTACACTAAAATATTTGCTGTAAATAATTAACTCAAAGTAATTAAATGCACTATATATACTTACATGCATTATAGTGCATATAATTACAGTCATATTACTAAATCAAATATCAATTAATTACTGAAAAACCAATATTAATGATTATCGATTTCATATCGATTCAAATCTCTCTTATATTTGTAGTCTATGTCACTGACATGACAGCTGACTAACATTGACACTAGACAGTTGCTGACCGTTTTTGTTTGCTCATCGTTTCGTGTTTTCCGATGCGTCTTGAGTGCTTTACCGATTATTCGTAATTTTTTACGACAACTGCTTTGTATTCTACGGATTCTGACCCTGCCTACCTTGTACGACCCTTGCATTCACCTTGGACACCGAAGATCGCTCACACGTTTGACTTGGAATTGTTATTTTGCATTTTACCGCCAGCTTGTGGATTGGATATTATTGAAATTATGGATCGCTGTGTGAATTGTGGTATATCCACTGGTCACTGCAATACACTGGGCCGACGGCCCTTACACGATGAAACAATTCTGTCAGTGATTCGGCAATGGCTTGCACCTCAGTCTGTAAGTAAATACCTGTAACCTCATCTAACCAGCTACCATCCTGGCAGGTTTAAAATGTAAAATGTGTTTAATAGAAGGTGAATAAAACACTATATTCAATGATTTTTTATTTTATTTTAGACATCCTTTCCCTATCTCCTTACCTGTTACCTACCAATCGCTTGAAGTCGTTGACGTTCATTCATATGATTTTTGAAACATTTTCTAGTAAATATAATAACTATTAGTGCAAAAGAACACATTTTGCACTTCAGGAATCAGCTGTTAGATAAAGATTGTAACATAACCTCACTTTTACATAATCTCTTATATCTCTGTTCTCAGATTGACAAAATCCGTAGAATTTTCAGTGAAAGGTTGATAATATAATTATAAGCTATTAATTGACACCACTTTCATCTTCTTACAACTAGGCCCAAGATTGTATGTAATCATTTCAGTCTCCTTTCGTAAATTTATTAAATATTCTCCCAAATACAAATCCTCATTCTATTATCCTATATCCTAATACTAATTATTATAAATATGACATTTTATGTGTGTTTGCCACACGCGTTCTAATAGCAACAAAATGCGGAATTGGTTCCCATGGCCATAGGTTGCGGAAACGGGATCAAAATTCGACGTTGGTGGACATAAGACAAGAAATTATTTTTTTGATTTTGTACAGATGATTGTCCTCTACAGATATCTTCATATTGGCGTTTCCCCATGATTCTCTTCAAATGTTTTGTTTATCTGATTTTATTTATACCTACCTAAACATAAATTACATTATTATTTTTGTTACAGGTTCATAACCGTTGAAAACTCCACACTGCCAACATAATAATGTAAGTAGGAATACTAAAATTATTTTTTTGGTTTATAATCTGTGTAACTCAGTGTAACTCACAGGACATCGTAGATCGAGCTTGTACAAGTAGATACGTACAGTTTCATTTTAAGAAAATTGAGTATCCGAAGTTGACAACTTACCCATTAATATTCAGAAGTCCTTGAAGTACTTGGGAGCTGTGGGATGATGCTATGCAAAGCCATCTATTGCGTTAAGTCTTGTAGTGGCATATTTAGTGTGTATCAGAGGTATGTTAGGAGTGAATCTTAGAGCATAACATAATAAACTAAGCTCCTAGAGAAGATTATTTAATCTGCATTATCAAGTAAGTAATCCATGGTATTAAACTAGTTATGTCATGGAGTATTGTCTGTAATTACGTTGTGTTTAATTCCATTCCATTCGCACCCGATTGGAGTGCACTGTCGTACACAATCCGATTAGCAGCTGCGTTAATGTGCTGCTGTGAGATCTAGGCAAATAAGTGCGGTTGGTGTTTTACTACTGAATATGGATGGTAATGTTTCAATACTGATAAGATACTTATCAGCAACAGTGAGTAGAGAGTTATTCTGTGAAAGCATTTTATCGAGCTTGATTAATACATTTTTGGTACAATTCAGTAGAATCCTTCTTTATGCTCCGATAAAATATAGAGGTTTACTGCATGTCAATCAATCAGTTAACCTTTAACTGCAGGTTTGAGCATTTAGGAAAGAACTAGACACAAAATACAGAGCAAAGCTTTATTTATAGGTTGTGGGCTTATTATGGATTTTAAATTCTCTGCATTCTCCTTACATTTCAGGCAAGGTGATAGCAAAAAGTAGCCGGGTATTATTGACATGCATCCTTCTCGTGAAGTCGTGAAAGTCATGGAATTTGGTCAAAGCAAGTTTTTATAGCACAAGTAAATGAAAAGTTCGCAAAATGAAAAAAATAATAATTAGATATTTATCTAACTAAATTAAAATGCTATAAAACCTTCATTTTATAAAATCATTTTATAAAGAAATGCATTTAGATTCATATTTGCATCCAAATATCACATTAAAATAGATCTTTATGTAAATACAAGACATTGTTGACCGTACAATAATTAGCATAAGCCGTATGGGTTCTAACTTGTTTTGAGTTATATTGTGAGAAATTGTACGTAGTGGCTATCGCAGGCTGTTAACAAGGTGACAGAAATACTGTGTTGTGGTCGTTGCTTATTATTATGTATTGTATCCTGTCTATATTCAAAGAATGTTGCTTTGGACCGTTTTGAGGTACGGTAATTCAGTATATAGCACGAGTGTGTTTTGCGGTATTTAAAGGCATTAATACTCGTGTTCTGTTTAGATCAGGCTTATAAAAATCATTCTTTGCTCTGATAGTACTGTTTTTTAAATTAAACATTTTCCATTTGCAAAAACAAATTTAAGGAAAGTTATAGAATTGTAATGCATGTCTCAAAATATATATTCAAGAATACATTGTAATATATTCTCTCACATAAGTTTGAATTGTAATCATTGATACAGTCAAAAATTACAATTCAAACTTCACTCTAAACGAGTTTTACAGTGGCGACACATTTCAGCTCTGTCAAATTAGCCTAGATTTATGTATTTTTTACAAGAAAATTGACTGAGACAATAGGTTGTCGTTATTTATAAGGCGTAACGAATTCATAATAGCTTTTTGTTGTGACGCGCACGACAACGAGGCCAGAATACTAATACGCTTTTAATACGCAACGAATATAGGTTGGTACCTGATCCAGCTTGCACCGTTTTAGGCCTCACTGATTTTGCCAATTCTCATCTCATATTATGTATTCGTAATCCATGTAAGACTCGTCTGCATTAAAACGGTTGTTTCTCATCAATTAAATTGTTATCAAGTCATGAATATTCGATAATACAAACGTTGCACAAATGATGAATTACTCATCGAATCTCCAATAGATTTAACCATATGAGCTCCCATGGTCCCTTAGAACGATGTGATTTCATGTACAGAGAACTATATACTCAAGGGTTTAGCGTTGCACAGACAACCGTGTTAGGGGAGTAAGTTTATGATAATTACCATTGTTTCATTAGCAATTACGTTGCTGGGTACTATCAAACTGTATTTGTTAGCTATTAAAGTTCTTAGATAAGCTTGTGTTGATAAACTTGGGTAGCATGTATCTAATTAAATTCCAAGTTTATTTGCTGTAATGATTGGTTGTAGAAGACGTTTATGGTTTTATTATTATTTGTTATAAAATTAAAGTAAATTAATATCAAGGGTTTGCAATATGAGTACGTCCTGTCTTTATTTTTAGTTGGTAGGATTTAGATATTGTATAGAAAAGCTAAATAGTTCGCGATGCGGCAAAGTAATAGAAAGGGGCCACCGCAACTTTTCAATTATTGCTACCCAAGGTTGTAATCAGAATCTAGCATATCAAGTTATATGATCAATTTTAGACCAATCACGGACCCCTTTAAAAAAGCTACGTCAGGATAGACCTTTTATATAGACTGAGATGAATAACACAAACAATGAATAGATTGTAATATTATGGAGGTATCTCATTATTACTTACTTCTAAATTACTTCATTACTTAATTATTCACTGCTAGAAATTTCATTCACTTATCCAAACTAGAAAAAGGCGCAAGCTTATATTCCCCAAATAAACAAGCATAACAAAAGAGTACGAAAATGCATACAGTGTTAACTAAAAACTAATTTAGTAGATACTTGTTATTTAGTACCACAGCAAAATTGCATAATATAGTCTAAAGTTTGGTGTCGGGTTATCACAGACTTGCAACTTGGCCATAATACACACGTCGCAGTATGTTATAGAGTACTTTGCTCTTGCCAAAGTTTTGCTGCATTGTCTAAAAAGTTTAATATAAAACTCGTCAGTTTTACGAACACAATTTTTATTAAGTACGTAGAAACTTTAAGATTTTCGCAGAAACCTTTTTTTTATTAGAGTTTAATCAACTTTAAACAAGAGGAGGTTCCTAATTCGGCAATTTTCTCTTTGTGTGATGTTGATGTTACACGATATCTTCGCCGATTGTGAACCTATTTATGTGAATAATTTATTTATTGAAGACTTTGAGGGTGGTTCAATTTCAATTTAAAAAGAATTCCATCCCTTAGAGTGGAAAATAGAAGTTAATAAAATTTTAGCAGATTTTTTTTTTAATTTTGAAGTTTTTGAACAGGACAAGCTCTTTTATTAAAATATAGTTTCGATGGTAGAGTATTAAAGAAATTCTCGTTTAATTATGAAGAAGAAATCCGAAGTTAAGTAACACTTGCTTATGCTTTTTATTGGAATTTATATTTATTATTTATTTAAACTTGTTCGTCAATAGGTATTACCAATGCACGAAATGGAGTGTTGTGAGTGTTTATAGACACATTTAACAGCATGTTTTACTTTGTTACGTCAGCTTATTAAAATCGGTTAGGCGGTAGAGCTCTATTTTCGATGATAATGATTTTGATTTGATCCATTAGGTATGTACGATCCTTTCATATAGGATTTTTAAGAGTAGTCAGCATTTCGTAGGCCATTTGAGTAATTTTTTTTACTTTCGAAAAATGACCACTTTCTTATAATATAATGAACTGTAAAAGCTTCCGTAGCGCGTAGTGCAAATGTATGGAGTGCAAGAGAATTTCGGATTTTTCTCGGTCTACGTTGCGTTTACACGTATATAATTCATAATAAAAGTGATTTAAAATTTAATAAGGAATCTAAAAAGTTATATATTTGAATTGAATTTGATTGTTTATATTTTGACTTTTTTTGGGAATTTCAACTAATGAAAAATCATAGTTTCAGTTTAGATATGCAATGTTTTATTTTGTAAGGCATATTTTTTAGAACAAGCTATCATATTAAGCAGTGTTGGGAAGAATCGACGACTTAGTCAAATAGCCCAGCTACACGTTCTGTTTCGCTTTTTGTAGCAATTAAGAGGCCAAGTTTACTGCTTACTATCAGACCAAAAAATAGTGGAATCAAAACACATGTTTTGTTCTTTTTAATGTGTGGGTTCGAATAAATAGTTTCATCTGTATCCATTAACGGAAATATACAAGAAGACAGCGAGATAAGGTTGTTGCAAGGCCGTGCTACTGCAGAAATAAGTGCAAGGTTTTAAAAATAAAATATTGAATAATGTTTATTTCCAGTGTAAGCGGTTTAACTCGACAGATGGTGAAAGTAGACAGGTGAAGAGTTCGCGCACTCTGCAATAATATATTGATATGGATGTGCTGTGTTGTCGAGGTGTTTTCAACGTATATGAAATCTAGAGGAGAGGTTTTGTTATTAAAGGTTATTCTATTTTCACATAATAATAAATATCTTATATATACAATTTAGAAAAAATAAAGTAATGATAATAAAAATAAAAATATTTACATACATAATGCGTCGTGGAATTCCTCCGCATCGTCGCCGACCGGTAACGTACCCAGAAGGCTGGCTGCATTGCCACGTTGAATGGCAATGCTTAACCTCTGTGCAAGGTAATAACCAGCCTTCTGGTCACGCGTAGCGTCGATCAACCGCTTTGCCAGATCTTTATTAAGAAAACGGGCACTTGGGCCCCATGTCCCCAACGTTTCAACCCCAAACGGCTCAAAAACATAATCACCTGTTAAGTTACAGTATTTGCGCCGTTTGAGGTTTTCCGCAGATGCAGCAGCAGCGCCGGCACAGCCTGCTGTGCTTGGAAGATGTGAAGGCGCAAGGGTGTCGACACACGTTGCGTCCCACACCAAAGGCCTACCCATCTTCCAAGGTAGCAACGACTTACCATCCGGTCTCTTGCCATCGTCACGCACCAGCCCATTAGGTTCACGAACCGCTGGCACGCCAGCGGTGACAAGAGCACGGCGGATAATGTCGTTGATGCAGGCGTGTCGCGATATGCGCCCAGCGCTTCTGCTGCTTGAAAGACCATGGTGCCCAAGGCTGTCAACAGCTTCACCGCAGTGGCAACAATGGAAGGTTATTTACTTGACGCTTAGTTTACTTGACTTTGCTGAGTCAGGGTTTTGAATCAATATATGTTTTTTATTACATTACTTATTCTATACATTATCAATACAATTGGTTAGGTAAGGTTGTTGACTCTTGCCACCTCTTTATGAGAAATTGAGATTTAAGTATTGAGAACCTTTAGTAAAGGATCCCGGTCCCAGGTCTACATGGAACCACACCAAGACGAAGATCTTGGCTTCCAGCCAACTTCAACTATAAGCGGATGAGGTTCTGACGTAGGATTTTCTTTCGGGGTTGGGAGATAAGTCGGCAGTCATTCTCATAAACCCCCAAAAAAAGTAATAAAAGAAGGTAGCGGTTCCCAGGATCCTTGGATCCGCTTTGGTGCTCATATTATGAAGGAGAGAGGAGAATTTTCCATAGTTACATTTAAAAACTCAGACTTCGTATTCCATTGAGGTTAAGTGAGTTACTGCATTCGACATTTCAAATTTATAAACAGCATGCGCAATAAATAGTAAAGCGTAAGTAATTATAACATGAATTACCACATGTTTCATAATATTATCACTTTATTAAATCACTATGCGTTATTACTACAATTAGCGTAGTAACTTACGTTATCGAGTGTACAAAAATTGCAACACGTTATTTTGCAATATTTTAGAAACATTTCCTATAGTGTTTCTTCTATTTTTGGCTGTTATTTGGGAGCTTTAATATTATAGCATTTCATTAAACTTGTGACATTTCTATTTGTAATCTTAAAAAGTATTCTTTTAATGCATGCAGCTAAAAAAATCCAAATAAGATGTGTTTTGTAGAACGTTGGTAATGTTACCCGTAACTTTGTGGGATTATTTACTTACCGTTTTATTCAATTTAACTAACTGTGTTCATTACCGTTACCGACTTTTACATGAACAAGTTTTGTAATTGTACCTTTACTAGGTACTCAATTTATTTAAATTAGTTTTTTACATGCCTATATAATTTGTAAGCACATCTAATAAATGGTAATTTATATACTGACGGTACATTATACATGATGCAGCTTGCGATAAGTACGTGATTGAAATAAATATTCATTAACACATTCACGTTTATGATTATATTGTACCAGCGTATTTCATTAATGGCCTTTCATTTGTTCATGCGACATGGGTGTACGGGGCCATGCTAAAACCTATGGGGCCCAAGTCACCTCACTCGATAGTGGATGTACCAGCACAACGTATGAGGCTCATCAATCTGTCCGCAGCCGCTCCCATAATAGTCAATAATACCACTAAAAACTTACAAGACGACCCCGCGCTCCGTGTGTTGAAGTATCAATACACATTGAGAACACTTGTACTTTTTCCACAGTACCTATTCTATGAAGGTTCGGTAATGACTGCATAGTTTTTCTATAGACTTTTTCCATACACGAGTAATAGACCACTCTTTACCTAGAGTAAAGAGTGATCTATTACTCGTCTATGGAAAAAGTACAAGTGTTCCACCAAGTGCCATCAATCAACAGTATAAATAATTTAAAGTATCAACTTTATGCAACCGAAAACATCACTAATTTGCATATGTCACAAGAACAAGTTTAAAACTTCTACTCCAAGGTTTAACAATTTGTCAGCATAAATGATACGAATTTATTACTGAAATTTCTCAGTCGGGCAACTAGTTCCAGAATGAAAGAGAGGTGCTATTAAAGTCCGATGCCGTGTCCGAATACGGTAACAGGCACACATACAAACCCCAGTCACGGCAATCAAATCGCTTTTAGTCGCACGAAGTAGCGATAGAACGCTACGCTGTGCGCACATTCGGACGCCAATCGGAGCTACTTAATGAATCCTTGGCATCTGCAGAACATGGCTCAATGTTCCTATTTATCTATACGATAAAAATGGCTGCCAAATAGCCAGACACTTTTCTATCTTATTTATAAATCTTTCGTTATCAAATTAATGGCTAGAGTGGAATATACTAACGAGTAGAAAACAATCTACGTGTATATGGTCTCACTAGCAGGAATTCAAAGACTGGGGGAAGTGGAGTGGAAAGAGTATGAAAGCGGACCGCGGGTATGAGGTGAAAGCTTCCAATGCAACTGGAATCATCGCTAGATGGATGATGATGAAGCCTATCTTCTTAGTATCGTACAAACAATACTCTTTTTCTATACACATCAACAAGAAGAGATAGAGTAGTTCTTGTATTCTACGTCATGGGCATGTTTATTGACTTGAAATTATGTGAACGAACAATTTTCTTGCCCGTTGAACGTACTAAAGGATGAATTCATTTAGTTTAATGCTGAGAGCGGCCAGTAATTAGCTGTAAGTACTACTAATGAATGGAGCGTTCTTTTTAACTTATGAAATCATAGCAAAATCGTGCTCTAGTCGGTTTGTTAATTAGCTATTTATGTTTTAAAACTCTTAAACTCGCCAAATATGTTTTTAAATCTGAGGTTAAAAGCAGGCCAAGTTTAATATAATTCTATTTAAGTATTACTAAAGTGGACTATTAAAAATGTTACGACTATTATGATTCGCGAGCAGTGGCCGGATTATTCACCTAGCTATTTAGTTTATGGCACTGGCCATAGTTCCATTGATGATATTAAGATTACCTACTTACTAACAACTTTGGTAACCCCCAAACTGAACAATTATTTTATTGTTTAGAAGTAATTCATATTTACACTGAATATCAAACTTTTCACTCGCAAGTTCAATGTTTTAGTCACTAATCTACTGTTAATATTATGGTAATGCGAACGCCAATGTTCACTGCTACGTGATCCACTTATCTTCAGATTCATTGCTATAATCGAAAACCAATTAATTTATAACATGTAATGAAAGTAAGTGAAATAAATGAAGGCATTGGTTTAATTATAATTAATTATCATCATTATTCTTTGAAATAAAATCATTCATTCATTCATTCATTCATTAAGCTACTTACATTTAAACCAAGAATTGATGCAGTAGCTAATATCACAAATAACGGTATACAAATCTGGTGTAATCATATTCAGAGAATTCACGATCGCAATCTTCTATTACCCTACGTAGCTAGTTGGTTATTGCAGTGCCTTGATACAGCTGCGATGTAATACTAGTTAGGCTGTAGTAGAATTAAATGAAAACTAACGTTCCATTTGCAATCCTATCTGCATTCGTATCCACAAATGTTTATAAACGTTTAATAACCATGCTTAAGAAGTCTTCATGCAACATCAAGCAAATATGTACAAGCCACGGAGGACAGAATATGATTAAGTAACGGAGATGCCCCATTGATATTTCTCCTAATAAAAACGCGCGCCGAATGCGGGTGGATAGAGAGACGCGCGGGATGTCAAAAGTCGAAGGACTTCATAGGTATAACGTTCCTACCGAATGAGTCCATTTGACGTTTGGATGGCACGCGACTCGATTGCCTTGCAACAACTCCGCTATCATTTCCTTCTCCATGGTACAAGCATTTAAATTTTGGCCTCGACCTTTCGTTGTATGTTTAACGTTTTCTACTTGATAAGCATAGTTCTAGACAGTTAAAGACGCTTAGGCAGCTTTAGCAAGTAAATGTTTATTACGCATTATCTAGCACATAGTTCTACATTTCACTCGTAACTTGCTTCGTACTAAACGGTAAAACTTGCTTGGCAAGTACACTAAGTTCTTGACGTTTAAGAGCATAGATGGCTCAAGATAAAATATTTTCTTACATCAGGTTGTCAACAGTAACATTATGATTAGTTAAGGTAATTACTCAATACATAAAAACAAATAACAAGATTAATATTATTGAAGAAGAATACTAAAACATACGATAATATCACTGCCAATAAGGATAGGCCTTATTGGCATCAGAGGATTTTATTGTCATTGGACCTGTCAAAAATATTTGTCTTATACCCAAAACTTTGGCCGAGAGACGAAGTTTGTTCTTTTCTTTAATGTGCAATCAGTTTGAAGTTCAGAATATGAATTGAACATTCACTAACTGATTGCATTCTTTACAGTTTGACCTTTATCATTAGGAACGCAAGGTTGGCTGATGGAAGCCAAGCCCGGAATCTAAGCGCAAGTTTACAATATATTATATCTTTACACAACTATGATTGCAAAGAAAAACGCAAAATAATTAAACAAAGTATGATACCTAATAGAAAAAAAAATAATATCCTTTAATTAGTCATTACAGTCTTATGCATAGATTTCTAAGTATACCTATATTCTTCAGTATTGAACGACGTATAAGTAGGTACTTGTGCCTATTAAACATTATACAGCTTCTACAGTTTGGCTCTCATTATGCTAATAGCCTAAATGTATTCCAAATATTAAGTATCTTCTTAAAATTTGCGAGTATAATTTAAGGGTTCGTAAAATCTGAACAGCTAATATCGAATCTAGACTATAGAATTATATTTGAAAGACTAAAGTAAAGCAAGTTATGTATACTTAATTTGAACAAGACCTCATTTTTTGCTTGCGTTAAAATTTTTAATAAGTGAAAAATACTTGAGTACAAATAAGTAAACTACATTAACTTTTGCTGGCATTTATTTAAAATACTTAGATACATAATTATAAGTTAAGTAAATTAACTTAACATAAAATGTACGTATACGTCGTACGTATACGTTCTCGTAAGACCCATGAGTTTGGACCCGCGCACGAAATTCTTCATAGGACCCGATTTTACGTACGTCTTCGACCACAATAGTTCAATCTTTTTGTTCTTTAATTGAGATCAAGTAATTTCCGTAATTCATGTAACTTGATAAAACGTTTTCTTTCATATTTTAACAAACACTACAATGATAACTAAATGTGAGTTTGTATATATCAGTCTGGGAATAATATTGGCCCTCGTAGCTAATGTGTTCTCTAACACAAATAACGGACAAAAAAAAAATAACGAAATTTAGAAGCGATTTTGTGAGTATAAGGTTCATATTTTGATGTCGCTAACAACTCCATCTGATGTTACCCACTTTAAAATATAATTATCCTTCATTGTGAAATAGAGATATCGATAAATAACATCGTAATCATTCCCACAGAGATATATCATTGTAATTTACTTTATACAAACATTACTTACCATCTCTTCAGTAATCGCAACAAAAACAATTAACAATCAAAACGATTGGTGAAGCAACTCAACTAAACAACGTGTGCCGTTATATCTGTTGTTATATAATAAATATTTCTTTCAAACACAAAAATTCTTATTTTTGAATATGAATACAGATCTAGAATTAAGTACCTAGTGTTTTGAAATTTAATTATGATAATTTAATTCACGTAGAAAGTGAAACACACACAAACAGCAATTCATTTTGAATGTATAAAGTATAGTTAGTCGCCCTGCGAAGTTGCTGAACTTTTTAGTCATAAGCTATTAGTAACTAAACAGATTCTAAATAAACAAGTTAAATGCCAATAAATCTGTACGTCATAAACCTCAGGACATAATCCACACCAGTGACGATGAACAATGAAGTCGACATAAAACCTACAATAAACAGTGGTTAGGGCATGCGTGAGTCCAGCCCCGTTTTTTGCCCTCCGGTTATCCTACCATGATTTATACTCTGCCTGCTCGGAATATGATTACCAGTTACGTGTCGGAAGTACCCTTAATGGATATAAACGTTGTATTTAACTGGCCGGTAAACACTGGGAAGGTTTTTATACGACTTTCTGCTGCTCAATTGGGGCTTATAATGTACCGTTTATTGGTTGTGTACAATTTGCGCTTGTTGGTAAGTATTTATTGATGATGTTATGATGGATGTTTCGTAAAGTCCTATCATTATTTTTAAAAGTTTACTGATATTCAGTTGTCTATCTGTTACTCTTTTGACGTATTTAATCGCGCGTTCGAATTTATAAAGTCTATCTGAGATGATAAAATTTTGTCAGTCTAAATCTTTCTAACCGTAGAGACATGGAAGGTGCGACTTGAGCAACCAAAGGGGGGATTCGCCACAATTGCGGCCGTCAGACCGGTCATGGACGAGTGGCTGGAGAGGAGACACGGTGCTCTCTCCTACCGGTTGTCACAGATACTTACCGGGCATGGTAGCTTCGGTAGGTATCTGTGGCGAAGACACCGGGAAACCACGGCCGAGTGTCAGCACTGCGAGGACCGCAGCGATGACACAGCGCTCCACACGCTGGTGGAGTGCACGGCGTGGGCGCAACAGCGCCAGGTCCTCGTGCTGGGTCTGGGCGTGGGCACCCTCTCGCTCAAGACCATGGTGCGAGCCATGGTCTCCAGCGGGAGTAAGTGGGACTGCGCCGCCTCTTTCTGTGAGCAGGTCATGCTCGTGAAAGAGGCGGCGGGGCGAGAGCGGGAGAAAACTCTCCCACCCGAGTTCCGCAGTCGGCGGCTTGGGCACCGCCGACGTGTCTTCGCCGAAGACCATCGGCCTCCATGACCGGGGGCCTGAGGACGGTGAGTTGGCTGCTCACCGTCTTTACAGAAGCAGGCCCATGACGGCAACGTGACGTGAGGGATTCACGCACGCCCCCCCCCCCCCCCCCCCTAAGAAGCGGGATAACACCCGAAAACCCCCCCATAGACGCGGGATAGCACCCGAACCTCCCCCGAGACGAGGCCGCAATTGTAGCCGTAGGTCTGATGGGAGTCCTGGGACATCCTTCCGAGGGCTTACCCGGGGCTCCCATCCATAGGCTTCTGGGCGTTACCGTGGGGGTTTTTAGTCGGTAGGAGTCCGGCATAACATCCATGAAGGATTTCCCCCACGGTTAAAAAAAAAAAAATGTCTAAATCTTTCTAAATATTTTTCATTTTAGAATTATTTTTTATTTATCTGCGGTAGCCTAGTGGTATGAGTAATAGACTGCTGAGACGAGGTCTCGGGTTCGATCCCAGGTTTGCCATGGCACACACCAATGACTTTTCGATGCTTTGTTTTTGCTTTTGTTCGAAGTTATGTGTGTATTTATCCCAGGTTTATAAGTACCCGGTTAGTGGCAATAGGCTCGCCACCTATTACATTGGGACCTAAACATAAACTGGCGAAATGTGGGTGCTAGCACCTCTGCCTATCCCTTTGGGGAATACAGGCTTGAGTTTATGTTATGTTATGTTATTTTATTTATTTATTTTTATTTAAATTACGTGTGTCGCTTTGTATACGAATGTATAAAAATACAAACGACTTATCAATTATCGAATCTTTTGGATACATTTGGGATTTAAAGATCCAGTAAAATGTGCCCACTTAACAATTGAAATAATAAACTAAACATGTTAGAATATTCGCAACTGAAAGTGAAAGAAGCAACTTGACTCGCTCCTTATTTAAACAATTTCATATTTCGAATATTTAAATGTGATATCAAACTCTCTACGCATATTATACTTTTTTTTTTTTAATAATATTATGCATAATGTAAAATATTATTTTATGCACTACTTTTTAAATTTTACTACATATAAATTTTGAATTTGCGCTAATGATGTATTGAAAGAATCGTTAACTGTCATCGGCAAAAAAAATGACCCACATATCAAGTTGTTTAATATCGGACAATTTAGAGGTTGGATCTAAATTAAGAATACATTAAATACCGGATTTCCCCGGCCGTTTCTTCTTTCTTTATGTTAATTTTTGCTAACGTGATCTAAAACTCACCGAAGTAAAAACATCTAGACATACTTAGTAAGGCTGTTTGATAACGAAGTATTTCACTTTCAGCCAACTTGTTTTGCATATTTCATATAAATTCAAGAATAAAATGAGTTACTTAATCAAATTCTAAAACATTATTACGCTATTCTTTAAATAATTTATTTCTGCGCTATTATTTAATATCTTCTCTGAATTGCTTCCAACGAAGTGAAAGAATTTCTTTATATTCTCTTTTCTCCATTGTTGGTGAAATATTCAATATAAACTACAAAGGGTTGTCTTACAGTATATTGTTTTATTTTAACAAACGTAGTTCTGTCAGTCACGCGTCTGCGTATACAAATGTTATAATATGGTAATGCAAACGCTATGGTAATCTTAAAATCCAACACGTTCCTACTATACATAACTTCGTGGAGGCTCCTTTGAAGTGGGGCAAAAATACGAGCAACAAAATATTTTAATACATAACTTGAGAGTAACGAATGAGAGCGCAAATAACGGATGAACGAAAAAACCTTCCAAACTTGGTCGCCTGTATAAAATATCAGCAGAATAAGAAATACTGGTTCAAAGTTAGTTGAAAACTGCCCCGATTAGGTACGAGTACTTATTTTATTTTTTGTTGTGGCAATGCACCGTTCGTTAGGCGCTGTTATTTAGGGGAGATGTTCTAATGAGGAAAAACGCTGCCAATGATACTGTATTGTTACACAAACTTCGGCTACTTCTGAACAAGTTTCCCGCTTAATTAACTAGCTTAATATTCTTTATTTACCCTTATTTATTCTTTTTGTAAGCTTACTGGTACTTGCGGAGTATTTATGGTTTTCGTTTTACACTTGCTTGTTTTGTACATTTTGTCTTATTTTGGTTATTTTTATGCCAAAGTTACGATTCAAAGTTTTAAACATTTAAGTACGTCTGGTTTGGATAATATCCATAAAATGACTTTCATATTGAATTTCTTTTAGTAGATAACTGTAACTGAGCATAATATGGAGGAATAATACATATCCATACTAATATTATAAATGCGAAAGTAACTCTGTCTGTCTGTCTGTCTGTCTGTCTGTCTGTCTGTCTGTCTGTCTGTCTGTATGTTACGCTTTCACGCTTAAACCACTGAACCGATTTTGATGAAATTTGGTATAGGGATAGGTTAGACCTTGAGAAAGGACATAGGCTATGTTTGGTCGCGATAACCGACATCCACGCGGGCGGAGCCGCGGGCAAAAGCTAGTAAAACATAAATATATTTGCGGTACTATACAGAACCGATCGTTAGAGGAATTTCAAATTATTCTTAAATGATTATGTTAGTATAGCTTAGCCTTAGAATAGATTTCTACTGTTAGACAGAGAAGACACAGTAAAATAAATTAGTGCATATCTCGAGAAATTTATGTATCACTACTTTATTTATGTATGATAACAGTTGCAACAACTATGACTAGGTACAGTGACTACTTATTATTAAGGCCATATACTTGTTTGCTATTTTTATGATTTAATTTACGCAACATGCCGTAGGATTAGTTATGATTTTGCATACTAAATAGTAAGCAGTCCTTGCTCACTAGGATGCAATTAAGTTCATGTCTCAGCCTGAAGCGAACGAAGATCCACATACCGAGAAACCAGTAATAATTGGTGCCATTATGCCGTTAGCAATAAAATGCTCTCAAGATATATTACAGATATAAATTGTAATTTTATTTTTACAAAATCGTGTCGCGTCTACATTTAGTTCGACGTTCAGTGCGTGCCTAGCTTCACTTTATTCAGTTTATATCATAGCCCAAAAACGAAAAGTACAGGCGGTTGAGTAATGTTTATACAGAGTCGGTAAACTCGTATTTCGCACTTTTTTTGAGAATCGGCCGACATGTGTGCGATTCCGGCAATAAACATTCGTTACTGAAACCCAGTGAAAGTTAAAGATATGTATCTAAGTATAAAAACTTTCTATTATAACAGTTATGATGCTGAATACATAAAAATATGAGTGCTTTTCCACACATGCGGTATTCGTTTAAACTTTAAAACAAACGTGGACAAACTTTTTTGTTAGTTGAAACTGTTCGAAACAAATTAATTAACCAGTGTGTGTTCGACTTACGTGGAATTGACTTATGCAATTAACGTAACACTTTAAAACTGTTCAATACAGGTCTATTACAACATTTTTTAATCACATCGAGCATGTAGCGTGTGATATTGACATTATTTCCATACAACTTAATCTTCTCGACGGTAAGGCGGTAGATAAGCGTGAAATTTTGAAAGTGTTACACGACCAAAGTACCTAATATGACATGTCGTTACCAAGCACCGCAGCCTGAGTTAACTTTACTTACTTTCATAAGGATATAAAAACACCGTACGCACGCAGCTGCATCTATTGACATAAAATTTAAGTAGAGTTTAGCAAGCCTGTACGTATCATGTATACTTAGAGAAACCGGCGACTGCCAACGTCTCATCCTAAAAACAAGCCATGTCAGAAGGGGGAATATTCTTGTATTTTTGGGGCGTGCTAACAAGGGGCCCCTACATGACCGGAATATTTTTGTCACCAATTTCCTCAGGCGAACAGCTTAACGCCCCGGAAAAAGTTACTTAGACTTACCTGAGAGTCTTCGCGCGCTGTCAAGATACCGTATATTTTATGGAGCTCGCCTGAATGCCTCCTACATTTCTTTAAGGCGGCGAAGGCGTTGAAATAGCGTTTCGATTACGTTACTACTTTATTAACATGACAGTGACAGTGCGTACAAAGTTTCTGTTCGATTGTGCAGTTTTAGAGTGTTTAGTTTCATCTGTGGAAGACGATGCCAGCAATAAAGAGTTACTAGAGATATTCTTCGATGGATGGGCGATTCGGGCGGGTACCTATATATCACTTAAAGCGACAGAGCATAAATCTATGGGGCCTGTCTACTTGTTATTTGTAGTCGCCACGTGAACCGCCGATTTCGGGTGAATATTAACGATATCGCCAATTTTCCGCAAGCTTAGTCGCGTCGCAATTTCTCGCCAATTGAACAATCGCATCGCATCGAGGGGTGATGTGCCGTCGAACAGTATTAACCTAGGCTTCGTGTCAAAAATGTTTGTACATGATTTTCTCGATCTATTGCGTGCAAGGTTTCATTGCGCACAAATTCAAAATTACTAACCAGACATAAGTCCAGTCACATTGATCAACTTATAAATATTTAGTATTCTGGTCGTTCTAGTTAAGGCAAAATGCCGTTGGCTTCTTCTACTTTAATAACAATTGTTTTCATCCGTGCTCACTCGTCTTCATTTCATTGCTCGTACATAATAATAAGTGTGTTTACTCCATTCGAAATATTAAAATTATAAAGAAGCCATAAGTGAAATAAATCTTTTAAAATATTTTCAGGTTTTCTCAGTTTTGGTATTTGTTATGTGTACCTATATGTGTTTGTGTATTTCTTTTTAAACATATTTTTTATGGGTATAAGGACTTAGGTGAATAGGTAGGTAATTGATAAATAAATAGTTCGTTAAATCGTATCATTAATTTCAAATCTACTTCCAACCAAAATTTAGGGCCCATTAAAGTGTAGACATCTTACTACCATTTTACGCTTCAGGCATTGACCGATACAAATCTGCTATAGTTCAACTTTTCAATCAACCTTAACGACTTTTAAATCAATTATTATATAACTTTACGCAACAATCTATAACAGAGGATAATTATAAAGTAAAGCGATTTAAATTGAATTAACAAGAAGATAAGATTTGTTCGGCGTTTCGGTTCGGTTTTAATACAATTAAAGTGGCTTGTAAGTATTTGGCAATTCTGCTCAGATTCTGTTCTACTTTTTAGAATTCGTCTAGTGATTGCCGTTGCATGAGTTTTGTGTTGGTTATGTATTATAATATACCTTACCGTAAGAGAATAACTTTACTTTAGTTAAAGAGATTCGGTTTAATCGAGTGAGCTACTTATAGAGTCATGTGACTATTTGTTAAAATAATGATAATGTAAAACAATTGTATAAAACATCTAAACCAAACTATACATGACCGTAGCCACAATATACCATGATATTATTTCTTCCAATGACATGTAACGAGAACATCTTGAGACTACAGTAATTAATCTAAAAATCTAAATACGGCAAACAGGTAATTCTGAATTATCAAGATTGGCTTACAAGTTCAAGAGAAAGCGTAATGTTTTGCTTAGGTAACTGAATAGTATAATTTTATGTGTGTTATGGTTAACAGCTGGTAATATTGATATTTAAACTATCATGGTCACTGACATTACTATTAGAGATATCAGGATATTTAGCATGTATTGATTCTAGTGTCCGATATTTCGGCGCACTTGCAAGCTCAAGATCATGGAGCAACTGAATCTTGCAACAACGACGAAATATCGGACACTCGAAACCATACATGGTAAATATTACGATATCTAATAGTAATGATAGTATTAATTCTATTTCAAACAGTTGAAAACGATATTGAAGTCAGATTTAGAATGGAAAGTACCATCACCTTCAAACTATACCATCCTTCATAACTCTTGGTTGTATCTAAAGTTTGCACCTAAGAGCCCACTGAGGTGAAGACCCCAGTGGGAGACTGTCTGGAAAGTCATCATACTTACAGATGCAGTATAATATTGTTTATACTGGAGATTGATGGCGCTTGGTGGAATCTGCTAGACATATTGAATAACACACTTGTACTTTTCCACTGAGTACGTAAATTAAACTCAGTGGAAAAGTACAAGTGTGTTATTTAATATGTGCAGTATAATATTCTTTGCTTCTACAGTGAGATACGTACATTTCATTGAATGGACTTTATCATATAATTCCATAGCTAATATGAATTCCAAGCATCAATAATTTTTTCTTTCAAAGCGATGTGCAACAACAAATATAACATAGTTCCTCTACAAATGAGACGTGTCTGCTGGCGTCACATTCAGTACACCCCATGCAGCTTTCAAATAACATTTAATGTATGAACTTCAGTTATTATACGGAAATATTATTCAATATTGCGAGTTGTCAAACGCACTCGGCACCGCGGCTGGCCACACACGGTGCTTTTCATGAACGACTTTTTTAATATATTTTGCTATGCTCGTATTGTTGTACTAGCTTTTGCTAGCGTCTTCATTTATGTGGACAGCGGAATGGAGTAGAAAATTACTTACCTACTTCATTTTTTTAAACACGATGTGGTAATACAATGTTAGTTAATTTAGCTTTTAAGCCGTCTATGTTTTCATTCAAATCCTTTCAACAGTTTTTTTCATGATTGAGTAACAAATATCCAAATATATTGTTAAAGTTACTTTAATACTAGCACTTTCAAAAGCCTTGTTAGGTCTTTAAGCTTAGTAGACGATTAACACATTATTTGTTTCTATGTACAGCTCTATGATCGATTGGTCGACTTTTCGTAGTATAAGGACGATGAACGTATTAGATTTATTGTCACCAGTTTCAACAGTGAAATATTTTACAGGCATACCTACTCGCCTCCTCTTTGGAAAATTTGAGTCACCAAGTCATTAATCTTATACTGAGAGAACGCTCATGTGTAAATTATAATCAGGGCTAGTTATTTGAATTATTACTTTTTTTCACATCTTTGAAAATTGAATGCAAGTATTGAAGTCTGTGTATGTTACTTTGGCTATATTAATAGTCATTGGTAATGAGCTCACTGCTGTTAACCGGGTCATTTTTCGAATCTACATGATATTAAGGACATCCTGCCAGAAAAACTAAGAAACACTTTTGTACGAGCCGGTAATCGACTTTGAATCTATCTTGACTATCAAATTCAATACCGCCACGCTAAAGTCATTTCCTGACTAGTATTTTGTTTTCCTTTTTTATAACTACATTTATAAATTAATTCAACATTCTTCATCAATCCTGACGTCGCTACGTTCTGCTTATTTTAAACTCAAATTCTATCTTATGAATGGCAAAATTCTTTAATTAATACACACGGCCATGCGCTACAGAACCGTATGTGGCATAAAAAATACACAGTGAGGCCATGTATAGTCGAGACAATAAATTGTGTCTGTCGTAAAAGTATGTTAGCTTTATTTAATTTAAAACTCTGCTCAGAAGCGCGACCTATAGTTGCCTACCTTCTTATGGTAAACCACAAAGGTAGAATCAATTCATAGTATAAAGCAAAGTCACTTCACGCGTCTGACCGTCCCTATGTATGCTTATATCTTTAAAACTACGCAACGGATTTTGATGCGGTTTCTTTTAATAGATGGAGTAATTCAAGAGGAAGGTTTATATGTATAAAACAAGCTTAATAAAGAGATCTAACAACTCGCGGGCGGAAAAAAATTGGCGGAACGAAGTTCGCCGGGTCAGCTAGTAGTCTAAAAACGAATGTTGGCATCATCTAGGTACAATTTAGTACTAGTGGTTCTTCGAAAGGGAATCCAGTGGACTTATTGCAAGTCAGAATGAGTTACAACTAGAATTATGTACCTACCAACTTTGCACTTTGTGTAGCATCCTCATTAGTGTTCAATTTACGAGAACCTATTACCTACGACCAACTATGGCATGAAAAAACTGCGTTCGTAACAAAAAATATGCCTTTGAGAGACCGAAGTTTTGAGGCTAGCTTTCAGTAATTCAAAAAATTTAAACTGAAGTTTCAGTAATTAATATTTTATATAAGAAATATGGAATAAAATATTAGTTATACGGTTCTCAATACTTTGGTCAATTCACTTATTATTATATTTATACAATAAGGCCGTTTCCGATCCGGGAATCAAACCTATAAACTCGCGATTACACGCTTACGTAATAACAAAGTTTTGCAACTAGACTAACGGAGCGGGCCATTCATAATTAATAATTTCAATAAAACTGTAACTTCCTCCATAAAGTAGATAACGATATTCTATTCGCAACCACTCTTTGTTAAAATAACCATTTTTACAACAGTAGATAGACCTGAGACGGATATTAGGTGAAAACGGTATGCATAACCACTTGAAAATTTCAAGGTTTCGAACAAATATACGAAACTCGTTCTTCAAGTTAAGTTTTTATTTCGATTCTTCTTTCTTAATTATATAACTAAGTTGTTGCCAAGTCAACTATCGGTAAAAGTTTTTATTGAATAACTTTTAGATGACTCATCGAGATACAAACAAATTTTCTTTAAATTTGGACTAGCTGCCAATGAGTGGATGGAGGTTTGAGTGAAATATGATGAGATAATGAACCAATCGCATAAATATATAAATACAGTTAATTCCCGTCCACCGGAAACAGCTGCAGGGAAAGTGAGAGTCTAACAAGATTGTATATATATTACCAGCTCAACGTGTTCTACGATGTATGCAAACATTTTAACATAATGCACATCACTGTATTACAAAATTCTTTCATATTGTGTTACGTGGTGTTATTACTTTGATGACTATCTAACTATGTAACTGTAAGTAGAAAGAAAATTACGAAAAAGTCTTGCTCAAGTAGACCGTTTGTTATTAGATTTCACTTGGAAGGTTAAGAAAATTAAAAAAACAACTTAATCATATCAGCTTGAGGGGTGAATCTAGTTTATGAATTCGATATAGATAATCATTTTAAAAACCTAATGACGCCTAAATCACAGCCTGCAGTAGTTAGATGCCGTTAGTACTTTCAAAGGCAAACCCTGAGAAAATTTTGAGTATTGCGAATAGAAAGAAGGTTGGAAAGAATTTTTCCAAGTCCAAGTAGGACCAGCAATATTAACTACATACATACACACACTCCTGCCTGTAAATCCCCGAAGGGGTAGGCAGAGGTGTATTAGCACCATATTCAGCCAGGTGCCCGCCACATCCACGTTCCGTCCGGGGTTTCATCCCGTTACGTATGACACGACCTTAAAAGCGTTTCAGTGACTCATTCCTATGCCGCACCACTAAGACCCGGAACTCCCTGCCAGCTCACGTGTTTCCTTCTTCCTACAGTCCCGGGTCCTTTAAGCGGGCCGTGAAAAGGCATCTAATGAGGCCGTCAAGCTGAGTGCCACCACTGTTAACATGGTAAATGTTTACGATGGTGACTCTCTTTCCGAGACTTTGCCTTTGGCTTGACTTTAAATTGACGTGTCCAGTATAAAAAAAAAACAAAAAAGGTTCATTAATAGAACAGAGTACCAGTATTTGAAAGTAGAGCGTGTCTTAACAACTCGTTCTACTATCAGATATACTTTTTAGGGTGTAATAAAATGGAAAGTTGTAAAATTAACGAATTTCCTAGTATTCCCAGAAGAGGTACTACTACATGGTTAAACATGTCCAGATTTTTTTGGAGACGATGCCGAGCCACCGTTCTGACCACTTTTATTTGAAAATCCATACTAATATTATAAATGCGAAAGTAACTCTGTCTGTCTGTCTGTCTGTCTATCTGTCTGTATGTTACGCTTTCACGCCTAAACCACTGAGCCGATTTTGATGAAATTTGGTATAGGGATAGGTTAGACCTTGAGAAAGGACATAGGCTATGTTTGGTCGCGATAACCGACATCCACGCGGGCGGAGCCGCGGGCAAAAGCTAGTAAATACTATAAGAAAGAAAATAACCCCGACATCAGACAGAGTTAACTTGAAGCATCTACAGAAATATGATAACAGAAGAAACAAAGACGTGGATAAAGTTATCACACTTTAATTAATCTGATTTATTCATAAAAACTTTATAAAGTATTTTCTCTTATTAAATATTTTCTCTATCTGCAATGCAATAGGAAAAATATACTTACAAGAATGTAATAATCACTGGCACGTTTTCATGTTCTTTTCCGTTTATTTTTCTTCATTTTTAAAGTTATTGAGTTTGTTGCACAGGTTTGTTGTTATTTAATAAATTGATGGTATATTAAATTCAAACAAAAAAAACTGCCAGTTTTCATAATTATTTGAAAACATGAAAAATATTTAATATATTCATAGGTATTATAGATAATATCTGCAATAATATTTCCAGGAACAAAGCTCATGAATGATTGAGCCGAGTCATGTCACTCTGCCGTCAAACACAGAGGCACATTATGGGAAATTTCCCAGGAGTGAGTGGGAATCTCGTTACTTTGTCCACATGTGTGTTTGACAGACGAATGATTTCATATACTATCAGATTATTCGGACACTATTATTGCTTTTGCTAAGTTTGATGGAGCTTAAATAATGGATACAAGGGAAGCTTTTTCTTGGTATAATTATGTAAAATACGATCGTTGTTATAAAGAGCGGTCGTCGAATAGTCTATGCAAACACAATAAAATGACATAACATACATATAACATAAACTCACTCCTGTATTCCCCGAAGGGGTAGGCCGAGGTGCCAATGTAAAAGGTGGCGAGCCTATTGCCATTAACCGGGCAATTATAAACCTGCGATAAATACACACATAACTTCGAAAATCATCGAAAAGTCATTGGTGTGTGCCATGGTAAACCTGGGATCGAAACCGAGACCTCGTCTCAGCAGTCCATTACCCATACCACTAGGCTACCGCAGATACAATAAAATGCTGTTTTTTATTAATTCTTGTCGCTTCTTCATTATGAGGACAGGGGGGTTACTCGTCACTCCATGCCTGCAAAAATGGCACTATATCTTTTTATACGTTAATTACCCGTAGTTGTGCTTTTCTGTATTCTATTTACGCATACGTAATTAGTAGCATATACCATTGATTTGCAGATCAATGGTCATAGACTTACTGGGGTGACCGATCACCACACTACTCTTATACGTTTATATTTATAATGGTCTAATGAAAAAAAAAATGAATTTGTGACATAAATAGCGTGACGTACGGCTTCCATGTGAGTTCTGATGGAAGATATTCTTGAACTTGAACTTCAACTGTCAGAAATTAGGGATAATATTATGTCTGTGAATTCACAGCAGGATGAAGTTATTGAACATAGCGACACCAGAGATAATGATGACGTCTTGTTAGCTCAATATCGAAGTAATGTTTTACTAGGGAAGAATTAACATGATTGCTGCCACTGCCACCAGTTTCAAACCGATATGTTTATATGCGATGTTCTAAACATGAACCAGAAACCTTCTGAAAGTGAACCCCATTGAAACTACAAAGCATGGTAATCAATGTGTCCAAGGATAAAATACGAAAAAGTAAAAATTGTTAATGTTAAATGTTATTTGGATGTGGGTCCCGATTACCGTAAAAAGATCTCTAAACCGCGGTATATATTAAATACTTACCTAGATATATGCGCTTAACCTAATTAAAATAGCTTTTCATACGTTGATTTAAAACTATGATACTAATCTCAACAAAGTTAAAGTACATTTTTCGTAAACATTATATATTACCTGCGCAAATAAATAGTGGGGTGTTAGGTATATCTGAAGCTTAGTTATATCCTTCGACAGGATAGGCTTTTCTTACATACAGGTAAGGATACCTCTGTTCCTATATGCCGAAGGATATAACTAAACTTCAGATAAATCTTGCAAAGGTATTAAAAATTAAAATGTAAAGATTTGCAGGTGATCCATTGCATTTTTATTTTAAAAAAAACACAACATCACCAACAAATATACGCTCTATAAACTTAGCTTCGTACTGCAAACATCCAATTGCAAAATCCTTTAAGTACAATCACCGCATTTAAATCTATTTTATGTACCTATCTCAAACCATATCTGTAAAATCCAGACAAGAGGATGAACATGAATATTCAACTGCAATGTGCAGCCTTACATTATATTCACGATAACAAGGTTCGTCAGCAAAACGCGCGACCGTCGACGTTGACTGTGAGCCATTTGTGCTAACTCGACAGCAGCCCGTCGCAGTCGCGCAGTTTCTAGACGAGCCCACACTTGTCTTGGCAGCAGAATATATCACAATCAAATTATTCCAGACACTGATTTCAAACGCTTCTACAATCCATGACTAGAGTATGAAAAATTAAGTCGGAAGACGGGCTCTATGTTGAAGAAAGTGTGACTTACCTCACAATCCGCAATAAGAACTAACTTTAAAAGATTTAACTGATTTTGTAGAAACTGTTTTGTATCCTTATTTACGAGATTTCTATCTTCCAAATCCGACCCAAGTAGTCAAGTCCGTACTAAACAAGTTTCAACTGAAATAAGCACCCGTTGCACACATGTTTCGTCTCGCCTTAGGGAAACGGACAAAGTAAGAAAAGTAGGAAGCTCGCAGTTTTCCTGTACGGTTGCATATGCAAGGGTGGCGGGCGAGGGTCGAAGCGCAAATCTCTCTTGTTCAAAATGAAGTTACAGATACGTTCAGAAATTGTGTTTTATATTTTCCTTCGGCACGTGATGCGGAAAAAGAAAACTTTTACATAGCCAGCGACCTTTTTCCGTAGTTTTCACCCGTTCACTCGAAAAATCGCTAAAGAAAAACCTTTTTCTCATTGTCGCTTACATCTGCGTTGTTAATACTGAAGCGGATTATGATTAAAATTTTATCGTGAAATAAGTATGCCAGACTAAGAGAAAAAGAATGGCTTCTGATTTTTGACAATATTATCAAGCTCATTAAATTTAACTTAACCTTGTTTTAAAGTTTGGGACCTTAATGTATAAAAACTTGTAGAGATTTTTTCACTTACAAACCGCTGATTAATGGACGAAGCTCTGGGGCAGGCTCTCCTCTAGAAATACTAGAACTAGAAGGCAACCGCTCCAGGAAAACCCAAAATAAACCAATTTATTAGTGGGAGTAAGAAAGGGTATTTCGGCTGCAAAGTGCAAGCTTTAAATATACCTAACCGGTATTGGCGCTCGGATTATGATTATACGAGACGAGATAGATTATGTATATGGAATGCGATAAATACATATGGCATTTTTCAATTTAATCAATATACCGCAGATGAAATATTAAAGATGAAGCTAGAGGTCATTGGCTAGTTCTCAAGAAAATTATAGTTAATTAACCAAAATTGACTTGTTGTGACACCAGTCCCGCATCGATTAGCGACACAAACCATAAGCTCTCGCGTTGCGTAATTGTGTATCCACCGAATTCTTTTACTCGTTTAGATATTTGAATAATAACTTTAAATACTTTATATGCATAAAATGCGTATAAATCTAGAAAGTAAAAGTGACTGGGTGCGCCTATGGATGTTCACTGATCACCTTCGTCCTCTCTGGTAAAAAATCGAGAAATGTCGATAGATGTGGACGACATTAAAAATGAAAGTTTGCATTGTTCTCTATGATATGCATATTATGCATGAGATTGCTATAACCGCCACACTGAGCGCATGTACGCATTGTTACTGGGTGACATTGAGAACTATTTCTTAACAAACTTAATTAATATTTATGTCACGAACTTCTGAACCACCTGTCTACCTTGTAAGTTGTGAATTTTTCATACTGCTTAACTATCGAAGATAAGAAATGGGATATTAAAAATTTTTGTTCGAATTTTGTAGTCTCTCGAACTAAAATAACTTATCCAACAGAAATCAGCAATTAAATAACACTACTTGCTCAATCTTGTATGTAAAATTAACATATGTATGATAAATATCATTGAAAGATCATTGAACTAACAATTTCGAAATGATCGCATCAAAGTACCTATGTAGTTTCTAAACAAGCTGCGTTACGGTAAACACTACGAGAGGTTTAGACATCGGGTCCATACTGATTTTACTACCAGTCCGTTTACTTCGTGTTTCTAAATATCGGCATTCGTGAGATACCTACTGGCGAAGGCGATAGGTGACTCCACAGGCGAGCCTCGTGTACGACGCACGCCTCGCCTCTACAGCTGACTTTATTTTGGACAGGTGCATAAAAAAGTTTCTTGACAATTAACTATTTCTAAATGGTTTATGGTTTTTAAAAATAAAAAAGTTTTCAAAATTAGAATAAGTAGTAGCAACAACTTTTGTTTTCTTTTCAATTGAAAGCTAATTTATGTTTTTCTTTTGTTTCAGATGTCTTCGAAAGTGAGTTTGTTTGCTTGAGTGATTCGAGATCCAAAAGGGAGTAGACCGTTGACGGAGTACATTGAAATGTGAATTTTGTGTGCACAGTGTTAAAATTTAACTTTGTTCGTACGTTATTGTTATCCCGATGAAGTTTCTCGTGTAGTCACAACTGTTTGCGGAATTGGTTTATTGAAAATCTTTCGACATGGAGACGGAAGAGTTGACGAAACTTGTTGATGGCATCTACAAGGTAAGGCTTTTATTTACACCTTTGTCCTAAATTGGTTTTATTTTAAAACATGTAAGATTAACGATTGGTTAAAATGCAAGAATGAAATCTGGTTAAAGAACCATTTTTTTAAATACATCGTTTTGAGTAGAAATTTGTAAATTATTTTTGTGTAGAATAATATATTTTTGTGTATCTTTATCAGAAAATAATATAAAAAATATGCTTTGTTATTAAATCATAAACTTTACATTGTTAATAGCATATTACACCACAAAATATCTACTCTACTGATAACTCATCTTATAAAAAAGTTTAAAAATAGCATTACAAAAAATTCATTGACACGAGGTGAAGGCTCATCAGACACCTGCCTCAAATGTCAAGGTCATTGATCGGCTAACCAATGAGTTGAGAACATTCCTATTCGATTTCTCTGTCACATTTTATTGACCAAAAATGTATATTTATCGCATTCCTTACATAGATGTCGACTTTCGTTTCGTCGCATTGTTGGGAAGTTTTATAACAGCAGTTTGGGCAAAAGTTATGGTAATGTGGTAGGATTCCTATTAGAATTTTTGTGTGATCAATATTGGGGACGGCTGTGCCGCTGTTATTTAGAATATTTATTGTGTTAAGGCGAAGTCTGTTGAGATAACTGTGCAAAGTTTCAAGGAAAAGGTATCGTTAAGTTATCAGATAGGTACAAGTCGGTTGGTGTTTAGTTCTTTAGTATTTTCTCTGGCCTTAAAGAGTTAGTTAGACTTTGAATCTGAGCTTTTTGTACATAGCAGTAATAATTAATAAGCTGGATTTATACGAAGGTATTAGTAGTATACGAAATTTATCTGGATATAGTTTATGAAATCAATTAGATTTTTTTATTTGAAGTATGATTCACATGCTTACAAAAGTTAATTTGTACTTCAGGAATTTTAAATACGGATTTTTAAAGGCATAATAAATCCTAATATGTAAACTAGTTTTCGATCTAACTTTTTTTGAGACATAATTTTGAGAAAATCATAAGCTTGTTTCAAATGCATATGAATATACGTACAATCAATTAATCATTATATTTCTTTTTCAAACATTATATATCATTAATTAATTCAAATTACAAAAGCTACACAACTTTATTCCAAGAAGAGTAAATGTGACAATGAACATTAATATGCAATTTGAAAAGGAATGTTCGGTAGACTTAAATTTATTGTAAGTCTTTATCCGCTGTCAAAAGTTCATAACTAAAAATAAACCAAACGGATAAGACACTCAAACTCGTTTCGGTGTCTAGTTTTTTGTTTTTGAAGAGAAAAAACTGGGCTTTATAAACCATATTTGTTCCACCGTGTCATATTATCCACACAAAATATTTACATTTCATTTTATACTCGGCGGTTAAATATAGCCTATCTTTTTTAGCTCCATTCTTCAAAAGTCTTAAAATACGATTAAAGACTTTGTGGTTCCCTTTTTTTTTCAAATGTTAACTCTCTGACAGTATCTGTGTCGGATTTCGCAGTCATGGCTTACATTATCCAAATCCAATGTACAGAGACCTATTTAGAAAAGGTCACTTGTCTATAGTTATTGTAATGGCAGTGTTAATATACACTAATTGATTACGTTGTCCAAAGATTTTCTTTTTCTTTTAATTCAGTGGTGAGAAATAAGGTTAACAATAACAAGTTACACCACATACTAAACTGTTACCTGACTTATTATATTCCTATATGTTTGTGTCACTAGAAGTATGAGTCCTGTGTTATGGACTTCAACTCAGATGACCTTGATCATCCACCATCACCAGATATAGTATGCACTAAACAAGTAGTCAATACGAAAATTAATACTACATTCTTGAAAGATTTCTGACACAATAGATAGTAACTGTCATTACTGTTATATAATGAGAGAACATTGAATAATGCATTACAAGTCCAACAGATAAATGTATGTACTTTCACCGTCTTTGCAATGTGTTCAAGATAAAAAAGAAATATGCTAGTATTTGTAAAATGTAACAACAATAGTAGGTACGAGTAAAATAACGAGTGTAAAATATAACAGTTTGTTACATAGTATTGTGAAACTAAGACTATTTTCAGTCAAATTAACAGTGAAAGTAATTAAAAACAAAAATTATGTAACATCAGCAGATGCTACTCTTTATTACTAAGAATTCAAATATTTATTTGACGACGAGCCATGAAATAATTTTGTCAAATTTTGATGAATTTTTATCAGCATAGTTACTTACCCAATAGGTATATTAAATAGTTTATAGCTTCGTTTGAATGGGCGTGTTAAACAGGGTTAACAGTATCACTGTTAGCTTGATAGTTACTTACTTCCAGCTTGATATTTAGTTCGATAGTCGAATTGCCTAGAAGCGATGTTGCAAGTCTTATTTTCGTAATCAAAATTTATTTGCTTAAGCGTTACTCAAGCAAATGTCGAAAAATAATTTTAAACAAGTAGATATCTATTGTGTTTATCTTCAGAAAAAATCTCTTGTTGAATCATACCTTTTACAAAATAAAAACATGAAAGTTCTTATCAAATTTGGAATCAGAATTGGTTGTCTTATCAATCCCGTGATCTTTTGGAGGGAATGCTTTTTGTGATAATTTGAAAGATGCTTGTGGGGTGAATTAAATTTGAAATCTAAGGTGGTATACTAGATGGTGCTAGTATATCTTAATATTTATATTTATAACAGCATAAGTTATTTGCACAAATTTATATTCCGAAACAAAACAAAAGTTATTACCAAAAAATTAACAGAATTATTATGTAATTTATAAAGTGAATTTCTATTTGTATTGTTAATTATACAGCTATATTTTCAAGCTTATGTAATTAATAAAATTATAAGTATCAAAAAGTAGTAGTAGAATTAAAAAATATTGACATAAGTAACTGTTATTTGTATCGGACACAACTGATATTGCAAGAGACAAGCAACACCATTTCTTAACTGCTAACAACATCTAGTATGTTATAATAATCTTATTTTAATAGTATTTTCTAAATCAGTCAGGTCTCTTGTGATTACATTAACTTCATGCATCAATGAGTACCTACTTATGCGGTTTAAAGTACTTTTCCTTGCAGCTTAATGGAGTAAAACTTAGATGTATCAAGTTCCCAGCACTCAATAGTTAGGTTAGGTAACTTAACTTAACTTTAGCCAAGTTGATAAAACCATTCGTAATACCCATATACTTACTTGTACACATAAACATTATGTATACGCATAAATACTCACCTCCAACAGCGTTTTCATTTCAAAATCTTGAATAGTATATCTAGCTTTATATCTTTAAATTTACTATACATGGAGATTATGAAATTAGCGTGTAGATATAAGTATCAACATAAAGTATTGTTGCAATCACCTAAGGTCATTTTGTGATGAGGTGGATTTTTTTATTGTAGTAAAGGTTGTTTTTTATGGTCTTAAAACTTGAATATACATCATTTGCAATTATAACGCATGTATTACAATGTATTGTGTAATATGTTTACTGCACGCTACATCAGTTATTCCTCTCAAATAGATACGTATGATATTATTTGTACCTATACATAATACTCGATACAAAGTTATTTGGTATTCTTTGTGAAATGAACCGATTTTAAAATATGTACAATCTGCATAAGAAGTTATTCAAAAATTCGTACTCAATTTTTTGGTATCAAACATACACCACTTAATCATATTCATCCAGTGCATAATATTTCGCGACCAAAAGGTAAGCATAAAGTGCCAAGATTTTGTTGTCGCTTACGCGATTCAGGATAAAATGAAATGTAACACGCTCTACTAATCATAGAAAGTATGTAAAAATCTAAAAACAATTTAATTAAAAAATGTGGCAGCATTATACCTACGTGACTGTTATAATTTTTTTACTTTTTTACTTCGTTGTCACCTAAATGGAATTGCGAGGGGGAAAATTAGGACTTTTTGCCTCAACAGCACAATTACGTGGCTTTGAATCACTTCACTGAGTGGCATTTTGTTATAAAAAACTCGACCAAAAATAAACGTAACTTAAGATATTTATGCTTCATAGAGTGGAAGGTCTTTTGAATAATTTGGGTAATGGTGACTAAGGAAAATTAGTAGCATTGTTATTTTATTTTTCTTCAAATAGGTACGTTTAGTTATAACCATAATAATTTAAGTATTGTATAATTTGTATCTACATTTTTGTGATGGCCTTTAACATGAATGCAAATCGCTCAATGCTTTTGAACGTACCTAACGTTTATTATTTACTGTCTGAAGAGGAATTAATTTAATGTAATCTTGACCCTGTGCACTTTTGAAAAGCACAAACTTTGACATTCATAAATGACGTAGTTGGGCTTAGTATGTTCAAGTTGTCGGTTACGGCTTGCAGCTGCAACTTGTCTCGTATGTCACGTACGGTAGCAGCCGCGAAAGCACATGCACATGTTAGGAATCCTAGAAAAGCGGATAATGCTCGAGCGTTTTCACTTCCTTGACACCAAGACACTTGGTTTTACGCCAAATTTATGCCTAGATATTGTATTCGTAGACTTGGCTTTTATACCACAAATAGTTACGAATATTATTAGTGAAAGGATTTTTTTTACTTGTCTTTTTACTTTTTTACCTCTTAGTTGGCAAAGAATTACTGATGGGAAGCGGGTTTTTCATTATAAATGGTCTTATAGACTTTAGTCCTACGTTGTTATTTTAGTATGAATACAGGATAGATGGCAAGGTCAACAGCATTGATAGTAGTAGATATCTATACTACGAACTAAATTTGAAAGTATTTTATAAAATATTTAATTTTACGTGCATTGGCCTTGTCTTAAATAAAACAGGTTTATGATATCGTTTACACAACATGCATTATTATCTTAAAATAAATTTATCATTCCAATTTAAGCTTTAAAAGAGGATCGATTATGCCGTAACAACTTATAAAAAATCATGATCTACGAACGATTAATGTAAAGTCAAATAAATATTATATCATTAGCATTATAACAGTTTCAATTAACGCTAGCTATTATTCATGTTATGTAAATATACACTTTACGAATGTTATAGTATTGAGTAAAGTCAAATATTTTGTAAGTTTTGCATTTTTGTAATGGCTCGCACAAACGAAATTAGACAAGTATTTCTAACTGTAGATTGTTTCTTATGGCATCTCTGGAAATGATTGTTGTATGGAAAAGAAAAAAATTATATTATTACTGATCTCAAGGTCACTTCACATAAGTGTGTAATGGACGCTAGTACTATTATCTATTCTGTGGTAATGGTGTTCGAAATTTATGTACGTACAGTGAGGGTCAGAACGAACTTCACCACAAAGTCTCATAATGATTTTAAAACAAAGGTAAGTATTAAGAGCAAATCAAACTGTTTTATTGATTTAAAACATATTATTATTGTCCGTACTAAGGGCATGTACCAAATATAAGAACAGTCAGTCAACAGGAAGAAGGAAAACCAAAGCATTAAGCTCGTTTTGAGTACTTCGTTCGTCAAGATCGATATGATGCTGTCTGTAAATTTTTCAGAAACTTTGGCTGCCTTCATTGAATTAATATTTACTATAGAACCGATGACGGCGCGAACCAGATGTTTTCGCCTTGCACTGTTGCCGGTCGGCAACAATGCGTTGAAGGAATACGTTAAAGGAAACGCGTAAGCGCCATGAAATTCTTGCCGCTTTTGACCTTTTGATCGTGAAAAAACTAAACTAAAAAACTAATTAGCGATCTTGCACTTGAATAATTATATTACGATTAGACGACTAAGTTTTTGTTTAATTGCTGCAGCGAACTTTAGTTGTAACTTATGGCAAAAGGCGTTCGTTTTTTGTTCAGGATAGCTTCTCTATACGTAGTAGTAATAACTCAATGGCTGCCTTTAAAATATTCTCACATGCGCATTGCCCTAAACAGAGTAACAGATGCCACGCGGTAAAATAGTAACACTAAGACTATAAAAATAAGCAAATTAACAAAAAAACTTTGTCCAAAAACATTTCTATTATATTATATAATGTGGGTAAATATATACCTACAATACAAACACTCTTATTAATTGGCATGTAACTGAAATAAATGAAATCTAACAAGTAGCTGCCTATTAAAACAATGATACGTGTTCGTGTACCTATCTTGATAAATCATAATATAAAACTTGCAGTTATAAGCACAGAAAGCACTTCCAAGATACACATTTGTCTTTGTAGCCATATCGCAAGTATCATCGTAACTGATCATGCTGAGCCATTATTACGTGACCCTCATCACCGTATCAGTTAGCAACAAATATGAAATTCTGCGGGTTCAAAGTTCACTGGTTACGCATTGCCCCGTTTCCTCCCCAGAATGAGATTGCCTCGCGACATTAAACCGGGCCGATGTAAATTTTCGTCGTTACATTGCGTCTGTTTGTTCGTAGCTGCGTTCTCATGTATTGCGTGATTTCCCTCGGTCAATGTAAGGATCTCCGTATGGAACAACCGTACCCTTCGAGGATAATGTAATATGGAACACAATGGGTGCCGTAATAGGTTCATTCGGTTTTATGTACGATATTTATATTAATTATTAGGTTTATTTCCTTTCCGAAGAATGTGGTATTCGTGATGTGATAATTTAGTGTAAATTATTCAGAAGCCGCGTTTTTTGGTTGTATAGTAATATGACGAGTTTCTGAGTCGTGATCGAATCATTTTATCTACGAGTATATGAAATGTGCTTATACTGAATTTCGTTATTTACTTAAATGGAAACATTATTGACACTTTTCGGCATGAAGCAGCTTTTCGGAATGTTCTGTTACTTTGTGATTTATATTTTGTTTGAGAGTTGGTTGTGTAAAATAAATTCTCAGATAATTTATAAGAAACAAAATAAATACAAACAGGACATTCTAATTTCACATCTACAAACATGGAGTTATTCCTTCGCTCTGTTAGTGCATATAAATTAAAACACATAAAAGTACACAATTCAGGACAAGTCATAAAAAGTGAAAGCCTCGAATTAACCAAAAATACTTCCTTTTACAACACTTCTCATGTATTTGAGTTTAGTTATGTTTTTACTTTGTTCTTAGTAGTAAGCCGACTTTAAACTTCCTAGAACTAAATAAACTTTACAACAACTTGCAAAATGTTTGCACTGCACCCTTAGCTCTCTTATTTTTAAAAGGGTGCAATGATTTGGGTCCAGTGGGCAAGTAGCTCGCTTTGGAGGCACAGCATTATAAGTTTTCTTTTATAAAGTTGAAAGAATAGAGGTATCTGTGGTACGCAGGCTGTCTTCAAGCAACAATTTACAAATCCAGTTTTTATTCTACATTTAGTAGCATAATATAGTAGCGAATAAGCAAAAGTCTCACCTGACCTGGACACCTGGACTCACGGATTGCCACTTAAACAGAGGAGATATGACAAAAGATAAAAACGGGAAGGAAAACAAGGCAGTTAACAGAAAACTGCACAACTTTTTCTGAAACACTCAAACATAAGAACATAATTTCCTTAAATAAAAATATATATTATATATATATATTTCTAAAGCTCCATTATCACTAAATTGATTGTACCACAAAAGTTCATTTAGAAAGGGAACAAACGTTTGTGATACACACAAACATTGGTCCAATTGGGGATCAAACACATTACATCAATGCAGTAGGCAATAGCTTAAACCACCACAAAGGCATCAATGATATTATTGTACCCATTTTCAGAACCGCAGTAAGTAGTATTCCTACCCTCTGAATTGCTACTATTATTCTGTTCAAACATTTGTACGGACGCGAGAACTCCTATGGAAACCACTGCAGTGTCACAGTTCCCGGGAGCAAATCACTGCCCCCACTTATTTGAATAAGAATAGCCGGGACACTCGGAATAGTCCCACGGGACCGAGACAGACGGTATTTCTGCTACTAGTCACCTTACTTGCCCATACAAAAGCAGTCTCTGTGTAATTCACTCGGAAATGTAGTATATTAATGCAAAAATACGTAATGTGAATGTAAAGTACCCTATTATGTGGCCTAACTTTATGTCGTAGCCATTTAAAAAAATAATGTGTCTGTTTTGTGTATGTTTTATGTGTAACAAACATTAGCCTCAGGATTTGACATGTATGTTGTTTTGTATCACGAGTTAGGAAGGTTGGATTATAATTTCTTTATTTCTAATACTACTAAGCCCGAGCTTTGAGTTGACTTTAACCTACAGTCAATAATTCTGACGACAGCGGCCTGTCGAAGTCATGATGTTGTTACTCAAATCTTACCAGGAAATCTAGACATCTATGATTTTGTCAATTGTTCATCAACCCTCACACATCAAATCAATGAGGTTAAATGTCTTTGAGTGATAGTTTTCGTCTTTTTTTTTATTAGTCCCTTAGTCTATCCTTTTTCAAGCTTTCTGTATAAGCTCATGGTATAACAATTACAACAACGGAGTAAGTGCAATTTATAACTGAGATAGATGTCGATAATAAATTCTATGATATCAATCTATGTAAAATTTATATGTACTGTACTTCACAAAAAATATCTTATCTTTTTCCCTACAGCTGATAAGTAAAATTTGACCGCTCCATCTTTGGATATAGCAATATTCGTCAAGTTTCCCTCACATTGGCCAAGGATGTAAGATTGAGTAACGACGATGCCTTCTCGGGGAAAGAGGTCGATTTGTTAGGCAGAGCGATCAGGCCGACCCTGTTGATGGCCGGATATTTAAGCAACTTACTTCTAAGGACACATCTTGTGAAAGCAGCTTTATATCAACTTACTTTTTGAACCAATTTTTGTACTATTTCTACAATTACTTTGCTCTAGTACTAACAAAGGTGGACACATTTATCGTAATGATCTTATTCAACACACTGAATATGCTAATGTAGGTATGTTCGATTGATTGCTTTAACATTACATTATACCTACTTATATTAGTCACGTTACTTCCCGTCTAAGTAGTCAGTATACTATTCAGATATGCAATTCGTGCGTCAATGATTGAATTTTAATAATAACCTGTATTTATTTAAAATATGTTGTACTTACAGAGGTTGTACAGGGGAAATCGTGAGCTAAATCATATTTTAATAGCGCTGTATTTTTATTGAACAGATAATTTAGAATTATTCTCGAAGCAATCATGTTTTGTCCAGTTCAACTCAATTCTGTTCTTGCTATATTCCCGACGGCAATTTAAGTAAGATTTATCATTTCAAAAGGCAAATACAGGAGACACAGGACTTCCTTTTTTATTGAAGCCTAGCATTTTATTGGTCATATTTCGGGCAGTTTTGTGTACAGTATTATTTACAAAAATAGGCTAAATTATGATATTTATACTGTTCCTTTGATTTTCTTTTGGTGTAACACAATTTTTCTGTGATCCAGCTCAGGAATGGGGCATAAAACCATCAATATAAAACATCGTCGTAAAACACAGAAGCACATCGGCGAGTCTATGGCGCGGAGAAATAAATAAAATTTGTCTTTCGGGTCGCATATGTATTAAGTTTACGCGTATTCGTCCAAACACAATTTTAGGAAGGAAATTGCCTCCCAGTAGAACCCGTACAAAATGGAAGATGTGATATTAAATCTGGATGACAGTTATTAGGAGAGCCGAAAAGCGCGCGGTGGATTTTCACAAAAATAATTCAAAATAAAATGAGGTGATATTTACCTCACAAATATTGTTAACCAAAAGCGAATGTATAAAATTTAACTATGTTGTTGAAAAAAAGGCATTGATACTGAAAGTAAAGTGGATCAGCATGCAGGCGTGCCACTTGACTATATCATAAAGAATGCATGTAACGCCTAAAAGTAATTCACATCGGCACCATTCCGCGCAACATACTTCGAATAATATATCACTGTTTTACTTTGCATGCAACATGAACATACAGTTTTACGCCGATTATTTAAACACAAAACTGGGATAAAAAGAAATAAAGCAATAACTTTGAGAGTTGAGCAATGAGCACTGCTTATTATCATCAAAGTCAAAGTGTACAAAACCCAGGCCCTTGAGTATGAGATATGACTTTTTAGAAGATTAAACAGGAACGGATAAGTAACACGCCTACCAGCACCACCCCAGCGGAATACAATGAAAATTTATTTTATAAACGCCTGTCTAGCTTGCCCGTTTGCTGTATAGGAATAAACATTGCTTTCCCTATCTCTGAGGTGGAACGTACTTTTACGGTTTAATAGGATTCCGTAAGCAAAATGGAAAATTCGAGCACAGTATAATATGCGCGTGAGGGCAAATGTATTCACTAATAGCTTTTAATTACTGAGTGTTGTTTCTGTGAATATTAAAGTAAAAATACTTGGAGTATAGTTGTGTTAGTTATATCATAGCAATTTTATAAATTGGATAGTTAGAGAATTCTGGATTGAAATACTCAATACGTTTGTTTCTAGGTAAGTTTCTAGTAACTTTAGTTATAACATTAACCTGCAATAGTAACGATCAAAGGGATATCGATTATCTATTTCATTGATCTTATGGTGAAGATGAATTTTTTGTTGTTAATAGGAGTGTCCCACGTGTGACAGCTTTGTTCTTTAATTCATCACGAAGAAGCCGACTGTACAACCCGTAAACAGACATAAATTATGTTTCTCAATCCGCTTAACTTTAGGCTCGGGAATTTTAATCTGGTTAAAAATTGCGCCGACATTATAAATTCTAAATTAAACCGATTTATTTCTAAGCGTTTCAGTACTTTGATTGTCATTTTGTAAGCCAAGTTAGACGGAGTAATCTTACTGTTACTCCTTGAATCCTAACAAAGTACAGACATTAATTAAATACAATCGAAATGCTTCTATTTGGAAAGGCAAACCTTTTTCTGTAAGGTCTCCATTACGCTGGAATGTGTATGTAAGTAAAATTGTCCGTGAACAGATGGCGTTCAAATCAAATGTGATTATGTCTGTTCGTATTAGGGCGGGAATAAGAGACGCTCTACGCACAACTGCGACGCTGAACTAATAAGGGTAAACTCAGCCGTTTTCATATTTGTACAAATTACATTAACGCTTATTGCCTCACTACCATCGTCGGGCTGTGCTGAAATACAGAATGACGGTTCAAGCGCTTCAGTATGCGTAATTGTTTTATCAGAGTTGGAACGGTACGAGGTAATTACATTACATTCGGAAGATCAATTTATTGTCAAATGACAACCATTCTGCAATGTTTCGGCAGGAAATTAACAAAATTTCACCGGTGATCTAAATATTGCTTTTTAAATTGAAATATTGAAATCGTTTTAAGTCTTACACTCTATCTAGCCTATGTTGAACTTACGTATTGTGTTTGATGAAACATTTTAACACGGTCATGTACCCTTTGTCTTCTGTTAATGCAATTGTCTTCACATAAGATTTGCGATCTGATAAAACATGACTATAATTCACGCATGTATCACAGCGAAATAGGCACACTTATTTTATTGTGTATGGAGCATGCTTTTAACGGATCTTAATGCTTTGTAATTATTTGGTTAACCTAGCGTTTAGCCCGCGGCGTGTCAGCCGTCACACTACGCGGTGCTAACGTGCCGTGCCATATCTATATAATTATGTTCCCCGAGTTTCCCTTCCTGGCGTCTTTGTGCCGTTGATTGTCGTTTAGGTAATTGTCTAAATTCTGTAGTATCACAACAGGAGCACCTTATCCCGGGGAGCCATCACAAATTAGTTATTCTAAGAACAAGAAATATTTTCGTAATTGCGCGCCGAGAAACAAAACAATATCATTCCAGTGTGACAAATTATGACGTCACCTGAAAGCAAGCAAGCATTTACTTAACAGTCAGTCTCAGAGCTTATTTATTATTTCCATTTCTCTGTATAAATACGGAAACTTTGGTAGAAATGAGAACGTCACGAAAATACTCGTGTAGTCCCTTCACGAATGCGACGAGTATTGATGTCCCTCTTGTGTAACAATTAGACTTTACCTATTGTCTTACTATACTTTCTAAGTGAAACAGACAGTAGCCTAGTGATCAGCGTGAAATCGGAATTATACAAAAGTATTGCGGTTGCAAGAACATGGCGCGTTGTTTTGGCGCAATGCAAAATTTATTCCGGTTTACGGTGGTCGTCCTGGCGAGCGGCGTGACAAATGTTTGAATGCCACTATCGAATATCGGAATACCACACAGTTTTTACCATCTGAGAAAAACTTAACACATAGAGCCGAGCAATACGTGATTCTGGCAAAAACTTAAATTAACTACTAATTTTTTTATCGGAAAGTGCCTTGCGCAGCGCTGTCTCAGTTTCTTCCTAATTAAATTATCCGCTTATTCGTACTCCTTCGTTTTCTTAGAATTAAAGAAATTTGAATCTATTGAGAAATAATATTCTTTAAACTTTTCTTATGCCTTTTATTCAGCCCTTTTTTGTAAGCCTCCAGTGGCCAAATCGAACATTTTATGAAGCTCTACTTATTAACGTAAAAAAGTAAAGGAATGCAGTAAAAAGTGTTTAAAATGTATTTTGAAGTAATATACATTGCGTTATATTGTATACTGATACTTCTTTCTTATAAATCTCAGATCCTTCTTCTAGTCATCAATATAATATAATCATGATCCAAAATAAAGTTCTCCTCTCTGTATTGATTTATATACCTACCTGAAATAGGTGATCGGTCTATGATTGAGATTTTGATTACTTTTGAAACAAATAAATAGCTGTTTTATTGGAATGTAAAAATAGCAGATCGTATAACTTTTCAAATTAACTCGATTCCTGGTAATTTCCAGAAATCAAAACATGTTATTTCTGTGGAAACGGAAAAAGGTCGACGAAAACGAAAGATTACTCCGATATTAGATTAGAGGTGGTATGGTATTTCCCACCAAACCCCCATACCTCCTAACCACGTGAAGCCCCGTCGTCTCTTCAAAAGTACATGTGAGACACAAAAATCTCGCAACAAGGCTATCTTCTCTTCATGTCTTACTGTGATCCACATGCGGATTTAGATAACTTGCAGTTTTATAGTAGGTGCTTTGACTTCAACACCCCTTCATGCTGTCTGGTGTAAATAGCAATATCGTTAGTCTGATCGTCCGAAGTACCAGCAGCGCTCCCAATCAAAGCTGATTACAATTCCGGACGGTTAACACGTAAATCCGATGTGGATAAATATTTGCACGACAGGTTGTAAACCGAACGTGCTCGGGGATGTAATAGCTGGGCACAGTTACTCGACCGTGCTGTGTGTGTTCGAAATTTCAATTTCAATACGACATTCATTCTATTAATTCCAAATTTGAATTATTTATTTTGTATCATATATGAAACATCACCGATTCTGTAAGATGTGTCATTTACAGTGTACACATTATTTTGCCAATTTCCCTAAAACAAACATTTCTGTGCTGCATCTGCAAATTTGGTACCAAACAAAAGTATTCTGTAGTACCTACTACGCCCTACCCAAGAATCTAACGCCAGACCTTATACATATCAGCTGCATTCGTTACTACTAGGTA
The DNA here is from genome assembly GCA_914829495.1 of Eilema sororculum. Lineage (NCBI taxonomy): Eukaryota > Metazoa > Arthropoda > Insecta > Lepidoptera > Erebidae > Eilema > Eilema sororculum. Next base: position 11,653,523 of record OU618541.1, read on the forward strand.
ATAGAGATGGTGAAATCAGTGATAGTAGTCCAAAAGGCAAAATCTACAAATTGTTAATATGGTTAAAAGCTATAAAGAGACCAAATAGAGCCTTCGATTGCGCGTACAAACATTTCAGTATCGTTAGTTCAAACTAACAGAATAAATAAAATGTAAAACAAACCATTTAGCCTTGCACGTTCTATAAAAACACAATTCCCTCCACTGCAAGTTTTCCCTACAATTTTTTTCGAAATACTTGGAATCGTATGCACTCCGCACAGAAAACCGCACGCGCAATTACATGAATTTTAATCCTTATGGGGTGAGGGGCGATATTTGAAGAATTTCATTATGGTGAAACTCTTCCAGGATGGGCGTTGGAATTCATTCCGTTTCAAATGCAGACAAACCCCCACTTAGAATTATATTGAAGCTTTTGTAAAAGAAAACTTTCTTTATTATTCCGCGATTTAATGCGGAGATGAGAGTTGAGTCTTTACACAAAGTTGCTGCTATTCATCATTGTTTACCGTTTATTGTTCCGCTTACGTTTTGTAAGTGAATACTGTATTATCTCGGGTTTACAGGTAATTTAAGCATAAAATATGAATATTATGACACGAAAACCAGGTTATGTAACAATACCCAGTCTGTTCTACTTTAAACTAGGTGGTTATTTTTTGCTATTTTATAGTTATGACACTTGTAGCACCACTTACCGTTATGCTAATCTGTGTTCAACGCGATCTTTTTATTACAAACGTCTACATTTATTTTTATGTGTATATTTTCTATGTGTGGGTAGTACGTTTTATGTCTATATGAGTTCATGTTGCCGAAGTGTGCATGGAATGCGGCTGCGAACGCAGAATTCGTGACTACTGAGATTAGTCTGCGTAATGCGCAGTCAAGCCGTTTAAAGGCTAAACATTATCAGCATGTGATTTACACGGGTATTACGAAAACTCTTTAATCTGCAAATACTGCAATAAATAGTTTATATCTGGCTCAGTGATCTAGTTTATACTGATGCTCATGCGAAAATATTTTTATTTGCAGTGAGTTAGACCTTGCGTTGTTTGAAACGAATTGTAGAATTCCTTTAGATGTTTCGATCTCTTCTTGGAGGATTTTAAAAGAATTGTAGTAAACCTGCTAACAGTAATTTAGTATACAACGCAATATTGGCGAAATTCAAAAAAGACCTTGAAGAAGTAATGGAGCTGTCCAATAGTAGATACAACTCAATTATTATTGTTCAATGTTATTTTCATTAACTATTTGGGAAAAAATGCCAATTTTGTGTTCCATTTAGGGTTCGAGCGGCTTTTGAGGACAGGATTTTTTTTTCCTAAAGGAATAGAAAACGAATCGCTTCACCAAAGAGAGCTTTATAGAGAGACCTTTTTATTCGAACAATTGCAATTAAAAAAATGCTACTGATTCGTCTATTTACCCTTCTCTCTGAAAACTCGATATACCAGGTATTAATTCAAAGGACGTTCCGTATGCGTTGATCAAATTACGTATACGGTAGTAATTGAATCCGAATGCACGTTCAACATTGACTGATCAAACGGTTCACACGATGTAACAATTAAATAGGATGACGTCATGTAAATAGAGACGGTTAAGCGAAGGTATAAACCATGAATTAATTTCAATCAAGGTCAATACAGTCACTTTATATAATTAGTATTCTCAGTTTATCTGGTGCACGCTTTACAATACCTGCATCTTGGAGTAAAGTCCTACATACATATCGTACCGTACCGTATAAGTCAACCTCATTTACATTACAAGACAGTACATGTTATTGAGAAAGAAAGCTCTAATACATACTTTCCTCTAGGGATAAGATGACAGTCACTCCCGTAAAGGTTAAGATAAAACAAACTAAAAAAGAAAGACAAGAAGAGCAGATTACAGCTCAAATTACAAACTTTGTATATGCGGGAGTGTTCGTAAGTAATCACATTTTCCTTAGTAGGATAACATTAGAGATAGAATGCATTAACTATGCTATTGTGTGGGATTCAAGCCTGCTAGACCACAGCCACCTGTGAGCTAGTAGGCGGTTTTGCCTTGGTTGCCTGACCTCAATTGGTCCCTCATTGAAGCCACAGTCTAATGTAGAGCCTATTTATTTTCTACTCGAACAATGGTCGACTTTATTAGTTACCTTTCGACTAACGCTCAAGGAAGCCTGACAACGTTTGATGTATCTTTTTTTCTGCCACTACATTTGAAATCTACTAGCATGATATCATGCACCATGGACGAGGGCAAGTTATGTGCGGCATATAAGCAGAGACACGCTTATCTCTAATATCATGATCTATGTTACCTTACACTTCAGTAAATGGTTCCTTTTTTCACCTATATTTTATTTCGATAAATGAGATTACAGTTAAAACCCGCACGTTCCATATAGAACCACAAATTATATTATTATCGACCGCATTGAAATTCGTTGTGGCTGTTTCATTATTAACTACAAACGGATTTTATTGATCCGCACTTGTTTGGTAAACTTACTGCGTCACTAACTTGTTTTCGTAACTGAAGGGGAAGACCTAGAACGTAAATAGCTATTAAGTTTATTACCTAGATGATAGAGATACAGTGCTTATTTAAAGTAATCCACATTTTATGGCGTCTTAAGCAAGCAGTCCTTGGAGATGTTAATCTTAACTCAGTGATTCTGGGTTACAGACTAAGCTATTGGTTGATTAGGTAACATTACTCAGTTAATGCGCTGTGATTAAACTACGACTCGAGCTGAATGTGTAGATCTACTCGTAAATGTCTGGTTATTTTTATTTACGAACCACGACCACAATTTTACGAACCTAATGAATAATATAATAGCATAGGATTTAATATTACATACTTATTATATCTACTAGCTATAGCGATGGGCTAATTAATTGATTGATTGATATCTACAGCTCCCAATTCCGTACGAAAAAATAACCTAAAAACACAATAATTGTACTATAAACCTCATTCCTAAAAAAACAATAGTAATAGTACAATTCCTATAACCTTCACGCTCATTCAAATTAAACAAAAAATGTTTCAGATACATGTCTATGTGTCACCAAGATCTACAGTGTTACCTCAAATATGTATTGACTTCAAAACCACATATTACATTTACAATGTAAGCTCATAATCATATATATGAAATATGGTATCAACTTTTATTACTCTTAGATAATTTCATACTCTTCCGCGTTTTCGTCACTTCATGCATTGCATAAAGAAACGATTGCAGCGCGGACTTCTAAAGGAATGCGGTAGCTCACATCGTTTGCTGAATCTACTCCTAATGATAGTACCTATGAATGATGAATATATCTAGATTTAAACGATAAATTGATCCACTATTAACTGGCTAAGGAGCATGTATGAATAACTATGACTGGTTGTTCGAGGTTAGTCAACTGCAGATCGTGACTTTATACTTGCGCAGTTTAGTATGTACCTACATTGCGCTGTAGCCAACTTATGCATCTATAAAAATCTTGGCTAAATCTATAGCCTCCTGCTTGAGGAAGCAGAAACTATGCAAATATGTAAAATATACCTTTCCATAAATACATATGAAATTTGGATATACCTCTAAGATAGAGAGAAAGACGATACAAGTTGCTAATTGCAAACTTGATTGCTTTTTTTTTGTAAACGGAGACGACAATTTGACTTCACTTCGCCTGATGGTAAGCTAAAGGCAAAGTCTCAGAAAGAGTACCATGTTAACAATGTTGGCATACAGCTTGACTGCCTGATCAGATACCTTTTCACGCCCCGCATAAAGGGCCCGGGACTGTAGGAAGGAAGAAACACGTGAACTTGCAGGGAGTTCCAGATCTTGATGGTGCGGCACAGGAATGATTCACCGAATCGCTTGGTTCTTTCCACCTTAGCTCAATATCAAGGGCATACTGCACGTAGGTAGATACAATAAATACTACAAAGGTTTTTTTTGATTGGTTAACTTGCATAACATTCCTGCCAGAGACAAATGTTACGAGCGAATATTTGTATTATTTAGTGTAGGTACTTGTTAACCCTGTGCTATGAGTTTGAGCCCACAACTTCCTCTCGATTTCGCTACGACTACTACCACAATATCCAGAAAACTATATTTTATTCAGACTTGTAGTAAACATGAATATGAATACGTACAAATCTACGATCTTTCTTGAAAAATAAGTTCTTCGAGAAGAATCGCTAGTAGATATACAGATCTCGGGTCATTACACTACATTTATAGGTTAACAACTTGTAAGGCCTCGTAAAATAACAAAATAAATAGTGTTAAATTAAATAAATTTAGAAAGAACAGAATGTTTAAGGGTTATGGGTGTAGGTTGCCTGACGATTGTGCAATGCTGTAGGCGCATAGTAAGAGTTTATTGCAAGCTGTTGTTTGATACTCGATAACAGGTAGATATTTTAGTGTAGGTGTTTTAATAGCCAAACAGCATACGATTGCTTAATACTTATTTGATTGTGAAAAGTCTTTGCGAACTTTATTAATTTTGTTTGAAACCTACTCAGAAATCTAGTCAGTTTCAAGCTTTTGGATAAGTTAGTTCAGTCAGACTCAAATCGATATTGATGAACAAAGTGCTCAAAATGATCTTAATTCCTTGGTTTTGCCCCCTTCCTGTTGATGAATTTTTCTAATATCTGGTACACACCTTTAGTTCGGACATTAATTCAATTTGAAACACTAAAACAGTTTGATATGGTTCTTAATACCTTGGTTTTAAGATCATTTTGAGACTTTGTAGTTAAGATATTTTTGACGCTAACGGTACCTACCTACGTCTTACTTGCCAAACTTCAATAAACTCTTCGTAAAGTCACACAAACGGTTACAAAACTTAGTAAATAAGTATAAAATGAAGAAGGTACCTATTACAACCATTTTAATAGTTACTATCCTTTAGCGGGCTTTTGAAATACAGTGTTTTACTAACAAGAATCCTTGTACAATAGTTAATTTGGTATGAGTGCGACCTTGCAATTGTTCTAATTGTCACGCCAGACGACGAGTGAATGGCAACAAATACATATACATAGTAACACCATTTAACAATGAGCTCTAACACACTAACTTGAACGGTCTACATATATAAATAACAAATGTAAGCACTTACTTGTTGACCTTGCTATGACTACTACGTGTGTATGCAATATACTTGTACCTACATAAATATTAAAAAAAACATAATATACAAACCCTCCCAGCAATTATTTCCATCATTATAATTAATAGCCATTTTATTTGTTTACATCACCGATCTCGAACAATGTACATTTCAGCTCATTGTATGCCAAAACTCCAAAAAAACTTTTTCATTAACGAGATAAACAAATCGTGATTGATGACATTGCCATTAACAGCTTTCAAGCGTAACCATCGAGTCAGATGTTGAAGTTCGAACGAGATCTAAAAGTATTTGCCAAGTCCTGCAAGTGAGACTTGGCAAAAATTAAAGTTTTCAAAAGTACGGAATCAAAGCGAGTAGAGCCGACCGCTCGCGTTCATTTGAATTACGCCAGGCTCCGCCTTTTGTAGTCAACTTCATTTAGCGAACTTAAAGGAACTCTTTTATTTTGTCCCAGCAAAGAACTTAAGAGGTGCATTGTTGAATCCGTAACAAATTGCACGCTCGTGATTACGCTAAGAACTCTGTCTACGCTGGAGTTTAGATTGGAATTTAAAAGTTATCTGTCCGATTGCAATGAATTTAAAACTGCTGTGAGATAAGCAATTAATTCACAAACGAAAGAGATAATTAATTGAATTCCGTTTTATTTGAACATCGAACAGTTTTGTACCCATTAAACTGATACATAACATTTAGCTTCTTCTCACGCCTAAAGACAAAACGTCATTGTAAATATTTTCTGGAATACAAAAATTTGGATTCACTTTTCATGTAGCGTTCAAAAATAAACTTTCCAGTTCCAGTTCCAGTACATAAAAGTTGTTGATCTTTTTTTATTTTCAAGATAAACTTCGCTTGTAAACAGTGCTGTCAGGTCCCTGTAGCGTCTAGTGGCAACAAGTGTTCTATGTAAACATCCCACAGCCTGGCTCCACAACTTGCATCTTATTTGTTAACCCACAACATTTTATATAAGATTCAAGCCCTGAGATTACTTGGAAATGTTATATTTTTGCATTGTGTTTATGATCAGTGTGACGGATATTGAAGTGTGCGATAAAAGAAATCGTGATGACTGATGTTAGAGGTCACTAAAATACATAATAGAGCAGAAATCAGTGTTCTCTAATTTGTCACACTTTTAGCATGAAGTTTTTGTAATAATTAGGATAAGTCACGATTCATTTTTTATTCGTTATTTTTTGTTATGGAAACATACACATTTACTTAAATTTATTTCAATAAAATTTTCTTCATATAGCTTTCTATATTGATTTTAAATAGCGTCTGTCATCTGACAGGGGGTCAAATGACTCAAACTCAAAAAGAAAGTGTCTCATACACACATTTATGTATTTTCTAAAATTGTAATAACCTAGCACCTCTGCCTACCCTTTCGGGGAATACAGGCGTGAGTTTATGTTATGTTATGTAATAGTTTTCGTTATACCTTAAAACTGATGTAATTATAAACCTGCTAAATAAATAATTAAATATTTTTTTCACTAGGTCACATCAATCCAAAACCTTTTTTTATAAAATTAAATGCTCGTAAAACGATTAAAAATAACAGCCCACAAAGAGCCATGTCATTAAAGTTAGTAATTAAAATCATAAAGTATTCCACAACATTGCCCACGTAAGTTATGAAATTAAATTGAATTTATGCATGTATGAGTAATATAAACCCGCGGGGAATTGTTGGCAGACTTCATGTTTCATATCATATTTTAATATAATACTAGCTGATGCCCGCGGCTCCGTCCACGTGGATGTCGAGGATGTCGGTTATGGCGACTTTTGGTCATATCGCCTGTTCTGCTTAACCAATTAAAACATATAAACATATATGGCAAATTTTTATTGACCTTCATTATAAAAAAACCACCATCGCGAACCAACAAACAATAAAAGACAAGAAATAAAAAACCAATGGACAAAAATTACAAAAAAATACTTTTAAGTTCCGAATCGGTAACTTCGCATCACTTTTTTTATTATCTCCTATATACAGACACAATACATTTTAAATTTTATATTCATACAGATTGAGTAGATATCTACGTATAAATGGAATGACCGGTTTAAGCTTCCAGTATTACCTTATAATGTATTTTAATATAAATTACTGATAAATAAATTCAACAAATTATCGGTACCACGTATTGTTTGTTCAAATCGTAAAATAATGGTTATTACTGAAATTTAATAGTGTTGTTCTGTCCATAGATATTCACTTTATGTACCTATATTCAGAGAATTATGTGTGCAGTTTAATGTTCAGAATATCACAGGATTTAGTGAAAAGATTAACGAATATATTAAAGCAACTTTAATAAAATTTAACTATAGGTATTATGATGTAAAACGTGTATGATTTTATACTAAGTCACGCCTAAAATTTCCGGAGAGGTAAACAGGTACATTTTACACCCTTATTTTCACCAAGAATGTATGTGTAATTATGATATTTTTACAACGAGGAGACAGTTATTACAAAATATAGCAATAACGACACGAACTCCACTATCGTAAAATTCTATATGAATTTCAATGGCCAATGCTCGGGGTAGAGATAGTAAAAAAATATCGGGCGTGCGTAGGACATTAGCCCCGAAAAGGGTAGAGAAGCCGGCAGTGTCACGAAGTCCGCCCCAAGCAATTTTATACCAAATGTCGTGCGCTACGTGCTCGACAAATAAAGAGGATGGGATAAAGTCACAGTATTACATTAGAATAGCTAACTTACGATACAATATCATATGCTTATTTTACCTATGTCAAAAGGACGTCACATTTTTCTGACGGACGTGACATGCCCTAAAGAGATTTGATATGATAAATTACATCCGCGCCATTTTAAGGATTTTACTAAACGAATCAGAAAGTTCTTACGTAACAAATAGTATGTTATTGACAAAAGCTTCAGAAACATTTTTGTTTATTCGTTGTAATATGTACTTATTGTACCTTTATAGTTAAAGAGTGCGTGGACTATAAAATAAATTATCACCCCAAAATATTTTCATCGGTTCCCCTATGCAAGTTGCTTAATTTTTGTAAGTGCGAATCTATTTTTCACCCTTGGCTGTGTCTTGTATACAGAATCTCCCTCAAGATTTACGCTCTCGACGCGAGCAATAAGCGCGCTTACCTACGACGCAGCCTGTTCGGTATTTTAAAAAGGTACGTCTGAATCCGGTGAAAAATTGCTTCCTACCCGCCCTTACCGAGAAGCCATATATTTCAGTCATCGTCGTGTATTGAACGGCCATGAAGATAGGGACAGATAACTTATTTAAGACGTTAAGTGTTTATGCTGCGATAGACTCCCGATGCCTTAACATTCTTTTGAGTTTAAGTACTTATAAAATAGAAGTTGGTAAGTAAATCAATATTGTGGACTTGTCTGCAAAGACTGACACCTTTGACTGGAAAGATTAAGTAAATACTGTTTATTGAAGGCAATGCAACGAAAGAAACTCCTTAGAATGAATATTACATTTTTAGAATGTAATTAAATAAATCTAGTAAGAATTATTAATATCTGTCTTATTTCCATTAATTAATAAACGGCAAGAATTTTCATTTGAACAGTAAATGTAGCATTGTATGATATCCTCGAAAAGGTTTAACCATTGAAATTGCTTTTAATAATGAAAGTAAGCGGAGACTAAATGTGAAAGTGTATATAAGGATCGCAAGTAAACAATACATAATGAGAAAACCCAAAAGTGTTCAATGAAACAAGTAATCAACCATATAATTAATAAAATTGAACTGTTGTGAAACAACGTTTTAACTTGAATCACTATGAATTAAGGCACGATTCAGTGAACACGTTCAGAAATAAATTTGGTAATGGTATGATAATAGTGTTCTTAATAAGATGGCCATACAATGTTTAATTACGTAGTTCTGCATGCATTCTCTCATTTGTTATACATATACACATATAATCACGCGTTTAGTGTTAGGCAGTGGTGAATTAACACCCGCATTTCACCAATCAATGTATTCGGTCCCACGTAATAGGGGGTGAGCCTATTGCCGTATACTATTGTAGACTTAGGCCATGCATATGAGGCTGAGTAGAGGCTGTATATATCTATCTGATGCTAAGCAGCCCTTACATTTACATATTATATTATCTAAGATTATTACAATTTTATTGCTCTTTTATTACATCAAACATGATATATATTTACCTACCAGTGTCTAAAAATATATTTACTACTGCCTGCTACTCTGTAGCTCCAAAGTATTAAACAATCGCTCGAAATCAAAACGAATTAAAAAAACATACACACATTGAACAAAAATACAACAGTAAAAAAGAGGGGTCGTAAAACACATTAGCACGTATTTAGGCGCACACCAGCAACGGATATTGGAGTAGAAGAAAAATGCATTGGCTTTTTGTAATGTGGCAATAACCTGGGGATTAGGACGGTCGGTGCCGGAACACTCGGCCATTTTCTATTCCACGCACTTACTTATACCCTAACATGCTTACGATGGAGAATCTTTAACGTTGGGGTCGCCCCAGTATGCGTATCTAAGCGTATATTAAGGAACGTTCACGCCTAAATTAATATGTAATGTGAAACGAAGAACATTTTGTTTTGGGTCAATGTGTTTGATATCGGTACGGTCACGTCAAAGTAGGTATTTTGTTGAAGGAACGATGATATAATATAATCAGTATTCTGTTTTTCGTGTCGAACAAAAATAAGCTTTATGGAAATTGATTTTAAAAATACTTATAGTTTATCTCAATTTTTGTTATCGTATTTTTTTTACAACAGGCGAAGAATACTTGCATATAATTGCTTGATTAAACATAACATCGCCGCCATCGCCGGTATAATCTCTCCATCATATAGTTAAATCAATTAAAAAGTAACCACAGTCGTGATGGTGAGGGATTTCTATCAGGAGTGTTTTTGCAATTTTTTCAGACAGAAAAATATCTATACAAACTCATTATTTTCATTGTATAGCACATAGATTCTGTTTACTGCAGTTCATAAAATCTCACATATTACTAGCTTGGAAAGACTGTAAAAACATTCAAAGTTTGTTCATAACCACAAACACTGATCTGAGTATGATATTTCACACATTTTCTCTAACAAATTTCTAACGTTAACACCAAAAAGAAATATGTTCGCACATTTACCATGTATGGATTCAATTCCACTTAATGTCTGTCAAACCGAATGTGTTCAACTCAGAAACCGTATGAAGATTGTATTAACTCAGAAAGATCCTAAGTGGAAACATTTTGTTGAGTGGGTTTCACAATTTGAGTCACAGTTTAGGTAGCTACAAGATGTAAGTATGTTATTTTCTTACATTATGATTCCGTTATCAGGGTAAGTAAAGATGCGATCGTCAGAGCAAAAATAATAGTTCAGACATTTTCTCAGTACGTATTTTGTATCGACTCAGATACAATACAAAAGCTGCTACCTACTGTTAATTTGGTGAATTCGATATATCAACCATTTACTCACCAAAGTTTTTATGTGAAACTAAATAATAAAACAAAAAATAATAATCTACATAATATCTGAAGATGTTTCAAGAGGAAATACAAATTCTATAACAAGGCATAGGTACATTCAGATTTCACAGACATGCCCTTTTATAAAATCAAATTATTTACCTAAACATCAAATGTAATACCTATTTGTAATCATCATAACCATCATTAAATTGTATAAAAAAATTCACCTTTGTCTGTTTGCCCCTATGTATGCTTATATCCTTACGCTTCGGATTTTAATGCGGTTTCTATTAATATATAGAGTAATTTAAGAGGAAGGTTTTTTTGTATAATACATGCTTAATATAGTAGAGGGTGCAACGAGAATGGGTCTGACACCACGCGGGCGAAAAAATTTGACAATACGAAGTTCGCCGGGTCAGCTAGTATATATATATAAACATAAAACATAACATAAACTCACGCCTGTATTCCCCGAAGGGGTAGGCAGAGGTGCTAGCACCCACATTTCGCCAGTTTATGTTTAGGTCCCAATGTAATAGGTGGCGAGCCTATTGCCATCAACCGGGCACTTATAAACCTGCGATAAATACACACATAACTTCGAAAAGCATCGTATAGTCATTGGTGTGTGCCATGGTAAAGCTGGGATCGAACCCGAGACCTCGTCTCAGCAGTCCATTACCCATACCACTAGGCTACCGCAGATAAATTCCCTCAACAGTTCTAATACAATATAGGTTTATGCAATCACAAGTTGGCATTTAGTGGTATATTTACGATAGAACAAATAGAGCCTATGAGAAAACCATACAACGAATTCCCATTTTTTAATGTCAAGATACAATGTCAAGTATTTCTATTGTAGTTAAATTATGTGTTCTGTGAACATTCTATTCCAATACTGACACATTAATAAGAGATCATTATTAAGTTAAGCTTTGATTTAAAGATCTCAATTTTCGTCTCAATGCATAGCAATCATTTTATTCGACACAATAGTAAATGGCAGTAACATTTTAAGATCTTTATCGAATTTTACTTTTTGTATAGGTGCTAAATCTTTAAAGAGTATTCATTCGAATGTAAATCTTGTTTTTATTTAATTTTTTAGTCCTTATTTCTTCGTTCGAAGAAGGCGTAATGCAATATTTGTAAAGGAATGCCGTCAAGTACCAAGCCCGCCACACCTCAGTAACGAGGCCGGCAAAGCTGCAGCATCCTTGAAAGGCCACATTCCAGCATCAAAGTCTATTTACGGTCTAAGACCTCCTTTTCTAAAGCGCATGAATGGTTAACTTTAGGTACCATCACAAATGGTAGTTTTATGCAATACCTGTGTCTTAGAAATCACTACAGACTATTAATTGCATAACTAACGGATTGATCGATTCATTAGTTACATCAGATAATCAATTTATTCTCTCTCTACTAAGCCCAATTGAATTAGATAATTACTTTATGTTGACACCTATTATCTATGACTATAGATTCTAGTAGGTATTATTTGTTTTCGATTCTTATCTAAATCGAAATTTTGGAAGTGACTGTCGCCTGACCTTCCAACACTGAAACGAAAGCTTGAATCAGAACCTCATTCGTCAATCAGCAGGTACACCGGCTAGGAGGTGCGTATTACGTTGAGACCCAGCCGCGGTGCGAAACGTGGATTCTACATCTACATTCTATAGTCATAACTATGAGGTTATGAATGTTACTAAGGTACCTACTGATTGTACCCACTTTTAGATGCACGCCATACCATACTTCTAATAAAAAAAGCTACTAATAGAGTACAAAAATTTTCTTATGCAAACATATGTACAAATTATATAATACTTGGTTTCTGTTGTTTCAGAACATCCTGGACAAATTCAATCCAGGTGCTCGACAGATGATAACGGCAGGAAAAGCTTACTTAAAGGCTTTACATGGTAAGTACCTTATGAAAATAACCTGTTAACTTGCAAATTTGAATCCACAAACTCATTGAAAGGCATGGACAGTTGCCATCAAAAGTTGCTAAACCCTAACAGATTCACAAACGATCTTTCCGTTGAATCTTCAAGTCAACTAATTGATGTATAGTTAGTTTTGAAATGTTCAGAGGAGAAAATTTTATACCTCTAAATTGAAATAGAGCTAAGTTAACTTGAAAATTGAAATGCATTAAGCCAATACCGATGGCGACTGTACCATTATTTATTGTGCTATTTATCTTACCAATACCAGGTACAATTATCTGTTCTATGCAAACAAACATAACTAATTAGTGAAGACTAGAAATCAATCACATATTTGAAATAATTAATTAAATCCTGAAGAAATCAATTAAAAATTACACTGTACCTTCCAGGAAATTGGTTATAATATAGTTGTATATCTATAATAATATTATAGAAAGAGTGCTGATTATTTGTCAGAAAGTTATCTCCGGAATCACGACACCTATTTGAAAAGTTCTTTCATCATTTGAATGGTACGTTATTTCGTATGGACATAAACGACAGGTACAGGGGTACGTTATATTTTCCGGGAAAATAACGATAAAATCGCATACATAAGCTAATAATAAATAAAAATATAATTTTGTCGTAAGTAAGTTGTTATTTCACAAAATAACCTATTATGTTACGTTTACTATTATGTTTATAAGAGGATTTTTCAGTTTCCCTATCTATGAACTCCGCTAAAGATGAAGGTCTTCTTCAAAAACAGCCAGTCTTATTTGGATTGAGCTATTTGGTTGTTTATTCAATTCTGTCTTATCTTTTGGCGTGAGGTCTTCCATTTGTGTAGGTAGTTCGTTGTTGTCAATCTTTCAATCCATTTCTGGTTTTAAATATATATCGCATGTCATATTTCAAGCTCAATTTCTGTTATTTTCATTGAATTTTGTTATGCTCAACATCAGCATTGACATTATGACTGTCTTATTCATTACTTTGCTGAGTAAAAGGAAAACGTTAAGTAATTTTCTTTTAATACTTATGGGCAAATTGCTTTCAAACTATTCTTTATAGTTTCAATGTTTATTCCAAGTTACCTGTGTACTACGATCAAGTTTTCGCTCGTACTCCTAGTTGTTTTAAAGAAAAAATGAATAAGAAGATCACTTTATGTTCTTCTTTGAAAATGTTCAGTGGTAAGTTTGTTATATTAAGCAAAAAAAAACATGCAAATAACACACAAAAATATGTAAATCTATGCTCATTATCTTAATAGTTTTGCAAAAAGTTAAAGGAGGTTAACTTTTGCAAAACTATTAAAATATGCTTAGTGAAACTATCTTAAGTTGAACTCAAGGAGCGAGCGACTAATTTAATTTCTATGATTAGCATAATCTTTTCTTTATTTATAAATACAGTCTTAAAAGGCTACACCAGGCTATTACGTATTATACTGGTTTAATTTTAGTATTTTCCTCTCCTCTTTAATAGGCTTGATATGTGCTCCTAGAATATTTTTAATGAGCTATGTTGAAATAGTTTGTGATTTTACCTGACTGCAGACTTCTAGTGATATTTTTCTAGGCCTATTATTGAGTCAATATGAAAGAAATTACATATTCTTTGAATTCAATAAATTCTTAATCCTGTTGACCCCGTGCAATGTTTTTTTCTGTTATTGTTATTAATAGAAGTCTTATTGATCGTGCTACTATGATAATTATGTTAAAGTTGCGTAAACTCCCGACAATATTTCCAGATATTTTCCATGCACTAAACCTTGACAGAACGTACTCGGAAATTAGTTGTAAGCATAAGAAAGTGAAATCCATGTCGCGACGATCATAAATCTACAGTGACGCATATTCAGTGAAACGTATACAATTAATTTATGTAGTGTAAGCCAAATGGGCGCATCTATATGCAAAACCTCGGTGTTCCCCGCTTGCTTGGCTGCGGAACTGGGGCGTGGCTTGTGCCAAATTGTCTCTGTTGGCTTATCTAGAGTATTATAGCCGGCGCACTAGTAGCAATAAACTTGGGCATTCTCCGCGATGTATCGTTCTTGAGGCCTCTATGTAGATATTTAGATGTTTGTGCGTTGTGGTTAATTTTCTTCTATCTTACGCCTTTTGCGAATAATGAGTGACCTGTTTATTTATTACGCTTGCTCGTAACTTCGTCGTCGTTATTACTTTTGTTGTTCAAAGTTTCGCAAATAAGTGACAGAGACAAATACGGTATATTATAACAGGTCACATTTGCAGTTTCACTGATGGATCAATATGTAGTAACAGCGTTCCCTAACACACTATAATACCTATATTTTAGAAAGCTAGGTATGTGACAATATCCAGCATCAGTTCCCATGACACCAAAACATCTAATATCAATAAACTGTAGGATAGCACATCGATTTATAGCCATTGAGTTGTTTTTTTTTTTATATAGGACACGTCAATTTGACTTCACCTCGCCTGATGTTAAGCTAAAGGCAAAGTCTCGGAGAGAGGGTCACCATCGGAAACATGTACCATGTTAACAGTGGTGGCACTCAGCTTGACGGCCTCGTCAGATGCCTTTTCACGCCCCGCTTAAAGGACCCGGGACTGTAGGAAGAAGGACCTAGTAATAATAGCTCAATGTTTACAATTTGCGTGTTGACAGACAGTAGACTTCGTCCAAACAACAATATTTGCAACATTTATAAGAATTAACCACTTACTCTACTAATGCCTAATTTATGTGCGTGCTCAATTTAAGAATCATGCAAAATAAGAAGGTATGAAATGCAAAGCTAGACATCATTACAAGTTACTGTTTAATTAGCATGTTATTCAAAACTCGTTATAAATTTAACAACACACAAAATCTGCTTATCCTTAGTATTTTTTTCTCAAAATCTGCCTTATTCACATTGTAGATACCTATGTGTTTACACGTTTAAATATTATGCTGAGATGCTTCTACGAATAGAGTTTACTAGATTTAATGAAATTACAGCGGCAATGATAAACCCAGCGAATATACTGTCCTGAACACGGATATATTTCGTGTATGGCCTTATATGCTAGCAGGTGAATTTATTTCAAACACTTATATCAATATAGGTATGTCTACATAATATCTTATATTGTAGGCAAAATTGAAGATATTACTATAAGGTGTACGTTGGGTTAAAATGACATCAATCAATCAATAAAAAACATTTAATTGATTCGATAAACAAATATAGAATTTCAACTTATTTTCGTTCGTTGGTTTAGCTCGTCCTTTTTTTAGTTAATCCTTAGTATTCCGTAATTCGATAATTTAAGAGATTGCTAATGACGCGGGTTGCTCGTTATTAATTACTTCAACTAAGCTAGGAGTGGGTTCGGGTCGATAGGGTGCCAAGTCGCACTCACTTGAACATGTAGCTTTGCTATTATTAATCTAATGCCTAAACTTGTGTTGTGTGGTAGGTACTGCCGCTTTACATCGATTGTCCATTTCATCGCCATCTGCGCGGTAAATTGATTGAATTATTCATTTTATTTTATAACAATCGATGGATTTGCTTTAACTTTATCATACTTAAGTAACATTAATATTAAAATTTAATTCACCCCAAAACTCTCCTGATTGGATATTTTCTAAAAGTACTTAACATTTTTATGGCTCTTTACTGATTCGTGGAATTCATCGGCCTCTTTTTATAAGGCTTGAATATTTTAATCAAAAACAGCAAAAATGTTGTTGGAACTTCACAGACAAGTTTAGGACAACAACTTTCGGTATTTAACCATACTTGTGTTGTTGACTTGTGCCAAATAACAGCAGGACCAACTTGGTTTAATTATTCTAATGAACTTTGAGTGTTGCAGTTTTTTTTATGTAATCGCATGTGACACAAGGTTATTGGCATACTTCATTAGGTTTACCCACTACTTACAGTTTGCTAAGTATTTTGTTATATTCACATTCATAGCAGAATAGTAGTATGCTATTTGCATGGCATCCTACACATACACCTACTTCTCTAATATTTCTTCGGTTAGTATTAGGGTATTTATATCCATGTGGTGTGTTGGGAGATCTATGTCATGGAATTTACCAGCGTGATCATGACCATATAGGTATGATTCCTCAATTTTAACTGATTATTTTATCTGCTTGGTATACAATCTTTAAAATTAATCCTACTGTAATATTATGTAAATGATTAGAGTCAGAAACCACCTAAACTGTACTTACATCGACAATTAGTGTTGAAGAATTCTAGGCCCAGTGGGCTCAGAGAATATTTAATACCCTGATAGGACCTTTTCATACTTATTTCCTGCCTCTCATTTTATGTACTTGTTCCATGTATGAATGGTTTTAAACACAGTTGTTTGCAAACCACAGAAACAAGACATAAATTACGAACGAAAAATTATCGAATAATGTCAACCATTGCATTGAGCGTGCTAAGTCAAAAGAATTATCAACATAGCCGATATTTAATATTTATTGTGGTCAAATAAATGATTAAATGTCATGGTAACATTTTGAGCATTCATATTGCACCGGCGATTAGACAATAGCTGTTTCTTACTTAAGACTCACCTAGTCATATTAATCGTGAATTTTTGTGTTTTTTTTTTTTCAAATAATTATATGTTACGCTTATAGTTATAATATTGCCTATAATTAGCTAAGCGGTAGCCTGCGGTAGCCTAGTGGTATGGGTAATGGACTGCTGAGACGAGGTCTCGGGTTAGATCCCAGGTTTACCATGGCACACACCAATGACTTTTCGATGCTTTTCGAAGTTATGTGTGTATTTATTGCAGGTTTATAAGTGCCCGGTTAATGGCAATAGGCTCGCCACCATTGGGACCCAAACATAAACTGGCGAAATTTGGGTGCTAGCACCTCTGCCTAGCCCTTCGGGGAATACAGGCGTGAGTTTATGTTATGTTATGTTAATTAGCTAAGTCGAGTTTCATAAATACTCATTTTATCACTTCGTGTTTTTCATATTATATGTCTACTAGCTGGTGCCCGCGATTTCGTCTGTGTAGGATTAGTATTTCGAGTAGCTTATATTAGAGTGGCGTAGAAAAACACAACAATGCCGCCCGAATTCGTTGACATTAATTATCTCTGCTCCGTTCTCTTGAGTCGTAGCGTGATGATAGCCTATGTGTTATTCTGATGTATAAGTTATATTATTGTAAAGTTTCATGAAAATCCATTCAGTAGTTTTTACGTGAAAGAGTTACAAACATCCATCCATACATACATCCATCCAAACTCACAAACTTTTTTATAATATTAGTAGGATTACCAAATCTCAACTAGGTCAGAGATATACCACATAGTTTGATGTTAGAAAAGACATTAAGATTAACTAATTAGTACTTAACAATATTATATCAATGAGTAAAGATAAAGAAAGAACTGATAACACCACCGATCCCCATCAAAATCATAATACTAAATGTAAAGCCACTTTATAAAGTAGATGTACCTTACGTTATGTAACTTATTTACGGTGTGAGAGCTTCATCATTTAGATGTAATCTTTAGTAAATTATACGCCAAAGAAAATAAACGCAAACACAAACGTTACATGTAAGTAACTGTAAACCCTATAATCTGAAACAGGTTTTTGATTATGAAAACAATCTCTTCTGCTAATCGAGAGTAATCTTTGTCCATTGCAATAACGGTGAGACCAAAGTTTTACAAGGTTTTAACAACATCAACAAACTTCGTATTTAATCGATTCATTTCTTATGCAATGAATTATTAAAGAGCTCTATTCTAAGACAATTTAGCCTTGATAAGGTTCATAGTTACCACTTTCATAGTTACCACTTCTACTTTAGAATCTTTTTTTTTTCATAATTACGTTTAAAAGTTTTCATTCACTAAAACATAATCGAATTTTGTAGCTAGAGTATCCTTCAGTACCATTTTCTTCATGTTATGCCATTGCTTTTTTATTTCTCCGTATAATACACAATAAATAATGTATTTGTTACTCTTGCCCGCCTATCTGGAACGATGTGCGGGCTACCTTGAACCAAGAAAAATAAACCTTTAATGAAAGGAAACCTCATAAAGTTCTCGTACCATAACCTCGTAATGGATGCTAGGTAATTGCTAGTATTACTTATGCAATTCTAATGCCGTTAACCTACATCACTATTGAACTCTTTACGTCATATAAAAAAAAATATTTACATAATATATAGAACAAGAATAACATATTCGCCTAATCCATATTAATTGCCTATGATTTTAAAGTTTTAATTACTTAGGAGGTTAATGCACTGTATCTAAAACAAAATAGTAAAATTTTACTGTTAGATAGATAGATAGACAGATAGATAATTCTTTATTGTATACATCAACATTATTACAGTACATTAGTACATGGAAACCGTTACAGTTAAATGCACAATGGGCGTCTTATCACTAAAAGTGATTTCTTCCAGTGGTTGCTACTGAACAAGATTTGAGATAACTCCTGTGTGAGGAATTAATCGTTATTATCCCATGATGGCCATGTAAAAATATTTCAAAGTTAATATAAAAATCTTTTATACTCTCATACATTGCTGTTCTTATTATAAAGATTTTTATTCCACAGGTGCGGCAGCGGCCTCTCGGCTCTACGTTGACGCAGTGGGCAAACTCGGTAGGCAAGCGCAGCAAGGCACCTGGGGAGGATGCGCCGATATAGGTACCAAAGATCATACCTAAGCATAGCCTAAATATTATGAATGCTAGATTATACTAATAAGGGATTATATCCTTATTTCTGAGTCCAGTTGTATTATAATCCCAAAAATAAATTATGCTTATTCAAAACAATTGTACCAGGCAAAACATTGAGAATCAGTAAAAAAATTAGGAACGCTACAGTTAGTCTTTAGATACCTGATTAAATTTACTTTTATCATAATATATCCTTGCAGAAGAAACGATATAACAGATCTTATATTTATAAGAGTTTCTATCAAAATGAACTTAAGTCTACTAAAATTTCCTTTATTTTTAAACAAAATTGTATAATTTCTGCACGTCACTAATAGATATTTTTTGTACCAATATCAATTACATGAGGTAGGTAGTTACAAAATGACATTACCATTTTCTCAGAAAACTCGTTTGTAAATCGTGAGCTGAATTCAGATAAGAACATTAACAGTAAAGCTGTAATAAATATTTATTTCAGGGACCGCTCTAATGAAAGTTGTGGAGGTATACCGGGAGATACAAGATCAACAAATGAACATTGTAAGTTCTATTTTATAAGGGAAAGTTGAAAACAAGTTTCAGAATATTGTGGAAAAAATCTTAAAGTATAAAAGTAACTATGAAACGTGTAGGTACTTAGAGTCTGACTTGAAATATTATTTTTAAACTTTGAATGATATGTTTTATAGACGTATTTAATTGTTCTAAAATTATAATTATGAAGCATTTGAGAATTTATAGAACAGACTTGTTCTTGTTTTTGTAAATTGATAACCATTTGACGGTAAGTGGTACAGGAAAACAGATGCTACTTACCAAATTAAATTATGTGATTTTTGGAATGTTTTAAAATAGATAATTTAATGACATAATAAACATCATACGGCGTTATCTTAGTCGCTAATTAAAACTAAGAAATAGTAAGTGCTCAAATTAGTAAATTGCCGCTAATAAATAGGTATGACAGTAATGGGCAATATTTAATAATCAATTTGCTAATTATTATGGTATATTATACCTACTCATCACGTACACATCACGTACATAATGAAATATTGAAAAATTTAAATGGTTTAATGTCAGCTAAAGTCACTAAACCTATTGACCGAGCTGGTAATAAATGTTACGTCATATTTATATTCTTCATACATCTTGCATCTTACGATGGAAGCTGTCGCCAAGTGTCTGTCCCCAATAATGTACAACTTGTTTGTTCCAGTTAAAGGCGTTTTACGTTGATCTGCTGGTCCCCTTGGAAACTAATCTGGAGAAAGATACAAAAGTAGTACAGGTTAGTCAATAACATTTTTTTCCTTCATAATCTTTTATGTCGATAGTTCCAACATAGGGTTGTTTACAGGATAAAGGGAAACGGATCTAAGTTGGAATAGGCCTCGTATCGGGCTTGAGAGATAAGAGTTTCTATTAAAAAAGTTTTTCGATAGTGGAAATGAACCGTGTTTTGGCTATAAATATATCTAGCAGTTTGTTTGTTTGGCGCTAATGACTTTATACCAACTTTTAAGCTTTGCGTGTCACGATGTGCAGTCATATTTACGGATATTATGGGAAAGATAGTATAAGTACAGTTAACGACAAAAGTTGCTTAACGCAATATTTACAATCTTTTACATTGGAATACAAGTACATTAATGGACAAATGGCCTTTTAATTGTGAGGTTACAATGTTAATAAAATTCATGTTTCACTTATTATTGAAAGGTTTAAGCTAATGTTGTCGTTGACTATACGTCTCTAATTGATATCAATTTGCCTGATGCAAATATATACCTCATATAGCTACCTACTAGGTTCTAATAAGTAGTTCAATATGATGGTCACAGATAACTTAATACTAAGGTCAAATTGCTAGAAATTATATATCTATAGGTATCGTAGGTAAATCCTACAATAAAATTAATCATACCAAATATAGCTTAAGGATTATGGAACCCATAACACAAGCTAGAAAAGCTAAGCTCACTTTGGGTCTAGATGTTTATAATATCATACAAAATATATTTTTATATAAAAATCGAAAACGCCACCCTTGAAAATACTCGACATGGGCAACATAAAACAGAAAATATTGTACAACAATGCTTTTATTTCCCCAGCAAACGTCAAACGACGTACGATGAAACAATTGAAATTTCATTACTGGCTTATATTGGTTTAGTGAATGGTATATTGTTTGTTACAGTCGGAACAAAAGAGATTTCTGCAACAACATAAACTGCGATCAGAGAGCTATAGTAAGGCTGCTGCGACAATAAAGAAACAACGCAAAAAGAAACCAAACGTTACCAAAGTTGGATCAGCTATGGATAAAGAGATGAAGGTATTTGAGTTTTTCTCACCACTTAGCAGCGCATGAATCGCTCTCATGAAATTCTAATATTTATAACTTTTCTAATACTTTGTAGACTATTTGTCAAGTGTCACTGTTCAATAATTCCTATGTATAATGTGTTAAAAAACCATCTAAGTATGGCCCTTGATAGAGTACGAATGCTTTTTCGCATTTGTTTCGTTTTATACTGACCGAGTCTAGATAGGGCTGTGTAATTTATTCATATTGAGACTTTGTGGTCAAGATATTTCTGACGGTGATTGTACCATAAGTTTTTTTATTTAGGTTAAAATTCACTTTTAAAATAGGCACATTTATAAATAATAAATAATCAATCTAGAGATAATTCAGTAAATTATTAAATTTAAAACGTGTACTAATAGATAACCTTGGGAGGTATAATGTCTTACATCTACTTACATATTTACACATTTTATATACCTACTGTCCTATCAATAACATTGGTAGTAATAAAGTGATCCTTAAAGGAGGCAGCTCTTTTCCGAGCAAATACCGTTAAGTGAGGCCTAGCATACCTCAGAACACGTTGTTATATTGTGCCCGCATTACCGACATGAATCCACACCTAACATAAGCATTTAACTTTGTTGGAGGCATCTTGTCCTAACACAAAGCGATTGTGCCATCATCGCACGAGTAAGTGATGCTATAATGTGTCCTCATGGACACCTATTCTACATCAGAACGCTTGATCACGGATTCGTTCATGTATATTGGTATTAGGGGAAAATGTTAAAGAGGTTAAAGAGAAAAGAATTATGAGCAACCCGCATGACCTATTAGCATTAGTATCCTAAGTCATTTTACGTAAATATCTATTTGATTCGTGATATTAAATAAAAACAATATAAACGGCGGCGATTAAAAGTTCCGCCGCCGCACCGTTCCATCATTTGTGTAAAAAACAACTAGTCACCCTATGTCAAACTGATGTACTTCTGCACCACTGATGGTCGGAATATCGTACTTCATATCGTCCTAACATAATATCGCTATCAGTGATGCAAGAGCCCCTCTTGTCATTGTGTGACTGGTTGTTTTCTAGCCCGGGTAGCCAGCGCCATATGAGACCCAAGACGACACGTGCTGTTTTAGTCGGTTCGAGTCTGATATAACCACTCCGGCCATCTGTAGAATTTCCGCATGAAAAAGGAATAATATTCAATGTTATCTGTCTAGTTAATTCTATTTGTGTTGGTATGTAAATTATATACTAGAACATTCGATTCAAATTCAGTGCATAGTCTGATTCAATGGCAATAAGAAACTAGAGTTAATGAATTATTCAACGTGCATCATAAAACCTAGACAAATATCACTATCAATTTTCATGACAAGTCGTACTAAAACATTATTATGTCGAAGTAATGTAGCTATTAATACACAAAAGTGGAAAATATAAATAGAGATTTCAATAAATAGTTTTTAGTAGAATTTATTGGATATTTTACTGCATCCACGCGACCGTTCATCTGCCATTACTACCAAAAAAGTAACGTATGCTTTATCTATATTTCAACTGATCCTTCTTAAATATTGAAGTGATGTTTCTAACATGTTACTCGTGAATTTCAGTTTTATGTTTCACTTAGTATCGACAACTTCTTAGTTTAGTTATTGATATTTACAGAATATGCAGATATTGGAGGAAGAAAAAACCAAATTGGATGCGTTTTGCGAGCAAAGCTTGAAGAATGTAAGTTTTGTATTACATATTATTTAAATTTTATTGAAGGATAAATTTCTAAGAAATACTCATATTACTTGTCCATAAAAGATGGTGCAGACGAAAATCACAAGTAGTCGTGACTTTTCTCTTTTGCCCACTGACTTGCTAATATTTACAAAAAATAGGACATGACAATAACAATAAGAATTATAGTAATAGTGTGCACTAACAAAAAACTAGGTTTAAAAAAGAAATTTATTTGTCTATATCAAGTATCAAGTCATGGTAGTGTCCGTAGTCCGTATAAAATTCACAAATACCATATTTTCTTAACAGGCAATGACTCAAGAACGCCGCCGTTATGGATTTGTCCTTGAACGACAATGTTCACTTGCAAAACACTGGTTAGCTTACCACACTGCTGGAGCCGCTTCTTACAGCTCAGGTTTGGAGGAATGGCTCGAAGTATCCCGCACAAGAGAGTACCTTCCACCCAATGTTGAAGCTATGTTCGTTAGTAGGATGAGGGTAAGTACCTACCAACCCATGAAATAATTATTCAATGACTAGATCAATTTCAAATTCGTCAAATCTCCCAACAGATCTTAGCTAGCATTGCTGACCAACCATCTTTCAGAAGAAAAATAAACTCAATTCAATCTGGAAGCGCCTGAATCGCAAACATGCCACAGTTACTTTATTTTTATAGCATTTCTAAATATGTTGAACCTTTTTATGAAACCTAAGCATAATACATACATTTACAAATGAAAAAGACATCCTGAAATTCACGTGCCCTTGCCGTCTGTTATAATAAAATCGGTCTATAGTGGCGTAAAATTATTTTATGGCCTTTTTATTTCCTATAGAGACATATTGAATGGTCGTACACAGAGTGAAATGACCCCGGCAACGTAAACTGTTAAATTACATAATGCTTGTTTCACAATTGCCTCATATTGTGTCTTTTATAAATGAATGTTTTTATGGTCAATTCATCTGATTTCCAACAGCTATAAACAGAGCTGATTCAAATAAGCTTCATCTTTATTACCTAGTTCTAACTTTATGTTGAGCCTATTGATTTTAGTAAACATTTCAAGAGTGTTCTCGGCTACATTATATCAGACTCCATGGAATCATAAAAAAGTATTTAGGTTGTTGAATAACTGAAAAGAAAAGTAATAAAATTGCTGTTTGATTTTAATTAATTGAAGTAAATTTTTACCTGCAGCAAGTATCATTCTGGGCCGATGAAGAAGTATATGCCAGTCCTCGTGTTGGAGATGACGATGACCGTGCATCAGTTGGCTCAGCCTTGCGCAAAACTCGATCTGTAGATGCATCATGTCTTGATGTGAGGTCTATTGGAGACCTGGGATCACCAGCTCAAGGACTTCTAAGGGCTAAATCTGATTTCAATCTTCAAGCCAGCTCAAACAACGATGATCAAGGTTAGTTAAAAGTCAACAAAATCTATTAAATATAGTACCTACGAAAATAGTGTTATTTATATAAGGAAAAGACGTTTTTTCATAGTAGATAAATACTGATTATTTTACAGTGACCGATTCGCGTACATCTACTCGACCATCATCATTAGCGCCACCAAATTGTACTTCTCGAGATCCACCCTTGGCTCGTGCTTTATATGCCTACGCGGCTGCTGGAGATAATCAATTGAGTTTCCAACAAGGCGACGTACTTGCACTTCTTGGAGAGAGAACTAAAGGATGGCAGTATGGGGAAAATTTACGTACTCATCATGCTGGATGGTTCCCTCTCGCTTACACTGAACCTGTCGCTAATGATGAAACTGGGTACGTAATATACTACAAATAATCTCAGTCTTGGTGTTCTGAAAGTTAGCTATTATTGAATTAGTTTAGAATTATTCGACTTTGATTTGTCGACTTTTATCAAAATATCAGGAACCTTACAACTATTTTTTTATATTTTTCAGTACTTCGCCAGCTCGTTGGAGTTGTGTGCAAACTCCGAGTGAGGCTCCTCCTCCGGCACCAATGTCACATGCGCAGACAACACCATCAGCCACGCCGCATACTCACTCGCATCCACCTGCTCGTATGTTTGGCGACACTGTAACTGCGCATCATGTAACTAAGGTAATAATCTAAATCATACAGCTTACTCGGAAAACTTTGACCTAATGGAAAATTACCCACTCCTTCTTCAAAAATATAACAAAACTTTCATCAAATTTCATTGTCAAATGAATTACATCACATAACTGCTGTTGATCTGATAAAATATCTGAGTAGCTTTTACTAACTGAACTAAATTAATTACTAGGGTCGCCTTGGAACTGGCTCTCCAGGCTTGCCGCCAACATTACCAGCGCCATCACCGAGCGCCCTTAGCTCTTCAGCGAGTGCCACATTCCATGCTTCTACTCCAGCTGCAGCTGCCACTGGACCAATAAAGAACTCGACATCGTCAGCCAGTTTCACTACTCATGCAGTTATAGAAACTAGGAGCTTTGGACCTCAGACACTACCTATGCGAGGACAGGTAAAAGATATCAATGTATTGAATACGTGCGTATATAATGTTCTTACTGGTGCCATCCCTTATTATATTAAACTATCACTCAACATTGCCAGATATGAAATCATATCAAATACTTTTTTCAGTTCAAGTCCTTTATTGTTGAATATGGTAGTTTATGTGTACATACACATAAACTACCATACAGGCTGCAAATTAATGAGACATAAAGAGTTATTTATATATTAAACTATTTAAACCATTATACAGGTCAAATTTAACTCTACGTAACGACAGATGTTAAAATATCATGATACAACAAAATAAATCGTTAATACAGGTCACTCAAAATAAAGCTGGACCTGCGAAAACTGCAGTGTCCGCTGTTGGTGCTGTAGGAAACTTATCACTGCATAGCTCGAATGATTCGGGCTTTTCTAACGAGCCTCCTCCTCAACCTGATGTTGATTATAGTGATGAGGAAGCCCAAAGGCTACGTGTACCAATAAGGTATTTTACTCAACCTTTTATTTTTAGTATTAATACATTTTTCTCCTGTATGCTTGACTTTTCCGTTGCTTTTTGTGTAGTAAGCTAGTCCATTTACTTTTTCTTTTATTTATTTTTATAGTAAATCTGGTCATCAGGCCAACGACCATAAGGCTTACTTACTTAAAACTCAAAGTTTGAAGCGAGGTCCCAAATCACATAATACTGCAAATGGATACCTGACCGACGATCAGCAGTTAATGCTACGTAGCATGCTGGATATGGATAAGGATTCACAAAAAGTTAAGAGAACAAAATCGTTCTGGAAGTTTGGGCGCACAACTGCAGAAGAAATTATGGAAGGCATGTCTCTGTGGCAACACCGTGACATAGTAGACACTGTACCTGAATATAAGAAAAGGCTCTTCGAAAAAATGAAAAAAGAATTAAGGCCTGCACCAGAAATACCTGACGCGCGGAAACAGGGTACACCAGAAAAACTTATACCTTCTGAAAACGGGCATCCACCTCGGCCAAAAGAGACAATAGATAGAAAAGAAATGAAAGTCAATGGTATACGTCAAGCTAAGAGCCTGGGATCAATTCAAAATGAAGAAAGAAATGAAAATAATCGAAAAGTACCCGACGGCTATCAACACACTCAGACAATGAATAAGAAGAGTATGTCTGAAAAATCGATTATTGAAGAGAAACAAGAAGATTTTACACCACGTAACGAATCTAGACATTCCGATTTAACTAACACAAGTACAATAAAGACGAACTTTGAAAACAGTTTCTATAATGATGAGAATGGAGATGGTTTTGTAATGAAAACCGTGAAACGAAGAGAAATTTTACAGAAGTATGACAATGACAGTAGCTCTGACGTTAACTCTGTTGCTTCGAGTACTGATCCATATGACTGTATAATAGTAGATGATCATATGACATCACGGAAACAGCAAGAATTGGACAGACGTCGCCAAACTCAAAGTATAGATGAAGACGTTAAAAAACGCAAAGAAAATGCATATATGCCAGAATTCGAGGAAATAGAAGTAACACCGATCAAACCTCACGTCCGTGCAACATTATCTTCAGAAAAAACAAAAAGTTCACCACATGAACGTAGTCCACCAAAAACTATGGAATTTAAAACTTTCAAAGACACTTCAAAAGAGATCAAAACGTTCTCAGCATCTTCTGAGACATTAAAGTATAAAGATAACGAGCAGCAAACTGATCGATATGGTATCCCCATTGAACGAAATAACAATGAGACACACAATGAAGAAATATATAATGGACATGATGAAGGAACCTTGAAATACAAAAAACGACCAAGTAGTGAAGACAAGAATCATCAGCCAAATAGTTTTGAAAGTGGAAAGAGTCATAAAAAAGAATACCCACAGGCTGAAATAAGAAATCAAAAGAAAGAGAGCAGACCTTTCGAACAAAATCGTGAGCCAAGAATTGATTACTCTTTAGATAGACGGCACATGCGAAAAGAACTCACTGATACAAAGACTAGGGATGCAAGAAGAAACAGAGCTAATAGGAGTTATGACGACAGCTCATTGCCACACAATGGACGCAGAGAAGAAAGATTCTACGAGTCAAATATATCATATTTCAGTGATCAAGAGCGAAGGACATCTCGATATGATTATGAAACTGATTCAAAAAAGGCAGAAAAATCTAAACTCCGACAAGAAGAAGCTAGACTTGAAGCCAGGCGCTTTATTGAACGTCGAAGCGAAGGACCATACAGCGAATCTGATGACCAAAAATTCAACGAAGCCTTAAAGCAACAAAGACCGCAGCTTCTTCCGCGTACAAAATTATTGAAGAGACCTGCGGATGGAAATGACTTGCCAGAAGAAGGTCATACATTTGGACCGTGGTATGATCTGTGGGGACGTGAAACGGCGGTCTACAAATAAAACGCAGAAGGTTTGTTTTTAATTTCAGTAAAATTATCTTTAACGTAACCTTTCCTCAGTACTCTAGCATAATTTTATTTTATTTGCCGCTTTATTTAGTAGTACCTATCCGTATTTTGTATTACATGTTTGATTTTCTGGTAAGAAGTTTATGAATTTGAATCTAGATATCAAAGGAAATCTGTCATGTGCAAAAAGTAATTGATTTCAAATTAGTGTATCTGAACACACTAATTGTTTTTTTTGGAATATAGAATATCTTGTGATAACAATTTCCCCTGAAATAAAGCTCTTTCCTTCATAAAATTTAAATGATTTTATAAACTTCATTTCTTTGGCAGGCCCCAACAGTTTGCTACGGTGAAGTTAAGGAAAGCACTAACCAACGATCGTTCGTCGCCGGCCATTGAGTAATATTTTATATGCGTATAATATAATATAATTATATTATTTTGTTAATTAATATTAATTGTAAATTAGAAACACCATGTATTTTGTACAGTTAAATATTCATAGTCTAACAAAGAAATATATCACAATTTTTTACAATAATCTAATTATTTGTTTTAATAATTTGGATTTACCTTCAGGATGACTTAATAACATATCACTCATGTAGCTAACACCTTACTACATTGGAGCAGTAGGTATAGAAATAAACTTCCACCGCAACGGTCATCGATCATCATTTTAAAGATTTGTATGTATAAAGCTGAGGGTATATTAGAGCGCAAAGTGACTTGTGATAAGTAAGTAAGTAAAAGAAATAGTTAATATTCACATTAATAGCTACACGACAGTGATCTTTGACTAATATAAATAAAAATATTAACAAAGCAATGTTCGTTCACATTAACCATTCAATAAAATTGAACCGAATCCATCAGCGGCTCCCCTATGGCCATCACACGTGAAGTCGCGGACTTGCTACGGTAAAAAAGTCTCTTGATTGCGCAGTTACTTTAAAGTTAATATGGATAGTTAGCTTGATTAACGCAGTTATTTCTTCACTTATTCGCTGTAAACCATAAAAGTAATGTAGTAAATCGCTACCTAGTGTAGCTTAAGCCTTTAGATAAAACCTTGGACGCTCTGGATGAGACATGGACTATTGATATGAGATTATGAGGCGTCGTCCTTATAAAGATACATAAATAACAAAACAAGTAAGTGATCATTGTGCAAATAAGTGATGTCATACTCGAGCATAAACGTACGATGATCACCTAATTGCTTTATTATAAATTTTACGTTGTAGAAGTTTGTCGATTTCATTAAGAACTGAAGAAAATTATAGATTAGTTTATAAGAAAACATTTGTGGGTTGTTTCAGAGGAGTCAGAACAAAAGAGGATCCAATGTTAGTTGATACTCGTAGGTTATCTTTAATGATAATTTTTCTCACGATATTGGACAGTCACGCATTCAAGTCACATTCTGAGTTTTAGATATCTATTCAATTAAATTTCATAAGGAAAAGTTAGGTTAGGTTAGTTACTATGTTCAAAAGTAATTTTATAACAACTCTTCAGTGAACAAACTTAAGAAGAAACATTAATAGAAAAAAAGTGTATGCGTTTCTTTTTTCGTCTTATTTCTACTTAATGGACTATTTTGAAATTCAGTTTCCTTCCAAATATCAACCGAATAAATTCTAATTATAAAAACAACTTAACTATGTCATTATCAAAAGTTTTCGGTGGACTCTAAAAGCCTATTAATATAAATCTAATCAAATGACACTTGCGCCTGTCGCCGAAGAAAAATCAACTTGAATTGGCCCCACGCGACAATGACCGATGATTTATTGCATTTCCGGCTCCTGTGGGGATCGCCGGAAATGACGCGCCGACGCTGTCTCGCTAAGAAATATTCCCTCGATATGTTATGTTTCAAGGGACGCACCCGGCGCCGTGCTCAATTATCAGAATATGTTTTTTTTTTTGAAGTCAAGAAAGAGACTCTTGAAATATTAAGCAAGTATTCTTATGGTAACACAAGTCAGTGTGGCTATATCACAATAAATATGTTTAAAGTTACTAACTAAATAACTAAGAGCGGATTTTACCAAAAAGATACATTAAAAATAAACATAGTTCTCATGTTTCACTTAATTAATTTAACGTAAAAATTCAATATTTGTAAAGACGGATTTTTATTGATGATTCAGCCCATATCACTAATCTCAGTTAAGATAATAGACCAAGGACTCGTGTTCATACGATGAAAGCACCCTTCGACGACTTCTTTCTATTCAATTCATATTCTCATTCCTCTTCCCACATATATATTTTCTCAAAACATTTTTTTATGTCTTAGTACCACGTAATAGAAAACAAAATTATCTCGGAGTACACTGCATATAAGGAGTTCAATTAACCGCCTTTGTTTTCCTTAATCCTATTTTAGATTGCTATAGCAACCTGGGTCGATGAGAGGAGTACATCGTTCGCCATCTGACGAGCAAAATATTGAATAAATTTTAATAAGTATATGCTAATGGCAGACCTAAATTTTTCGATGGAACATGCTCCATTTCCTTACCAAGTGCGGGGATTGAGTGTCATAAATCGATCACCCGTCAACCTGACAGAAGCGTTGATAGAACAATCCGTTTACGTGCGAAAATACAGGTAGGCATAAACTGCTAGGTTACTACGTAATGGGAGCTGAATTTGACAATATTCGTTACTTACTTTTTTTTAAAGATCAGTTCAGTTTTCCAACTAAGTAAATAAAGTAGTCTCTCAAATTAAGACTCATTTCAAACACGTTGATTACAGAAAAAGTAATACCGTGGAGTCTTCAAAAGCAGAAAAATACACATGCATGCAACTTAAAGGTCATATGAGTATTAAAAGATATGCACACAAGCGCTTACGTTTGGCACTAAGAGCCGAGCTTACGTTTTTCTTTGTAAGGGACCTGAGAGAGGCAAAAGCGACTGCGATTATGTGCCGAGCAACGGAAGCTCGACCCGCGCTTTACCCCCTCAAAAGAAACGCAGCAATCCAGACCTAAAGGAAAAGTCTTTGTGAACATCATAATATGTAAGTGAGCACCGACATAGGTAGATTTTATGGCCGTTTTGTTAGTTTCTACCGTAGTTCTGAGGAATTTCTCTTATACACAGAATGTTCCACTTATTTACGGGAGTAAATCAGTTTGATCTTTCTTTCACAAGCAAGCTAAAATACATAATTAGAATCCATAGTCCATATTAATATTATAAATGTGAAAGTAACTCTGTCTGTCTGTCTGTAGTTACACTTTCACACCTAAACCACTCAACCGATTTTGATGAAATTTGGTAAAGGGGTAGATTAGACTATGAGAAAGGACATAGGCTATGTTTGGTCGCGATAACCGACATCCACGCGTGCGTAGCCGCGGGCAAAAGCTAGTAATATTATAAATGCGAAAGTAACTCAGTCTGTCTGTATGTTACGCTTGCACGCCTAAACCACTGAAGGGATTTTGATGCAATTTCATATAGGGGTAGATTACACCATGAGAAAGGACATAGGCTATGTTTGCTCGCGATAATCCATGAGAGCAAAAGCTAGTATTAACTATGATAAAAGATTATTACAAGAAAAATAAGCATGATGATGATTATAATAAATACTTATACATAATAAACATTTATAAAAATAATAACTTTAAAGACATAATGACAAGTAGTTCCTTAATTCACTATTATTATGCAGTAGAACTAAAATGTTTATATTTTATTTACATTATTTGTCGTATTCGACAAACCGCTAGGAGCCGTCCTCAGGCACATAAAAATCAATTTGCAGTGCAAATCGAGCGAGGAGACCAATGCTTTCCAAGTCATCGGTTCTCTTAAGCGCAGTGGCACGGAAATATCCAACAATTTTATAAAAAATATGCAGTAGCTTTTTAAATGCTGCCTGCCTCGCCAGAACAGGTTGGCATCAATCCTCATGCCATAGATAACTGCAATATCATAACCTACAAAGCAAATTACAAAATCCCTCAAGTTTGTAACTGTTTTCATTGAATTCTCTTTTTGTAACATTTAAAATATATTTGAAATAGCCACAGAAAAATAAATCATAGGATAGTTTTTTTTTAAAACACTAAGCGGGCTTCATTACGTAAAACCGAGTGATCTTTAGTACCCACTTAAATACTTACTTTAGATAATGAAATCGCTTAAATCTGAAGATTTCATACTTTTTAAACACTTTTGATCTTTTACCTAAAAAAATTATAACTGGAATTTAAATTTCGAGCCTGCTGACAATAGAAATTAAGGCTTCGATGACTAAATAGAAGAAGAAAGACTGAATAGAAGCCGCTTGGTTCCCGGCAAAATAGAATTTGGGCCACCCCATCTCTTCCAAGCGCTGTCGTAGAAGGCGTCTAAGGGATAGGGCTGTTTAACATCAGATAGATGTACACAGCCCAGTGAGATATACTCAGCCTCAAATGCATGGCACGAGTTAACAATAGGGCCTGGAATAGGGCAATAGGCTCACCCCCTATTACTTGAGACCGAATAAAATGACTGGTGAAATGTGAGTGTGAAGTCACCTCTGCCTTATCCTCCGGGAAAAAAGGCGTGATTGTATGTATAAATGAATGTGTAACTGCCTTACATAGTGGAGATATGGTGAGTATGCCATATAACATACATTCTTCTGGGTAGGTGGAAATGATCCGGCACATACCTATCTATACTATCAAACTGTAAATTCAACTAGTGTTGACAAGAGTGGTTTGCAAGATAACCTCTACAGAAATAGCCACAAATACATAGAAATCTAGTGGAAATTTTGCACCATGTACATACTAGCTCTCTCGGCAAGTAGTCGTTTCGACTCTGAGATCTGAGATAATCCTTTACTTGACGTACGTATAAAAAAAAACATGACAAATATCAATAATAATTCATTCATTCCGATTTTGGCATACATGTCATATTATTGGTAACATTTTAATATCAGTCAACTCCGAGACGTTTTATTATATATAGTTCACATAATTTCTTGCTTTGATAATATTATTTAAACACATATTTATTAAATCTCTATTCTCTCTCTACATTTGTGATCGCTCATTACAGTTTTGTAACAAAGCCTTGTTTATATTCGATTTTAAAATGTAGCACACTGCCTCTATGTCTATACATAAGCCAGATGATAAGCGAACAGGCCAATTTGGCAACACTACGAGTCTCTATCACAATTCGATGCCAACCGGCACGGGCATACTACATAGACCGTTATTTTAGTTCCGTTGCCCTAATTTATGTTTAAATGAAGGCTAATGAGTAGCTATTTGCCCCAGATATTATTAATTTTTAAATTGTTAGTTCAAAATTGAAATTATAAGGAAATCTCAAGTATAGTAAACAGTAACAGCACACGTGTGTGCATCGGCAGCACGAGTGTTACGCCCTTGGTGCTGTATATGTCCATAGGCCACCACTTTCCATTTGGTAGGCCGTGTGCTTTTCTAGAATTAAATAAAATCAAGAATAAAACAATATGTTACAAATATTGATACAGGCATAAATGGATAAACGAAGGAATAATGCCATATGGCATGTCAATCATTCAAATTGATTTCAACCATCTCTCGCTCGATTAAGCACGACACGTCAGACGTCAACAGTACCGGCGGTGTTATAGATTCCAATCTGTCAAATCGTGTGTTCAGGTTCTGCTCAAAGGTTACAGGAATTGGATTCGCTGGAGATACAAACGGTATGCAATCATACTATGTGTAAGTTTTTAAATATTTATTTGTTAAAAACTTTATTACATCCTAATAAACTTTTTCACAAAATAAATCTCCGTACAACAATAATTACAACTGTGTGTTACTAAGCACAGTTTATATTGGTGCCATTTTAATACTTGGAGACTGATAAAATGTCAGTAAACAAAAGCATTTTCCTTTACTTAGTTATCCGCCGAGACTAACCCACATTAATCACATCGTACCTCTTTACCCTCAGGTGTTACATAGTAAGGTCTCGATTTAATACCTCAATGTATTGAATATTAAATTTTCTTGAGAACACCGACAGCATGAGATTTTTAGTATTCCTGCACATTTAAACTGCATAATGAAAAGGCTAGTAAATGCGTCTAGATTCATGAAAAACTGCATAAGTTAGAATTGACACTTTACGACGCGGCGTCTCCGTCTGTTAGTATCCCACTTGTGCATGCTAAACAATGTTCCAGAATAGTACAATTGAAAAAATCTAATTTAAGGATACCGAATAGTAATGCCTACTGCAAACTTAATGTCTACGCCACACAAAGCTACAAATAACATAAATATAAACAATAGGAGTCTATATGAAATATATTATACCAAAAATATTTTATTTGACTGTAATTGGTCATTGATGTTGTTGTTGTATTCAAATGAGAACTAAAAAGATGTTTTTGCATCTAATAGACGATCGCAATCTGAGTCAGTCATCCTTGAATAATTTCATGTCGCTGAATTTGCAAATATATTCAAATGTAAGCAAGAATCTACCTACTCAAGAAAGCGTATTCGATCATCAAATCCGCCAAAATAAACCAAATTTCCTGCAACTTTAGCCCGTGTTGGGTAAATTCAATAGATACTTCAGATAAATAAAAAGTAGTTCCTTTCCGCAGGATACTTTAGTCTTCGGCTAGTGTTGGTCTGCACTTGAGAGCTGATACATATTGCATTAGCTACCGACTTCGGCTAGTTTGATCCCCGACACTTTGTTTTAGTCCCTCTCTATAAAATTTCAAGATGCTCTGGAAATCTTCGCCGCCGTTGGAATAACACGAAGGATCAACAAAAAAGTTTTTTATCAATTCAATAAAAGTTGCGAATCAAGTAGCGTTGGGCACTGTAAGTGAAGCGAAATTTTAATTAGTTTCTTAAGACTCTATTTGTGGAAAAGATTGCTAAGTTTTTCTTTTAAAATAGAAAATTAATTACCTCAGTTATATAGTAAAATATGGAATGTATTTAAAAAGTTGAAGATTTAATATATTTACCTTATCCATAACAGTACATGTAAAAATATATTGCCGACTATTTAAATACGCAATGTAGTGTATAGGTATTATGTATCCAGAATATTGGTGAAAAGAATTGGTAATAAATAATACCCGGTGTTTGTAAGTGGGCCGTGTAGAGGAGCAGCATAATGCGACAAGTCAGGACGAGACAGACAGCGCCTGTCGCTATGTTTACCCACGGAAAGTAAATGTCAATAAAGTTCAAGAGCTCCCTCTAGGGGAAAAGTGTCCGTGTATTGAGGAGCCGTTGTTTCAGCGGTGCGAGCGAATAATGTAAAATATATGTTCAGTTTATACGAACTTTTTTGGAGACGTGTGACCTTTTTAGTGTACCCTGCCGAAATTGAGTAAACTACATTAGTGGGGTCTTAGAGTATCAGTGAAGAAAAAATCTATTATTGATAATCGGATTTCTTGCCTGGTCTGACATCTGATTCCTGCGAGATATAAAAAGATTGAGAAGGTCATTGACCTTTCGTTCTGCACATATTTTTTTTTTTATTTTATCATAGAAACTATTCAAGAAGTTCCTATACAGGTTACTGATTGTAGATAATTAAACTTTAAAAAAACCAAAACTGGAACGGATTTAATTTATACTGTAGGAAAATTACATAACTATAATACATTGAAATAAATACTTATGTGTAAGTACATAATAAAATTTCAATGTTGAATTAAAGTTAACCCCATACCTATAAAATAACTTCAGAAAATATTACTAGGTTCAAAATATACAAATAGGTTTATAGAAAAACCAGTAGGTAAGAATAGAAGAAGAAGAAGATTATATAAGCTCCCATATTTCGTACATAAAAAACCAAGTACCGGAAATAATTTTTGATCGATTCTGCAAACTTGGCAGGATAGCGGTTCCAAACATCTATTCAGGGTATTGTTCCATACACATATTTCAAGAGCTTTTTGGATATATATATCGAACTTTGCAAATGTATTTCAAGTAGCTTAAACTCTTGAAAGTTTACTTGCTGTATAATTTATACTTTGCAGACCATTAAGGATTAGAAAATACTAAACGTAACGATAAATGCGAATGAAGCTATCCTGTATAATAAAAGTTGCTAGTAGGCAATAAGAGTAAGTTGTAATTTTCCCCAAAAAAACGTCGACGTCGAACGGACGGACGGAGGCAGCCATCAGACGGCACCCTGCAGCTTGGACTAAGCCGTCGATCAATCTAATAAAAAGACGTCCTTTTTCAAGCGGTTGTCAATTTTCTGTGTTAACTAGCTGAGTTTTAACACATTAACATGCTGTGGCGAAATATTTATGTAGGTAACTATATGATAAGGTACTTTAGTTCTTCTACGGATCTCAAATTCAACCTCTACAGAAAAACTTGTGCAAAAACCTCGTCCGATAATCAACAGATAAGGTTGTTAGTAAGACCTCACACACCCCATTTGTCCCTTGCCA
Source organism: Eilema sororculum (assembly GCA_914829495.1). Lineage (NCBI taxonomy): Eukaryota > Metazoa > Arthropoda > Insecta > Lepidoptera > Erebidae > Eilema > Eilema sororculum. The sequence continues at coordinate 11,690,368 of OU618541.1, forward strand.
GTTCCATTACTTTCGCCATAGTGATTTCTCAATGTTAGGTCCAAAGTTTACACTTCGGAGCCCGAGGTTTACTTGTTTAATTGGCCCCTTTAATACCTATGTCGGTTTTTCCGTAAGCGACAGTCCGCCTCCCTCCCAAGTCCGAGAGCAGAGTCTTCCCGGTTATTTAGCAGGTGCATTGATTTATATAATGAGGCTGACTTGGGCCCCGAGAGTGTTGGTAGGACCTATACATTCAGTACCTCTCAAAGTCTACTTTAAAAACTTTGCTTACTTTTGTGAAGATAAGTACAGAAGCAAGACATAAAAAAGTATAACTACGTTAAGTTTATAATTTGCACATCAGCGACTCTTTATTACAATCTCAAAAACAATTGGTTTCAGCGTTAAACTTTATATCAACGGATATTTAGCCGAGTAGATGCATTTAAAGGGTTGGGCACAGTCGCCAGGCCGCTCGTAAAATATAACGAGAGCTTCCACTCTCGGATAATGACGTCCAAACTGTTATGGCGGAGTTTTGTAAAGCAAACACTAGCAATATGAGCATTAAGAGCTAAGACGCTGTTTAATTACTACCGACATGTTTATGAGACTTTATGCGATGTTATAAGAGAGCCAAGGAACTAAAAAGCTCTCAAGCTATAATTTTATTTTTTCTTTTACGGTATGAAGCCTCTGTCTTCCTAAAATACAGTTTCCTTTAAGCTGGATGTAAATACGTATGTACTCATCGTCATCATCAACGTTGTTAATATCTTCTATGGGCTTCTATGGCACCTACGACTATCTGAGCACCCGGCCTCGTGAGGAAACTGTAGAGAGAGAGAGACCAGAGCCTCGATTAGCAGCATTAGCAGGTGTACCAACCCACAGGACAGACTTGCCGCTAAAGATCATAGTGGTGCCACAAAAATATCGCGATACCTTAATGAATATCTATTGGAGGCATTGAGCTTGTGACTACCAGTTACTTCGATCGGACGAGTTTATTGCGAGGGAGTTGACGAATAACTCGGTTTGCGAGGTTTGCGAGTGAGTTTATTCTTTGGGTGGCTTTCCTATTTTTAACCTTCTGGTATGGGTAATGGACTGCTGAGACGAGATCTCGGGTTCGATCTCAGGTTTACCATGGCACACACCAATGACTTTTCGATGCTTTTCGAAGTCATGTGTGTATATATCGCAGGTTTATAAGTGCCTGGTTAATGCCAATAGGCTCGCCACCTATTACGTTGGAACCTAAACATAAACTGGCGAAATGTGGGTGCTAGCACCTCTGCCTACCCCTTCGGGGAATACAGGCGTGAGCTACTACGCGCATTAAAAAATCTTCTAGATATGACATTAGACTAGGTTACCAATACGTATAACAGCTACCACCACTTTCTACGAGACAACCCTACACTGGTTTACCACCCAATTACCTACTGTCGTAACTCGGAGGTGCTCTCAGTATCTGACTGAACTAAAACATATTTTATTTGATACTAACCGGCTTCGCATTGTAAAACACTAGCTACAACTTGATTGCAGGACCAACTACCGGGTCCAAACTAATGCTTATAACCTTCACGCAAGTGCAGGCTATAAAAGCAAACGATGAACGGTACGGCAATGCACATTGATTTTTATTATATTAAATGGAATATATTAGAATGGAAGGCATTCCACGCCAACGCTTAGTAAGTTTATTATGCGCGACTTCCATATGAATTTATAAGCCCGATAGGAAAGCATGGGCTACAAAAACACTTCACCACAAAAGAAGATGAGATAATCTCATCAAAAAATAAAATTCAATACAACACATAATGTATTATATTTTATATCACAAATGGAAATGTATGCGAATATTTTCTCACATAAATTATTTTATGACCCACTTTTATGTTCGCGTTTATGGCAGAAGATAACGAAGAAAAATAAAACATAATTGTAAATCTTCAAAGGGAGCCTGAGACAACAACCGACACAATTCAGAGTAAGGCCATTAACCAACAGTGCAATGTCTGTTCTAATACATAATACCCATTTATTATGACCTCACCTGTCCCTTGATTAATTGTTGTTGCAAAAGAAATACAGGGGTCTGGATAGAGTGGCTTGTACGGTAGAACTAAATGACCTGGAAGGGTACAATCGGAACGAGAAGGTTAATTATATTTAGGGCTCTTGGATATGTAATCAATTTCTATTAGTTTATTTATTTCTCTTTTAAGATTCTTGTTCTTGTTTTAACGAGTAGCGAGTCCTCGTTGGAGGATGCACTCGACCCAACAATATTATACAACCAATCTGCTTTTAGTTGTTAAAAAAAGATATTTGTTATGAAGGTGGAAATTTACACCAATACCACCAATAGAGCATCTGCCTAGCCTAGTGGTATGGATAATGGACTGCTGAGACGAGGTCTCGGGTTCGATCCCAGGTTTACCATGGTACACACCAATGACTTTTCGATGCTTTTCGAAGTTATGTGTGTATTTATCGCAGGTTTATAAGTGCCCGGTTAATGGCAATAGGCTCGCCACCTATTACATTGGGACCTAAACATAAACTGGCGAAATGTGGGTGCTAGCACCTCTGGCTACCCCTTCGGGGAATACAGGCGTGAGTTTATGTTATATGTTATCTAGAAATATTATTTATGTACAACTTATTTAAAAATACTTAACCGATTGAGTTTGAATTAATGAAACTACGTCAAGACCTTTGCGCGGGGATACATGATTTGATACTGGTGAAAAACTGTGTGGGAGTATACTCGTACATTCGGATATCATACAAAAACATGACGCTAACATATATCTGAAAGCCTTCCGCATCGGGAATATACACAAGTCAAGTTTGTAAACAACATTATATCTACTATGTTTTTCTAGTATTCATGTCGTTACTGTGAATAAGCAAATAATACTTTATTCGACTTGGGAGTCAAACCCGGTATCTCATTTCCATGCATTCCGCTGCACCGCCGAACCCGTTGTCACACGAAACAATCCGAGTAACGTTGTCATTAATTTCCTTCAGCATCAATAAATATCGCCGGTTGATTGATGTAGCTGTTGTCGTATTTACACTAACGCTGTTACTGTCACATGAATAAATCAAATCACTGTTAATATTCTGAGTATTAGCTATGTTTCCATCGCTTACTTGCCGGAAGTCACTGGTGTGACCTTACCCTTAGTTATAAAAACAAATACTCAAACCAAACGAACTGTAGCTAACTAGTGATTAGGATCAACAACACAGTCTGAAATACTTTATTCCTGTATAATGAAGCAAATAATTTGACTGTCGCATAGCGTTGTGGAACAGATAGTAGATACTTAAGTTTTAATGTGGACAGTTAAATGCACGCTAAGAAGTTTTCAGAGTACTTCGTCGTCGGTTTTTCTTCAACGTAATTAGCTATTTTAAACTCCTCCATAACGACATGCTTTTCATCTCCACCAACACAAAAGGACGGTTTAAAAATTCCATTTTCTCTCTTAATTCGAATAGTGAATGCAGTTCGTTTTACAAACTCTTTTTGATTTCGGATGAGCGAGGATGAGTATGTAAACTCAGCAACTTATTCAAATTAGCAAATGAAATTCAACTAGGTTGTTTAATTAGTAGTGTTTATAAATTTTAAAGCTCTACTTTTGAGGCTGACTGGCTGGACTGGCCACTAAGTGTATTTTATAAGCCACTTGTTACCTATTTTCAAAATAGCAATACAAATAGAAAAGTACTACAAAGGTGGTAAACAAACGCGACGTTGATCTCACAAAATTGCATGCAGTTACCAATAAGATATCATGCTATTGAGTCTATTCCCTTTTTCTTGAGACTTGAGACTTAGAGAAGTCCCACTCCCCAGTTCGGCCTCCCACGTCGCCAACTCTGCCGTTATTGCGTAAATCTCGAATCTCTATTTTTTTTTATGGATAAGGAGGCAAACGAGCAGACGGATCGCCTGATATATGACATTAAGAAACTAATCTAATTAATAAACTAAATATTTAACTTCTGTGTTCATAATACAAGGTTTTATAAACAAAATATTAATCTCTGATACCATTTCACTTTATGCAATTCAGAATACGTCATTTTATGTAATAAAATGTTCCACAAAAGGTATAGGGCATAACGTGCTTTATTTCAGTGAAATATAAAATTGCCGCTACTCCATAAAAGAATTTCACTAATAATATATATCTGTCATAATATATTAACAGGTTGGAAGAAATAAATTACAGAATCAAGTCAAAACTCATTCAATTCTCCCATTTCAGTGAGAACATAAATCATCGTCAGACACACCTGACGGTAAGGACAGGATGAAAAATATCGAAACGTTCAAACCAGTAAGTATCAACAAGTTCTAATACCAGGGACTTTCTTACCATTCGAATAAATGTATTTGTTTGTCCGCCTTTTGTTTTTTATCGAATAATGGCTGAATTTTATAGATTAGCTATGAATCGTTAATTGTTAGATTCGGATTGAGTGTATTATAGAGAGTGCAAGCTAGGATTTATAAAAATTGAAATCGCAAATGTTTCGACATTCAGAGACATGATCATAATACCTACCTACTTATATTGTATTTACGTAGTTTAAATACATATATCGAAGTTTCATATACTTAGTAGGTATGGGTTTGAAGGAGATATTTGGAATACATCACCCTTTTCTTTTTTTTTTTAAATAAACGTTAGCAGATTTCGATCCCCGCGTGAGATAAAATGCTAATTGCAGTAGTATATTTCCGACAATGCTGAGCTGTTTCTGTAAAATCTTATTTTAAGTATAAATTAAACTACACTTCCGTGCCCAGGTCCTCTCGAATGATCCGTAAACAAATCCAGGACCTCAAGCCCAGGAAGCTCATTAATTTAACAAATAATTTATCAACAAACAATAACAATCCTGATGACATAGTTAAGTGCATCTTTCATAAAAAAATTACATACATACATAGGTACAGTCAGCATCAGAAAAATGTTGACGAGTAGAGTACTCAAAATAATCTTAAAACCAAAATTTCAATATTATATTGATAATTAGAGTGCTCAAAAAGTTGTAAGCATCCAGAGTAGTCAAACTATCTTAACAATCGGTCTTCCAGAAATATGTAAGTAAGCAGAGTGTTCATTTTCATATACACAATCACGCTACTCAATGGTATCTAGTCAAACAAAGTGTTCAAAATATCTGGACAATGTCATTTAATCGCATTTTGCATCCCTTTTTTACTTATGTAGCCATCCTTTACACATGATGATGGGATGATGTGAGATAGGTGTATAAGGTAGAACAGGATAGAAAATTTGTCAAATTAATGACAATTTCTTTTGTATTTTTTATAGTTGCCAGTTGCTTAAGCCATAAACTATCCCCTTGCATTTGTGTGAAAAGAGTATAAATACGTAAGAAATATTTGAATGAATTTTTTATAGCATTTATTATGCTAACTGTTAAGTTCGAAAAACATGGGAAATAATTAAATGCTCAAGTGAGACTCGAACTCACGACCTTTCGCTTACAGGGCGACTGCTCTGCCAACTGGCTCAGTTGGCAGAGCAGTCGCCCTGTAAGCGAAAGGTCGTGAGTTCGAGTCTCACTTGAGCATTTCATTTTTTCCCATGTTTTTCGTACGTAAGAAATAAATACTCGTATGATGTGTAAATTACTTGAAACCTTCTAAGTAGATATAAGTCCACGCCGACTAAGTCGCAGGCACAGCTAGTATTAATATAAATCATAGTATGGAATAGGGTTTCGAATTTCTAAATTTTTCTGTCGATTGAATAATTATTAAAAATAAAAAACACGTCTGCTCCTGAAAAGACCGAAATAAGTTTGAAAGCAGGCGGAACCCATTGATTTATGTTTTTTTTTGTATTTTATACTTTATTTAATTAAACAAAATAATAAAATCCATTAGATATAGCGCCAAAAATTCACGGTGTAGTATCGATTTATATTTCATGCACTTATAAATACCTTTATTTGTGATCACTTTCATCGAAATCTTTTCAGCCTTAAGGTCTCTATTCGGGTAAAAAGTAAAAATGAAATAGGATTAACTTTAATAACTATTTCAGAGAGAAAGAAAAAGAGAAAGAAGGCAAAAATTGTGGTTTATGATCTATTAAAAAAAACTTCTATTATAAATTAATTATAAATATAAATTATAATCTATTATAAAAAACACTCTATTATAATATGTTTGTACAATAGTTTCATATCTAACTGTACCTATTTTCAAAGAGTAGACATTTTGCGTCTATGTCATGTCAATGTAGTCATAATGCGTATTAGAGAATACGAGAAATGGATTTTTGAGTACATAGGTGTATCTTGCGTTGTAGGACCCTTTATTTTTTACGTAAGTATTCATACTCTTTTCTCACCAATTCAAGTGGATAGTTTATGGCTTAAGCAACTGGCAACTATAAAAAATACAAAAGAAATTGTCATTAATTTGACAAATTGTCTATCCTGTTCTACCTTATACACCTATCTCACATCATCCCATCATCATGTGTAAAGGATGGCTACATAAGTAAAAAAGGGATGCAAAATGCGATTAAATGACATTGTCCAGATATTTTGAACACTTTGTTTGACTAGATACCATTGAGTAGCGTGATTGTGTATATGAAAATGAACACTCTGCTTACTTACATATTTCTGGAAGACCGATTGTTAAGATAGTTTGACTACTCTGAATGCTTACAACTTTTTGAGTACTCTAATTATCAATATAATATTGAAATTTTGGTTTTAAGCTTATTTTGAGTACTCTACTCGTCAACATTTTTCTGATGCTGACTGTACATATACTCAGGCCTGCAAATCACCGAAGGGGTAGGCAGAGGTGTATTAGCACCCACGTTTCGCCAATTATAATTTTCGGTCCCCCGTCGTAATTGGGGCGAGCCTATTGCCATCTAGCGGCGACCCCAACGACACCCACAGTAAAAGTTGGATTGGTTCCATTCTACTCCACCGGGAACCATACACGCAACACGGGAAGTTTTAGATACCAGTATTTCATTTTATTATATAAATGAAGTCTCTTTAGTAGACATATTTTTACCATCATTCCACCTCGTTGCTAAAGGATGTCAATATTCAGGCTTAATCTCGACGATCCTACACGACAAAGATCCGTGCAAAGACGGAAGGAGTCATAACACATGTTACTCAGATACTAATGCCTGTGTACACGGTACAACGAACCTACCAGCCACTAAGTACTGGTGGGGGTCGTGTGTGGGATTACAGGTGAGTATTAGGTAACATTCATAGACCGTACTAAGACTTTACTGAGATAGAATAGAATTTCATATGAGTGCGAATTTAATAAAAAAAATCTGATAGTGCTCCATTAAATTTTGCGTGAGACTACTGAAATGTTCATGTTGATATGAAATGTTTTTCTTGTTTGGTGATGTAAAGTTTAGGTGTGGTCTATGAATATCGCCCTAAGAATCGGCGTTCGCACGACAAATCCCCATCACGAAGTACCTTCCCTCAGACACGTCTAGACATCGTTCTTACGCCACTGATTCATATTAAATCTTTATTTCTTCACGCAGTAAGGCTTCTTTTCAATTTGAACCTGAAAATTACATTACAATATACCTGCAAAATATATCTCTGTGACGAGTTTATTGAATAAAGGAGTAAATTACATCACATGATATTAATAAGATGAAGCCATATATGTGATCTGTGCCGACCCGAAATTATTAAATCCAATTTTCCTGCTGAACTCTATATAGGATATACCTACTCACCAACATGCGTATAGGTAGGAATGATTACTTGCGTACAAAGTTTCACAACTTTCTCATAATTGATGTGCAAGATTGGCTGAAGTGTCTTTTCCCTTGTATCTTGCGGTGGTCTTGTAATCTAACATTCTAAGCTGTTAGGCTAAACGAGAGAACGTGGTCGCAACTAGTGAGAGGAGAGAACTAGTAAAGTTTAACGATTCTATATCTTATACCAGATATAGAATTTATGTAGGAGAGTAGTAATTATGTTAGGTACTACTATTACTACATTTGAGGTTAATTTATCCTTCTACAGATTTCATTTTCTTCACACTAATAATTTATTGAACAACTAAAAATGTAGGTAGGTACCTACACAAAAAATAGTTCGTAGTACGACGTAGTAGTCGTAGACGTGATATAATTTGTTGTAACTTGACCAAATGGGTCTAGTTGAATATTATATTTATTATAAATAAAATCTTACCAGTGATGCGAGTATAGTACCTACCTAATAAAATTAATAATGCGGGCAGAAGCGGAAGCATTCATAAGTAACTAAGTTTTTAATACGTTTGTCGAAAAACATTGGAAAAAATGAAATGCTCAAGTGAGACTCGAACTCACGACCTTTCCCTTACAGGGGGAATGCTCTTCCAACTGAGCTATTGAGCCACACTTGAATCATTCCAAATTTTCCTTCTCCTTATATCCGTCTATAAGGGCGACGGTGCAGCCATCTACCAACATTCTTACGAACTGTCGGAAACAATGAATAATTTTTCAATCATTTTTAAACATTGAATTTGGATGACTGCGCCCAAATATTTGAATGATTTTTTTATAGCATTTATTATGCTAACTTTTAAGTTCGAAAAACCCCTGCACCGTCGCCCTTATAGACGTATATAAGGAGAAGGAAAATTTGGAATGATTCAAGTGTGGCTCAATAGCTCAGTTGGAAGAGCATTCCCCCTGTAAGGGAAAGGTCGTGAGTTCGAGTCTCACTTGAGCATTTCATTTTTTCCAATGCTTTTCGAACTTAAAAGTTAGCATAATAAATAACATAACATAACATAAACTCAAGCCTGTATTCCCCGAAGGGGTAGGCAGACGTGCTAGCACCCACATTTCGCCAGTTTATGTTTAGGTCCCAATGTAATAGGTGGCGAGCCTATTGCCATTAACCGGGCACTTATAAACCTGCGATAAATACACGCATAATAAATGCTATAAAAAATTCATTCAAACGTTTGTCGAGTTCAATCTGTCCACTAAACTATCAGACACACGCGTCACTTCCACTTTTCTGTAATCTTTTAGACAAAAATACATGCTATAGAAAAAAGGAAACATCATTTCCGTTGCTCCGGTTTCACCACAAGGATGTTATTCACCAAGCGACCTCGTTTCCGCATATACCTTTAGACGCTAATAAACATACCTCAATAACTTCTTATGGATGTACTATCATAATATAGAGTTCAAAGTTCTACAGTAACAGGAGTAGACGCATTCACAAACTAAACTGCACGTCCATAAAGATCGTGTCAACTTTACAAGTTAGCACTGCATACAGCGTAATTAAAGCGATGCAGTAAACATAGTGTTGTCGGATCAGCTTTCAGAATGCTTTCCAAACGCGCTGTGCAAAGACTTCCTGATGAGGAAAACAAGCAGCGCTTGAAGCTTGAAGACGTTAATTCGTTATCTAATTAGAGGAATTGCTCTCGGCCGGTGCGGTGTCAGCGCTCAACGCACTAATGAACCAATAGCTTTGAATATTAATAGTTATGGTAAGCAGGGCTTGTTAAGAGACGATTTTGATTGTCTTGGCAATAATGCGCCTTTGTTTTATTTAATTGCATTACAAATTGGTCTTGCTTTAAGGACCTTTAAAAACTAAATAAAACATAGAAGGGATATTACCTATAGATAATGGAAATTGTTCTATGTAGCGCGGGAGATTTACTACCATAAATTAGTCTTTCCTAACTCCGCACTCTTAGTGCATTCTGGGAATTAAACTCGGAACCAACACCCGGCGGCACACACGCTACCACAAGGCACCCGCGATATTCACTGCTTGTGAATAAGCCACTTTGCTATATTTCCTTAAAGTTACAGATATAACGTTTCAAGAAAATGTCCAAATTGATCCTGACTAGGTTAATACTAGTAATATTGTATTTTTTTACAACGAAACTGTAAAATTATAGTCGTATAGCAATACCACTGAATGTTTGAAGTGGTCAGTCATAGTCATAGTGTGTGTCTATTTCACCGAATATATCTGTAGGTATAAGACTAATTTTGCTCATAGGTCAAGCTAGTTATTTGTAGTGCGACATTCTTAAATTCTAAATTTTAATCTTATTTTTCATACTAAATCATAAGTCAATTAGCCTATGGCAGTCCACTGCTGACTAAAGGCCTAAAGACACCAATCAATCAATTAGCCAACGGCAGTGCACTGATCGACATATGCCTCTAATAATGTATGCCTTAAAACACACTACTCATAACTTTAGTTCCAATAAAGTGACAATGGTAAAAGCTACATATCTATTACAAAAACGCGAGCACTCACAAAAAACATTGTCAAGAATATGCCGTTCCCCATCTAAACACAACACAACATATTTTTTAAGCCATAAAACAGGAAATAGTGACTGGGTGTTGCCGGGAAATTAGCTACATAATCTGTTTAGCACATAATTTCCTCTCTACCTCGCCGAGCGGTGATATAAATACGATTTCCTTCGTATTTATTATGTGCTCTATAAACTTGGTGCAACTTGGCTTTTAAAAATAAATTGGCTTTATATTTTATTCTTGGGTATAAAAATCTGAGGCTGTTCTCACACGTGCCACGAAAATGTTTTTAATTTCGTGTTTCACTTAAGTACGTACTTCAAAATGTTTCTTGAAAACTTGGTATTTCATTTGTTAAGTAGGTTAGTATATTTGTACATAAAAGATTTAGACATACTATTGAACTTTAATTAGTTAAATCGGCACAAACTTCAATTGAATGACTTTTGCAAGACTGTTTTTAAAAAATTGCACAGAGTCACTTCGAACTGTTCGAAAACTGGAGGGTGGGATCTATAAAAATTTCGACCCACGAGTTAAGTTTATTCCTAAAATAAACAGCTAATATATGGGTTGCATTGCATGTTTATTCTAGGAATAAACTTTACTCGCGTTTGATCGAATGTACCATAAGCATGTTAAGTACTATTAGTAGTACAATACTATTCTAAGTCTTAATTTATTCACCTGAGTATTGAGAATAAAGTGATTGTAGTATTACTTAGTACTAAAATATTCTTCAACTATGTGTCAAAGTAACGCAAAAGACAGGAATCGTCTCGCCAGACAGGAGCAATAACATTATCTAATATATTCTAGCTACGCAATAAAACTCTGCGACTATAACCATCCTGGTAACTATTGCGAAGAAGTATAAAGATATACTAAGGATATGGGTAAAACTTAAGCGATATACGTACATTTCATATATGAAATGTAGGTATATCGCTTAAGTTGGCTCTTTTTCTTTTCACGTCTTCTAATATGAAAAAATAGCTATCTTCACTGGCTTGTATTATACAAATAAGTAACTTACTAAAATGAAGTCAATAGTACTGTAAATTCTGTACAGAGCCTGTTCTCTATTTCACTGGACTAAGAATATTGATCAAATCAGGGTGTTACATAGGCACATATTTGATTATGTACCATCATGTAATATTAAAGGGCGCATACTTACCTACTAACAAGAAAGAAGTAAAAAAAAACTTTGATACACAATAACATTTGAATTACCTTTAAATTTAATTTGGGTACTCTACTGACTAGTTAAATTAGTTTTATTTTTACTAAACGTCAAAACGGTAAGTTATAAGGTAATGTGAATGAAAAAAAACTAGTGACGTCATAAAATTTTATATTCAAGGGTAGATAATTTATTTTAACTACAGGAGAATACCCAATTATAATATGTGTCTTTCTCGAAATTCATCTATTCTCAAATGTATCTATCTACTATAGTATATTACTATCAAATAATCCCAAAGGATTGGTATAGGTAATAATATTGTGTGCTAAAATGTGAATTATGCCTCTGTAGAATTTCATAATACAACTCAAATAGTAAAAGCACAGATAAAACAATATAATAGTTTTAGTGGTAACATGTGTGTGCGTGAGATCACAGAAATTCCAAGCCTACGACGAAATTCAAACCCTTCACGTCCCTTCGGCGATACCATTGAAGAACTCTTTGACATAGAATTTCCGTCTTTGATAAATATTCAGAATTTAGTGAAAATTTATGCGATGCGATTTGCCTCCAAATTCCTAACTAGCGGCAAGCTTGAACATCAATGTACATAATTTATCAAAGTAACGTTTTTTATCGTTTGAAAGTAAGTATTTTGGCCTTGTGGCGCTTGTCTCATGTGTCTACCGCAAATTGATATACTATTCATAGTATAGGTTGGTTGTATATAAACAACCTTTTTAACCAAATAAATAATTTACAGAAATATAGCCAAGGAATTCTATACCTAAGTTGCTACTTATTTTTTTAAAACACTTAGGTGGCAGACAAGCACACGGCCCACCTGATGGAAAGTGGTTACCGCGGCCTATGGACGTATGCAACACCAGGGGCGTTAAACTCGTGCTGCCTACCCTGAAGAAACCTTCTAATGCCCCTCTTGAAGAACCCCATATTGTAGTCGCTTGGGAAAACTCCACGCTCGCTTGGGGCTCCACCTAAAACTACGGAGCCCAAGCCAACCTCACTTGTATACTAGAATATGCAGTGTATCAACCTGCTAATTGATAGATGTAATACCGTATCATGAGTAACGTGTTTTTCTAAAAGTTTTTGAACCGCTTTTATTCATGTTACTTCTTTAATTTGAATATACACACATTGTACACTTACGCCATAGTTTATTATTACATAAAATTTTATTTAAAATCTTGACTCTACACGTATAAAGGTGACAACACTGAAACAGTTTTTCAATAACTTGTCACTTCTCATGAATATGTGGATAACTATGTGGCGAATCACAGGGGAAATTATCAGGTCCAACTAGTTGGATATACTTAGTCTTGCATATTTTTGACCAAATAAATGGCCACATAGGATTAAATGTATAGTATTTTTACTTTGGGCATGGTTATATGGTTAAATCAGAAATAAAAAAGAAAAAGGAAAAAATATCTAAGGTGTAAAATTTCTACATTTAGTTCCGTATACAGATTATATCAGCTCCTGCTCCATGAATTTCACCAACGTAATATTAACGATGGTCCCTGTCCCTGAGTCCCTATTACAACCAAAACTTTCACCTCAGAGCCCAGAGTTCGCTCTAATCAGCTTCTGCTGATACCCACACCTACAGCACTCAAAGTAGTAGCAAACCTAGAGACGTTATTCATGATTCGACCTATATTTTGTGAACAAATAAACAATAAAACTTTCTATGATTTGAGATTAACATGGTCATTACCATTAATAGTATAACACTCACCGGGATATTTACCATGTTTATAATTTGTATTTGGTAACCGATATTTCGGCGCTGTTTCAAGCGCCATGATCACGGTGTACTGACGACCGCCGAGCTAGTTGTTATTGGGCAGACCGTATCTGTCTACCCTCTTCCGCACTCGTTTATGACGCGCGTCGTCCCTACCACTGTCCGCGTTCTCGCACTGTACTCGATCGCGTTATTGACATACAACACTCACTGAATCGACTCGCACAGGTTTTGAAATTGTAGATCTTGTGAACATTCGAATCACTGGATGCCGACTGGGACGACGCGCGTCATAAACGAGTGCGGAAGAGGGTAGACAGATACGGTCTGCCCAATAACAACTAGCTCGGCGGTCGTCAGTACACCGTGATCATGGCGCTTGAAACAGCGCCGAAATATCGGTTACCAAATACAAATTATAAACATGGTAAATATCCCGGTGAGTGTTATACTATTAATAAAACTTTCCTTTCAAACTAAACTGCTGCCCAAATAATTATAATCCAAACAAAAAAAGTCAAACCGCATCGACCGTCCAATCAAAGTTACGCCCAGTTGAAGTTAAAGGGGTGACTCGACTATTTTCCCCGAAGACTAAACTTACGGAAATCGTGAGTCAATCTGCTCGTTACACTGCATACAGTTTCGACGAAAACTTGTAAACGATCCACCGCCTTTGAGCCAATGCACTGGAAATGTTTTCCCTGGAGACAATATAGTTACCACTGGCTTTGGCGAAAATTATTGCTTAGTCCTTAGCGGAGCTAATTTAATACAATGCTTTGTTAGTCTTTTGTTTGGCGTCTTAGAATCTATGGATGTAATCCCTTATTACGTGCTTAATTACATTGTCTGCGAACGTGGGCATGAAACAAGGATTTCGGTTTATATAACTTTCTAAATTCTAAACAATTTCAGTATTCAGTTCAGATAATATGACAAAACGCAAAAGGTTGACTTCTTTATTCATAGAATATTATTATAGTAGGTACTATCTGACGATAATAAACCCCTAATATCTATGATCCAACCACTAATATGTACAGTCATCATCAGAGAAATGTTGAAGTATTCATAACTAAAATACTCAAATAATCTGGAAAACCAAAATTCTAATTTTATATTGACTATCAGAGTGCTCAAAAAGTTGTAAGTACCTATCCAGAGTGGCCAAACTATCTTAGCAATCGGTCTTCCAGTATTATGTAAGTAAGTAGAGCATCCATATTCATATACACAATCACACCAGTCGATGGTACATAGGCAAGTATAGTTTCAAAAAATTTAGACATTGTAATTTAATCGCATATTGCATACCCTCGAGCCTTTGCAGATGCGTAGAGATGTTGCGTCTTTGGCAGTTTTCTACCGTCTCTACCATGGTGAATGTTCTGACGAGCTCTTCGAATTAGTCCCCTTTCCTTCACAGGACGACACGTGCAGGGCTAAGATGCCATCCATTTACGGTGCAGAGTATACCTGCTAGAACCAAGCGTTTCAGTGATTCATTCCTATGCCGCACCACTAAGACCTGGAATTCCCTGCTAGCTCACGTGTTTCCTTCTTCCTACAGTCCCGGGTCCTTTAAGCGGGGCGTGAAAAGGCATCTAATGAGGCCGTCAAGCTGAGTGCCACCACTGTTAACATGGTAAATGTTGACGATGGTGACCCTCTTTCCGAGACTTTGCCTTTAGCTTAACATCAGGCGAGGTGAAGTCAAATTGACGTGTCCTGTATAAAAAAGAATCCCATTTTTACTTATTTATGCGTCCTTTTCAGATAATGGCGGGATGATAAGAAATAGGTGTATGAGTAAGAAAAGAAAAGAAAATGTGTAAAATGACTATCATCTAAGGTAAAATGACAAAGTCTTTTGTACTTTTATATGTGCCATTTGCCTAAAACATAAACTATCAGATTGCATTGGTGAGAAAAGTATGAATACTTGAAAAATAAATATGTATGAATTCGAAAACATTGGAAAAAATGAAATGCTCAAGTGAGACTCGAACTCACGACCTTTCCCTCACAGGGGGACTGCTTAAGTTAGCATAATAAATGCTATAAAAAAAATCATTCAAATATGTATGAATTATTCAAGTAATTTATACATATTTATTTGTTAACTACTTAATTTATTAATCTACAATTTAATACTCTAAAATAAATCGTCATATGACTGGACTATACCAACAAAAGTAGATACTGTAGAGAAGTTTTATATTTCAGACAATTGTAATGTTCTTCGTATTTTATAAGATGTATTAAGTATCAAAGGTAGAAAACAAATAAAGAAGATATTTCATTTTGATGTGAAACACGGAGAATAGAATATGATTAAATGTGCAAAGTCTGATTTCAAGAACGTTCAAGATAGTAATAAAAAATGTTTCACTGAACAAACAATACTTAGAATGTGCTTTAAAATAAAATGAAGACGAATGGGACTGTATAAAGTGAAAAGAACGACGCTAAGGTAATACGTGAATTAAAATGAAAAGGCAAGAGGCATAAAGGAATAAGACGTTAAGGCGAACCGGACGTCGGAGGTCGCAGAACGACCTCCGTCCTCCATGAGCACTGGCCTGGGGGTGACCAGTGGAGCCACCTGTCACCCTAGCAGAAGCAGGCCGCGGCGGCGGCGCAAAGTGCGCCTCCCCGTACACGGGGCTAGTTGGGGACACCGACGTCCCTACAACCCGAAGGGGACCATCTCGAAAGAGATGGTCCTGGGCCTGCCGCGGTGCGAGAGATATGCTTTCGGCAATCTCTCCTCCGGCAACCAAGGACCCAAGACGGCGTGCGTTTTAGTCGGTTCGAGTCCGACATAACCGTCTCCACCGGCTCCGTGCTCCGATTTTGCGCACGATGAAAAAAAAATGGAATAATACGTTAGGAACAACCAAAGCTCAACGCAATCGCAGAGTAAAGTCGATTTTTCTGTGAAGCTGGAGTTTATTTTTTGGGGCACAAATCCTATTCTACCATTATATTCAAATTCTACATTCGAAATTGGTACAAAAATATGAAAAGAAAGTTGCATGATACAATTCAAACTTTATGTTGATGTGCTGTAACGGCGTGTTTATACATAAATTGCGGTTTTAGGTACTTTTACAACACTTCAAATTATCTGTTCTGTACTCATATATATTTATACGTACAGGTAAACTTTGTATATAATAATTATATCTCATTTAAAAGCTGTAAGAATTTTGGTACGAGTAGGTACAGTCAACTACAAAGAGATGTATCCAATTGGATACATCTCTTTGTAGTTGACTGTACATACATAGATCAAAGCGAGGGAAATTGCTAATTTTAGACCCAATCACACATACATAACTATGTTTATTTTATAACTAGGAATGCGATTTTGATTAGGGCTTGAGCTGTTGTCTAGAGTGTACCTGGTTATTGGCATTCGTTATTAAAACTAAAATAGCACGTTTTAGTCGGTACAAATCTAATAATATCCTCGGGGTTTTCTCAATAGGGCTGCGTCAGTGAAGTTTTCTTTTCGATAATAATTGTTAAAATACTTCGCCAGACAGTGCAGCGACTGCATGAGCAATTGATTTTTATGAATACTACGGACAAGCACTCGCCGAATTTAATGCTTCTAATAAGTTGAAAACTATCACATTCTATGTAAATATTGACCATACCACTTTTATATAATCGCGTACGTACTTTTTTTCATATAGTTTTATCATACCAACTTAGTTGAACCACAGAACAGAGAATAAATAGTACGCTAATTCCATAAAGATTAAAAACCTAACTTTAAAATGTCAGACTGAAGTAACAGAGAAAACGATTAGGAATAAATGCGAAGCAAACCGATCTTAGCTACACTCTTATTCTCTTTGTTTTTTTTCGTGCGGAAATCCCCTCGGATACCCCCTCTTCCGGAGCCGGAAGGGGAGGTTATGTCGGACTCGAACCGACTAAAACCGCACGCCGACTGTGGGTCGTGGTGCTAGACCGGAGGTGAGGTTGTCATCGACATATCCCTCGCACCCCGGCTGACCCAGGGCCATCCCTTACGGTCTGGCCCTCCTCGGGAGGGGGTACAACGGTGTCCCCGACTCGCCCCCGGAATGGGGAGGCGCGCTTCTCAGCGCGCCGTCGCCGTGGTACACTCTTATTCCCGATATATCCAATGAAAATGTGAGCACAGTACTCGTACCTACTACTTTAAATATTTTTATCCGCAGATGACATTATTTACTAAAGGTCCTGACGTGCACAATTCTTGCACAGGACTACACATAATTATTAACTGTTCATAAGATTAATTTAATGTGGGCGATTCTCGATGTAAAACCGACAAAGTATGTAAAATTCCCTGCAGAATTGGAAACAAATGTATGTTGTCACGTACCGAGCTAAACTAATGATATTTGAACGTATGGTGCCGCTGCAAGCTCTGAATAGAATCAAAATAAATTGGATTTCAAGTTTGTAGGCATTGATTTTTTCAATGTTTTAGTTCCCTAGAGCATTACATGTTGTATTTTGTAATATCTATGGCAACAATGTATTTGTATCTAAGCTTATGGAATTTTCTTAATCACTGTTGAATAGCATAAAAAGTCTTATCGTCGTTGTCAAACCAAAATCTGTTACGTGCATTTTTATAATTTTAACATTTTGACATTTGCAACTGGATTTTAAAAATTGCGACTGGTAATGAACCAATCTATCGTATGAAAGAACTGCTATGTGCTTAAGTACTATACGAAGCACTATGACAACTTAATAAAATGTGCTATGTGTAATAGAGCAGCTAGAATATTGTCAATAAATTTTTCCTAGTGAGATTTTGGTTTGGCAACAACGTTATGTCTCCGATGTGTATGAATGTATAAAAATACAACTGACAGACTAAAATATCATATTTTGTAGTTCGTTACTTTTTCCTAGGGGCGTTTACAATACATACATAATAGTAAAATTGCTTTGGCTTGCGTATTTGTTTTCATTGATGCATTTCTCTTACTTAATCATATTCTGTTCTTCGTGCATTTCAAGCTTCAATGTGTTAAATCTTTATGAGTTAACAATCAGAGTTACTCTTGTGTTCATTACGATTATTAACCCGGCACCTCGCCACAATAGAATATTTCTTGAACCCCGCTCTCTCTTAGAACTTTAACCTGAAAATAACACAATACATGTTCAAATTAATATCCACATAGTGTCTACGATAACTCAAGTAAAGTTTTGCGGTACAAACTAAGACAAAAGTACCTGAAGATGCGTGTATTCATTCTCACTAAACATAGGACGCAGTGGGCGTTGTTTATTGTAAGGGTCACAGAATAAATCTTCTGAAGACTCCTAGTGAAGGCACTGGCGACGGAAGCGCCCTCTAACACTTCCAAAACAGTTTCGCTATAGAGATAAATGCGGCCCCAATGTTGACCTTAGAGTGTGTTTACATTTAATTTACAGCATTGCTTAATTATATTTTGTAATTTAACGCCCTTAAACAATGTTATGTACACCGAATTATGTGTAGTAGTGTAATGAAAAG
Organism: Eilema sororculum; assembly: GCA_914829495.1. NCBI lineage: Eukaryota > Metazoa > Arthropoda > Insecta > Lepidoptera > Erebidae > Eilema > Eilema sororculum. The sequence goes on from OU618541.1 coordinate 11,709,255, forward strand.
ACCTGGTTAGTGTTTACTATAATTAAACCTACGGCTTAAGGTATAAGTTATTTGACAGCTGTTTATTAAGTTAAGCGATCAATATTCTGGGATATTCTACATAACGCTATCCAGACTCTAAGTAAGCATGTGTTATGGGATCCAGAATACGGATAAACTTACTCATACATATTCATGCATACAAATATTTGAACTGAGCGAGAATCGAAGCGGCGGCGGCGGCATCCCCTGCGTAGGAGTCAAATGTTCTACGCTACGCCAAGAGGCCGTCTCTCAAGCTCTGTAAGTCTCCTTGTGAAATATGACGCTTCTCACTGCATTTACTCACTAGCAATACTAAATACACAATAGAAATTAGTTTATTGTCTATAGTTGAACAATAATATCAATATTCGTCATCCATACTAATATTATAAATGCGAAAGTAACTCTGTCTGTCTGTCTGTCTTTCTGTCTGTCTGTATGTATGTTACGCTTTAACGCCTGAACCACTGAACCGATTTTGATGAAATTTGGTATAAGGGTAGTTTAGACCTTGAGGAAGGACATAGGCTATGTTTGGTCGCGATAATCGACATCCACGCGGGCGGAGCCGCGGGCAAAAGCTAGTATAGTATAACGCAACTTTCAATAAGCGGTGTGGCTCATATTTTGCTAAGGCTCACCAAAGAGTAAACTACTGTAACTACAGTTTGATATAAACATAAATCTGTAATAGATACTGTATACCCAGTGATAATTATTCAATTTACAATTAATTTGTCCTACTTCCTAATTACTTTAGTTTGCAAGATAACCACAACATCGAAGTTGTTTAACAGAAAGAGTACAGTCGCCAGCACAAGTTTCTGTACATATATTTAAGTATGGATGGATTGATTAAGGATGGACACGAAGGATTTTCCCCCACGGTTAAAAAAAAACATATATTTAAGTACAAACGATCTTGACATTGTAATCTTCTGAAGACCATTTTAAAATTTTCATTTTCGTAATATAATCCATACTTAATATTATAAATGCGAAAGGAACTCTGTCTGTCTGTATGTTACGCTTTTACGTCTAAACCCCTGGACCAATTCTGATAAAATTTATTATAGGGGTAAATTAGACCTTGAGAAAATATATAGGCTATGTTTGGTTGCCATAACTGACATCCACGCGGGCGGAGCATAGGGCAAAAGCTAATTTAGCAATAAATAAAAAAACCAAGTAGGTATATTTTATGACTCACTTGAGCATATTATGAGCTTTACTAAACTCATAATATACATACATCTATAATGTCTATAAGATCCCAAATTAATATAACAGTAATAATATTTATCAATCTGTACTCGCATTAGTGGGAAACTTGGTAGTTGCAATTACACGACCCGTAAATCACCCTTTCGCTCACCATGACTTTCCTCGACTTACAATTAGGCCTGTACTCTGAAATGGATCCATCCATCTCTAAAACAAACTTACTACTGAAAACTCTCACTCTGTCTGACACAAAGATAGTTTTACTCTAGATATTCTATCTTTAAATTCCATTAAAGGTAGAGTCAGTATAACAAGTCTTGTAGACACATGTTTTTGCGTTAGATTCCACATATTGTTCGAGGGCGTACAGACGTGAGTTATGTGATTTATTTTTTACGATGAAGAAAAATGGACCTAGTTACTCGCTGCTTGTAGGGGTTCATTGCAAGATAATTTCACATAGTTTTCATCATTTATTTTGTAAAGGGTACCCTATTTTGCTTGGCTTTTTATACAATAAGTGATATATTTTTGAATTATAAAGTAAAGTATATAAATAGAATTTGGAGAATTAGGTATCGATTGACCTCTTCGGTGTAAAAATGTATTAACTGGTTAAGTAATTTCTGCAGTTCGTTCCAAATTCACAATTCATTTTTGGTTTATACAGACCTAGCATGGCACCGTGCTGAAAAACGTTATACTTTTTAGAACAATTTTATGTAGATCCATACTAATATTATAAATGCGAAAGTAACTCTGTCTGTCTGTCTGTCTGTCTGTCTGTCTGTCTGTCTGTCTGTATGTTACGCTTTCACGCCTTAAACACTGAACCGATTTTGATGAAATTTGGTATAGGGGTAGATTGGACCATGAGAAACGACATAGGCGTTTGGTCGCGATAACCGACATCCACGCGGGCGGAGCCGCGGGCAAAAGCTAGTAAGCCATAAAACCAGTAGGTTCGATATTTTAAGTGACAACGGGGGGATTTCGCTACAATACCATACTGAGTGTTCAAAATACAATGGTTTCTGATTTAAACATAAATATCGTACAATGCGTGATTTAAACATAAATAGTGTTTCTAAAACATCAGACCTTTTTACCAAACTCAGTCTTGTCCCCTTTCGAATTCACTAATAACTTGTAACTATCCGAGTTGGAAATCTCTAGCTATCGATACTACCACTGAGTTAGACTATTTCTCTAATTAGTTTATGCTTCTAAGATACTTTTATCTGCCTACTTATACAATTTCATTGAAAATATTTGCTACAAAATCGATGTTGTGTATTCCCACATTAATTACCGTATCCGTTCTCCTTATTTTAACTACTCTGACAGTTGGATCGTATTCGTCGTCCCAGTCGCTGTCTAAGTCGCTGCCGTCACTCTCGCCAATGGTTTCCCTATTTGGTTCACCACCAGCCAGAGTGGCGGCAGTAGGCGTACTGGCCTTTGCCACCAGGAACCAAATAATATTTACTTGTTCTTCCACAGGAATTTAAGCATCACTACAATTTTCTGCTTATAATTTTAACAGCTAACAGTTGAGTCATAAAGGATATTACTACGAAAAAAATTACAAGATCTCCTAATTCACGTGCTGCGTTCGTGTAATGTAACTTGTGTTTTCCGATAAATACATCGAAATAAAATTGGTGTTAATGGCCCTTACGGCGCCACGTTAACAGCATTTACGCGGTCGTAAGTATCGATAAGCTTTTAGTTATAAACGTGACTCTTTGCGTTTTATTTTCTAGAAGAAACCGCCCTTTAATAGAGGCTTGTATATTTTTACGGTAATTTGCTAAGACCGATAAGACTGAATGCTACCCGATTCGTTTTAAGTAGGTTAATTATAATTTACGTATTTTAAGATACCTAATCACTTTCCATATTTTTTTATTTTGTTAAGTTTTCTTAATTTATCTTCGTCTTCATCTCAGCTTGCTTCAATATGTTCATCATTATCAAAAGTCTGTGCGACCTCATCCATTGATCAAGATCAAGTAGGTACTTATATCAGATGAGGTTCATTGATGTAATAACCCCGGGATTATAACCCCGGGGTTATAACCCCGAAGGTATTAATACGAATGTTTATACATACACTCACCATTGATTTAATACATTAACCATAGCCAAACACAACTACTTTCAATGTCTAAATAATAAACTTCATTCCAAACGTTGACAGTTTATTGTAACGTTTCCATATGCTTTATATTCTTGCAAGACAAACATTTTGATTGGGGCGGCGAGACCACGGACACCGACCGTAAACCTCAAACTTCATGATAACGGCTCCTCACAATTACCGTTTTCTTTCCTTTAATGACAGCACTGACACCTAAATGTCATCAGAGTTTGAAGTTTGCTACATTAGTGACGTCACGTCAAATCATTTACCCGTTTTTTTAGGGTTCCGTACCTCAAGAGGAAAAAATGGAATCCCTAAAGGATCACTCGCTGTCCGTCTGTCCGTCTATCTGTCAAGAGCTTTTTCTCAGGAGTGCGTAGAGGTATCAAGTTGAAATTCATACCACATTTTCAGGTCTACAACGTCGTGAAGCTGTGCAAAAAACAAACTTCTAAGTCAATGCCATCAAAATATATTGTGGTTTATGTAGAAGGAACCCCCAGTACACGAGTCCACGACTCGACTTCTTTAAACGTCGAGACGGTAAGTTGGGGCACCTTTATCACAAGGGATCACCTGCTATAGTGGTATTGTGTACTATTACCTAGTGGTTGATTTGATGATTTACCTGGGTTTAAAGTTATTAAACGGCTATTTTGAAACTCATTTAATATAAAATGTTAGTGTTGCTTCAATGAGTTTCGTGAAACCATGCATAATAATGACAGCATTTTATTAGTGCCTACCCTTTTGCTAGTGAAAATATTACATTTTTTACAACCAAATTAAAATAAAGAGAAAACTTAGTAAAAAATAAAGTTTGATTTTCAGTCAGTAGGTTTCTGATCTGTGTTTTTCCTTCCAGAAATTCTTTCTCAGGATGTCTGGGCATAGGTGTATGTAAGAAAATATCGTTTAGTTAAATAGTTCTGACTTTTTTATACTATTTATTGATGACACTTGGTGAAATTCATTGTTTCACATATTGAGAACACTTGTACTTTTTCCACAGTATTTATTTTATTGAACCTGACCGGTTTCGGCTTACAGCAAACTCAAAGGTTTAAATTTAAATGTTTTATATGTGTAAATTAGTTCTATTATTTCCTGTAAAACGTTTCTCTCTGAGTAGCACATTAATTGAATTATTGTCTCTGTTGTGTATACTTACGGTAATTTTATAACTGCGGTATAATGTCATAGTCGTAGTAATTTTTGTCACTCTTTATGAAATAAAAAGTTATCTTATCTTATCTTATATTTTAAAAAAATAGAGCCAAGATACATACATACATACATATAGATAGATAACCAGTTTCTGTAGTTATAAAGTAAGTAAGCGTTAAATACCTACTAATTTTATAGATACTTAAAACAAACTCAATTAATAAAAACAGCAATAAAATTATTGTAAGTCCCTCATAAAAACCTGCACCATTAATTTGAGTTAACTAACATGATGACATTGCAAAACGTAAATACTAGCCTGTGGGGTACAGATAACGAAACACTACCGGCTCCCCTCTGACTGTGCATTAAATATTAAAGATTTGCAAATATCATGGCCAGAACACAGACAGAGTTCATTTACTCCCCTTTTCTATAAAGCAAGGTACACACGATATTCGTATATATCCAAGTATCCGGGATATCGACCTAACACGCCACAGAGTGTGATCCTGTCTCCGAAATAACCGCAGGCGTAAAGTATCTGTCACATCGTAACTCTGAGGAACATTATTGCGCCACTGGTGTGTTCTTGCCTTATTGCCCCACCCTTGTGGAGTGCAGCCACAAATAACGGTGCTAGGGACGCATAATGTTTTATTATACCCATTTTATAACCGCAAGAAGAGTGTAATCTCCTTTATTTTCTGAAGAGAGTGCAAGTGAAACGGATTATGGTTAAAGCAAAAATGTTAATAATGGCGGTTTTTTGTTTTCACTTCTTTTGGCTAATAGTAACTGCGGATACGCCAAGGAGGTACGAAAGGTGTGGCCAAATTTGTTTTTTTTTTAAGTCAGATTGCATTTAAAGTTCTCTACCTGAACAATGCAAATAGGTAGGTATATCGAAGTTATAGCATAGTGTGGTGACGGAGAAAGAATACAAGTAGGTATCACCACTTCATCTCATACGAAGGGTGTCGTACGAGTTGAGCAAGGTAAAAATACGCAGATGATATCACTACAAGAGAAGGAAAACCCTGAACCAAGCCATCTGGGCAGAATGGCAACAGTAGGCCAAAGCCTCCCAATATATGGAGAGGCCTATATCCAACAATGGATTGTGATAGGCTAATAGATTGATTGACCAAGGCCCAACTTATAGACAGACTAGCATTTGCCCGCGGCTCAGCCCGCGTGCGGCTTATGTCTTTTCTCAAGGTTTAATCTACTCCTATACCAAATTTCAGCTAAATCGCTTCGGTGGTTTGAGCGTGAAAGCGTAAAATACAGAGAGACAGAGTTACTTACACAATTATGATATTTGGATGGATATAGATAAGAGATTTATTTTATTGACAAGAACTCAATTTAAAACTACTAGTAATAACAAAAGTCTAACATTAAGGTATTTTTAAAGATAGAAATATAAACGATGCTAAGATAATATCTCCATTTCGTACAGAACTGGCAACGGCATGGCAGCAGTTCACACCTCGCTGCCGGTCAAAAGATCATTGTTTTTGACGTCACAAACACTCAAAACGCGAATGCTGTGCGATACAATACTCCGACATTGTAAAAAACAGCTTTTTCTGCACTAAACACGGAGTGAAGCAGCCTTCTCAGACTAGCCGAGTGTTTCAAAATTACGGGGGTATTTTATGAAGTGTGAAAATGAGGGGCAAAAGGGATTCGTTTTAAAAATGTCAGTTCACTTGAATTATAGGTCTGAAACGTCATTAATAAGTTGTAAAACAAAATTAATTTTCCTTCAAAATGTGATCTTTACTATGAAACTATTGAAATTACTATTAAGATATTATACATCTCTAAGAAAGTTAAGGAAATTCTAGTCCTGCAACTGGCGAAACTGGTATAAATTATTATGACCGTTATGAGTTATGACCGACCGACCAAATGGTATTTGATATGCAATAATATACCTACCTAATTGATGTGTTAACAATCACGATTGATCCCTACACAACACGAGAAGATAATTAATATCGGCTCAAGTTTATTCTCCAACGAAAATATACTAACTCTACTTGAATCCGCGAAAAATGTAGATTATGAAATGTATGGTGAAAAGAGAATCGAAGTAACTTTTGGACAGCTTGACTTTTTTGTTCGAGTCGTGTGTTGGACGCAATGTGTCGTCGTGAGCCCCACCGGCCCCACTGTCAGCACAGTTGGATTTATGTTGTAAATGCAAACCATAAATATGCGCATAAAAGGATCCTATTTGATTTCATTAAAATATTTTTGTTTACATGTCGTGAATCGATTTTGCTTTATTTTAAGCCCATAATTTTTTTGAAGGTTCAATAAAACCATTTTTAATAAGATCAAAAAGTTTTAAACTTCTTCAGGCGCAGCACTTTGAACATAAAACATGGAACTCGCGTCATCGTCTCTGAACGTTTGGGCCGTCACCAAACGCGTCCCAACGTGCTTAGTTTTCACTTCGTTAGTCCCCAAAGATGGCCCCGTATGTTTGTTTTTTATAAATCTACCTCTACACAAAAGAAAAAAAATATCGCAACCAAAACATAAAATTCATTTATAAAACAATTTCCTCTAAAACACACTTTCTTCAAACGAAGCTCCTAAGCTGGCAATCACTCAAATACGTTAGAAAACAGAGTTTACTAGGGGAAATGAATATTGGGCTGTTTCCGAATTAAGACAAATCGGCTTTGCGGTGACGGATGCGGCCGCTTCTCACCAAATACCAAAACTGAATTTGCAAAGTTCGCCCAAATGGTAAATTCACAAAATGAAGACGTCGACAGATCTACTGGAATATGGGTTATAAATCTCCGAGTCGAAATTGTCAACTGAGATTGTTTTAAATTGAAGCAGATGATTTGATGAGAGGGGGAATCGTAATTAGTGATTTATGTTTTGTGTTTACAGAGGTAAACACAAATTGAGACGTGCCGAAATGCAAATTTTATTGACAACTTCGCAAATGGCAACACTTATATTTTTGATGATAACGTAATAATTAGATTTCGTTCAATTTCACTTCTTATTGTTTATGTAGGTTCTTACCATCTCTGTTAATATTAACGACGGTTTGAAATAAACCATTTAATATAAGGGTAAGTGTTTTAAAAAATATGTTTATTACGTGTTTGGTAGACCCCCGGAGATAGCCCTGCAACCGGGACTAACGACAAGATATTAATGTTATTAGTCTGTAAGCCTTCCTAAAAGTAATAAATAAATTAATAAATTAATAAGATCACGTCATCATTACTAGTTTGTTCTACTGTTTCATCCAACCTATCCATATAGTAAGAGACTCCTTTTTTTCACTTCAATGTTGCTAATTTCTAAAATATTTGAAGTTCCTAAAAATAAATGTCAGTACTTTATCCAGGTTTTCATATCTTCACATAAAAACTGTGAAAATGGAGACAATAAAACTCCATTGCCCATCCAAAGTAAAATACTTCCAAAATAATTACTCATACCTTCATAAAAACATTCTCCAACTAATTATTCCGAAGTGGATAATGTTACCCGCTCCGGTGAGCATTTCCTCCATGAGCGATGATTTTAAGTACTGCGATAAGCGAAAAAAGTTTCGTAAACCTGAAAAAAAATTATGATTCCATCTTGGAGTAAATTTTTCGGTTGGACGCCCTCTCTCTCCAAATTTAAGCTCAAGTCTTTCCCTCTTTAATATTTCCTGTCTAGGTAGTTCCCCTACAGCACCCGAAGTAATTATTCTATCTGTGCCTGAAATAAACTTTTCATTCAGTGCCAAAGAGGACAAAGGGTATTCAGTTAACGGTTAAATAACAAAGGGATTTGCGTTACCTACATCATTACATTACCTCCAGGTAAGTTCTCTTGGGCTTTCAAAGATTTCCGAAAAAAAAATGCGAAGAAAGAATTAAGCTGACCAAATGAAACTGCTTATACTTATTATTTGATTCTATAGATGTATGCAATATGCAACTGAAAATTACATATGTGAACGTTCGTTATTTTAATAAACTAAAACATCAAAATGAGTTTTAATATACCTAATACCTTTTTTGTAACCAAGTGCACTAGAATTACCCCTAACCCTTCCAGCTAAGCTAAATTGCTTGTATTAGTCGAACCAGGGACATTTCGCTATCACGACTCTTTTCCTGGCAACCGGACACTGTTTCATGAGCTTTAGGTATATTATTATATGTTCACTATCTAGTTGAGAACGTTCCTCCCTTGCGTAACTCCCACGGGAAGAGATGTGGTGGTATTCAACTTTGTCGGGAACCACGCTGCATTATTTTGTCCTAATGATATTTCGGAACTCCTACATTTATAATTCCATGCATCACTAATATTTAGGTATACCTCAATTTAATTAAGTACTCCTAGTGCTTTTCTGGTAATCATGTTTATATAACATGATTATCAGAGAAGTCGGTACATTAATACGTAGAAGAATTGTATTAGAAATCCAAACATATTTTCCTTTCACAGTTCAATTTAACCATGGAGAAGGAAATGATAGCGGAGTTGTTGCAAGGCAATCGAGTCGCATGCCATCCAAACGTCAAATGGACTCATTCGGTAGGAACGTTATACCTATGATATCCTTCGACTTTTGACACCCCGCGCGTCTCTCTTCCCACCCGCATTCGGCGCGCGTTTTTATTAGGAGAAATAGCAATGGGGCATCTCCGTTACTTAATCATATTCTGTCCTCCGTGATTTTAACCTTCTTGAATTGTAGAAGGCCATGGGTTAGTCTAGACTAAGAGCTTATCTATACAACTCGCGCAAGTGCGTGTCACTAGTTATGTAAGTTGTTATTATATGACTGTAGCAAACAGGATCACCAGAAGTTCAAGAAAGACCTTAACTTACATGTTTACTGACTAAGTAGTATACAAAATTTCAGCTAACCTGCTAATAAGTATTACTAAGGACCTATAAAATTTAAGTACTGAAATACGTTTGAGAATAACCTGAAAATATCGCAGCTATCATGGGAATTTAAACGGTGATCAATCTACGGTATACGGGCAGCGTTGTTGACCGCAGTGATTAACGATGCACGCGGCCATAACCAAATTATGACCCTCTGGCCACTGTCCAATAATATACACTACACCAACTCATTCCTATGCAGTTTTCGAAAAGTCTTATACAAATATAGACTACTAGCTTTTGCCCGCGGCTCCGCCCGTGTGGATGTCGGTTATCGCGACAAAACATAGCCTATGTCCTTTCTCAAGGTCTAATCTACCCCTATACCAAATTTCATCAAAATCGGTTTAGTGGTTTAGGCGTGAAAGCGTAACATACAGACAGACAGACAGACAGACAGACAGACAGAGTTACTTTCGCATTTATAATATTAGTATGGATGAATTCGTTGCGCTACCTCTACCTCTTCTCTACCAGCGCCTATGAAGCAGTGGTAAACTTCAGTTCAGTGGAATTGACACCAATAGGTAGAGGGTTACAAATCCCGGACCGGTTTCAATAGGGATGTTGTCCAGGTCGTCCGATTGTTACTGATACCGCTTCATACGAGTATCTTAGTTTTTAGTGAAAAAATATGCATTATAAAATAAAATATTGCTTAGCTAAGCTAAAACTATACGCTTTCATTATTTTTACTTCCCAATGTAGGTCAAAATATTTACAATCAAATTAGGTCATTATAATTTTCTAGTTTCTTATAAGTGGTATCTACAAAGTGAAATACAAAGTGATTTGTATCTGTTAATGTTATCAAATTTATAGACGGTAATCCTAGGCTTTTATCTATGGCTGTACTTTGAGTTTTAGCCAATGCCATTCAACCATTAGAGCATGATTGATTAACCAACTTCTTCATAAACTTTCGCATTTTTAATATTAGTAAATACTCGAAGGACCTAAAAAAACTGGACCATCCCTACAGTCCGTGATGAATTACAAGCACATATGCTTGTAACCTTCCCGTATTTTCTATTTCTAAAACAACCGTAGTCGGACTGCATCGGTATGTTTGCTTTCATTAACTTCGGCGTAAGTTCGCACTTTAGTCTACCCTATAAATGGCTCTCAAGCATCAAAGACCAATCCTTCCGAAACAGTATTAAATAAATGTGCATGAAAATACAAAACACGTACCAGAAACTCATGCTTGTAATAGAAAAGTTTGGCTTGGGGTAACCACCCCACTTGTCGACGCGTCTTGCGTCTAAGAGCTATGATCGATGTCTCAACACGTGCAATGGGGCAATCTGCATCATTTATTCACTGTCGCTTTCTACTGTAAACGGAATACAACATTATTTGTTTTACAACATATTTTCCAACGGGTGTAATAAACCCACATTTTACGATCTAAAGTGTATATTGGTACCACGTAATAGCTATGCTAGCTTATAAATAAATTTGATATAAAGTGCCTTAGAAAGTAATACATATAATAAAGGATGATTTGATTTCTGTTTTACTAAATATAAACTTGCCTCTAAATTAACTGCAGTCAATATAGAACCATTTCATTAGGGTAAAGTGAACGTTCACATCAAAACTGCTGTCTAAAACAGCCCAGTACCCGTCCGGTTTTTATCAGACCAAAAAGGGTGTGTGGTGAAACTTTGTTTAATATATGGAGTCCCTAAAGGATTCTATAAGAAAGATCATGAAAGTTTCACGTCAATCTGGGAAACCGACATGGTACTTTGTGAACATGTTCAATTATTTATTTTGTGTGTCTTTTGAATAAGTTTATTCAACTGAGTAAATTAGATCAATATCGTAAAGAGGTACCTACTAAAAGACGTTTATACTTTTCCTTCTGGATGTGCTACTTTCCAAAACGTGAAACCAATCACTGATCAGAACTTACTGCTCTATGTTATTAAAAGTTTAGCAACGATGAACATGTACTTTTCAGTAGATACAGGTACGCTAAGCATAAGCTCCTCGCAGTTAAGGCCTCTAGATTTCCAAACTTTTTTTATACCACTTCGGTGGCACACGGCCTGCCTGATGGAAAGTGGTCACCGTGGCCTATGGAAGTATGCAACACCAGGGGCGTTACATGTGCTGCCTACCCTGAAGAAACTTTCTTATCACAGTCACTTGGGAAAACAAATTCCCTGCCTATGGCGAACAGTGCGTGCAGGACATCGCTTGAGATGTCGATACCTAAGATCCTGATACTGGAGGAGATGGTTACCGGTGTGCCCAGGAACTGCAGTGTTACAATAAATGGGGTTTTCTTAGCGGTGAATACACATACTTGTGTCATAGTGGACCAAACTGGACTAGGTTTAGTCAACCCCAATCGAATACTCCTGAGAGACCAGTCTCGATTTCGGACACAAGTTTTTCGCGACTCTCCTCCACCTCGGACTGAGTGATATTTGCACGGCCCGTGTAACACCTGTTCCCGGTACTGTCATCCGCAGAACAATGAATGTAGCCATTAGACAACATATCGTTGATATTCAGCAGAAACCGAGTCGGAGACAACACGGAGCTTTGTGGGACACCAGCGTTTATGTTCATGCGGGCCAAGCAGCTGCCATCCATGACGTCTTGGATACTTCTGTTGGACAAAAAGCTGGCAATCCATCCGCATAGTCCCTCAGGGAGTCTATAGCATGGCAACTTCGTAACCTATAAAATGAACACAAATAAATATCTGTGACATCCCTTAAATCGATACTGATCAGTTTTCAAAACTTGCCGTATCGTTTAAAAATAATAAGCGGCACAAATGACATCAACACAATGTATCCTTTGACAACCGGACAGTTAACTTCAGAAAATCGACGACGCTGTTACCGGGACACAATAGGATATAAAGCAACCCTTCCGATATTACAGTAAATACACGGAACCCTCCCCGGAGTTTCCTCGCCACATCGACCCATTAGAACTAAGTGCCACTTGTCGAATTGAATGCAACCTGAAGTTAATTGAGAGAAAATTGAAACCAGATATTTGCCGAGTAACGTTTCGCATTCTTCGAAAAATAATTGTTTGGGGTGCTGTCAAGAAGAAATAGATATATCGAAACGTCAGTTATCCCATGTCGAAAGTTATGGGAATCTTTGTTGGTTTGTGTGAAAACAAAACTATTTTATTTTATATTGGCCAATTATGGTCTTTAAAGAATATTGTTCTACACTTTTCTCGCTCTATTCTAGATTATTGCATGGATCTAATAAGCTATTGAGCATAAAATGTACTTAATAATCATAATGATGAGAAGTCCTAGGTACTAGAATATTTACCTAATCTACTGTCAGACGACAGAAGGTGATATTTTTTGTAAAACGAACACCAGGAACAGGTTTGTCCATAGTTGCTTAAGCCCTTTAATATGACACTTCCACCCCTACGCTGACTACATCCCTCTAACCATCCAATTAAAGCAAGCCAGAACTGATAAATTTGTCGCACTCTTGAGAGATAAATTCGATACCCTATAAAAGGCCAAAGACGTACCTAAAATGTCTCTGCAGAACCAGTGTCAAATGAAACTAATCCACTTGTATATTTTGATAGGAATCAAAATAACCAAAAGAACGACATAAATTTTAGCCCACTAAAAGACGTCGTTGAACCAAGAGACAATAGTTACTTTTAAGTACATTATATACCAATGTTTGGCTTCCTTTTCAACATTTTGTTGCTAATTTCTTCAAATTATACAACCCACGTTTAGTAATACGAAGTTTTTGGATCAGATCCAAAGTATTTAGGTCTAAATTAAATTGGCTCCTTGTTCTACTGTCCCTTTAAGCTGGGCGCTCAAGTTTTGTCGCATTATAATGCTAAAGGCTTCTCTCTGATCTTTTTCTGGTCTGGCGGCTTATAAATCAAGTTAAAACTATGTAGGATTAATTAACATGAATCTTATACAGCTAAAGGTAGATAGAAATTAAGTTGAAGCTAGGTGATTTATTCTGATAATTAATCTGCGGTAGCCTAGTGGTACGGGTAATGGACTGCTGAGACGAGGTCTCGGGTTCGATCCCAGGTTTACCATGGCACACACCAATGAGTTTTCGATGCTTTTCGAAGTTATGGGTGTATTTATCGCAGGTTTATAAGTGTCTGGTTAATGGCAATAGGCTCGCCACCTAAACATAAACTGGCGAACCTAAACATAACTGTGGGTGCTAGCACCTCTGCCTACCCCTTCGGGGAATATAGGTGTGAGTTTATGTTATGATGTTATGTTATGTGATTTATTTTTCAATGTTTATTTCTATAAACGAGAGTACTAAACTATCAGACGGGGTGTGAGGAATGCCTAATTGAACAACCTTGCACCCCGCATTTGAGAACCGAGACGGTGTAATGGTTGTAGTTCTACAGTGTACTGTTGTAGTGTTGTAGTCTGACATAACCGCAAAATTCACCGCCGCCGGCCGGCGGAGGGGGAATCCTTTGGGATTTCCGCATGGAAAAATACCTATCATAGATAGAGATCCGGTTTTTAGCATTCCATGGATTCACCGTGCGGTCGCCGGGTCCATGGCGTGGTACAGAGAGGAACACTGTGACGGCGCCTGGGACTTGCGACCCAGGTGTAGGTTTAGGGTGGCCACCTTGTGATGCATCAGCGCTCACCTCCACCGTCAGTCGTGTTCCCCCCTCTACCTATCCAAATTTGGTAAGATCCTATCAACGCCGTTTTAGATATTCGTTTGAGTAAAGAGCTTACTGAAGCTCTTGGCAATCCGAGGTCTTTAAATAAGTTATACAGGGATTTAGCTGGAATTCCCCTTGCTCCTACTTCCACGGCGTAGAGTTTAACCACATAGCCATTTTTGGCTAACTCGTTGGTCAGGTCAAAGTATTTGTTTATTTTTATAGCGTGGTCTTTAGGTATGTTAGTTTCCCACGGTACTGTGAGTTCTACTAGTACTTACGCGCTTTTGCTGTTTTGAAAATAGGAATGTATCGGGTCTGGATGACGAGGCACAAACATCCTCCGGTATTTTATAGTGTTTCTCATACGAATCTGCGAGTAATGTCCAGTCAGCGGCTGCTATCAAAATTGAGTACGGCTTTTGATTTGTCTTTTTTGAGCAGCCTTCCTTTACAAACGCGACGTCATTTCTTTGGTTTGTGGTTAAACCCTTTTTCGCTCTAGCTACCGCCAAACCTACCGCCTCACGTACGATTTCTAATACCTTATCATGTCGGACTTCGACTTCGATCAGAGTCTCTTTATCTTACTCCATATTTCCCCTGGAAAATGACCTGTAGCTGCCCGAGTCCCGGCCTGAAAGTTGGTTTATTTCGAGATAAATTAATGAGATGGACATCGACATGGACAATTTCCAGGTCAAAATTCCTTCTCACAGTATTATAATTTTAAGTGTAATGTTACTTACTAATATGAAAAGTTTGGATTGATGGATGGATACTAGCTACTCAATTATGCTAGAATTCTCCTCTCTGCTCGCACTGTATAAATTTGTTATAAATAAAACCATATTCAAATAAAAGGGGGATAATCGTGTTCACTGAGTTTCTTGCTGGTATCTTCTCAGTAGAACCAACCTACCGAGCCAGGGAAATAATCATTTTCCAATTATTTATTTTATTTATAGTTCCTGTGATACCTGACATTAATGTAAAATTCTGACGTTCATTATGTGCTCTTTATGTGCCTAAACTGAATAAATGAAATTCATACTTTGATTGAGAACGGCTGGACGGCGATTTGGTATGGAGATACGTAAATTATAATCTGCACGTAGGCTACACAAGAACGCAATCATTATTCCAAGGGGGTCTAATGACGTGGCGGGCGTGAGTTAATCCAGGTGAATAATATAGGCATTATTTAATGAGTATGATGTCAGATTGTACAGAATTAGCCACTATGTACTTAGTATTGTTAATAATTATTGTATTTCAAAGAAATAGATATCTAACTATCAAGTTAATTGATGCCATAGACATTGTCATTAATAAGTCGTTTATAATGTTCTTACTCACAAACAAGGCATTAAATTCATCAATTCCTTTAGTATGACAATGATCGCATAGTAAGTTTTGTAAAAGGTCCAAAGAACAAAGTAATAGAGTTGTATGAGGGCACCAAAGATCGAGGCTCACGCGCAGGTTTTGCCCACGGACTTAGCTACCGTAAAAACTAATCAAACTAAATCATGGAATAGTCTGGAATAACGTAAGTAATGTTAAGTTATAGAAGACTTAATTGTGGAACACGGAATGCATCCAGTTATTGTAGGTAATATGTGTAAAATATATATGTAATTTTAAAATTGTAAAAATGTGTGTGTGTAATGTATGTGTACGTATAATGATATTCTCTAAGATCTCTAGGTAGATTTGTATATCTGATTAAGCTAATTCTAATTTTATGTCAGTTTGGATTTTGCATTAAGACTGTGTAATTGTAATTGTGCAAATGTAATTATTTGTACTTATTAATCGAAATTGTGGCTTAACATATTGTGCTGTTATACTTACTAAGATCTTTGTTACTTACCATTTTTATGAGCAAATAAATTATTTCTATTTCTAACACAGGCTAATAGCCGGAATAGAATACGGGATTAAAATTCGACTTGAGTGACACTGCTTTTTTTTAATATCCTCAAATATTATTTCCCCAACTCATTATAAAATAAACTAAACTGAGCATTACCTTATCCCCACTGCCCACTTATAGGATAATGAGGCCAGTCTGACTCAATAAAATCTGTTCTGAAATCTCGATAAAATGACCTCATTAAAATACATATTGTATATTTCCAGTTTCCCCCACAGAGAGAGCGGCAAGGCGGTCTTATGTTTCCCGCAGAGTGCAAATATTCAAACGTTTGATATCGCAGGTTAAAGAGCGTGTATTTCCGAGCTAATTGAATTTTCGATACACGGTAACCTCCACATGTTCCGTTTTTGCCATCCGACAAAGCTGACTAATTACCTGCCACCACTTTCCAATTCACTTTGCGAATTACACGAATTTTACTGAGTCTGTTCAACTCTGCGTAGCTGAAACCTGTGCAAGATTAAAAAAGAAACTATTTTACAAGAATATTATTAGATTTTTGCCTACCTCTCAGGTGCAGAGGTAGTTAGTACGACTGCCAAGCATATCGTCATGGATTGAGGAAACTGGACAAAGAAAATTAAAATCGAACTAGTTTTATTTATACATAATTGGTCCGTCAATTGACTGCATCACGTCATATAGTAAAAAGTTAAAGTGTAGTCCAGAAGATACTATCCACCATTTCTGGTGCTATTTGTAAAAGGGCGGTCCCTAACTTGACGGCCTTGATAGATGCTTTTTCACAAACCGCTTGAAGAACCCGGGATTATTAGAAGAGAAAAACACGTTTGGTAAAATACGGTATGATTGTCGAAATATAAATACTCATATTTCGTATGTTACTTTACTACTTCTTAAATACGAATTCGAGTATATACTTAAATTTTAATAAACGGATCCTCAATAATTGCTTATGGAGCAGTGCAAATCTGTTATTCACAGCAAAACGGAAGGAGTAGCATTACCAGAATATCAGACAGTGCTGAACTCATGCCGCACCCACGCTTGTGACTCCAGCAGAAGGGCAAGCTTTTTCCAGGATTTGATGGAGGCACCTCATTTACCACACTCTGATGGTAAGGTATAATAACTCTTATGCGCAATTTATGATACCTCTCGTAAATTAATCCAAAGCTATTATAGCAAAGGTTCAATATAGGTACACAATTTAATATTTTTTTCGATCTATACTTACATACATAACATTGTTACCAGAATTTTGTGGAGTAAGGTTAAAGATTACATCTTATCGACATATTTTTACTTCCTGGAAATAAATTGACTTAGACCGGTGTAGTCGTGTTCGTGAATACTAAGAAGCTGTCTATGTAAGAAAAACCCATATTTTAAAAGGATATTCTAGAATGTTCGAACTCGATAAATATTAATCACAAATGCCTATATTACAGTTAGTGTAGGTATCTATTGGGTTACAGCATGACCATGTTTACCCCTTGCTAGGTGTGAGTGTGAGTGAGAGTAGTGTTAGCTTTTTTTTCAGCCACCATTCTAATATATTCAGGGTTATTTATTCCATACTAGAGTATATACAAGGTGATTTATAGTCGTTTCGGAAAAAAATGAATTTGGGTTTCACAGTTTCGATAGCAAAATCATTTGGGAGTAATAATTAGGCGAAAAAAAAAATTTTTTTTTAGAACTCCCATACATTTTTCCTTCCACCTGAACATTATTCCCATACATTATTTTTTTTACTCTCGCCAAATTAATACTCTTAGATGATTTTGCTATCGAAACTGTGCCTTATAAAATCACCTTGTATTATGGGTATAAATGGGGACCTATGAAAATTTCGCCTGCAAACTGGTACACCTACTTATTAAAAACCTGCACGCCTACCAAGGCTTAAATTCACGATCAGTGTCAGTCACTCCCATTAAAGCCAAAAGATAATATATACAGTATGTTAGGATGTCCCCAAATCGTTTTGTGTTCAAAAAGAAAGTATGATCCATCTATAACGTACCATAGGCAGAACAATATTTATAAGAATTTTCCGTATAACTATTATGTATGTACTTGATATATTATATTGTATAGATGTTATAGTATGTATAGGTTCATGCATTTAAATATTGTCCGTATGTATTATATGTTAATATGTATACATTATATGTATGTATTATTATTATATATATATATTAAAGTATATTTATATTTACTGTTTGTATGTTTATTATTTATACCGTAAGTACCTATTAGATCAATACT
Organism: Eilema sororculum; assembly: GCA_914829495.1. Classification (NCBI taxonomy): domain Eukaryota; kingdom Metazoa; phylum Arthropoda; class Insecta; order Lepidoptera; family Erebidae; genus Eilema; species Eilema sororculum. The sequence goes on from OU618541.1 coordinate 11,727,617, forward strand.
TCGAGCACCTACTTTGACAAATCTCTGCATCACCCAAAGGTTGACTGGTAGAAATGCCCACGGCATTAAGTCCGCCTTTGTACATATATTTTGTGCATAAAGATTAAAAATAAAATAAATAAAATAAGTTCCATAATTATAATTATTGTAAAATAATAGGGACAGTATACATATACACATATACACTACTAATATATACCTATTGTATGTTCTTTAGAATATACAATAGGTATATATTAGTAGTGTAACACTTACCGGGATATTTGCCATGTTATGTATTTGTTTTAAGGAACCGATATTTCGGCGCTATTTCAAGCGCCAAAATCACGGTGTACTGAGGGTCACCGAATTATTTGTTATAAGGCAGACCGTATCTGTCTACCCTCTTCCCTTCTATATAATACTAAACTACTCTTCATCCCGTATTCGATACGAAATAGCGTGATAAGTTAACGTTGTGGTATTGTTGAAAAATCGAAGATGGATGGGCTTAGTGCATTGCCCCTCCACGTTACATTTGTTAATCAAATCGGTAAAGCTAAGCCAACGATACTCGCAAGCGACGTCGGTGGCGGCATAATATAGATACTTACAATGAAAACAAGAAGCGGAACGCGTATACCATTACCATTACCAAAGCAAGTGAAAAGATAGTCTCTGCATAATTCAATGGTAACAAATCCCTACTAATCCATATCCATACTAATATTATAAATGCGAAAGTAACTCTGTCTGTCTGTCTGTCTGTCTGTATGTTATGCTTTCACGCCTAAACTACTGAACCAATTTTGATGAAATTTAGTATAGGGGTAGATTAGATCTTGAGAAAGGACATATGCTATGTTTAGTCGCGATAACCGATATCCACGCGGGCGGAGCCGCGGGCAAAAGCTAGTATTATAAATGCGAAAGTAACTCTGTCTGTCTGTCTGTATGTTAAGCTTTCACGCCTAAACCACTGAACCGATTTTGATGAAATTTGGTATAGGGGTAGATTAGACCTTGAGAAAGGACATAGGCTATGTTTGGTTACGATAACCGACATCCACGCGGGCGGAGCCGTGGGCAAAAGCTAGTTACTCATAATCTAGACGTCAGTGAACGTAACCATACAAAACATAATTTGTCTCTATTACAAAGATTTCTATGATAAAACACACCACTGTAAGGACTTAATTAAGAATAGACCATTCTATTACATCCCTGGGGCGTCGTGGTAGGCGAATGAGAGATATATTGTACGAGGAGGTTAGTTGGTAAACTGTACCTATTTTCTTAAATGACGAATACTTACAAAGCGACAGTAAACATATAGCTCATGAGAAAGACACCCCCTTGGGACATAGGACCGAAAGAATTAGTTGTCGAAATGTAGGTTAAACTCTCTACGGGGAGCGACATACCTAGGTACCAGTCAAAATCAGATCGATCTTGATGTATTATGAAAGTACTCACAATGATCTTAATTCCTTGGTTTTCCTCCCGTTTTGTTGACGGATTATTTTAATATTTGGTACAAACCTTTAGTTAGAACAAGAATACAATTTGAATCAATAAGGGCCGGTTCGACCAAATGCGAGTAAAGTTTATTCCTAGAATAAACAGCCAATTTGTTGGTAATATTGCCTGTTTTTTCTAGGAGTAATCTTTAATGGCGTTTGGTCGAATGTACCATAAAACAGTTTGATTACCTTAGTTTTATGATCATTACAAGACTTTGTGGTCAAGATATTTCTCACGATGACTGTACATGCGTGACGTTTAAAAGACCCACCTGCCGGAGCCGGAAGGGGAGGTTATGTCGGACTCGAACCGACTAAAACCGCAAGCTGACTGTGGGTCTTGGTGCTAGGCCGGAGGTGAGGTTGTTATAGACATATCCCTCGCACCCCGGCTGACCCAGGGCCATCCCTTACGGTCTGGCCCTCCTCAGGAGGGGGGACAACGGTGTCCCCAGCTCTCCCCCGGAATGGGGAGGTGCGCTATTCAGCGCGCCGCTGCCGTGGCCTGCTTCTGCTGGGGGGGACAGGCGGCTCCACCCGTCACCCCCAGACCCGCGCTCATGGAGGACGGAGGTCAGTCCGTGCCCTCCGACGCCCGAGTTGCCTGCGCGCGCGGGCGGCGCGATCCGCGAGTCTTTCACGCTCGCGCCGCCTCTCCCGCTCCGCCGTCTCCTTCACGACCATTACCTGCTCGGACCCACCTACCTAACAATATCAATAAACTTAATCATATCAGTATTTTGTTTGAATGTGTTACACAAGTATAAAAATAATGAATAAAAAGAGATTACAATATAAGGCCGTGTCTATAATAAAAGCGAGCAGAGCGGATACAATACACATTCATTATGTATGACGGAAGCCACCATCACACGTACTGAGCACACGGCGTAAGTACCTACTGCAAAGTGATAAATAGTAATTTATCGTATAAGTACCTATAGTTTAAGGAAAAGTACCTACTTAATAAAGATAATACATAGATATCTAGAGAAGTAGGTACTGCATTCCTTCTCAGAACATCCCCTTTTTTATCACCGTGTGATGCAATGTACTGATTCAACAAAGCTATTAGTCCAATTAACGAAGTAATTAGTTGTTAAAGCCTACAGGTTTCCCTTGATAATTATTTAGTCATTTATGTGACATTATAGTTAATTAGTAGTAATCATTAGTGTCTGATCATGACAAGAATGTCTTGTCGTGTTTAGTACCTGTCCGATATTCAAAGTGTTCAAACAATTCCGTGAAAATAATGAAGAAGACTTTTGCTATTTGTTTTATTGCAATATCATTCATAACAGTGGCCGTTACTGAGGGTAAATTTTCTTCGTTTGTTATCATTTGCTCATGAATTTTACATATTATATGAAATTTCCATGGATTTATTTGTTCCAGTGCTAACTTTTATTATTTAATTTAAAGTGTCAATTTATTTTGAGTGCTGTACCTTTACTTGTATCCATTTTCTCGTGATATACAATAATAAAAATGTGTGTCGATAATTTTATTGTGACTGTAACAATGTTATTTCAGATTGTGATAGATGTGTTGAGAAAGAAGAATGTCCGACTTTTGGAAAACTAAGTCTAGAAGCTCAGGCTGCGTGGCAAGCAAACTATCCTTGTGCAGGCCCAAAAGACAAAGAACAAGCTAAACTGTTCGGATTCGCTACAACCGCTAAAGGAGACTATGTAAATATTTTTTGTAATAATTTTAAACTATCAACTGCTGTATTTAACCCGGATATATCGATTAATCAAAGGATTTGCCATTTATTAATAATTGGGGCGTAAAGGCAACGCGATAAAATGATTCATTTATCGTTTAATAATGAACTTAACGTGTTAATTTTTTCCCACATTTACATATATTTTGTTGGTGCTGTTATTTTTTGAGTCTTAAAAATGTTTCTCTATCTTTCATGTTAAATATTTGTTTATTTGTTCATAATTAAGAAATAATGACATTGTTTATTTTTCAGGTATGTTGTACTAACACTCTCTGGGGCACGACTGGGAGCTCCATATCTAATGACACAGTACCCACAGTAAACAACAGACATGCAGATTACAACGCTAATTATGGTCGCTATAATAATTATGGTGACCAAAACTCTGGTTACGACAACTATCAAAATCCACGACCCCCACGGTACAGCAATGGGTATGATAACAACAGATACAATAACGGATGGGGTTCTAACCAATATCCCAATAATGGAGGTTACTATAATAATGACAATAGTTATCCATACAATGCTAATAGAGGAAACCCGCCTAAAAATTACTTTGGTGCAAACAACAGCCCGTATGTAACACAGAGTCCATTTTTTCCTGGAAATAGTCCCGGTTATAATGGTCACAGTAACGAAGGTGGGCAATGTCCTGTAACAAGCTTTCCACCGACGCCCGAAACAGGATGTTGTGGACGCGAGGCGACTGATACTGACAGGATTATCGGTAAGCACATACTATTCAACATTTTACCTTCAACGTGAAACAAAGCATCGCCGTGTTTACAAAACGTATAAAAGCTATTTGAATGAAAAATGCTTCAGACTTAATTAAAAAATCCTGTTGCAGAATTTTGTTTCAGTATTCATTTTTCATTAGATGCAATTGGTTTTTAACGCTATTTCGTATTTTACGGCTAATTTTCCAGTAGTTTTTAACAATCAACTTTTAACCTGCACTATAAATAACACTTTCGTGAAATTTATATCAACAGTTATAAGGGTGCAAGTGACGTCGAATTTTCATATAACACCACAGTGATTTTCCTACGAACTGTCGCTGTCACATACGCCTTTCAATAGTGATATTTTCTTTTCTCGTAGCCAACTTCTTACGAAATTAATAAAACTTAAACACTCCTTTGGTTATTTCACTTTTGCAATTTATTTCTCTTGCACAACTTATGTTATCATGGCACAGGGCACCAACCACGACCAAATGCACCCGCCAACTCACCTGATAATGGATACCAATCCTGGCCATATGGAAGGCGTAGTTATGGGCCTGGTTTTAACAGGGGAAAACGTTCAGCTGATGATGAAATTAACGTCACTGTTGAAGATCGTATAGCGGGTAAGTTAAAAAAAATACGATACTTAATTTTCACTGTAGCTTTTTTTTTATTCAGATTTTAGGACACATTTTCTTATTCATATCTATACTAATATTATAGAACTTGTTTGTTTGATTTGAGATTGACATGGTCATTAACATTGATAGTGTACACTATTAACATGTTTGTTTAATAAAATGCAGGTATATACTCGTATTACTTAAGATACTGGGTTTAGAAACATGCCACAGGTGAAACCAGGTCGGGATGGCTAGTATTTTATTTATACCTACATAGAAACATTCAGACGCAAAACAAAAATTTAAACTGATCTAAAATTAAGGCCACGAACTATGACTTGGGCAGTCAAATGCTCTACTCTACCGACATAATGTTTAAAAGATAGCATAAGATTCCCTGAAAATTAATCAAATGTTTTCTCCTGTACTCGTAATTAATACCTACATACAAAACCAGATTGTTACTGTGCGTTTGATGTGGAGATCTTTTTATTTCAAAAACGTACAGAAACGTAACTTGTTAACTCGTACAAATATGTTATTTCCTAACCACTAATTAACAGGATCGTGTAATAGACATTTTAATTAACAGAGTATTATATTCTCTGATATTTCCAGTTCTAAATGTATTTAAGTTACAAATGTATGGATTTTCCAATGTCATTATCAAATACGAAATAACGACTGCTAATCTACTAATGTTTATGTAATGAGTCACATTATTTTTCAAGCGTTAAAAAAGATATTATAGAACATTTATTTGGGATATCCCAACTTGTATAGGTACTTCTAAATGCTAGCACTGACGCGCTATCGGTAGTTGGGAAAGGGATCCAAGCCAATATCGTCAATTTTACTATTGATTGTGGTATTTCAATTTCTTAAACAAAAAACTACAATACCTACCGAATAACAAGGACACGACGTCGATAGCTTAGTGGTTAAGGAGTCAATGTTACGATCGAGAGGTTTCAGGTTCGAATCTTGAACATAGTAATTGTGGAAAATATTAGTAATTTCGGTTCTTTACATGTGTATATTATTTGAAGACAAGCAATACAGATACGATGCTCTTTACTATTTTACAATGTCGATATTATTGATCATTGGCCCCATTTTTATACATACATATAGTGCGATTTGAACATTGTTTAAATATACGACGGCATTATTTGCATGACGGCATAATGACTTTTCGATACTTTTCGAAGTTATGTGTGTATTTATCGCAGGTTTATAAGTGCCCGGTTAATGGCAATAGGCTCGCCACGTATTACATTGGGACCTAAACATAAACTGGCGAAATGTGGGTGCTAGCACCTCTGCCTAACCCCTTCGGGGAATACAGGCGTGAGTTTATGAAATGAATGATTATTTTTTATGTTTTTCACAACTTTTCACAACTGTTTGGAAATATTATTACAAATTTTTTTTAGTAGCGTACTATCGCGTCTCTGATTGGTCGAAAAAATTATGACCATATTTAGTCATCATTTTTTGATAACAGTTTAAAGCGTGAACAACCCATATAATATTTGTGATATCATCGATTGTCCCCGATATCTCGAAAGATGCACTTCATTTAAAGGACTTAGGATTGTAGAAGAGCAGAAAAAAACCTATGTTGGTAATGAGTTTTAATACATTTATTTGTTGTAAAGGTGGTCGGGAAACAGATCTAGAACAGTTTCCGTGGACGGTGTTATTGAAAGTGAATTTCGACTATGGAAACAAGCGAGCTGCATTCAACTGTGGTGGCTCCCTCATCAGCTCCCGGTACGTGCTGAGTGCTGGACACTGCGTTTACGAAGAAGGAGCTAAAATTGTGGAGTAAGTTTAAATGTATTTTTTTAAGCTAACTTTTAAATTCGAAATACCTCGGGAAAAATGAAGCGCTCAAGTGGAACTTGAACCTACGACCTTTCACTTACAGGGAGTTATGCTCTTAGAACTGAGCTATTGAGCCACACCTGAATCACTTAAAATTTCTCTTCTCTTTATATCCGTCTTTAAGGGCGACGGTCGTGGCTTCAAGTCCCACTTGAGCGCTTAATTTTACCCAGATGTATTTCGAATTGTTGAACAAGTCTTCATAAAATTTGTCGTCATTTATTAAATTTAGAAATATACTAGCTTTTGCCCACGGCTCCGCCCGCGTGGATGTCAGTTATCGCGACCAAACATAGCCTATGTCCTTTCTCATGGTCTAATCTACCCCTATACAAAATTTCATCAAAATCGGTTCAGTGGTTTAGGCGTGAAAGCGTAACATACAGACAGACAGACAAACAGAGTTACCTTCGCATTTATAATATTAGTATGGATATAGAGCTGTAGAGAATTTTTGTGCTGTCAATGGGAAGATCATAGGCTTGTCCTGCTTTGTCTTCTATACTGACGGCACAGAAACTCTCTGTGCGTAAGCATCAACAGCACGAGTGTGACCCTTGTTGCACATTTCCATAGGCTACGGTAACCACTTTCCATCTGGTGGTTCGTGTGCTTGTCTGCCACCTCAGTGGTATAAAAAAATTCTTGTTGTTGCACACGTCCATAGTCTACGGTAAACACTTTCCATCAGGTGGGTCGTGTGCTTGTCTTCCACCTTCACACATAACCTCAAGTGGGAAGAGCACATCATGAACATTATCAAAAAGGCAAATTCCATGATGTACATGATCAGAAAAGCGTTTTATGTTATCACCAAGGAATTGTTTCTTAATATTTACAAAACATACATACGACCTCTGCTGGAATACGCCTTCCAAATTTGGAGTCCATACTTTAAAAAAGACATCCTATTATTAGAAAGAGTGCAAAGAAGAGCCACTAAAATGGTCACTGGTTTGAAAGAGATGTCGTACGAAAAACGCCTCCTGGAACTCAATCTAACCACACTGGAAGAGAGAAGGAAGAGAGGAGATCTCATAGAAACTTACAAAATCCTTAGCAAACATTACAATGTATCAAACCTTGAAAGCATCTACACCATGAACTCCAACAGACATCTAAGAGGCCACTCACTGAAACTAAGTAAGCCTCGGTGTGCCAGCAACCCTAGGTATAACTTCCTGCCCAACCGCGTGGTGCAAATGTGGAACTCCCTACCAGAAAGTGTGATAAGTGCTCCTAACGTAAACATTTTTAAAAATAGACTGGACAAACATTATACAATTTTAAAAACACAAGTGCAGTGATATACACGCATCAGCTTAGGCTGCTAGTGTATTAAATAATAATAAATAATAAAACGAAAAAGAATATATTGGGTGCGCTGGGCTCTATCACACTTTGAGGCTCAAGTTAACCATAGTTGCTAGTTAGTGTGCCATAACTAAACAATAAACGAAGTACTGGCACAGCTTTCTTCTCGTTTGGAGGTCATACAACAGTCACTCCCGAAAATGCTGACGTACCTACATTATTCTGTCTATGTCTGACGACTCCAATAGCCATCAGAAATATTGTGGTTGGCAAATAGAAGTAAATATCAATCTGTTTATACTGTTGATTGATGGCACTTGGTGGAATCTGCTACAAATATTGAGTACTTTGTACTTTTCCACTATATTTTATTTTTCACCTGGCCCCTGATTCTACTAAAGAAAAACTATTGTCAAACCACAAAGATTGCAAAAAGCGGCATTAAAGTTTAGACTTTATTTCTATGCGCTAAGGTCCAAAATTAAATGACAAAAGTTTCATTACACTCTTTTATTCACTCTGCTAACAGTTATTTAATATTGAACTTTAAATGCATCGATGTAAAGTCTATAATGTATTGCCGCTTTTTGCAATCTCTGTGGTTTGACAATAGTTTTGCTTTAGTAGAATCGAGGCCCTGAACGGTTTCGGCTCACGGCATTCTCAAAGGTATGATTTAAAGTGATGTAAAAATAATATAGTGGAAAAGTACAAAGTGTCTTACTCATTAAGTAAACATTAATGTAACATCAGCAACTAAATTAGTAGAGCTAGCAAATTTCCTGCTCAAACCTGCTGAAGGCTGCTAAAGATTATACCTACCTCCAGTATTCTACTCGACGAAAGATAATCTTATAGGTATTATATTTCTACGCTGATTAAAGTCCCTAGGGTACCATAAGGAATCGCTGTGCTATCTTCGTTCCCTGTAGAGGCATTAAAATTGTTCATTATTAAGTTAGTTATTTAGTAAATCACTGCGGTAAAACATATTTACGTAACTTATGTTTGGTCGAAATGGGTCAATTCTATATTAAAATGAAATACAAAAAGTTAGTAAAGAAAAACAGTCAAAATCATATTCAATAGCAATATGAGTTTAATACATAACATAACATAACATAAACTCACGCCTGTATTCCCCGAAGAGGGTAGAGGTCCCAATGTAATAGGTGGCGAGCCTATTGCCATTAACCGGGCACTTATAAACCTGCGATAAATACGCACATAACTTCGAAAAGCATAGAAAAGTCATTTGTGTGTTATGTTAAACCTGGGATCGAACCCGAGACCTCGTCTCAGCAGTCCATTACCCATACCACTAGGCCACCACAGTTTAATTTATCTTTTAAACTCTCGCGTTCCATGATATACCTACAATAATACTAATGAGATTTAACGCGATCATGGTATAGGTACATAATATGTGCCTTTGATTTGCCTGACGTTTCGACCAAGTTACACACCGGCCTGACTGACTCCTGTGACCATGTTTGCGTTAATTCTCGTTAGTATTATGAGTTTAATCTGTTACTGAATTTTCTCTAGAGTACGTGCCAAGGGTACGAAATCTATTTGTATGCTAGATTTTATGAACCAACATAACTCGTATTCATAATTCGCGAAATCTTTACTATATAACGATATAGTATCAATGCAATGAAGAGTAATCACTCCTAATATACCTTTGAGAAAAGTCGCTAGTTGTATACCGAAGCGCACACTGTTCCGTAAAATAATTTATCTAATAACCTCTTTTTTCAGCATCGACATATATCTTGCGGAATACGACAAGCGTACCTTCCCAAAAGACTGTAAGAACGTTCTAGGCCAAGGTCAGAAGTGTATAGAAAACGTTGTTATCAAATCTGAAGAAGTCATACTACATCCGCAATACGAAGATGCGCAACTTAAGAACGATGTCTCGCTGATAAGACTGAAAACCGCCGCGCCTTATACAAGTAAGCTTTTTATACTGAAATATTCTTGCCTTGTCGTTGAAATGTTCAATAGTAAGTATGTACGTAAAAGATAAAACTTATTCGTCTGTAGATCGAATTTTATGTTAGTAGCTTAACATTGAGTAACAGTGTTACATTTAGAGATTTTTTCCCAACCAGTAACCCGAACAATTAAGTGCTACTAGTTAGGATAAAATGTCTACTAATCTAGTAATACTGTGACACAATGGGTTTTGTTTTCCATCTAGTAACACCAAAATTTAGTGATGTTACTGGTGAATAAATAAAAATTAGGTAACTAGTTAATAGCGTGACACGTTTAAATTTTTTTCCTACCAGTAGGTTCTACTGTCACTCGTTTGGGTATTACTATATGAAAATATTCCATGTACACATATAAAAATTGTTACGACAACGGGGAAACTTTTTATTGATTTATTTATCTCAAAATTCTTGCTTGTCCAGAGGTAGGAAGCTACTTAGTTATATTTTGCTCATCCTGAGAATCTGACCATAATCTTATGGACGCACCAGAAGCACTATTTACAGTATTTTCTATACCAGAGACACATGTGAAAGCTCAATATAGTTTAACTTTGAAAAAGAAAAAGACACGACAGAATTTATCTAATCCCATGTTCCGGTTCATGTTTGATTCGTGTAAAACGTTTCCGTATTTCGCGCGAGAAGTGTGCTAAAATCGGTGCTATTAAAAAAGCGCTGCGCTAGAATTACCCGCTTTTCAGAGCAGGGCACTGTAATAGAGATCTCAGCAAAATAACTATCAAATTCAAAATTCTATTACGTTGATTATTATTAAACTCAGTAAACTACCAGGTACAGGGTGAAAGAATGTGATAATGGAACCATTCAAGTTTATTTTCTGTGAAGTAAGATTACATGTTGTGTTTAAAGTCGGTATTATAACATTATCGTAGCCTGTTTTAACTCGCATAACTTGCTAGATATAAGGATATATACAAAAAAAATTGGTTAGTACTCCCATACTAACAATAAGTAATATATATAGATATGCATTATGTAAATAGGTTTGCTTCAGTTACTTTCCGACTTACAAAGGTCTCTAATCTAGATGAACGCTCTAAAAAAAATTGTAACGTCGTGATGCTATAATAACATCAACGTCTATAGTAGCAAAACCACGACTGTTCAGATCTTGAAGGGTTTTCTACAGAGCGAAGATTCATACATCCATTAGAACTATGGATATGAACACCTAGTTACAATCATTGACGATATGTCCAATCAGATGTAAAGAATTGGCTACATCATGTCGTATAGCCTACCGGCTGTAGGCTCACTCAATCACACATTTACTCATGCCTGTAGAGTAATATAATGTTCTCATAACGCTTTGTTATTCAAAATTGTGCCTTGTCAGTAACAATAACAAAGTAAATAGTACCTAAGAAGGGTATTTTACTTACACATAACATTTCATTTACAGATTACATAAGACCAATATGCCTGCCAACAATAGACATCGACACCCCAAACTTCTCGAACCTTCGCCTAGCTGTCGCCGGTTGGGGAAGAAATGGCCGCTACAGGTCCGACATCAAGCAATCGACCATAGTCAATTTAGTACCTCAAGAGAAATGCAGTGAGTCTTACCCAGGGCTTTCAAGGCAGAATATTTGTGCAGCGGGTTATACAGGCCAGGATACGTGTAAAGGGGACTCTGGCGGTCCTCTTATGACTATGTACGGAGGGAAGTATCAAGTGGTTGGCGTCGTAAGTGGGAAACGAGCAGACTCGCCGTGTGGGACCTCTGTGCCGTCGCTTTATACAAATGTCTACCATTATCTAGACTGGATTCGAAACAGCATTAAACAATAATCAACTTTATTTTGTGTTTATTTTAATTAGATATTGTATGCCAAAATAAATGAATAGTTCGTAACAGTAGTCTATTTTCTTGTTTCTACATTCGTGGCTAAGAAAACGCTCTACCTATACTGATATTTTGATATTGTAATCAAAATATCAGAATAGATATAGAAAATTGTTTGCATTTTCATACAAAGAATTTGTAAACATATCTACCTATGCAATTATAGCACAGTTTAGTTTGAAACTGACAAGTACTAAAAATATTTTGATACCTCTATGGCGTAGCGGTCCAGCATCCGATTGTAAAGCCAGAGGTTGCGGTTTCGACTCCCGTACTTTACTTTCTACTCGTAAGTCGTACGTAGGTATACATATACTTATTTAGGCATTGTTAATATAGTTAAGCTATGCCCACTATGATCTAGACAGCACTAATGTCGTAGAATATTCACTCATCTGTTAATTCGATAGTTATCATCAGCTGATATAACCATAACATTAGGTATGAGACGTCTAGATTTTTATTAACATAGGTTTCACAACAAAGAGTCAACACGAATCAGTACCTATAACAACAGATTTAGAGTTCAATGTACCCTGTACTGCAAAGAAATAGCAAGACACCCATTTCAAGAGCTGGATTTGCATGCTATCAAGTGCAAATAAACTTTTATATACTGAAAAATGTAGCGGCATTGGAGATGGCGATATTTTGTGTTTTGGCGTGGCAGTGGCAGGGTTATTGGCGAGAAAATTGCCTCTGTATTCAACGACGATTGCATAAATTGTACGAGGAATAGTAGGTACAATTCATTTTATTTGAAAACTATTAGAAAAGACTTTTAAACATGAAAATATATGGTGGAATTTTACAAGTCAGGATTGGTAAATTGCTGACACAAGTTTACATGGTTTTTACATTTTAATGTTATCACCGTGGATGTTGGTTGGTTATAGTATATGTTTTTATTTTTTACCCGACTGTCAAGAAGGGTTCTCTCTCTCTCTCCAATTACAATGAAAAGATTAAGAAGAGCTTATTTGATATCGATAAATTCTGAAACTGATGAACCGATTTTAAAAATTCACATAGGCCAATTTTTATCTCGTTAATGGATTAACAAATCAGATCAAGAGTTACGTTGGTGAAACCGCTACAAAACACTTGAGAAATGTACCTACTCCTAAACTTAGGTACTTCCCCAACACTGATAGATGCAATGTTATCTGTATAGTATAATTACAGATATAATGTACCAAGCAAATACTTACAAAACGGCTTAATTATTTTTCTGTATATTTAGGCGCTAAAGCGGCAGCCAGCCTTCTGCCTATGACGAATGATGATGGATCGTTGAAAGCTCCCGCGTAGCTACATGCTACATCACAAAAACCGGTGCGCATAACATAATCGTATCAAGTAATGAACGGGTTATTTCTGTATAAAAGTAGGTAGGTACTTACACTTATAAATAAACCGTAATATTTATAACAAAAACTAGCTGTCCCGGCGAAATTCGTACCGCCAATTTTTTAGATCCCGTTCCCGCTGCACCATTTAGGGGGATGAAAAATAGATGTTGGCCGATTCTCAGACCTACTCAATATGCTCACAAAATTTCATGAGAATCGGTCAAGCCGTTTCGGAGGAGTATGGCAACGAAAACTGTGACACGAGAATTTTATATATTAGACGTTACCTACTCACTTATTAATAAATGAAAAAACATCTTACATAACGAATGCATCGATATAAACTCGTGAAGTCGTGACAGCACCTATAAATATCTGGAATCTACTTTTAGAAAATTTATCTATAACCGTCTATTAACTTTTTAAATTCTTTTCAATTTATAACGGATCGCCAGTACCTACGGTTTCCGTAAGATAATACTACTATAGTAACAATAGACCTTACAACTAAAACCAAAGACAGTATTGATAAAAAACAAATAGCTTTGGATATTTTTATCGATTTAAATAAAGCTTTTGATTCCGTAAGTCAAAATTTGCTGTTAGATAAACTAACAAACATCGGTATTAAAGGTAGCGTTTATATGACATTTCAATTGTAAACATCCCTCTCGAACAAAAAACCTCCAAAAAATACCTCGTCTTAAGAATGGACAACTATTTATCGTGGACCAAATAAAATAGATCACAATACACAACTAACTCTCGGCACTTTTTAATAAAATTGTTATATGGTAATATGAAATTACAGAGCTCGAACAAGGTATCATCCCACTCCTGGATAGAGGGTGGATAGAGGGATAATGAATGATTGAATATTTATTACTCATTTATATAATAACTAGCTTTTGCCCGCGGCTCCGCCCGCGTGGATGTCGGTTATCGCGACCAAACATAGCCTATGTCCTTTTTCAAGGTCTAATCTACCCCTATATTTCATCAAAATCCGTTCAGTAGTTTAGGCGTGAAAGCGTGACATACAGACAGACAGAGTTAGTTTCGCATTTATAATATTAGTATGGATATCGGATCGGACCAAGCTGATTTTTTAATTCTAGGAATAGATTCCCGTAGGTTACAGTAACGGTATCAATATTTCACGCAGGTGGTGCTACGGAGCAATAGCTAGGGTTTTTAAGTATTAAGCAGTTTCTTTTTTTTTATTTACCCAAGGTACGTTAGGATTATGGAAACATGAAATGGAATTAAAAATATGGTAATAAAAAACAAACAAAAGAACGTCTCTAAACACTTTATACTTGGTACTCGACTATTACATCACTAAATTGATACTTTCCTCACACATTGACGCAACACTCTTAAACTTCCAGTTTCGTCTTCAAGAGTTCTGCAGGCACGCTTCACCAACCCCATGCTATTAAACGTTGTGGAACACAATCCGCTAGAAGAACACTCAAATGAGCAAACACTATTATCTGGACTGTGCCGAGGGCGCACAGATTTCCCAAGAGTGCCCTTCTCCTTAAAAGTGCCGGTTGGATGACCGCCATTCACCGTACGACTTGTGGACGGATATTTTTTTTTTACTTACAAAATGTTAAGGGTAAAGTTTAAGGTGTTGTTGTGATCAGTTTTTAATGAAAGAAGTTTCTGTGGAAGTTACTTTTACTGTTGGTTATACTTAAAGCAATAAAGCACATACTTTTTTGGTTTTTATTTTAGAAGTTTAAGTAGACCCGTGTGGTGTAGAGCCTTCGTTATGTCAAAGATCATGAGTCGTATTTCCGAACAGTACCAACATTTATATTTATTAGCACATGAAAAACATACACCTAACACAATAGGATAAGTAGGAAGATTAGACATCTGAAAGCTAATTAAAAGTTGTCATAGCGTCGGTATAGTATCACTTAAATGTAAGCAACATGCATAAGTATTGTCTGGGTGTTTCTATGTCTAATAAATTAAGTAACTAAGTAGTTACACGTATTCTTAAGCGTCGGTAGCTTAGTGGTTAAGGAGTCGGCCTCACGATTTAGAGGTCCCGGGTTCGATCCTGACCATTACACTACTGAGGTGAACCCACTCCTAGCACAAGCAATTTAGCTTAAGACGGAATATTAGTAATTTCGATTGCTAATATTCTTAAAAAAAAAACTAAAATCTAAATTACAAGTGATAGATCAAGCTATGTATGGAATATCCCACTACAGTGTAGTGCATAATGCATAATGTGTAGTGACGACACATTATGCATTCAAGTTAGATGATGAAGGTACACTCTGAATTTTTAGTCCTAATTTAAAAGTGCTATTGAACAGAAAATCGTTAGGGCTTAGCTTGAAAAGGAACGACACGAAGATATCCACTGACTTTAAATTGGTATACAAAAACCTAGCTGTTAAGAACATTTTTGTGAGAAACTTCCTTTCCTGATTATTCTCTTTCCTCATCTTTTCCTTGTAAACTTCCTGTCCATGTAAACGAGAAAATAAAATTTAAAAGAGAGCCGAAGAAGAAGAAAATGAATATGTAAATGCAGTTAGATATCTTTCCGCAGGTGTGAGTGCAATCATATCAGTCGTCAAATCCAATAGTGTCGTAAATGTTCACAGACTACGGCAACAATTATTTCACCATCATCAGGAGGAGCCGCAGTGAGCCGTAAGCTTGTTTATTGCCTTGCACTGGAATTCCTCAGTGAAAAATTCGTTTAATTGCATTTTGTTCTGACTTTTTACTCCTTAAGTAGGTACCTAACTCATTAAGGAAAATATTGTAACGCAGTTTAAATAGAATAAAACTCCTTGATATTCATCGAAGAAATTCAGCCATGGAAATCTCGCGATGGCTAATCTACCATATCGTTTAGAACAGACGATAGATGTACTGTGTACCTACAACCTACAAAATTATATCAATTGAATAGCGATGCTTCTATTCTTATGTAAATTATAAATACTATTTCAGAATAAATATCCAACGATAGTAAAAAGCCCCATCGTTTGACTTTTGACGGACTAAAACTATGTCACAAAAAAGGGAGAATGCAATTTATCAGCGATTTCGGCGTGTGATCCCTGAATCCCAATATCGCTATACATTCACAATCTATGTCGCTCCTCTCGCCGGGTGGGCAAATTTATGTAAAATCAATGCAACAAATAAAGAATGGTGCGTCAGTAAATATCCGCACCACGTCACAATTAGCGCGTGTCCCGCTGGGCCGGACACCTTTTGTTATTTGCCAATCTATCCAGCCAATCCGTCGATCAAAAGCGATTAATACCTCTATTTTTCACATTCTGTTCATTGGATGGTTTACATTGAAATCAGACTTATTTTTTGTTAGACATACCGAACATGTATTACAAAAATTTCAGAGCCCATGTTGCCATGCAGCCTAAACATGCTTTGAGTAGGATAGTTCTAGAGAGTCCAGAATATTATATTAATATTAAGTAATGACTTTTTTTCAAAATTCTTCTTAATGGATGCTTACAACGAAAAAACTAAGGCTCTATGAAAACTTTGTTTGTTTGTAGCTCCTGTGGTTTAGGTTTGTTAAAGCATTCAGGACCAGTATCAATACCATACTACAATATAAATGCGAAAGTAACTCTGTCTGTCTGTCTGTATGTTACGCTTTCACGCCTAAACTACTGAACCGATTTTGATGAAATTTGGCATAGGGGTAGATTAGACCTCGAGAAAGGACATAGGCTATTTTTGGGCGCGATAACCGACATCCACTCGGGCGGAGCTGCGGGCAAAAGCTAGTTATTATATATAAATTGTTATATCTATAATATAAAAATGAATCCCTAAATGTGTTGGTAAGCGCATAACTCAACAACGCCTGGACCAATTTGGCCAATTCTTTTTTTTAAATGTTCGTCGAAGTTCAAGGATGGTTTATACGGCGAGAAAAATTCGAATAATTGCCGGGAACCGACATCCACGCGGGCGGAGCCGCGGGCAAAAGCTAGTTATTTATAAATCTACGACGAAATTAATACCTCGAATAAACAAACATTTCCACTTCGATAACTTTATTGCGTGAATGATTAAATTAATGACATTTTCGTGGACAGATAACTCAGCTATATGGAAAACAAAATAAAACTGAAATACAAAGTCCGTTAATGTTATATTTATGTAACCTTATTACTGTATTAATTACTTAAGTATTAACAGCCGAATAGACAGGTTTAATATCATTTGTGGTGTATTTGGCGGAACATGGTCCGACAGATCTGATCCTAAATTAAGTCAAGCAGAAATACAAGATTGTTTCCGTTCAATAGGTCTAATCTCTCAGACGGGTATTCGTGCTGAAACAATCCTCTTTTATTGGCCTGTCTTTATCGAAGTGTTTCACATTTACAGTTGAAATCTTTAAGAATATTATTGTACTCGTATAGTTACATAATAATCTTAAGTAAATTACCTTTTTTATTTCGATTTTGAGGGGCTCAGGTCTAAGTATAATAATGGAATGAATTATTAATCAAAGGTGATTTACCAGCATCACATCAGCGAGCTGTCAAGGTAATTATTATTAAGATTTTTCTAGCAATGACAACGGCTAGAAGGAATGGAGAGCTTTTTGGACTCTTAGAGAAACCTCCCCATTTCTAGCTGTTGCTGATTACTGATCAGTGATCAGGGATAGAAGTAGATTGACAAGACGGGATTCACGTTATAGTTTATCCTGCACGGCAGGCGGTATCACCAGACTATACAGGTGATTATTGTTGAGATTATTACTTTCAGTTGCAGAATATCTTTAGTCTGAGCTCTCGGTAGTACAGTCAGCATCAGAAAGATGTTGACGTACAATAAGTACTCAAAATTATCTTTATTGCGTTTGACCCTCTTCTAGTTGAGCGATTGTTCTGAAAAACTTCGTCATCAAGATATTTATGACGAAGACTGTGCCTACCCAAGTGTCCATTGGAATATTTGAATGAATTTTGGTTTGAAATAACTTCCTATTACGTACCAGTGATAAAAATGAAGAGATTATATTATGTGCTGAGTAAAAAAAACAAAGAAAGACCTTGCGCGATACAAGATTTTAAATCGGCACAACCCTTACAGAAAATTATTATATTTATTATTTTATAGTTGATTAATGTAAAAGTATAGAATTATTAAATTAAGTGTATAGAAGATATTATAGTAGAGTAGTACGTCAGATTAAGCTAGGGGAGGCTAGTTACATATTGACAAATTCCTCCAGCCAGTAGGCAGCCCTCAATATGGATGGGTGCGCAAAAAATATTCGTTCTACGAATTTACACCTACGCGTCAGATTAAGATAAGAAAGGTAGTTACTAACTAATAAGTGTCCATTTTGATAATTTCGTGAGTTTCTAAGAGCGTGGGAAGCTTAAATACCATTATTCTTTCTATGATCTAATCTACCAATTCTAATAGGTTTCCGCGACCCTCGACTAACTCCAAATTTTACTGCGTGGTCTCCCTGCCTATTATATGACCTAAGTATAATACATTTGTATACATATAGTCAAAGATAGAACCTAAAATGATCAAATAACTTTCCATACTACAATACATTATAGGTACTTTGCTACAATAACATGACATGAAATTATTTCTGACATTACGCAAACAATACGGCACTTAAAACACCGTTACTGTTTATAAAGTACCTACAATATACTTAATTTAAATTCATACTTCATCCTGCTTGTTTACAATAGTGAGTGACCGTAGTCCGTAACAGAGAAAAATGAGATTCATTGTAAATATGCAACGATACCCGAAACCCGTTTCATATGCAACGACTGCCGAAGATCGTGTTCACGGACATCATTCCTCTTCTAGCTTTGGCCTTACATGGACTATTTATATTTTACGTAGTAGTATTTTTTTTTAATTCAAAATATTTTTCAACAATGTCGGTAACTCGTGTGATAGCTATAACTGGGTGTGACAGTGGCCTAGGTTGGGCAATTGCAGCAAGATCAGCCCGTGAAGGCCTCCTTACAGTCGCTGGTATGCACCAAGGAACTGACTCGAAGGCGGCCGAGAGTTTAAGAAAATTGTGCGCACATCCCTGCCCGTTGGATGTGACGAAACCCGAGAGTGTCGCTGAGTTTCGGGATTATGTGAAATGTTTGCTGACAGACAACCCTAATTATAGTAAGTGCTTGTTTTGTTTTCCTGCCTAAAGATTTATTGTTGGTATTGTTTATTGTTTCATACGACAAACCTATAGACGTTCATTTTGCTAAGTTTCCTCAGAATAAGGCTGAAGTCAGCAAATAATGGTAGATCGGAAGCATTCTTTATGACTCTCATATTATTTCGTATACTTGATACAAATAAATGATATATAAAGGTCTGCTTTAAATATTATAATAAGTAATAGCTTTAGTTAAAGCATACTTATTTTTATTTCACTTGGCCAATCTCTGAAACGACTGGACTGATTTTAATGAGGCTTCTTCTAGGTACTTGCTTGTGTTAAAAGTGATTTCACTTCGGTATACAGAAAATATATTGGCCAGGACTCAAACCTAGAACCTATAACTAGGTACATAAGTAGCTATCTATATTTTGAACTGAATGAAATACCTAGTTAAGAAATATATATCTGTGGCATGATTTTACTTACGGGATCCCAGTATTAGGTCGGTACAAATTAAATTTTACCACCAACCGACAAACGATTATTCAGTGAGATGTCACCAACGGATTAATCACCGAAAGACAATTAAATCTGAGCGAATCCACACCTCGGAACTCGGAATTGAATGGAAATGTTTCGTCTGTCATCGATCGTAATAACTGTGGGAACTTTGACTTATTCATTACCTATTGTGTTGTGAGCAAGTGGTGAGTTAACTGAACGTCACTGGCAATGAACTACATAGTTAGATAGTACTCATTTAGTGAAAAATGTATGAATTTGTCAATATGGGTCGCTATTTATTACCCACGACGGAACGGAGACGGTATATGCGTTTGAGGTGAGAGGATGTTTTGTGTTTATGCAAACTGACGTTGCCATTTTCTCCGAAATTACTAATCCAATTTTGATGCACTTTTCAGTTATGGATTTGGCTTAAATTGGAGCATGTTCTTAGATAGGTGATGACAACTCAACAGGGGGCGCTAAAGCAAGCATTTTTAATGCTAATCAAATGTTATAATTTTTCTTCAAAACTATACCTACTAGTCCGATTTTGATGCAGTTTTCACTTATGTAATCCATGTTGCCATTTTTGAGCGCGTTATGTGCATAATATCTATGCGCTCTAAAAAGTTTAAAACAAAAGGCAAAATTAAAAATTTTGAAAAACCACAACAGTTTAAAATAATTTAAAAAGCATCAAATAATTGAAAAAAAATAATTAAAAAGTTTTAAAAACCCCTGACACAAAAATTTCCTCCAAAAAGATAAAAAATAAATCGTGTTGGTTAGCCCTTTAACTTTGATATAGGGGCTTATTCCATCCTGTCTTACCAGTAGTTCGATAATCGAACGACATTTTTAATTTTTCAAAATTTTTAATTTTGCTTTTTATTTTAATTTCTTTTATCTATAATAGGTAGGTAAGTATATCTATAAATCGGTCAAGTGCGAGTGCGACTCGTGCACTGTTGTTTAGATACTCACCTGCTAGATAAACTCAAAACCTGAAAAAGATATTCAGCTGCAAGGTCTAAAATTCTTGATTATAGTTCAATATGAAGTACCCTTTGCGGTTATTTGCTGCAGAAACTTTTGATAGTATATTGAGTTTGATTTTTTTACAGCTTCACGGCGTTGCAGAACTGTTCAACTGGTAGAGTGCTGTTTTAAAAAAAGTACCTACCGTAAGAGGACTTCTTTGTCACATTCCCTTATATTATTGATTTTAACTCGAAATCAAACCGCAGGACATACAACATCTGCCAGTAAATCTGATAAACGTGAAATAAAAGTGAACGGTCCTGAGTAGAAAGTTCAAATATAAATGTAGATGCTAACTTTACAGAACTACACGCCATAGTAAACAACTCCGGTGTGATGACCATTGGTGATTACGAGTGGCATACACAAGCAATGTTTGAGAACGCGATCAACGTGAATCTACTTGGTGCCATGAGGGTTGTGTCTGCGTTCTTGCCTGATCTTAGAAGAACTGCTTTGGAGGTACATGTTTCTTACTATCACTCTATTTTTTTTTTACTTATAAATTTATTTATTTTTTTACTTTGTATTTGACATTTGAATTTGAATTAAGAAAGAAAGTAATTAAAATTATTATAAATTAAAAAATAAACTTTTAAATGTTACTCAGTTTGGGATTCAATTATTTAGGTACAGTTTTGACAACAGTTACAGTTTCAACAAAGTTTTGACAATTTTTAACAATAAATTGTGTGTACCTAATTAATGCGTACGAATAATTGTTTTAGAAACTAGTTCACTATTCTTAATTAAGAACCAACTTCTCATGTAGGAGACAAGAAGCTAATTGCATCCCATAAGTATAGCAATACCAGAAGAATATATTTACATTGAAGTATTTATGATACTTTACAAAATCATCCGTTGGGTGTTTAAAAAGTAGGAAACGAAACAAACAAGTCTAGCCATGTACAAAATAAAAGGTGCAGTAGTTTGATCGGTGATTTAAGATGTGTAACTTTAAAACTATCGCGGCGTTTACTCATAGTTTATAATGTTGGGACTTCACGCGATATATTATTTTTTGGAAAAACTTACTTTTGCCGACGTTTCGGGTGCGTTACAGCGGTTGGTTCCCTTTATGTCGAGTCCCGTTATGTCGAGTCTGGGAGTCTATTGTTCTCCAAAGTATTAATATTTTACGCTTCCTATTACCGTCATGTCGAGTACAGTCAGAATATAAATTAAAAGCCAACAGCACAGCACAGCGGAAAAAAAAGATTTAAGATGTTTTATGATGATTGATGAAGCATCGATCAGGAATGCTAGGACACTCAAGAGCCCCCATATCAATGGGGGCTCTTGAGCTTCCAGGTGCTTCCAGGTAGCTTCCAGGTGGTTGAAGAAATTTCACTAGCGATATACAAAATTCATCACAGATTGCAAATACGTCTGTGATGCTATATAGTACTTATAGCTGTACCTACTGAGTTTATTTTTGCATATCCTCTCATATAAAATAAAACCTCTTAGCTTTTTTTAAATTATTGCATTTACATTTGGATCCGCATATTCCGCTTAGCGTGGGCAATCATAAAATGGAATTTTGACAACACAGTTTTATATAGATATATATTAAATCTAGCTTTTTCTCGCGGCTTCGCCCGCGTGGATGTCGGTTATCGCGACAAACATTTCTCAAAAGACGTAGGTGTAAGTTTCATGCTTCTAACTATGAAAATGACGAACTTTCCATACAAAAGTTTGTCACCTATTTTACCCACTTAGTAGTAAAATTTTTAAAAACGCTGATACACGCGTTCATTTATATCTTACTAGCTTTTGCCCGCGGCTCCGCCCGCGTGGATGTCGGTTATCGCGACCAAACATAGCCTATGTCCTTTCTCATGGTCTAATCTACCCCTATACCAAATTTCATCAAAATCGGTTCAGTGGTTTAGGCGTGAAAGCGTAACATACAGACAGACAGACAGAGTTACTTTCGCATTTATAATATTAGTATGGACTATTGAAGGATTTTTTTACAGCATTAAGTAAGTATGCTAACCATACAAATCGAATACCTACATAGGAAAAAAGAATCTGCTCGGGCGGGACTCGAACCCGCAGTCCCCCCCTTACACAGGGGGAATGCCTGACCAATTCGGCTACCGAGACTTTCTTTTTCCCTATGTATTCGATTATTATGGTCTAGCTTTTGCCCGCGGCTCCGCCCGCGTAGATGTCGGTTATCGCGACCAAACATAGCCTATGTCCTTGCTCATAGTCTAAACTACCCCTATACCAAATTTCATCAAAATCCGTTCAGTGGTTTAGGCGTGAAAGCGTAACATACAGACAGACAGACAGAGTTACTTTCGCATTTATAATATTAGTATGGACTATTGAAGGATTTTTTTTACAGCATTAAGTAAGTATGCTAACCATACAAATCGAATACCTATATAGGAAAAAAGAATCTGCTCGGGCGGGACTCGAACCCGCAGTCCCCCCCTTACACAGGGGGAATGCCTGACCAATTCGGCTACCGAGACATTCTTTTTCCCTATGTATTCGATTATTATGGTCTAGCTTTTGCCCGCGGCTCCGCCCGCGTAGATGTCGGTTATCGCGACCAAACATAGCCTATGTCCTTGCTCATGGTCTAAACTACCCCTATATGCGTATAGGCGTGAAAGCGTAACATACAGACAGACAGACAGACAGATAGACAGACAGAGTTACTTTTGCATTTATAATATTAGTATAGTATGGATAAGGCACAGGTTTATGAAATTTAGTGCATCTAGCTCTGACAATTGCGGACTTTCATAAAAACTTCCATCCCTTATTTTACCCCTTTAGTAGCAGAATTTCCAAAAATCCTTTCTTAGCGCATGCCTACGTCATAACATCTACCAGCGTGTTAAATTTCAGCCCGATCCGTCTAGTGGTTTGGGCTGTGCGTTGATAGATCACTATGTCAGTCAGTCAGTCACCTTAGAGTTATATATATTTAGATTAGATAATGGCCGTGCAAAAACTCTCTTCCCTAGGATTTGGTCAGAGACTTCAGTTTTACATCAGTCAAGTGACCAAGTGGTTATAGTTAAGCCAAACCATTGTTGGTGCCACCGTCACTGCAAAAAACGGCATTAAATAATAGACTTTAAAGCGATGCTTTTAAAGTTTAAAATCAAATGACTTTTTGCAGAGCAATTGAAAAAGTATAATGAAACTGCTTCTATTTCGTTTTGGACTTTAGGGTTATATAAATAAAGTCTACAATTTAATGTCATTTTTTGCAGTTACTGCTGCACCACAATGGTTTAGCTTTAGCAGAATCGAGGGCCAGATTAAACACAAACAACTGTAACAAACAATAAAAGATATACCTAGTTATAATACAAAGTAGATACCTACCTATCTACTTGATATCACAAAGAAAGCCTTATAAAAACATAACCAGGCAGTCGGGTAAAAATAAGTACTTAGGTGACGCATCATGATCATTTATTTCCAATCTTAAAATTAAGATCTACCTATGTACTTATATTTGTACCAAGAACTTAATTTTTTTTATTGATATTATAAAAGCTGAAACTGCGTATCGTAATAACAATGATAGAAAATTTGATATCACAGAAATAATCGGGCAATTTCTATGTAAACAGTGAAATGGGATATTTCGTTCAAATTAAATTGACTGTAGCATTTTGGTATAGACAAGGTTTTTGAGATTGAGAGCCCCGGAAATAATAATATCATCTTCTTACAGGAAAAACATCAATGTATCCGACATTTGTTTTTCAATTCAACTATATAACTGAAAATGTAAGCCTAGATTACAAATCTAGGCTTACATTTCCCCCAAAATAAAAAAAATACTTTCACCATAGTTCATAGGTTTTATTGCTTTAATTAGGCACCTACTTACATATAGCCGACTACAATGTCAAAATTCCATCAAATGATGAATTTAGAATTGGAGTAGATATTTAATTATGCTTTATTTATTATTATTTTTGTATTATTATTTTTTAAGAGATTTTCAAACTAAAATAAATTTCGTTACAACGGATATAAATCATCACTGACAATCATATTGATCCTTTTATTGCTATATTAGCTAATCATCTTACTTTTAAGTTATCTTGTTTTTTATAATATGACTTTTTTAAATGGGCCAACATTCCAACTTATATAAATGTGCATCTTACCACCGTAACTTTTAATGGGTTAAGGTGGAAATTATGAAGAAATTCTAAACAACACATGATAGTTATATTTAGGATCAAAAACATTTCTAAGAATTAAAAATAACAAATAGATATTCTAACAAAACACTCGTATCTATCATTTTATGTAAGTTACAGATCATGGGGCTAGATCGAAATACTCGATTTTTTTTTTCGTGTCGTCAAAATTGGCTCACTGCGCACAACTACTCGCTCCCTACGTGCGTCCAAAGTATTAGTTTTTGAGCCAAACCTGAGCCGCTTATTGCTTTTGATTGATAAGTCGGCTTTTCCGGAAGCGACTGCCATCTGACTACAACCTCGATAAAAATCCGTTCACAGATTAGCAGGTAGGACACTGAAGAAAAAGCGAGGTTGACTTGAGCCTCGCAGATGTGGTTACAATGTACCCAGTACAAATGCACACCAAATGTACCTATTTAAAGTTATCTGCGGTAGCCTAGTGGTATGGGTAATGGACTGCTGAGACGAGGTCTCGGGTTCGATCCCAGGTTGACCATGGCACACACCAATGACTTTTCGATGCTTTTCGAAGTTATGTGTGTATTTATCGCAGGTTTATAAGTGCCCGGTTAATGGTAATAGGCTCGCCACCTATTACATTGGGACCTAAACATAAACTGGCGAAATGTGGGTGCTAGCACCTCTGCCTACCCCTTCAGGGAATACGGGCGTGAGTTTATGTTATGTTATGTTATGTTAAAGTTAAGTAGGGGCCAAGCAATGTATTCTCCTACTACAAAGCATTTATAATACCTTAATTTCAGAACAAAGACTCATCGAAACCTCGCATAATCAACGTGGCTAGCCACTGCGGTTTACACCCTTTGCCGGGGTTTAGCGCGTACAGTGCCAGCAAGGCTGCCATGCTGGCTTGGACAAAGGCTTTGAGGATGGAACACATGAGATACGGACTGAGTGCAGTATCATTCTTACCTGGTACGAATTGGTGGTATTCTTTGCTTTTTTGATCATCCATAGCTACCTATCTCATATCGTATCTTAAAACAATTTATGTATGTATATGTAGGACTTAAATAGGTACATGAACCGTGCATTTACATTATGATATTTTTAGGAGGATTCGTCACCTCTAGCAACATAATGTCGAGTCAAGGAGCCAAGGGACTCATGATGTTAGAACATTTGAATGAAGAACAGAAATCCTTTTATGAGGAAAGGATCAAATCCCTTACTAATTACCTCACAGCGACAACTCGTGATGTAAGATACGACTCTTTGAATGACGAAAACATCATAGAAACATTCGTCAAAGCTTTGACTGAGGATAATCCCAAAGAACTTTACAAAGTGGAATCGTGGAGATACATGTTTTACTATAATTTATTTAAGTTACCGCTCCCTGAAACAACCCATCTGTGGCTTGTAAAAAAGTTCCTTAATTTTCCCGAGTGAAGATTTTAGAATAGCTACTTAACTTTTGTGGTTACGATAATCACTGTTTGAATGTGTAATGATAAAAAATAATCTAGCTATAAAGTATTATGTTCGTAACAAAAATGTTTTAATCTAAAATTACCTCGGTACCTACCTACCTAAGCTGTTGATAAAAAAATGTTATAAGATTATTATGATCTCCTTTTACTAAGATTAACAATTTAAAAATCAAAAGAAATATCTATTCCTCTACTAAATAGAAAAAGAATCTATTTACTTAGTGGAGATAGGACTCGACGATATTCCCGTCCCAATTGAGCAGTTCGACTGGGGAATTACCTCCGCCCTACAGAATACCACGGTCATAATAACCTAGTGTGGTGTTCCCAACGGTGAGTAGGGTAGCCGCAGCTCACTGTAGAGTCTTTGCGCTGTCATTGTCAGTGGGAAAACTAATGGCTTGTGCTGCTTTGTCTTCTGCACTGACGGTACAGAAACTTTCTGTTCTTACAAGGTCGGCTGCACTTCCTGATGTTGCACCCTTCCATAGGCCTCGGTAACCACTTTCCATCAGGTGGGATATGTGCTTGTCAGCCACGTAAGTTGTATAATAAAAAAAAACAATCTACTTGCGTAGATCAGATACCAATATAAAAATTGAGCACAAACCTTGAGAACGACTCAACACCTTCGGATCATTTCTTTCATTTCAACCTTTTCTTCTTATTCATCCTAGCGTTCACCCCATCGCATCCGAAGCTTTGCAACTTGGAGTTTGGGGTTCCCTTTACCAATTTAACTGCAGATTTGGCTAAACTTCATTCCAACCTTTTATATGTAGTCAATTTGTAATTGCAATGTGCATGTCAATTTGCAATGTAGCCAATTGTCAGGATAAGGTTTATGTAGGTAAGTGTAAGTATCTACCTACCTAAGATCTATTTTTAATTCTAGACTCATCAATATGACTTCACCTCGTGTCTGATGGTAAGTTGAAAGTAAAATCTCAGAAAAGAGAGTCACCATTACAGACCCCAACAAGGTTCTCATTTTGACGGCTTGATCAGTTGCTTTTTCATGCCCGCTTTTAGGATTCAGGACTGTAGAAAGAATGAACCACAGTACATGTGCTGGTAAAGTATTCTAAGACAGAAGAGAAGACTTTAGAGAAAAGAAGACAGAAGCTTGGTTCTTTCATTAAGGAATTGTTTGCACCGCATGAGGTAACAACCCCTACATCTAAACCCTGCACATGCTCTTCCGTATAGACAAAGAGAGGATCGGGAATAACTGGAAGAGCTCATCAGAACGTTCGCCATGGTAGAAATAGAATTGGGTAGACGGACGAAATGGTAAAAAATTTAAAATACTTTGATAGGTATATCCAGTAATTCTCGTCTAAATCAAAGTATGATTTACCGCCAGAACCTTACAGATCATCTGCAAGTAAATTCTGATAGAAAATTACCTACTACTAGGAATTTTTCCTATGTCAAAAAATCAAAGATCATCTTTTGGAACCACCTTTTGGGGTATAAATCTAACTAACATTTTAGATTATTACTTAAGACGAACATTTCGATAATTAACTAAGTAGATAGGTACAATTTATTCATCATCATCATGATGATGACGATTTATTATTAAATAGGTAAGTACTAAAGAGTA
Organism: Eilema sororculum; assembly: GCA_914829495.1. Lineage (NCBI taxonomy): Eukaryota > Metazoa > Arthropoda > Insecta > Lepidoptera > Erebidae > Eilema > Eilema sororculum. The sequence continues at coordinate 11,755,634 of OU618541.1, forward strand.
AAGGTGAATTCGCCTACATGAAATACTTAACAGCGTTATTTATATCTATATCTAAGCGGTATGCTTGATTTACAACATTATTGGAAGTTGGGTAAATCATAAGGTTGCAGAATGATATTAGTTCATTATTATGCTAGGACTAAGTCGTCTGAGTTGGTAGATAGATACTGGTATGTACCACAGACATAGGTGTACAGTCAGCGTCATAAATATCTTGACGACGAAGTCTCAAAATGATCGCAAAACTCTCGTATTGAGAGTATATCAAACTGTTTTATTGATTTAAATTGTATTACTTGTCCAAACTAAAGGTGTGTACCAAATATCAGAACAATCAGTTAACTGGAAGGGTGAAAAATATGAAATTATTTAGAGATCATGTACAGATAATTTTTTTTTTCACTTTGTTCGTCAACATCTTTTTGATGCTAACTGTAATAAGTACCTACCTACATAATTGGTATTAAGATTTTAAATTATTCTATCAAGCCTTCAGTAAGAACTGAAGGCTTGATCTACATGACACGTCAATATGACTTCACCTCGCCTGATGTTAAGCTGAATGCAAAGTCCCAGGAAAGAGAATCACCTTAACAAACACTAGGTAAGTACTGTTTTCTCTAATGAAGTAGTGAATACTTTATTTATATTGCGATCTAGCGTTGTTGGCCAATTAGTAAACAAATTTCACATAGGTACATGACTACGTAAACAGTATTCTAAGAATGCGTCAATTAACACTTACCTACCTAGTTTTTATTAAGCCGAAGGCACTTATGACCCTGAGTAGGTACTTTGTGTTGGAATTGTTGTATGATCAGACGATTACTCTTTACTGGTACAGCCCCAGAGCTGATACCATAAGTCTATACTGGCATCAATACCTGTTTGTATAATAGGATTTTGTTGTGTACTGATAGCGGGGAGTGTCTTCCAAGTAGCCAGTAGGTACATGTTCTGATAGCGTATTTTAAATTCAGATCACTTTTCTTGTCGTGTTCTTTCCAGTGCAGCTTAACGTCAAGAGTCATACCAAGATATTTAGCTGTATTAGAGTATGTAACTTATTGGTCATTAATAAATACAGGAAATTGTTGTATTCTTTTATTAGCGAAGTCGTCGTGAAGCGACTTGCTTTCGTTTAGAAAAATTCGCCATTTTTTTTGTTCAGGTTAGAACTAGATTAACCGCTATTTGAACTTTTTCTGCAGCCTCTGCATGATTTTTACCTATCGCCATAATAGCGGTGTCATCGGCAAAAGTGGCAATAGGATTATTTTCTGTAACTGGGATTTCACTACAAGATCGGACCTAATACACTTCCCTGTGGCACGCCAGCATTAATGGGCGTTGTTTCTGAGTAGGCATCTCCGTATCGAATGCGAAAATGCTCTGTTTGATATGTATGATTCGAGAACGTCCACAAACTGTCTTGATAGCATAACGTTTCCTGGTTTTGCTATCATCTGTCATCTATCAGGTACATAATATAATTGAAATGCAGCATTGGTAAGCGTGCTCAGTTTTACAATTGCTTTGCGATTTAAATTTTGTAGGATTTTACCTGTTATTACTTAGGTCGCAGCCAGGTGATTTTCCTGAGTTTATATATGGCATTTCATCATATTATGTGGTGCTTCTTTTGGTGTAACAAGCTTTATTTCTAAGATGAGATGTCACTTTATGTTTTTGGTGAGTGATTCATAACTTCAGCGGAGTTTCATGACTCCACGTTGGGTTGAAATATAAACTCCAGGTAGGTACTGACAACCCATTTCCCACTTTCTTCTCTTAAAAGAGGAGTTTGTGTGATGGATCTTATTATGTTCTTTGACACTTCCTATAATGAGTGATCTGACTTATAGTCAATTGTTAACTGGCGTAGATAGTTATTTGTTAACATGGTATAGGTATAACTTATTAATTCCCTTTTGAGACATTTAGATAAGTTATTAAGTTATGTTTTATCTTGAGAGCTTCTGGATAAATGCCATCTTCTGAAATTCATCATGAGAGATCAGACACTAGGTACACTACTAGGTAGGACCCTCACTTTAGTTTAGACAAATGCTTTCTAGCGCCGTTTTATAGGGCTCCAGACTGTAGGAAGAAGAAAGCGTTGAACAGTGTTTACACACAAAAAGTTCCTTATAAAGCAAACGTTTTCTGGTCGATATCATTTTCTTATGAACGTTTTCTTCACGAAATCATTATCTACAGGTCTAATGGTGATAAATGGGGTCTACGATTGGTCTACGAAACCCATGTGTAGAACGGCAATACTTAGGCAAGCAATAATTGGATGTTGATGTTTATCATTATTTTTACGTTAACAGTACATTTATAGACTTACCCTACGGAATTTGTATATAGGTAGTTTAAGATTTTTACTTTCATTTTGTAAGTCCGTGTAGAAAAGCCAAGAAAAGCGTTTTATTCGCTTTATTATCTGCGACTTCAATCTGCGAGTCTTATGAGTCTGTGACAGTAACTGTCATCGGTCTGTCGAATTCGTTTGGCATTTGACATAATAGGACATTGATAATTTGATAAACTATTCACATTTAGTCTATTTTCTATTGATCTTAAAATCTGTTATTATTGTATGTATTTTGTAATCAACAACATAAATACTAGATAAGTTGAATTAGATATGGAGAGTTCGTACGGGCCGAATGCTACTGAGGAGCCGGTAAGTAGGAAGAACGTTGGTCATCGATCTAACGTCTATTCTGAGATTATTCCAACATCTATTATTAATTTTGCAGTGTTTTCTTACATTTCTTATATCTATGTTCTCATAGACTTATATTATCGAACGTCTATTGCATATATTTGAAAACTGCAGTAATTCATCGCATTCTATATTTACCAACCACTTACTATTTCGTCCACTTCAACATCAATTTTAGTCCACTGCTGGGCCTAGATCTCTCCCAATATGCACTAAGCCTCAGCAGATGGTTCTTAAATTTGGGTTTTGTTATTTGTTTTTGTAAAAGGTACTTGTTTTTTTGTTACAGAGTCTTCTTTATAAACTACAACGTAAAATCAAAGTTTTTAATACCAATAGCCCACTACCTAACAGAGGGTATAACTTGGTAACATGCAGCAGCAAGTATGGACTCGTTTTTGTGGGTACACCTGAAGGAACCTTGACTGGTTGGTATTATTATTGTTTCAACAATTCATTTATTTGTTTTCTCACTGTAATGTTTTATAAATAAATGAAACAAAGTACCTACTAGAATTTACAACTACTAAGATTACTAACTGCAAGAATATCAAGTTTTGCAACTTTATCATATTATTATTTTGTTTTTAATGTAGGGTTGCTACTACAACTTAAAAAAAACTAAAAATCAAGCCTGTCCTTACCAAGTTACCAAGTTGCCATTAGTTGAAATGTTTAATTGTAAAATATTTGATAATATTTTGTTCTGTTTTAGTGTATAATTTGAAGGATCTAATTGACAAGGATTGTGAGCCAAAACATATGACTATAAACCTCCGTGAAAGACCAACTCATATCGCTGTGAGCTGTGACCAAGAACTGCTAGCTGTTACTGGAGGGCAGTTGCTATCTATATATAATGTCTATAACTTTCAAAATCCTGTAAGTACTGGCTTTACTTCTATTGCAAACATCAATTTTATTACCAAGGTGCTATACTGCCGTGGCAGATCGATTGAGAATGAAGGTTGCAGTAAATATTGAGTTATAAGTAGGTAGTGATATTTGTGCAACAAAAATAAAGGTACACACGGGCACCATATGCCGCTACAGTTGGTTCTGCTACAGTGTGAAAAAATGTTTAGAACCCCTAAGACCCAGCACACACTGGTGGAAGCGCGGCGGCGCGCAGTTTAAAACAGCTATTTAATATAAACCTTAAGCACCTTGATATACGGTCGAAATTATAGTCGCGCGCCAGCTCTTGCACCCGCTCTTTGCGCCACTTACTTACTTACTTACTGCCAGCAGGGGACGCCGCGGCCGGACGGGTGATCCGCCCTCTTGCATAGGGCCATTTCACCCATTTCCCCTATTTCCTTGGATGGGATGTGGGATGTCCGGCAATCACGGCGTTTTGTTGAACCTACCTGTTTCCTTGCAAAAACTTACGATCTGTTCCACCTTCAGATTTTCGATGTCTTCTTGTTCTAGTCTGTCTGTTCCCATGATTTCCCATCTTTTCAGCGAGTACATAGGGCATTCGGCCAGCAGGTGGAGGCTGGTTTCCTCGGCGTCCATGCACTCCGGACATCTGGGGTCGTTCTTTACTCCTACTAGTGTCAGGTGCCTGTTCAGTCAGCAGTGTCCTGTTATCACTTCTATGACAAGCCTCATGTGTTTCCTGGATAGTTTCGTCAGGGTGCTTGTTCTTTTTGTATCTATGCCTTTTATGAAAATTTTCGATTGTCTCACGACAGACGATGATTTCCATCTTCTATTGGTTCACTATGCTTCGGCTGATGACTCCCTTAGTGATTTTATGGACAATTGGCAGCCTGGGTTCGGGGCCCACTTGGTTTTCATCAGCTCCTTTCCTGGCCAGTTCATCAGCTACCTCGTTACCCGTGTTGCCTTCATGGCCGGGTACCCAGGCCAACGTCATCTCGGCTGCTCTGGCCAGCTTTACTAACGCCTTCTTACACTCCTTGACCACTGCCGAGGAGGTTTCTACTCTTTGCGCCACGCGCGAACTTATTTTTTATATACAGTTTTCGATCGTATATCAAGGTACTTAAGGTTTATATTAAATTGCAGTTGTGTGCGCTGGGCCTATGTAACCAGTCCAAACTGGTTGCAAGGTCATCTCAGTCAATAAACTTTATTCTCAATCCATTTGGCATGAGGTATAGTTTGGTAACTTACTCAACGCTTACCACAGTGTTTTAGTGTATTGCCGCTATTCCAAATTTAATAATTCTAGTATTAATAGTTTGCCTATTCCATATTCAAAGATTTGAGTCAGATTATTTGGAACTAATGTGAAGAAGAAAAGTAGTAATAAAAGTCAAAGTACCAACATAATAATTTTACCAAATATTAAGTCCTAATGGTACGTCATCTTAAATAAATCTAAATCGATTGCACCATGTTTTATCTAACATACTTGTAACCATCTTCATCTGAAAGTACACTATAATAATACTAGCGTTGCCCGCGGCTCCGCACGCGTGGATGTCGGTTATCGCGACCAAACATAGCCTATGTCCTTTCTCATGGTCTAATCTACCCCTATACCAAATTTCATCAAAATCGGTTCAGTGGTTGAGGCGTGAAAGCGTAACATACAGACAGACAGACAGACAGACAGACAGAGTTACTTTCGCATTTATAATATTAGTATGGATTATTTGAATGAATTTTACAGCATTAACTATGCTAATTATACACTATACAAAATCGCGGGCTCGAGTCCCGCCTGAGAAGTTTCATATTTCCCTATGTATTCAATAATAATAATATGTCTACAATTTAAATGTTCGCAGAGTCCCCAGTCAATTGATATCCGACTTGACAAGACCTCAACATTTGTCTCAGGATTACAATGGAATCCAATCATGGCTGATAACCTTGCTATGGTATTCTTTGATGGATCTCTTCTTGTAGCAAATATTAGTACATCTCCCCAAGTAAAGATGGTTCAGTCAAAGGCAAGGTAACTAACTTTCTATTTTAATAGTTGTTTGAATGGGAATATTAGTCATAATATAGCTTAAACTGGCTTCAAGTGTCTTTTTAGTAGTAAGAAGACACTCGATGACATGACTATAATATTTTGCCAGTAGCTCTGAGCTAGCCTATGTTCTTCCCCAAACTCCACTCACAGTTTACCTCTGTAGAAAATTTCATGAAAATCAGTATAGTGGTTTAGATGTAAATAAATAAATAATAATAAATATTCCGTAACATTCTACAAAACGATATCTAGACCCATAATAAGCTTAATTAGCTTGTGTTATAAAATATTTGCACTGAGCGGGGATCGAACCCGCACCTCCTGCGTGGCAGTCGCGTGCACTACCGCCACAGAGGCTGTCTGCCTGAAAGCTTATGAGACGGAATTACTTTAGCATGTATGATATTTGTATGATGAAGTAAAATACATAGTCATAGTCAATCATAACTGCAAATTATATAATCAATGTTACAGATGCCTCTGCTGGAGTCCAAAAGGCAAACAGCTGGTGACTGGTAATAGTGATGGAACTCTCACTCAATACAAACCAGATCTGACTCCAGCCAAAAACATTCCCACTCCAAACTTGTTTGGAGGTGCTGCGACTGAAGCTCTGGCAGTCTACTGGATATCCACCTTCATGTTTACTGTTGTCTATAAGAATGCAACAGATAATAGTCGCCCAGGTATGATATTTCTTATGCTCCTGGTATTCAAATGCATAATATAATCTAATATTGTAAATTCTTTTTCACTATTGGATAGTTTGTTTTGCAAATTATATCTAATATATAAAATTCTTGTGTCACAGTTTTCGTTGCCATACTCCTCTGAAACGGCTTGACCGATTCTCATGAAATTTTGTGAGCATATTGAGTAGGTCTGAGAATCGGCCAACATCTATTTTTCATCCCCCTAAATGGTGCAGCGGGAACGGGATCTGACGCCACGAGCGCAGGAAAAAATTGGTGGTACGAAGTTCGCCGGGACAGCTAGTACCTTATAGTATGAAAACTTTTACCATAAGAAGCTCTAAGAATCTTAGAAAGGTTATGAAGTCTAAATTTAGAGCTGTTTTTTTTTAATTGACTAAATGCAGATGTACAGAGTGTTCTTTTCTACTTATTATACTTATTTCGTTAATTCTAACAAAATAAATCCTTTAAATATACTATTGGAGCATAGATCTCAATTAAAAATATTTCATTGCAGTTGTAACTGTGGTAACTACACCCAAAGGGAATCCATCACATTGCCTCAATTACGACGATATTTGCTTCAGCATGGGATCCAACAGACCATGGTACTACTACTTACAGGGGATTCCTCAATGGTAAGCAAGGCAAGAATGCTTGCCAAGTTTAATTGTTATGGTTTCAATTCCTGCAAAAGTAGTACACTCTTTCTTTCATTAGAGATTATGAATAAAGGTTGCAACCAATGAACTAATCTAATAGTAAGTTTTAAGAACAATACACTTGATTGTAATATTTACGATAACTTCCTAATGTGAAAACATTTAATAGAACAAAGAATCTTTTTTATAGGTCTATAATAATGGCGTCATCATCCAATAGTATGGAAATTGCGACTTTGGGATCAAAGAAAGATGGAGAGAATTGGACTCAGTGGTGTCAGGTAAAAGTTAAATATGGCATATGATTTTTTATAGCATTTATTATGCTAACTTTTAAGTTCGAAAAACATTGGAAAAAATGAGACTCGAACTCACAACCTTTCCCTTACAGGGGGACTGCTCTTCCAACTGAGGTATTGAGCCACACTTGAATCATTCCAAATCCAAATTTTCCTTCTCTTTATATCCGTCTATAAGGGCGACGGTGCAGCCATCTACCAACATTCTTACGAACTGTTGGAAACAATGAATGATTTTTCAACCATTTTTAAACATTGAATTTTGATGACTGCGCCCAAATATTTGAATGAATTTTTTATAGCATTTATTATGCTAAGTAACTTTTAAGTTCGAAAAACATTGGAAAAAATGAAATGTTCAAGTGAGACTCGAACTCACGACCTTTCCCTTACAGGGGGACTGCTCTTCCAACTGAGCTATTGAGCCACACTAATATCTTTGTCTTTTATTGACTGAAGTTCGAATTAAAAATAAATATTTGATTTGCAGAGCGACGAAGCGCGCCCCGAACTACCTTTAACAGATAAAAAGATAGAAAACTTTCCTATTGGAATCTGGATTGATACATGTGCCATACAGCAAATACAGTGGGGTGCGTGGAATCTACCTTAGAAAAGATATATTTTTCAATGTAGTATCATCATCAAATTTATTCCTGTCTTTATTTTTTTTTTGGTATTTCAGGTGAGAACTCAGTACTTCCTCCCATGCCGATGCTTCACGTGTTATCGCAAAATGGTTTACTGACGACGTTTAATGTGATCAATTTGAATAAGGATGCTCCTCAATTATGCACACCTCCTCAACAAATAACACTACCTGCAGCTGCTATGACTAGGTGAATATAACATAAACTAATACACAGTTGTATACATATGTATATTTTTATTGAGATGACAGTTCACACAAGTTTATATATAAGTAATAACATTTTGCGAGTACTGAACCACAGTTAATCTTTGGTCAATACTCACTGAAATTTCAGCAGCCGGCAGCGGTATAATATTATAAACCACTAGCTTTTGCCCGCGGCTCCGCCCGCGTGTATGTCGTTTATCGCGACCCAACATAGCCTATGTCCTTTCTCATGGTCTAATCTACCCCCATACCAAATTTCATCAAAATCCGTTCAGAGGTTTAGGCGTGAAAGCGTAACATACAGACAGATAGACAGACAGACAGACAGAGTTACTTTCGGATTTATAATATTAGTATGGATTTTGAATCTTAACCACATCACGTGAGTTAAAGTGTATAGTCATTTGAAGGCGAAGGACGGGCGCTTCACCGCTAGCCGGCAAGACCTTCTAGCGATAAGTCAAAAGAGGCGTCGTGCGCCCCTTCGGGCCGTTATCCACCGCTACTCTTTCAGTAAGAAAAGAAAGTATTCGATTTTGTATCACTGTATTTTTTTTTAGTACCATCCCTGGGGAAGCACCCGCTCCACCTCAACAAGCACCCGCTCAAGTTCCAACTCCTGCGCAAGTACCAACGCCTGTACAAACGCCAGCATTCGCACAAGCGCCTGCAGCGGCACAACCGCCAGCCCCTACACAAGCAAAGGTAAAAAATGTTCCTTTCTGACTTTATCAAGACCCACTGATTGACGGACGAGATTCTGGAGCATTCCCTCTCAGGCTTGAGGTTAGATGGCAGTTGCTCCATGAAGCAAAACAAAGCTAAGTGTTATTGACAGTAGAAGAGTGGACCACGGTTTCCAAAGTACCTATTACCGACCATCTTACTTACTTCCAGCGGGGGACGCCGTTGACCGGACGGTGCCCTCTTTATGTGGGCCATTTCGCCCAAATCCCTTATTCCTTCCCTGTGGAGGCCAAGGGGTGCCCGGCAATCACGGCGGCGGCGTTCTGTCGAACCTACCTGTATTTTTGCATAATCTTACGATCTGTACCACCTTCAGATACTCGAGGTCTGGTGTTTCTAGTGTGTCCATCCCCATATTTTCCCATCTTATTCGTGAGTACATGGGACATTTGGCTAGCAGGTGGAGGCTTCGACCGACCATCTTAGGCTAGACTAGATCATTATTATTTTACTTCAATGTATAGATCGTTTGTGAATTTGTTAGCAACTTCTGAGGGCGACTGTACCCGGGATTAGTGCTCGGATGAAGAAGAATACTTGCAAAAATGGACTTATAAACTGAATAAGCTCATTTTCAGCCGTTCGCGCCACCACCGGTACAATTGGCACCAACCGCACAGCCGCAGCCAGCCGCGCCACCTCCGCAATACAGTGCCAGTGTCATCAATATACCGAAACCGCCGAGTTACACACAGTCACAAATCAACCAGGGATATGCTTCAGGTACTATGTCAAACATAAAGCACTTTTACGATAATATAGGTACTCGAAAACTTACCTACTTGAAAAAAAATATTGTTTATATTTTAATTTTGTTTCAGTGCCAGTACCAGAACAAAAACCAGTGATAGAAATAAAACCAGCTCCAGTAGCGCAACCTAAAGCAGCTGTAACTCCTACGGTAATTGTTTTTTTTTTAAGAAATGTGTAAGAATATTGAACTTATATTTTACGTTTTGTTGTCATCAATTTGTTTTTTATCTGGTCACTAAGTTAACCAATTTTCTGTTAATCTTATTATAAGATGTATAATGCGTAAGTTTCAATGTTTGCTACTCAATCACTTTGAAATGTCTGAACTGTCCAGGATGAAATGTAATGTTACATCAGCCGTTTATTGAAGAAACTTCATGATGTAGGCCATTTCAATAAAAAGGAGAATCTTGAAGGACGACGTATTCAGTTGATTCTTTTGGTCCACGAAAAATTATATTAACATAACTTCTAAATAGCAGCATACAAAAATAATGCCTATTTGAAAAAAGTTTATAACTGAGCAAATCTTAAAGTTATGATTTTTGTAATGGTTATCTGTAAAATAATTTTTCTAAAATAAAATATGCCAAGGGAATCAACTGAATACCTTCAAGATTCACCCAGAAACGAAACACTGATTTTGTTTGACAGGTGCAACTATCACAACCTGTAGTACCTAAGCCACAGACACCGCAACAAGTTCAAGAAAACGCCGCAATAAAAGCTGAACAGGAGAGAATTAGCGAAATGAAAGCCAACCAAGAACTAAAGGATATGCTTGTGAAGGAAGTGAATGACTTCCAAAAAGAATTGTACAAGTTTATGGTGAAGACTAGAGAAACACAAGCCAAGGTCAGTCAGTCTTTATAATGTTGGTATTGTTTTAATCTCTCTTCGTAAATTATTATTAAATAGTCTTACCACGCTTACTAATATTATAAATGCCAAAGTAACTCTGTCTGTCTGTCTGTCTGTCGGTCTGCCTATAACGCTGTCACGCCTAAGCCACTGAACCGATTTTAATGAAATTTGGTAAAGGACACAGGATATGTTTGGCCACGATAACCGTCATCCATGCGAGCAAAAGCTAGTAGATAGTAAATGCGAATCGGACTCGCGCATGATCGGCGTCAGTAGCTTAGTAGTTAAGGAGTCGGCCTTACGATCGAGAGGTCCCGGGTTCGAATCCTGGCCATTACACTACCGACGTTAACCCACTCACAGCACAAGCAATTTAGCTTAGTTGGAGGGGTTAGAGGGAATATTAGTTACTTCGGTTCTAATATTCTTTAAAAAATATATATCTATACAACATTATTTGTACACTAAATTACAAATTAAGTAGATTTTTTTTATTCAAAACAATGTTATTGTTTATAACATCTAAATAAAGATATCTAGTTGAGTTATTCTTACTTTGGGTCTAGAGGGTGCTGTGTAGAATATTTATTATTGATTTTTATATTAAAAAAGAAATAATTGAAACCATGTTGCAGTTACAACGCGATATCAACTCTATCAATGCAAATTTCAACGGCTGTTCCATAGACAGTGAACAACTGAAAAAGGAATGTTCTTTAGAGAATTTGCGCAGTACTATAGTGCAATTGAAGTTAGAATTGGTCCGAGCGTGCGCCGTCGTCGCTGAAGCGAGAACTCACGCTGAGTAAGTCGACGGAATGTCCTTGGCTTGTTATCTTTATGCATACTAAATTTGAACTGATTCCTTATATAAAAATAAATTTTTGTACTTACCAAATTCTAATTAGAATTTAATTCTTATTTTGCAACTGCTATTTGACCACAGAAATCTTAAAAAATAATAAAACATTAAGATGCTGTCACACTGCTGTTAGGATATGTCTACTATGTAAACATTGAATAATAAGTATACAGAGAGAATTTGTCAAGTGGGGGATGGTTAAATCCTTTACTACGAGGAAATGGTGTGAGGACTGATTCGTAGCCAGGAATTTAAACTGCCAATTTTGTGATAAAAATCTGATACTTTATATTACACCATTTAATAGTGTCGCAAATAAAGAATTAATTCTGGGAAGTAATAATATAGGTATGGCATACTTTACGAAAGAGGTCATTTTAACACAATACATTTTATTCTCCATGCACTAGGTACATTACATTAGTTTAAAAAACATAGCTGGATTCGACGTCTGGGGAACTGCTTTGAGATGGCTTACTGAATATCCATTTAATTTGGTATAAGCTTTATAAATCTTCATTCAAACAGGTACAATTATGGTATCTTATAATTTTCAGGGCAAAGGACTGTCATCAATGGACGCAAGCAGATCCTCTAACAACGAAACGTGTGGCGTCAGTGAAGAAACTAGCTTACTACGTGCAGAATCAACTGGAACAAGCTCAAAAGGCACTTGACTACAAGTGGAATGAAGCTCTCGCAAGAGACCCACATTTCAACAAGTTAGTTTGACATTAATCCAATTTAAGTTGACTTGAATTGTATGTTTGAATGTTTTTTTTTACAGCATTAAGTATGCTAACTATACAAATCGAATACATAGGGAAAAAGAATCTTCTCGGGCGGGACTCGAACCCGCAGTCTTTCCCTTACAATCAATGTTGATTCCGATAGTTTGTAAGAAAATCGGTAGATGACTCCACCATCGCCTTGAAGAAAGATGGGAAATTTGAATCACATCGGGCGTGTCTCGGTAGCCGAATTGGTCAAGGCATTATTCCCCCTGTAAGGGAAAGACTGCGGGTTCGAGTCCCATCCGAGAAGATTGTTTTTCCCTATTTATTCGATTTGAATTATATGATTGATTTTAGATATCTATCCTGCTCATAATTATAAATATTAAAATTTGTGAAGATGTTTGAATCGGAACGCTCAAACATCTGCAAGGATGTGATCCTTTCAGATGTTTGAGCGTGATATACTACACTGTATACTGCTCGACTTATACATTACATATTACGCCAGTGGTAATCTCGTCTCCGGCCACTTATAACCCAAAACGGCGTGCGGTCCGACAAAACCACTGGGAAGTTCTATACATATAAATCTGATATACTCACGTTTAAACAGTCATTCTGTTTTACTCATCCTCTCGATTTTCTCTCTCGATCTCGCTACCTTACAATACCTTTTGGAACTTTAATTTTTCCTTTCAGGCCTGGACATCACATGATTCGTCCCATCCTAGACGATGTGTACCAACCTTTAGTGAAACAGCAAGAGATACTAAGTCGGCAGCAAGCTGTGCTACGTACACTACGAAATACACTCAAAGAGTGTGACGTCACGCCTATGTTCAAATCCACCTCTCTTTTAAGGAACACGCCCTTTAAGAACAAGTACGTATTTATGTCTCGTCATATAAACTTTTGATTGGCGCAATCGGCAACATGATTCAACTTTTTTTTCATATCATTTCACCATAGTCAGATTTCGAAAACATTTATTTTCTAGTATCAACCAGTAAATAGCGATATTTACAAGTAGCCTATTCGCTTTATATGTCAATAAGAATATTTTCTTTCATACAGATAAATCTTAAAGGAAATGAAACAATCTTAACATGTAATGTTATGGAGATATGTACTTGTCCATGTAATTAATATGGCTGTAATAGTTTATTCTAATGAAGCTGTCAATTTGTTTACGGTAAATACTTATTATTAAGTTACAATGCCACTCTTGAAAATACTTATCTCATATTCTGTCGTACCAATCTTTCACTCAATCGCGCAAGATCTATTGGATGTTGGGTTGTTAAAATACGCAATGACTAAATGTTATTCCTAATGCATTAAAAATGTCCTAGGATAAATTCTAGACGCGTCTACTCTTGAAGAAAACTGCAAAGTCCGTGTGTGATAAATAAAATTGTCATAGAAATGACATCATTGCGTAATACAAATGAAGAATTTCTTTTAGCCAAGTTTCGTTTCTAGCACAATGATAGAACACAATGTAGTTGTCCTTTTCTAAGTTGTTCATAACCAATTTTTAGAGCACCAAAACATTTGTTTCAGGGATCCACTCTCAAAATTAACAAAGAACATACTAAACATGAGTATTGAACCGGACAGACCAAAAGAGCCATTGCTATCGGCACAAAAACTGGAAGCCCTAAGAGATATGCTTTCTAATCATAAGACAGTTAAAATAAAACCCGTTAATGTTGAAATGCGACAGCACTTGGCAACTATGAAATTGAACTACGAGAAAAGTTTGAAACAAAAAGCACAAGCTGCTGCAGTCAAGAGCCCGCCTGATGTTAAACCGCCAGCTAATCTCGGTAAGCTATTATTTCGTATCGTATAGTTAGTTAGTTACAAATACGTAGTAGCTTTAACTAAGTAGTCAAACCATTTTTACTAAGAAATATAAGAAAATCAATCGAATATTTATAGAATTAAGATAGGACAGATATCTATATATATAAAAATCAATGCCACTTTTCGTTGTAATGTTATAACTCAACAACGCCTTTACCGATTTGGATAATTTTGGTCTTGAATTATTCGTGGAAGTCCAGGGAAGGTTTGTACGTGAAGAAAAATTAGAATAATTGCCGGGAACCGACATCCACGCGCTCAGTCAGGACTTAGCCCAGCAAGTCAATGTGAGAGAAAAACAGAGAGGATAAATTATCTTCAACCTGCCGCGCCGTCCGCCGCTAAAGTCGTCACTGAGGGTACATACGATAGCGAGATACTTACAAAAACACATGAATCCTCAGACCCACTTTAACTAAATGTAGCTTACTCGTAAAACCTGCTATGGAATATTTAAACTAACTTTTGAAATCTGACACACTACTAATGAAGTCTAATGTAGTTCCAGCTCAAGGAATATTTTCAGTCCCACCATCTGTTGAAGTTAAAAAAGAGCCAAAACATGAGCCATCACCTATCAATGTTCCATCATTCAGTCCTGCTGCCGGCATAAAGCCAGTTCCAGGATTGACGAACGTCGCCAGAACACTATTCACTGACGGTAGGTACTTTTTTGTACCATTTACATATTAAATCTTTATGCACAGAGTACATAGGTAGACTTGATGCCACAGGTTTTCTCTACCAGTCAACCAAAGGTGGCGCAAAATTAGACTCAGTATTTGCTTTATTGCACTGTTAACGTAAAATAGTGATAAACGAGTAGTAGGACTAGTAAGTTCTATATTCGCTATAAATTTAGTAGGTACTGACGTAGGTATTATGTAGAAAAACATATTTTTCAGTCTTATATAGGGTGTCTCAATAAGAGTGCACTTTTTAATTTTAAAATTAAAGCAAGTATTTTATGACAGAGTTGTGATATTTTTATTGTATTTTAAAGAAGACATGTTCCGATTAAGTATGGAATAAAATATCCGGCATTTTCATGAAATTTTCAATGACTTTTGCACAGAGATGTGGCTGTATCTCACCGGTGACGCGTTGGAATTTCGATTTGCGCTCAGGAATTATTTCGGGTTTATTCGCACAAACCCGAGATTTCACAAAACCCCAAAGAAAAAAATTGCACGGCGTTAAATCGCTCGATCTTGGTGGCCAGTTGACATCAGAATTTCGTGAGATAATGTGTTCTGGAAATCGTTGCTGCAATAAATCGATTGTTTTGTAATGAGTTTTTACAACTGTAACGGGTTGTTCTTTTGAAAAGCGCTCCATTTTTAATAATCGGAATAAACTGAGGTGACAACTGTAAAATTTTCCACTTTTTTTTACCACTTTACCACTTACCATTTTAGTTACCACTTGCATGAAAAAAAAAATTCTAATTTTAAAAACTGCACTCTTACTGGGACACCCTATATAAATCTAGCGAAAAAACACCTTTAATAGTTATTTTGAATATTTCTAGAATATAAACCAGAACAACCAGTGCCGATCCAAATACCTCAACCAACGCAACCCAAGCCAGTTCCATCAGCCTTCGCCTCTCAATACTCGCCTATAACACCAGTTACGCCTTCCCCGTCTTCGCCAGTCAACACACGTAGTGTGCTCAAAGATCTTTTGCAGAACAAACAAGCAAGCCTTGAAGCAAAGCTCGCTGAATCTAAAAACGATGCTAATACATTTATGGGACAACCAATTTGTTCGCCTTTTGCATGTAAGTATTTTTTGTTCTCCCAGCACACCGAACTCGTTAAGAACCTATGCGTGTTCTTATACTTATTGTATTGTTCTCAAAATTTGAATGAAGCACTAGAAAGGTATAGATAGTTGTAAAATATAATAAAGTTGTAAAATTGTAAAAGCCAAAATAACAATACATGATCATGTTAAAAGTAATTATTAACTAAAGAAAGGTAATCAAGAATTGTTAAAAAAAATGGAAGCAAATAAGTAGAAAGATACACAATACATCATATAACTCGCTGTCGTGAAGGAAAGCATGCTTCGCTTGATTAGGAGTCGTAAACGTAAATGTTAGTCTAACCTGTAAACACATTTTGTTTCAGTTGTATCAACGATAACTTCTTCATCTCCTTCATCTTCTACCAGAACAAATGTTTTTGCAGCCAAACCAACATCAGACAAAGATAATATATTTAATCAAATACCGCCCCCGTCCTTTGTATCGGACTCCAAACCAAAATTTGCACCAGAAACCAAACCAGCATTTGTTCAAGAATCAAAACCGGCATTGGTCCGAGAGTCTAAATCACAAACTTTGGAAACAAAGCCTCAATCTTTTGAACAAGAGTCGAAACCGGCCTTGGCACAAGACTCCAAGCCTCAAATGCCAGCAGATCCTAATAGCAAATCTATTGAAACAGGTGAAGTTGAAACCATTGAAACTAAAACGTTTACTCTAAAACCAAAGACTAATGATAAACCAATTGTAAATCTTTTTGGATCGAAAACATCTCTGACTGGCTCAGTTTCTAATGTACCTGATGTTTTGAAATCTACCCAAGATGTTGTGAAACCTGAATCTAAAACTGTTGCTAAACCTGTAGAAAAAGAAAATTTACCAGAGAAGTCCGAATCTAACATACAAAAACCGGTTGCTGAGAGAAAAGAAGGTAACAAGACTTTAACGGTTCAAACGAATAAAACCGCTTTATTTGGTACAATACCTCAATCTGAAACTAGTAGTTCTTCTTCAAGTTCAAGTAAGGGCACATTTAAATGTATAAATGTAGTGTTTACATATTTTTTAGTGTTTTATATGGTATAGTATAGTCTTCCCTGAATAGCTGTTGCACGCCCCGCTGGCGCCAAAACTTAAAATTGTATCCCTTTTTTAGCTCAATCAACACCAACAGAAGCAAAGACGGAACCTAAAATTGACACTGAGGAAGTAGAAAAATCTGTCACTCCACCGGCAAGTGCATCCTCAATATTCGCTGCTGGCAATGCTACTGTTCCCTCTGGTATATATTTTTAATTATTGGGTACTCAGTTCATTTATAACCTGATAGTAAATTATTAATTTTATTACTAACTTTATTCCTTTTCAGCGCCTAAATCACCTTCAGTAACAATCACTTCCAAGCCTGACGCAGTCACATCAACATCGGATTCGAGTACCCCAGCTTCGACACCGGTTGAAACTACTCCGTCAACCTCAATATTTTCTTTGAAATCGAGTCCATCAGCTGCATCAGTTTTTGGAGCTGCAGTTGCTGCACAACCTAAGAATACATCACAAGCCAATTCTATATTTTCCTCAGCGCCCAAATCTTCTACACCTTCATCAATTTTTGGATCATCATCACAAGGCTCCATATTTGGTTCTTCTCAAACCTCAGTATTTGCACCAACGACTCCACCAGCGGATACCACGGCAACAAAACCTGCATTCAATACCCAATCACCAGAATCGCCCACTAAAGAATCAGTATCATCTGTTTTTGGGGCACCCGCAACCACAACCCAATCTGGATCAATATTTGGCTCTTCAGTATTTGCAACTTCAAATACAACTACATCAACGACATCGGTCTTTGGGTCGTCAGCAACCTCAGTATTCGCTTCAGCGACAACTAAAGCATCTGTATTTGATACTACAACAACATCGCCATCGGTGTTTAGTTCAGCTGCAACAACCACTCAAGCGTCTATATTCAGTTCTGTAGCAACAACATCTACGCCTAGTGCATTCAGTGCGACGACCCAATCGTCTATGTTCGGTACTTCGGGAGGGTCAGTGTTTGCTTCTGCTAAAGTAAATACTACTCAAACGTCAGTATTTGGAGGCCAATCCCCTTCAACGCAACCTGCTTCTCTATTTGGCACGACAACATCAACCACACAAGCTTCAGGTAATTTGTTTTTAATTGTACTACCCAATTTGTTATTATTAAAAATATTACTAAATCGATCATTTTTTTCTAGTATTCGGTACACCGACTGCAACAACTCAGGCATCAGTATTCGGTACACCAACCGCAAAAATTCAGGCATCAGTATTTGGTACACCAACGGCTACTACTCAGTCCTCGATATTTGGTACACCAACCGCAACAACTCAGGCCTCGGTATTTGGTACACCAACCGCAACAACTCAGACCTCTGTATTTGGTACACCAACAGCTACATCTCAAGCTTCTATATTTGGAAGTGCCCCAGCTCAAACATCCGTGTTTAGTACAAGTGAACCGACGGCAGCACAGGGTGGTTCTTTGTTTGGAGGTGCTGAAAGTAATCTATTCGCAGCTGCAAGTATATCTACTACTAGTGCACCATCGCAGACTAGTAACAGTGGCACTTTTGGTGGAAGGTAAATAATTTTTTGCTTCTATATCTCTCCTTCATCCGAGCCCCAATCCCGATTAGATCTTAAGCTAGCACTGAGTCCGAGGCCGTCTCTCCTCCTTATCATAATTTGGCTTAACTGCCATCCAGCTCCTGAACCTCGACAGAAACGAGAGCTTAATGAATTTCAGGGGAGACAATCGAGATTGCTGACTGGATGAAGAAGAGGACTATTGAGAATTCTTACGTGTAGATGTCATTACGTAAATACTTTGTATGTGTCTCAGTTCACCGGCTTCAGTATTTGGCAGCAACAATACAAACGTATTTGGGGGCAAGTCGGCATTTGGACAGCCCAACCCAACCGCAGCGTCTATATTTGGTGGCGGTGGTGCGACCACGTTTGGACAAAAACCAGCTGGCAACTTCTGGTCGTTTAGCGGTGGAAACACTGAAGGTGGATTTGGATCGCCTAGTGGCGGTTTCGGTAAGATTTTTTATTAATATGTTTTGCTTCAAGTTGGCTGCCCATTGTATTGCTTGTGTTTTGTGTATGTTTAATTAAATCAATTAATCATTTATGATAGGTCAACAAGCCACTACGCAAGCCTCGTCGATCTTCGGTGGCACTACTGGCGGTAGCTTTAGTACTCCTGCACCCGCGGGCCAAGCGTTCGGCAGCCCGCAACCAGGCGTGTTCAGTACCCCGCCACAGCAAACTGGCACCGGTACAGTATAAACATATAGTACTATTTTAGGGAAACATATTATGTTACTTTGCAACATTCCGTACTAAGTAACAACTGGAATTGATAATTGTGAGGATTATGGTCGTAGGAAGGAAAGAAAAAGCGTATTTACTGTTTGAAGGTCTTATTTATTCCAAGTGGAAAAATATTCAAAGTGATAACGAGTAATGGAAAGAATGATCTAGAGTGTGAGTGATAGAATCTATCAAGGGAGTTAGCCGAGTAACGTACCAAGTGTTACCATATTTAAAATGCTTGGATTTTTGTATAATTGATTCATCAATTCTACAAGGGATCAGAAATCGTGCACTTTTGATTCAAATTTCTTAGTCATGCACTTAACAAGTAGGTACAAAAGATAATGAATTGTACAGATGCTATGAACCTGTCTCGAAAAATTTCGATCGGCTTCCAAAGCCTCAGATGCAATCGGGACGGATAATGTTCCCGGTAGAGTAGAATTCGGGCCACCCCATCTCTTCCCATGCGGTGTCGTACAAGGCGACAAGGCGAAGGGATACGGCTGTTTAACATCAGACAGATATATACAGCCCAGACTCAGCCTCAGATATAGGCTCGACTCAACAATAGTGCCCGGAATAATACGGCAATAGGCTCACCCCCTATTACGTGTTACCGACTACAACTATTGGTGAAATGTGGGTGTTAATACACCTCTGCCTAACCCTCCGAAGATAAAGGCGTGACTATATGTATGTATGTATATAAAAAACTTACGTAAATACTTCTTACGACCTAACTACACTTTCGCTTTGATTAGTGTAAACCCAAGTTTACCACAATGCTCATCATATTACTTCTTGCAGCTCCCGCCTTTGGGGGCTCTTCTATATTTGGTGGTAATCAACCAGCTTTCGGATCTTCGGCAACGTTCGGCTCTCCTTCGGGTGGGTTCGGGTCTTCGTTCGGTGGTGGATTCAACAAAAGCCCGACAAGCGGCTTCGGAGCACCTGCGTTTGGAGGTGGAGCTACTTTTGGAGGAGGCGCCGCATTCGGTAGTACCTCGCCCGGGAAAGTATTCGGGGGATCTGCACCAGGTTAGTAAACACAGGAGTTTTACCACCACAAAAGTTAAATTGACGAGACTAAATTTTCGAAATATCCTAAAATATCTCTTTTAGGAACCTACCCTCATTTCTAACAAAAATTAGGCAGTTATCTACCCCCCTACATACATTACATACCCCTAGTAGTATATTCTAAAGAACAACTGGAATGGGCACTCGAGTGAAGAAGACTCAATGACATTTCAATTCAATTCAATTAATTTTATAAGAATCGTCTTGACCAATAAAATCTGCTGGAAATTTTTAATAATTCGTCTAACAATATCTCGTTCTTTCCAGCTCCATCTTTCACTGCGACCCAATCAAATGCTACGTTTGAGAGCCTAGCCACTCAAAACACATTGACGTTTGGCAATCTTGCACAGCAATCTGGGCAGCCGCAGCAACAGGCGCCGAGTTTCAACACGTACGTATATGTATACAGTATAAATAAATTGATTATATTTCAAAGTCACCATACACGTTTGAATCAAATTTTAAAGCATTTACATTACAATCGACTACGCCAAGAAAAAGTGACTCGCTCAGGCGGGACTCGAACCCGCGACCTTTCCCTTGTTGCGAGCTACACCTGAATGAATTCAAGTTTTTCCGTCTTTAGGGCAACGGTGGAACCATCAAAAATTTCAATTGATTCTGGTGCAGTTCGGTAACTTAGTGGTAAGAGCATTCCCTCTGCAAGGTAAAGGTCGCAGGTTTGCGTCCCGCCTAAGTGTTTCACTTTTTCCTGACGTTATCGACTTACTATGATATACAGTTAAGTTAGGTAAATGTGTAATCTATCTATATATATAAAAATGAACCCCTATTTCCCTTGGTCACGACATCACGCCTGAACGGCTGAACCGATTTCGCTAATTCTTTTTTTGTTGTGTTCGTCATTGTTATGAGAAGGTTCTTATGAAAGAAAAAATGAAGAACATTGCGCGGAAAATTAGAAAATTTAAGAATACATAACCACCATATAAAATAGCTGATCCGACATACGCCATGTTTAAATTTTGAATTTGGAATACGAATTGGAAAAAAATCTGTTTATTATTCTAATACTGCTGTATGATATTCTTAACAAAATGCCCGTTGCTTGGACCGCGAAAAAATGTATGGTGGCTATTTTTTTATTTAGGTCGAAAAATTGATGGTTTATGGTAGTATGACCGCCCTTGATGTAGGGTATATGGTTGTATGGGTCCCATAGGTATATAGGCTCCGTAGGTGTAAGTATGGGCCCCGGTGACCTATTAGAGTCGGGAGCTCCGTGGGCGTATAGGGCCCGAATCGAAATGCTTTCCGTTCTCAAAATAGTTACGAGAATTTTATAAAGCTAATTGATTCTAATTTCTAAGGCGAAACGAAGTTTGCCGGGACAGCTAGTTAAATCATATAAAACGATGACATGGTGGACCATCTGCCCATATTCTTACAAACTATCACTAACAAAAAGCCTATAATTTGTAAAACACAAGCACAATTATTTTTTACACAGAACATAATATTGTTTTCAGGTCACCCTCATTCACCGGCTGGCGCGGCTGATGTTTACATTACAAAAACCGTACTATTCGGGCAAAGCAGAAGCGTTAGACTCGTGCCAATATATTGTAAACTATTAGTCATTATAATTGAATCAATGTAAACGATTTTATCTAATAATAATACAATTTTTATAAAGCATGTTACCCAGTATATGAAGTTTTTTTAAATGGTAACTTACTATATATTAGATAGGAATTGCAAGATACACATTCATAAAGTTTTAGGTATGAATAAGGGAAGGTTCATATCTGACGGAACATGCGTCGCGTATTATCGGTCGCGTAACGCCAGAACAGACAAATGTATAGAAAAACACTTGACCGTTCACACTCAACCGATGCTACGTTAGTGCGTCGAGCGTACAGCATCTATAATACGCGACGCATGTTCCGTCAGATATGAACCTTCCCTAAGTGACATTATTAGGTACTATAAATTGTTATTATGTAACTAAATACAGTAGGTAGGTAGTATAGTTCTATGTAATCGCACCGCGTAACTTTTTATACGGTTACTTTTTAAATAAACAACATAGTAATAAGGCGACTTCTCACTAACACAATTGAATCAAAATTATGTGACCATTAAATGGGAGACTCACAAATGATTATTCTCATACTTTAATTGTCTTATTGATGAAATGACCCTTTAAACCCATTCCTTTTTTAATTTGATTAAGCATCCAGTTGATAATTTACGAAAAAATATTTACATAAGAGTATTTTGCTGTACGTACTGTAAATCCGTATTGCTGTACGGGTGCGAAACGTGGAAGGTCACAAAGGACATCTCGCACAAGCTCCAGGTCTTCGTCAACCGATGTCTTCGCAGAATCCTGGGTATTTACTGGCCAGAGAAAATTTCCAACGAGCAACTCTGGGAACGTTGTAATGAAGTCCGGATCGACCAGCAGATCAAACGCCGTAAATGGAGTTGGATAGGCCACACCCTCCGAAGGGATCCAAACCACATACCGAGGCAAGCCCTAAACTGGAATCCCCAAGGAAAGCGCAAACGTGGTCGTCCAAAACAGACCTGGCGGCGGACTATCATTGGCGAAGCGAAAGCCATTGGAAAAACCTGGAGCGAAGTCAAACGCGAGGCTCAAGACCGTACGGGATGGAAACTCACTGTGGACGCCCTCTGCCCCAGCTAGGGGCCAAAGGACCTTAAGTAAGTAAGTATTTTGCACTCATTTTTTCCCGTGTGGAAATCCACTCGGATACCTCCCCCACCGGAGCCAGAGGGGGAGGTTAAGTCGGACTCGTACCGACTAAAACCGCACGCCATCTGTAGGTCGTCGTGTTAAATATAGCCTTTGCACTCTACATTTTTAAGGTACATCGCAGATAGTATGACGGACTTACGCATCAATGCGTTTAAAGAGGTGGTGTACAAAAGCTCTAAGTATCTATTATTATTATCATGTTTATGTAATATGCCATGAATGCAAAAAAAATGTTCTGACATATTCAATTCTTTAAATTACAATATAAAAATGACTAATATAAGTATGTGATATTTCATTAATTTCTTATTAGCTCAGTTGGAAGAGCATTCCCCCTAAAAGAGAAAGGACGCGGGTTCAATGGTAAATATGCTATGAATGCAAAAATAATTGTACTTCTGACATAAATATTCAATTGTTTAAATTACAATATGAAAGTGACTAATACAAGTATGTGATATTTCATTAATTTCTTATTAGCTCAGTTGGAAGAGCATTCCCCCTGTAAGGGAATGGTCGTGAGTTCAAGTTCCACTTGAGCATAATTTTTCCCGATGTGTATTCTAATTTGAAAGTTAGCATAATAAATGCTATAAAAATTCATTAAAAAAATCTTAGTTTCTTAAAGATATTGACTTTTCTGTTGCCTAATGAACCTTTTTTAATTAGTATGTTCTCGAGCATGTATAACAATGCGGCTCATTTTATTGTACTTACCCATTTCGTCATCTATAGAATCCTTGGTGACACTCAGTTATACTAGTCTTGAATATAGGAAATAAAAATAAATTTAAAAAATATGAATAACGAATCACTAATTAATTAAATTACTAACGAAAATTGATTTACAAGTTTGGGTAAAAAATAAGATAACGTAACAATTACATAATCTTCAGTCACTGAGCTGTAGTATGTTCTCGCCTTTAGTCAAATATAAAATTATACTAGTGACGTCACGCCCGAAATGTCACGTGACCGACCGTTTTTCGCGCATTTTTAAGCTAACTAAAAACCGCGTGCTTTTCTTATTTATGTTTTTGCGAAAAAGATAAATTGTAAGAGGTATAAAATAAAATTCTACATCTTATAAGATAGGTTTTCAAAATTTGTTCAATACGACTTCGATCACAAAATACGCTGGGACCCGTTAAAGTTGATTCGTTAGTGTAACTCCGATGAAGTGTGCGATCTCATGGTTTGTTAGTGAGTTATCTGAATGTATAATGCATCCGAGGGAAGTTTAAAAACTTTGCCTGTTGAATAACTTCTCCATGTTCTACTTTTATAATGAGTAGCCGATCGAACTGTTTGCAAGAATCGGGAAAGGCTGCTCCATCTTAGTATTTCACCTATTTTCGGTCTCGTGTAGTAGGTAGTGGTAATCGAGCGAAGTACACCGGGCACTCAAACTACATCCATTATTGCTGCGACTATGAATAGACCAAGTCGATAAATTTCATTTCTTAAACTGTTAATGTCACTCAGTATATTTAAAATCCAAATTACACTATTCTAAGAATCCAACCGAAACCAACACCGAAAACTGGTTGAGCAGTCGGCAAGACACTTCAAATAGCTGTCAAGTCCTAGAAATCTCATCAATACCTACTTCGGAAGATTCGCGAAATGATTCAAATATTTCCTAAAAATTACTTACGATAATTTAAAAAAACGTTTTAGTTGTAGTAATTTACTTAACTTAGGTACCTACTTAAAATCTACCTGTGTGTACCTACCTACTTGACGATTTGGGTAATGTCCTAACAAAGAGTACCTATCTATATTATATTCGCTAAGTACCTAAGCAATCTCCGCTACAGGTGTTGCGTATTATACAAGACTACCTGCATTACCACACACATGCACACACCACATGCACATTACCACAGTTTATACTATGACATTACCCTCAGTGCAATTATCATCAACTCCTGCCTGCAGATTGGATTCATTATCTTGAGATGTCTCGTTTACGTTTTATTTTTTTATAAACGGATTTTTTTAGCTAAAGCTCACTACTTACTTCGGATTATTCCCGTTGGCCACCACATAGTTGGCCACCACTGGTGGACATTGGGACATTTTATTACTTTTTATCCCAATGGCCACCAGTGGTGGTCAGCGGGAATCAAATATTGGAAATGTTCCCGTTGGCCACCACATAGTTGGCCACCACTGGTGGACACTGGGAAATTTTGTTACTTTATGTCCTCAAGGCCACCACAAAGACAAATAATACAACTAGGTAGGTATGATAGAAAATCAACATTTATTAAATATTTCCTAACAATAAAGTAGAAAAATAAAGTGTACCTAATAATAATTCGGTAAAATCAAATTCTATCGGTTCGGTAAAAACAAATACTAGGAGGCAGTCAGACAAAGACATAACAGAATCTTTTCTTCAAGTAGATGAAAATAATACCTACAAAGTGCACGCAATGAACCTAGAAATACAAAACGAATGGTTAACACTAGGTGAATTTTGTATTCCCATAGCCTTAAAATGGCGTACCTTAATATACGACTGGTCACCGGCTCTCCTTAAATTCTATCTCAATGCATTCCAGTTGACCCTCCCCGACCAAAGCAATCTTGTCAGATGGGGAAAAGCCAAAGATAAAACATGTAACTCATGTGGTGAAGCAATTGGTTCTTCTAGGCACCTACTGGTGGGTTGTAGGACGCTATTAGACCGGGGTCATTACTCGCGCCGACATGATAAGGTATTAGAAATCGTACGTGAGGCGGTAAGTTTCGCGGTAGCTAGAGCGAAAAAGGATTTAACCACAAACCAAAGAAATGACGTCGCGTTTGTAAAGGAAGGCAGTTTCTATCCCTCGTACACACTGCGCTCATGCACGATTATCTCGAAAATAAGTCATAAGTAACAAGTATGGAATTACTTTTATTATGTATTTCTTATTCAATACAAATTTGAATAGGTACCGTAAAATATGGAAATTATATCAAATAATTTATTAAATAATTTAAATCTACATACACACAAATAATATACTTAATGCCTAATAATAATCATTTATTCAAGTTTTAAGATGTATACAGGTGTGGACTGGAATTATTTTAAATTCTAAACGTAAGATTGGTTTGAATGTAGGTAAGTATTTAAGAAGCAGGTACCTACCTACCCCAAATGCAAACTGTAAACCTTCTATATTAGGATCAGTTGCAGAATGTGCACCATAAAATGTAATAAAACTTTATTCCCGCTGACCACCACTGGTGGCCATTGGGATAAAAAGTGATAAAATGTCCCAATGTCCACCAGTGGTGGCCAACTATGTGGTGGCCAACGGGAATAATCCCTTACTTCCCTGTGCTGTTTTTGTCGCAGTATGGAGCAAGCAAGCATAATACTTTCCTACGGTAACTGTACCCACGAGCCCATCACAAACTTTCACATTTTTCAGAAAGTTTATTTGACGTAAAACTCTACCGAAGCCTCCCCATCGTAACACTGGACCGTCAAATGCAATTAATAATACGCTGCAACATAACAGTGACTGGTATAAAAATGTGGAGAGCCGTAGCACGCTCTCAATCAACATAAGAGCTCGGCGTTTCACACGAGTGCGGCTCAATTTTACGAATGAAATTCAATTTTAAATTAATATGAAGTGTCGGCCCTTGTCTACCTTTTGAAGTACTCGTCTAGGTGCCTTAGTGCGTGCCGGCTTAGGTAGTAGGTAGGTAGGTACCTACTTACTTATCTAGATGCATTATTGTGGATTTGTGATATGGCTAGCAGGCGAAAATTACTTCAGGAAGTACATACCTTTATTCTAGATTTAGAACATTTGATACGACACATCTTACGTAGGTATCTACTTAGGGTCAAACTTTACCTACCTACCTACCTACTGGTAGACCGGTAGGTATATAGGGTATTGGGTAACTGTGTATTCGTCGTAGTTTTTTTCAGCGGCTATCAACAATTTTTATACCGCTTCATTGTACCTACTGTGTCAAACACACGTATAAGTGTTATTATTTTTATTTTAAGTTATCGGAGCTGAGAAATCCAGGGTGGAAGATTTCGACTTTACCTGAACTACCTAAGTACTACGGTAGGTACTTCCGCTTCAGGTAAAGTTGAAATCTTCTTAAAGACTGGGGGTAGCTACCTAATTTTACTAAAATCTTCCTAAACCTTCTATTTCCTGGATTTCCTTTTATTTATTTTATCGGGTTTGTTAGACGATTTGGTCCTTATGATTGACTCAACCGAATTATGTAGGTAGGTAAAAAAAATACGGAGTCTTATTGTTTCGTATTTTAGTTGGTTCGATTACCGGATGATAATATAATATTATTATTAACTAGCTGTGCCCGCGACTTCGTCCGCGTGGAATGTACTTAATAAAAAAATCAGTTTATTTTTTTTTGTTTTTGGCATTTTTTTTTTTAGCCTAAGTTACTCCTTATTACATAAGCTATCTGCCAGTGAAAGTCCCGTCCAAATCGGTCCAGCCGTTCCAGAGATTAGCCAAAACAAACAGACAGACAGACAAAAAATTTAAAAATATATATTTTGGTATGTCGTGTACCTACCGTATATACATTCATATGCATGTAGTAGAAAGCGGTTATTTTAATATTACAAACAGACACTCCAATTTTATTTATTTGTATAGATTACAAACAGACACTCCAATTTTATTTATTTGTATAGATTAACAGTAGGTAAGTAGGTACATGTAGGTACATCAGAATTAATAATTACGAAACCAATTTTATTAACAAACGAAAAACCAAGCGATTTTTCGGCATTTTTGCAGTATTGTTTTGTTTTCACTATCACTACCTACCTACATGTATACCTATAAAGCAAAGTCACTTTCCGCAGCTGCCCGTCTATGTATGCTTATATTTTCAAAACTACTACTACAGATTTTGATGCGGTTTCTTTCATTAGATAGAAATAATAAAACGGTAGATAGGTAGTTATTTGTAGTTTTGATAGATGATGTTCGAGTAAGTAGAGAATATTTTATCATCATTTGCTCTTGTGACAGCCGTTTTGAGATCTTGGGGAGCGACGCGGCGACCCTAACTTTACCCAATCCCCTTTATTTCTAATATCTCTTTTCTTTCAGTCTTTCTTTGGTATCGTAGCCTACCAATAAACACTCTCAACACCAGCAGCGGCAGCAAGCCCTTTCGGTTGTGGCTACACTTATACTATGATTTTTAATTCGAGTCAGTAAAATGACATTTCCAGTGTTGCAGGTTTTTTGTCTCAAATAAATAGTGACGTGGTTGAATCGAGTTTTACAATTAAAAGATAGTCGAGATTATATTTTTTTATAAATTCACATCAATTTGACTTCACCTCACCTGATGGTAAGCTAAAGCTCCTTTTCTTTTAAAAAAATCCTAGGTGTTTTATTATTAGGCACTTACTTATGCACGTTAAGATTTTCTGCTGTTCTGTTCTTCAGCTCAGGCATTTTAATAATACATACATACATATAATCACGCCTTTATGCCTGGAGGGTTAGGTTCCTGAGGAGGGCCAGACCGTAAGGGGTGGCCCTGGGTCAACCGGGGTGCGAGAGATATGTCGATGACAATCTCACCTCCAGCCTAGCACCACGACCCTCAGTCCGCGTGCGGTTTTAGTCGGATCGAGTCCGACATAACCTCCCTTTCCGGCTCCGCCGGGGGAAGGTATCCGAGGGGATTTCCACACGAAAAAAAGGAGTGTTAGGTTATTACAACAATAATAATATGAAGGGTTTACATAGGCTATATGCTAGGAACCTGGTTGAGTTCAATGCCAAGAAGACCCAGGCATGTGCGTTTACAGCAAAGGTATCTCCTATCCTTCCCCTTCCCACTCTTCAGAGCACACCACTGCCACTGCAGGATCACCTCAATATCCTCGGTATGGATGTTCGCTGCAAACTGAATAACAAAAACTATATCGAGAGTATCATCAAATCAGCCTCGCGTAAACTCGGAGTCCTGAACAGAGTGAGACGTTTTTTCACGCCGAAGCAGCGGTGTTTTCTATTCAAGACCCAAATTCGTTCCTGCGTGGAATACTGCTCACATCTCTGGGACGGCTCCGCAAAGTACTTACTAGATGCTCTCGACAGGTTGCAGCGACGTGTGATCCGCATTATTGGGAATCCTGAGGTCACGAACACCCTTGAGCCTTTGCAGATGCGTAGAGACGTTGCGTCTTTGGCAGTATT
This sequence comes from Eilema sororculum, assembly GCA_914829495.1. Lineage (NCBI taxonomy): Eukaryota > Metazoa > Arthropoda > Insecta > Lepidoptera > Erebidae > Eilema > Eilema sororculum. Next base: position 11,784,870 of record OU618541.1, read on the forward strand.
CTACCGTCTCTACCATGGTGAATGTTCTGACGAGCTCTTCCAATTAGTCCCACCCTCTCCTTTCCTACACAGGATGACACGTGCAGGGCTAAGATGCCATCCATATACGGTGCAGAGTATACCAGCTAGAACCAAGCGTTTCAGTGACTCATTCCTATGCCGCACCATTAAGACCTGGAACTCCCTGCCAGCTCACGTGTTTCCTTCTTCCTACAGTCCCGGGTCCTTTAAGCGGGGCGTGAAAAGGCATCTAACGAGGCTGTCAAGCTGAGTGCCACCACTGTTAACATGGTACATGTTTCCTATGGTGACCCTCTTTCCGAGACTTTGCCTTTGCTTAACATCAGGCGAGGTGAAGTCAAATTGACGTGTCCTATATAAAAAAAAACCATGGCGACTCAACTACGGTTCATGTATAATCCATACATGAACCGTAGGTGGTTATGAAAAAATAACCACGAAGGCTCCGCTTAGCCTTCTAATCTATAACTATCGATGTCGAGGCGCGTAGTGTTCTCTCATATTCATCATAAATACCTAATTTATCACTTGGTCCATAACATTACATCGCATCGACAGCCTCCGTGGCGTGGTGGTAGTGAATGCGACTGCTACCGCAGGAGGCGCGGGCTCGATCCCCGCTCAGTTTCAATATTTATATGTATGAATATGGCTATTTGGTTGGGTCTGAGTGTTTCTATGTATAATATATGTATGTATTTACGAAAAAAATAATTATGTATGTTTATTCGCATTCTAGATTCCATAACACAAGCTAGTTAAGCTATGCTTACCATGGGTCTAGATAGCGTTTTGTAGAATCTTGTGTTGTGGAATGTTATTAGTATTATTACATACTAGCTTTTGAAACGTTTATTCCCAGCTTTTATAATAAGATGGTAAGATCCATATTTCTCTAATAATATTGTTTAATACATATGTACCTATTACATATTTACAATAAAAAAACGCTTTCACACCTAAAAAACTAAAGAAGAACTAAAGTATGACTAAAATATCTTAGTCTATTGATTGTCGAACATCACTATTGTAGCGGGTCACCCTTTTTTGTATCAGTGACAGTTGCACTTGTCATTTTACTGACTCGAATTAAAAATCAGACTATAGAAGCCACTAGGTAGGTACCTACTTATTTATCTACTTGTTACACTTACGGTGTACGGCGTAAACTTCCTATCGGAGTTGGGGGCCAGATGGCAGTCAAATATAAGCAAGAGAATGCGGATTAAGTTTAGTGGACACCTAGGATGCAACCAAGAACCACGAAAAAATTATAAACACTAAATAGGTACCTAGAGTGTCACAGGATTATGTAAGCTGGAATTATTGCTACCTATCGCCTCGTTTTAGCGACTCCAAAAGAAATATTTCTAGCATCAACAGTGATTTTAACCAATAACGGAAATTGAACGGCTAGTCGAATTTAGGTCATGTCAAGTAGAAAACAAAGCCCTGCTAGCAATCATAGAAATAGTGTTTTGCAAATGCTGACACAGGAAATTAATTTCACATTTGAAACTGGCGGCCGTGACCGCGAGCTGCGACCCCTACCTACTCTATTATTTTATAGGTATGGCTAGAAATTATAATTTTAAAGGATACGATTAGATATATAGGTTACTTTACTTCTTATTTCAAGCGTTCTTAGCTTCTAGGTACCCTATTTTCATTGTCTGATTTCATTGAATCATCGACGTAGAACAGTTTTTTTTTTAAATACACTTGTGGAGTGTGGACACATCTCGCACCCTCAGTGGAAAAAAGGCATAAGACGAAAATGCTGATTTTTCAGTATGGTGAAAAAACTGAATTTATGGGCATATTTACTTTATTTCCAAACGTAGAAGAATTATTCTTATATCAAAAAAAGGAGAAAAAAATGTTGCACTTCGTGTTGTATTTAAGTTAGTGCTAATGTTTATAGTTTATTAGGAATTGTAAAAATAAATTATTATGCTATTTTTCAGAATACAATAAAATAAAAGATTTTGAGTATCAAAATTTATGCCAGACTTTGCCAGAAAAGTAAAATATATTTCAAAAAGTATGTTATATTAAAGCAGTAATGAACTTGTGAATATGAACATTTATGGTAGTATAAGTAAGATTACTGCATTATTTCCTTTATAAAAATTATGTTTGAAATGCACAAGCAATACTTACCCCTTTTTTCCATTTAAGGGCTTGTTAAGATAACTTAAGTAAACAATAATAATTACTTATTCCATTATATGTTATAGAAAAGTTAGCTGCATATTAAGACATATTACTTAGAGTTATTATTTATGACTACAGGGAAAAAAGGCAATGCCTTTTTTTTTATTCACTATTTTTTATTTCAGGCAAAATACTAATTATATTTTGGTAACAATTAAAGTTCGTGCTAGCAACAATAAAATTGCACAATAATATTCAGAATTGTAGAGTTTCGGTGAGGATTACTACCACCATTGATTTTTTTATAAACTCTTAAATAATCAGTAGATAATTTGTTAGGACTAAACTTAAATAAGTTTTTATTGGCTCCGTACAACAAAATGTTTATGTTCTCTCAATAAAAATCAAAGGTAACAAGCAAAAATTATTAACAAATCAAGGTAACGAGCTATAATACATATTTTGTTATTACACATGTTATTATTACGGCTAGGCACCCCGAGTGGTGGCATTATCCTTCACCTACTAGTTTAGTTTAGTTTAGAGTTTATTAATATCATTAGTATAAATTAACATAAGCCTATGTTATGGCTATTTTTTTATGCAAATAGATAGTGAACCCTTTACAAGTTAAAATAGAAAAGGATGTTACACGTTAGTAACAGACATTAGGTAATGTTATGATAATAGACTGCGAATCATTCATCAGCCTAGTGGTACGAGTCATCGTCTTGTACTCATATTACAGGGGTTCCCCTACTTGGAGACCAAACGATTGCTATGATATACTAAACTTGTACCACTAGCTCGGCGGTAAGCGAAACATCGCGAGGAAACTGCACATTCATTCATATTTAATATGTAACCAGGATCCTATTGGTCTGGTCTGGGTGTTTCTATGTATAATATGTACGTATTTACAAAATAAAGTATATAAGTATGTTTATCCGCATTCTAGATTCCATAACACAAGCTATAAAAGCTTACAATGGGTCTAGATAGCGTTGTGTAGAATATTGTGGAATTGTGGAATATTGTTAAGGTTCGCCTTTCCGGTTACGAAGGTCAGACGATAGTCGCTTCAATGTAATTACCAGACTATATAAACCCAGACAAATCATTGTTTAAGCGGACCCCGGACTCCCCAAGAGCAGCCGGGAAAACACTAGGAGGATTAGACAGGAAAAACAAACATCAAGCATTACAGGATATCAAGAGAGTCTGGTATAGAGCCCTCTCTGCTAGAGCTTCTATTGACGAGTCACCTGGACCAGTACAGTGTCTCGGTGAGTGCTGCTTTAGGTAACTCCGACCACTGTCTGGTCCACTCCACCGTGCCCATTGTAGCGCCCCCACGACCCGTGCAGGGGAATTGGCTTCTTTGGCACTACTCGTCAGCGGACTGGGATGGACTACGCGACTATTATGCGTCCATCCCGTGGGTTGAACGCTGCTTTGAGGGTAAGAACCCATCTGAGAGCGCTACTGCTGTCGCCGGTGAGATCGGTTTGGGTATGGAATACTATATCCCATAAACCGATGTCACCGGAGTCCGCAGAGCGCGTCAGTGGTTCGGGTGCGAGTGTGCGGAGGCTGTTGAGCATAAACAGTCTGCGTACCGCGCTTGGGTGCGGGCGCGCGTCTCACGCGATCCCAACAAGGCCAAGGCGGCGTACAACAGAGCGACAAAGGTCTGCAAGAGGGTTTACGTCAGGGCGGATGCCCAGCGCATAGCACGGCTGGGCCAAGAGCTAGTGGCGCATCTCACGTGCCGTGGCTACTGGCGACTGGCCAAAGCCGTGCAAGCCAACTTCTGCCAGCCCTTGCTGCTCCCGCTGAGCAACCCCGATGGATCTCTGGCCCATGAGCCGCAAGAGAAAGCAAATTTGCTGGTCAATCTCTTCGCGGCCAACTCCCGAGTCGATGATTGTGGTATGCAACCACGGACAATGCCCACTGGTGACCACGCAATGTCTGATATCCATATCAGGTAACGCGATGTCCGTGCAGTACTACAATCACTCGATGTCCGGAAAACCAGTGGTCCTGATGGTATTCCAGCGGTCGTACTTAAAAAATGTGCAGCGGAGCTATCTCCTATGCTAACGCGGCTGTACCGACTGTCCCACAGTTCAGGTACAGTGCCAAAGCTTTCGATAGGGTATGGCATAAATCGCTTCTTTCTAAGCTACCAGCCTTTGGCCTGCCTCCCAGACCTCCCTTGCCTGCCTGCCTTCCTGCAGGGGCGCCGTATTCGAGCTTCGGAGTTCTTGCAGGTAAATGCTGGATATGCTAACGGTAGCATTCATTGCTATGCAGACGACAGCATCTTACACGGGAGTTATTGCGCATATCCTGCGGCCAAGCAGTCTGATATCGCGGAAAAAAGGCAGCTTCTTGTCACTGAGCTGGACCGGATCCTGGACCACATTTCTCAATGGGGCGCTAGGAACCTGGTCGAGTTCAATGCCTAGAAGACCCAGGCATGTGCGTTTACAGCAAAGGTATCTCCTTTCGTTCCCCTTCCCACTCTTCAGAGCACACCATTGCCACTGCAGGATCACCTCAGTATCCTTGGTATGGATGTTCGCTGCAAACTGAGTAACAACTATATCGAAAGTATCATCAAATCAGCCTCGCGTAAACTCGGAGTCCTGAACAGAGTGAGACGTTTTTTCACGCCGGAGCAGCGGTGTCTTTTATACAAGACCCAAATTCGTTCCTGCGTGGAATACTGCTCACATCTCTGGGGCAGCTCCGCAAAGTACTTACTAGATGCTCTCGACAGGTTGCAGCGACGTGCAGTCCGCATTTTTGGGAATCCTGAGGTCATGAACACCCTCGAGCCTTTACAGATGCGTAGAGATGTTGCGTCTTTGGCAGTATTCTACCGTCTCTACTATGGTGAATGTTCTGACAAGCTCTTCCAATTACACCCACCCTCTCCATTGCTACACAGGACGAGACGTGCAGGGCTAAGATGCCATCCATATACGGTGCAGAGTATACCAGCTAGAACCAAGCGTTTTAGAGACTCATTCCTATGACGCACCATTAAGACCTAGAACTCTGTGCCAGCTCACGTGTTTCCTTCTTCCTACAGTCCCGGGTCCTTTAAGCGGGGCGTGAAAAGGCATCTAATGAGGCCGTCAAGCTGAGTGCGACCACTGTTAACATGGTACATGTTTCCGATGGTGACCCTCTTTCCGACACTTTGCCTTTGCTGAACATCAGGCGAGGTGAAGTCAAATTGCCAAAAAAAAAAAACATTGTGTCATAATCTCTTTTTAGCTTATACTCACCTAATAACTTCAAAATTCTTCTCGCCCTACTGTGCTGCGTCCGGTTATACATTTCAGATCACTTTACTTTAAAATAAGAAGAAAAACCACTCAATTGTTGTTGTTTTGCTTTCGCAAATGCGTTAACGCAGGTATTACCTTGACCTAGAAATGAGCACTGACTGTCAAGCGCGTGGATACGCACCCGCCCCGGCCCCCCGCATCGATGTATTCACACTTATGTTAGCACTGTCTACTCCCACGCCGCAGTATCTATTCTTACTTCTCGGTGAAAGGAAAATATTCTAGTGAAAGAAAGAAGTAATCGTTCTTATTTTACAGCCGCGCCGCAGTATGTAGTCTTATGTTTCGGCGTATAGAAAAGTTTTGAGTGGAAGAAAGGAGTATTTATTCTTATTCTAATTTATTTTATGTTCATAAAAAGTAAACAGTCATACAGCTGTTATTATTTTCTAAGTTTATCTTTTAGGCTAAGTAAGCGCATTTAAGATAATTTCCTTAGCTAGTTAATATAACAAATAAAAAAATAATCGTGTATACAAGACTAACGATGTAAAAAAAACAAACGCATTTAAATCATAATAATTGTTACTTTTAATTTTCTACATAAAATATTAGGGATAAACGTAATAATAAGTAATACGTCATATTTCTCAATTTATTCTTTGCGTTATATCACATAATCTACTAATCCGTAAGAAAAAATGTAATGGAACCAAAATTCTCAAAACGAATTTCTTGTTTTAATTCGTCAAATTTAACAAGAAAAATATGAAAAAAATTTAGCATATGTATCTTTAAACGTACCTTTCAAATATGATAAAATCGACGAATCAAAGTAAGATCACTTATGCCTATTTTCCACTGGGGGTGCGATCTATTGGCCCACCTTGCATTTTAAGTTTCGTTTCGTCCTAGCCACTAGCTAAAAATGTACCTATGTTAGGTCTATCAAAAAGTTTTTATGCAGTTCTGCCCTGCTAATTGTACTTGCAGTAATCGACATTTTTGAGATTTTCATTTTTTTTGCAAAAATGACGTCCTGAGGATATATTCTATACGTAAAAAATATATTTACAAGTTTTTTCTTATTAAAAACTTGATTTTTATTTAACATGAAACGCAGCACTTGCACCTAAATGTTGCTTTCACTAAAAAGATTTGCAGCATTAAGCATATGCTAGAAGTTTATGCAGTACTTGCTACGTTTACTGCATATGCTTTTAGCACATAACTTTGCAACGAATATTAACTAAAGACAAACACAGTAGTCACCATTACTGCATCTGAACGTAGCAAAAATAAGAAGAGCCTACTCTTGCGATGCTAAGCCTAAACGCAGTATGCTACAGTACTGCGTTAATATTTTGAGTAAAATTGAATAAGTCCCATAAACCATAATATAAATTATGGATGAATTTTTTTATAGCATATATTATGCTAACTTTTTAAGTTCGAAAAACATTGGAAAAAATGAAATGCTCAAGTGAGACTCGAACTCACGACCTTTCCCTTACAGGGGGACTGCTTTTCCAACTGAGCTATTGAGCGACACTTGAATCATTCCAAATTTTCCTTCTCTTCTCTAGACGGATATATTTACCTACAGTTCAACTAGTAGGACCAGGCATGAAAATATAAATGATTGCTAATTACAAACGCAGTAATAAGCACGTGCTAGGAAAGTTTGCAGTAAGTAATAAACACAGTTACTGCATTTAGTCTTAGGGATACTGTAATGCTCGCAAGCCCAAAAAGTTAATGAAAACGCAGTACTGAGCATTTTATCTAAATAAGACAATAAAATAAAGAAAAAAATATATCAATAGAAAGCTTGATTTTTTTACTAATTTTAAGTTACATTTTAAAAGTTATACCACGAATATTTCTCCATTAGATATGAGAAAATAGGTTTACCGCGTTTATCTCGAAACCGCCATTTTGCAAGTACTGCGTTTGCAATAAGGAGGGCAGAGTTTTGAACCAGGCACAATTATAATTTTATTCAATATTCTTTTTTTGAATTTCGAACACAGAATCTAAAGAAACAAAAGACAATTTGGAGCCTGTTCGTTGATATCAAACCACGGTATCAAACAATCGAATACTAAGAAAACTTGATTTTATTGGTTTACTTGGATTTAATTCTTGAAAGTGTGATTTTTCTCTTTGGTTGTGCAACAAACAATTATCAATAATCAATAATCTACGGATACTTCGCCTGAAGTCGCCGCCCAAGCTATGGCACTTATCCAGGCCGGATACGGCCAAAGAAATGTGAGTGCTCAACTTAATTTGAGCCGATCTGCGGTCCGAAATATTTATCGGACGTAGGTACCTAGACACTGGCGGCTTTGTTGGTCGCCAAAGAAGGCCACGATCTCGGGTCACAACTGAAAGGCAGGATCGATTCATTGTGACGATCAGCTTGAGAAATTGTCACCTTACCTCCATTGAGATACAAAACCAACTTCGCGACTTCCACGGAGTATCTGTGAGCGCTCGAACTGCCGAACCAGCCAGAACCAGCTGATGGCCCTAAACTAACGCGAGCCCACCGAACAGTGCGTCTTTTTTTCGCGCGCACTCTTTTAAATTGTACTTTGGAGCCGTGAACTCTTTTCTGATGAGTCTAAAATTGCGTTACATGGCAATGATGGAAGGAAATATAAATAGAAATAGAAGTCTTTATTTGCAGGAAACATGGTTTAACAATAGTGATGGATTGACATATTTTAATTAGTAGGTACAGCATGTTTCACCGTATTCGGTGTGCAAATGTATTAGGTAGGTACCTACATTCAGTCTTGTGATAGGTTTGCATGCAATTAATATACCTACTTACTTAAACATTTTCTCCTTATAAATTACTCAATTCTGGTCAATTACCTACATTAAGTTATTTTTTCAAATTCAATTAAGTACTAAACTTAATTACAATTTATAAATAATTATTTGATTATATAAGTTAGGTTATTAAGTACCTATTATATTATATATATAAGTATAAGTAAGATTATATAAATTAGGTACCTACATTATTAAATTACCATTAAATAGTATTATTGAATTACATTATAAAATGAAGGAATATCCGTATCTGGGGCGGTATATCCGCGAGCGGAATAACTCAACCGCGGTAGCCTAGTGGTATGGGTAATGGACTGCTGAGACGAGGTCTCGGGTTCGATCCCCGGTTTACCATGGCACACACCAATGACTTTTCGATGCTTTTCGAAGTTATGTGTGTATTTATCGCAGGTTTATAAGTGCCCGGTTAATGGCAATAGGCTCGCCACCTATTACATTGGTACCTAAACATAAACTGGCGAAATGTGGGTGCTAGCACCTCTGCCTACCCCTTCGGGGAATACAGGCGTGAGTTTATGTTTTAATGTTTAATGGAAAAACTCAACTTGAGGTTGTTACGGGACTACAGCTGCCAACATTAAATGCTGAAAGGTACATTCGTGAGTGCTTTGAACCGCACATGACGCCATACGTGGACCATGTGGGCCCAAATTTCCTTTTTAAGCATGATAATGCAAGAGCCCATACGGCCGGCATCGTCAGGGAATATCTTCGAGGTAGGTACCTACATCACAGTTATGGACTGGCCATCCATAAGCCCAGACATGAACCCGATTGAGCACATGTGGGACGAGCTAAAAAAGCAAGTTACGACTCATGGAGGCAACACGCGTTATTAAATTAAACCTTTTTTGTCGTGCGGAAATCCCCTCGGATACCCCCCTGCCGGAGCCGGAATGGGAGGTTATGTCGGACTCGAACCGACTAAAACCGCACGCCGACGTGATAAAACAAGTTTTTTAATCAAAAATCAACTGCCTTCATCGAGGCGCATACCCGACTTGTTAGGCGTAGCTCCATGTCGTGTGGTATGCTGAATTCGAATTTAAAACAATACGATCGAAAAAGATGGTAAAATGTATCAGGTTTAAAACTGCATCAATAGTTTTTGTTCAATCTAGCAATCATATTTTGTGTCTATTGGCCCACGTTAGAGTTTGGCCCCTACGCCATCGAAACCTAAACTCGGTGGGCCAATACATAGATGTGTTCACAAGTGTAGATGTTTTTGACTATTTACCGATGTAAGATAACATAGCTATCGGTTCTGATGAATAACTGTCACTGCTAATATAAAAATATTAATACGAAAATCATTATTTTTTCTTATCCCCTTCAAAATCACTTTGAGGGTGCGGTCAAAAGACTGGGTCTAGCTGTTTTGTTTGCAAAAAGAATGTAGTGACAGCAGTGGGATTCTGTCATGCATGTCAGTCAGTGTCAAATTATATCATTCAGCTGTCATGTCAAGTGTTAAATTGAACAATTTCTTTCTATTTCACAAAAAGTTTATTCTTTGATCAAGTACTGAAGTTATCATTAACAAAAGCCATATCGTATACTATATCAATTCTATATGTTCAAAGTGTTATTGAAACAATGACTCAGATATAACTATTTGTTCCGGATTCAGTCATTCAAAAAGTAAAACATGTCCCGAATGTTTTTCGTGCAGATTTGTTTTCTATTTCTATATTCCAGAATAGAAGCCTCCGATGAGGTTAAAGCTGATAAAATAGTGACAGTAGATTGTAGCACATTACGCCTAGGTCAATATATATGTCCACATCCCAATAAAGATCAAATCGATCCAGAAACACAGCAGTTCATAGGATGTGTTAAAGGGAAGGAGATTCCCTCAGAGGGGGAAGCAGATGGTAGGTTCCATTTTATTGTCTTTTTTGTAACTTCCTCATGTAAGTTGGCAGCTTGTTGTGAACCTTCTGATAATGCTTGTAAGGAGTATATTGTTTATATTTTCAGTACTATGTCTTGCCGCTGATGGGATTAAATGCAACGAGACTGGCAATTCAACATTTACTAGAAAGTTATCATGTAAATGGACGTAAGTATGATTATCTTTGAGTAAAAAAAACTGATATCTGCAAATATGACATACATTGAAATAAATCTATTGTGATTTTGAACAATAACAAATCAAAGTGACTGAACACAATATTGCATCCTTTGCAGAAACGGCTACTCATTGGAAATAGCACTTCTTCTGTCAGTGTTCTTGGGTATGTTTGGACTAGACCGTTTCTACTTGGGCTACCCTGGTATTGGCCTAGCCAAGCTGTGTACTTTAGGCTTCATGTTCCTTGGACAGTTACTGGATATAATACTCATCGCTGCACAGGTAACTATTATGCTGTTTCATGACAAATAGTTTAGTGATTCAAGATAACCTTCTCTATTGCTATGTGTATTGTAAGTTCTATTGCTATATGGGTGTATAATAAGAGACACAATTCTGTAGTACTGTCAAGAAAGTTGTTGCAAGCCATTCTCATAAGAAATCTGATTAATTGCATATATATTGTAAACTTTCTTTAGAAACTACTACTCCCTAGAAAGGAAACTCACCCCCAGACCATCAAATCATTTACTAAGTAGCATTGATAATGTAACAGTAAAATGTATCTGTGATATTATACTTCTTCTTCATGTCAAAGGCTCATGAAATTTAAAAAAAGATTAGACACCTCAACTTCAAATTTGTTGTTGGATATGGTACAAATCAGATCTAATATTCTGCCAGTTCTGATATACAATGTGTACTTACAACGACTAAGACCTGGAACTTCCTGCCAGCTCACGTGTCTCCTTCTTCCAACAGTCCCGGGTCCTTTAAGCGGGGCGTGAAAAGGCATGTTTGCGATGGTGACCCTCTCTCCGAGACTTTGCCTTTAGCTTAACAACAGGCGAGGTGAAGGCAAACTGATGTGTCCTAGATATAAAAATAAACTTACGCTTTGCTTGCAATATTGTCATTTTTATCTAAGCACTTAATTCATTATTTTACAGGTTGTGGGTCCATCTGATGGCTCAGCTTACGTCATACCTTACTATGGGGCCGGTATCACTGTGATCCGGAGCAGCAATGAGACTTACTTGCTCCCTCAGGCTGATTGGCACAACATAACCTGACAGTGGGGCACTATATCTTTTGAGGAAGATGAGGACTATGAATGGACATAAACATTGTTGTGTTGTGGATCTGATTGTGATCAATTTGTGTATATCATGTAAATAATAATATACATTTTGTAAGTGACTTTGTGAAGAGTATATTATGTTTAATATTTGTAGATTATGTGGTTGTTTAGTAGTTAAATATATTTAAAAGAAGACACCTTGTCAAGATGCTGCATTGTAATCATAATAAACGGGCTTTATTAAATAATTGTGTTCGCTTATAAAATAGTTAAGTCTTTAAATCAAAGTTGATTCTGTGCCGATTGTACTCGTCCATACATTAGGGCTCTTATAGTAGATATCTCATCTATAACAATGAATAAAACTAAATTTCAGTATTTGCTATTGATAACAATTTGTTGTTTACTACTTTTTACTATTTTATTTTGAATACATTTCTCATCTTTGCTTTCTTCTGCCTGTTTGGGTAATGTGCCTTAGCATGGGTTAATACAAATGAATGATAAAACTTGTTATTGTGGAACAGAACAACTTTACTACAATTAAAGCTACATAAATACAATGTTTACACTGTAACTCAGATACTTTCACTTTTACTACTTTCTTGAGTAGCTGGCTGGGTTTCTTCAATGGCTATGTAATTAGGAGGTGCTGTAAGCGTAAATATGACTGGTATGCTTGATAACACTGGATTGCCATGCCTCTCCAGCAGCCTAATCCAAGATAGTAATGAATCTCTTGATGATGAGCCTAAAATAAAGATTTATATATAATTTATTTTATCATTAATAGACCTAATCATGAATAGACTCAATAAGGGTTCATTGCCAGCACAGAGTCGAAGTGTCAAGTATTCACTACTAAAGCCAACCACCAATGAGCGTTGGTCACTCGCGAATTAGCGCATATTTTTCGATGATCAGCATTAGATTGTTCTGATACATGTGATGAATTTGCTATTATAAGTTTTAGATTCTGTGCTGTACGAATTTAACCTAAATATTATAAAAATATGCTGAACAGCAGTTTCATTATCTATGAACAGGTATACTGCTGCTCCATATTTAACTGTATAGAAGTCTCACAAGTAGAGAAGTATCAGATTGATTGTAAGTTGTATTGCTTGCTGGGTTTTCCCTTTTTAAATATGAAATCTTAATCATTGTTAATTGTCAGTATGAAAGTCCTTAAATTTCTTGATAATTGCATTTACCTGTAGCACAAACAGACACAATAGTGCCATCGTCTTGCTCATGGGCTGTTGTGTTTCTTACAGCAGGTAACTTTGTAGCGCGTATGGTTGAAGCAATAAAGCCAGGTATGCCTGGTGGTCTTTCTATATTTGAGACATCTGGAAATATGCATATGTTAATTAATTTGTAGCAATAACAATAAAAAGAAAAAAACATTAGGTTCACCTAAGAAGGACAAGTGTGTATGGGCCCCACTAAGATCTTCAGGTCTGAGTCAACTACACATGCTGATTGACCGACAAGGTTCTAGCAAAGACCCAATCGAGATTGGGCAAGGGGCATCAAAGATTTAGAATGTTTTTAAAATTACCACAAGAGGCCTGCAATGCAGAGGAATTCCACACATTTTAGATCTTGCTTCAAGTAATAATAGCTGTTGTAAAAGTATGTAAAAATTAATCTTACCATCTGGATCTGTATCATCTACTGGTTCAGGTCTTATCTTCCCAATCAGCATAAAGTAGCTAACAACTTGATCTTTCAAGTAAACCTCAAAAGGTCCCTTCACAACTAATGGTTCTTCTGGGGGCTGTTCTGATAACAACACTTTTTGGGCTTCGCTCTGTGCACTTACTACCCAAGTTTTGTCCAATGAAGCTTCTATTTCTTCTGTCTAACAAAATTTATAGTTTAATGACCAAACATTCTGCTTGATAAATTAATTTTAAGGCTATTAATAGATGAACTATTTACTACTTTTCTGAAGGCAACAGTGATTAAATATATATATTATACTATGTTGAATATGTTGAAAGTGTATTCCTAGAACTTTAGTATATTACTACTATGACACTTTATTATTATTGCAGTGATATGGTATAGTTACTTTATAATTGGTATTGAGAATTGAGGTGAGGTTAAATACAGCCAATTTATTTGCTCAGTCTGAATATATGTACTGTTGCTATCATTTGAAATATAAAAAACTATGCAATAACATTATTTAAGTCAGCTTATATTATTTGAAAGCTATAGGCTGAGCTTTCTCAAGTTTTAGTTTTATCCGACTTATCTTTGAATTAGTAATTTAATATTCCTTTTGCCAATATTAAATATTACAATGAAGTATTCTATGTAGGTCTTTATCTTAAAATGGGTGGCCAGTCTTCACACATTGAGACTCCTCCATGTCCCAGAGATGTTAAGTATTGCATTTAGTATTCCTTTGTATACAACACTAATAATATATTATAAACTAAAATGTATTGTGATGGAACAAAGCTTTCACCTGCCAGATATCAACTTTAGTATCAGGGTCTACTGATGTTATCCTCTGAATGGCTAGTTTGGCCAACTCCAGTGTGTCACCAGGTAGATTATCAGGTAATAACCATGGGCTAAGATTCTTGAACTTCGGCATCCAGTACATCATGCGCCAGAATTTACGAAGAGGTATCCCTCGTCTACCAAAAACATTGAGAAGCATCTGCTCCATTTCTGAATCCGGTATAACTTCTGTACTTTCAAAGAAAATAGTTTTATTAGTTCTGTGGTTTTGGTGATTATAAAAAGGCCATGTATAGCAATATAAGAAATATAAACAAGCAAGTAAAAATAAAAACGGTAAGTACTGTTATCTTCCATTTGTTCAAGTAAATCCACAGCGCATTGCTGCTGCTTTGGATAATGCATAAATTCAGCTTGAAATATATTTTGCGGTATGAATTTCCCCTTCGGCAACACGTCCACTAAGGCCTTGTACACCTCAAGATCGTTTTGAACTCCAAAGTCTTTCATTTTGGACAGAGCAGCATAAATAAATTCAACATGACCGCGTCTTCTTGTATCACGTTCTTCGAATATTTTAATAACCTCTAAATAAGATTTTTTGTTCTTTTTAGGCAAAGAATCGAATGGATCATAAACAGCAACCTGCTTTTCTGAACTTTGCCAACGCTTAAATACGAACGGTGGTTTTGTTCTTAATACATTCCTTAAAATAATATTCGCCATCGTTTCGCAGGTTATACTGCAATACGGTTTATTGATAATCACAAGCAACTACTTGATCATGATAAATAAAATTTATGTTCATAAACTTTCTTCTTTGAATATACTTCAACAAACAGGTACAGGTACGAACATAATAATATTATTCCTGAATTCCTGCTGATTGCTGAAAGTAAACTCAAAAAATTATAAAATTAATTTGACACTGACAGGCAAAACTGGACCATAAACTCATAGACATAACATAAACTTGACAAATGACAAATCTGACAACCACAGTTTATTATTTGGCGTGGTTACAAAACCTTTAAGCCATGTCATATTATCTAAATATTGTTGATGAAGATAATAATGATGACGATGACGATGAATGATGATTACTGCCTCAGTAAAGTTGTGGGGACTTAACTAGAAGCTCTCTAGGGAGATTTGAAAGCAACAGGAAGTGTCACAATTCACTGTAATGCCACCTTTCTACACTTGTGTGCGTTGTTAAGTGCATTTTTTATATTTTACCCGCAGACAGAGATTCTATTTTTAGTGCACGAGGCCATAGCACGAAGCGTCATAATAAATGAATGTTTAATTCATAAAGTACTAGAGTAATACGCAAGATTTATAATATACTCTGTAGTTATTCATTCAACCATTCTCTTCTATTTCCTGCCGCCTTCCGCGCGTCCGGCGCGTAGTAAACATCGTTCGTCTTCGTTCTTCGAAATAGTTTCATTTGAAATGCGTGGCCAGGAGGACGCGTCGTACTAAGAATTAACAAATTACGTCCATAAGTACGAAACATTATTGTTAGTTGCTGCGATCTAGTCATATATTACGTTTCTTATCCGTTTCGGAGATATTGAATTAACTAAAGTGTGAATACATATTAATTTGAAAGTTATTTGAACATAGATGCTTAAATTGGTAATTTAAAGGTAGAAGTTTTGTAAAAGTGATTCGGAAAGAGTTCTTCAAGATGTTTTTAATAATGAAATTAAGCTGTCTGCTATTAATTGTGTCCATAAGTGCAACTGGTAAGTACAGTTACCTGAGTACAGTATTAGGCTAAATACATTACTTAACCTAAAATATATAATGTAGGTACTTGTTTGTTTAGCTATTTTACTTAGTGAAAATTATATAATAGCAGCTTAAACCTTGAAATGAAGTAGCCTTTACAAATATTATTAAATAATCATTATTATTATGTACTTAATTTTATGGTTTATTACTGGAGGGATTCGTGATGGTTATTATTATTATACTACTTTTAGCCCATTCCCCTGATACAAACCATGTACAGTCAACGCCATAAGTTGATTAACACTAAAATATTTTACAAATCTTTTTATAATGGAATGCATCTGTCTATAGTAAATGTAGTGTTATGATTCCCAGAAGACAAACTTAATTTACATATTCAATGTTTTTTTTTCACAATTTTATGTAAGGTTTAGGGGCCACAGTGTTCAATAAATTAGAATTTGTTTAGCTACTTTTGTAGTTGACTGTACATATATTTTAAAGTCATTTATTATACGTATTTGGGTTAGTTAGTGGTAAAATCAAAATTCAGATTTTATTAAATATACTTACACTAGCTTTTGCCCGCGGCTCCGCCCGCGTGGATGTCGGTTCCCGGCTATTATTCGAATTTTTATCTACGTACAAACCTTCCCTGGACTTCCACGAATAATTCAAGACCAAAATTAGCCAAATCGGTAAAGGCGTTGTTGAGTTATAACATTACAACAAAAAATTCGTATTTATTAATCGTACATTTTTGTTGTCTACTGTCGCAAATTCAATTAATCGTGGAAAGGTTGATGACGTTTTAGTATTTCTAATAACAAATAACTTTAACTAGCGGTATTATAACGGTTATTTAGTGGTAGTTACCTACCTAACTTATTTCAGTAAGTAATGAATGAATGAAATGAATATTAGATAGTTTACCTACTTACTTACTACACTTAGTCAAAAAAAAATTACATAAGTTGGTGGTGCATTTAAAATCTTTGTTGCTTTGCTATCAATAAATGAATAAACACTTATCAAAGTTATGATTGTTATGAATGACCCCGAAATAATAAAATAATTACCTACCAATCTACGTAATAATTCTGAGAAAAGTCCCATGTACCTAACTACATGAAGACCACAGATGTTCGTTTCAATTGCCGTTAATCACAGTGTTTACAATTGGCCAACATTGTAATAAAATTGTTTGTGTAGACTAAGTACCTACCTATCTACCTACATAATATTATAATGCTACACATTAGGTACGATATCGTATCAAAAATGTTCAATGTGTACCTAGGTAGTGTATAGATATATTTTTATTCCCTTTATTTTTTGTAAAGTTCGATTCCTTAGTTAAGCTACTGCAAGCTGTGTGCTACCTGTGCCTTACATACCTGATATGTCATTCGCTCCGTGCTCATTCGTTCAACGTGCCCAAACCACCTTAGCAAACCCTTTTCAATCCTCGTCACACACATTCTCTTTCAGGCTATCTATAATCTCAGTATTCCTCTTTCTATCAATCAGCCTTATCCCATATAATACTATGCAACGACCGCATCTCCACTGCATTCACTCTACTTTCATGTTTCTTTTCCCATACCCAACTTTCACTCCCTTACATTAAGGTGGGGACTAAATACCATTATGAACTGCCAGTCGCACCTTTTTTGGCATTGACTGACCACCTATGAAGGAATGTAATGCACCGTTCACGCGATTCCCCGCAGTCAATATCTCCATCGAACGTTCCATCTCTTAAGAAACTACCCAGGTATACAAACTCTGACACTTGTTCTGTACATTCACCTTCAATCTTTAAATCTCATTCTACTTCTCTTCTCTCAAAAACTATAACTTTCGCCTTTCTCGCATTTATTTTCATACCTTTCGCTTTAAACGCCTCATTCATGCTGTTCACCATTTCCAGCAACTCCCCCGCCTATGATGTAAGTATAACTTGGTAATCTGCGTACAGCAGACATGTAGACCATTCATCTTTAATCATACTCACTCACTCTCATATCACCCATGAAAAGGTTGAACAGCCAAGGCAAAGCTACACACCCCTGTCTGAAGTCCCTGTTTATGAAAACCACTCGAAGTGAGATCAAAGCGTAGGCTTATTCCAACTACAGAATAAATATTATATTATGATAAAAACAACAACTCTAACGTTGGATGTCTCATAAGCGGATTATAAAACTGAGAATATACCTATGAAAATCACTGGTAGAATGTAGCTCTAAGAATTTGTCAACTTCAAAAGATTTTGTTCGTTAATTTTAGTTAAGTAATGTTTCTTCTACTGACTAATAAGAGGAAGGTATTCACATCTATGATGAAGATATATTTAAAATCTATCTGAGATCAGCGTAAAGTCTTCTGGTACAGCAGTGCCAGTCTGAACGCTCTGTCCACGGATGTCTTAGCTAAATAGGTTCAGCTGTTTCAATTACCTTCTATACTGGACCACCTTCTTATAGCAGGAGGTCTTCCTTCCTCTCCCCGGCGGGCCACAGCTGGTAATACTAGCTCTTATTCTATTATGAAATTAAGCAGCTAATTTCATCGTAACTATTATACATATCAAATGTGATGCGAACATTAGAACCACGTGGAACGTAGGTACTTATTTAGAATTCATTCTCACCCAATTTCAGTTCTGAGGCAATTTAATAATATAATTTTATGTGTCTGTGTTCGTATATGAGAGGGGCGTTTCTGGATTTGATCCAAGAAACGATACATACTCCGCACCAAACGTTAATATATTTTTTTTGCTTATTTAGGCTACCATTGACGTAGATCCGAATTTACCTATATTCTATTCTCACTAATATTAATTATCTACTAATAAAATCATTTCAGATTTTTAAGACATTCAATATAAAATTTTGACATTCTCAATTACAAAATTGCAAAAGAATCGATAAAAGTTTGGCTATAGTAAATAATTTATGGATTTTTTATCTTACTGTTTCTTTGACTCTGGTTTGGGCACAATACAATATTATTACGTCATACAGTCGACAAAAGAGACATGATTACACTGTTTCGTATAAAGTTAAATGTAAAATAATGTTAGCTTGAATTGACGCCTTCATTCATGGTATCGGTACATACATACCTTTGATTAGCCTGACGTATTTATGCTTGAGGTATGTATGGACCTATACCATGATCGCGTTAATTCCCGATAACATTATTGTATATCATGCATGGAACGCGATAGTTATCAAGTTCAATGTAAAGTTGCAACCGTATCTCCTTTGTCGACTCTACAACATATATTGTAGCACTGTATATTTCAGTACATTTGTAGAAAATTGGGTAGTAGACCACACACGACAGATGTAGCATGCATCGGATCGAGACCTAAACATACTAATTGATTGAGGGGAAACATCATGACCTACATATTACCACTATCTTCTGTGTACAAGCTATACCTGCATTCCGGAATGTAATATATGCATCCTATTTATATATACAACTGCAGTAATATACAGTAATTATAGTTAGTCATGTGATGACATTGATGACGGAGAAAGAATACAAGTATCACCACCCCATCTCATCCAATATCGTTAAATATCGAGGCGACTAACGGAAAAATACGCAGACGAAAACACTGCCGGAGAGAAGGAAAACTCTTAATATAACCTTGTACCAACGCGCTTGGCCAGCATGCAGCGTGGAAACAGTAGATCAAAACCTTCCAACATACGGAGAGGCTTATGTCCAGCAGTTGAGTGCGATAGGCATAAATTGATTGATAGCTGCTGTTTCTATATTGCTAAATCTATCTCTATCATAGCATAACAAGTTCATTGGAACTATGATCAACATTGTTTTTTTTAGTTGTTTTGACCTGAGGTGTGGCGACGACATTTGCGTACGGGCGCGCGTCCAAACGCCTACGTTCTGTGACGTTTGCTTTCGTACCCATTTATACTCTTGATATATTAATATAACATCTACAAGAATTATAAATTCGAAGGTCTATAGGTGAACAGATACATTTTAAGAATCTGTTGTCCATTTGTGACGGAATAGAGATGAATGTTATTAGATAGATGTAGATAGTTGATAGGTAGTATAATATTACGAGTATTTCTCCTCACAAAAAGTTAACAATACCTACAAGTGTTGGCATTCCAGAGTGGTCAAATTCTTGTGGCAATAATGGCAAGTACTTCACTCTCCTAAAGGCCAAAATTCTCCTAATGAAAATCTGTTCAAAATTCATTCTTGCTCTAACCTCAATCTCTTAAATGTCAAAGACTAAGATGTCAATGTTTTTTCAAAAAAATGTTTCCATAATACCCTTTTTGACATTTGGGAGATGAAATTAGATCGACACTGAATTTTAAACAGATTTTTGGAGAATCAATCTTGTAGTACCTACATCAAATCAATGAAATCATGCCTTGTAGCAGTCGTGTCGTAGCAGTAAGTAAATTGGTGCCTCGAGTGCGCAGTGATGTGATAACACATAATACCTACTGTGGACTGTGATGTGATCTCAAATTGAATTTCCAGGACGAACAAAGTGTTATTATAACAGGCCTGGCTTCGTGGCCCGTTCGCTCCCAAAAAAGCTGAACAGGATTGAGCTTAAAAATATAAAATAATGCGCTGAAATGCTAACCGAACCCTGTACAACAGCTAAATTACAATCCAAAAGAGACTTGCTTGACCTATCTCCACCGTAAAAAACTCAACGCCCAAACTTTAGGGAATGGTATAATCATCATCAAATGTACCAAATAGCGATGTTGATTATTTTGATTACGTAAATAATGTCAAGTCCTTTCGCACAAATTAATTTGTCGACGAATTGATTTCTACCCAATACACAATGTACACTAATTTATCGGTTATTCAACAAGTACTTGCGTCACAATATTGTACGCATAATGGACTATACAAATAAAAAACAAAGACCTTCATTGATAGTTTAGAAATGAATATGTATTTATTATAGACATTAATTTGTGTAAATAGTCATAAGCAGTAGGAGGTTAGGTAGGTATATCGTGTAAGGTCGTCTTTCGTCGTCTTCTTAAGTCTAATTCGTCTTTATTTTTATGAAAATACATTGGTTTGTTGAGATGACTCAAGTGAAATTTATTAAGAAACTTAAAACGTAGTTCAGTTTCTAGGAATTTTTTATCCTATAAGATATCAACATCGCCTTTTAGACAGATTTTAACCTTGAAGGTTTTCAGACATCCACAATTTCTGTATTGAAAATACTCTTACTGCTAGTACCTAAGTATATTTGTGTCAGGCAAAACAATCATCACAATACCTACTTAATCCTACAAACATTGTCTAGGATAACGGATAAAGGGGATAATCCAGTTCAAAAAAGGATTCATGGTCACAGTTGTGAACTATGCATTTGTTATGCAACTGTTTTCAATATTATAATAATTAATCCCTGTTTCCCTTCTTGACATTTAATTTAGAATTACTTTACTGATTTCATTCGTCACTTTTAAAGTTTTCTAATGCTGTAAGGAAGGTTCTTACGAAAATAAACTAATTTACCTAACATACCACGCTGCCAGAGCTGCAGCTAGTTATTATAAATCGTAATAAAATTAGGTGCCTCTCATTCAAGCCATTTTTAATAATTTCTAACATTCCTATTATTAGGATAACTTTCCTATGCAAAAAGACTGGTCTTTTTCAAAATATTATAAGAACGGATTTTACCGGACAGGTTTTAGTTGATCACGGTTTCTATTATTAATAAAATTCGCTTTAAAATGTATAAAAAGAATAGAGGTAACTGAATGAAAATTTTATAGCATTTATTTCCTGATGTAATCGAATTAAATATAAGTAACTGCTGAAACTGTATGAACGATTTTAAAGTATCTGTTTAAAACCTGATCATTTCGGCTTAGTGTGCTGGATGTGGCTGAGTGACATAACAAGCGCCAGCCAAGAGCACGACTGCTTGAGCAGTTTGAACTAGATGCCAGTCGCGGCGCGCGAGGTCGCACTCTGTGTCTTCCGCTTGTGCGATTTTATATTTACATTAATAAACAAGAAAATAGCGTATTACGCAACTTTATGGGTTAAGGGCCGGTTCGACCAAATGCGAGTAAAGTTTATTCCTAGAATAAACAGCCAATATGTGGGTGATATTGCCTATTTATTCTAGGAATAAACTCTGCTCGCGTTTGGTCGAATATACCATAAGAGGAACCTTTATTATATTCTGTCAACTCCCAAGGTCACATGCGTCCTCGTTACTAGTCGTGACCCTTTCGAGCTATCTTTGATATCCACGATAAGGATTGAAATGTTGCAAAAATATTAATTAGTACACCGCTTTTCTCATGAACGCGCTCTCACCTCGGTAAATTGAGCTTTAAATTATTCGTAGATAACATATTACAGAAGATAATATTTGTGATATATCATCCATACCCTAATCTTTCTACTAAATAATATGAATTGCCGAAATCTATGTTGCATCAAATATTTTTTTATTGTGTTCGTCATTATCAGGGGAAGGCTTGGATCATTTATTTCTAAAAGGTTACGGGAAAGATGACAGAAATCCACGCGGGCATCACCATTCGCTACAGTTTTTAATAAATAATACTACCTAGCCACTATGCAGTTTATCCTCGACTGTACTACGCTACTAGCGTGCAATTATGCTCCATTCGATTCAATAGCTCTGTGATGAATATCGATGATGACCCATTTGTCAAGCTCGACTTTATCCGTTCCTGTAAATATAATAGTTTATGTACCTACAAGTTTAAATAAAACTATTAGTGTTAAAGCTACGATCAATTTGGTTTAAAAGTATGAAAGAAAAACGTTACAGACAAAACATCAAGGTGACCGGTTCCGGGTCGTTCCCGTTCCCGTAAAGTAACGTACGTTAGCCGTATTAACGTAGTTTGCCAAATGCTGCCCAACCCAGTACGATCCGTCTGGCTAGTTCTTTCTCGAAATTGTTTTTACCGAGCTGGATAACCTGCCCCGAGACATATTTTTGAACAACTCCGAGTGTCGCCCCTTCTATGGCAATCGGTCTCGGTGCAACATGTTCGTTGAACATTATCTTGGTTTTATCCAAATTTACACCGAGGCTGACACGGCGACAGGCTCCATTAAGGCTGTGCAGCATTTCGCCCAGTTGATCCAGTGACTCTGCAACTATGACTATGTCGTCAGCAGCGAACCGAAGATGCGAGATGTACTCCCCGTTAATGTTGATGCCCCGCTCAGTTCAATCTTCGTCTTGAAGACGTCCTCCAATGCGTTGGTGAATAGTTAGGGGGAATTTCGGCTTCTGGTCTTGGAGCTGGACGGACATTGTATCATATTGTATCACCAATCGACACGATACAATATTAGGTTTATTCAAATTCTTGTTTTAAATAAGGGCACAGTCTTTCGATAACCTTGAAGTGGTTTCCATGTATTCTTCTGTTATGATAAAATTATGTAGATTATAAAATAATACTTGCGTTGAATTCTTCAAACAGGTTAAATATAGGTACACGAAGCATAAATCGACTGTTCTGTTCGGGCAGTGCAAAAGGAAATTACACGCGGCCTGAGGCATGAATTCGGTCAATTTGGCGCCCAAAACCTTTATGTAATCAAACAAAATTGTCTTTATCTAAGAGGCAGTTTCCAATATTTTTTCAAATTATTTACCGCATAGGTACTCAAGAGCACCCACCTATTTAATGGATATTATAAAATGAAATGAATTAATTTGACCATGCTTTTTGCGATTATAACGTCATTAATAAAATCATTGTATATTTTATTGACTTATAGCATGAAACAGCAAAGTTTAATTGTAAACTTATCTGTTTTGTATAGAGATAGACTTATACGACCTAACCTAGATCATTTGTCTCTAGTGACCAGTGTGATTCCTCATTAGCAGCAGTTTTTCAGTTCAAAGCTGCCTCTCGGTTACTCTTTCATCATTAAGTTCATTCATAATAGCTAGGTATTTTAAAGCTCAGCGGCGGCGCGCTCAAAAAGCGCGCCTCCCCATTCCGGGGGCGAGTTGGGGACACCGTTGTCCCCCCTCCTGAGGAGGGCCAGACCGTAAGGGATGGCCCTGGGTCAGCCGGGGTGCGAGGGATATGTCGATGACAACCTCACGAAAAAAAAAAAACAAGTTTGTTATTTTGTTTTTATTATCCTCTTCAATAAGTCAACCGCAGTCAACCTCTTAACAGAAACATCTAAGGCTATGATAACCATGGAAAAGAACCTCATCCTCATGTGCATTAATTGCTACCGTTACTTAAAAGAAGAGACTTTAACCTAAGAATGTTATTATAAAATAATTTATTAATTCATACTTTTATTCAAAGGCTAATCACGATTTATAAGGTAAGCCGCATAGTTTGGGGTGCGATGCGATCCGAGTCAGACGAAATTGTATTATCCAAAGGACAACCCCGACTCTCATACAATCTTGGGCCCGCATGTACAGGGTCGAAAATTAGGCAATATTTAGACCATCTAAGGACATTTTGTTTGCCTAATTTTCACGACGATTCACAATGGCCAAGTTTGTTAAATCGAGCATTGTTCATAGGTTTTTAGGTTATGTTGTAATACATAATGCGGTCAAACAGCGTCTTATGTTGTGTTGTGTGTGATAGCTACACAAGTTATTCGCGTATCGCTTTTATTTGTAAGTAGGTTAGCAGGTTTTATTAGTATAGAAAAGGGCAGGTCATTAATATTTTTAGTCATTAATGTGGAATGGTCAACTATATGCTAAATAATAAAACTGATATGTCGAAGCAAAGACATGCTTTAGCTACTTTTTTGTTGCACAATATTAAACCTTATAGTTTTATGATATGCAACTGACATTTACTCTAAAGGTGGTAAAGCAATCCTTCCCTACCCTCACTTCAGACGGCAACATCTGAATGACATCCTTTTGCTACGGTTACCACTTTCCACAAGGCTGTATACATACTTGTTTGCTGTAGTAATATAGAATTAATTATATAAGTAGGTAATAAAATAAAACAACATTAGTTTAAAGATTATTTTATTTTAAAAAAGTACTGTAATCTCTATCCCGGGTATCTTCCTATTCCTTATTATTTCCTTTCCTATCTATCTTCCTGTAGAAATGCTTACACTAGGGCTTAGGTCTTTCCTCCCCTTTTTAAGCATCATCATAGTTTATTAAAATATTGTCAAGAAACTGTGCAGGAGGTGTTATATTGTCTTGGAACCGTGCCCAACCGAGATACCATATTACACTCATTATGTGGGCACAGCACCCGACTGTTCTCTTACCTACAAAACAATTACAGCAATGCTGTAATATAGCATTCCTCCCGCTCAAAGAACTGTCAACTAATATATATACGTAATAAGTTCTACTACTTATTTACTTATATGCCTCGACTTTATTTTTCCTCTTAACAACCAAGTCGTTTGAGATATTGACAGTTCTTGTAGGAGGTCTCTATCCACCTCTCTGCACACTTCAATGACATGCAGAATACACACTTTTCTGTGCCCCACTGGTGATTGTGCTGGTCTGTTCTCATCCAAACATGCACATTGAGCTTGAATCCAGCAAGATTCGCAAATGATGTCATTTGCATTCACCTTAAACAGAGATCATGTTATAAGCACTGAATATTCCATTAGTCATATAGGCTAGTTCTTCATGAACGTTACACATATCAGTCAAAATACATTGTCATATACTCGTAGTTATTTCTATTCTATAGCAGCTATCACACAGCTTGTTAACGTTAATTATAATAACAATTTCAAAAGAGCGAGAAATAACGAATAGGTACTTACTATTTGTGGTGCGACCCATTCACGTATACAAGCTAGTATCCCTGCATCGTTCAATAAATGTCTGCCTATAATATTGCACCGGTCGGTAGCGATTCCACAATTCACACAGAGACTCATTGTGATAGCTTTCAACCGATGTGGTAAAGTCTAGTCCAGTTTAAAGCCAAGGTCAACAAATGTAGCAAATAACGGTGTCCGGTAATCAAGCAAGGGTCAATTAGTTCGAAGATCATATAAAATTCACAGAGTAAAAGCAGCAAAACACATGATCTCAGGGAGCCGAAGGAAAGCGAATGCGACATTTTCAATGACAGGAGTGAAAATGACATATGATGTTACAGATTATTATGAATTCTATATGATCGATTATTTACATAGACTTTGAATACACTACGATTATTTACAATCGATATTTTGACTTCCATTATGAAAGAGACAGGTATCTTTCTGATTAGTAAACTGAATAACGAAAATAAAGATGCTACATAGATATTTTGAAATCATTTAATAAAGCCACGAATTTTAAATTCATAGTTATTAGTTATCGATTTGATTTCATAATCGAATCGATAAAGCAAGCATAATCATAGCGCATTTACGAAGATCGGATTAAGTATTACATTCAACGTTTACGAAGCTTGTTGATTAATGAAAATCACATTTTTAAACTTTTGTCGCACTTGGCCATTGCTGATTGTAATGAAGTCTAAACAAAATTATAACACAAAATAGACGAATTTTTTGAGGTAGCTTTGATGTCTGTACACTCAGGCCCAAAGTGGGGTATCTCCATTACCCACAGGAGCTTTACTTAAACGTTTTTCGTGCTAATCGCGTATGAACGTGAGGGTACCTAAAGTCCAATTTTAAACGATATGTGCATTGCCTATGACCAATTTGTGATGTTTTTCATTATAAAAAATAGTGATGATTCAGCCACGATAGTAATTTCGACGCTTATAATACGCAAATGATACGATTAGCAGTAAGAATGGGCCCATTAGTGTCGTGGTGTGATAATAAGGCTCGTTTTCTTTACAAAGTTAGGATGAAGTCAGCGGTCTGAACAAAAAGTTACCCCATCCGAGCGCTATGACAAATGACCGGTGCGGTGCCGAGACATCAGTGGGACGGGCGATTTGCTTCACGATCATTCGTTCCTTTATACCCCATGACATTGATATGTTTCCATAATAACATTTTGTGTGGATTTTCTCGCCTACGTTAGGCATTTGAACAGATTTGGAAATTGCTGATCTTATTCCGTAATAAAATGACTCATGATATAGGAGTTGAAATTTCTAAGAGATGCATGGACCATTGAATTATAGAATAGAAATTGAACCGAAAATGACGCACCAGTCAATACGTAAACTCATACGGATTTGTAACGAATGAGTTTGCAACTTGAAGGTTTTGATAGTTGACGCCTTTGGAGCATTCACTAAGTACTGGAAAGATTTTCTAGAAATTTTAACAAAGATACGACATGTTCCTTTGGGAAGTCGTAACGGGCGAATTAATACGAGAATCTACCTATAATATGGCAGACAATGAAAAGTGATTGCAATTTAGTACCATTTGGAAAATAGTCCCAGTCATGCAGCCTCAAAAGTTATGGAGCTGAATTTACAATCGCAATCAAAAATGTTTTATTCACACACCTCGGAATCGAAATCGTATATAGTAATAATCTTTCACGTGAGTACAACTGATAAAAATACTGATAAGGCTGTCGTATGTCTAAACATAAATATTTGCGATATTTAATCTTATTGTAGATTATATCATTGAGGATTTTTCCTAAATAAAACCAATAGTTGGTTTGCGATTCGTATTTTGTTGGCGTGTATTTATATTTTTATATATTTTGATTAGGTACTTTTTCAAATATGTAACAATTCAGAAAACATATGGCTAGGTAATGATTTGCCAATATGTAATAAATTTAAACCAGGTTCTGTTCATTATTGTTATTGCTAGTTTTTTCATCCTCTTGGTATATGGTAATAGACCCCAAGCCTACTCAGCCTACTAGCCCAAGTCTACACGCTTGAGAAGCGGCCACTATGTACTTAGATAAGAGCATGTCACCTCCAATGGTCCACTAATAGAGAATCATTAGAATACCAGATTAGCGATCAAGCAGTAATTAAAAACCACTAGTATAAATCAAAATTGTATTGGTACTTTCGGAGAAAATGGCAACACGGATTTGCACAAACAAACACACAAACATCCTCTCACCTCAACCGCATATACCTTCTCCGTTGCGTCGTGGGTAAAAAACAGTATTATGCAAGCTTTTAATTAACATTTAGTTCTGTACAAGAAAGACGCTAATTTTAGCTTATTTGATGGCTTATTGGACGATTCGCACGAATTGGACTCGCCCGAAACGTGCGAATCGACTCCTTTAAAAATATATTATTTTTCTGTAGGCGATTCGCACGAAGTTAATTTACTGTCGTGCGAATCGACTCCTCCAAAATACATATGAGTGCCAACTTAACTTACTTTTGATTTTACTTTTTCTTACTTTTATTATTCTTCATATCGGGAAGTATTAGGTATCCATACTAATATTATAAATGCGAAAGTAACTCTGTCTGTCTGTCTGTCTGTATGTTACGCTTTCACGCCTAAACCACTGGACAGATTTTAATGAAATTTGGTATAAGGGTACATTAGACCTTGAGAAAGGACATAGGCTATGTTTTGTCGCGATAACCGACATCCACGCGGGCGGAGCCGCGGGCAAAAGCTAGTAGTTCATAAATCCACGAGTGAACTTATCGGTTGAGTGATTTCTCGCATGGTCTATAAAGTCCCTAACGATGCTTCTACAAAACTATACTGTATATTCAAATATTAACTAGCTTCAACCTTGCGTTGATCGATAGCTTCCGAAGTAGTCGAAGAACAGTACTTATCTTGAAAGTTATAAAACAGCTAACAGAGTGCACGGGCCAATATCAATTTTGTGATACCGTGCGAGTTGGATTGCATATTACTGCACTTTTGAAGAAGTGAAACTAGGGAAAATGTATGATGATTTCTGAATACCCTAATAATTGACTGCTTATGATAATCCTCCTGATCATTTCTTGGTTGTGTCCAAAGTGCATATTTTGGAGCCTTTTTTATGGTATGCCATCTAGCGGGGTGCAGTCAATTGACGGACCAACAATATAAAAAAAAAATGGTGCGGATATCCACTCGGATAACCCCCAGTCGAAGTAGGCGGGGGTGGTTATGTCGGACACGAAGCGACATCGTGCATCTTAATATAAAGAAACATTTTTACCTACTTTATGAAGGTATCTATCCAACGACCCAATATACAATGGGATATTTGGTCGTTGTATCCATACCACACTAAAAACCAGGTACTGATGCTAATTCTGTTGTGTCAAAACTAACTAAAATACTTGAATGACATTTTATAGCATTTATTATGAGCTATATCGGTACAGAAAAAAAGTGCGGCAGCGGGGATTGGACAGGTTCCCATACAGAGCCTGGAGAAATCCGGGCCAGGTCCTGCTCCACTGGAACATAGTAGAGGAGTGGAAACTACTACATGGGGCATCATGCGCAGGGCACACATAAATTTTAGAGATTTCTGGCATATTTTAGTTAGTTTTGATTTTTATACAACAGAATTACCATCACTTATCGTAGGTTGTCAAACTTATCTACTCCCATCCTACTCCTATATTTTATTTTCTCTTTATTGCAATAATAAGAATATTAAGTCAAATAAAAATTGAAATAGGTACCTTGTTGTTAAGTAACCTTCTCAGTGTACTTTGATCAATCATTATAACATTTTAATAGCACTTTACACTTCAAAGGGAGAACTTTGTTGGCTTGCCTTGGCTTTTAGACTGAGACTACATTAGTACACGATGCGACTTACGACAAACAGGATACGTAACTTCAAAGGCTCAAGGGTGACCTCAGGACTCCCAATGCGCAGTGTAAGTCGCAACAATCAATCGAGAGTGTCTAATAAATACTAAGAGAGACCTTCCAGAGATGAGAACAGTTTACAACAAGGATCCACACATACGATAAATCCGATATCCTTGCTGGTTTGAGGCAGTAAGACGGGAAACTGCTGAACAAAACCCCGAAACCTACTTTCATATTTCTATTGGATAGGTACACTGTGCACATTTTTGAAGGCCTTCCAGTTTTTGAACATGTAAAGAGTGTATTTTGGATGAAATTTAAAGAATATCTTCTTCTTTTAAATTTACCGCAGCTATTTCTGCACTCATATTTGCAGCACTATGCTGACCTCGGTATTTGCCTGCTGGTGCTCATCGCTAATCAGAATAACGCATTGAAGAAGCGTTTCTATGGATGTTGTGATAATTTAAAACACTTGTGATAAAACCATTTGTTGCTACAAAGTTTCAAAGTGATCCTTTGAATTTTAAATTATAGCACATCAAGTGCGATATCGAAAAAAAAATGTCTTGTATTTGATAGTAGGAAGATCACGACATGAAAGCATCACCAGAATAAATTTACCGATTATGTCGTATGATTCAGTTTATTTGATAACCTCAGATCAGGCGACAATAGGCTGTTGAGTGAAGTGAGATAATGTGGTGAAACTATTGACTGGGCCTTATCATGCTATTGAAGATTACTTAATTGCTAGTTTGTTTAAAGTGCATATATTATTGAAAGGTCATATATTATGCAAATATGTATTACCTATGTAAGTAATCTAGCTTATGACTATCACTAATAACAATTACTATTCGTCTTATCCATGGTTCGGGTAACTAGTATTGGAATTTGGTCTTTCTCTAGAACCCACAGGTTTGTCTGCATAGTGGTAATAATAGTCAGTCATTTATTCTCAATGTTGAACAATAAAATAGTTTCTTATTGACGTCAATTTTAATTCTACATAATCTAAGTTCACCACCGCTTCCAAGGCGCTGGTGGAGAAGAAATGGCGCAACAAACTCCGCTGCGGCATTTTTTAGACGTTAATTTACAATAGTTATTTTCTTAAACCTAAATGTGGGCGAATGTATATTTCGCGTCTGGATAAACAATACATCACAACAAGTATATAATATATAATATTTGGCTGTTTATTAATAATATGATTGTTGTTCATATTTAGTTCTAAAATATTCTTCTCTATTGTTACAACTACAATCAATGCCATTCATGTTTACATTACGTGCGTTAAGGCCGGTAAGAAAAATCATTGTCTACACCTATAATATAAATTAGTACCTACGTTATGAATAAAATTCTCATTATTCTCCGCAACGCCTTAATCGCTTTTACCTAATTTTACAAGTTTGAATAATTTTATCTGCCAAGAGATCGTAAATCTTTGTTACTCGTTACTTTTTCCTATGATCAAAGACAAAATAATTCATGAACAGTATAATTTGAAATGAGATAATATCAAAATAATGAATATTAGACGGTCAATAATTTTATTCATTCAATATGACCTGGACAAATAACTACAAGGAATAGATTTGTAATAAGAATTATATCGAAATGAATCTAAAGAACTCCTCTAGACAAGCGGCACAATCGTTAGTGGAATAGAAAAACAGTCGTTCCATACGTTGACTACTCTATTCTATTCTACTTACTATAACGAATTGCCACTTGTCTAGGGGGCAGAAAAGAGATAGGCATACCTACCTAATAATTAACAGGTTTTCTGCAGCTGAACAGGCTAAACACACAAGAAGGTGTGAATATTGACGCTGAAGCGCGGAAAGCAGCTCGTTAATTTTTTTTATAATTTCATAATATTTTAGTTATAACTTACAATATACGTAAGATAAATGAAATGATCAACTATCTGTAAGATTAGTGATGGCTATCTATTGTAAAATATGAAATAGATGTTAGTATTCTCAATTTAATCTATCGTAAACCAATTCATAAACCATTCTCATAATGTCTCGAATATTCATAGGATGAAGTCACCACCTGCATTGAATGGGCCCTTTATGCCTCACAAGACTCTCGCTTTTTTTGTTCGCTTGTGTACCTTCCATTCATCTAGATAAGTAAGTAAACGGCGTAGTATCGATTAGATCGATTCTAGAACGTTCTCAAAACTATAAAGATATGTAGGTCTTCGACTTACAGAGAACATCGTTCATCTCTTGTGTAGTAACGTTTAGCTAACGTCATTTATAGTTGAATGGTTACCTGTTGTGATATAGTACTTTGCTTTATTTATCAGCTGTAATGTAATCGAGCTGGCAACCTATTTACGTTACCGTGTCAATCGGTGTCAAACTATAGAACGACATTAATCAGCTAAATAAAAACGTTACCTACGCAACTGCTGGGTATACAGTTGTGGGGTTAACGAATCAAAAACAAATGAAGCACATCATCGTGTCAAGGCAACAATGAGACTTCCTATGGCATCGCAGCAAATCAATCAGTCGCTCGTCCTATACTTCTTAAATTGGTCCCAGATTATGCTACGATTGAATGAACCATAGTGTGAGACTATTATGAATACTTACACAGCACGCACACATGCAAAAACATCGTACGATATCGGTGAGCCAATGATAGAGAGGAGCGTGGTGGGCTCGGCTCCCCACTATACCATCGGAATGCATGCTGCTAAGAACGCGAACGGTACTGGTAAAAATAACTACTTGTTTGACAGGATAAACACGATGTCAGGTGACGTCTGAGGCCATTGCTAATAAGAGAAGGGTATTGGATCCTTAATTCGTATCTACACGGATATAATAATTAATTATTAAATTGTTTACCTAACTATTGTTAATGCTACCGAAATTTTGTGTGCATTACCCCAGCAAAATGTTGTGCTTTAGAGAGTTGAAAGTATATCAGATTTTTAGTGTGTTATGAAAGATTTTTGTGTGCAAATAGCAAAATTTGTGCATATTGTAGTTTAAGAGATATTTGCGAAAAATAAATTTTGCTGCAGTAATTATCGAAACGTTACCCCAGCAAAAAGTTTTCTCCTAGCCCGGAACCAAATACTGGTACAGATAGGTTATGTTACGTAACAATTGTTAGCCAATAGCAAAATTTGTGTGTGTTGTGGTTTTTAAGTTATTTAAGATTTTGCTGCGGTAACGTTTTGGGATTTCCCAGATCTCGAAAACGCCTGAACGCAGATGTTTCAAAAAAATACCAATAATGTAACTGAATTTGTTTAAATTTGTTACAACATTACATTTGATTTGCTTCATAAACACCAGAGTTATTAAATAGTTTCGAAAAACAGAAAAAAACTAATTTGCAAGTCAACTAGTGCACTTAACATCAATTAAAAAAATGTAATATATACCCTTGATTCACCTTTATATCGACAGCAAATATAGGTTCGGTAGCTATAACCAATATAAAGAAAAAAAATAATTTAACAAAATTTACAGTGGTCTTATTTTGGTGATCGAATACGCTGTTCCTACATAACAAGGAAACGAGATATATATTTAACAAAAAGGCATGTTTCATTAAGAAACCGTCCTATTAATTTCAGCTTTCAATTACTAATATTGTGAAAGTTTCAGCAAAAATAAGAATGTAGTAGCAATTCTTTTATAAGCCGGCCAAATTGCGAAGGCTATTAAAAAGCGACCATTCCATACATACGGATACACTTCCCAAATTAGCAGCTTAGTATTCGATGTTTTGTACAGTGAAGCACAAAAGCTTTCGTGGAGCCAAATAATAAACATTACTAAGTAGGTAGGTACGAAGTAGTTTTCTATTTTATTCAAAAAATACAATCATGCTAATGAAGATAATAATTATCACCATGTTAATTTTATATAAGTGTGATAATTGTTTTTATGTGTATGTTTTTTAAAAACCTACTATACACAGGTATTCCATTCCATTCGGTTAGGTAGGTACCTACATACATTTAAACATAAACAATTGTGATGTATTGTCTTTTTAATATGTTTTATAGAAAAGCTTCAATTATTTTCCTGTTTAGAAACTTATTTTGATGACTAAAAACCGATATTAAACCACTAGTTACCTAGTCAGCTATTTAGCCTGGTTCATTTGTATATTATGTACCTGCCTATGTGTTTTGATAAAAATTTGCCTCAAGATGGTTTACGATAAATTAATAAATTAAGTGAACATTACTTAGTTTTTACAACGATAATTTTGACGATATTGATATCTTCCACCTCTCCAAAAGTGTTTTCAGGAAACAAATTATTAGTAGGTTAGAATCATACTTGCCCAAATGAAGGTGTATTCGATAAGTTAATTAATTAATTAACATAGCTGGAACACTACTGTTTGCATAAATTAAGTATTGTGTACCTAGTTGTTAAGTAATGCATGCAACTCTTTACTTGTCGTGAAACTTTATTATTGGCTTAGAATCCTACGTTATGCTTAAGTTTACCCACGATTATTTAAAATAGCTGTTAAGTTTCCAATAAATAAATAAATAAACATTTACCGTTTGAGATTAGAGAATGAGATTTTCGGGTAAGTTACCTATCCGTCGGTAACTACCATATGGAGTAAGTATTATAACTAGTAGCTTATGTATCTATGATAAAAACTGGTTTTTATACATACCTATGCTAGTAGGTAATAATATGTCATCAATTCATCATGTTGCCCAATTTTTTTTTCCTTTTTTTAGTTATATTATAAAGTATAACTACCGGAGTATATAGCTATAAAATATAACTTTATAAGTAGGTACTTTCCTTTCCGTAACAAAAAGTAATAACAGGTAGGTACCTAAATTAGGCAAATTAGGTACCTACCTGTTATTACTTTTGTAGGTAGGCATTACATTACAAACTAATTAAAGAACCAACGGAAACAAATCAGAAATGAAAAAAAAAATACTTATTTGTCAATATCTACTTTCAAAACTAGTAATAAGTTGAGCTTTGATAATATTCTCGCAGCTTTTTAATTAAAATTTGTTTGTCCGTTTCTACATTAAGAAACTGAAACGGAACACGAGTAGCTGAGCGGACAACTTGAGTTTGACAGTTTGCTTGTTGAGACTCTCAACAAGTTATCCACCGGGGTACATTATACCTATAATCTTCCGATCATCGGTATCGATCATCAATACGGTGCGCACCGTGCGGTATGAAAGGAACTTCATCCCACGTACGCTCAAGCTGTGGAATGAACTCCCTGCCATGGTTTTCCCAAGCGACTACAATATGGGGGTTCTTCAAGAGGGGCATTAGAAGGTTTCTTCAGGGTAGGCAGCGCAAGTGTAACGCCCCTGGTGGTGCATAGGTCCATAGGCCGCGGTAACCACTTTCCATCAGGTGGGCCGTGTGCTTGTCTGCCATCTAAGTGGTATAAAAAAAATCTTCATTAGGTAGGTAACTATATTGCCGCAATATGATATACCTAATTGCGTTAGGATTTAAACATAGAATTTATTCAACGGATCAGTGATTTTCCTAAAGAATGTAAAAGTGTTAGGAATAGCACATAATCAAAATAATATAGGTAGGTATAGTGGAGATGTTTTCAATAAATATTTTTTATTTTTTCACTCTTTTCATATTTCTTACCAAACTGATATCCACCGAACACTTTTGTTCGCAAGTGTACAAACAAAACTTTTATATTATATCGTTCGTTTAAGATGGTATGCCTCATGTATGGAAAGGTCGCTTTTTAGTAGCCTTCACAATTTGGTCGGCTTATAAAAGAATTGCTACTACATTCTTATTTTTGCTGAAACTTTCACAATATTAGTAACTGAAAGCTGAAATTAATAGGACGGTTTCTTAATGAAACATGCCTTTTTGTTAAATATATATCTCGTTTCCTTGTTATGTAGGAACAGCGTATTCGATCACCAAAATAAGACCACTGTAAATTTTGTTAAATTTTTTTTTTCTTTATATTGGTTATAGCTACCGAACCTATATTTGCTGTCGATATAAAGGTGAATCAAGGGTATATATTACATTTTTTTAATTGATGTTAAGTGCACTAGTTTACTTGCAAATTAGTTTTTTTCTGTTTTTCGAAACTATTTAATAACTCTGGTGTTTATGAAGCAAATCAAATGTAATGTTGTAACAAATTTAAAACAAATTTGAAACATCTGCGTTCAGGCGTTCTCGAGATCTGGGAAATCCCAAAACGTTACCGCAGCAAAATCTTAAATAACTTAAAAACCACAACACACACAAATTTTGCTATTGGCTAACAATTGTTACGTAACATAAGCTATCTGTTCCAGTATTTGGTTCCGGGCTAGGAGAAAACTTTTTGCTGGGGTAACGTTTCGATAATTACTGCAGCAAAATTTATTTTTCGCAAATATCTCTTAAACTACAATATGCACAAATTTTGCTATTTGCACACAAAAATCTTTCATAACACACTAAAAATCTGATATACTTTCAACTCTCTAAAGCACAACATTTTGCTGGGGTAATGCACACGAAATTTTGCTGTAAGTAAGTTTAAAAAATAATGTTCGTAATACCTATAAACTAAACTAATTGAGTTAAAGTAACTAAGTACCTAGACTACCACTGGAAAATACTGTTCGTTGAAGTAATTAACACAATTAAAACCGACAATACTAACGTATAAAAGTATAGTCCCTTTGAGTGTATGCTATAAAAGTTTCCAGTGGACTCGAATGAGTCGAATGACGATCACATGTGATGTGAGTAAACAGCTGATTGCGTGCACGCCACGTGAAACGCAATCGGGCGTGGATGAAGCGCACATGCGCACAATGCTATTCAAACTATAGAAAGATAGAAGAATTGGACAACAAATATAACGATGAATGAATTTAATACGATGTTACGTATTTATTTGTAAAAGAAACTTACCAAACTTCTTCATGTCAATAATATTGTGGCTTAGCGTTAGTAATTAGAAACGAACATTATCCTTGTATTTCCACTACAAAAATCGACGAAGATAGATTAGGTTTTGAATTTTGTTATTAATTTTAGTATTCAACACAGTCGAAATGTTTTCAAAATGCAAACTTTCTCTGTTATAGAACCATCGATCGTTCAGTAACGCTAATATTGTTAGTAATCTTAATACTAATCTATGAATACTTCGCCTACTATACCTAATAGTAAACTGCAAAACAGTCGGAATTAAATATTTTTATGTTATTTACCGCAAGTATTTTATATTTGAGACTAGTAACGTAATAAATATGACTTATCCATGATGATGCTTAGTTACTTTTGGCCAAGTGACACGTGATGTAGGTACGTGTACATGTAATTTATCATTACTCATAACATGACGCACATCTTCTTAATGTTCTATGTTAAGAGGGTACGGAGCAGAGAAAGATACCCAAGAAAATGTAAAAAATTAAAGCGATAGTAGAAAGTGCACAAAAATATTAGAAACTTACCTTTTAAGTATCTATACCGTATTTGTAGGCATTAGGTACATAAGACAGGCAGGTAATTTTTTAAATAATTCCTTGCGAAAGGTACACTTAATTTTACTTAATAACTTTTAAAGTTTTAAAAGTAGGCCTGATAAATAATTTAGCGTATAAAAATCTCGGGACAATTAATTTCTTCCAGACAGCCTAGATATAGATTTGGACTTTATTAACTTTTCTAATTATTTTCTTGCTAGGTTCCTTAATTTTAATACTACGTAATTTTCATTCGTTAGGAATCCCTGTTTAGGCTCC
Organism: Eilema sororculum; assembly: GCA_914829495.1. Lineage (NCBI taxonomy): Eukaryota > Metazoa > Arthropoda > Insecta > Lepidoptera > Erebidae > Eilema > Eilema sororculum. The sequence goes on from OU618541.1 coordinate 11,822,153, forward strand.
GAATTAGTTTCTACGCTCCTAAGAGACTATGGAAAGTTAATTTAAACTTCTCACGTAACACAATTAAGTACTTATTCTGTCAAAGTACCTTTATGATAATATAATTGCATTCTTATATTCTGTATAATTAAACTTTGCTGATGACAGTACCAACAGTACAGAGAAGATTTTATAAAAATATACAAGTACCTAGACATTTAAGTTTTTTCTACACGAATAATCTACTACTATCGGACAAAAACAGCTTTGTTCTCCATCCTGTAATAAAAATAAAGTCTATGAAATAATGCTTTGTTAAGTGCAATAGGCTCATCATTAAAACTGAAAGATATTATTTGCGAAATATGGGTTTTACACCTCTAACTACCCTACATGGCTAGAAACGCTTACTTTAATTTTCAGTTACAAGTTAGAAAAATACTAACTTGCAATTAATTAGAAACAAGGACATGACTAATGTCATTTATCTCTTTTTCTAACAGGTGCACTCAAACCACATTGCAACCGTGAAGAAGATCTGCTACAGAGATGTACAATGGCTTTACCTGTGCTCAGCTCACCAGAAATATCTTTTGCGCTGACCAGAGAAGAACTGGACAAAAGTTGCATGTAAGTAAAAAACAAATAGGCATTGAGATTCGTTTCGGCGAACAAATTTATAGAACGTAAACGTGACGTGACTAAGTGTTATGTTGATATTTCTGCACGTGTAAATTACACGTTTTAGCCGGGGAAGTAACATGATATACGACTATGTGTGTTTGAATAACCATTCATAATCGACTCGCAACCATAGAATTATCACATTGAACTTCAAAACTACACGTTACTGCGTAATTTTAGAAGGCCGAATCATTCATGCCCAATAGCAACGTTACATAACAATTAAAATTGTTCTGAATAAAACATTTTAGCCATGATCTTTTTGAAATACTTCAACAGATTCAGGAAACTTTTCAGTTATAAAATGTCTAACTTTAAATGTTCAATTAAGTTAGATGACTGGAGTTCTTCTCACGCTTTTCTCGCTTAAGCGGTATCGTGGTGCAAAGCGATCTCTCATTTACGCTCACTAACTTAGCGAAAGTGAGTAAGTTCTGTTAAAGAGTTCGCTACGTTGAGGAATAACTTTAACGGAATGGCTCAGTCGGCACTCGGCACGCAGTTAGCTCGTCTTAATTTAGTGCTCTTGTTTACGGTAAATAGCAATTTGGAACTAGCTGTCCGAATTAACTCAGCACTTCATACAGAAACTGAATAGCCAATGAAGCACTATATTGCGGTCGTATCAACAAACATACAATTACGCGATATTAGCTAATATCTGCCGGTATCGAATGTTTTGATACAAACACGTTTGCATGTGAACACGTTTCCGTATTGGTTTTGGCTATAATCCAGTATTCTTGTACGTTGTTTACTGTATGACGATTACAACGAAAACGCGAGCTTATTACATTTTAAGATCAGCTCACAGTGGTCTTCTATTAGAATGAGGTAGATAAATAATGTCGTCTTACTGGTCCACTAATGCTGAACCACTATGTGGTATAGGTACAATAAAGTTGTCAATAGTTGAAAGTCGAATCGAGAAGGAAAGAGCGGTCAATAGTAGTAACATAGGTTTATTGAAATAGTTAAACATCAAATATAGGACACATACACACAAACGGATAAGCAGTGTGTTTGTAATGGAAGAGCCGGTTAAATAATAGTCCTTATCCCTAAATGAATAGGTAGTACGAGAATTTTACATCACGTAGGTGTCGCAGATGACGTAAATTATAATGATGATTACAGTCATATTTACAAATCGTGATAGCAAATAAGGCTTTGAGAAAGTATTACAAATCAAGTCACGCTTTTTGTTCAAGATAAGAATGATGAATTTCGCATATCTGATTATCCATTCAGTCACAAACTCATTGTATATCATCTGTATTCTCCAAGGTTATATATTGTCTGTTGCAATAATATAGATTACCATTTTGATGTATGAAGCGCTTAGACATTGCTTTATGTAGGTTTGAAATCATATTTGTCCAAAAATCACCGCATTTTGTGCTCTAGCCAGCACTCATGGTGACTCAATCTAGATATTTTGATGGTATAGTTTTATAAGAAACAGAGCTCATACTTACGAATTTGCGAAGGGGTTCTAAATGACGTAATTTTATTCCGCAATATAGGGGAATAATATTTATTTTTATCATAGTTTTATATTGTATATCCTCGTACTTTTTATCTCCAAAGCCAATGTTTAATATATTTGTGTCTAGGACCCATTACCAAGTTATCGCGTTTCTTAATGTAGGTGTACCACATAAAAAATACCCGATGACTTTATAATACATAGAAACAAAGCAATGGTGCTTTGTAAATTGTATGTAGGATTCAATTCCATAAGTATCCAAAATAAATATTTCCAACATTTTAAATCGAGAAGCGAAATATAACTTCACAAAAATTTGAAATAATGGCAAGGCTAATAACCCCGTTAAATTACTTAGGAGATGATAAGATATATTAAAACAAAAAACAATGTCTTGAGATTTCTAGTGCTGCTTTAATTTCTTTAATGGTTTCATCAAAATATAATGAATTCGTTTGAACCCTTGGAGCATAATCAAAGTGCGTTGATGTAACAAGGAAATGGAAAGTTATATTTCCATAAAGAGATTTTAAGTTCATTATCACTTCATTTTTGTTACTGGAACGAAATGTATAACTATGTGAATTTATAAAAATTGCATATCTGTGTGTTCTGTGAACGGAATATAGAACTAGGATAGAATATAAAAAAATATGGAACGTCCGCTTGTAAAATTATACAAAAAGTAATACTTACAATGTATGTATAGGTTTATTAAGGCGTTCATTAGGGAGTTCATTACTTCGTATTTAGTGAACAGCAAAGAATATTTATATGAAAACATGCATCTTATCATATTATATAGGTATATGAGGACAAAGTTACTTTTAATTTATGAGATAAATTACAAGGTTTTTCTTTTAAAATAAGACTAAAACTAACTTAGTTAAGTAAAACATTTACAAGAATATAAAAGAGGGCTCGAAATTGTAGGGGGAAGGTATTCAGGCGCCAAAAAAATCCCGATTGCATACACCAGTGGCGAAGGTTGAAAATTTTCAAAAGGCAAGCCGGTGGAAATATTGGAGTATAAATGTAAAAAATCTCTACCACGGCTTCCTTTTGCAGAGCAAGCCGGCAGGAATCATGTTGTAGGGACTTCTCGCTACTGGTATACACGCTATTATTTATAGAAAAAAAATACTCCATCTTTGAAATTAACGCATTGCTCTGTACATGTTTTACTGCGAAGTTTATGTAATAGGTCTCTTTGGAATCTTCTGGATATTTTTCCAATGAGTAAGCATTATATCTTTAAAGACTAAATAATATTGTTACAGAGAACTGCGGATGGGTATCAAATGCATTGATAATTACACAAACGTCTGCATGGAAAAGCAGGATCAGGTCGTCTTTCGCAAAATTTACGCTGGTATCACTGATGTTGTCCAGGAACTCTGTACCAGGGGGAAGTACCAGGATGAGTACTTGAAGCACGCAGATTGTGTGAAGAATGTTAGGTCGGAGTATGAAACGTGCAGCAAGAAATACGAAGTCACTCTCATGACGTTAAGCGAACATCAGCAAGGTGATCAATATCAAACAGATCAGACAGCGATTGCTACAAGTCAAGAAGATCATCTTCGAACTGTTTGTTGGTGAGTATTTTATACGATTTATTCACATCAGAAAGGGAAAGGATTATTAGGCGACGTGTATGGTAAGTACAGTACTTACCATACACGTCGATGGATTCGAACCGGGTGTACTAGAAAAAAAAGTCATATAGGTACTTACTCGCATTTTATCAGAGGAAGGTATAGTTATGTAGAGTAGTAAATATTTATTAGGTGAAAATGTGAGTATATACTATTTAAGTTAAACCTGCGCATAAGAAATATCTAATATAATCTGTGCTGTTTTAATGGAAAAAGCTAGACTAGAAAATCTGCTCTCATAGCACTCGGAGTTCTTCATCTCAGGATTCATTTAGAATTGGTCTGCGTCTCCGTTTGTTAGAGTCACAAACTCCTCTAAGCATTTCCCCCGCAATAAGCTTGGTGTCGAAAACACCTCATCTTTTAAGCTTTTCGTATACCTAGTGAAACTATAGAACCACTTCGTCGTACCTTTTCGTTCTTACTTCGTACTATAACTAACGAGCAAAAGCATCAAAGCTATAAGTACTCTAAAGAACGTTTTATTGCAAAGGGTTTGTATTTTTGACTTATTCTGAGAACACAGTATGAGTGCTTGTTAAATGAGATCAGTAAGAAAAAGTTTATTTGTTTCAAGCAAGTTTCAAGAATCACATTATGATCTGACATGGCGATTTGGTTATACCATGAATGTTTTGTTTTTATATTATTCAACTGAACGTTTAGGTCGTTTACGTTTTAGTTTCAAAATATCTCTGCTTTTTAAACTTTTTGTTACACTGTGAATGCGATTGTTTTAAATGTTCAAGCTTTTGTTTTTATTACTGCATATTCTGCCTGTATTTTATTTATAACTTCAGAGCCTCTTGCGCTGATTTATGAGTATATATGAAGCAAGTAGTATAATGTAAGTGGCAATCTTTGGAACACACAATACCGAGATTTTTTTATCTTGCGAAATATCCCCACGGATGCCGCCCCTACCGGACCCGGTGGGCGTGATTATGTCGGACTTGAACCAACTAAAACGCACACCGTCTTTGGGTCTTTGGTTGCCGGAGGCGAGATTGCAGGGAACATTATCTCTCGCGCCCCGGCAGACCCAGGAGCATCTTTTGAGATAGCCCCTTTAGGGTTGTAGGGACCATAGTGTCCCATCTAGCCCCTGGTATGGGGAGGCGGACTAGTGCGCCGCCGCCACGGCCTGCTTCTCCTAGGGTGATAGGCGGCTCCACCGATCAACCCCAGGTCCGCGACCTCCGATGCCCGATTCGCCTTCGCTCATACAATACCGTGTGCTTATTTATAAGTAAGTACTATATGTGTAGTAATGTTTTATAATGATACTGCCACGGGGTCGCAGTCCCTCTTGCAACCCGGTAATGAGTTGCCCGACTGCATACGGTATCCGATATTATAAGTCTTGTATTCGGAGAACTTCGAAGTTCTGTTAAATTTTATTTTAATTTATTTGTACAGACAATTCTATCTATAGTCCACACACATATGAAGCAAGAACAAAATATAATAACTAGTGAAAATAGGTACAAATTTAAATAATTAGATTCTGTAGATAAGTTCATCAAGTCCCACGTTCGAAGTGTAACTTGGTGAACCTACCCATAACAGTTCCCCCCATCCTGCCCGCGAACACTTACAACATGCTGCTAGAGTTCGCCTACAACCTGTGTACCAGTGAGGCCACTGTTTTGCACATGAGCGCAAAAAAGTCATCCTTTCTTCTTGCTGCAAAAATTTCGGATGCCCTGCAGTACCGGCGCAGCCCCAGCAGCATCATAAAGGCGTTATTAGGTATATGGCACTCGCTGGGTGCTGTACGTTTTCTGGCTATACGTGGTCCACAGGCTACTGTCGAGAAATTGATGGTTCATGGTAGTATATGAACGCCCTTGAGCGCAGAGGTATTTGGTTGTATGGGTCCCATAGATATATAGGCTCCGTAGGTGTAAGTATGGGTCCCGGTGACTTATTCGTGTCGGGAGTTCCATGGGCGTATGGGGCCCAAGTCGAAATGCTTTCCCTTCTCAAAATAATTAGGAGAATTTAATACAGATAATTGAGGTAACACAATATAACATCATTGATTCTAATTTCTAAGGTAAAACGAAGTTTGCCGGGTCAGCTACGAGTAGTTATCTATAAAATTTAACTAATACTGATATTCAAACTAAATACTCTATTTCTATATCAATTCACTTTAACACAATTCAAAACTGTTTAACGTATTCCACAAGTATAATACGGGAGTAGCAAGTGTAGCTACGCCCATCTCTTTGACTTCTCAACAACTTGGGCTTCTATTTGACTTGAGCCACTTATTCTACAATCCATACTGATAAATGCACGTTCCTTCCCTAACTGCTCAAAGTGATGCCCACTCCTATAAACTAACTAAGTATGAATACTATTAGGTACTTATTGCAATATTGAGCTGTTATTTCGATTTTATTGTTTCGGTTGATACGCGTAGAGTGGTGAAGGACCATTCATTTAATGTTCATTCGTGACATCATCTAGTCTAGTAGGTAGGTATGCTAATTAAATGAGTGCTAAATGTTTTAATGTGTATCAAATAGCTTTATATTGAAGTTTGTGTACTTTGTATACTGCCTACTTACTTGACTATATCAATTTGACTTATTTCCGCGAATATAGATAATGTGTTGTCTACATAGTACTAGTAGTACTATTAACATATGAATATGTACTTACCTAATAACAATTCGTCTCTATGGATTTACATTTTCAATAATCTGGCGCATATCTGATAATCTGATGTTTTCTTTATATCATTTACGTTATAGATATACCACAGAATAAATAATAGTACCTACTACGGTAATATCTATATTAAATTCGTTTTAAATTTCCAAAAAATCGTTGTTTTGCGCCTACAAAATGGGTTACGTATCAATTCGCCGAAGTTCATTTCAACTACGGTCGACTTAACTACGCTTGATACATCTGCGTTTAAATCACATATTGGATGATTCAACTAGGTACTGTTTCATTCACTTACGTTTGATTGAACTATGTTTGATTGCACTATTGGACGATTCACCGAATGGTTGTTTGAACATATTAACATTAGAATCCCAAATGGACCGAGCCGCGGGCAACAACTAGTCTATCATAATGCATGCGCTATCATAAATTTAATATATTTAATTATATTTGTATTTTACAATAAGAAACCCGACAATTTAGTCAAAAGAACACATTTTGTTAGCCTATCACTTTAGCTGGGGCGTCAATCAATTTCCACTGCGGAAAATTAAACTGGCGTGGAAGTTATCGAGAGAAGTCCTAGAGAGTCGGTACTTCAAAGAGTCGGGTGGAGTCCTGAATATTGAATAGTCCGCGTTAGTAAAATATTCAACAAATCGAACTTGCTCCCTCAACCCTCGCCAACTAATTACTTGTCTGAGGCGTGATTTCCACTGATAATAATACTTATCTCTACCAATTTACATGTAAATTAACAACGGCCGCCCGAATCGCCGCCTTGTTAATTTGTAATATAATTTTTCCGATCTAAATTTTGTTCGGTAAATAAAATACATAACATAGTATATTCACAATGTTTATTGCTTAGTATTTTTCGGGGACGTAGAGCGTTCAACATTAATTTGTTCTTGTAGCATCTGCCTAAATGATCAGCCGATCATTAATTTTATTCGGATTTAGGTTCGCAGGATTTACGTAGATTCCGTGAATATTCTGTGTGTAAGTAGCCCATTCAATGGATATTTTTTTCACTGATTAAAATACAGCTCGGATTAAGTGGTGTACTTAAGAATTTTTGAGTCTGCTAATGACTTTTTTTATCTTATCATTTGAAACAATATCTAGTCCGAACTTTGTTGAAAAGGAATTATCTAATCACTTTCTTTTTTCCTTCCAAGTCGTCCATTATGTATACCCGTATTTCGCTGTTAACAGCTTAATTTTAACATGTAAATTACATCTACATTGAAAACGTTAGTGCATTGGTCAGTTTTTCTAGTTAAAATATTCGTACTGTATCAGAGGATTCATACATCGCTGGTCATGCACTGACACAATGGAGAGATGAACAAAACAGCTATTTCCACTTGAAAAAAAAAGCAACTAGCGCGAACTGTGCCGACTGTGACTGGTGCAGAATTAAAGCGACAGAATTTTATTTCCGTCCTAATGTTTATGTTATTTTAAACGGAACGTGGAGGTATTTTCATGCGAACAATACAATCAGCGTTTTTCAATTATATCAATAACGAGTTTCGGATCCTCTGTTTGTTTAGGGAACGGCCGATATTATATTCGATATCAATAAAACGATACAGACGTCATAGTAATATTTTTTTATAGTGCTTGTAGAGCAAATGATATTGTACTATTACAAATTTTTAATCAAAAAATTTCAAAATTACATTTACGCAATATAAGAAACGGTTTGGTATTTATTATCAGAGAGCTGAATCAATTAACTTTAATCTATCTTACGCCAAACAATTTAGATTATTCGATTCACGAGGCGTAAATGAAAAATATAAATGAATAAATGAGATTATATCGGCCCCTAGACATTTACACTGAACACGCATCTATCTATCAAATCGTGACATGCAAACATTAAACAGGTAATACTATACTTAACAAACAATACTTATTTAACAATTTATTAATAAAAATTGATATAAATTAAAATTGGCATAAATTAAAATTGATATAAATTAAAAATGACATAAATTAAAATTAACATAAATCAAAATTCGATTTCGTCAACCGAGGCTTGAAAAATTGACATAAATCAAAATTCGATTTCGTCAATCGAGGCTTGAATTGAATACTGAATAATTAACTAGGTACTGACGCTATTAGCTATTGAGTAAAATGTGCCATTATTAAAACCATACAACATGAAGCTAATTCTCTTTATGATGAAACTGATTCTTCTGAAAAAGAATGTATGAATGTCTGCATCTGGGATTCCATAGATACCTATATATTCAATAAAATTATAAGATCATTATGATCGCTAAGCAAAATGGGACCACAAGAAAAATTTCAATTTTCACTTTTATTGAAGAACTACTTTTGAAGTTTTCTAAATTCTTACAAAAAAAAAGAAATTCTTGTTTATTCCACTGGAAATAGGGAATACAAAATGCAGAAAGGAACCACAACCAATAATGAAGATTATATATATAGTTACATCATTTCCGTAGAATTTAAAATTGCAAATAAGGGCTATGCTTCGAGCTATCGTTTTCTCGCCAAGTAGTTGACGTGCTTAACTAGCAGTCTTTAACCGACCCGGTAATGCAACCCAGGACCTCACAGTCACACGTTAATAAAATGAGGACTATGGAAACATTTAAAATCGCAAAGCTTTTAATAATAACGAATAGTGTGATCCTATTAAGCCACTTGTAATTAAATGCCCATAAGTTGTGAATATGGCTTTGTGTGTCAACGGTTGAGGTTAACTAGGTTATCTGCCTATAATTACGGTCTCTGTAAACCCCTTTGAATTTACAGCTGCTTAAAGTTTCAAAGGGTATACAAACGTAGGTTAATGTGAAGTTCAATTTGTGCATAAGAAATTTGCTTCGAAGATAATGTCTTGAATATACTCTACATTTTCTTTAGCGGTTCTCTCAAACCTAAAATGTAGATTAACATTAGATTAGCAGTTATAGTTTATGAAGTTATTATGATACAGTAAATGCATTTAGTATTATCGATTAGATTATTATTTTACTTACATATTATATTTATCAACATATTTTATGTATGAATCAATGCTTGTATATTTTTTCGTATATCATGCAGTACCTTTAAAAAGTAATACACAAAAGAGAGGTTAAATATCTTTGACATGACTTGAGACTTGAGTCACATTGGATTTAATTGATACTAATTTGATATTCTGAATGACATATTGATTGGTGCAAGAAGTCGATGACTATGATCAGGAGAGTGGAATCACAGTGTTGTTACAAATGGCGTGATCATTTATTGTGCGTTTCGAAACTTGCCCCTATAATACACAAGCGTTAAGTCAGATATGAAATAGTAGAGGTGGGTCGGTACTGGTTTTCGTAATACCGAAACTATTTATTGTTCTGATCGCCGATAACGGGTTTTGAAACTATTTATTTCAATAACTGTTTATTGTTACATGTAACGATGATACCGACAATACCGAGCGTAACTATACAACAAGTAGGTAACTATTTACGTTCGGTTTACTACGTATCAATGATACCGAGTACTCTGGCACGTTATTTAAACGTCTTAGCCTTTGATACAGTAACTTCATATATAATAATTAATAAGTTGCAATATATTAAATGATTTAATTATTATTATATGAACAAACTACAAAAATATGAAATACACATTTACATATTTCTAAATATATTTTGAGATTAATGAACTTTCCTTCATACTTTTTCCAGGCTTAGGACTAGCTAGGTACATATTATTTTAAATATTTAACGTGTGTTAATTACTTACCATAATATATGAGCTGAGCTGACGTACCTACACTAAATGATGGCGTATTTAAAAGTTAATTTTATATACAAATCAAGAATAAACGATTATTGTTCATTATGTACACTTTTGTAGGTTTTTTAAATGTAGGTAGGTACGAGAGATTTGTTTATATTTTACATTTACACCCTATTATTTTTTATGTACACTACACTTATTAACAATATAAAACTTATGTTTACGCTATAAAGACAATAATTAAAAATTCACGCTCGAGAATTCATTAAGCAACCGCAAATGCAAAACAAACTATCAAGACTGAACCTGAACCACAAAACTATCCTGAACTTAACATTCCCCATTCCAAAATACAATAAGTACCTATTATCTAGGCACTTGAGTTATACAAGTTGACCCAAACAGGTACCCTTTGTGCCTATGATGTTTGGCCTTGACTTACTTTTTCAATAAATGCACTTTATTGTATTCGGGTTGAATGTCAAATCCCGAATAGTGTTTGACATTTTTTGCTTCCCGCGCGCGCGCCTTATCAAGTTCATATTAGTTCGAGAGCGGTCGGGCGCCACCGCTGTGTGCTCATCTTGTCGCCTATGTAGTAGTGTATCTGTGTATGTGCACGTTTTTTCGTTTCAGCCGGTATCGGTATCGCCATCGCGTTGCAGGTACAAAGCAGTTATTGCGTTATCAAGGTATTGAGTCAGATCGCGTTTCACGTGTAAACAGTTATTCTCAATAAAGCGTTATTGTGAACACCGATACCGTATTTAAGGTATTTTGCTGATAACTAGTTATTGAAACTATTTATGGTTTGTAACGCCCACCGCTATGAAATAGTTTTAGCAATATTTGAGATGGATTAATTTTATTACAATCCTCATCCTTGTAACCGGCTGCTTGAGCTTTTTTCACGAACACAAAGAAATCTGTCATTCTCACCAAACGTCTAGTTCGATGACGCAATGATTTAAATTTGTATCGAAACAAATGAAATTAATACGTATCATCTATTCATTTGACACCCGTGGTGTATCAAATTCATTCTATTCTGAGATGTCTGTATAACTTGCAAGTTTGCATGTTCACACGAACAATTCCTAGAATATTGGTTGAATTGTACTATACCTATTTATAAATCACTAATTCGTTCATTTTTAGATGAATTCATTTCATTTTACTGTATTGAAATGCGATATCGATAACAAATCCCAGCTTACTGCAAGTCAAAGGCATAACTTGCCTTCACTGGTTACGTAGTTATAAAGTTATCGGTACCTAATCGATAACCTACCTTTTTTGTTACTCTTCCTGTAATTCAATGCTAAAATTATTAATCTTAGGTACTAGCTGATCCGGCGAACTTCGACAATTATTTTCCACCCGCGTGGCGTCAGATTATAGATATATGTTGTCGATTCTAAATACTTATTTGAAATAGATCTACATGTTATTGTGCCGAAAATACCGAACCGACGCGATGGGAAGAACATCAGATCTTTGACAGATAAGAACAGTTTGTATGGGAAAATAAAATTGACATTTTAAGTATTTTACTGTCAATTTTTCCATTACATTCTCACCATTTAAACCTTCCCTGGACTTCCACGAATATTTCAAGACTAAAATTAGCCAAATCGATTCAACCGTTCTTGAGTTTGCCTGAGAACAGAACTGCAATTCATTTTTATTTATATGGATTATATTATTTCTATGTTCACAATTACGATTACGATACTATACTATAGTTTAACTAGTTACAAAAATAAATCATTACATTCAATGCCTATAAAAACAAGTTCCAACTCTGTTTTTTATTCAGTCCGTCAATGGTTATGGTAAGAAGCTAGAGTGAAGTCGCAAGAATCCCTTCTTGATAGGGGGGACCCTATCAAGAAGGGAAACTTAACGGCTCGAAGTTCGAATAGATGATTTTTAAATACATACGTATTAATTGTTTCAGTTCATTCCAAGAGTACCTGTCATGCTCCGAGCTTACAGTTCTGAAGTCTTGTGGCGACGAAGCAGCGGTGTTCACTAGTAGCTTCCTGAAACGAATGGCTTTAAACATTATTAAGGTTAGTTGGAAAGGTACTTTATGAATTATTCTGAATCAGGTAGATGAATTGATTCAGTACCCACTATTTGGATCTTATCAATAGGTACTATAAAGAGGAATCGTTTTCCTTTTCAAGCAGGCTTTTCTAGCTTTCTGTTATCAAACCAAGTTTTGACGGTCGCTGTTTAAAATAAAACGATTCTAGCTGTGATAATATATCATACTCGTATCTGGTAGCCAGTTGCTTCTTTTTTTACCTACGCATCACATATAATTCATAAGTGAAATATAGGATAGAAATTATAAATAAGAGATGAGAACAACTTGCGTCATTTATCGAATTGGTAGGTTTTTCATTCAATCTATTATCTAAGCTCAGAAAAAATTAAAAACCTTAAAGATCTACAATTGTTAAAGACTTTTAGGGGTTTTGATTAAACTAGCTAAGCTTTTTTTTATCGTGCGAAAAATCCCCACGGATACCACCCCCACGGAGCCGGTGGAGGCGGTTATGTCGGACTCGAACCGACTAAAACGCACGCCGTCTTGGGTCCTTGGTTGCCGGAGGTGAGATTGCCAAAAGCATATCTCTCGCACCCCGGCTAAACTAGCTAAGCTAGTGATATGATTCCGTACGATACGACATAATGAAGGAATTCTATTTACCATTTAAACAGCTGTAGGCTCATAATTTCTTTTGTATTTATAGAATAATACATACACTTGTACTTTTCAACTGACTCAGTGGAAGAGTACAAGTGTATTATTCAATATGTGTAGTAGATTCCACCAAGTACCATCAATCTCCAGTATAAAAAGTCTGTTGCATTTAGTAGGTATAGTGTAATTGATATTTTTTATCTCTTATTGTTTCTTATTTTGTTATTTTGTTTGGTTACAGAATTACTGCCTCGATTATAGGGGGGACGAGTGTAATAGACCAGGAAAGGGAACTTCTCTTTCCCACAACATACTCCTAATCAGTGTACTTGTAGGGTCTTGTCTTGCGAACTTAGCATTTTATTCATCCGGAAATCTGGTACCCACGTAATTTTTTTTTAAAGTAAAAGGACCTATAGAATTTACATTTAGAACGTTGTGCGGTGTGCGATTGCCGGTAGTTAATTAGTCAGTAATGACAGTTGTAATGTGCAATGAACTGTAAGCAATGTTTGCGGGCGAATGTTACAGTTCCTCGTTTAAAAACGTATACATAAATATTATTTATTGTAAGTAGGTATAGTTTATAATCTCATTATTATAAGCCATTTTTGTCGTCCAATGTAAATTACGTAGGTAGTATTAAATAATGAGCACTGAGTGTTTACTGTAAATAATTCCACTGCGTCGTTGCCAAATAACTTTAGAAATTCATATGAAATTGTTCATTTAAATGTTACTTTGAATTCGTTATTATATTTATTTGTCTTTGCTCAAATAAGTATTAAATTTTATCATTTCTAATTAAAACTCACGATTAGTTTGTCATTAAATTATTGACATGCTTGTTTTATTGTATTTTTATTTTTATGTATTGATATATTTTGTAGCTTTTACTGAAAGGATGTTAGTTTTTATTCTAGGGCTGTAAGGTCGAGCCTAGAACATCCTGTGATAATATAAATGATTACTGCAATATAAGTAATATACTTAACTCTTTAGGGTAGTACTATTAAGTAATTGGGTACTGTAGTACCTAATGCAGATACATTAAGCCTGTTTAAGTTCAATATTTAAACATCAATTTATACCTACTAACTAACGGTGGAATTCAATGAACTAATCTAAGATCTACTTGGTATTGTATCACCAACTATAGAAAACGAGATCAATTAAAATTAAACTGCGTTATCACGTTTTATTGTAAGTAAAACCTGAGAATTCAGTTTAATTTATTGAATTTTCTGTGGTGAAACCACCTTAAGTTAAACTTAAAGACATTAGATTATTAATTATCTACCAATTTCAAATTACATATTATTATAAGGTAGAAAAGGCATCTAACGAGGCCGTCAAGCTGAGTGCCACCACTGTTAATATGGTATACATGTTTCCGATGGTGACCCTCTTTCCGAGATTTTGCCTTTAGCTTAACATCAGGCGAGGTGAAGTCAAATTGACGTGTCCTATATAAAAAAAGACGATGCTTCTATAGTCAAACACACTGATATGATAGTACCTATCTACATAGAATTTATATTATGCACACATTATGACATGTATAGTCTTTGATTGTATAAATGAAAGTATAATTCGTCTATATCTATAGTATTAAAAAAAATCAGTGTCGATTGCAGTGTTGCAAAAGTATATTTATTAATCATACATAATGTTTTTGAAATCTTATCAATTTAGTATAATGTTTATAATTACGTTATTGTTTAATTAATAATGGTAATTACATTATTGTTTTATTAATAATGGTTATAGTTTTTCCTAATATTGTAGCAAGTTTACTCGAATACCTGTTAGATACACATTGAAATATTTATAATTATTTATAATGGGTGTTATCGCGCTATACATTGTATTATTTTATATCCGTTTCAGTTGTTTTTCACTGTGTTACTGGGAAGACGGGAACAATATAAATAACAAAATTACACTAAATAATACGTAAAATTCGTTCAATCGTTATTGAACAACCGTTCATGTTTATTCACTTCTTATCAAATGTTTAGAGGAAATACTCTACAGTCTTCTTCAGAAGTTCGTTTCATGAATGAAAACTTAAACTGTAAAGGTCTTTCTTACACATTTGACAAGAAGTTCGTTTCATTGATGAAAACTTGTAAATAAAAATGAACGGTGAAATTGATATTTTAATAAAATATTCCAGTAAATGTTATTACATTACTTAGAAAATTTTCGAGTTTGAATTTCATATTTGGATTCTAGAATTCTTCGACCGGCAGCTGTCGGTTCGTTTGAAAAAATCTTTACTAAACTTACCTATTTCTTCACACTGAAAAGAGTCTGTGTAAATTTCCGTCCACTCCCGGAAGTTGCGCAAATCTTTATAAATAACTCTATGGATATGTTTATCTCTATATTTGAATTCAACCCGTCTTATACTAAATAGCATTTTAATGATCCCTCTAAACATGTTTTATACTTTTATAGGGTTAGATATTCACGTACTTTAATTTTAGTGATTATTTTAAGCTTTGTATGTTGGTAACACACGTACCTAACTACTATTATCATGTAATGAAAAATGTTTTTAAAGTATAATGAAATAATTAGTTACGACTGTTAAAAAATCGAAGTAATCTTGTATACTATAAATTATTATGTATGTTTTATATTATAAACACGTATAAACCAAAATAGATATAATTATTATCTACATATCATTACAATTTTATGTTTTTGTAGATTCTCGTTAGTCGAAATGCATAGCATTCTATGGAAAATGTAATGGCGACAGTTCATAGGCTATGTTTACGGTGCTATGCAACTTTGTCAATCTCAGTAAGTGGCATGAAATGAGCAGTACTCATTTACATTTCTATTTATTACACAAAATGGGTGGGTACACGTCACGAGAAATAGTTACTATCGCACTATATGGTTCAAATTTCACTAAGTAATGAATCGAAGTTTGTATAAATAAATGTTTTTTATACCTAAAAAAAATTATAAAAGCACATAAGTACACATCGAGTCATCGGCGCAATTTGAACGATACAGTGCAATCGTAACGATTCGATACCTTACTCGGAATCAAAATCATATCTATGAAATAATACTCTGAATCAATTTATATTTCTTATATTTCATACAACTATTATTTTCTCAGCCACAAAGGCGTTATATTTTTTCTTTAATATCAATGTGGTATAAACTTTATTTCCCGAGATCTGAAATGTTCAACAACTCGCGTCACTTAACACATAAACTAACTTTATTCAACAAGTTTTCACCGTGTCGGATGTCACACGTAAATACTGCTCACGTCCGTGACATGGGTAATATATTGTACGTATGCAGAGGCCTTAAGATATTTTTTATAGAAATTCTGGATTTGGTTATTAATTTACAATTATAAATGATAATAATTATAAAATTTAATTCATTCGATATTTTTTATGAAATAAATAAAATTAAAAGTGATCATTATTATAATTTCTGGTTTGTTCTTAAATGATTTTATTTCCTTTACATGAATGAAGTTAATTTGCAATTACGTTTTGTTTATCATATTAACTTCCGTGAAACTAAATTCCGATGCCGTATATTTATGCACAGAAAAGATACAGACTATGACCCACTGTTTAATTATGTGGAAGGTGATGGACGAATTGGTGATGACTGAATTAATTAATAGACTGTCTGTTTCTAATTTGAATAAGAAATTTAGCATATTCCCGCATAGCATAGCCAATGGATGTTAGCTTTAATATCTGTCAATAATCTGTACTGTAATGTGTATTGTAATATATTAGTATATTCGTATCACCAATTAGATTATATAAACATAAAAGACAGAGTCTTTTAGAGATTATTCATCTGTGAAATTAAATGAGTTGAGAATTGGATATTTTTTTGCTTTTCAATTTTTAAAATATATTTCTTCTCAAAAGGGTAAGCATACAAAAGACTTGCGTGTTTTCGATTTTCCTTGAATTTTCAGAATAGCTATCACTAGGCAAAGACTTAATTGATGTTATCAATGAATTTAAAAGTGGAATAATTTCTTTTGTAAGTGTGGGTAAGTACTTCGTCAGTGATAGTGTAGTGAGTTTTAGTTATGTTTTTTTTTTATACAGGACACGTCAATTTGACTTCACCTCGCCTGATGTTAAGCTAAAGGCAAAGTCTCGGAAAGAGGGTCACCATCGTAAACATTTCCCATGTTAACAGTGGTGGCACTCAGCTTGACGGCCTCATTAGATGCCTTTTCACGCCCCGCTTAAAGGACCCGGGACTGTAGGAAGAAGGAAACACGTGAGCTGGCAGGGAATTCCAGGTCTTAGTGGTGCGGCATAGGAATGAATCACTGAAACGCTTGGTTCTAGCAGGTATACTCTGCACCGTAAATGGATGGCATCTTAGCCCTGCACGTGTCGTCCTGTGAAGGAAAGGGGAACTAATTGGAAGAGCTCGTCAGAACATTCACCATGGTAGAGACGGTAGAAAACTGCCAAAGACGCAACATCTCTACGCATCGGCAAAGGCTCGAGGGTGTTCGTGACCTCAGGATCCCCAATAATGCGGACCGCACGTCGCTGCAACCTGTCGAGAGCATCTAATAAGTACTTTGCGGAGCCGTCCCAGAGATGTGAGCAGTATTCCACGCAGGAACGAATTTGGGTCTTGTATAGAAGACACCGCTGCTCCGGCGTGAAAAAACGTCTCACTCTGTTCAGGACTCCGAGTTTACGCGAGGCTGATTTGATGATACTCTCGATATAGTTTTTGTTATGAAGTTTGCAGCGAACATCCATACCGAGGATAGTGAGGTGATCCTGCAGTGGCAGTGGTGTGCTCTGAAGAGTGGGAAGGGGAAGGAAAGGAGATACCTTTGCTGTAAACGCACATGCCTGGGTCTTCTTGGCATTGAACTCGACCAGGTTCCTAGCGCCCCATTGAGAAATGTGGTCCAGGATCCGGTCCAGCTCAGTGACAAGAAGCTGCCTTTTTTCCGCGATATCAGACTGCTTGGCCGCAGGATGTGCTTAATAACTCCCGTGTAAGGTACTGTCGTCTACATAGCAGTGAATGTTTCCGTTACAGAGCATGTCATTGATATGCAGAAGAAAGAGAGTGGGAGATAAGACGGAAACCTGCGGCACGTCAGCATTTACCTGCAAGAACTCCGAAGCTCGTCCATCACAAAGGACGCGAATACGGCGCCCCTGCAGGAAGCTTGCAACCCAGTTACACAGTCTAGGAGGCAGGCCAAAGGCTGGTAGCTTGGAAAGAAGCGATTTGTGCCATACCCTATCGAAGCTTTGGCGATGTCAAGACTAATTGCCAGTGACTCACCGTGCTTCTCCATAGCTTCACCCCAAAGGTGGGTCATGTACGCCAGAAGATCACCCGTTGACCGTTTCGGTCTGAAACCGTATTGCCGGCCACTAAGCAAGGAGTGATCCTCTAGGTGGCGCATGAGCTGTGTGTTAATTATGTGCTCGAACACCTTGCACAGCACTGAGGTGACGGCTATGGGTCGATAGTTGGCTGGGTCCGAGCGATCCCCCTTCTTGGGGACCAGCTGGACATTCGCCTCCTTCCAAGCCAAGGGCACTGTACCCGAACTGTAGGACAGTCGGTACAGCCACGTCAGCATAGGAGATAACTCCGCTGCACATTTTTTAAGTACAACCGCTGGAATACCATCAGGACCACTGGCTTTCCGGACATCGAGTGATTGCAGTACTGCACGGACATCGCGTTGCCTGATACGTGTATCAGGCATTGCGTGGTCACCAGTGGGCATTGTCCGTGGTTGCATACCACAATCATCGACTCGGGAGTTAGCTGCAAAGAGATTGACCAGCAAATTTGCTTTCTCTTGCGGCTCATGGGCCAGAGATCCATCGGGATAGCTCAACGGGGGCAGCGAGGGCTGGCAGAAGTTGGCTTGCACGGCTTTGGCCAGTTGCCAATAACCACGGCTACACTAATGATCTCATATCTATCACAGAAAATTTGATTAGTACAATGCATCATTAAAATTGTATTTCAGACTAAAAAGGCTACATAAAAACACTATAAATATGACAAAAGACATGTCTTAAAAATAAGAAGCGAAATGTGTACATATACTTACTGGATCCGCCTACCCCACTGGGAAAGTGGAGTTTGACACCTCATCAAAAGTAAAAATGTAGGTTTAGGTACATCGTAATATCATCTAATTATGTCATTTTTTTAGCATCAAGTACATACTTAACTCAAAGATTTAAGTTGTATTCTACTTATCTACTTTTAAAAATGGTCAGACATAAAAAAGTAAAAGTAATTTCTTTTTCATTTTGTGTACTTACTAATACAACAACATAAAAACTGCAGAATAAAGGAATTTCCTAATAATGCCTAATGAACGTTTTTAGGAAAAGCGAACGGCGTCGCCGCATTCAAGCGTGATATTCCGTGAAAAAGTGAAAATAAAAAGTTACTTTGTCGACAGAATGTGCATCGGATGCCGGAGAAAACGAAAAAGTCGGTCAAATCTGACCAAAAAGTTCCCATGTACTTTACACTCTATTTACAAATAAAAAACCGAAGAGTGCTTCTGCTCTCATCTTTGTGTCTTTGTTCGTTGACCTTTTGTGGAACAAACTTTGGTAGGTACAACACAAAGTTCCATTAAGGAAAGCGCTCGGAATCTTTCAGACTATATGTGAAACGGATATCATCCGAAGATCTTTTGAAGTCAAAGTGTACGTAGGTATGTTCTAATGTTAACAAAAAGCAAGTTCCTGTCATTTTATTGAGAGCAATATCTTTAGATTTAGGTATCGATACTATTTGCTATCTCATAAGCACTGCTTTCTTGCGTTAGTGTAATGCGTATAAAATCTGCCATTGCTTTTCTTGCCGGTCAAACCTGTAGCACAAAACAGATATATTATAATAGTAGTACTTAAAAAAATTGGTTAAAGGGTTTTATTGACAGAAATTGTCATCAAAACTAAAGGTGTGTAAGTAGATATTAAATATCAGATCAATCATATTGACATATTTATTATACTGATTCATATGAAATGGTACAAAATTTTAGCCTTTGGCTTGCGCTTATGCTCATAGATGCTAATTCCATTGTGTCAAAACAAAAATGACTGAAATGAATGAATGAAATACGCTAAAACATCTTTTTTTTTAATATTTCACTACATTCTACACAACGCTATCTAGACCCATGGTAAGCATAGCTTAATTAGCTTGTGTTATGGAACCTAGAATGCGGATAAACATAGGTACTTAGATACTTTATTTTTATAAATACATAGGTACATATTCATGCATACAAATATTTGCTCTGAGGGGGATCGAACCCGCGCCTCCTGCGTACCAGTCGCGTTCACTACCGCCACACCACAGAAGCTGTTTCTATATAGGTATTATACTCGTACTCCCAGAATGTATAGTTGTTTCGTAAAAGATTTTGGACAAAGTTTCGATAGCAAAATCGTTTGGAAGTATTAATTCAATCACAGCGGACGATGTCCAATCATCAGTCGTGAAAATTGGGCTCAAGATTTTTTATTTTGTGTGCTTGTATTAATTAATAATTTCTTGGCAAATAGGTAGGTTCAGTGCTTATTAAATCCACGTTGACATAGGAATTGGGCTTCTCTTTTATAGTAAGTACCTACATACCCTCCTACCGTTAATAAGGAAAACATTCACTATGAAATGTATGAAATATATTTTCCTGTTTAATTAATACGAAGTATCAGTGAACGACTCGACGCGGCAACGCAACGGTACGAGTAATTACCTACCACTTTCTCACTTTTGTCACCTGTGCGCAAAATGGCTAATTTCCGAGGGACCGCCGTTAAAATAGGCGTCTTTTTGTAAAGTGAACACCGCCTGCGAATCATCCTGATGGAAAATGGCGATTGGCTACCGGATTACAATTTAAAGGATCAGTGTTCTGCGATAATATCGACACAGACATTTTGTGTAGAGACTTAATAAAAGTGGTGAAATATTGTGATAGGTATTCTTGTTCCTTTTTAAAACTGATGGATTCATGAAATGGCTGGCAAAGGCTAGTGGTCTAAGCATTTGATTAAAATACTTACATACATACTATAAATTTAACAAACAGAACTTTAGTTTGCTGAAGTTTAATGAACCCTGAACATAATATTAACTTCCACTTCGTATTCTACTTAACATTATGAGTATAAAAGTTTGTGTGTGTGTTTACTAACTGCTGAAATATTGGACAGGGATAGATTGTACCTAGTCGGGTTATCATCCTTGGAATAGGTTTCTATAGATTTTGGGAACGGAATCCGAATTACCTACACGCGGGTAAAACCTCGAGTATCGCGTTTGTATTAAATGATATTAGTTGTCATCATTGTAGTGTTAGTTTCGGTTGCATTAAGAGATCGTAGTCATGATTTGACTCTTTCTCTCGATTTGGTTTGCCTTATCTTTCACGTAAGCGACTGCTGTATCCCTGAGTGGAAAGCCTGTCAGAGCCTCGTCACAGTTCAGAGCGTAGCCCCGAGTGATCTTTATGGGACCTTCCTATACCCTTTCTTCACTATTACAATGAAAATAATAAGTTATTCAAATAAATTCAAGCGGATAAAACATTTTTGCATATTATATAAAACAAAGTAGGTTCAATATATGAGGTGGACTGAACGGCGGGATTATGCTCGTATTTAACATGTTGTACTAACATGTTGTGTAATAATAAAACAACATGTGTAATTTCACATGTTGTTTTATTATTGGCTTATATGCATGTTTAATTTATTGCAATGTTTTAATCGGAATTGTTTGTTTCAATAACAATTATAAGTAAAATAACAGAGGTCTGCCAACTCTCTATAGTAAGCTTATTTTTATTTGTGGTAGGTAACATTCGATATGAAACACTTTCATTAATTTTATCATATCTTAATAAGTTACTAATAAACAAGGAACTATTTTATTATCACGAGGAAAAAATGCTACCGATACGCTTATGAAGCAAAACTGATAGACTGCTTTTTAAAGCTCCTTCAGATTCATTCAGTTAGCCGAGAGCTGATCACTTCCTCAGAGAAATCAGTTACAGTTTTTAATAAAACCCGATTATTCTTTATTTGATCGTGCGCGTTTTAATGCACTAAAGGATTGAAGCAGCGAAAAATCGTTCAGAACTTTTACGAAGTTGAGCATTCATTTTATTAGAGCCTGACATAGGTAGTTCGTTTATAGTACCTAGATAAGGTAGAATGTGATGTGATGACTAATGCAGGATGGGAAAAGTTAGAAAACTGTAGGTAGGTATGTTTAATCGTATGCCGTATGTAGATAACTAATTACATCACTAATCACTTACTGAAATGGGTGTAGGTACTTACCTGTAGACATCTACTGGCTATTGCAAAGCTACATACTATAGGTACGTACAGTAGGAAGGAAAATTAGCCAGAATATATGCTGTACAGTCTAGGCTGCACTGGATGGGCTTTAAATAATTCTTGTTCTATGACCTGACGCCAAGTCCAATGAAAGCATGATGAGTACCCTTATCTACACACATTTCAAGTGTCCCCTACTAAGTAAGTATCATAAAAACTTTCCTGCAATCCGGTTTCAAACGCTTCTGACCTATCTTTCAGTAGCCTAAAATTAACGTCAAATATTACATGACAAAATTGGTAAAAAAAAAATTAATATTTGTATTCCTTTGTTTTTATTAATTATATCTTCCCCGACTGTTGTGTACCTGAATACTATTTTTCTTTCTTTTCTTTCTCCAAAGAGGTGTCTTGAAAAAATGTGTCAGAAGCACTCGAAGCAGTCGAAGCTGACAGATGTGTGCGAAAAGTTTAATGACAGTAGGAGAAGGTCGTGTGTAACGACAGAAGTAGATTTTAAATTGTTTCTGCCTACTCCGGAAGGAAAAAGGAATGAGTAGGTATGTGTGTTTTTTATTTTTTTTATTTATTTAAACTTTATGCACACATGTACAAAGGCGGACTTAATGCCGTAGGCATTCTCTACCAGTCAACCTCATAGGTGGTGCAGAGAAATACTAGACTAGATCTACAATAGAGCACATAATAAATAAGCTGTAGAGTAAGTAACTGTTCATACTTACATAAGAGTAAATAGGTATCTACGCTGATACTTATACACATATTATAATAATAACAAATATAACAGAAATAATAACAATACATAAAATAGTAGTATAGTATACCTACATAAAAATAATAAATAGTAAGTACTTATATATTATATACATGTATATATATATATATATATATATATATATATATATATAAATATAAATACATATACCTAATTATATATTCATAAGAGGAATATATAAAATATAGAAAAGATCATTAAGAAGTTTCTTCCAGTTTGTCCAGCATAAGTTTCCGAATCTTCAGTTTGAATGTGTAACGGCTGGTGGCCATCCTGATCTCAAGAGGTAGCTCGTTCCAAAGGAATATGGATTGTACAGGAAAGGAAGAGTGGATGAAGTCGGTGCGATGAGAGGGACAGCGTAAGACGAGGTTATTGGCTGAGCGAAGGTTTCTGTCGTGATTTATTTACTTACATTAGTAGTTAAACATAAGCGTCTCTAAATAATTTCTTTTTGTATATTTTGAATCAGACTGGCCTCAAAAAGCGTACTTTAAGTCTGTGTTAATAAAGTGAATGATAAAAACGACCACCTTTACCCATACTGTAGTTACCTCATACCTGTTCCCCAAAATTAATATTGTCGGGTACGGCAGCATACGATCGTTGGAGCAAGTGGATCGCAATTAATGGGTCAGGTTGCACCGAGGTCTTTCAAGCCAATCAATTACAAACACCTGTACATTTACTATCTTTACACCTAGGATATCCGGGTTTATTTGGTACCTTGCAATATACGTTTTACAGTATGGCATGTTAGGGTAGGACGGGAGGTTAACACACATTGCGAAATTAAGCTACCCAGCAGGTCAGTCTTAGGATTGGTGACTATTCTTAACATATGACCTCTCTGCTTCGGAGAGCACGTTGGTGACGTTAGGTCGTACATATTAAGTACGCCGGTACTGACTTGATGCCGGTGATGACTTCAACTGTTTTTTTGTTAGTAGGTGCCGTGCCGACCTACTAACAAAAAAAAAAAACAGTTGAAGTCATTGCAATGATAGGTCATCCATTTTTATAATGTTCTATAAAACACACTACAAAGTGCTACATTAAAAGGCTCATTAGGATGTCAAAATTATTTCACAGCAACCGCACCTTACTATAAAGTTTGCCATTCTAACTGCAAACTGTTTTCTGGTTAGAAGACTTTATCTTTTTTTTGCTTAGGAAATACTTGTACTAACATAGGACTTTGCCAATATTAGACTAACTCATTAAAACAGGCACTAAATTAAATGAATAGTTACCTGTCGTTTGGAACGCCTTTCAATTAAAAACTACCTTTTGAAATGTTATTACTGGTTCACAAGCTGATTAGAAGTCTAGAGTCGTTTTCGTTTAAGTACCGAGTACCTAGTTAAGGCCAGTTTATTATGTCCTAACACTTCTTATTAAGATAAGCCTTTCAGCCATTGCCTGACAAACAATTAACACAAAGCATTTGCTCTTGAAATACGACCTAAGTTGGTACTTACGACGAGTAGGTGTAGGTACTTCCCAGACATCATATGGAAGGCAGCCAAAAACTCAACTTCGATGTCGCTCTTAAAACTTGGCAATTTATAGCAGTATTAGTGAAATGTTTTCCGGTCAATGTTATGAATACACTTCCTTTTTAGGTTAATAGGTACTAACGGTGAACGGTTATAAGAATGTTTTCCTACTACCTTAAAAAAATATATACCTACAATATCACGGTCAATAATACCTGTAATCACGGTCAATAATACCTGTAATCACGGTCAATAATACCTGTACCATATGATTGGCAGTTACGAATGTACTTGCCTTATCAAAATATATTTAGGTACAGGCTTTACGAACGGTTTTTGATAAGGCACATCTTCGTAGTCTAAATATAAAATCTTCTATAATTATCTATATATTAATACGTGAAGGAAAATTTTTGGATCCCTTTTTACGAAAATTGCGGGTACGTAGGAGGGTGAGATTTGGCATATTGATAGTTCATACCGAAGAGAAGTGCATAAGATTAATATTTTTTTATAATAATGCATTAAAATACCTTATTTTTATTAAAATAAACGTTACGCACACTATAGCCAATTTTCACACGCACATACGCATGTCACTTACGTGTACATACAGTTATTTTTTTTAAGGCATAGGTAAATCATCACAACAGTTCCATCTATTAGATCTTTTTTGTTTCTTTAATTCCTCTCGGAACAGGCTAAGGTACTATTACCACGCTGCCTTATCATCAGTTACAAATATTTTCTTCATTGAAATAACAGTGGATGATATTAATGATGGTGAGATGGTGATGGTGATGTTGATGATGATGATGATGATGATGGTGAATGATAAATAGATAATTCATGCCTTAGTAACGTTGTGGGGACTTTACTAAAAGCAATCCAAATCTCCCCAGGATTTGGATTGAACGCGTATAATCACTATTCACTGTAATATGCCACTTTCCTACACGTGCGTTGTCCAAGGCATTCAGGCTAAAAATTCACCATTTTTATACATAAAAACTTGAATTCACACCAATTTCGGAAAATAAAATAATACCGCGATGCGTCCTCTACGCTTTCCGGCCAAAAAAAAACCCGTACTTATTTGAAATGTTGACAGCTGACGACATAAAAAAAATAATATAAAAAATAGTAAGGAGGTTTTAACTTAATATACCTATATTGATAAATAAATAGGTAACTTCGCATCTCTTTTTACGAAAATTGCGCGAACGGAGAAGTATGCAATTCCTCAAAACTTTAATTATTGTTAGTCTGTGGTCAACTTTTACTCAAGTGTTCATACTTTTTTTTAAAGCTTTGGTAATACGCACAGTCCTATACCTACCTATTTGAAATATTCACAGCTGACGAATAAAAATGAGATACAAAAAAAATTGTAAGGAGTTATAAATTAATACCATTATTGATTAATAGGCGAAGCAGGGTGAAGTTAACACTTTGTGTCAGTTTTTACGAAAATTGCGTGGACGGAGAATACGATATTTTCCAAAAACCTTTATTAGTATGTAGTCAACTTCAGACATGATATAGTTATTATTTGTCTATAGTCTATATAGTATGAAATAACGCTCTTTTTGAAAAAAAATCTCAATATGTATATAAACGTTAATAATGTTAAAACTTTGAATTTTCAATTATTTATGGTCGAATTTCGACCACCGGGCGGCGACTTTTTACGAAAATTGCGGGCACGTAGGAGGGCGAGATTTGACATATTGATAGTTTATACCGAAGAAAAGTGCATAAGCCCAATTTTTTTTTAAATAATGCATTAAAATACCTTACGCAAAATTAACGTTACGCACACTAAAGCCATTAAAATTTGTCACACACATGCTTATGCATGCCACTTACTTGTTTATACAGTTATTTTTTTTTAGGCTTAGGTAAACATACCAGTAACAGTACCTGTTTAAAATGTTTACAGCTGAGGGATAAAAAAGAAGGAAGGAGGTTTAAACTTAATTAATTCTATATATATAACTTAATTAATAGGTGACTTTGTACCTACCTCTTTTTATGAAAATTATAAAATTTCGCATACCTTTATTTGTTGTAAGTCTGTTGTCAACTTTTACTCACGTTTCGGGGTTTTGGCGCGAATCATACGAACAAGCATGCATTTCTTTTCGTGTTATTTTTTTAGGCTTAGGTAATCACGCAGAGTGCCATACCTATTTGAAATGTTCACAGCTAACGGATAAACAATTAATACATAATATATAAAATAGAAATAGAAATAAAGTTTTAAATTAATATTATTGTTTTTAAATTCAATAAATTAATAGGATAAGCGAAAACTTTATACTTAGGTACCTCTTTTTCTTCGTCCGCGCAATTTTCGTAAAAAGAATTACGAAAATTGCGCGGACGGAGAATACGACATTTCCCACATTTCTTTTGTTAGTCTGTGGTCAACTTGAGATATAATATAATTTTATTATTTGTCTATAGTCTTATATACTGAAATACAGCTCTTTCTGAAAGAAAATCTCAATATATAAAAACTTTATTAAATAATATTCAAACGTTGAATTTTAATATTAATTTTATTATGGTCGAGTTTCGACCACCGGGCGACCACTAGTATAGTAGTAGTATAGTATAGTATACTAGTTAAATTGAAATGTTTCAAATCAACCAAAGAAGAAGAATCAAAGAATCAATTCCGTTTATTCAGCTTAGGCAAATATAGAGCATATATGAACGTCAGAATTTTACATTAATGTCAGGAATGTCAAGAATAATAAATAAAATAAGCCAAATGTTCTATGACGGTTCATTTTTTCTTCAATTTAGCTAAGGCTCATCAAAGTTTCCTCAGCCAAGGTCTCAAAGAGAATACCTTAGTAGCAATAAGTAGGTTGTCGGTATATCAAATTGATAGTTCGATGAACAAGCGAAGGTGTCTGTCTTCATCTGTATTCAAAGAGCATACCTTACGCTAGGAGCTTTAAAAGTTGTTATAATAAATTTAATTATATCAGGCTTAGATTTAACAAGAATCCTTAAAAAGAAATATTTCAGAAAGATTACTTGACTATAAAGTAAGTTACAACTAATTTAATTAAGTAAATCAGCCTCGGCACAGTGATAGCAGATTTACTTCCCGTGTAGGCAATAGTGCGATAACTGCTACAGTCCGTATCAATATCCGTACCAAAATTGGTAGACAATTAAGTGCTTGTTTACAATGTGTGTGTGTATAAGCTGAACTTAGGCTGAATCCCTACTTCATGTGTGGTAAAATACTTCTGCATATTCATTCAGGAAATAGCGGAGAGTAATCAAACAAAAAAGCGTATATACCTACTTACACGGATGTTTGAGCCGGACGAAGCCAAGTACATATGAGCTCGTACGTTTACATACTTTATTTTCACTAAGAATAAAGTTTAAAATTAAGTAGCACTCGCAGACTTTGTATTCATGACTTTTATGACGAAAAAGTCTACATGCAGTAAAAGCACAAAATGCGCTGCCAGACCCACACTTCAAACAGTTTTGATGTGAGCACGTAATAACGAATATTCTGAAAATGGAAATAAAAATGGCGAACAAAGTTGCAGATTTCTTCTGTAGTTCGAGCAGGATATCATGACGAAGCGCTTAATGTACCTAAAAAAGTTAAACTTACCACAGTGAGGCGTTGAATCAGCCCACTGGCTTGAGAAAGTTAGCTCATTTCCTTGAAAAACTCCTTTTGTTGCGTGCAGTCTTCGTCACGTCTCTCATTTTCCGGGAACTTTAGGAATATTACCTACATTTCCTCTCTGTAATTAGGTTTGCAAAATATTTTTGTTTGGCCCCATCTTAATATATCTTTCATGCCTGTCTTGTTGACCCGCGTTACGTATACTGTTTGTTGTTATTTATAAGTAAACTTTCGTAGTGTAATAAGAATTAAGATTAAGACAATACAATTTTATTGGATGTCTAATCCTTGCCAATATTTATTGGTTTCTGTCCTTGAGTGAGATGCTAGTATTATACGTATATCAATAGTTTATGTACTAAAACAATTCAGCTGTGATAAAATAAGTGAAAATATAGTATGAGCAAAATGGTGACGCGAGTGCTCGTTGCTAACAGCACAATGGACAACGTCCGCCTAACGATGCCCCTGGGAATCATTCAGTAACATATTTTTTTATGTAACTTTTATGAAAGTTCATTCACCAATTAATGATAAAGTCGCTTATTAGTTTGTTGGTATATTTACTTTACAGAATGGATTTTAATTTCGAAATAGTTGGGAAAATGTGACTCGTTTTTAAATTTTAAAGTATTCTCACGAGATTTTTTTAAAAGAAGTTTATTTTGCGTTTCTAAATTATATAAAATTTTCAAATTTACATAATTTTAATTAAGTCACAATATTAGTATGTTCTGTGAACCTTTATAAAATGTATACAATCCTTAGTATATGGGGCAATTGAAGCCAAGTGGACAGTCAAAAAAATGTGGGCTGTGGATTTTGTTTTTTGGTCAGTTATTCTTCTAGTAGAAGTTAATGTGTACACAGTTTTTCTTTTCGTGTGATGTTTTATTGCTGAGTTCTGAGCTTTAAAAATGTGCTAAAAATGAGATCATAAGTTTTTGGAGGCATATTATCTGTATCAATTAATAGGATAAAAAAATCTTAAAATTATTGTTTCGTATAGAATAGGTACTTAGTGGAAGTTTTGGATATTTTTGTCGAATTCTAAATTTAAATTAAGTATTTTAAAATTTTAAAAATAATTTAATATTTCAAATCGATTTTTGAGTTACTCAAAAATCGATTTGAAATATTAAATTATTTTTCAACCCTTTTTAATTTTTACCTATAAATCAAAGCTTTAAAATGTACTAGCTTTGCACAAAAATACGTGATTGCCAATAGCTTAAGACGAGCATATAACTAGAGACTACTTCGCTATGAGTAGGTACTTTTTAAGTAATCGGGTTTATGCGCTAATATACTAGGGTTAGTGTCGTTTCCACCCGTTCCCGTTTCAACCCGAAAACTTATCATAAAAAATGATAATTATTTATGTTCCCGATTCCACCCGTTTTGTTAATAAAGTACAGTCTACCGAGAAAATGGTTAATTATTTAACAAGCTTAAATATTTATATTAAAACAGGGAACCTAACTATTGCACATTTTGCACGAAGGACACTCCGGGTCACTCTTTGAAACCTTATTTACACTTTACTAGTATATATAATATATATATATATAGATAAATAAATGTTGTTTCTAATTTTGCATGGGAATACGATAGTTGTGTCTATTTCACGCGGCGTTACTTAAGGTGCATGTGCGACCTTTTTTTACCTGAGGCTGTTTGAATAGATAAATAAAGTGGATCGTTAACGTTTCACTAGTGGTAGAAATTTGATGGCACAAATTTGTCACTAAATTCGACCGGGTTGGTACCACCGTAAGTGCGAAAACCCCTCCATAGTAATCCAATCTCGGTTGGATTGCGTTCAGGGATCAGCAAGTGCATAGCCGGGCCGAGGTGATGGTAATCGCAGCACTAGTGGGACCGGTGGGTCTTGGCGTAGTCTAGTGGGGTGTGACGCGGGGCGCCGCGTCGGGTAGGGAGACCTGTAGAAATGGTGGTGCCGCTGGCCGCCCGCGGCATAGTACAGGGGCCCAACTGGGACTAACCACCCTGGGAGGCTGCCCCACCAGGTCGCGCATAATCCCGATATGGCTCGTCGTGCCGGTTGGCGACCGGATGGGAGCCCGGCGACCATTTCGGGAGGGTACGGGAGCCCTTCCATTCGGCGCGTCGGCTCTCGTCATGCCGTCACAATCATAGACAAAACCAGTGTCCCATGTATTGTCACACATCATACTACGCTATTTAAGTGTATTCCTGTGGTATAGGACATGCAAAAAAGAAACGATTTTTAAAAATGAAATAAGTATAATTAATAATACAAAGTTATAATAATAATAACAAAAATCTGAAGAGTTTGTTTGTATGTTTGGTTGAACACGCTAATATTAGGAATTACTGGATAGAATTGAAAAAATATTTTTGTGATAAATAACCCGTTTATCTAGGAAGGCTATATGCTATATATCATCACGGTACAGCTCAAGCGAGCAGAGTAGTAATAAATTAAATATCAACAAATACGGCAGATTTTTTAGGTCCTTTTTTGACTGTCCGCTTGGCAATGCCCTGTGTAGTATAATATAATATACTCAAGATTGTATCTATATATATATTTTATAATTAGTGTGTTATTTTGTTAAAGTTAATTTTATTGCTGTGTGCACCTATAAAGTATAATGAGGATTGTATACATTTTATATAGATTAATAAATGATACAAACACCATCCATAATGGTCCGATATGAATATTTGCTCTGTCTGTATAGTATATAAGAATACATACATATAACTCTCATAAACTCACGCCTATATTCCCCGAAGGGGTAGGCAGAGGTGCTAGCACCAACATTTCGCCAGTTTATGTTTAGGTCCCAATGTAATAAGGTGCCGAGCCTATTGCCATTAACCGGGCACTTATAAACCTGCGATAAATACACACATAACTTCGAAAAGCATCAAAAAGTCATTAGTGTGTGCCATGGTAACCTAGGATCGAACCCGAGACCTCGTCTCAGCAGTCCATTACCCATACCACTAGACTACCGCAGATACCGCAGAATACACTGATACATAAACTCTACTTCTACTTTAACGACAATAGCAATACAATTGCTCGAATGTTCTGGACGGTCGGTAACGATGTCTTTTTACAACATCGCGTCACGTCCGACTGTGTTGCGGAAAATTGGTGCGAGAAAAGAGATTTTTTGGAACTGTATTTACTGAAACTGTACGTAATAAAAACACTTCAACACTGTTAATTGACGAATACCGCCGTCGCGCATCAACTCCTACTTGCGTCTACTGTACCTTTTTTGGCCGACACGTTGTTGTCATGGGAACAGATGGATCTTCATATTGAGTAGTTCGTTGTTTCGTCCTATAAAGATTCGGCCCAATAGGACGAATCACAGAAATGAGTTTTGGTAGCCTCAATGTACAACTATAAAAAAAAATAACACAAAAATATGGCAGAAAAAAGACACTATTTTACGCGTTTTTCTGTAACTTTGGAATGATTTTTTAGATTGATTACTACATGTAGGTATCATCAAATAAGTTTTTTCTTCCCCATCAAGAAGTCTTTGACTTTCACATGGATACCGGTTCATTGCTAAAATCACTTATTTCCTGTATGAATTTCCTCAAGGACTGGAGCCTGTTTCACGTAGCCTGTCCTTAACTGTCCTCGATTGCAACGCGCTCAGAGAGCCGTCTTGAAGGTCATGCTTGCTCATCCAATGAGGTATCCCACCAAATTACTGTATGAGGAATGCAAATTGCTAACTGTCAGACAGCTGTATGTACTTCATTCGGTGACTCGCAAACATTCAACCCGTCCCCCCGGATTACCTGTCGGTAGACTTAAACATAAAGTTTTCACATTAATACCGCATAATACGGCATTCGCAGAAAGGCAGTATTATATAAACTCAGTGAAATTGTATAACCATGTTAATAAAATCCTGGACTTAAACGGTGATAGCAGACGTGAATGTAAAGTGAAGCTAATCGAATATCTCGTAAATTTATCGCCTCAAAATACCGAGGCTGTTGTTGACGGACGCTCATATTAAATATTACATATATTACATTATACCACGCACACACACACTCACACACACACACAAACACACACACACACACACACACACACACACACACACACACACACACAGACTAGACCCTCTCATTTACACACCCTAACAACAATAAAATTGAAAATAAACCTAAATACGGTGGGCACTGACTTTTAAAATACAGGCGCAGGCCTAGTTTAGGAGTCAGAGTATCACATTTGGCACATATTCTATAGTACAGCCTCAAAGTGTAAATCTGTGTACATTTCCGAATAATAAAGATTTTTATTTATTATTTTATTTTTTAACGTTGTTATAATTCAGCGCTTTAAGCTAAAAGTTTGTCTGTGTATAATTGTAGTTAGCATGCCTACTAATGCTTTTTAATTAAGCGGTTAGTTGAGCCCAGCACTTGAAAGGCAGTTAATGATTAAGTTTCTTCAGTGAAACTTGCTTTAAATGTGATTGGTTAGTGAAAATGCTCGCCGCCAATGGTTCTGGTTTTAAGGGTGTAATTATGTTTTAATGAGTACCTACTTATAATGATTTAGGTAACTACGAGTATTTATAAAAAAATAAAACTAGTTAATACTTTAGTAGTGTAAAACTCACCGGGATGTTTACCATATTGTGTAAGCATTTTTTTTTTTTTTTTTTTTTGTAATAAGAATATTAGAACCGAAGTTACTAATATTCCCTCTAACCCCTCCAGCTAAGCTAAATTGCTTGTGTTAGGAGTGGGTTCACGTTGGTAGTGTAATGGCCAGGATCGAACCCGGGACCTCTCGATCGTAAGGTTGACTCCTTAACCACTAAGCTACCGACGCTTTGTTTTGAGTAACCGATATTTCAGGGCTGTTTCAATAGTTATTACTTACTTATAGTAGGGCACGTGTAGAAGGTAATTCGGTAGTAGCTCGAGCGCGTCAGATTAAGCTAGGGGAGGTTAGTTACATATTGAAAAATTCCTCCAGCCAGTAGGCATCATTCAATATGAGTGGATGTACAAAAAAAATTGTGCTACGAATTTATACCTACGAATCAGATTAAGATAAAGTAAGTTAGTTACTAGCTAACAAGTGCTCATGAGAATTTTGCGATTTAAGCATAACTTTAGGGCGTGGGAAGCTTGCAAAAATATGTCTGTATTTACTCGAACGCGGTCTGTTTTTCTTAATTAAGATGACTGATATATGTATTTATTTATTATTATGTTATGTATACGCTTCCCCCACCACTAGAAGTGGAAACTTTATATACCATTATTCATTATATCATGTAATCTACTAATTCTAATAGCTTTTCGCGACACCGGAGTAGGTAACTACAAATTTTGCTGCGTGGCCTATTACCTACTTATGCTGTTAAAACTAGCCCTTATTCGACTTTCAAATCATCAACAAATATCTACCCTTAATAGATATGAGTGCGTATGCGAGACATAAGAAAAAAAATAAAGTGAGCTTAGGCCCGTATTCTCGAATAACACTCAGCCTGCATCGCGTCGCGATTTATATGAGGACAGATTATATATAGACAGATAGATAATGTGTGATTTTTCTGTAAAGTCGACAAAACAGGAAAGTCGGCACAAATGCCCACACTCTCTAAAATATTGCCTTTACAATCTGTCATCAGATAAATCGAGATCCAGTTTAAGTGAAAATCTAGAATACGAACCTTTGAGTGGCGAAAACAGACAAAACTTTATTCTGATTAAATCTTTTTTCTTTGCATTTTGATGCAGAATTGGAGCACGGGCGTAATAATTGATTGGATTATACCTTTCAACGGGGCAGCGTGCTACGTGATCCCAGTACATGATTGGTGAATGCGAGAGAATTTATTTACTAACAGTGACAATAAAACGCGTTATCTACGTCATACAAATTCATTGATTCCGAACAGTGGACGCCGTAACATGAATAAAATATATTTTAACTTAAGTTACAGCTGGACGTTGCTTCACTACATGTATAAAACAAAGTCGCTGTCTGTCCGTCCCTATGTACCTATGCTTAAATCTTTTAAACTACGCAACGGATTTTGAAGCGGTTTTTTTAATAGATAGAGTGATTCAAGGGGTAGGTTTATATGTCTCAAATATACTTACGTACTTACGTTGAGGGTGCAGCGGGAAGGGGATCCGATGCCACGCGGGCCGAAAAAAAATGGCGGTAAGAACTACGAAGTCTGGTTTATCATAAACTATTTTTTTTTCTATTTTTTTTAAACTATATGATAAAACAGAAATTATTGTTATTTTATATTCTGTCGATACTTGTGCAATGTTCCAAGAGTGGATTTGATCGTGAATTTCGTTGAGGATGAGAACGAATATTACTTTTTAGTTTAAAAATTAGGTATTTTATTTCTTTAAGTTTCGCTGATTCGATTTTTGCTGTGCAAATATTTTTATGCATGAATATATTTATTTTAAAGTCTATTAGCATTGTACAGTCAGCATCAGAAAGATGTTGACGTACAAAGTACTTAAAATGATCTTAATTTAGTTTTTTTACCCGATTCCAGCTGACTGATTGTTCTGACATTTGGTACACATCTTTAGTTTGGTCAATAATACCATTTAAATCAATAGTACAATTTGATTTGCTCTTAATACGAGAGTTTTATGATCATTTTGAGACTTCGTCGTCAAGATATTTATGAAGCTGACTGTAGCTACCTACTGGGCGTTTCTATGTATGATTTTGTACCTATGTATTAAAAAAATAATTAGGCCTAGCTAGATAGCACTGTGTAGGTAGTAGGTAAAGACCAGAATATTCATTTATGTATTACAATTGTTATTATTCTATTCAATGAAAACTTTCTAGGTAGGATTCTTTTCAAAAGTTTCTTCACCGCATTTATTTCTGACAAGCCTGGTAAAATGTGTTCGTGTAATATCAAGAGTATTACTACTTATATACCGATAGGTAGGTATACATTACAAGTGCTACGGAAAAGTCAATCCGCTGTTCGAGATGTGCTTATTTGGAAAAGGGTAAAAACCT
This sequence comes from Eilema sororculum, assembly GCA_914829495.1. Classification (NCBI taxonomy): domain Eukaryota; kingdom Metazoa; phylum Arthropoda; class Insecta; order Lepidoptera; family Erebidae; genus Eilema; species Eilema sororculum. The sequence goes on from OU618541.1 coordinate 11,857,552, forward strand.
AAGAATAGTGGTTAATGTTGCTTTGATATTGAAAGTAAACAGGGTGTGACGCGGGTAGACATTTGTAGACATTCCTGTACAGATTCACGTGGAAATGACAGCAGAATATAGGTATTAGTAGTATTTGTTTTTGTAGCTATAAGTAACAAAGGATAAAGTTACAGAGTCTAAAAAACGCCAAATTGGTAGGATTTGTCACCTTAGGTTTTTATAGACTGCATAGCTTAGGCCTATGGCAACGTCTTGTACTTACCTACAAGTTTTAAGTTTTAGTATGTGCCTGAAGACCAATTCTCGTAGGTACCTCCCTATTGTAAGCTGCCACAAAACAAAAAGTGATTATATTTCCATTTCCAATTAGCGTTAATCCCAGTCGCATCCGTAGCTTTCAGCTTGAAGTCTGAAGTCCGCTTTTACCAGTCTGACTGCGGATTTGGCTGGACTTCAATATTTTCTGTGGAGCGACTGCCATATGACCTCCACAACCCAAAAGCGATATCGTAGCATTGCAGCTAGACCAGTTGTTGGAGTTTTGAGGGCTCCAACTACCCGTAACGATTGCCATAGATGTTCGCATGGCAACCGGGACCGGCGGCTTACCGTGCTCTCCGAGGCACGACCAGACCGATGCAAGTACCCATATTCATGCATACAAATATTTGCAGTGAGCGGGGATCGAACCCGTGCCTCCAGCGTAGCGGCCGCGTTCACTACCACGGAGGCAGTCGGCAGGTATTCTGATGTTCGTTAAAAAATCCCGTAAGTATTGGTATGGTTTTCAGTTTCGTTCAGTCCCTCACATGACGATCGCCTAAAAATGTTAAACTTGACGTAAAAGAGGAAGGAGAATATTTACGAATTATGTTTCTTTCGCATTACAATATTAGTTTAAAAATCTAGCAGAATACCTTTTATACTTTTCTAACTATCGGTCTGTGCTGTCGAAGTAAATTTGATAACCTAACTAAATTTAACACTCAATTTTGGATGATGAAAACTTTGTTATGAGTATTACCATCTATGATAAGATGAATGAATAATAAATAGTTATAAAAGCAGTCTATTCTGTAAATTAATATTCACGAAAGTAGAAAGTAGTGCAATTTTGTATCTCGTCGTGAAAACATATGCAGCTATCTACATTTTAGTAGATAGGTACTTTATTAAAGAGTTGAAATTCACTCCAGATTATTAGGATAACTCTTTACGGATCAGTGAGAAGTTCTTTAACGATAAGGACATTATCCCAATCACACAACACTAGAATCCTTGATGAACTCGATTTCAGTGTCGTCTGTAATGTACAGTCGCTCTCAGAATTAATAAATATTTTCGCAATCTTTATAGGACCATTTAATATATTCCGTCTCTTATTTATTGAAAGGAAATTTGATTAAAGGTTTAAAGCTAAACTGATTAGTAATAAGTCTGTTTACGGTCCGATGCTATCTTCCGTTAGATAAAATTTGCTTCATGCCCATAGGACCCAACTGTAAATGGGTACACCACCTGCTGATTGACGAATGAAGCTTTCCTGCTGCTCCTGTTGAAGTTATGATAAACCCAATCAAAATATAGAGTAGAGAACGGACCCTTGGCTCCAAATGCAGGTTCAGATGCAACCGGAACTGACGCTGTTATGAAGATATGACTTCGTACAGTCAGTGTCAGAAATAACCTACAAAGTCTCAAAATGAACTTAAAACTAAGGTATTAAGAGCAAATCAAACTGTTTTATTGATTTAAATTGTATTATTGTACAAACTAAAGAAGTGTACCAAATAATACAACAATCGGGTAACAGTAAGGGGGGAAAACCAAGGAATTAAGGCAGCTTAGTGGTTAAGGAGTCGGTCTTACGGTCGAGAGGTCCCGGGTTCGATCCTGGCCATTACACTACCGACGTGAACCCACTCCTAGCACAAGCATTTTAGCTTAATTGGAGGGGTTAGATGGAATATTAGTAACTTCGGATCAAATATTCTTTTCAAAAAAAATATTTGCGGACTTTATTCATCAACACCATCCTGACGCTGACTGTACCTACAAGTATTTTTTTTACCAATTGTCACTTATCGTCTGCTATAGTTTTCGTAGCTTGCAACATGGGAGTAATGAAGTGCGTCCTTTGTTTATTGCGCCACACAGCTCAGCATCCTCAAGCGAGGAAATGAGTTTTTATAGCTCAGGGATCCCATAGGGTTGTAACTCAGAGCTATATTTACGCTTAGACAATTCTCAGAATAAATTAGATAGCTCCTTATGTACTTGGTTTTATTCTTTAGTTGTTAAGGTGTAAGCTTTTTATAGGTTTAGAAATAATATAGATAGGTAGGTATAATATGAAATGGCAGGCCTGTTGTATGAAATTTATTTACTACAATGAAATTTGAAATCTGATTCGATCCACATAATTAATTAGGTTTCAAAATTATGATGTTCAATTTGAAAGTGTTCAATGAATTCGAATTCCATGCCTGATCTTCAAGCGGTCTGCGGTAATAAATTCATTGAGAGTTGATTTGCAAGGAGCCTCATATTGATGCCAAAAGATTTTATAGAAGTGTTGCATAGAATAAGTATACCTACTAACCTAACTCATAGTCTAAGCTCGCGGTGTAACTTAAGTCTAGTAATATAAGATTTTTTTTCTTTTAATACACAGAATTATGTCAATTAGCCCAAAACCCTATAACAAAAACCTGCGCCAGAGCTCTGTACACCCAGTTTAGTTCTTTATTTTATTCCTTTTGTACCGAATGATAATATTGATAAAAGAGTCTTGTGACGCGAACCCCAAGCTCCTAGGCGAAAGCTTCAGATATGCCTATAATTAAAGCTAGATGAAGAAGAAGTACATATAATGAGGCTTTCATACTATACCACTATACCTACATATTTCATATACACATAGTATAAATATGTTAATCATAAAATGCGGTTCGGAAATTTCAAAACAAGTCCGTATTATTATGGAAAAACATTGCCATGTTGCAAATGGAAACATCGTTAAAATTTCTAATGAAGTGTCGCGATTGAGAAATATTACCAACACGTAGTGACATTTGCATTTTCAGGTGATGTTTTTTTCAAGAGGGAAGTGGATGGAGTGAATGAGAACAATAAGAAAAATTGGAGCGTATCCTTCAGAAACTGATTATGACTTATGTGATCACATGTAGCACGTAGCGCAAACCTTGAGCCAAAAGTAATGCAGGCGAAAAGCAACGGTATCTGTAGTACCAGACGGCATCTGATCTTTATGAACCAGCTACGAATAAGGACTTTTATTCTTCATTTGATTATGAGTTACGAAAAAGGAAATGGTTTTTACCTTTGAATGCAAACACAGCTCGTGGGCAAGTGGTACCTACAATCGTTAGTACAATAGAATAATAAAATCAATATAGGGGGTTGACGTTTCATATTTTGACGTTAATGACGTTTATGACAGTCATAAACATTATGTCAAACCCATACATTGATTGCATAGACATAGCTAAGATTGATTGTTTTAGTATATTATATCTTACTAAAGATTGCCACATGTCTAGGGGGTGGTGATGTTGAGAAATAGATTGCAGCAGAACGTAACAAATGACCTCTGAAATCAAGTTCCACTATTTATAGTGCCTTAGGGATACTGTATTGTACTGGATACCAAAGCAGCAAGCAGCAAACTTACAGTAAATATTTTTGGAAGCAATCAATGCGCCCATACAGTTACTACGCATACGCACCCATCAAAAGTAAAAAAAACTGCAAATAGAGGCAAATCGGAAATAGGTATTATTGTTTGGTGTGGGGTAGTTGTAATTATAAGTTCCCGTGGGCCATAACGTAACTTGCCTTAGCAGTACAGATAGGTAAATGTACAGCGTGGTTACAATTGATTCAGCTTGATACAACTATTATTTCACACAATATGAAAACATGGTAGCAATCCTGCATTACTCTCTACAATGGAACTCTCACGGCATCCGTCATGTACACAATATTTCTTCCAGAATGTTCTCTATTTACCGTCCGCAAAGACGTTGAACTACCGGTGCTAATGTGCCCTGATTTTCAGGTGGAAATAAGTGCAATTCCAAGAGAAAAGAAAAAAACCGAATGTAAAGAGAAGGAAATTTTGAAGTGATTCTGGTGTGGCTCAATAGCTCAGTTGGAAGAGCATTCCCCCTGTAAGGCAAAGGTCGTGAGTTCAAATCTCACTTGAGCATTTCCTTTTTGACGATGTTTTTTGAACTTTAAAGTTAGCATAATAAATGCTATAAAAAATCATTCAAAGAAAAGAAGAAGTAAAAAAAAAATTGCGTTTAATTTGGAAAACTGCAGCATACAAAGGATTTCATGAATATTTAACTAAATATTTACTACCTATAAAATTGATATAATTAACATCATTATATAGATGGATATGCGTGAATAACTGTCATTGTTTTGTTGTTTTCAATTCATATTTTCAGACACAATATAGGTAACATTTCAGGAATCATGAGAAGATTGAATTTTAAATATAACTGGAGTACAATTTTATTTTAATAACACAATCTAACGATTTGTGCAGCCAGCGTCATAAATATTTTGACGACGAAGTCTCAAAATGATCTTAAAATTCTTGTACTAAGAGAAAATCAAACGGTTTACTAGTGATCGCCCGGTGGTCGAAATTCGACCATATTAATTTAAAAATTATAAGTTTGAACATTATTAAAGTTTTTACTAAATTGAGATTTTCCTTCCAAAAGAGCTGTATTTCAGAATATATGACTAATAGACGAATAATAATTATATTATGTGTCAAGTTGACCACAGAATAACAAAACAGGTCTGAGAAATTTCGTATACTCCGTCCGCGCAATTTACGTAAAAAGAGGTACAAAGTTTTCGCTTCATTTATTAATTTATTGAATTTATCAATAATAATATCAATTTAAAACCTTATGTATATTTCTATTTTATACTATTAATTTTTTATCCGTTATCTGTGAACATTTCAAATAGGACTCTGCGTAATAACCTTTGCCTTAAAAAATGAACACGAAAAAAAATGCATCCTTGATCGTATTCGCGCCAAAACCCAGAAACGTGACAACAGACTTACAACAAATGAAAGTTTGCGAAATTTTATAATTTTCATCAAAAGAGGTATAAAGCCACCCATTTATTTTATTAATGTCTTTTTTTTATCCGTCAGCTGTGAACATTTTAAATAGGTACATATACGACTGTAATGTTTACCTAAGCCTAAAAAAATAACTGTATGAACATGTAAGTGACATGCATTTGTGTGTGCTGAGAAATGGCTTTAGTGTGCGTAACGTTAATTTTAACAAAAATAAGGTATTTTAATGCATTATTTAAAAAAATAATTAGGCTTATGCACTTCTCTTCGGTATAATCTATCAATATGCCAAATTTCGCCCTCCTACGTGCCCTGTATTCTGATGCTGGCTGTATGTACCTACTACATAAGATTTATAAGTTTCCTTGTTATACTGTGGTATTACTAGCTGGTTTTCAAAAGTTTATATTTTGCTATATTTATGAGGTTGAGATCTTATCCTACAAATAAACAAAGTGTTTATAATGAAAATAACAACATTTTAATTATTGCATTGTATACGCTACTATTAACAAACTATCAATTTTTAATCCTAGCATTTCAAAATATATAGGTATCTATATAACTTTGTCGGCATCAGAAAATTGTTGACCACCAAAATCCTTAATGTTCATTTCATTCCATGTCTTTACATGACGATGTCAATATTATTCTGACCGTATAGTTGATTAGATACCATTGATCGGAGTGTCACTCCACTAACTAACATACTATCGGCAAATTGATTGCTAAGATAGTTTGACTACTCTGGATACTTATAACTTTTTGAGCACTGTAATAACTTATATAAAATTGAAATTTTGGTAGTCACATTATTTGAGTACTTTGGTGGTCAATATTTTTCTGATACTGACTGTCGAATAGTAGATTAGACAGGACGAGAATTGCAAAATGTACGAGTGTGTTAGTGGAGCTTAATTACACAGTATTTCATTGCTCAGTTGAGTGTTATTTCGGCCATCAAGACCCTTCACCTCCTAGTTACACTTCCGTGAGTGTAACCTTGATGGTTTCCACTGTAGATACAAATCAGTCTGATTATGGCACCCTCACTTCGTATATCGTTGTGATAATGGCAGTGTAACACGTATGTGAGTCTCTGAATGTCGTAAAAATGACGTGGATATCAATAATTTTGTTCTCATTTCTAATAAATTAGTAATAGAAATGTTATTCCGTTATTCCGTCTAACTGCGGAATAATAAACATCTATATATCTTTATAATTTTCTTAATAAGAATATTACCAGTAATCGCCTGAGACCCGCCAGCTTAAAAGTGGATCAAAAGTATAATGGCCAGGATTCGAACACAGGACGTCTGGATCGTGAGGTTTTCTTAGCAATAGGCTACTGACGCTATAAAAAAATGAAATATTTCGAATTATTGTTGAAATGTAAATTCACCTCTGCCTAACCCTCCAGGGATAAAGATGTGTGTATATATAGGTCTATAGTATATCGTTGATGTTTTTATAAATGAGCGCATCTATCTCCGAATTTTGATTGATACGAACTAAACGATCTTTAAATGACACAATAAAAAATCAATATCGATGAGTACTTACATCGTCTTACTTACATTACTGTCGGACAACTAAAAATACACAGTTCGTCGAACTTACACATACTACGGCATTATTGGCATTCCAGACCTTTCTTTGTAAAAAATGTAATAATACTCGTTTCAGGTGAGCTTGAGAAAGTTTGGAATGTAATCTTCACTCATAAGTACCAAATAATTGGTAGGTACATCTCTAAATTTGTATCTAGGACCTTATAAGTATGACAAAGCTAGTAGGTTTACACATTATTATAACTGTTTTTATTAGAGGAGGAGATTTACTTCGCTCTCTTCGTTAGTGCGTTCAAAATATATTTTTTATAATTAAAGAACGAGGCCTAATCATAATCAGATTAGTTTAGAAACATTAAAACCAGTCGATTTAAGCATATACAAGTTACATGGACGACGGGGGAATTGCGGACGCGGGGTAAATACGGACTAATATGTATCTACTCTATCTCTGCCGCCCGCGTCCCGCCGCCGCGATCAGGCGGTACGTTCCGCCATCTTTAGTGTCCGTCAAACATTCCCGATAGACAGCTGCGCGCACGTTTCAAGGTAATCGGGGGAATTGCGGACGCGGGGTAAATACGGACTAATATGTATCTACTCTATCTCTGCCGCCCGCGTCCCGCCGCCGCGATCAGGCGGTACGTTCCGCCATCTTTAGTGTCCGTCAAACATTCCCGATAGACAGCTGCGCGCACGTTTCAAGGTAATTGAAATTTTAAATTTTTTGTGATTTTGATGTAATTTTTGGTATTTACTATTTTGAGTGTAATTCCAAAAGAATAAGTGTCAGTTAATAAGTTATATTTTCTGTCGATTGCGATGTTAATGACGAGTAAATAGTACAACGTTTGGCCTTGACAAATTTTGTTAACCTAAAAATTTTGATGTTGTACTTTTTCTAAATCGTTTGGGTTAATTGCGGACAAATGGCCTGGGGTAAATACGGACGTCCGTAATTACCCCATTGTTTATCAAAACCTATAGCAATATTTTATTTATTCCAGATGCCTCGAAAATATATTAAGAAAAAAGAACTATCTTACAATATTGAAACTTTACAAAGAGCTGTGCAAGAATTAAAAGAAAAAATGACTACTTTTCGACAGGCGGCAGAGAAGTATAGCATTCCCAGAGCGACGCTTTTTGATCAAGTGAAAAAAGTATGTGTTAGTACTCTGCCAAAAAGAGGTAAGAAGTCGGTATTTAATGAATCGCAAGAAAACGAACTGGTCGAATTCATTTTAAAATCTTGCAAATCCTTCTTTGGCATAACAATTCCTACGCTAAGAAAAATTGCATTCGATTTTGCTGCTGCTAATAATATAGCAAATGAATTTAATAAAAATACCAAAATGGCAGGTATGGATTGGTATTATAATTTTATGGCTAGACATCCCAATATATCGCTGCGAAGGCCAGAAGCTACTTCAATAAATAGGATTACAGCATTTAATCACGAAGAAACAGATATATTTTTTGAAAATTTAAAAACACTCATGGTAAAATACGAATTTAAGTCAAATTCAATCTACAATGTTGATGAAACGGGGATTAGTACTGTACAACGGAACTCCAGAATCCTCGCACCGAAAGGATTAAAACAAGTAGGAAAATGTACCAGCGCAGAACGTGGTTCATTGACAACAGTTATAAATTGCTTTAATGCTGGAGGCATATACATTCCCCCATTTTTCATATTCAAAAGGAAGCGAATGAATGCACTGCTTATGAAAGACAGTAATAGCAACATGGTGGCATGTGTTTCTGACTCAGGTTGGATTACTGAATCAATTTTCGTTGATTGGCTTCAGCATTTCAAAGCATTTGCAAAACCATCTGCAGATGATCCTATTTTACTAATACTGGATAACCACGAAAGCCACGTTAGTTTGAGAGCTCACGAATTTTGTCGCAAGAATTTTATTCATGTTTTAACTTTGCCACCTCACACATCCCATAGGATGCAGCCTCTAGATTTAACTTTCCATGGCCCACTAAAAACAGCATATAACAGAGAATGTGAATCCTTCATGGTCAACCATCCAGGCACCAAAATAACGGCATATGATGTTGTAGGCCTTTATACAAAGGCTTTTAATAGAACCACAAGTACTGAATAAGCTATGAATGGCTTTAAGTCTGCTGGAATTTGTCCAATGGATCAAGATAAATTTAAAAATACTTTTGAAAGTTTTGGTGATATTTCTGCATCAGTCTGCCCTCTTGAACAACGTACACAAACAAATACCAATAATTCAAGCCAAACTGAATCCCAGACTGAATCTCAAGTTGTTTGTGATGCTGTCGACGAAAATATTTCTAATCCAATAGAATTTCAGCAAATATTTCAACTTTCCAATAATGAGGCTAACTTTGACGATTTAAACGAAACAATACCTTCGTCTGCATTAGTGTGTGATGTTAGTGAATCAGATGTAAATCAAAGTATAACAAGTCAAACTTGTCCATCTCCCTCAGTACCACTTAGTGATGTAGTGCAAGTACCAACTCTAAAACCTACTCGTACAAAACGATTAGTAAAGAAAAAACATTCTATTATTTTCACCAGCACACCGGAAAAAGTAAACCTAGAGCAAAAAGAACAAAAGAAAATAGAAAGAAAGAGAAAGAACCTGGAACAAGAAAAGACTAAAACTACAATTAAGAAACCAAAAAAGACTAAAGAAAAACGACCAAAAGGTTTAAGAAACTTAAATAATTTTGAATGTGATAAAGCAAATGATGAATATTTCTGCATTTATTGCCAGGAAAAGTATTGTGACCCACCCACCGAAGACTGGATTATGTGTTCAGAATGTGAGAAGTGGGCACATGAGAATTGCAGTGCTGGGTCTTCTTCAAGAGGCTACGTTTGTGAATTCTGCAAATGAAATGGGACTTCGTCCGTAAATACCCCATGCTGTCCGCAATTAACCCAGCACTGGTCTGCATTTACCCCTAGAGCTAAGGGTAATTACGGACATATATGTTTTTGTTTTTGATTCAAATTTAATAAATGTTGATTGATCTCATATTTTAACTAATGTTGATTTGATAGGTAAACAACTATACTTTAATAATTAATAAAGAGAGACTGATTACTATTAATAGTTTGAGTTTTCTTTGGGATTCCGCTTAAGCGTCCGCAATACCCCCACCTTCCCCTACTGTCGGACAACTAAAAATACACAGTTCGTCGAACTTACACATACTACGGCATTATTGGCATTCCATACCTTTCTTTGTAAAAAATGTAATAATACTCGTGTCAGGTGAGCTTGAGAAAGTTTGGAATGTAATCTTCACTCATAAGTACCAAATAATTGGTAGGTACATCTCTAAATTTGTATCTAGGACCTTATAAGTATGACAAAGCTAGTAGGTTTACACATTATTATAACTGTTTTTATTAGAGGAGGAGATTTACTTCGCTCTCTTCGTTAGTGCGTTCAAAATATATTTTTTATAATTAAAGAACGAGGCCTAATCATAATCAGATTAGTTTAGAAACATTAAAACCAGTCGATTTAAGCATATACAAGTTACATAACATCATCATCATCACTAAATAGTATAAAGCAGTCGCTTTCCGAGTCTGTCTGTTCCCATGTATCCTTCAATCTTTAAAACTACGCTACGGATTTTAATGCGGTTTGTTTTAATAGATAGAGTAATTGAAGAGGAAGCTTTAGATGTATAATACTTGCTTAATATAGTGGAGGGTGCATCGGTAACGGGACCTGACACCATGCGGGCGGAAAAAAATTGGCGGTACGAAGTTTGCCGGGTACATAATAATGTACGATTAATGTACAGAATAATGATTTAGGTTCTACTAAACCCATATAAGGATGCGATGCAAATAGTAAATTTATTTACTTTTATTGTGGTTTTATTCATCACATTGTAATTTTAAATGATTGTTGTACTACAGTACTACAATAAAGCCCATATTTTTTCAAGTAAGAAAGCCTCAAATAATTAAGAGCATCTCATTAATAAATATTCCACAACATTCTACACAACGCTATCTAGATCCATGGTAACCTTAACTAGCTTGTGTTATAGAATCTAGAATGCGGATAAACATACTTAAATACTTTTTTTTATAAATACATACATATGATACATAGGAAAATCCAGACCAATGCAAATAGCCATATTCATGCATACAAAATTTGCACTAGCGGGGATCAAACCCACGCCTCCTGCGTAACAGTCAGGTTCACTACCACCACTTCACAGAGGCTGTCAATCATGACATAATGTAGAACAGTTAGGTACTCAAATAAAAATTCCCGCTACGTGCACTTCGTCCGCTACGACTGTGTCTAGCAAGAGTTATTATAAAGTGTCATTTGAAGAACAGGCAAATCCTCCCGTATTCAAGGATACTCTCGAATAATACCCCGGAACCCCGATTCAATATCAGTAAGTCACCGTGGTCTAGTTTGATTTATTATAAAGTGGCGTTTGAATTTCTATAGAACCTTCCGTATTCAAGGAATCTCTTGAATAATATTAACTATTCAAACCTAAAGCTGATGCATATATTCAATATTGTGAAGTATATTAAATTGACTGAAAGACGTGTTATATGCAGTTTTCAATAGAATAAGTTTCTAATAATGAGAACTTTTGTTTCCGATAACAGACAGAAATAAGCGCATTTTGAGAAGGAAAAGACAGAATACTCATATTGTCACCCGTCTTCCAAGAAGAAGGAGGGCTTTCTGTAATCTAAATGATAAGGGACCGGTAATACGCATTTGTAGGCTAATGAGACAACTGCATCACGTGACAACCAGAATACCTTTAATTTGGAGATAATGCATGATTTTCGTCTGTTGGACTTTGAAATAATAATTTAACTTCGTTTTAGTGCTAAATCATAGTCGGGTTCTTTATGGAGGTACTTACTTAAAAAAGCAGTGTTAGATACGGAACCGAACATACAGGATGATACCTATATATAAGGATACTTTTTCCTTTAACATACAAAACTCAATCACACTTATAGCAATTGTGTAGAGCGAAACACACTACAAGAATACGATGAAAGTCAATAGGCGAAAACTTTGGTAATACAGAAGCAATCTTACTTGTAATCTCTTTTGAAATCGCAATTCCATTGCGAAGGCTTTATTAAATATTAGGATGTAAGGCGAAATGTTCCTGATGCTACATCGTAACAATCTTTCCAACGATCTTACGTGTTGAACTTAAGTCGAGACTCCTATTGGACGATGTCGTAAGAGCTACGGGAACTCGTAATCGGCTTCAACAGAATGAAACTACTGGTTGCAACTACTACGTACCTACTACAAAATGTGGTACAAGTGAGGAGTTTCATTTACGTAGACATTAGCTTTAAAATGCCTCTATAAAAATAATCTAATTTATAGTGGCTCCTTTCGGAATTATGATTCCATTCCTAAAACCCACGACGCAGTTGAAGATCCATTAAGTGACCCCCATCACCGCACCCAGCTGAGAACAGGAGGTGGAACAAACCTTTAGCCTTCACCTCCCACCCACCGCAGTTTATGCAGTTTTGTTCCGTTTAGTTCTCTCCACGAGGCAGTGCGTCTTAATATGGCCCGCAGACAGACAATTAAGCCACCTAGCCGGGTTCGCAGGAGACGTGCCTCCGCCTGCAGGAAATGTCCAATCTGGAGGCTTCGTTCGACGGCAACGTTTTCTAGGCTTCTGTGACAGGAACCAGAAAGCCTATACTAGCTATACGTACATATTTCCTATTATTGACAACTTGATAGAACTACTAGTTTTTCCAAAGAAATCTGTATCCGAATATTTTTGGCATTGTATATGACTTCGGAGCAATATAATGATAGATAAGAATAAAAAACTAAACAAGTAGGTATACAGTCCATATTTTATAATTCACATACTATCGCTTATAACTTAAGTACCTACTCCTTTCATAGAAAGCGGCTTAGTACCTGATAGTCGTATCATACTCATAATAAAGGTTTTATTTTATTAATAAGATCTTTTTCTTGTTATTTCAAAATTATAATAATTAACTTTTTAGGAAAGGGTTTCTCGGTTTTCTCTCTCAGTTTACACGCATGATAAAGTATTTAATACAAGTGTAAGTTTTTGGATATATCGTAAACAATGCCTACAACCTATATTGTTAGCATGTTGTAAGCTGTGGTTATAAGTGTTAACGTAGGTACTACGAGTAGAACTAATAAGACTATACCTAAGTATATATTAGTTGATAAGTGCAGTTGTTGTCCATTTAATACAACTTCATTTTAGTATTAATTGGTAAGTTTATTAAGTTCTTAGTAAGACACGGCTGTACGGTACCTACCTACTTGTTGAAATTCCTTTCCACTTCTCAAACACCATCCAAAAATATTACTAAAATCTAAACAATGTTGCTTTCAGTGTATTGAATTAATTGTTATTCGTAATATTACTAATTACCTTTCACATGACTTTGGCAAGCGACCAATGTTAAAGTGTCTGGCAACAGCGTATCAAAGACAAGAGTTACTTCGAGTTTGCGTAGATATCTCTCTGACTAATTTCATTGATAATGTAAGCAAAATAAGTACATTTTGTTAACCGACTTCTAAAAGAAGGAGGTTCTTAATTTGGATATTTATATATACATGGGTCGCGTTGACAATTGTGCCAGGAATACAGTAATAGTAATAATTACGTGCAACCGAATAAATTGATTGGTGAAATTTGGGCGTTTAGTTAACCTCTGACTAACCTTCCAGGGACAAAAGCGTGATTAAACTTCTGTGATTCGCCCTTCGAGATTACATTATAATTTACTTGTAGTAGCACGTGTGAGTGCTGCCATCGTACACCATTTGTAAGCAACATTTAAAAAGAGAAAAAAATATGTTAGCTAACTTCACGTTTTGTGTGGCGGCCATCGTGCACTTGTTTTCTCTTGTGTGTTAAAATAAATTAGATTTATAGTGATAGTTTGTGTGATTTGTGTCGGAACAAGATGGAAAAGCATAAACATTACAATGACGATGAAGAGGAATACTTAAAACGAAAAATCAAGAAGCTTAAACGCCAAAAGTCAAAGATTCGTCGCAGGCGCCGTCACCGCAGCTACAATTCGACTTCCAGTAATCTACAAAATCAACTGATTGGGATTATGATGAGTACGATGACGATGTGCGGTGATGATGATATGGGACAAACATCCTTTGCAAGTGCGATAGCATATGGAACTGGAGTCTCCATTCCTCGCTAACATTATCGTTACGAAAAAATCGCATTCCATATAAAGTCACAATAATGTTGCATAACTCCCTAGCTGAATCTTATAAGTATCCAATACGGATTAAGCAGCTATGGTCGTACATACAACACATATCTGCAAAGTATTTTTAATCTTTAGCGAAGAATTCTTCGCAAAATTGTATCAAAAAACATCAAACAGCAGTTCAATGATGATGACTATGGTCTGTTTAAATATTGCAAGAGTGCATAGTTTGAAAAACTTTATTAACCAAAATTTTCGGCACAATCTATGCCGTCCTGTATACTCGCGGGCGGTGGCTCGAGGCGAGGCATGTTGTGCGAGCCGAGTAGCGCGAATAATGCCTACCGCGAACGAACGACTGCTTACCTGGTTCCTCGACTTACTAACGCACTGCCCCCGGAATTGCGCAATGTAGATAACATTAAGCCTCATAGTGTCAAATCACACTATCTAAACTCACTTGTATAATGTTATTTAACACCTTAGGCATAGATAATAAACCGCATAGGTTTATGTAATGCTTATGTATCTTTGTTGTATACAAATTGTTTAAACGATAAATAAATATAAAAAAGGTGAATTTGCAAAATGTACGAATGAAAAGTCGGTGGTCAATATACTCGTAATAACATCCATGTCTGGAGTACAGTCCGCGAGGCTCGTACCATGACACACTTTAGAGTGTTTTGAGTCGGTAACCAATATACCTAATAACACCCACGTCTGGAGTACAGTCCGTGAGGCTGGTACCATGACTAACGTCGCAATGTTTTGAGTTAGTAATCAATATAATAACACCCACGTCTGGAGTACAGTCCGTGAGGCTGGTACCATGACTAACGTTGCAGTGTTTTGAGTTGGTAATCAATATAATAACAGCCACATCTGGAGTACAGTCCGTGAGGCTGGTACCATGACTAACGTTGCAGTGTTTTGAGTTAGTAATCAATATAATAACACCCACGTCTGGAGTACAGTCCGTGAGGCTGGTACCATGACTAACGTCGCAGTGTTTTGAGTTAGTAATCAATATAATAACACCCACGTCTGGAGTACAGTCCATGAGGCTGGTACCATGATTAACGTTGCAGTGTTTTGAGTTGGTAATCAATATAATAACAGCCACGTCTGGAGTTCAGCCCGTGAGGCTGGTACCATGACTAACGTTGCAGTGTTTTGAGTTAGTAATCAATATAATAACACCCACGTCTGGAGTACAGTCCGTGAGGCTGGTACCATGACTAACGTCGCAGTGTTTTGAGTCGGTAATCAATGTAATAACATTCATGTCTGGGGTCCAGTACGTGAGGCTGGTGCCGTGACAAAATTTTGGAGTGTTTTGAGTCGGTGATCAATATAATAACACCCATGTCTGGAGTACAATCCGTGAGGCTAGTATCGTGACTAAATTTTGGAGTGTTTTAAGTCGGTGATCAATATAATAACATCCATGTCTGGAGTCCAGTCCGTGAGCCTGGTACCGTGACTAACTTTGGAATGTTTTGAGTCGGTGATCAATATATTATCATCCATGTCTGGAGTCCAGTCCGTGAGGCTGGTGCCGTGACTAATTTTTGGAGTGTTTTGAGTCGGTGATCAATATAATAACACCCAGGTCTGGAGCACAGTCTGCGAGGCTAGTACCGTGACAACCTTTGGAGTGTTTTGAGTCAGTATTCAATATAATAACATCCATGTCTGGAGTCCAGTCCGTGAGGCTGGTACCGTGACTAATTTTTGGAGTGTTTTAAGTCGGTGATCAATATAATAACATCCATGTCTGGAGTCCAATCCGTGAGGCTGGTACCATGACTAACTTTGAAGTTTTTTGAGTCGGTAATCAATATTATAACATCCATGTTTGGAGTCCAGTCCGCAAGGCTGGTACCGTGACTAATTTTTGGAGTGTTTTGAGTCGGTGATCAGTATAATAACATCCACGACTGGAGTACATTTCGTGAGGTTAATACTATGATTAACTTTGGAGTGTTTTTGAGTTACGTCTATCACGTCGGCTAGATTAGACAAATATATGTGACTATCAAATTAAAATCAAATCAAATCAAATTTATTTATTAATAATCGTTGTACAGTTATTTTACATGGTTTCTTAATCTATCGTGCGTTGTTACATTGTGCATAAGTGGTTATCTTACGTATGTATATTTATTTGTGCGGTTTAGTGTCTTACATAGGTCTATACTAAGGGATATTATCTAAATTGTGCCTGAACTAGGTAGTCCTGTGCTTCAGGCTTCAAGTGCAGACTAATAATAATTCTAAAATACTATTACAGATACAACTAATTACTATGAATACAATACAATGCTAAAGTGACTCGCTACTGTTAGCCAAAGTTATGTCTAAATAAGCAACTTAACACTAATTATTTTTCTGTGTCAACGTAGGACAATCTTTGGAGGACATTCTTCACGACTCGTTTACAAGACACATAATTTAGAGGATAAATGCTTGTTATAGCGTTTATCCTTTTGTATAGAAGAGGTCCTAAAAACAGGTAAAATATGCCTGTGTACTCGTGTTTTATTGCAATTCTTTCAGTGCATACAATATCTTTCCGTCTTTTGTTAGTAATGTCGGTGCTGTAGGGAAGTGCTGCGTGCTGTTTTAGCACTGTGCTTAATATAAATAGCTGGCGGACTGTTAGTACTTCGCAGGATTTGTATAGGAGGTTGGTGGAAGATAAGAAAGAGCGAAACGTTGCTACCTTGAGGATCGCTCTCTGAGCTCGCTCGACAGGCAGTAGCAATGTCTTACCCACTCCCCCCCACGATGTTATGCAATACGTTAATATTGACTGACAAAGGGCATAGTACACTTGTTTAATCAATTTTGGGTCACTGATATATCTTATTCTTTTAAACACAAATATCAACTTGCGTAATCGCTTAACTAGTGTTTCGCTATGTTCTTTAAATGAAAGGGTTTCATCAATTATAATACCTAGATATTTTATCTTATCTGCTAAAGCTATGACCGGACAAGTACAATCTTTATTATTTGGTTCTCCACAGTGGTGCGCGTACAGTAAGTGTTTGGGCTGGGTTATAGATGACCTTTTGCGCATCTAGAAGGTAACGTATTTGGATTTATCTGCATTTAATGTTAGTTGGTTATATTGAAGCCAGTGGTTTACAATGTTAAATCCCCGCTGCGCACGCCCGTACACTTCTGTTTCTGTATCAGCAGAAAAAAGGAGGGCAGTGTCGTCCGCGTACGATATAATCGTGCCGTGCTCTAGATTTATATTACATAATTCGTTTATATAAATCAAGAACAGTGTGCTCCCTAGTACGCTTCCCTGGGGAATGCCAAATGAGGTATTCTCCATGTCTTCACTGAGAACGCTCCCGATTTTTACGCATTGAGTCCGCTCTTTTAAGTAGCTCTTGAGGAGTTCCAGCTGTGAGCCTCTTATTCCCATATGGTCAAGCTTGCTCAACAGTTTGGAAACAGAGACCGTGTCGTACGCTTTGGCAAGGTCTAGAAATATTCCCACTGTACGATTACCCTTATCAAGCTCTTGTGCTATGTAATCTGTCAGATGGTGTACTGCGTCGGCCGTAGACCTATTAGCTCTAAAACCAAACTGTGCATTTGATAAGAGCGAATTATCCTCCAGATATTTAATTAACCTTTTATTTATAATTTTTTCAAGTATTTTTGAGACTGCAGGGAGTATGGAAATGGGCCTGTAATTCGTTACTTGGTCTTTCCCTCCAGACTTATATACAGGGACAACTACAGCTTTCTTAAGGCACTTAGGGAAAATGCCTGTCGCTAAACATTTTTGGAAGATATTAGTTAAGGGCTTTACCAGTATATGCCTGCATTTTTTCAGGATTTTATTAGATATGAGGTCCCAGCCGATAGCACAGTCATCCTTTAAGTTCGAGATTATCCTCTCAACCTCCGTTTCGTCGGTGTCCAATAGCACAAAAGATGACAGGGTAGTCTTATTCGGAAAGGGTGGGTCTGTGGGAAGCTGCATATTTGCTTGTGAGTGCTGTGCAAGTCTTTGCCCTACATTTATAAAGAACTTATTCACTATGTTAGCGGCTTCTACCTGTGATGGATGGGTGTTTAATAAACTTGAAGGCGATTCCTTTTGCTTCTTAGTGTATGTTATATTCTTAATATGTTGCCAGATCTTTTTACTATTCGATCCCGCCTTTTCCAGCTCTAGTTTGTCGTGATTTATTTTGACTTTTCTTAATAGGTCATTGCAAAAATTTCGATATATTTTATAAGATACCTGTAAAGTTAAATTATTAGGGTTACGTTTACATTTCATGTGAAGCTGATCCCTGTGTTCATACAACGGATGAGCCCTGGTGTGATCCACGGTTTTAAGTTGTGGTTTTTTTTATGCAATCGCATTACCCTTGTATTTTTATGTATTGCATTCTTTACATTTTCGATAATGTATTGCATACAATATTGCGGATCATCAGAATAGTAAACTGGGTCATTTTGCGTTGATATTGCGTAAATCGTATTCAAGTCTATCCATGTTTAATTTCGTGACTAAGCGAGTTTTTGTTATTTTAGGTAACTTGCAACTAAGGGTTAGTAGGACAGCGTTATGATCGGTTATAGAGGAATTGATTACGAGTACGTGTGCGGGATATTGTGTTTTTAGCATGATATGATCAAGGCAAGACCCACTTGCTTGTCGCGTGATAAAAGAGTGTGTGGTGAATAAGCCATGAAATGAGCAAAGATTGAGATAATGTAGGGCATCCTCCTTTACATCTTGTTGTCCTTGTAGGATGTTTATATTTATGTCTCCAGTTAAAATTATGTTTTTATAGGAAGACAGATCTTGCAGGGTGTCATTTAATGAGTTAATAAACTTATACTTATCGCTAAAGGCGGAAGGTCTGTATATTGCTAGTATTACCAAGTCTGATCCTATCTTTATCAATAATCTATTACACTCTTGCATAATTGGTTCCTCTACAGTTGCATTTATTTCACTTTTTATGTAAACTACTATCCCATCGTTCTGGGTATATAATGTTTTACTGCTGTACATATTATATCCCGGTATTAATGGTATGTTATATGGTAAAGATAGTCTACATTCTGTTAAGACAATGACGTCAAGATTCATATCTATTCTATGTTGTAGTGTTAAAAAGCCATCTATGTTCTTAAAGACGCTACGAATATTTTGTGTTATTATGGTTAATGGGTTACTGCATGAGGTCAGATATTGTTTGCACTCTTCTGCCTCACATGTTCTAGACTCTGACACACAGAAGCTATCCAAGTCATTTAATAAATTATAAGTCATTGCTCTGAAACTAAAATTACTTAAAAACTTAAAAACTACAAAAAAGGTCGGTAAAAACTTAGTTAGTGGCGCTCTCAGGCGCCTTCATAATCAATGGAATTGATATACCTTTTTTCAGCCATTACTTTTGCTGGACAATCCGGCGCTCCTGTAGCATGGTTACTCGGCTTCTTGAATCTCAGGCACGTCGCACATTTCGCTCCTTCTGTCTTTTTAGTGCAGTCCTTCGTCGAGTGCCCTTGCTCTCCGCACTGACCGCAAGTAAACGTCGTCTCCCTGCATGTTTTTGCTGCCTGACCGTACTGCTGGCACTTGAAGCATCGGGTAACCAGCGTAAAATCTCTAACAGGGCAAGATGACCAGTTCACAAACACCCTTTCCTTGGTAATCAGGACTTTACGTACGTTTGCAGGTACTTCGATTACATAATTACAGGTCTGTGCATCCCTCTTACCCGATTTATGGCTGAGCTTAATCGAAGCCAGGAACGTTTCAAGGCCATAATCATGTAGCTTTTCGCTTAAGTTCTGATGGTAAAGGCAGGTAAATACTTCGTTTTCTTGCATAGTCACTGGTACCCCGATGACTATCACCCTCGGCCTTCTTTTCATCTGGTCGTCTACGGTAAGGCCTGAGTTAGTTAGCTGGGCTGACTGCTTTAATTTTTCTATATCCCCCTTGGAGTCAGTGCTAATAATAACGCCACCGTTCTTTGTTTTACGTAACCCTCTAACCTGCAGTTTCATTTGCTCAGGGCTGATAATTTTTTGTACTAGCGACTTGGTCTCTTCGCTTGATTTTGCTTTGTCGTTTGGGTAGATCACCACTGAGCTGATACTTGTACTGGGTACAAATTCGTTGTTCACCATATTTGCAAATGATACCGCAGATACTCCGGTTTTGTGCTTAGAGGCATCCTCAAAGGTCTGTTGTAGGTCCGCTATTTGTTTTGACAGGTCTAATTGTTCCTGGAGGGCTTAACCAGCTGTGTTCACTTGTATGGTTTTTCCTTTTAAGGCCTGGTATTGCACTGCCATTTGGGATGTACCGTGACTAACTTTCCGACACAGGGTGCTAACCCGTAACTTCTGCTCGGAGTTGAGCTTTCCTTCCGTAGTGATCTGGCATATCTCATTAAGGTGATGTTCAATAGAGGTCATCCAGTTTTGTATCTCCGGGGTTGAGATGGATTCCACTTGGGTCAGTAATTGGCTCTGCACAGGACGAGATGCGGATGTAGGCGTTGGCGGTGGCGTACGGGTGGTCCTGCTACCCTTACTAAAGGGGCTGCTATCCATCTTGCTGTATTAAGATAGTATGTTTTATTCTAAACGTACATTATTAAAATATTGCACTTAGCATTTGTCACACTTTGTTTAATATTTGCTCGTAGAAAGAAGGTCACTATTCAGCAAATTTTATATTTGTTATTTTAATTGTTGTAACACGTCTGTTCACAATGAAAAGTAAAATAGCATTCTTCTTATAATATAGACACGTTATTATAGAAAATCCACGCAGTAAGGATGGATTTGACGTGATCGGCACTATTGATGCCGATGACAGTCCTACTAACAGGGCCGCGTTAAAGTCCGTGGTCTTGCGGCCCGCCAGTGTGGGGCCAACCGCCCGGCTGCCCGCGCCCGCAGCTGTGTCCACGGCCGCGCCGGCGCTGACACCCACTGGGCCTGGAATTTTCTGCGGATACGGTCGCGCCGCTGACTTCAACGGAGCTAAGTATCGAATTAGAGCTAGATATAATATTATGTTTATTGGGAGAAGAGCCCCCAATGGAAAATAAATTTGCCCCTTGTATAAGCCCATAAGGATGTTGCCTCTCGGTGGTCTGACATTTTGGGTAATGGCTAATAAGTAATGGTAATGGCTAAGTAAAGGCTTGAATGAAAGACGAGGTGAAAGGGGACATTATTAAGTCCTTCGTTATTGAAAACAAAAAATATTAGCACACGCCATAACTGGCGTAGCTAATACTGTATCAATTCTATTAACTTCAGCTCTCATAGATGATGTTTATAAGAATCTTAGTGACACTGGCGGACTTTTATTTCACATTCATTTTTGTGAAACGCAAGTTAGGCGTGCTCTTTTGTTGAATTGCCTTAATAAAGAAGTCAAAGATAATTTAAAGCTTTACAAGAAAGTCAATGACAGCCATTACAAGAACAGGCGCAGAGCTGAGACCTCCTGTCGTTAAGCAGAGGGTGCAACCCAGACGTAGACCATCACATCATTCTACATCGAGGGTTTTTTAAAATGGAGGGGCCAGCCACTGCTGGCTGCGCCGCCGCCACCTCGCCGAGCGCTAGCGAAGACGAGCTCGATGCTTGGTGGGTACAAGTGACCGCCGCCGCCGCGCCCACGGAGCGACCACCGATCCCCGCCAGCATCCAGCAGGGGCTTGCGTCGCCAACGCCGGGCCCGGGTGACTACACCGCATCGCCGCAGGCTGGTAGACTTAAGTTTTTCTCTAAAAACTGTCAGAACAAGATTTTACCAAATATATAAACTTTTTGGAGCTAACCGCTGCCTTCTTAGTTCTAAAATTTTTGGCAAAAGATTGCAGGAATTGTAAGACAATTCCACAGCAATCTCATACATCAACAGAATGCGAGGCATTCAATTCCCTCATTTAAGTAACTTAAGTAGACAAATCTGGCAGTGGTGCGAAGACCGTGATCTGTTTATATACGCATCTTATTTTAGCTCAAATATAACTAGGTACATGGACGACGAAGCGTTTCGTCGAGCGCATGCGGACATAGAATAGGAATTAGCGAATTCGAGTTAGCGATTCCTTTTCACACCCTGAGATTGACTTATTTGCGAACCGAATAAACAAAAGATGTCCCAAATTTGTGTCTTGGCATTGTGATCCTGACACCTTTAGGATCGACGCGTTCCACCTTTTCTGCCTGATACTGAAGGTGTTACAAAAAAATATTTCTGATAAAGCTGAGGGTATTGTTGTAGTGCCATATTGGCTTACACAACCCTGGTTTCCTTTTTTATGTGAAGTTATTATTTAATTCTGATAGAATCGAATTCCAGCCTAATCCGAATTTACTATTCCCCCCCAGCACAAGATACACCGGAGTCTTACCTTGGTAGCCGGAGTATTGTCAGGACGGCGTTTATGAACCAGGGTATTACATCAAACGTCGTGGACCCACGTTGTACCTAACTTATTTCAACGGCCGTCCTATTTGCCTAGCAAGGACTCTGGAGTGTTATTTAACTCTTTCTGCGACAAGACATTCAAGTAATTGTAATTTTCTTTTAATTAGTTTTAACAAACCTTTCCGTAAGGTATGTTCACAGTCGATTAGTCGATGGATCAAAGTCACCCTGGCAGAAAACGGGACTGACACGTTAGTTTTTAAAGCGCATAGCACGAGACATGCAGCGACTTTTGCAGCGAATAGGCTAGGTGTAAGTATAGACCCTATTAAGAAAACCGCTGGTTGGTCTGGAAAAACCCAAGTTTTCGTGAAATTCTATAATCGAGATTTGGTGGGGCACTCTAATGTGATATTCGCCGCTCGTTTTAGAGGGTAGCCTTGATTAATCGTTTAACAATAAGATTATTGTCCATTTTTGAATAATAAGCATTACATTCGTAATGCAGGTCTGTAATCTATTCGTTCTTTTTGAAATATAATCAAGTTATGGCCTGACGTATGTTTAAATCATTTGCTTACTGCTATTTCGTGTACTCTAAACATCCTACAAGTAAATTATAATGTAATCTCGAAGGGCGAATCACAGAAGTTTAATAGAAAATCAAACGAACTTACCTGTAAGTGAAGTTCGATGATTATTAAACGATGTGATTCGCCCGAGAGATTACAACCCCCCCGACCCTATCTGGACCTTGTCCAGATAATTCCCTTTAGACCACGAAATAGCGCATAACACAGATGGCCTTAAGGGGTAAACGTGTATGAGATACCCCCAAGTTAGCTAACATTTTTTTTTCTCTTTTTAAATGTTGCTATAAAATGGTGTACGATGGCAGCACTCACGCGTGCTACTACAAGTAAATTATAATGTAATCTCTCGGGCGAATCACATCGTTTAATAATCATCGAACTTCACTTACAGGTAAGTTCGTTTGATTTTCTATTATAATGTATGTATGTATTATCAATTTACATTATTCTGATCTTCTTCTTCTATCAGTCGACATATCGCATCATATTTGGTTTGCCCAGTGTGCAGCCATCTCGATATCGTTCTCAGATTGATTATTTTACAGTAGTATTAGTATTATCATTTCGATTGTGTTGACGTTATTAATGTATCATCTTAATTTTTTTTTTATCTAGACTCACATCGTTCCTAGGAAAACTTACTTCAAGATCTTCAGATCATTTATACCTGAGCTGACACGGTAAGCTCTATGTTGAGCTGCTAGGGATAAAGTGCTATCGAGCGTCCATTACTCACAATAACTATAGTGACTCTGTAAACAGTATTTATTTTGCTCTCAGAAATAGTGAGTGTGATGAATGAACCAATAAGGAACCAACAACTACCTACATAACACCTCATTGATGACTTAAAGTACTTACTTTCCTTGTTCTTTTTTCCGGAATCGATTTTCTAACCTTCCTATAAAATCGTCTGAGTCCTGAAGATATTTTGTGGGTGGAATAGATATTTAACACCATATACCACTTTATAATTTGTGTGCGTCTCTTTAAAATAAAAATTAAAAAAAAATAACTTTTTAATTAAGCTTTTAAAAAATTAAGTACTGTTTTCAAAATCTTTCATCTTGCAATTTTTTTCTTTTTGCTATTGGCGCTACAAGTTTTTGATATCAGCACAACCCGTGTACAAAATTATTACTTCTGAATTTTTAAAAGCTTGTTTTTATAAAGTTACTTTTTGTATTCCACTTTTTAGTTTTTGTAATATTTTGTAGCACTAGTACCAAGACCAGCCCAATGAAACCAAACAGTCTATCTCGTTAGGTTCAACAATGTCTATGGCCATCTACCATCTACGTACTCTACCTCCATCATCAGACTTTGGTTACCATCTAGCATTAAAGTTCTCTTCAAGATGTATCAAACGAGCCCATACACGAAGAGGTTATGTCGTTTAATTACTGAGTTCTTGTGGCTATCTTCCAGCTCCATCATCAAGCCCTGACTACCATCTAGCACTAAAGTACTCGTCAAGACCAATCAAACGAGCCGAAACTCGATGGAGTTGCATCATTTCATTACAGAGTTCCTATCACCACCTTCCAGCTTCATTATCAGAACCTGTTTACCATTGAAAACAAACTACTAGTCAAAATGCTTCAAATGTGCCCAAACTGTGCGGCTGTGTCGTCTAATCGCGAGGTTCCCTTCGCCGCCTTCCAGCTGCATCATCAAATCAGCACCATATTATCATAATATTGCCTTGTCACGCGATTTACACACGTATGCAAAATTTCAGCTCAATTGATAACCGAGTAGTCGGTCAAATTTCATTTGCTATTGATGACAAACCTCGGGGTGAAAATAAAAAACACTACCCTGCTTCCTTCGGCAGTCGGGTAATAAAAGCTTATAATAAAAATCTTTCAAGTAGCTAATATGGTAATTAGTTTGTTAACTGGGTAACCAGTGTAATCATTTGTATTATGAGCGCCCGTAGGTACAACTTAAGTTCAGACATTTGATTACCATAAATTGCCGACAAGCTAAAATCTAAGTTATCACGCTCAGAGGTTAGTTCGATATACTCGTAGAACCTATTTATGACGTAATTTTCAATTATTTTTTTAATTTCATTTGTAATGAGTAATTATTAGCTGTTAATGCCGGTCTTGTTCCTATAGCCTAGGATCTGCGGTAGCCTAGTGGTATGGGTAATGGACTGTTGAGACGAGGTCTCGGGTTCGATCCCAGGTTTACCATGGCACGCACCTATGACTTTTCGAAGTTATGTGTTTATAAGTGCCCGGTTAATGGCAATAGGCTCGCCACCTATTACATTGGGACCTAAACATAAACTGGCGAAATGTGGGTGCTAGCACCTCTACCTACCCCTTCGGGGAATACAGGCGTGAGTTTATGTTATGTTATGAAATCTAGTGCCAGTAAAATCATCATAAAAACGCTAATAAATGTACAAATTACCTCAAGATGGGCAACGTGCAGAGAAAACAGGACACCGTTTATGTTTGTATTTGTACGGTTTCATTTGAGTACCTGACATTTCGATGAAATTATACTGATAGTGTAGACACGGGTCCGAACAACTATATTATTAATCGGACCCATGTCACCACTATCTCCACCTCTGCTATGGGACTGCTTTGTCTCTTTGAACTCTCAAAGATCCTCGTGACAATTGGATATTTTCTAAGTGTATTCGTGTGTAACAAAGGTACTGGCACCGTGGCACCGTGGCACCGATCGCGTGTAATTAGATATTCCTTCTACCGCCGGCCTCTATCCCTATACCAAAATTCATTCGAGAGCATAATTGAATGACAAAATATTTGAATATGCAAACGAACAAACAAACAAGCATGAAGTAGAATAAAATTTAGTAACAGGGATAAAGAAATACAATAAAAAAATGATTTTTATTCATTTAAATCATAAAGTAGCACTGCTTCTACATTTGTCTACAGTCAAATCTTCAAAGCAAAAAAAAAAACACATAAAAATAGATTTGTAATCTTCCTTTACTTACATAGCGGCGTACCTAGCTAGGATATTTTCGGGGTTGTTAACCAAGGTTGTTCTAATATCAACAACAGGAGAAGAACAGTCAACTCGTCTTCGATTGTAAACAACGAGATCACTTCTTGCATTCTAATTTGGTATAAGTACGGGGTTACATACCTAGGGATCCTTCAAATAAATCTCTGTTAAGGGCACGACAGTTGAACCATTAAACCTTTTTGTTGATAGAACTAATACGAAGAAAAATCATAGAGGGCAATTATATTGGTCTGAGCAGCACTATATCTAACTTACGTACTTTGATAGATACGTAGGTGCATGGCGATAGAAAATTGCAGATAAATGTTTGTCTATTTCATTAAGCATATAAAACGCTAGTTCTTCCCTGTGAAGAAATAGATCCAGAAAACTTAGTGTGATTGAAACTACGGAGCATAGCTGGTTTAGGTTACATCCATAACAATACAGCTGGCAGGAAATAAAGACACAAATCGCTTGGGAGTAGCCTACGAGAGATGTAAATAATAAAATATAGATAAGCCTTTCATTTCAACGTTTCCTCATATTCATGGCCCGCATGGTTCATGCTTATCAAGCAGGAAAGTTGGAGTGAGGGAGTACATTCTCATACAAAGAATATTATGTTTGGAATGTATCTTTGGGCTTTTGTTTGTCGTTGTTGTGACGTAATTTTGGTTAAAATTTTGGAGATCAATTTCATGCACATTAAAAAGGGGCCCATGAAGTTCTCCATCCAAGAGTAAACAACGAAAATATATCCTTTCTATGCTTACAAAGAAGAGCCCGATTAAAAACGTGGCTGCGTTCTGAAAAACTAGGCTGTGACACAGGTCTGTATAGGTGCTCCTCTTTTCTTTTATTTTGCAGGAAATTTGTACTTTCACTGACTGAACTTAATTAAAATCCTTTATAATAAAACCATCCGAACCAAATATAGCTATGACGCCTCAAAAATTGTCTATATTCCAAATTAAGTTGCTACTTTATAAATTATAGCAGAATATTATTTTCCATTTGGGAATCATATTAACGTTTTAACCTTCTCATTTGACACTTTCTCGTTTTAGAATGGCGCCTGCAACTTTTTCTACATATTTCCACATCACCATCACGTCTTCAGTGGCTATCGGTAAATTTCATTTAAATGTATGAAATTGTGGAGAATCCGTTTGAGGTTTGTTGATACCCGGCTGGAAAAGTACTAACTACTATTGTGTTGAAAGAAGTGGCAATGATAGATCATTGGGAATAGAAATAACTCCTTGGGAATAGGGCTACTAGGAAGTAAGTAAAGGAAACCAATAGAAAGAGAAGGCAAATGAATATGTTATGATTACAATAAAATTCTAAAAACTCTTGTAGGTATTAGTTATGATTTAAAATTTTCATATTGAAACGGACTAAGAGACCTATAAATGCAAATACTTATTAAGAAATTTATAACATCTACGAGTATAAGAGCAACAATTATCACATGAATTATCCGAGGTCAAAAAATACCCCAAGTAGTATCTAGTAACTGAATGAATGATGAATAAAATTCAAGGAAAAAACGATTCCACTGCTCACAAACCGATGTGAATCAACATTTATTTGCAAATCAAAATTCAGATTATCTTGTTCATCAGCGCTATCCTTTAAAAACCACCCACTACACCCAACCGAGGGGTTAAGTAGGGGGATGTGCGTTGAGTAGGCTAATGAAGTATTTGGAGCCCTCGTCGCTTCGTGATTGGTGATGGAATACTAAGCATGGGCCGATGAAAAGCTTGACGTAATTCCATCTGATTGTATGGTGAAAAACGGAAATATTTTTTCCCCTATTAAGATATGACAGCTGTGAGTTTTGAAGCTGATTTATAATATGCTTTTATAGGTTATTGTTACCAGCTAAATGGCTGAACCGATTTGGATTAACTTCTATGTGTGTTTGTATGGATACCTGTATAGTTTACATTCTCATTAGGTTTCATTTACGAATTACGAATAGGAATTACGAACAATCGTAAAAATTGTTTAGTTTGCGTCTCTTGCTGATATTATGCCAAGGTAAAAGGCAAGGTAAAAGAACTCAATATTCCACTATAACACAGCTCAGTTCAGTAAATAGTAACAGGAATAACTGAGTAATGATGTCCGAACAAACATTTGAATTATTCAATTTGTGTTGCGTTCACAATACAAATTCTATTCTTATTATACATTATTTTGATTTAAAAACTCTCTTGCATCAAAATTCGTGGCATTTAAATGCGAGCTGAACAACCGGGGTATCTCAGATAGTTTAAAATTCTTATATAGTGAAGTTGGAGGCATGATTTCCCTGAACTCTGTGAAAGTTGGTGCCTTTCGAGAAGTTTTGCAGTAAATCATAGCTCTTTTCTTATTACAATGCGTGTTAAACGCTGATATCAACTTCCCAGACGCTAGGTTTTGACAAAACAAGGATTACATTCTTTATAATAATAATAAATCAGTGCTATAATCTGTCGCCATATATGTGTATGCATATCTAGAGCTATAAAATGTTTAACAGTAAATCGCCTTTTGTTCCCTTCATCCTAACGCTGTCCTTGAAAATTGCAATCATAGTTGCTATCGAAGCAGGCTAATGAAGTATTTGGAGCCCTCGTCGCTTCGTGATTGGTGATGGAATACTAAGCATGGGCCGATGAAAAGCTTGACGTAATTCCATCTGATTGTATGGTGAAAAATGGATACCACTTTGGAGCTCGGATTCCATCTCTTCTACTCTTTTGAACCTTTTATTGGCCATTGTGACTGCCATCAGACCTCCCAACTCCGAAAGGAAAGCCTGCGACCACACTCGTTCATAATCCAACTGGTGCACCAGCTGGCAGATGCGGTGGTCGTCAATCAAAGTTCTGGATGAGCTTCTAGGAGAACATCCATTTTTTTTTTAACCCTGGGGGAAAATCCTTCATGGATGTTATGCCGGACTCCTACCGACTAAAAACCCCCACGGTAACGCCCAGAAGCCTATGGATGGAAGCCCCGGGTAAGCCCTCGGAAGGATGTCCCAGGACTCCCATCAGACCTACGGCTACAATTGCGGCCTCGTCTCGGGGGTGGAGAGGGTGCCCACGCCCAGACCCACCACGAGGACTTGGCGCTGTTGCGCCCACGCCGTGCACTCCACCAGCGTGTGGAGCACTGTGTCATCGCTGCGGTCCTCGCAGTGCTGACACTCGGCCGTGGTTTCCCGGTGTCTTCGCCACAGATACCTACCAAAGCTACCATGCCCGGTAAGTATCTGTGACAACCGGTAGGAGAGAGCACCGTGTCTCCTCTCCAGCCACTCGTCCATTACCGGTCAGACGGCCGCAATTGTGGTGAATCCCCCCTTTGGTTGATCAAGTCGCACCTTCCATGTTTCCACGGTTTCCTGGTAGAGCTGGGACCGCTGAGCCTCGATTTCTCGAGACGCAGGCCATTGGCCCCGCTCCAGCGCCTCCTTGCGCCATATAAATAGAGACGCAAGGGCTCTCGCTTCCAGGTCCCATGGAGGGGTCCCGGCTAGGAGGCATGCCGCCTCACCTGAGATCGTTGGGTATCCCCTTATCACCCTGACGGCCATCGCCCTCTGTGGGCACAGCAATCTAGCCACATTACTGGCCGTCAGGTTCTCTGCCCATATGCGAAGATCGTGCGAAGTATGGCCCTATACGGGGGCCCCGTATAGGGCCATACTTCGCACGATCCCCAGGTACAGTCTCCTGCAGGGGGCGTTGGGTCCCCTGATATTGGGCATCAGCCGCGCGAGTGCGGCTGACGCCCCCCTCAGTTTTGGGACCAAACTTCGGAAGTGATGTCCGAAGTTCCACCGGCCATCGAGCACGAGTCCCAGATACTTCATCGAGGGCTCGATGCCGATGCTGACGCCCCCTACCTGTAGGCTGGATCCCGCAGGTGGCCCCATCCGAGGTCCGTGGAAGCACAGAGCCTCGGACTTGTGAAGGGCGACCTCGAGACCCAGCCGCCGTATCCGACCCACGACTTGAGCAACCAGTGCCGTGGCCTTTAGTGCTGCATCTCGGTGCGTTGCTCCCCGCGCTGTAACGAGGGTGTCATCGGCGTAACACGTTACGGTGACCCCTCATGGGAGAACATCCATAGTCTTCGCAAACGATTTAGCCTAATTTCGCTTGTACTATGCAAATTACATCTAATTCTGTTAAGGATATTATTAAACTTGAAAGCCTGTCATTAAACGAATCGAGAAATGTTTTTAATGTCACAGTAGGTACAATTTTCTTTTATCCACGCTCGTTGGCACGTCCTTCGTAATTTATCGTATTAACATTGATTTCACTGTAATTTTGCAGAATAAACTGTTTTATATTTGCAAGTGCTTCGTTTGTATTTAATAATTAATTTATGTTGTGTAAACCGTAGCTGATACTTTACAGCGATTTTATCCCTGGTCATCATAGTTAAAAAAATATTAAGTTTACTCTGCTCGCAGCCCGGTTGCATTTGGTTTATTTTCGATTTTATGGAGCATTAAAATAAGAACGAATATCTTCACGGGTTAATACCCTGTCACTGGTGATCCCCCTCTAAATTCTATCGTTTCCCTTTTTTTTTTTTTTAAAGAATATTAGAACCGTAGTTACCAATATTCCCTCTAACCCCTCCAGCTAAGCTAAATTGCTTGTGTTAGGAGTGGGTTCACGTCGGTAGTGTAATGGCCAGGATCGAACCCGGGACCTCTCGATCGTAAGGTCGACTCCTAAACCACTAAGCTACCGACGCTTAAACTATAATATACTACTATATACTTTATCCCATGTAGCTATAATCTAAAAGCATATTCTGGTCTGGGTGTTTCTATGTTTAATATGTATGTATTTACAAAAAAAAAATATTTAAGTATGTTTATCCGCATTCTAGATTCCATAACACAAGCTAGATAAGCTATGCTTACCATGGGTCTAGATGGCGTTGTGTAGAATGTTGGGAAATATTTATTTATTTATATTCTAAAAAATATCTCCGGCAGAGATCCGGTTCTTAGCATTCCATGGATTCACCGTGCGGTCGCCGGGTCCATGGCGTGGTTCAGAGAGGAACACTGTGACGGCGCCTGGGATTTGCGACCCAGGTGTAGGTTTAGGGTGGCCACCTTGTGATGCATCAGCGCTCACCTCCACCGTCAGTCGTGTTCCCCCCTCTACCTATCCAAATTTGGTAAGATCCTATCAACGCCGTTTTAGATATTCGTTTGAGTAAAGAGCTTACTGAAGCTCTTGGCAATCCGAGGTCTTTAAATAAGTTATACAGGGATTTAGCTGGAATTCCCCTTGCTCCTACTTCCACGGCGTAGAGTTTAACCACATAGCCATTTTTGGTTAACTCGTTGGTCAGGTCAAAGTATTTGTTTATTTTTATAGCGTGGTCTTTAGGTATGTTAGTTTCCCACGGTACTGTGAGTTCTACTAGTACTGCACGCTTTTGCTGTTTTGAAAATAGGAATATATCGGGTCTGGATGACGAGGCACAAACATCCTCCGTACGATTTCTAATACCTTATCATGTCGGCGCGAGTAATGACCCCGGTCTAATAGCGTCCTACAACCCACCAGTAGGTGCCTAGCAGTACCAATTGCTTCACCGCATGAGTTACATGTTTTATCTGTGGCTTTTCCCCATCTGACAAGATTGCTTTGGTCGGGGAGGGTCAACTGGAATGCATTGAGATAGAATTTAAGGAGAGCCGGTGACCAGTCGTATATTAAGGTACGCCATTTTAAGGCTATGGGAATACAAAATTCACCTAGTGTTAACCATTCGTTTTGTACTTCTAGGTTCATTGCGTGCACTTTGTAGGTATTATTTTCATCTATATATATATATATATATATATATATAATTTAATGACGTATTTGGGTCAATCAACTTTTATTTGTCCTGTTAGTACTATGTTTTGTCCCTGGCCAATATAATCGTAGTTCTAAAGAAAAATAGGTTTTGTTGGCACATGTCGCGTTTATCATAATATTAAGCAAACATACGAGTCAATTATTTTAAATCAATCACTATTATACTGGAATTTTATTGGTTGTCCGGGTGACAAAACATCTGATGAAGTAGTTTATTGTTTGTCCCCCAGCAGGTTAGTACAGTGAAACATTACTTTAAACTAAAAATACTATATGGCAATTAATTACGCTTGTACACATAATTATTTATTACAATATCTACTATGCTGTTAGCATATGGATTTTTGTTTACTTTATAATTTTAACGACTTTTTTGCATGTTCAGTTTGGTCCCTAGTTTAATTTATTTTCCTGACGTCCACCGGACAACGGCAAAAAAGGTTCCGAAACCAAAGCACAGATGACTTTATCAGTGCCTTCATAACAAGTCGATTCATTTGGTGACAACTCATCCAGTCACCATTTTGATATTTATTTTTACCTCGACGTCAGTCGGCCGAGTGTGTTCTGAAAGAGTGCGTGGCTTTATGGTGTGTCTACCGGACAACCGGCACAAAAACTTAAGTATTTGATATGTCATAGTTAATTAAAGTAAAATATATTCTAATTAATTTATATTTTTCACTGCGTGTGAGATCGAATTCAAAATATCATCATTTATTACCAGGGAGCGCAAAAACTGATAAATGTCTCTCGGACAACCAGTCTCTTGGACAACCAAAACCGTTGTCCATGGGACATGTTGGTTGTCCATAGGACAATAACGGTAGAATCAACATAAAGCAATACTTTTTCTTTCAGTATTTAGTCCCTGAAGTTTTTTTTAGATTAAAGGCAACTTATCTACGAGTGTTCTTAGACATGTTTGGTTAAAATCGGTTAAGCCGTTTAAAAGTTATGAGGATTAAAGTTGAGATGGGGAGTGCCGGGGGTTTTTTAATTTTTTAATTTAATATCATTATAGTCTAATGGTTCTCAATTCTAAATTATTTTTAGATAATGGGTTTGACGGAAAAAGAAAATCGAGACGATACAGAGAAAAATTTGCTGAGCGAAAGAGAAAAAAGAGGAAAAGCTACCACAAGAATAAAAAACTTAAATTGTAATGTTGTTTTTTTCGTAAAAAATATAATAAAACTGATTACTATGGTCTATCGTTGTTTGTTTTTACATAATAAGAACAAATACAAGCAATTAAAATTCTAGTATCCCCTATGGACTCCCGAGAATGTCCTATGGACAACCGTATGTCCACTGGACAACCATTTTGTCCCTGTCTCCTAGAGACACATTATCGTCATAATTACTTTAGCAAAAAACAGTAAGGTTTACAGTAATTTCAATTATGAATTTAATATTTAAAAGTAAATTCATAAACAATTAAATATTACGTATTAATTATTATTTTACAAGTTAAATGAAAAGTTCGTTACATTTGAAAAGTGTCGTTGTCCAAGAGACAATAATATTGGAAATAACTTATAAATTAAAAGTCGCGTCATTTATTTATAGAAAATAAATTAAAATCCATCCTATATTAAGTGAGAATAAAGTGCCGGTTTACAATTGGACTGAATTTTAAATGGTTCAGAAGCCTATTTAGTTTAGTTGTCCAAGGGACAACTAAACTAGAGTCATGTCGATTTCGTGGTCAAAATTACTATTTCCTTTAACCAAATTGCTCTGCTCTATGTGAATTCTTAAAATATAAGTAATCATCTACAGAAAATGTATTAAAATATTTAAAAAAAACTATTAAAATTAAAAAGTTAAATTTTTCATTGATGTACACTTAAAAGTTGATTGACCCATTTACGTTCTTTATTCACCAACGTCAAAACACTGAATCTTGTAAGTAAAATACCTACTCCAGTTTCCGGAAACAATATACTTAGAATTTAACACCTGCCCACGGGAGATATTCTTCCAAAAATACCCCTGAGAAATCAGAGTAAATGCGATTACCAACAGTATGTACGAGTATGTTGAACAAACATGATGCTTTGTGCAGTGTAATAATAAACGTAGATTACTTTTCTCTTTTACATATATGCTCAAATTCAAGATTAAATTAGATACATTTTTTTAAGAGCTGATAATTATATATATACCAGCTAAGCTAAATATATTGTAATAGCATAACGGATAGAACTCAGAACCTCTCGAACGTAACGCCGTCTGCTTACCCACAAAATCACTAATATCTATGCCTGCCTTACTTTTATTTTTTGAACATGCAACAGTACATACAGGAGCAAACAAACATCATTCTTTATAAATTAGGATTAGATGAGGTAATTATACGAAAAGCACTGCAAAGTAACCTAGTTTAAAATTAAATTCAAGCTCCAAGCTGTGCGCATTCAAAAACCAATCAGTAGAAGTCTCGTAACGATTACGATCACAAAACTAATGTAATGAAAAACTTCTATCTTCAGGAAACTGCACTAGTATTTTTAAACAAACGAAGTATAAAAATCGAATAACCATGTAATTGAAAATACAGCGGAGCACCCAATTCACGATTTATTACTGTTCCTGCAAACATACAACGTGTTAAACCTCACAACTAAGCTATAAATATCGGCGAGCTCTGAATTATGGATTTAGTTCAACATACACAGATTTGTTTGGTGTGTCACACACACAACACACACACACAGCCACAAAACACCTATTTAAACGACGTTTGCAACGTTATCGATCAATTTGTAGTAAACTAGTTTGACTGTTGGTGCTTTGGGCTTTCTGGGTACCGTTTGGTATGTTCTATATTTATGTATGTTTCATTATAAATAAAAAAAAATTTAATGCATATCTGTAATAGGATTTCGGATGAAAGGTTGACAGTTCTAGGTCGCATCCGAGCCCTTCGTCTTGGAGTCCGGGTTCGCTTTCGGGCTTTTACGCTTTGTACGATTTTTTTTAAATTACACGTCAATTTGACTTCATCTAGCCTGATGGTTAGCTAATGGCAAAGTCTCGGAAAGAGGGTCACCGTCTTAAATATGTACCATGTTAAAAGTGGCGGTACTCACCTTGATGGCCTCATCAGATGCCTTTTCACGCCCCGCTTAAAGGACCCGGGACTGTAGGAAGAAGGATTTTATCATCACCTTCTTCTATACCTACTTTTAAAGGTTTCATTTTGAGGGATAACCAGTGAATCTGTAATAAGAATCAGAAAAATAATTGGTTCATTAAAATTCCTTACAATCAGTTTAGGAGATAGAAATACTATGTGTATCATCTAGATTCAGTTCTCAACCGAAAGTAATTACAAAAAATGGAAAAGAAAGTAATAAATCGAAAGATACGTCATTTATTATTCGAAATCCATTTTACAAAAATAAAGAACACGTTTTGTTAAATTTTTCATTTACCATTTTCGTTACAATTGACGACAATCTATTGAATAATCAGTACCTAGCAGCTTTTGTTTATACAGAATACAAGGTCCATCAAAATGTAAACGAAAAAAAACACGTTGTTTAATTAAATCGATAGCTGTTCTATCGGAATTTAATTTGAAACGAAGACTGAGTGTAAACAAACTGATGAATTGTATCGATTCAAAGTTCAAACAGTTTTTGAATAAGCGAATAATTGTTAGTTTGGGTAGTTCCTTTGTTTTAAAGTCAGCATCTGATCAATTTTGATAAACAAAGTTCTGAAGTGGTACCCACCTTTAGTTCAGACAATAATACAATTTTTTTTTATATATCTGATGTTAAGCAAAGGTAAAGTCTCGGAAAGAGGGTCACCATCGGAAACATGTGCCATGTCAACAGTGGTGGCACTCAGCTTGGCAGCCTCATTAGATGCCTTTTCACGCCCCGCTTAAAGGACCCGGGACTGTAGGAAGAAGGAAATACGTGAGCTGGCAGGGAGTTCCAGGTCTTAATGGTGCGGCATAGGAATGAGTCACTGAAACGCTTGGTTCATCCACAAAATAGTTTGATTTGCTCTTAGTACCTTGGTATTAAGAACATTTGAGACTTTTTGTCACAATTTTTGTGACGCTGACTGTACATTCACTATCAATATTAATTTCCCAAAATCTTTGGCTCTAACTGTACTTAAAATAATAAACACAAATTGAGGTTGTTTTATTTCATCTGGTACATTATAGGTATTAGTGCATTTAAATATAGGATGATCAAATTATAAGCATTTGAGAATGCCTTGAGGCGAAACCGTTAAGATTAAAGAATAAAATAGTGTGATAGAGTGCAATTGTCTTATTCAATATGTGTAATAAGTGTCACCAAATGCCATCGAACAATAGTATAAATATCATTTTACTAGCTGTTGCCCGCGGCTCCGCCCGCGTGGATGTAGCTTATTGCGTATATATAGTCTGGTAAATTTTAGCGCTGAGAGTCGAGTGTTAAGCGCTGAGTAGACACTGTCTCGCCTCTCTACGTATATCTAGTCTAAAACCGCGTTATCGCCATCTAGTTGTATATTTCGAACTGAACTATAGAATAAAAACATTTAATTTTCTTATATACTTCAGTTGTGAACGAAACCATACTCTGTTTAAAAACGCGATATCGCCATCTAGTTGTATTTCTGTAACTAAATTATAGAATTTAAAATTTTAATTTCATCAATAAATACGTATTTTTTTAAACGATTTTGCATGTAAAAATAAAGTATATTTATTTACATACTTGTTTGGATGTAAAATTCATCCTTAAGAATAATTTCAAGAAAAAAAGTGACATATTTTTGCTCACATCTCTGGTTCTACTCAACCGATTGCGATCAAACAAATGTAAGATTTTAAGTCTCAAAAAGCTCTTTCTAACAAAAAAAACCGTATCAAAATCCGTTCAGTAGTTTTTGCGTCCATCGCGAACAAACAGACAAACAGACAGGAAATGAAAAAAATATATTTTCGTGTTCAGTATCGTTAATATAACGTAATGCAAGTATTTTTTTTTAAATATCTCCAATGTACAGACACGACCACTTTACAATTATATAATAGTATAGATAGATATGTTTAACGGAAATATTTATATATTGTGCACAACATTGAGTATAAATATCAGCATAATAATTACGTATAATTAATATTTTTTAATTGTGCAAGTTCCACAACATCCCTTCAGTGTAACTATAAGTGGGGACTCGGTATAACAAATATAAGATTTAATTTTACCGTTGTCGGTTGCGTTTGTTACTAATGAGCACAGGAATCGCAAGCTGCAGCTTTACTCGCTGAAGGATATACAAATATTATCGCAGCAGTATAATATCGCTTTATTCACAATGTATTACAGTAATGGGATAAGCATTTCCCCAATGCTCTTTTGAAAATGTTGAGCAAAAAACATCTTAAATAATATAAATTATGAAGTGTGAATTATATTTTGGGTGTTCTTCGCGTTCCTTAATATTTTTTGAATTACATGGCATTCGCCTACAGTGCTACGGCACTGCTACGCCGTAACCCTTAGTTACGCCATTCTGTCCGCCATAAATATAAGAAATAAACGCAAATAGCAGATGTTTTACTCCGATACACATTAACATAATGAAGACTCGGCCCATAATTTTAGGCTTTC
The DNA here is from genome assembly GCA_914829495.1 of Eilema sororculum. Classification (NCBI taxonomy): domain Eukaryota; kingdom Metazoa; phylum Arthropoda; class Insecta; order Lepidoptera; family Erebidae; genus Eilema; species Eilema sororculum. The sequence goes on from OU618541.1 coordinate 11,895,117, forward strand.
TGGAAAAAAATCATCTCCGGCACAAGAAAAGTTGGAAAAAAACTTTTTGAGAAATTTTCCTCACCCTAAAAGTTAACACGTAAAGTTGTTGATCAAGCGAGTGTAATCATTTTATTCATTTACGTCGTACTTCGCGTTTCAACATAAAAAGGGTCTTTATTCAAATATCGGATAATAAGGAGGAAGTTCTTTAGATATTTGTTTGGATGGTACTTATGATTTCCTGTCTGTAGCTCGTTGAACTAAAGAGGTGGCTTTACAACCTTTTGCACCGTTGATTGTAAGTCACTTGAATTTGAAGAACGAACGTTTAAAAAAGAACTTAAAGGAGAGAATGAACTATGCTTCTTAAAATTTAAGGTGATGGTTTTGACGCCAATGGAGTGTCGTATATTTTCTGAATCGCAAATATGAACTTTAATTGTGTATTTGAAGGAATTTTTACAGCATTAAGTATGCTAACTATACAAATCAAATACATAGGGAAAAAGAATCTTCTCGGGCGGGACTTGAACCCGCAGTCTTTCCCTTACAGGGGGGAATGCCTGACCAATTCGGCTACCGAGACACGCCCGATATGATTCAAATTTCCCATCTTACACGTCTTTGAGGCGACGTGGCGTCATCTACCGATTTTCTTTCGAACTATCGGAATCAATGAATGATGTTACAATCATTTTTAAACATTGATTTTTGATAACTGCGCCCAAACAATTGAAGGAATTTTTACAGCATTAAGTATGCTAACTATACAAATCAAATACATAGGGAAAAAGAATCTTCTCGGGCGGGACTCGAACCCGTAGTCTTTCCCTTACAGGGGGAATGCCTGACCAATTGAAGGAATTTTTACAGCATTAAGTATGCTTAATGCTGTAAAAATTCCTTCAATTGTTTGGGCGCAGTTATCAAAAATCAATGTTTAAAAATGATTGTAACATCTTTCATGGATTCCGATAGTTCGAAAGAAAATCGGTAGATGACGCCACGTCGCCTCAAAGACGTGTAAGATGGGAAATTTGAATCATATCGGGCGTGTCTCGGTAGCCGAATTGGTCAGGCATTCCCCCTGTAAGGGAAAGACTGCGGGTTCGAGTCCCGCCCGAGAAGATTCTTTTTCCGTTATAAATAAATAAATAAATAAATATTCCACAACATTCTACACAACGCCATCTAGACCCATGGTAAGCTTTTATAGCTTGTGTTATGGAATCTAGAATGCGGATAAACATACGTATATACTTTTTTTTTTTCTGTAAATACATACATATTATACAAAGAAACACCCAGACCAATGCAAATAGCCATATTCATGCATATAAATATTTGCACTGAGCAGGAATCGAACCCGCGCCTCCTGCGTGGCAGTCGCGTGCACTACCGCCACGCCACAGAGGCTGGCGTATGTATTTGATTTGTATAGTTAGCATACTTAATGCTGAAAAAATTCCTTCAATTGTTTGGGCGCAGTTATCAAAAATCAATGTTTAAAAATGATTGTAACATCATTCATTGATTCCGATAGTTCGAAAGAAAATCGGTAGATGACGCCACGTCGCCTCAAAGACGTGTAAGATGGGAAATTTGAATCATATCGGGCGTGTCTCGGTAGCCGAATTGGTCAGGCATTCCCCCTGTAAGGGAAAGACTGCGGGTTCGAGTCCCGCCCGAGAAGATTCTTTTTCCCTATGTATTTGATTTAATTGTGTAGTATCTTCTCAGTATATATTAAGTTTATGGTCTGCTGCGTTATCCATGATTCTATTGAACTTTTTTTTTTCAAATACTAGTTAATGCCCACAGCGCCGACTGCGTGAAATAGTGATCCTGTGCTTTCGACCTACAGAAACTTAAATTTTATAGGTATCTTTATATTCATTACTGAAAAAAAGCAACCATGTTTTAGATTTGTTTGTAGTAAAGAGGCTCAGGTTTCTATTATTAGAACGCTAAATAGAAACGTAACTGGGATCGCGTCGTAACCTGAGGCGATATTCGTAAGAATATTGCAGCCTTCTCGCTTTTCTTTGATGTAGATACTGTATTAGATTTTTGATAATATTTTAGTTTATAATTTTTTTTTTTTTGACGAGTTTATGAAATCTGTATATTGACATTTTTTATTGACAAAAAATGAAATAAAAATGAATTTAATTAGAAAAAAAAAAAAAAAAAGTTTATAAATTTACACCACGAGATACACGTGATCAATGTGCAAATTAATATTTATATTCTGGTTTATTAGGTACAATGAAATTGGCGATATGATATGTATATGTGATGGTTAGCTTGATCAGGCTATCCATACTATCTTCTAATATATAAAATTTCCATGTCACAATGTTAATTACCGTACTCCTCCGAAACGGCTAGACCGATTCTCATGAAAATTTGTGTGTATATTGGGTAGTTCTGGGAATCGGACAACATCTATTTTTTATCCCCCTAAATAGTGCAGCGGGAACGGGATCTGACGCCACGAGGGCAGGAAAAAATTGGCGATACGAAGTTCGCCGGGACAGCTAATAATATTATAAATGCGAAAGTAACTCTGTCCGTCTGTCTGTTACGCTTTCACGCCTAAACCACAGAACCAATTTTGATGAAATTTTTATAAGGGTAGATTAGACCATGAGAAAGGACATATGTTTGGTCGCGATAACCGACATCCACGTGGGTGGAGCCGCGGGCAAAAGCTAGTAATTGAATATAGGACTAAATTAAAGTCCTTTAATATCCCTGGAATTGGTTCCTATGGGTTAAGAGCACAGAATCAGAATTCGACGCGGTTACATTCACGAGCAACAGCTGGTATACTAATGAAACCAACTATTTCTAACAACAACTACCGAATTCTCGTATTATAAACAGTGATAGGTCGAAACTGGTTAGCCACACCTATTTATTTACCCGATAACGCTCCATGTTAACTAGATCAAGATAAACAAGTTAATCTGCTTGCTAACCCATTTAGTTACGATAACACAGTATTAGCTACTGCCCCGTTTCATCACAGAAAGTAAATACAGAATTAAAGACATGTTCACGCAGACTCTGAATATATTTTTGATGATTAGCTTTCGAAGCAACTTAAGAATGTTTTTGTGTGATAGACTGAATGAGTATTATACCCTTATTACTTGCGGAAATGTTCCACGGATACCGGAGCCGGTGGGAGAAGTTATGTCGGATTTGAACCGACTAAAACGCACGCCGTCTGTGCGTCGAAGTTCAAAGCCGAAGGTCCCTGTCTCATATCAGCGGTTCTGTCAAAAATGGAAAAATGAAAATTCGAAATACATCGGGCAAAATGAAGCGCTCAAGTGGGACTTGAACCCACGACCTTTCCCTAACAGGGGGAATGCTCTTCCAACTGAGCTATTGTATTTCCCTTCTCTTTATATCCGTCTTTAAGGGCGATGGAATAAAAACATTAAACCTCGAACTACGTAACTTATATTAAGTACTTACCCATACAAATTGTTGAATTTGCTATAAAAAAACATTTAAAATGATAAAATCGCGATATTCAAAATTCTAAAATGCCTGGTTGTATAGTGATATCCATTTCAGTGATATAGTGATATCAAAATTAAACGTGTTGTCTAAGTTTTACCCAGTTTATTGTAATTGTAAACACGTACACCTGATGCCTTCCACATATCTTGTACATTCGAAGCCGCAACTAAATTGCGGCTTACCGCTGACATGCGCGATGTTTACCGTCTAAATTAGCCAGAATTAAATTACACCTAATTAGAGATATTTTGTATAATTTCTGTTATATTTTGTTGCATATTTTTTAAACTATGTAGTTGCCTAATAATTGGGATATAAATATAACTTTTCCGTTCATTAGGCGCTGTACTTGTACACGGTTTTAGTTTGGGAAAGTCACACATTTTTCTTTTTCCTCTGTTTTACTATTGCTATGAATGAATTAGATCACATTACTGGCATTTTCAAACTCTTCAATCTATATGTAAATGCATACCACCAGTGTTAAGTTTATTTTTTAAAATTATAAAAAGGAAACATACTCATTCAAGTTGGGTGTGTTTCAAAGCCATTCAATGTGTGTAATGTTTATATTAATGAATTCTAAGTATTTCTGCATTTATCTCCTTTAAAACTGAGATTAGGTTTCACTTATATATAACAACGGCACGCACCTTAAGGCGGGGTTGCAGTGCGACGTTATTTTACTCGTCGCACTACCAATATAAAATCCGCGCGAGATTCGAGAGAGACAGAGAGGCCGCGAGAGCTCGAATGCAGTGAAAATGTAAATATGTTAAACTCAATAAATTTATTAGAAAGTCACAGAAACAGATCAGGTACCTCAAAATGGGCATTAACAAATGTCGTAGAGCCTGTAGGTCTAATGTAGAATTGAGACAGTTAATAGAGGTAGGTAAAATACAGACGGACCAATATGAGTCTGATCTATATGAACTCCAGCTAGAAATCTCACGTTTAAATGACTCCTTAAATTCTGTTACACTAAAATACCAAACAGCACAAAAAGAGATAGGTGAGTACATTGAGGCATTAAATAGCCTTGTGGACTCATGTCATAGTAATGAAGCAAGATTCCATTCACTGGAAAACCTGTATAGGCAAAAATTTGATGACTGTGACAAATCCTTGCCATGCTCCACCCCCCCTGTCAGTGACACCATACGGGTTCTCTCTACTTGTACCAGTACTCCAGACTCTGCATGTGATTTTAATGTCAACATTAAGCCGCCTAGTAATACAATGGTATTTTCTGACAGTGTGGGTCGCAATATGGGCTCAATGTTTAGTCGTCATTTGAAGAACTGTATGCATTATGGCATGCCCAATGCGACCTACTCTCAAATTGTGGACAAAATTGTGTATTCTAAATATAACAGTAGTTCCACTATTGTGTTGCTGGTGGAGAAGGTAATGGAGTAGGCAAGAAATAATTAATGTACGGTATAGACTGCCTTAAAAGTATTTAAAATAATATTATGTGCATTCCCATATGTGTCGTGCCAGTCTGCATGTTACAATAGAAATATACATTACATGAATAATTTTATTCATACCTTGACTTGTCGTCATTGTGACACTTTTATATTTTTTGACACTAATAATTTTATTAGTAGTTATTGTTTTAAGACCAAAGATAGATAATATTTATCTTACAAAATATGACAAACATAAAATTGCTACATTGGTGGCAAATAATATTAACTTTTGGACGAGTTTACATTGTAAACAAGTGAACGACCCAATACATACAGATTTGCCAGATACTTGTAGTAGTAATTCTGTATGTTTACCAGATAGTTGTACTGATTTAAACTAAATAATCAGACAACAGGAATGCGAGAGCTAAAGATAGTTCATCAAAACATGCAAGGTCTTCCTGGCAAAGAATTAGTAGTTGAGTTATTCCTAGAGGAATTAAATGTAGATATTTTGTGTTTAACTGAGCACTGGCTAAAGGAGACTGAGATGATGTTCAGTATAGATAATTATACAATTGTAAGTTGCTTTAACAGAAAGTCTGCTGAAAGAGGTGGCTCCATGGTCTTAATAAAAAATGTTCTCCGCAGTAAAGAGCGGATTGACATTGTTAGACTTTCTGTTGAGCGCTGTGCTGAGGTGGCCTGTGCCGAGCTTGATAATTGTGTAGTAGTATGCGTATACAGTCCACCAAGGAGTGACTTTGGAACTTTAATTGGGGTCATGGACAAAGTTCTTGGGATAGCGTCAAGTAATAATAAGAATATAATTGTATGCGGTGACTTCAATGTAAACATCTTGGAACATTGTAAGAGAAGTACTCAATTTATAAACATGTTCAAGAGCTATAGAAAGATAATTGAGGCTCCCAACAAAATGAAAGAAACTTGGAAAGTTATTCACAAAGAGTCTGGTAGATGTAAACTGAGGGATAGTGTTCCTAAAATTAAAGTAGGAAATAAGGATATAACCTCCTCAAAAGATGTCGTAAATGCTTATGAAGACTATTTCACCAATATTCCAAATCAACTCACTTCCTCTATTAATTCAAGCGCTCACAGTGCTGTTGCCCTAGTTGAGAGTAATATTAGTTCTTCTAAATTTAACTTCCAACATATTGATCCTAATGACATATTAAAAGCATTTAAAAATCTCAAAATCAAAATGTCTAAAGATTACTGGGGCATGTCAGTCAGTTTAATTAGTCATGTAATTAATATCATTGCACCTGATTTAGCACTAATATTTAATGAATGTGTAGATGAAGGCACGTTTCCTACCTTAATATTTTATGTCTATTATGTAATTATGTTTTTGTAAAAAAATAAGAAATAACTGAGCGATAAAACGTAACTCAGGGTCTTTTTTTTTTTTTTTTTTTTAACCGTGGGGGAAAATCCTTCATGGATGTTATGCCGGACTCCTACCGACTAAAAACCCCCACGGTAACGCCCAGAAGCCTATGGATGGGAGCCCCGGGTAAGCCCTCGGAAGGATGTCCCAGGACTCCCATCAGACCTACGGCTACAATTGCGGCCTCGTCTCGGGGGTGGTTCGGGTGCTATCCCGCGTCTATGGGGGGGTTTTCGGGTGTTATCCCGCTTCTTAGGGGGGGGGGGGGGGGGGGGCGTGCGTGAATCCCTCACGTCACGCTGCCGTCATGGGCCTGCTTCTGTAAAGACAGTGAGCAGCCAACTCACCGTACTCAGGCCCCCGGTCATGGAGGCCGATGGTCTTCGGCGAAGACACGTCGGCGGTGCCCAAGCCGCCGACTGCGGAACTCGGGTGGGAGAGTTTTCTCCCGCTCTCGCCCCGCCGCCTCTTTCACGAGCATGACCTGCTCACAGAAAGAGGCGGCGCAGTCCCACTTACTCCCGCTGGAGACCATGGGTCGCACCATGGTCTCGAGCGAGAGGGTGCCCACGCCCAGACCCACCACGAGGACCTGGCGCTGTTGCGCCCACGCCGTGCACTCCACCAGCGTGTGGAGCGCTGTGTCATCGCTGCGGTCCTCGCAGTGCTGACACTCGGCCGTGGTTTCCCGGTGTCTTCGCCACAGATACCTACCGAAGCTACCATGCCCGGTAAGTATCTGTGACAACCGGTAGGAGAGAGCACCGTGTCTCCTCTCCAGCCACTCGTCCATGACCGGTCTGACGGCCGCAATTGTGGCGAATCCCCCCTTTGGTTGCTCAAGTCGCATCTTCCATGTCTCCACGGTTTCCTGGTAGAGCTGGGACCGCTGGGCCTCGATTTCTCGAGACGCAGGCCATTGGCCCCGCTCCAGCGCCTCCTTGCGCCATATAAATAGAGACGCAAGGGCTCTCGCTTCCAGGTCCCATGGAGGGGTCCCGGCTAGGAGGCACCCTTATCACCCTGACGGCCATCGCCCTCTGTGGGCTCAGTAATCTAGCCACATTACTGGCCGTCAGGTTCTCCGCCCATACGGGGGCCCCGTATAGGGCCATACTTCGCACGATCCCCAGGTACAGTCTCCTGCAGGGGGCGTTGGGTCCCCTGATATTGGGCATCAGCCGCGCGAGTGCGGCTGACGCCCCCCTCAGTTTTGGGACCAAACTTCGGAAGTGATGTCCGAAGTTCCACCGGCCATCGAGCACGAGTCCCAGATACTTCATCGAGGGCTCGATGCCGATGCTGACGCCCCCTACCTGTAGGCTGGATCCCGCAGGTGGCCCCATCCGAGGTCCGTGGAAGCACAGAGCCTCGGACTTGTGAAGGGCGACCTCGAGACCCAGCCGCCGTATCCGACCCACGACTTGCGCAACCCCTGCCGTGGCCTTTAGTGCTGCATCTCGGTGCGTTGCTCCCCGCGCCGTAACGAGGGTGTCATCGGCGTAACACGTTACGGTGACCCCTCTGAGCAACGAACCACGCAGCACCCAATCGTAGCCGATGTTCCACAGGAGTGGCCCTAATACCGATCCCTGTGGAACACCGCACGACACATCCCGCCGACCCGGCCCTAGCCAACTCGGGTAAGTAATGGCCCTCTCAGAGAGATAGGCCCCGACAATTCGGCGGAGGTAGGGAGGCACTCCATGGTAGATAAGCGCCTCCCTAATGCAACTCCAGGGCAGGGTGTTGAAGGCGTTGGCGATGTCAAGAGACACCGCCACCACCACCTCACCCTGTGAGACTGCTTCTTCCGTCAGGCCTCTAATGCGCATGATCGCGTCTACGGTGGAGCGCCCCTGACGGAAGCCAAACTGGCTATCCGACAGATCAGGCCCCACGCGTATGAGATGCTTGACGAGGCGTTGTGCAATAATGCGCTCAAAGAGCTTGCACACCTCGTCGAGCAACACGATCGGCCGGTACCCTGATGGGGAATTTGCCGGCCGCCCCGCCTTTCGGATTAAGACCAGTTTCCCTGTCTTCCAGACCTTGGGGAACTGGCCTTTTTCGAGGCATGCGCTAAAGAGCCCTATAAGTCGAGGCCCAAGTTCTTCGAGAGCCAGGACCCATGCTCGGCCCGGAATGCCGTCGGGTCCAGGGGCGGTGTTTCTGCGGGATTTAAGCCGCAGTAGAGCCGCCCCTAGCTCACCCTCTGTGACTACGGGCACGTCGTTCTCGCTGCCTTCCGCGTTGGGCGCCTGAGTCGGAGCCATGCGCGGAGGAATGTGTTCCTCCGCTCTTGATGGGAACAAGGAGTCCAGGACCCCCTCCAGCCGCTCCGGCTGGAGACTCTGGGTCAGTGGGGGCGCCTTGGGGCGTAATTTGCCCCTTACTATAAGGTACGGGCGCCCCCACGGGTTCCGCTCCAAGGTCTCCATCAGCTCCTCGCGGCCCACCTTTTTGGACCGCTTGATGGCCGTCTGGAGGGCCCTCTTGAGGCCATCATAGAGCTCCGTCTCACGGGCTGCCACATCGTCTGGGCGGCGACGCCTCCGGCGGAATCTGGTGTACCGGCGGCGCGCGGCAACGCACTCCGCGCGCAACTGCGCGATTTCCGGCGTCCACCAGTACACCTGTCTTCTCGCCGGTCTGGGCCTAGCCCTGGGCATCGCCGCATCGCAGATATGCGACATGGCTCTCCCGAACCACTCCACCTCGGCATCAATATTGGCAGGTCTGTCCGCTATCGGGATCCAGGCCTGCACTATGGCCGCCTCCAGGAGAGCCTCCGGATCCAGGCGATTGAGTGCCCAACGCGGTCCCGGGGGATTCGCAATAGCTGGCGGCAGGTTTGGTGGAGGGGAGACGTCGAACCGAATATATCGGTGATCTGATGACGTCTCCTCCTCCTCCACCACACGCCATCCCTGGACACGGCGCGCGAGCTCAGGGGTCGCTATGACCGAGCTCAGCCTCCGCCGCGTCCAGGTTGCGACATTCCCCCGGTTCAGGATGACTAGGCCACGTGTAGCGACCCAGTCCTGAAGTATCCTCCCCCTGTCTCTGGTTTCCCGGGAGCCCCAAGCCTGCGACCAGGCATTGAAATCTCCCAGGATCAGGACAGGGCGAGGCCGGCATGCAGCGAGAACGACGTCCAGCTCAGGGAGCCATAGCTCAAACTGATGCTGGTCGAGGTTTGGCGAGATGTAAACGGCCACGACAGCCACCCCCTCATATTCCGCCGCGACACAACCCGGGCCCCTAGCGATAAGCGCTAGGCGCGAGTCGTCCGCGGCGGTCCCCCCAAAGACAGTCGCCAGGCCGTGCAGATCCACTGGGCTTCCCGGGTGAACCCAGTACGGCTCGGCGACAACCACCACGTTAACGGACCACTACCTGATGCTCTGGTACAGAAGGTCCTGAGCACCAGCGCAGTGGTTCAGGTTCACCTGCAGGATGCGGACATGGGTGCCCATTAATGGACGTCCATTTCCGCACCCTGCCGCGAGAGTGCACCGTCACCTCCCCGTGTGGACGGACGGGGCTTTGGCCTTGAGGCAGTACAGGCCTTACTGCCCACCCAGTGGTCGGCCTCCTTGTCTTCCGCTTTTTTTTTTGATACAAACTTTCTTCATTCAAAAAGTCTTAGTGTGAAATGTGTTTGAAATAGCGATTTGTAGCATTTGACGCTAATTTCTATCAAGTCAAATATTATGAGCCGTGTTTCTATTTCACACACACTAGACACCCAAAATGTATGCGCTTTTTATTTAGCGCAATTTGCTATATAACTTGATATAAATCAAAGCGTCAGTAGCTTAGTGGTTTAGGAGTCGGCCTTACGATCGAGAGGTCCCGGGTTCGAAACCTGGCCATTACACTACCGACGTGAACCCACTCCTAAAACAGGCAATTTTGCTTAGCTGCAGGGGTTAGAGAGAATATTAGTAACTCGATTCTAATATTCTTTAAAAAAAAAAAATTAACATATATTTTAAAAACATTAAGCACCTTAATTAAGAGGCGAATTGCACCTTCTAACAACTTACGATTGTAAGTAAGTAAACCTCTTATTTGCTGCTGGGTCACTTGTTGTCGGGAAATGTGTAAATAATTCTTCCTGAATCTTCCTGAAACTTTGTACAGGTATTCTCTGAAAATGTTTTACTTTTTCATTTAATTTTTATGCGGTCACCGTTGACGCTTACATAAGAATTACTTATGACCTAAGCAAGAGTATAGAGGTTGTTTTTAGTTTTTGATAGCTGTATAAAAATAAAACACTACTAGTTCAATCTTAGTCCTAGTAGTAGGTGTGTACTACTAGATATACTACGTTAGTAGACTAGTAGTACAGTCAGCATCAGAACGATCTTGACTTTGAAGTCTCAAAATTATCTTAAAACCAAGTTCATAAGAGCAAATAAAACTATTTTTACCCACAATGGGTTCGTCTTTAATTGGAGAATGTTCTTAGATACTCGTAGGTAACAATGACCACTCAACAGGGGGCGCTACAGCAAGCATTTTTAATGCAAATCAATGTTGCCATTTTTGTCCAAAACTACAAGTCAGATTTTGATACAGTTTTCTATTATTGATTTGGGTTTGATTGGGGCATGTTCTTAGATAGGTGTTACGGTGACAACCCACTAGGGGGCGCTGCAGTAAACATTTTTAGGGCAAAGTCGGGGGTATTTTAAATTTACTTTTCTTGTATTGATTTAAATTGTATTATTGACCGAAGTTGCAGTCGAACTAGTTGTTAGAGTGTGTACCAAATATCAAACCAATTAACGGAAAAGAGGGAGAACCAAGATATTAAAATCATTTTGACAACTTACTTTTTCTGATGCTGACTGTACCTACTTAACAAGACCAATTGATTGTGAAAATTTGTTTCTTTGCACTTGGTATCTATCTTTTAAAAAAATAATTTTGCTGTGAGAATTATGTCGTAATTTATATCTAATGATTACGATTGGTTCGTGGAAACTGAACCAACAAGAAGGAAAATGCTTGGACAGATTAGGAGTAAATTCCCATGACACTTTTCGATACTTGTAGCAACTATGTAAGCCTATAAGAAATATTGTACATACATTATTTTATATGGTATTGGAAGTTGGAAGGAAACTAGTATCTCTTTCCAAAAATTATTCGCTTCTTAGTATACGACACAAAACACAGCACTATTTTACAAGTGTTGCCAGACATCATGTTTTTTCTGACTTTCATGTTCTTTCTGAGGTACATTAAAAATCTGTGATTTTTAATGTACCTTGTACCTTGATTATCTTTAAGTATTTTATAACGTTTTACACCTACCGTACTTAGTTCTATTCAATAGTCTTATTCTTATATCACCCACCCACCCGAGTCTTTGCTCAGTTCCTAAGGGATTAAGCGGGATTTCATATATAAGAATAGCTTTCCCCAATAAGTTACTGTACTTCAACTTGCATATTATCATCTCAAATAAGAATTTTTCAAATTTCCGAGATTTCAATTAACAAACTGTGTAACTATATTATTAGTAAATAAAAAAAAAGGCTGACCATAACATCATACAACAACTATTACCTAATTGTATAAATCGCAGCTACTACTAGTTAGTTCCGTTTGTTACCTCTGAGTCGGAGTCGTTCAGTGATATTGCTGGTCACAAAGCGTTTTTATTTTGTGACCTACGCGTTAACAAATTGGATATGAGTGTACAGTGTACAGTCACCTCTATAAATATGTATACACGGCAGGGCTACATTTTATGAGGCGTGTAATGGTTACATATTTATGAAATATTAAGAGTTTACATCATTTGGCTATATATTTTGTAAACAAAAATTTGAAGCTAACCATGGTTATTGTTTCTGGAACCCTACCGTGTATACATATTTATAGAGGTGACTGTACATGCATCGTAATATTTTTTGTAAAGCTCTCACGGCACGGTGTTTAAACCATAGTGTAGTATTACATAATCTACTGTAACAAACATACGGTATATGCTTTCAAGTAGTTGTTGTAGTATATATGATATTACCGGCAATGTTTATACCTAATGCAAAAAAATCAATATGATGCTTAGGCAATGTATGCTAACTCAAAGAATGCCTGTTGTTCCACCGACAATGTGTGAAATAAATAAATTATGGTCTATATTTGCAGATGGTCTTGCGGTATTTATATTTCTGAAAGGTTATAAAAAAATATCCACGAGGACTAATGCTGGACCTTCTATCCTAATCTATCCAAGTCAAATTGCGCGGTGTGGACAGTGCGCCCCGACCTGGATATAATATACGAGTATATAGGTTAGAAGACTGAGGCGGAAGCGGAGCGGCCGCATTAGCCTTCGTGGTTGTTTTTTTAACACCACCATTTAGGTTTTTTGATACCATTTCATACATTTCCTTTTGTGCATTTGGCATTCTATATACTTATTACCCAGGCATTGTATAGAAAACCGGATTATACACATTGCCGGTAACATATTATATTACCTACGTTGCCACCTGCCAAGAAATGAAGAAAGATTAGTAGGAAAAATGTGTGACAACTACAACTACTAACCAGTACCTATGTTCAATTTTTATAAGAATGACTCTAAAAATAATCTATTTTTTTAGGAAATCATCTCACTAATTAATTACAGTATTATACCTAAATGTACAATATATACAAAAATAAGAAAAAAAAAACGGGGGTGGAAGAGACTGTAACTTTAGGCATCGTAGAATTCCTACCCAATCCTCTTTTAGGATATTTCTCATTGGAAACTAAAAGAGAGGGTTAGCTTTAGCTTAACATCAAACGAGGCGAAGTCCAATGAATGACGTGTGCTTTATAAAAAAAAAGAATACTTCCTTAACACGAGGCATGTGGGGTTTAAATGTAGTGTACGTGTAAATGTTTATTAATAAAAAAATCGTGCAAGCCATCACCTGTGAAAATTTTAATGTAGGTGGCTTTAATTAAGCGCACAAGCTGATGTCAGCGAGAAAGCGCCAACTTTTCTCTTTAGGACCTTCACATAACGGCCCATGAGACCGAGTGCCACCATTATCTCCACTTTATGCAACTTGCAGGTTTATTCAGCCAAATTCAGGGTGGCTTCGCTTAATCGCCCAAGTTTCAAGAGCCAGTAAAGAGGGTCGGGCCTCAATAAGAACGATACAAAGACTTAGATGACTAGAACTTTCATATGAAACTGAATATCATAAGATATGTAGGGGTATTGTTACACTGTATGTTAGCGTAAATATCAAAATTCGCGTGGCAAAACTAATGTATCAAATTGTGCTGGATGTGATTTGAAAACTACTTAATTATTAACATAACATAACATAAACTCACACCTGTATTCCCCGTAGGGGTAGGCAGAGGTGCTAGCACCCACATTTCGCCAGTTTATGTTTAGGTCCCAATGTAATAGGTGGCGAGCCTATTGCCATTAACCGGGCACTTATAAACCTGCGATAAATACACACATAACTTCGAAAAGCATCGAAAAGTCGTTTGTTTGTGCCATGGTAAACCTGGGATCGAACCCGAGACCTCGTCTCAGCAGTCCATTACCCATACCACTAGGCTACCGCAGGCTACTTAATTATTAACTTAATTATTTAAATAATCATAAACTCGATTATTGCTGAAAAAACGTACACGAGTTTCAGATCAAGCGGGACCGATACGCGCGTAAAACATTACTCTCGCTGGCGCAGTCGGTTATAAACACTTATCTCTCATAAGCCGAGAGCCCAGATGGTATCAAAGCCTTGCTTGTTATGAGTATGCTTCGCACGTTAGCGGTGAAATTTCCAAACATTAGTTTGTAGAGGCTTACAACATAAAAGACATTAACTGCCAACATTTCTGGTTTGTGACTCCAGTGTTCCAAGCTGATGGATCAATCAGGACAAGTAATTAGTATAACGAAGAAGATACGTCTTAATATAAAGGCTAATAAAATGCTAGAACCAAGCGTTTCAGTGATTCATTCCTATGCCGCACCACTAAGACCTGGAATTCCCTGCCAGCTCACGTGTTTCCTTCTTCCTACAGTCCCGGGTCCTTTAAGCGGGGCGTGAAAAGGCATCTAATGAGGCCGTCAAGCTGAGTGCCACCACTGTTAACATGGTAAATGTTTACGATGGTGACCCTCTTTCCGAGACTTTGCCTTTAGCTTAACATCAGGCGAGGTGAAGTCAAATTGACGTGTTATGTGTAAAAAAAAAAAATTACAAAATAAAATAGGTATACTACAGGGCTTTGTGTTAATTTTAGCTTTTCACACAGCGTGTAATCATATCCCAAACTTCAATATGTACATTGTACAATATTTAACCCGTTAGAGCTTCAAAGTCTTTTGTTATTGAATGTACGCATAATTTCACCCGCAATGAACCCGTTCTTCGCCTCGGGCTTTCAGTTCTAAAGATGCCATGCACGATATGATGATGCGAATCTTTGTTTATGAGACGGTGACCGCTTTTGTTGTCTTAATTAACATTTAAGGATTGGGTTCCTTTTAATATTTCAGTATAGGGTTACCCAAGGGTAAAACAAAGGTTAGAGTATACTTTGTTATATGTTTACTATAATGGAACCCGCGAAACTTGAGATGTCTTGATTTCGTTCAATATATTAGAGGAGCCATTATTTAAAGTATTGTCCCGGTTGTTTCTAGTCTTGTGGTCATAGCTTAAGGTAGCTTAAATGCCTTTTAAATTAAAACTCCTTAAGTTTTGGTCTAGTTTCTTTCAAGATTACTGGTTGATAAGTACTTTACAGGACAAAATATAATGACAGTGTAAACCCTGAGACGAGCTTTAATATAAATAGTATGAACCTATTTGTAAAGTGTTTTTGTAACCATAAATAAAAAAAGCTTAGATTTAATAGGGATGAACTTCAGTTGAACGTCGTCGGTGAATTTGTCTGGTTAAGTAATGTTATTGTCATGAGCTTACAGTGTGACCATATGTTTGCAAAATTTTCTCTCAATCTCACGTGGTTATTGTTTTCAAATATAGAAGTGAACAACTTACATACGAGTAGTGCAAGTTTAAAAAAGTTGTCATGCTAAAAATAACGGTATTTTCAAATATCATAAAAGTAACATCGATTCTCACTTAACCTGTACAGTTAAAACTTAAAAATAAAAGTGAATAAATTATCAAATCAAGCTTTGTTATTTTTCATCTAATTCTCTGGGGTCTACTGTTTTGACGTTTAACAATAAAATACTGATTTGATTTTATAGTCAAATAACCTATTATCCATTAATTGTCTCGAACCTCCCTCAGGGTGTTAAGCGTTATACTCACAGACACCACCGATCGGCTCACCCGACGCGACAAAAAAGGTTGGCATCTTACTTGTTTGCGGATTAGTCTGCTACTTTACATCTTGCAAGTAGACGACATGTGATGATCAATTTTATGACTGCAGGATTGAAGTCGCTTCGGTTTTCTGACGTTAAGGTTTAGCCCGAAGGATCTCATACCGTTTTTGGATTGATATTCCTGGAAGAAATCTATCTTGCCAGAGGTTATGGAAAGATAATATTAGTCTTTGCAGAGCAAAACAATATTAAATGCAGTCTTTCTTACACGTTTATGATTTGGTTTCTTAACTCACATAGCCTAAGCATACCTACTTATTATTTGTACTAAACTGATTAGAGTACATACCCATCTTCGTATTTTGACCTTATTTGGAGCGCACGGGAAAAAGCCGTACGGACATAGTGCGGTTTTATGTATGACATGACTCAAAAGTAGCGCAATGCTCTCGGTCAAGTATGGTTGGGAATTGATACTTATTTTTTGTTTCATATAATCTTATAGTATACCTACGTAGAAGTCATTGATTCTGGCCAACCAAACCACCGACACTGAGTCGGCCGAACATATCCCCGGCCGGCAAGCTCCGTGTGTACAGCGCTTACGAGTGTAGTTTTAAATTTAAATGGCGTTGTAAATTTATAGTCAGATTTACAACACCCTTTTAACCCTGGCGTTAACAGACTAATAAAATATAATTGCGTGGGTAAAATTAAACATAATGGAAATATTTGCACGCGTCAGCGTAAATTTCATTGAGTAGCTACGAATATCAAGTTGAGAAATAAAAAGATAATTTATAAAGTTCACCGGGAGTCCATAAATGGTTGACATGGGAGATGTACACTCGTAATTTTTGTTCAGCTACTTTGTCTTTTTACTGTGTTTTTATAATATTTTTGTCCCGTTTTCAGTTCTTACTGTTTTATAGTATTCTTTGTTAGTTTCTTTTGTTGTAACAAAGAAAAATATGCAACTTTGTTACTGATAGTACTTAACAATGACAGTTTGATTTGAAACATTATTTTATTTAGAAGCAAATAAATGTTCAAGAGAAATCTTTTTTCAAAATCTACATTTCAAATATTTTATTAACCTCAGAATTGTTCTTTAAAAATTCGGTGGATAATTTACTCGACTAGCTTTTTGAAGACTGGAAAATTCTTTAGACTTAAAACTGTTCTTAAGTGTTTTGTACTGAGTTCCATTTCAATTCAAGTTTATCGAAACCTGATAGTGGCTGTGGCTGTGTCGAATATAGCTTCTGTTTGCCTAACCATTACGTCAGGCCCTCATTTCAAACACAAATGCTATGAAGCATTGAGTCATTCAAAGCCGTAATCTTAGAAAGCACAGTAAATTAAAATAATATTATGATGTAAACTTAGAAACTGAAGTCTCTGTATTCGATCCTTCAATTAAAAGGTAGGTACAGTTTGACCTATTTGTTAGAACAGAGGTTGTCTTTTAATTGGTTATTTGATACCCCTCCACCCTAGGTATATTACTTGATTCCGAGTTCAGCTCGATTATTCATGAAAAATATTTTAAAGATTCTTTAAACTACATTGAAACCGACTGAAAATCATAGTTGGTGAAATTTGGGTGTTAATATATCTCTGCCTACCTCTTCGGGGATTTACAGATGTGAGTATTTGTCTGTGTGTTGATCGAATGCAGATAAGGTCGTGGCCCCAGCCATAGGTTCAGCATCTGTAAGAACATACATTCATTCACCTACAAAACTGCATTGAAGATTAATATATATATTAATATATATATTTTGCGTGTAGAGTTCCAAAATGCAGAATTTCATGATATATCGAATAAGAAATATCCAAGTTCATTTTTCAAAGCTTACAGGACAGAGAGTTTTGTGACGAATTTCGAGTGTTATGCAGGTTTATAACATAGGTACTAAAAGAACTTGAATTAAACCATGTTAAATATTAATGTCTATCATCTTTCTTCGACAGGTACATTAGACTGGATTTTTATTGATATATAAATATCAATTAGAGGCTTATGTCCAGTAGTGGACCGCAAAAGGCTAAAAGTTGATGACTAAGCTTTTCACTAAGCTTTTTATAAAATCTGCTTTACCCTTTTTAATAGCTTACAATATACTCAA
Source organism: Eilema sororculum (assembly GCA_914829495.1). Classification (NCBI taxonomy): domain Eukaryota; kingdom Metazoa; phylum Arthropoda; class Insecta; order Lepidoptera; family Erebidae; genus Eilema; species Eilema sororculum. The sequence continues at coordinate 11,912,949 of OU618541.1, forward strand.
TATGTTAAAGACTTGAAACTTGACTATAGGGGTAAATTCCGATGCTTACCAATTACCATTACCGCGGTAACAACATGCTAACACGCAAGATCATCTTTAACCCTGCCCATTTTATAAAGCGTCCTCTGTTCCTTGCAGTTACAGTAAAAGGTTCATAATGACCATTGACGGTGTAGCAGGAAGTCTCGTAATGGAATGAGGCATTTATTAACATTAATTGTAATATCTACTTTAGGTGTCATAATTAAGTAAAGAAATATAAGAAAAATAAACAAATCGTAACACCACAACAGATGAATAGATAATATAATAATATTCTGGGGGTGTATTGGACATCCAAGATTTTGAAGGCTAAAACCTCGTATCCAATGTTGAGTTGCTCAACAAGCTCAGCAACGTTGGGCAACACGTGAGAAGTTGACAGCAACACACGTGCACCACATTGCGCCGCGCGGTTTAAGTATTTGTTCGAAAATTGTGATGCGTGGACAGACAATATGATAGATAGTGATCAAATCAATTAGGTAATAGAAAATGTATTTATTGTAACATTACAGTTGCGAATTGCATAAAACCCTTAGGTAAAAACTGTGCAACATACCAGATGGAGACAAAAGTTCAATACTGTAATTTACTTCACAAGTTTTCCCACGTTTGACAGCAGAGATTTATTGACTAACGTACACAATTGCATTGGGCATTGTAATATCTGTTTGTGGTGTAGTTATAAATTAGACTAAATTGAGACCTACTGTCCAGGTGACATAATTCAATTAGATTGCGAGCCATTTGTTAACGTGCCCAACGACATTCTGAGTTATGTACTTGCCTCTGGGACGACGACGATGTACAGATTGCATTTGCTATCAAAGATTATCGTGTAGTGTAGGGACTTTAAATCTTTTTCATTGAAAATTTAGGTACTTACCTATTAGAATTTTAAACAAAAGGCAATATTAACATTTAGTTTAAAATTTTAATTTCCTACAGTAATAAGCTGATGGGATATGGTTAAGGTGGCCTATATATACGTGTAGAAAATCGTTGTCGTGCTGGCGACTGACTTTACATAGAAATGAATTTATTTTAAAATTGTGTGAGACAAATTAAATGTTTAAGAGGAATATTTATTCAGAGATTAAATATAAACTAAAATATTTACAAGAAAAGAAAAAAATTAAACATTGATTTTTGATTACTCTGATCGAATATTTGAATGAATTTTTTTATGACCTTTCGATGCTTTTCGAAGTTATGTGTGTATTTATCGCAGGTTCATAAGTGCCCGGTTAATGGCAATAGGCTCGCCACCTATTATATTGGGACCTAAACATAAACTGGCGAAATGTGGGTGCTAGCACCTCTGCCTACCCCTTCGGGGAATACAGGCATGAGTTTATGTTATGTTATGTTATTTTTTATGTTAATTAATTCAAATCGATTTGGGACTATATATAAATTCAATAAGATAAGAATACAAAAAATGAATAGATAATATGTTTATTAAAACTTCCGTGCCCAACCTGTACCTTATTACGTTCTTTACGTACCTTTTTCTCTAATGGATGGACATGATTCATATTAGCTATTGTTTGTTTCAATAATATTGAGTGTTTTAATTATCTGCGGGAACATTGTGGTGTAGATTAATTGATATATTCATAATGTATCAAAGAGTTAAGAATAGGTATAAATCAGAAAATAGAAAATCTTTTTGTAAACTTCATGAAAAAATCTGTATAACTTGACTTCGAATAAAAAAAAAGAGGGAGGCCGTTTGATAAATCCATGGCTTTAAACTTAAATGTAACTTTTTTCATAATTTATTTTGGTTTCTTAAGGCCCTCTATTCCTGCAAAAGTAGGCATTTATAGCGATCCCGGCCGCTCGTAAAATATTACGCGCGAACGCAGTGACGGTGAACTCGGCTATGACCCCGCCAGTGTCACAGTATAGAAATATGCAGTAGGAAAACTTGATTTGACTTAGAAAATTAAATGCAGTTTTTTTAACTTTATTTAGTTATATGATTATGTATGAGTTTGAGAACTGTTTGTTCTATGTGTTTAGTTGCTTGGGCGAAAAAAACTTACATTATAATAATAATAATGCTTGTAATTTTACAAACATTTGTTTGAATTGATGCTAACGGTTACTTTATATAATCGCACCGTTCGTCGTCGACAGGGCAGTTAAATACCTAAAGTTAACGAGATTAACAACTTTATTCGTGCGGGAATCCCCTCGGATACCCCCCTGCCGGAGCCGGAAGGGGAAGTTATGTCGGACTCGAACCGACTTTTTAGTCGGTTCGAGTCCGACTGTGGGCACGCCGACTGTGGGTCGTGGTGCTAGTTTTTATGAAGTATTTATATAAATTTACACTGTACCTTCTTTTATTCGTGCGGGAATCCCCTCGGATACCCCCCTGCCGGAGCCGGAAGGGGAAGTTATGTCGGACTCGAACCGACTTTTTAGTCGGTTCGAGTCCGACTGTGAGCACGCCGACTGTGGGTCGTGGTGCCAGTTTTTATGAAGTATTTATATAAATTTACACTGTACCTTCTTTTTTTCGTGCGGAAATCCCCTCGAATACCTCCCCTGCCGGAGCCGGAAGGGGAGGTTATGTCGGACTCGAACCGACTTTTTAGTCGGTTCGAGTCCGACTGTGGGCACGCCGACTGTGGGTCGTGGTGCTAGTTTTTATGAAGTATTTATATAAATTTACACTGTACCTTCTTTTTTTCGTGCGGAAATCCCCTCGAATACCTCCCCTGCCGGAGCCGGAAGGGGAAGTTATGTCGGACTCGAACCGACTTTTTAGTCGGTTCGAGTCCGACTGTGGGCACGCCGACTGTGGGTCGTGGTGCTAGGCCTGAGGTGAGGTTGTCATCGAAATATCCCTCGCACCCCGGCTGACCCAAGGCCAGTAATTCTCCTGGGTCTGCTGGGGTGCGAGAGATATGCTTTCGGCAATCTCACCTCCGGCAACCAAGGACCCAAGACGGCGCGCTGGCCTGGGGGTGACTGGTGGAGCCGCCTGTCACCCTAGCAGAAGCAGGCCGCGGCGGCGGCGCAAAGTGCGCCTCCCCGTAACCGGGGCTAGATGGGGACATTTTGGTCCCCACAACCCGAAAGGGGCCATCTCGAAAGAGATGGTCCTGGGTCTGCCGGGGTGCGAGAGATATGCTTTTGGCAATCTCACCTCTGGCAACCAAGGACCCAAGACGGCGTGCGTTTTAGTCGGTTCGAGTCCGACATAACCGCCCCCACCGGCTCCGTGGAGGTGGTATCCGTGGGGATTTTTCGCACGATAAAAAAAAAAAAAAAAAAAAAAAGGACCCAAGACGGCGTGCGTTTTAGTCGGTTTGAGTCCGACATAACCGCCTCCACCGGCTCCGTGGGGGTGGTATCCACGAGGATTTTGCGCACGATAAAAAAAGGCCAATAATTAAACTAACCTACCTAAATATTAAAATTATTCTATCCTAAACTAAAACTAAATTTATATTTATTTACACACACACAAATTATATACAATGTACGAATATTGTAGGTACTAGGTACCCCTGTACTGATATAGATAAAATATGAATTATAGAAAATCGTAAGTAGCATCTTCAGTAGTAATACTGATATTCTTATACTATGGCGCTATGAGCGTAATATTTAGGTATGATAATTTTTTAAATTACCAATCGGAGTTAGAAATTTAGTTTATGGCTTTGCACGACTTCTTTAGCTTGCGTTGTTTATTGCCCAGATTGAATGACTTGCAACAATTTATTATAAATACGTAAAACCGATTGATTGGTGCACGAAACTGTCGCGCAAAAACTGGCACAGGTCCTACTTCGGTAAGCGCCAGCGCGCGACTGGCGCAACTTTTCGGGCCTCAGCGGCGCGAGCACTCGCGAATTTAGTAGGTATTTAAATATAACTTTAAAAATTATTTCATAATATAGTCAAAATCTGCGAAAATGTCTAGACATATGTAGTGGCTTTAGTTCAGTACAAAAATTTTATAGAAAGCATAAGTATTTTAGTCATAATATTCAAAAAAAAATAACGAAAAGGGGTAACTTTGGGATTTTTTTCTATCGAGTGAAGTTCATCAGATCTGGTAACTGAATGCGAATTTGACTAGACTGGATCCTTAACTAATATATATCTTTTTTTCGAAATTTAAAACGCTTTTTCCTATGATTCAAATGCTTTTAAAAAACTCAAAATGCGGCCTACCTGGCCTTAATTAAAAACTGCTCACGAAGCTAATGCCGTTCTTGTAAAGGTTTTAGAAATAAAAAACTTCAGTAACTTCAAGTTTAGTATTCTTTAAAAATGTGGAATATAAATTTCGTTTTCTTTCGTGGTAAAACAATGGAAATATGAAAGATAAATTAGCAAGCTGATCAATACTGAGCTGCTTAAATTGATTATTTGGAATGAAAAAAATAAACCAAAAAACTTCTGCGATAACAAAAAACGATTGTCTGATTTAATACTTCCAAAAATATTAAGGTAAACAGCACATACTTAGAATAGGGCACGCGTAGAAGAAAATTCGGGAGTAACTCGAGCGCGTCAGATTAAGTTAAGAGAGGCTAGATACATATTGACATTTCCTCCAGCCTTCATTATGGGTGGGTGCGCAAAAAAAAAATAGTTTTACGAATATACACCTACGCGCCAGATTAATACAGGGTAGATGAGCTAACAAGGTGTCCATTTTGAAAATCTAAGGGCGCGGGAAGCTTGCAAAGATATGTATGCATTTACTCGAACGCGGTCTTTTTATGTTTATTTTAGAGTAAAGCAAACCAGAAAAACTAAAAAACATTGAATAAGACCAAAGTAATACAAAAATTTAATTAAGATGGATGATATATGTATTTATTTATTATTATATTACGTATACGTTTCCTCCTGTTTTTATACCATTATTCTTTTTATCATCTAATTTATTTATTTATAATAGGTTTCTGCGTCGCTCGAGTTAATACAAATTTAGTTGCGTGGCCTCCCTACCTAACCACTTAAAGAACTTTAAAATGTTAAAAAATAAAAGATAAGTGAGCCGAGGAGTTAGCAAAAAGTGCATTAATTTGTATGCTGCCTTTCTTATTCATGACCGAGACGAGTTGGGTCGTACGCTTCTACGCCAGTGTTATACAGGGTGTGGTACTTCAACAGATTACTCCCTTGACGACGTTATGAGCCATAGCTGTCTGTGTTTTGACTCCACTAAGTTTTCATCAACACCCTCTGTCACCAGTTTGTTAATTGCTTTTTCCTCTTGCTTGGTAGGCGTTGCTTCTACGTCTACCCTATTTCGTCTAATATGACCCTTTACATCATATTATGATGTTGCCGTATATTGTATACTTCCTCGATCTTCAATTTTTATAATATTTATAATTAAATTCTATGTATCTAATAATTCAGAGTGATTTCAACTTCTGCTATGAGATGTGTGATATGTGAATGAGAAGCTTGGTGGCTATGTGGAAACTAAATAGGTCAACACATTGCAAGGTTAAGCACTATTAGCCATATCAGGCTTAGGTTGGATGACCATTTTATATTCCATAGTTTTTGCTGCTGACGCTGCTCCAACTAAAATGGCAAAAGGTTCAGTGGAGAAGTATTTTGAATGTTATGATCATTTACAGTAGTGGCTTATTACTAATGATTTGCATAAAAGAATTATCGCTGTGCTAGCTGTTATGTCGTATGCTTTTAATTGTTTTCAGCTAAACTTTAGATTATTCTCATAATAATTAATCGGATCGCGTTTGGCTACCATTGCTGGTAATAAAACGTTATTCTGCGCGTATTATGTTCACTTAACAACACTATTCATGAGTTTGGCAGACGCCAGTTACGGGTTAAATTACTGTTAATTAAAAAGTTAGTATTATATTTTTTATAAAATATTATATTAAAGTTCTTGTTTAAATAGGATTTTGTATATTTATGTAGAAGGAAATAAATATAAATATTTGAGAATTTGAATGCAACTAGTGTTGTTACTCAGATGAAGAGGAAGAGAGAGAGATACATCATACTTCCATAATATCCATAATTCCATAATCCATCTCCATACTCCATACAAATATTATAAATGCGAAAGTAACTCTGTCTGTCTGTTTGTCTGTATGTTACGCTTTCACGACTAAACCACTGAACTGATTTTGATGAAATTTGGTATAGAGGTAGATTAGACCATGAGAGAGGACAAAGGCTATGTTTGGTCGCGATAACCGACATCCACGAGGGCGGAGCCGCGGGCAAAAGCTAGTAGAGAATAAAAATTAAAGTAATATCGCATAGTGTAGTTCTAGAGCCCATGCTGAAACGCATGGCGACGCACTTTGGTTGTGAGGAAGTAATTCCGTGAGTATAACTATGTGATCCGTAGTTGCTCCGTAGTTATTTCTAGATGATCTATCTCTATAGGCACGTATACAAATATTTCCCGATTTCCGGATTTCTAAAATGGTAAGTCCAACTGAAGTTTTCTGATTTCCTAGCATATTGAGACGTCCAATAGAGTCAAAACTTTAGGCATTCATTTACCGAGCACAGCTAAGCAAATTCTATTTTTTGGCGGAAGAAATTTTCAGATTAAACTCTCCAGCAACTGGATACCCACGTTATTAAATGTACGAAAACAAATATATATTTCTTAAAACATTGTCACCGGTGTCAAGTACTACAGTTTTTAAACCCTTAAAAATATTACGAGTATTTCACGTTGTAGTAACAGTTTAGATTTTAGATTGACTTGGATTTCGAAGGGAAACTGATTGAATGAAGAGGCTATATTACAAGCTTTTATTTCGGAGTTAGGAGTTAAATCGGCAATCACTTTAATAAAACCTGTATAAAACAATTCGATTAAATCAGGAAAAATGAAGGGTCCGTAACTAAACTTCGAGAGTCATATGTTCGATGAATGGAAAGTCGACAGAACGTTTGATCGAATATTGGTATTTCGAATGAACCGTTTATCGCCAAACGAAGATAATAAAGCACAACTGAAGTGCGATCGAGGATAGATAGACCATATCTACAGTGGAAACTATGGTGGAATCTTTCCTCTTTATAACATTGCAATCAATATCTCTATAATGTCAAACATTAGTTATCAAATAATTTATAATTACGAAACATATCCAACAAAGCGGGTTTGCAAAGAAGTATGGTACAGACATTACTTTTGCACATAAAATACCTGCTTTGGCATACCTAAAGCCAGAAGAAATTCGCCAAACATTCCTTTTGCTTCAAAAAGGCGTGCTACCGGAGGAAGTAAATTCAATTGTGTCCTGGTTTTTGAAATATTCTGTCGATGGCACTTTCAAGAATGTCACAACTACTGCCACAAATGAGACTGAAAAAAATTCTACCAATTCTTTAAATGTATCGATTCAAAAAGTTCCACCATTGTTTCCACCTGAGACATGGTCTATCCATGATCGCTTAGAATTGAACAGGCCTAATTCTCAAAATTCTGTTGAACCTTGGCACCACCGCTGGAACGGGCTGTTAGGACGAAAAGAGAAATAGAAAAAGAGCAAAAAAATAATGAATTAATCCCCGAAAAACATCGGGAAAATTGAAACGCTCAAGCGAGACTTGAACTCACGACCTTTCCCTTACAGGGGGAATGCTCTTTCAACTGAGTAATTGAGCCACACCTGATTCATTTCAAATTTTCCTCCTCTTTATATCCGTCTTTAAGGGCGACGGTGGTGCCATCTACCAACATTCTTACGAACTGTTGGAAAACTCACTTCAGTTGTACTTTATTATCTTTCTTTTCATGAAATTTCATGTCTAAATCTCATTCGAAACAGCAATCCATCGATTAATAAATATTCGATAAAACGTTCAGTCGAAGTTGCGTTTGGCGATAAACGGTTCATTCGAAATACCAATATTCGATCAAACGTTCTGTCGACTTTCCATTCATCGAACATATGACTCTCGAAGGTTAGTTACGGACCCAAAAATGAAATGCTCAGGTGGGGATTGAACCCGTGACCTTTCCATTACAGGGGGAATGCTCTTACCAACTGAGCCATTAAGTAAGGGAAAGGTCGTGGGTTATTTTGTTCTGATGTAATCGAATTGTATAGTTGGCATAATAATTGCTTAAAAAATTTATTCATGTATAAACCAAATCAAAAGGAATGAAAGACTAACCGAACTTCGAAGTCCAAACCAGCAGGTAAGCAAAAGCTTAGAAGCAAAAGGGAGTAACACTGAGAAAACACTGATTGCCACCACTGTTAACACGGTAAATGTTTACGATGGTGACCCTCTTTCCGAGACTTTGCCTTTAGCTTAGCATCAGGCGAGGTGAAGTCAAATTGACGTGTCCTGTATAAAAAAACGTTGTAATGATTGATTTATTATATAATCCATACTAATATTATAAATGCGAAAGTAACTCTGTCTGTCTGTACGTTACGCTTTCACGCCTAAACCACTGAACCGATTTTGATGAAATTTGGTATAGGCGTAGATTAGACCATGAGAAAGGACATAGGCTATGTTTGGTCGCGATAACTGACACCCACGCGGGCGGAGCCGCGGGCAAAAGCTAGTAATATTATATAATAAATCAATCATAACAACTTTTTTTTTGCTGGTCCTTGTAAGGTAACTCCAAAGTAAGTACATCTTCTAATATTATACAACTAAGTAACTATAGTGAATCCACCACAATAGAAGAGAAACGATAAATGATCGGATTGAGAGCGACGCGATTCCATTCCAAGGCTTTGCATTTAAATCAGAATTTCGGTAGATGCAGTTTCCGTATTTTTCGGAAATATAGGTACGGAATCCTAACGCGTATTATATTTTGATGGAGACTTAGAAGATTGGAAAATGAAATACATAAATCCTTTTTAATCAAACTTTGTTTTTCAACCCCCGTTGCAAAAATGACGAGGTGTTATCAGTTTGACGTGTCTGTATGTGTGCGTGTGTGTGTGTATCTGTCTGTGGCATTGTAGCACCCAAACGGATCAACCGATTCGGATGTAGTTTTCTTTGTTTGGAAGGTATATTTGAACTTTTAATAGAATTAGTATCGATTATTAACCGATTTCAACAAAGTAGATGGGTTTGTTTAGTATATATACCTGATGGGTATTAACATTTGGGTACCGGGTATTATAGAGAAAAAGTCTAATTGATGATGACGTCCAGTGTGCTGTAGAGGAAGAGCATTCGACTACAAGTCGGAGGTCCTAGGTTTGACTTCTGCTTAGTACAAGTATTTGTGTGCATGTATATACATCGAATTGCTAGGCTATGTACATATTCAATTAAAAATCTGGTTAGAAAACTCATCCGCATTCTAGATTGTATATCATAAGCTAATTCAGTTAGGTATACTAAGATTCGGTCTATATCTCAGAAAATTATTCTTGTTCGTATTCGTTCTTCTCCAAGCAAGAATGATCACATATGTTCAAAATTGTATATGGTTGTTATTGTAATTGAATATGGTTTCTGAGACAATTTTCTTTTATTTGCTATACTCACGGATAACAGAATATGATTATGTGCTATACTTTTTATCTCCCCATATTGTCTCAGTTAAAAAAAACATTATTTATGATACAAAAATAAATCACATTAATATTTTTGTTGATTATGTGTATGTAAATAAATAATATAAATCACATCAATTCACATAACACAGTTCACGACTAGACAAAACTACTCTTTATTCATACCGCGATAGTAGGTAATACTGTGCCAAAACTATATTTTTACAGTCCAAAATGTAAATTCTCAACCTACTGAAGCCCACATTATTTGTGTAACCTTTCAATATCAAATTTTAGCTATTGAGTATGAAAAACTCCTTGCATTCAATGCTTCAATTTATTTCTATTCACTGTAAGTAATTATTAATGTATATCGAATAATACATATAGTCTGTGTGTGATATAAGTTTTTGTAGTATCCATCACAAATATCTATACATACATAGTACATTTATACTCACGTCTGTAAATCCTCGAAGGGGTAGGCAGAGGTGTATAAACACTCACGTTTCACCATGTATGATTTTCAAGTAAAAAAAGGCTTCTGATGAGGCCGTCAAGCTGAGTACCACAACTGTTAACATGGTACATGTTTACAATGGTGACCCTCTTTCCGAGACTTTGCCTTTAGCTTACCATCAGGCGAGGTGAAGTCAAATTGACGTGTCCTTTATAAAATAAAAATAAAATATGTTATAGTGCTCTACAGAATAGAAAAAAAATAAAACAAACAAGTCAGTTATAAATAATTTTCCGAAACAAAGACAGGCAAGTAATGTCGTCGCCTTAGTGTTTAATGCCGTCCACATTTCAGTGAGCTCAGGTGGTCCGATGTTGTACCATCAACAACCATGTACTTTTACGAGAACATCATAACTTTTACCAAACTGTGTGTTCGATGTTACATAGCACCCATTAATCTTTGTCGATTTCATTGATTGATTTACCCGTTTCGTTACTGTGTTTACTAAGTAGCATTTAGGGGAAGGTACATAATTATGACGAAGATTTAGTAATGAAGTAGCTAAATAATAATTCTCAAACTTTTTTATAGAAGATACTAGCTTTTGCCCGCGACTTCGTCCGCGTTAAGTTCGGTATAAAAAGGTTTAGAACACACTGCGCTCGGGACCCAGATAAAGTTCCTTACAATTTCTGTGAGCCTGGTACTTCATGCAAATGTACCAGGGTAACAGAAACACTGAAATCGTTTATATGGGAAAAAGAAAAGGACCGTTTTTAGGGTTTTTCCAGCTTTTCCCGGAAATTATTCGAATTTTTCTCACATTTTATAGGTACCTTCCCTAGATCTCCAAAAAATTCCAAGACCAAGATAAGTTAAATCCGTTCAGCTGTTCTCGAGTTTTAGCGAGACTAACGAACAGCAATTGATGTTTGTATATTATATAGATTAATGTGTATTATGGAGTGCGTGAAGGAGGATATGGCAGAGAAGGGAGTGACTGAAGAAATGATCTATAACAGGAATGTTTGGAGGAGATGTCATGTTGGGCCGAAACCAAATATTTAAGACAAAAGTAAGTAGATGATGAAATAATTGCTTCGGGGCAGGTAGATGATAACGTGATGATAATTAGTTAGATTTCTATTGAAAATACTGTAACTTTCACTCTCAAACATAGGATCAAGAAGCGTAATACATATAAACACATTATATAATGTAGTGTACCTACCCGGTTTTCACATCGGGAAGAAGAAACTATAGTTCCCCTAAGATCCGACTTGCTTCGCGTTCATTGAGAGCTCTCAATGAATAGATACTATCGTGGTTCAATAGTAATTTATCTCCTAGATGATAGCAAAGCACAATATCGATCCATACTCCATTCTCGTATAAGCTACATAATCTTAGGTTACTTTAATGTACTCAAAAAGCTTTGAAAATATATCATCAAGCAAGTTAATTCACAAGTCGGGCATAGTCTCTGTTACTTCTATTATCTACCAAACATCCAAATTTTACATTTGAAAAACCTCTTTTTGATTTCATAAGACCGGTGGTTAGAAACGCTAATTATTTTTATTTTTATTCATGGACCCTCCTTTGATTCGGCTTTACATAAAATTTAGGGAGATAATATGCTTTTTTTGGTCATGGTTACATATAAAATATAAATTACGAGTATTCTGATCCGAACGCCTGAGGCTCTCGTTAGAATTTGGGATAAAAATAAAAGGTTATGAAGTAAGTAAAGGTTATGGTATTATGAAGTAATAGGTTTCTCACTGCGAGTAATTACGAATAAATCATATTAACCCTGATAATATGCATGACCATCAAACTTTCCCAAAAATTACTCAATCACGATTTTTTAGATGGTAAAAATAAATGCTTGAAAAACTGATATGGCTGAAATTTTGCTACAAGGATAGATTATTGCCTAACACATAGACTTGAATGAAAATTTAAAACAATTAGGCGAGTAAAGTTTTTCCCAGGATAAATTTCTAGAATAATTTTCCTAGATATTGCCTGTTTATTCTAGGAATATACTTTGCTCGCGTTTGACCGAATGTGCCTTTCCATTAGTATGCTAACTATTCAAATCAATTATGAATGGAAAAGTGAATCGCTTAAGCGGGCCTTAAACCCACGGCCAGTCCTCCAATGAACAGATACTAATCTTACTAAGATAATCAGGGAGAGGTTAGATTACATTCAAAAATGCTAAAAAGTAGGTATTTTTTATTTGTTTCACATCCCCGATGTCCCAATTAATCAGTGTTGGTGAGTCACGCCGATAACGATAAAATGAATTGAGGTCTACGAAATTTACGGTTAGGTTACGTATTTTTATGTCCGAAAAGGAATAATTACTGGTTAAAGTAATAATTGTTCCTCTCTTTACGAATTTCGAACCCCTAACTGTTATAATGGGTTAAATATGAACGCAAAATATAAAAACTAGTTTTTCTTCATAGCCTTGAAATTTAAGTTTTAAAAGCTCTACACACAGTATAAAAACTGCTACAGGATATATTTTGTCGATGTGAATATGGGATTTAGCTAGTTTTATTAATAAAATATGTTAATATTATATTACTTTTCGAAGTTATGTGTGTATTTATCGCAGGTTTATAAGTGCCCGGTTAATGGCAATAGGCTCGCCACCTATTACATTGGGACCTAAATATAAACTGGCGAAATGTGGGTGCTAGCACCTCTGCCTACCCCTTCGGGGAATACAGGCGTGAGTTTATGTTATGTTATGTTTTTTATATTATATTCAAGTATTTATCTTGTAGGTCTACTACATAGGTCTCGAAGGGTACAGTCAGCGTCAGAAAGATGTTGACGAACAGAGTACTCAAAATGATCTTAATTTAGTTTTTTGACCCCCTTCCAGTTGACCGATTCTTCTAATACTTGGTACACGCCTCTAATTCGGACACTAATACCATATAAATCAATAAAACAGTTTGATTTGCCATTGTGTTAATGGCAAATCAGAGAGTGTTAAGATCATTTTGAAATTTCTACGTCAAGATATTTATGACGCTGACTGTACATGGACATATAGGTCCAACATATAGAGGCAACTTTAATAATACCCCTGAATACCTTTATTATAATTCCACAAATGTCTGACCTCGGTAGATATTAGACTTATAGTATTATGCAAATAAGAAGAGCTATTTTATTAGGTTAAATTTACTGAATTAGTACCTACTGGGGACAAAACATTGTTGCGTCCAACACTAAATAGATGCTTTAGGTAGGGCTGGTAGGCGGTAACTCACCAACTTTAAATGGCAGTGCTACCTTAATTTTAGAAATTTATAATTACGTTAGACGGCAGCCCTTTTGCGAACGTAAATCTTAGAATTAGAATTAAAACTCTGTTAAAAAAAATAAAAAGTATAAATATAATGCGACTTGAACACTTGTTAAGAATAAAACAACTTGAACGGTCTGTAACCAGTTCGGGTTAGTGTAAGTAATCGAGGACTGAGACAAAAGCAGTGCTTTAAAGAGTAACAACGAGATAAAAATAGAACTTTGTACACCAAAAAAATTGTGCGAAAACAAGGTAATTTTGATCGTTGAGGGAACTGTTTGTGTATAACAACGGTCTCCCTTGTGTACCCTTGTACGAAAGTTGGGCATAGTTTAATTTTATGTATTCACTAGCTGCGTCAGTTGGTTTCGGATAAACTTTGTAATAAATGCTCCTTGTTTTTCTGGCAGCTGTCGAAGCTGAGTGCGCATACACCTGAACCCAGGCTACCTTATCAGGCGGGCGTATGAATAAATCAAAGAACCCGAGTGATACAACGGCGTGTTGCTTACATAGCATCTACAAAATCTAACAAACGAATTTTACGACATTATTTTTTAAAAATTAAGTGTAAACTTCCTCCATTACAAAGTAAATGTTGCGAGTTGCGAAATTACTCTGCATACATTATAGCAGTTGCGATACAAAGTTGACTTTTTATCACGTTAGTTAAAGTGAATTCTGAAAAGGGACATACACAGAAAGGTTTTCAAAACTTCTAAAAGTAATTTCCTCTTTTAGTCCTTTAGACGCATGTTAGGTGACTTTGTGTATAAAGAGATTTTAAAAATAAACTTCAATTTATTTTATCTGTTGTTTATGAATTATTTAATTTAAATATGTAGTAAAGAAAACATAGCCAAAAACATAAGGCGATATAATAATGTTACGCTATAATATTAATATTGTTCGATAATAATAATTGCCAACTCAGATCGCGAATCTTGATACGCTAATTATTAAGATATGATATAATATATACCTAATGAAAAAAATGTGAACAACATAAAATTAAAATTACTTAAAATCATTTATAAGACAAAAGCGAACATGGCATTAGTCTAAAAATTACATATCATTTGCCAAAAGGAATTGAAGTAAAATAATTATGTACGAATTAGGAGACTTTGAAGGACCCAGACCCAGGGCTAGGTTATCGGCCAGACAACCTCTTCAAAGCAGCCTAGGTACTTGACCTTAATACTAGTTGTAGTCACATTGTCTCACCATTGTCGTTACATTTTACGTAATTTTCATTTTCACTCACTGCGGCTGTATCCAAGCTATTTTCAGCACATGATTCTGTACAGTTCACGTAATTCCGAGCACTTAATATAATCGTCGCATATTCAACGTAGTCTGATTACGTGATCAAATTGAGAGGGTTGGTGTTCAGGCACGAGTGAAATAAATGCCGTCTTTAACGCTTTTCTTTGATATAAGTACACGAAGTCGGATATCAAAGAGGTGTGTATTGAATATACGTATATGAATAATCCCTACTGTGATTTTGAAGGGAAAACTTCTATGAGCCCGTCGGGCAGTTTTCATAGAAAAGATTTAGGGTGAACTGAAATCATGGAAGTAGTCTACCATTCCGCACGCATGTCACGCTGACGTCACGACCATTCGCAAGTTACTTAGTTCTTTTTTTAATTCTATGCGACCAGTATAATTTGTCAAATTGAAATATTTCAAATGTGACACCTGGTGAAAACCACAGAACAGAAAAAAACTAGGTGAAAACTGTTTTCAGCTCGTTGAGTACTTTTTTTATGAAGTATACTTATTACATTTTAAACATGCTGCTTTCACTTTTTTACATTCTAACTTTTTATTTATTTAGACAGAACCCCGCTGGATGGTAAGAAGCTAGGATGAAGTCCAGAAGATACGGTCTCCGTTCTTAGACTAAGAAAAAAAGTACCGATCCGTTTGATTAGAGTAGGTATTATTGGCATCGTGAGTACTGAAAGGGCAAAGGACTTAGGCTATCTTTGGGTGTGATAACCGAAATCCATGCAGGCGAAGACACGAGTAGCAGGTATATAGGATAGAATAACATGAAATAAATGATAATACGATAGTCAAGGAACAATTTAATAGGAGACTAAACTATAATATTCCAATTAATTCGAAATTCGAAAAATTCGCTGAACTATGATTTAAATTATGCAAAATAATAATCAAGGTGGAGTGGTTCAGCATAATGTAATAAAAAAATTGGTGGCTACGAAATTTACGTCCAAAATAATGTATTTGGTGTGTATAAAGTCTTATTTGGCTTACTAATTGTATTTATGTAAACGATGATGTTTAAGCGCAAAGATGTTTTGTTGTCAAAATTCGAGGCAGAGAAATACATACATTGTATTTATATGTTTGTTCTTCTTTGTTAAATAAATTCTCAATTAACATTTGGGTACGTAATGATATTATTTATTGTTTCTAGGCAATGACTTCTATGTACAGTCAGTATCAGATCGATCATGACGAGTTAAGTTTTTGGTTTTGGTTCCAACAGTTCGTAAGAAAGTTATGGTATGGTAGATGGCACCACGGTCGCCCTTCAAGACGGATATAAAGAGAATTGAAAATTTGAAGTGATTCAGGTGCGGCTCAATAGCTCAGTTGGAAGAACATTCCCCCTGTAAGGTAAAGGTCGTGGGTTCAAGTCCCACTTGAGCGCTTCATTTTTCCCGATGTATTTCGAAGTACATGAAATGTTCTTAACACCTTGTTTTTTCCGCCAACCTGATGACTGCTTGTTCTGATATTTGGTACACACCTTTAGTTAAAACAATAAATACAATTTAAATTAATATCAATAACAAAATAATAAACAGTTTGATTTACTCTTAGTAACTTGGTATTAAAATCATTTTGAGACTTTCTCGTCAAGTACTTTGTTGCATTGACTGTAAAAAATATATTCAAGGGCACTATAATGCAGAAATTTCAGGCTCACTACTGTTGTGATAGTTGTTACAATACCGTTATTCGAAAATAAGTATCAGATCTTGGCTCACTGATGACCGGACCGTTGCCAACTTGGTTGTATAAAAACACCCTGGGTCTGCCGGGGTGCGAGAGATATGTCGATGACAACCTCACCTCTGGCCTAGCACCACGACCCACAGTCGGCGTGCGGTTTTAGTCGGTTCGAGTCCGACATAATCTCCCCTTCCGGCTCCGGTAGGGTATCCGAGGGGATTTCCGCATAATAAAAAAAAAGGTTGTATAAAAACAACAATTCTAGTTTACGTACACTTTGAATAAGAGAATAACTAATTTTTAATTACAATCTTGCTTTAAAATGTACCCAAGTGTGAATTCATATACCATTTCAGGATTCACGCAGGAGATCCCGCTAAAGGCCGCGTTAAAAATACTATGAAATTTTAACACGTTGTAGAGTGCACGACCTGCAGAGGTTTTTGTTAACGAAATTATTTAATTACCCGGTGTACCCGACTTTGGTCAGACAAAGCCCTTTCGACCTTAGACCACCGTACCGTTTATTCATTCTTTATGCCGAGCTCGTGCAATGTGTTTTCATAAGTGTATGTCAGAATTAAAGGTTTCTTGGTTTTGTTTTCATATTATTTAAACTAATCTACCATGCAAGTACAGTCAAATGGCAGGCTGTTGTCTCTGCTTATACCGGAGGGAATACCCATAAAGAATGATATAATGACCTTATACAGGCCTCAGGTATGACTGCTCACCATCAGTCGAGTCGAAGCGAAGACGCTTTACGCCAAGTTTTAAAGACCATCGCTTCAAAATATTTTTACAAATTTGCAATATTTGAATCATTTTTGCAATCTTAATGCATATTTTATCTCGGAAAAATTATGACACAAAATATTTATGTCTCGCAAAACTATTTAGCATGTTAATTGGCTCCTTTTTTAGTCAAAGACGCTTGCATTTTTCATTATAACGGCTACAGAATTTACATAATTATGTTTATATTAAAACCCGAAACATGTGAAATGTTTACTCGCTAAAGCTGTGTTAAATAAAATTATTATGTAATGAAGCATATTGTGACATTTAAAGGATATATTTTTTTAAATTGTTAATTTCTTAAAAGGTTTTCCTTTACTTATGATGTTATCTAGTTGAATACGAAATTGGTGTCCTTTTCCTTAAAAATGTAGAACGTTGTTTTATGATCTTAATGAACCTTTTTACCGACATAGAATAAAAAGTACGCATTTTTTTATATTGCTGTCTTAAAATTTGTAAGATAATTCGTTTAAAATTTAATTTATTACATTTAAAGTTTAAGTACATTTATGGTGAAATTTATGATCCATACTAATATTATAAATGCAAAAGTAACTCTGTCTGTCTGTCTGTATGCTACGCTTTCACGCCTAAACCACTGAAACGATTTTGATGAAATTTGGTATAGGGGTAGATAAGACCATGAGAATAATAATAGTATAGTAATAATAGCTATATTTGATGGTGATAACCGACATCCACGCGAGCGGAACCGCGGGCAAAAGCTAGTGATTATATATGACTGTTTTTTAAATAAGACTAAGTAGTATTCTACTGGTGAAATGTGGGTGTTAATTTACCTCTGCCTAACCCCAGGGAAAAATTGTGATAATATGTATGTATGTATTTTATGAGGAGTATTGTATTTGTAAGCGTATATAATCGTGCTAGGATACTTGTAGTTAATTATCATTTATGTAATTAATTCAAAGCAGTAATCAACTACACCGTCAATACGGATCCATCCTGCAAAATATTGCCATATGTAATTGATATTCATAGAATATTACACATATCTTAAGTTATGCAGTTAAGCTTAAGTTATACATGTAAAATAAATTATAAATACAAGCTTGCTTCCTTATCGGAGAAACTTTCCCTTACTTGTTTAACATCGTTAAGCTGTTCTTAACGACTATTGTCTTTCCAGAACAAACTACATATCCGCAAGAACTCCAGAAGTATGTGTTTTGTTCACAGTTACCGTTTCTTTTTAACCACAGTAATCGATACCGTATTCCTTTAACACGATTTTTTAGTCTTACTGAGTCGCACATGCCTACTTTCATTGCCGACTGAGCTGGGGCTCGATTCACTATCGCCACGTATCACGTATTTGTGAGTTTGTGAGTTTCGTTTCGATAACCTGGTATTCTGTACGATCTGTCAAAGCATAAGTTTACAGATACTTAGGTTTTTATCATTTTGACAACTGACGTCACCCATACAAATGGCTCAAACGTCATAATATACTAACAACACGTATCGCATACTTGTGATTTTGGAAATCGATAACTTAATAACCTGATATTCAGTAACATCTGTCAAAGTCAAAATTATGGTTTAGGCGTTAAATCATGGTTCTGAACTCGATGACAATGTTCTGCTCGATTTGTATACGTAGATACGTTCACAAAAATTATAAAAGTTTAAATGTTTTTTATCATAGGAAAATCATTCGGTAAGTATTTATTTACATTTGAATTACAATGATTGCTAAAATTTGTCGTTGAATAAATCCATACTAATATTATAAATTAATGCGAAAGTAACTCTGTCTGTCTGTCTGTCTGTCTGTCTGTATGTTAGCTTTCACGGCTAAACCACTGAACCGATTTTGATGAAATTTGGTATGAGGGTAGATTAAACCTTGAGAAAGGACATAGGCTATGTTTGGTCGCGAAAACCGACATCCACGCGGGCGGAGCCGCGAGCAAAAGCTAGTTCACGATAAATATTATACGATAATCTTCATTGCGCTATCCAGACCTAAAGAAAACAGGGATTAATTAACTTGTGTTTCGTGATTTAGAATGCGGATAAACATAGTATTTAACTTTTTCTCATAAATCAATCCTACCTTTTTTTTTGGCCTGCGAAAACCTCGGATACCTCCCCCGGCGGAGCCGGAAGGGGTTATGTGGGTCTCGAACCGACTAAAACCGCACGCCGACTGAGGGTCGTGGTGCTAGGCCGGAGGTGAGGTGGTCAACGACATATCCCTCGCACCACGGCTGACCCAGGTCCCCGACTCGCCCCCGGAATGGGGAGGCGCGCCTTCTAGCGCGCCGCCGCCGTAAATCAATACCACCATGTATGTACAGTGAGCATGCAAGGTGCACAAAATGGTCATAATATCAAGGTATAGCTCGGGCCATATATCTTGGACCTATTTTTTTATATAAAGGACACGTCAATTTCACTTCACCTCGACTGATGGTAAGCTAAAAGCAAAGTCTCGGAAAGGGGATCACCATCGTAAACATGTACCATGTTAACAGTGGTGGCACTCAGCTTGACGGCCTTGTCAGATGCCTTTTCACGCCCCGCTTAAAGGCCCCGGGACTGATTAGAAGAGCTCATCAGAATATTCACCGTGGTGGAGACGGTAGAATACTGCCAAATACGCAACATCTCTACGCATCTGCAAAAGCTCGAGGAAGTTCGTGACCTCAGGATTCCCAATGATGCGGACCGCACGTTGCAGCGATCTGTCGAGAGCATCTAGTAAGTACTTTGCGTAGCCATCCCAGAGATGCGAGCAGTATTCCACGTAGGAACGAATTTGAGTCTTGTATGAAGACGCCGCTGCTGCGAGCTCCGAGGTTACGCTAGGCTGTTTTGATGTCTTTTTTCCGCGATTTCACACTGCTTGGCCGCAGGATGTGCGTGATAACTCCCGTGTAAGGTGCTGTCGTTTGCATAGCAATTAATGCTACCGTTAGAAAGCATCATTGATATGCAGAAGAAAGAGAGTGGGCGATAAGACGGAACCCTGCGGCGCGCCAGCATTCACCTGCAAGAACTCCGAAGCTCGTCCATCACAAAAGACGCAAATACGGTGCTCCTGCAGGACGCTTGCAACCCAGTTGCACGATCTGGGAGGCAGGCCAAAGGTTGGTAGCTTGGAAAGCAGCGATGTGTGCCATACCCTATCGAACCCTAAGCTGTGGCGATGTCAATACGATATTGCCAGTGACTCAAATCGTGAGATATAAAAGGCCCTGGGGCGTGCGGATTATTTTGTAATAATATATATTTGTCTTAGTGAACTGAAGCTCGTCTAACGCAGCAGCACCCCGTGCTATCGTCAAAATTCATCCAAGAAACGTGTACTGCGTGTATAGAGCACATTTTAGGTCCCAGATATATGTCTCAAGCAATAATGAGATCATTTTGAGTACTTCGCTACTCAATGTCGATCTGTGCGCATCGCACTGGCATTCCTGGGCCGCTTTTCTGCTATGGTGACAGGCGGCTACCATTGTCACACACCAAGTCTACGGTCCAGCAGGACAGAGGTCATTGAGCTACCTCCTATGTTACGCCGTGCGCCGCCTGAGTCCTCGGTCGCATCACAGTGATAGCACTAAGTCGGCTCCTTCTGTACCAGAACCAGGTGATCCCCCAAACGTCGTTTTGCGGAGATCACCGGTGTCATCAGTACGTCAAACATAATCTTTTCACATGGAGTGCTCGCATGATAAGTCTGCGCGTGAATGTTTATAGTGGATTTAAGGACAGGTGTTTTTTGGGTATATTAATAGTTAGAGATGTTTAAAAAAAAGCCAAAAACGAACAATATTTAAAGTAAAAGTTTTCTATTCCCGTCTTTTTTCATTAAAAGTATCAAGTAAAGATCTTTTCAATTTTTTTTTCAAGAACAAAATTTGAGCTTCGCCATTCGATATTTAAAATTGACGACTATTATACTCACACGAAGACAAGGCTGAATAGGAAAGCGACCTCTTTGGTCTTTGGCAATAGACATCATGCATTCGCATGATGTCTATTGCCAGTATGAAGATTAGATGTACGAACTTTTTTAAAGAAAAAAGTGTTTTTTTGTAATTACTTACAGCCCTAGGGCTTTTCTAGCTACATTATTGCCCTAGAGTGCTAATAAATCACCTACAAGCCCCATTTGGAGGTAATAATAACCTACTTATCGAATAAGAGAGATGTAAAAATATTATAGAGATCTGGTTCTTAGCATTCCATGGATTCACCGTGCGGTCGCCGGGTCCATGGCGTGGTACAGAGAGGAACACTGTGACGGCGCCTGGGACTTGCGACCCAGGTGTAGGTTTAGGGTGGCCATCTTGTGACGTATCAGCGCTCACCTCCACCGTCAGTCGTGTACCCCCCTCTACCTATCCAAATTTGGTAAGATCCTATCAACGCCGTTTTAGATATTAGTTTGAGTAAAGAGCTTACTGAAGCTCTTGGCAATTCGAGGTCTTTAAATAAGTTATACAGGGATTTAGCTGGAATTCCCCTTGCTCCTACTTCCACAGCGTAGAGTTTAACCACATAGCCATTTTTGGTTAACTCGTTTAAACTTAACCATATTTAAAAAACCCTACTTATGCTGAAAATATCGAAACAACTTTGATAGCAGGTCGTACCCATTTGCAAACCATAAACTGGAAACCTAGAGGACAGTTTCATGCCCCTACTGCGTACGCCGCAGCAGACGATGGCTACCAGGGCCATTAGCTACTGCCCGATAACTTTCGTCGTGGCGTGTCTTCTGGCCGGATCGCCACCGTGGATCCTACAATCTAGGGCCCTTTCAGTGCTATATCGGTTCCGAAAGGAGGCGCGAATGCGGGGATACGATCCCGAGCCTGAATATATTCGGGCCGAGAAATCCCGGCCTCACATGGATATGGTGGCGGAGTGGGAGCGACGACTTAAGTAAGCTGTCGTAGCGGCCATACCAATCATGGGGGGAGAGACTAGAGAGGCCACATGGCAGCCCCTCGTATCGACTGACGCAAATTATCACTGGGCACGGGTGCTTCGGGTGGGATCTGCGTCTGATCGTTGAGGAGCCATCGTCCGGGTGCTATCACTGCGACGCAAGCGAGGACTCAGGGCTGCACACGCTCCCCGAGTATTCGGCGTGGGAGACGCCGAGACGGGAGCTGGTGGCGGCCCTGGGATGAATGAAATGAAATGAAATGAAATAAATTTTTATTTACATACATTAAGACTGTTGTTTACATTTAACTTCTGCCAAACTGTAAAACAGTTTGTTGGCAGAATGAAGCTCCCTGTTTCTATCCTTATCATTTAGGTATACAGTATTTCATTCTGTTTTAATTATTGATTAAATATACATTATAAGCATTATAAATTTTAAAATGATCATTATAAATTTAGAAAAGAATAACATGCACATCTAAATACAGGTACCCCATGTATATACTTTATATATACATAGGTCCCCGATATTCCCATATATTATTAATTATTAAATTAAATTATATAGGTACTAATATAAATTCGGTAATAAGTAATCATAGTGTAAGTAATCAAGACTAAGAAGGTACATACCATTGTTCTTATTGTTATTACTTTTGATCCACATAACGTTGACAACTTTAAATATATTGCTAAACACTAGACATCACAAATATTACGAGTATTATATGCGGTATCAACTGAGGGCCACAGTCTGTTACGTTACGATGTTATTACAAAATGCTTGCAATAGGAATTTATTGACTTTGCAATAGGAATTCCGTTCCGTTGTCCGGATGTTCCGTTGCGCGGATGCATGGGAGGCCGGCGCCTCCTGGGAGCAAGTAATGCTCGAGAAGGAGACGGCGGAAAGGGACTCGCAAACCGCGCTACCCGCGGGCGAAGGCAACATGGACGGCGGATGCACAAACCGACCTCCGTCCCCCATAAGCGCGGGCCTGGGGTGACGGGTGGAGCTGCTTGTCACCCTAACAGAAGCAG
Organism: Eilema sororculum; assembly: GCA_914829495.1. NCBI lineage: Eukaryota > Metazoa > Arthropoda > Insecta > Lepidoptera > Erebidae > Eilema > Eilema sororculum. The sequence continues at coordinate 11,936,086 of OU618541.1, forward strand.
GCCAAGGCGGCGGGGTGCTTAGAAGCGTGGCTCCCCATACCGGGGGCGAGTTAGGGACACCGTCGTCCCTCCTTCTTGAGGAGACCCTGGGTCAGCCCAGGTGCAAGGGCTATCGATGACAACCTCACCTTCGGCCTAGCACTCCGACCCACAGACGGCGTGTGATTTTAGTCGGTTTGAGTCCGACACAACCTCCCCCTCCGGCTCCGGCGGGTATCCGTGGGGATTTCCGCACGAAAAAAACGAAGAAAAAAAAGACATTCAAATGTGCTCTGTAAGTGCCTGAACTGAATAAAGGAAATTCACTCTTTGGTTCTTCTTTTTTTTATTGTGTTCCATAACGGGCCTAACCCGCCATCTGCGTAACTGTCGAGCGCACCGCAGCGCCACCCTCAATCAACACGAGTTTCTTGACTGAATTACATATAATATAATATATATATTGTAGAAAAAGCCGAACAAATAGTACAACCAAAATTTGTTTCGAGGATTACTAATATGTACAACAATAGGAATATGTGGTATCCTTTAAATAGATGCTATGTTGGTAGAAATGCAATACCGCTCCGCTATAAAAAGTTTTTAATGAATGTTCAGAACGTAAGAAAATTGTTTATCATAGGTACCATAGACCACAAAACAACTTCGTTTTTTTAAGGTTTTCTTATTTCTTCTTGGATATATCACTATTCGATCAGTTAGTATTATAATGTTGCAATTTTAGCAGCCTGCTGTGTATAGTTGTATAACTTATTTCTTAGGTCAAATAAAAATACAAATGACTTATGGATTACAATAATTGTATTTTATTAAACTGTAGTGCAATAATGATAAAAAATATATCCCATATTCATCTAAACATAAATAGATTTTTTTGAAGCACATAAATAATAATAATAGTTATAAGTACCTACTAATATTATGACAGCGCGATTAAGATAGCATAATTCTATTCCCGAATAGTGTAATTATTCATAAAAGTGTATCGTTGACACGAAAAGAAGAAGTCTAATATTAATTAAATCATAGTTCAAAACAATTAGAAGCGTCGGTAGCTTAGTGGTTAAGGAGTCGGCCTTACGATCGAGAGGTCCCGGGTTCGATCCTGGCCATTACACTACCGACGTGAACCCACTCCTAGCACAAGCAATTTAGCTTAGTTGGAGGGGTTAGAGGGAATATTAGTAACTTCGGTTCTAATATTCTTATAAAAAAAAAAAAATCCATACATAAGATTTATGTATGAGATTGAAAAAATTAATAATAAGAATTTATTGAAAAAAAAAATTGGCAATTCAAGTTATATTTTTAGTCTGGCATTATTTTCATAAATGTCATATGTCATATGACATAAAATGTCACGTATATTTACTTGGTATTCTGTACCGGAAACTGACATAGGTTACTCACCGAAATTGCACGTTGCGTATATTTACGTCAGTAAAATCATAAGTAAATTTACGCAACTAAGTACGTAAGTTAGTGAATTGAGCCCCTGCTGGTAATATTCTGCCTGTCAGTTGATACTGATAAACTCTGAAGCTGTCAACTTTTCCCGGTAATGTGGATGAATTGCGTAAGTCAAATTTATGACTAAGTAGTCGCTGCAACAAAGTTTATTAGCATCATCATCAGCATAGTGAGGATTGCACCGATTAAACTGTCAGATAATAGAAATAATCTCTCAATCTATTAGGTACCTTAAGATTCTTGTCATGTAAATCTGTTATTCTGGATCAATATAGTGTATTCATTTTGGAAGTAGTAGTGCACATTACCATCTTCTGTATTCACTGTTATTATATATTGTTATATGTAAGCCTTTTTCAACAGTAAATAAATAATATAAGTGACTAGATAAGAGTCCTTGGAACCTAAAAATAAATGTTTTTTTTTGCAGTGTCCGTGTTAGACAGTGGTTTTGCTCTAGCAGAGTCGAGGCCCAGATGATCTTCGCATTGAACGTGCTACGATAATATTCTTAGTAAGATCAAAAGGTATTATGATAATGTGATAAAATCTAATGTTAATACTTTGAAAGCTGGTGAACTCTTCTTGGTCCTCTCTTCTACTTCTTCATTACTAGGATATCTTAGCTTGCCATACTTCTTCTACTTCTCTACCCATCGTCTAGCAATGAGCAGTTTCATTGCTTTGCAGGTCAAATTGGCTTAGACCCCGCTGTTCTTGATGAGGCGTATACACCCACTGCTACCCACACTACTAGAGATCCAACTATCGCTGAACTAATTTGAAGGTACGGAAAGCAAACAATAGTTAGTGTTATTATAACAGGCTTGGCGCAGATATTATGCGGATACTTATGGGAACAAACTATTGCGTTAGATAAATATTTTGTTAGATCTGATAAACAAAGGCCTAATTTAATATAGCTAGTTATAAAATACCGGTTGTACTGCTTGGTTCTTTGGTAAATGTTACGTAAGTCGATATGAAATTTGAAAAACTAAAGGGGCTTGTATCAAACATAGACCTATAACAGGCTTGCCTACTTTTGGTGTTCCAGTATCTCGTACTGCTACTTGCATTATTCGCTGTAGTTTTTACGATTAATGCTTGTATGCAGTTGGGACGGTTTCTCCACTACCTGTAATACAGGTTCGTGCATAGCACGGAAGTGGAGATATTGTCTCTGTTATGTATACCTACAGTAATATTTCAAAACTGCGGTTTATTGTCATAGTTGTAGTAATTTTTGTCCCTCTTTATGAAATAAAGTTGTATGTATGATAATAAGATAATAATCTTATCTTATCCTATTTATTCTTCTTCTTCTATTTTATGGACGGCATATCGATTCTCAAATTTTGTTTTCCCAGTGTTCTATTACCTGGATTGCTCATGTGGATTCAAAAGTAATGGAATTTTGTCAATTTCGTGAAAACAGAAGTAGAATGATGGCGGGCTGTTATTTCTACTCTCGAAAGAAAACGGTGCTGTAATTATTTGTTTTGTTTTATAATATGTTTTATGTATGCATGTGTTCTAGTACACCACTGCTTACCACTTCAGGGATTTACAGACGTGAGTATATGGATGGTAATTCGTATACATGTAGACTATTTATTTTTTCGTCTTACACACTAGTATAGTATTTACCAAGTGATCTTAAACATCATAATTTCAAGGTAGTCGTTCACAAGAGGCAATCAATCGATTCATTGCACATGTTACAATTGAATCTGAATAGAGGTTAGACGGGTCTATTGAACAGTAACTCCATCAAAAGCGATAACATTAATTTGTCTCATTAACAAATTCGATTGACAATTTGTAACACCTATTCATGAAGTTCAAAACTGTGTTCAAAGGAAGTCCCTTTATGCAATGAATGTAGAATGAGTGAATATGAATGAATGAAAGTAGAGGTGATGGAGTTGGTGTGCGTGTTTTATTCTCGAAAGTAATCTTCCGCATCGTGTCAATCCCACCTACCTCTTCAGATTTGGTAAATCAGGAGCTATGACGTATAATGGGAGACGCCTGTGACCAGCAGTGGAAATAACACTTCGTCAGTGCCCGTAGCACGAAAAATACTTATTCGTATTCATAACGTAAACGTATCGAGAGAATGGAGCATTGCAATGCGTACTGTAAACCTGTGTGTGTGTGTGTGTATGTGTGTTCTCTCGATACGTTTACGTTAGGAATACGAATATTTTTCGTGCTCGGGGCGGGGATGAAGCGCATCAATCGGTTACATTCAAAAATTACTTGGTTCACTCTCCTGGAACGACTGCCATCTGATCCCCCAATCCTGAGAGGAAAGCCAACACCAGAGCCTCAAACGTCAACCAGCAGGAGTACTGGTATACCAGCTTGTTTGTGAACTTCAAAGCATACCTATTAGTGGGTTATTTATGAATAATATAAATAGGTATGCCATATACAGCTAAAAATCTACGTATATTGTTCTTTTTTGTTCTACATAGTGACTAAAAAGTCAACCCTTCTTTTTCTTTTTCTGCAGCAAGTAAACGGAAATGTTTATAAATAGACCAAAAAATGGCTACTGAGTTTATTGCCGGAGTCTTCTCAGGGTCGGGGCCGCGTTTCGAACCGGTGGTCCGTTTGCTAATTTCTTTTTATATTGACGTTTTGTAAGTTCTGATTTAATGGTTTACGCAGCATAAATGATTTTGATTTTGACTTTGACTGTCGGATGACGAAGCGAGAGGCTAGAGTCGCATATAACTCTAGAACGCTCTGGCCGAGTTTCTACATAGTGGCAACAGATTAATGCGTAATTGGTTTCATTATAAGGGTGACCGCGCACCCTAACAATTAAACAAACATTAAATTAAATAATTAGATTCAATTTCGTATAATAGCGTAGAATCCTGTACAAAATTTAACACAAAGTTGGGAAAAGGTTTTATACCGAAAACTATGTTACCTTGTATAATTAAAAATATGATGTCTTCTTATGGTCGTATTATGAACTAGCTATGGGATATGGGATAAGTAAAGTTAAATATTCGAACGATAAAATAACCTTATAGATAAAATTTGGAATCTTTTTAGATTAGAGAAGAGAAAAGCTACTTTATAAATTATAAACATAATTCGTAAAAAAATTATGTCCATATCTTCTACTTTTTCAGGATTTACACTCGGCTGAGTGTAACAGTACAGTACGTAACTCAGTACAGTTCCGACTCACTTAGCGGTTAGAAGATTAGGGCTCCGCTTTGCTTCACTCCAGTCTTAACTCTGTAGTTGTTTTTATAACAACCATTGAAGTAAGAGCTGCTTAAAAACCAGTCTCTTTAAAAAAACCAAGACACTTTTACGATTCGTGCTTGGCATTAAAACTGTCAATATGTGTTTAAAATATTATCACATAGGACACTATTTGTCACTTATTAATAATCCTTAATAATAAAGTAACTCTGTCTGTCTGTCTGTCTGTATGTTACGCTTTCACGCCTTAACCACTGAACCGATTTTGATGAAATTTGGTATAGGGGTAGATTAGACCTTGAGAAAGGACATAGGCTATGTTTTGTCGCGATAACCGACATCCACGCGGGCGGAGCCGCGGGCAAAAGCTAGTTAGTGATAAGTCACAAATAGCTCAATACAAAGACAGTCAACTAAACCTCCATTCTAAATTCAGATGAAAAGTACAGAATGAATTCACTTATCTGAATTTTCCACAGATACCTAGGTTCGTACCGTAATACGTTTTACAGTAATATAGCTAAGCAAATTTGTACTCGTTATTACCCTATTAGGTAGGAAGGTTACAATTGAGTGGCTCATGGCGCGTGAAATGGACACACTCCTTTATAAATGACGTCACGGACGTGTAATAGTAGAATTTCTAAACATATTATTGTAAGACATAGGTGTAAGGTATTTTATTTTCTGTAAAAGACTATTGGTAATTTTTTAACTGGAATATCATAAACATTTGACAGAATTTTTATAGCATTTTAATGCTAACTTTAAAGTTCGAAAAACATCGGAAAAAATGAAACGCTCAAGTGAGACTTGAACTCACGACCTTTCCCTTACAGGGGGAATGCTTTTCCAACTGAGCTATTGAGCCACACCTGAATCAGGTGTGGCTCAATAGCTCAGTTTTTCGAATCATAAACATTTGATTATTATTCGCTTACATTAATTAGCACCCTACATACTTGTGAGTGCTAAGATATATTTATAAAGGTATTTCAACATCATGATGATATAAAGAATGTTGAAGATATATGGAAATCATTCAAAAGAATTTACTTCTTTTTTTTTTTAGTTTACTATAATATTATGCTTCTAGCGTATCATTAAAATATCATTAACAAGTTGCTGATAATTCACACATGACATTAATTTATTCTTGTTTATCTTCTTCATCTTAGCGTTAATCCCAGTCGCACCCCAAGCATTCAGCTTTGAGTCTGGGGTCCGTTTTACCTGTCCAACTGCGTATTTGGCTGAACTTCGATATTTTTCGTGAAGCGACTGCATTTGACCTCCACAACCCAAAGGCGATATGGAAGCATTGCAGCTAGAACAGTTGTTGGAGCTTTCAGGGCTCCAACTACCCGTAACGACTGCCATAGATATTCGTATGGCAACCGGGTCCCGACGGCTTAACGTACTCTCCGAGGCACGACCAGACCTGAGCAAATACCCATATTCATGCACACAAATATTTGCACTGAGCGGGGATCGAACCCGCGCCTCCTGTGTAGCGGTCACTACCGCTACGCCACGGAGAGGAGTCAGATATGACAATAATTTATTATCTATTATTAATTTAACTGAAAAATATCACTTCTTCATCTTTTTCTTCTTCGAAATGATAAAGAAAATATCTCTATTCTGTTAACTTTATGTTTACTTTATTGGTATACACTTCTATTGTGAATTCTCACAATAGAAATGTATACAATTAAAGTAGTCATAATTGTCATGATAGGTAAATTTGCGTACAGCCAAATTATACCTACCTCAGGCATTGTTTACAAGTTATTACTGACTGTGTTGATATATTAATGTAACGAAGAGATTATTTATTATGATGATGATTAACAGATTTCCAACAGAACATTATTAAACCACTTAATAAATCTCGCTGGTTTTCCGGCTACAATGTGTGAGTATGAACAGACAGGGATGTCTGTGGCGAGCGGTGCGATGGAAGAATGTGACAGGGCATTATGTTCCGCCATCGACCTCGAAGATGGCACGTAACAAACCCTAGGTACTGTAAGAAATCCAGTGACGTCATTGTCCCTCTGTTACGTCTTTCTTTCATGTTTTGTGCGGGCCCGAACTTTCGGTTGTTTCACGGTCCCCCTCTTTCGATGTAACTCGAGGTGCATCACCTTTCGTCCTCCATAGGATCTCTTTTGATCGAGTTACCTTAAACGCGAGATGCCAATGAAGGTATCGTCGATCGGCATTCATTACCGCGAATGTGAAAAAAATACTTTTTTTTTTACTTGTCTATTCAATAATATACAATCAAAAACGCAATCGTGTATATAAAAAATGGTCAGAAATGTCAACAATATCAAATAAATGTGCACTTTAAGTATTACCGCGAACGTGACTCGTGTATTTTTTTCATTTCTCAGAAGTGGCCGAAATTTACATTCGCGGTAATGAATGCCGAACGACGATATGGAAAAGAGCAACCTATTTGCTTCTTTTCTTACATGATTATGTTTTATTGATACAAAATACAATATTATAATCATTTTATGTAGTCTCCCAAGGGAACAAATCTCCCATGAGTGCATGATGGGCTAACAAAGGAATATTCATCAGAACCAACGGGCTTTAAACCGTAGGCTGAATAACCTCCGGGGGGATTATTAAACATGTGAATTCTGTCGATAAATATGAATATTTTTGATCTCTCTCAACTGCATTGTGGTGCGTGGTAATTTCTTTTAAATTTAGTTACGTGTTACATGGATTACTATGGGATGTTTCCGATTTTTTGAATTGTAATAGAGTAAAAACAGAGTAATTCTCTCTCATGTTGATCTACGTTTGAGCTGTAGGTACTTAAAATGATATAATATATATTCACTAACCGGTAATCAAAAGCAATTTAACAGAATGTGTATATCGTGTATCTCAAAAACTATAAATTGATAAATATTAGTAGGTACGTACTTTCCTTTCAGATCAATTCTTTTCCCAAGTGGGACTTGTAGCATACTCGACAGACCAAACCCTACTTCAACCGATATCAAACTATTTACGAGAGACGATATTATTACCGGTGGATGCTGCGACAAATTGATACCTCTTCTATACCGTCTTCACAGTCTTACGTCTTTGTTTTATATTACCGTAGGGAGATTGTGAAACGGTCTACGTTACCTAGCTTACATTTTCTGTTAAACAATTACCTTATTGAAAGTTATAAGTGTTTATTCAGTCACTTGCCCCACAGTGCTGGTTGTACACGCGCGATAAAACTTGATGATAAAGTACTATCAAATCCATGGGTGTTTGGAGCAAGTATTGACAGACTCTGGCACGGGCTTTCGTTTCGGAATGGAGTACTCTTTACACTCAGTCACTCCCGTAAAAGCCAAAATAACTTCTTGAGGCGAGAACTCCGGGGTGCTCATAGTGCAAGTTGTGGATTCAACTAAAATTGGCACTCGTATGAAAGAGAAGAAGATTAATCTTTAATTAGTTGGTGAAATATCAAATATCAGCCCACCTTTGCCTTTAGCCTCAGGAGATATACCAGTTTTAGATTCGAAATCTTAGAAAGAGTTGTTTCAAAAGTTCTACACTGCTTGGTATGCGACAGTGTTTTCTTCACTTCACTATACTTCAGTTTCTTTTTTATCTACTTATCTCAATTTATGAATTGTAGAACTTGCTAGCTGAGTACGTGATTGCTATGGTGATATAAACAGAATATTATACTCAATAGTTATTCTTTACGCGTAGTTACTATAGAAATATTTACAAGTATTACAACTACTGTTTACACAATTTATAGTTAGAACAGGTAACATTTTCATTAATTTGCAGATATGAAACAAGTATTTCCGTATGTTTTAAAAACGATACAATAATTAAGGTGATTGATAAGTAGGTATATAAATATATCACCATATCACCCTTCTGTTGCTAAATAGGTATTTAAAAAATCCAACTGTTTATTTTATATTTTGATGAACGTTATTTTACTGAAAATATGGCCATAAAATCGTAATAGTTATATTAAAAAACTAGATTTATATTAATAGAGATCCTACTTATTCCGGGCTCTGAACTTAAACCTTTCTGGTTTTAAAAGGACGTAAACTAAATGACTAGGTATATCAACTTACGGCAAATAGATCACTATATCTTGGGTGTACAAATAGACTACTAATTAAGGTGGAAGTAAAGGTTTAAACCAACTCATTAAGCGTAGTGTCTGCTAGCAAACCCTAAAAGTACAAGGTAACTTTAGTTTGAAGTCTTTCAGTTGTCCTAATTGGGGCGAAACTGAGGCATTGTATTCCGTTTTGGGGAAATAGTTATATATATATATATATATATATATCTAGATACTATGTACATCGGTGCTGATTTTATATTATAATAACTAGGATAGGATAGGTGTTCAATGTAATAATTTCCATCGAACACGTTTTGCTGATCTAGCAACCTAACACGGCCGCGTCAAGTGCGCCTCGGCCTCAGTGCATATTCCGACAGCAAACCGGGTGCATTCATTACATCATTTTAGCAATTAGCATATCTTTTTATAGTTTTCACTAATTTAGCAATAAACATCGTTAAAGTCTTCAAGCTGTTTAATTCCATAGCAACCTAATAGGAACCACTTAAGTCGCGTCTTCTACATAGGATAGGGGACTCTTTTTTCCGCACATAGCCTCTCTTCTTGGGCCATTGTACATGAAGAGCACTGGCTAGATCAGCCAGACTAGCTCCGCCCAGAAGCGCAGAAGCTTACTGGGGGCTTCGCAGGCTTCGCGAAGCGACCTCACTGTGCCGAGGATCGTTGGTTGGCCACTGCCTCGCAGTCCAGTATTACGTGGGCGGCCGTTTCCTCGGCGCCGAAACACCCCCTGTAGAGAGGACTGTCCGTGACACCGATTGTGTATAAATGCTTGTTGAGGGGACAGTGACTCGTTATTGTCCCCATAATTGTTCTTAGACTAGTTCGGTCTAATCTTTTGTTTATCGACGGCATGGCCATTTTTGATTGCCTGCAGTCAATGGTTTGTACCCATCTATCATTATGTAGTTTCACAGATCTCTCGCGTATCCAAGTACGGATCTGTGAGAAAGGTATTGGCAATAGTGGCAGCGGGCCAGCAGTGGTCGTATCGGAACCCCTCCTCGCGAGTTCGTCCGCAGCATCATTGCCGTAGGACCCACTGTGCCCTTTTATCCACTGTAGCGTTACTACATTATGGGTGGATATCTTGTTTAGAGCAGTTTGGCATTCTGCTTTTAATTTGCTGTTAGTTATTTGGTGGTCTAGCGCTTTTAAGACGGCTGCGCTGTCGGTTAGGAGCCTTATATTAAACCCTTTACCTTCATTTCACTTATTGCCGTCACAGCCGTTGTTATGGTGACACACTCGCATTGGAAAATCGAGCTGTGTTCGCCTAGTGGTAGGTGGATGCTTAAGCCAAGGTCTAGAGAGTGTACGCCAGCTCCTGAGCCATTTTTTGTTTTGGAGCCGTCGGTTTAAACGCGTATCTCTCTAATTCCGGCGTAATCCTTTTCCTAGGCTTTTGTTTTTATATGGTATTTTTTGTTGAAGAAGTGTTGTTTGAAAGTTTTGTCGCATGGAGCAGCTATTAGTGGGTTGTACTCCAGGGCTCGCCTAAGAATTGTGGTGTGGGTACTAGTGTGGTTGTTACCCCAGAGCCCCAGGTGCCACAATCTAACGGCGGTGATGGTGGCCTCTTGTTGGATGTATATGTCAAGTGGCGTTAAGTTCAGAGTTACCTCCATTGCTGCAGTTGGAGTGGTTTTCATGCATCCACAGATTGATGAGCAAGCCAGCCTTTGGAAGGACTTTAGTTTGGCGATCACAGTGGACAATTCTGTGCGTGTCCACCATACCAGAGCCCCGTAAGCTAGCATGGGCCTTATCACCGCTGTGTACCCCATTTGCTTCCCATCATTCTTTTGCATTGGTAGAAAGCGATTGTACACTTATTCAGTTTATGGTCAAGATGTTTATTCCAGAGCAGCTTGCTATCGAGAATTACACCTAGGTATTTTACTTCTTCTTTAAGTGTTAGTTCGGTTGCAAAGAGTCTCGGGAGTTTGTATGGACCCGGTGCTCTTCGGTTTGTGAACATTACTAGTTCGGTTTTCTGGGGGTTGGCCGATAGTTCATGCTTCGCGCACCAGGCTTCAATTATCTTGAAAGCCTGTCTCATTCTATCGCATATGGCACTTTCGAACAACCCCGATATTAAGATCGTGATATCGTCAGCATACCCTACAGTGAAGAGGTTGTTTGCGTTTAGATCTGTTATAAGCTCATTGCCCACCAGGTTCCATAATAGAGGGGAGAGTACTCCTCCTTGTGGGCATCCTCTACTTACGATGCCTCGCGTTGTGGTGTTGACTGTGAGTTTTATAATAACTAGCTGACCCGGCAAACTTCGTTTTGCCTTAGAAATTAGAATCTATGACGTTATGTTGTGTTTACCTCAATGAAATTCTTCTAAGTTATTTTGAGATCGGAAAGCATTTCGACTGGGGCTCATACGCTCACGGAGCTCCCGACATCAATAGGTCACCGGGCCCATACATCTACGAAGCCCATAGGTCATAGGCATATGCCCATGGGGCCCATATACCTAAGGGGCACATACACACATCAAAAAAAGTTTGCGATCAATGGATTTTTTTTCCGTGCGGAAATCCCCTCGGATACCCCCCCTGCCGGAGCCGGAAGGGGAGGTTATGTCGGACTCGAACCGACTAAAACCGCACGCCGACTGTGGGTCATGGTACTAGGCCGGAGGTGAGGTTGTTATAGACATATCCCTCGCACCCCGGCTGACCCAGGGCCATCCCTTACAGTCTGGCCCTCCTCAGGAGGGGGAACAACGGTGTCCCCAACTCGCCCCCGGAATGGGGAGGCGCGCTATTTAGCGCGCCGCCGCCGTGGCCTGCTTCTGCTGGGGTGACAGGTGGCTCCACCCGTCACCCCCAGGCCCGCGCTCATGGGGGACGGAGGTCAGTCAGTGCACTCCTACGCCCGAGTTGCCTGCGCGCGCATAAGCTCCTAGAATTCTTTAAATTTAACTTTATCAAGAAAAAATCTATGTTGTATGCTTTCTTTAAATAGGAATACCCTGTTTGAAGTTAAAATATAAAACTATTTTTTATAAATTATTTAAAAAAAATTGAGCCATTAATCATAATGCAATTGTGATAGAAATTTCATAGAAAGAAAAAGACTGTTTAATTAAACTTTAACTACAATTAATTATTAAAAGGTGTAAATTCAATATTAAATAACTCCTCCCCTGGCTCGAACACATGCGGAGATCCTCCTGGGCATGCTGAGGATCATGTTATCCAGCATTTCCTGGGGTAACCTATCCCATTCTTCAATAGCGGCTTCCCTGAGCTCTGGAACTGTCTGGGGATGTGGCTCACGGTTCCATACAGCTCGTTTAAGAGCATCCCACGCCTGCTCTATTGGGTTTAAGTCGGGCGAGCCGGCAGGCCAGTCTAATCGTGTGATATCGTATTCTTGAAGAGCAGCATTGACTCGTTGAGCTCGATGTGCGGGCGCATTATCATCGACCAGTACAAATTGGTGCCCATGGTTTACTCGGAATGGTTTGACGATATCATCAATAGCAACTGCTTTGTACATGTCTGCTGTCATGAAGCCCCGATACGGGATCAAAGGCGTTCTAGCTCCAATCATAATGCCACCTCAAAAAGACACCGATTTTCCGCCTTGCTGAACTGTTCCAGTGGCAGTTCTTTGTCTTTCACGGTCGCCTGGTCTTCTCCAGACACGGACACGTCGGTTATCTGGATGAGTGGAGATTCGGGATTCGTCAACGAAGAGACAGTTTTGCCAAATGTTTTCTTCCTCACCTTCTTCATTTTGCCGAAGTCTAGCCCACTGCAATCTTCGTTGTTGACGTTGCCGGGAATTGAGCGGAGCTCGCCATGACCTCCGTTCTCATAATCCAGCCTGGTGCAAGCAATTGCGAACGGTCTGCGTGCTAACTTCAAGCCCAGAGGCGGCCCTGACTTCTGCTTTTATTTTAGTGGCGTTGATTGTGGGATCACGGGCTGCCAGCAATCTAATATAGCGCTTTTGGGCAGCTGTCAAAACAGTTGGGCGACCGCTGCGGGGACGGTCAGCTAAATTCTCCATTCCGTGGTACCTCTGCAACGTAGCCACGACACAGGATTGGGATATAGCAAGTCTGCGTGCTAGTACTCTCGTGGTGTATCCTTCTTCCCTCAAAGTTACTATTTTAGCTCGTAAAACCTCTGATAATCCTCTTGGCATTTTTTCAATCACTACTTTCCGCGAAAAATATCTTGAATCGGTTATAATTCACTAAATCAGATTTCTGAATGAGCGTAAGCTAGGACTAAAAGCCTTTTTGTAAGAAAAAACAATTGAACGGTGTCATTGTTTTGTGTTCTAATTCTTTATTTTTAAATAAAGAATCTAAAAAGAAGAAAAAATCATAATATAATCTACAGTAACAAAAAAGATTTCAGTTTTTCAAAGTGATCGCAAACTTTTTTTGATGTGTGTATGTCACCGGGTTCCATACACCTATGAGACTTATACGGCACAGAGCCCATAAGTCAACGGGACCCATAAAACCACAGAGCCCATATACCTATGAGACCCATACAACCAAATACCCCTACGCTCAAGGGCGTTTATACTATCATCAACCATACATTTTTCGACCTCCATGAAGATTTTCGCGGCTCAAGCAAGTCTGCAAATCCCTTCCATCCATTCTGAAGATATTTGAAGCACGCATTCTGTCAATTCTATGTCAAACGTCAGATTACATAGAAGAATATCGAAACCACCCCCACACAGTGCACCGTGCGCTATGAAAGGAACTTCATCCCACGCACGCTTAAGCTGAGGAACTCCCTGCCGTGGGTTTCTTAAGCGACTACAATATGGGGTTCTTCAAGAAGGGCATTAGAAGATTTCTTCAGGTTGTTGTATCCCCTGGTGTTCCTTATGTCCATAAACCGAGGTAACCACTTTCAATCAGGTGGGCTTATTTGCCACCTAAGTGGCATAAAAAAGAGAACTAGAGAAAAATTTGGAATTCGAAAAAAGGGGTTTATTACCCCTTTTTTTCGAATTCAAAATTAAGACATGGCGTCTATTGGTTCAGCTATTTTATGTGGTGCTTAAGAAACCTTAAAGTTTCTAATTTTACGTGCAATTTTCTTATTTTTTTTCTTTCATAAGAACCTTCTCCTTACAATAACGAACACAACAAAAAAGAATTAGCGAAATTGGTCGCGCCGTTCAGGCCTCATCTCGTGACCAAGGGAAATAGGGATCATTTTATATATATAGATTAGCTATGTACTATTATTACTTAATATATATTATTATGAATTTGGCACAAAGAGAGTCATACAGGCGTGGTCGCAACCTGAAGTTTTGGAGGGTCACTTTCGTCGCAGCAAAAGCAGGGGTTTTTTTTAAGTGCGGATAAAATTTGGACGAAGTTAAGAAATCGCCATGAGCATGATAAATGTACTGCACTACAACAAAAGGCTTTGCCTATCCAAGGGGTGCCCCTTTTTTCGTATAACATTTTCTATCCTAATGTCGAATGGCATAAAATGTTTAGCATAATAGTCACTTCGCATAATGGTCTTTTGGCATAATGGTCTTTACGCATAATGTATTCTTTGGCATAATTATCAATTTCCCTAATTGTCTTCACCATAACTTTGTTATCTATAAATTTTAAAGTCATAATAATCTTAACGCATAAATGAAACAAATACGATAAATCAAAGTATGTAATGTCATTCATTATTGATTGATTGATTAATGATTACTATTAAGGAATATTTGCAATTTAGGTTAAATAAAAGTTAGGTAGGTTAGGTTAGGTTAGAACATGACAAACGATGCACGAGCCGAGCAAGCGAAGCGAGCGTGCCGCGGTAGCGGCCGGCGAAGTGCCAGAAGCGAATCGCACTCATCGAGTTAATTATTTTTATACAAATTTACCTGCTTCTTCAGATATATTTGTTTTCCAATCAGCAAAATAAATGGATTATGTGCGTTTGAAATGTAATTAAAATTTAAGGAGTTAAATTATGTTTAAATATCGTTATACGATAAACCATTATGCTCAATAATTTTATGGTTAAAGATGATTATGACTAAAGTAATTATGCGAAAGAAATTATGCGTGAAAATTATATGCCGAAACAGCGTTATGCGAAAAGATGATTATACTAAAACCAGTTATGCATTTCGAAATTAGGACTTTCAATTTTATGCAACCCAATATGGACCCCTATCCAAGTGTTGTAGGTATAATATTATACAGTATATAATATTGTAATAAATTGCCAACAGAATTGAAAACTTACAGTGTGGAGCGGTTATCTATGCATGTAGTGTGGAGTGTGAACACGTTTAAAATAGATAGAGTCTGTTATTATTCGAGAAGTGCTAATTTAGTATTCATAGCTATTAATATGATAAAAACCTTTCAATGTTGACACATGTTTAATACACAAAATATGATAATTGAATCATTTATTTTTCAGTCAGGTGAATAAAGGCAACTTTTTGCATTTTTTCTTGTCGACTTTTATCATAGCACCCACATTTGCACCTCTGCCTACCCCTTCGGGGTATACAGGCGTGAGTTTATGTTATGTTTTTTTTAATGTTTTTATCATTCACAATATGCTGATAAGGCTTTCAAATTCACACAAGAGATAACCAACATTCACCTGGGTGAACAAGGTGGAATGAACCAATCAAAAGCCGGGTGATGTATAGCTTTTACTAGTGAAAAAGGCAGAGAAGTAACGAGCATTGTGTTTCATTTGTGTTGACAAGTAAACACTAAATTAGAAATGTTAAAATAAAAGTCAAATAGGTAAAGTTTAGTACTAGATTATATAACTTTAGCTTCATAGTTATTATAAGGTCCTAGAAAGTTTTATTTGTTGAAAACCTGTTTCAGGCTTTTCATTGCCTAACTCACTTAGATGCGTTGTTTGAATATCTTTGCATATTTAATCTGCAAGTAAAATACATCAAAAACTGAAATTGCTAGTGGAAGTTTGTTAGGTGAGATAAAATTTTTTTTTTCACTTCACACATAAATTATACCTGTTATAAATTTTGTTATTACAACTTTTTCATGGTTGATTTTTTAATACCTTTCCTGGGAATGGTAGCAAAGGTTCAGTTTTTATTGTATGAGAATTTTATTATATCGTTTGTTCTGATGACCGAAGAATTTTTTTTCTCTGTATAAAGTTTATTAAATGTATATCAATTATTCTGTTTTTTTTGCCTTTACTATTGAATCATTTCACTTTATTCATTTTGAAAAAAGATAGAAAAATGTGTTTATGTTTGACGACATTATTTGAGATTTTCTTCAATTTGCGACTGTTTTATTGACTGAAGTTAATTGATTTATGTGACGTGTGTGTAAGTATATCCTGAACATATTTTACTAATATAATAAATAAAATAAAATTCGATTATTATTATAGTTCCCATTTATAGATAACAATATTACCTACTTAATTACCTTGTATGTTAGGAACGAGAACGTTATTTATTCAACCATTTTCAGAGCACCTTGTTCTAGAAATTAGTGTGTACCGTGCTCCATTGACGTAACTAGCTTGTTACTTAACAGCAGTCTGCCTCTCACAATTCGGCAGTTGGCTGTGTTCGTTACACGTCATTTAGCCGCCACACACAGTGGTTAGTGGCACACTAATGTGAAACAACAGTGAAACAGGAAAATGTGGTAATTGAAAAACTTGTATAGGTTACATGTGTGTACTGATTTATAGCCTCCGTGAAGTAAGGATTAGTTTGTCCAGTTTTTCCTTAACCCCTGTATTTACGAGTACCGTAAATATAGGAATTGCGTCGTTACTTTTTGGGTGGAAATTAGACGGTTAATAAACGAATTGACTGTGAAAAAGTTATGGTACAAGATAAGTTTATCGGGATCTCGAAGTACGGAAAAATAAAGAAACACAATAATCATGAACACTAATAAAACTGTCTTGAATTTATTAGATTCAGACAACAAGAAAGATGGAGTTTTATGTAGAAAGCGGTCGTTTCTAAATTTATTAAGCTACGAACTAATTAAGTTCTATAGATAATAATAATAATAATAATAATATAATTTATTTCTCACCAACAACCAAATTACATACAGTGTTTACACAAACTTAGAGTAAAGAATACAGAGTATGGTTGTGGATCGCTGGTGCCTGTTGTAGGTTAGATAACCTGTATTACTGGTCACCAGGATTCCACTAAAACTTAATGAGTAGGTATATAGTGCTCAAAAAAGTAATAACAAAATAATCGGTATTGGTTCAAAATATGCCATCGATTTAAATATCTATATTAAAGCATGCAGCATGCCGCGCGCGCGCGCGCGCGCACGTGTGTGTGTGTGTGTGTGTGTGTGTGTGTGTGTGTGTGTGTGTGTGTGTGTGTGTGTGTGTGTGTGTGTGTGTGTCTGAATCATCTGAATAACATGAACGAACATTTTGCTGTCACTTCAGGACTTTCAATAAGTCTTCTGTGTCAGAGTATGTCTGACAGAGAAGCCAATCATGAAGAATAGTTTTGCACTTGTACATGTTTAGCCCATAAATACTTAAAATTTTATTTAGTTTGTTATAAAGATATGATCCCAGAAATATAAAGAATTTTTGACCAAATGATGTTCTGACCCTCGAAGAGACAGCCACTAGATGGTTGCGGCGAGTAGTGTCTGTCCTGAACTCCGTTAAGGAGTGCTGTTTGATTACAGTAGCCAGAACAAAGAGTTGTCTGACGGTTAGTACTTGGCAATATTCATAAAGCTCAGTTGTAGGACACAGGCGAGGCTTAAAACAAGAAACTTTCAAAACAGCTCTCTGAGCACGCTCCAACGCGAGAAAAGGAGTCTTATCAGCGCCACCCCATGTTGTGATGCAATAATTTAAAATCGATTGGCATATCGCGAGATAAACCATCTTCATCACATTCGGGTCAGCTGAATAACGCAATTGCCGAAAGATGTAAATAAGTTTGCGCACCCGAGCCGTCAAGTAGTCAACATGAGGTTTGAAGGTTAAGTTTTGGTCAAGTACAACCCCTAAATATTTGATGGATGAAACTCGTTCAATGATGCAGCGGGCACCAGCTAAGAGCTGGCTGTCAGTTGGTGAAACGGTGATTTGTAACGAGTTATCTGGGGTGATGTCAAAGTTGCGAATTGTGAAATGAATAACCTTAGTTTTAGTCACGTTTAAAGTTAGGAGGTTTTCCCTAAGCCATTGGATAACGATGTTAAAACCGTTTTGTGCCAAACCGTACGTCCTAGTCAGGGTATCAGAAGTGAACACCAGTGCTGTGTCATCTGCATATGAGAATATTTGTCCATTGTCAAGTTTAAGATTGCATAAGTCGTTTATATAAACCAAAAACAGGCATGGGCCAAGAACACTTCCCTGAGGAACGCCATACTCGATGGGAGTTTCTGAACTTTCGTAAAGACCAATCTTAACATACTGAGATCTACCAGTAAGATAACTGTTGAACAGAGATAATTGATTCCCTCTCACACCCAACGATTCGAGCTTAGACAGCAAAATGGGAATCGAAACCGTGTCGAATGCTTTCGCAAGGTCCAGGAAAATTGCTACACATTTCTGTTTATTGTCCAGATTCCTAACTACATGACCCACTAAATCGTGCACAGCATCGGTGGTAGAGCAATTCCTCCTAAATCCATACTGGTTCACAGACAAAAGGTTACGCGATTCCAAGTACTTGATAAGCCTGAAATTAATAATTTTTTCTAGTATCTTGGACATCGCAGGCAAAACTGATATTGGTCTGTAGTTTTCAACACGGTTACGATCACCCGATTTGAAGATCGGATGAACAATGGCTCTTTTGAATGCAGTAGGAAATATCCCCGTGGTTAGGCACAAGTTATATATGTATGTAAGAGGCGGTACAATCATGGCCCTGTGCTTTTTCAAGAACCCACATGAAATTCCGTCCCAACCCGAAGCACTGTTGCTTTTTAATGACATGAGTATACGCTCGACTTCTGTTGTATCAGTGCTGAACAGGACAAGAGAGTTAGCATTGGAGCATAAGTGATTGGTCGCACGGTCAATCCTAGGAGAATAACTGTGGTGCATTTTCTCTATCAATTGCCTGCCAATGCTAGGGAAATAGGAGTTTACATCCTCGACACACAATTGTTTATCCTCCTGGAGGCTCAGAAGGTCATCAGCTGGGGACCTTTCTTTAGTGGTACTGGTAACCGAACGAATAACCTTCCATACTTGTTTACAATTGCTACCAGCTTTCTGAAATTCAAGCTTTTCAAATGCAATTCTAGTTTTACGCAGCAAGTTAACGCAAAAATTACGATATCGCCTATAAGAGAGCCCTATAATTTCATTTGTTGGTTCTTTCTTCATTTGTTTATAAAGATTATCTCTGTGACGCATACACCTCAGTAACCCTGGGGTAATCCAGGGTTTGATAGGTCTTTTTCTTCGCGACAATTTTATGGTTGTACTGTTAGTAGAGATAGCATGAAGAATAGGCTCATACAAACGTGTCAAAGCGAGATTAGGGTCATCAGCCGCATAGACAGAGTCAAAGTTTATGCCCAGCAAATCATTAGTCAGTTTGTCTTCGTCAATTTTTGTTATTGAAGTTCGGGAAATTGATTTTTTCTTTTTTAAAGACAGCTCACCAACAATCGCGAAGTGGTCGGTGATGGTCGATTCAACCACAAGTATCCGAACAGGCAATCGAGACTTCAAATTCAAGTGGTCAAGACAAGTAAGGCGATCATGAGTCAGGAAAGTATGGCCCAGGAAAAGTCCATGTTGGGCCAGGACATCCATGTAGTCAATCGAGTATTTATCTAAACGACCTTCGGCAATGTCGATGTTAATATCGCCTACAATAATTATGTTGCTATACGCCCTCACCTCTCGCAGAAGGCTGTCCAGTGATTGGATGAATCCTGTAGGGTCTCTAAAAGCGAAAGGTCTATAGACGCCAATAATAGCCAAATCAGCACCCACTGTGACCAACAGACAGCTTGAGTCACGCAAAACCGGTTCCGTGACCATCACTTGAGACAGTGTCGTCTTAGTATACACCACCACTCCATCGTTCTGATTATGCGTGTTTAGAGTTAGATAAAAGTTGTAACCATCCAGCACAGGAATAACAGGATTCTGAGACAGCCGGCACTCACTTAGGATTATAATGTCGGGATAATTGCCAATTCTCTGTATTAAGGATAGAAGTTCAGAAAAGTTCGCGCCGATACTACGTATATTTTGCGATAGTAAAGTGATGGATGAACCTGACCCTGACAGCAGCCCAGAACACTCCTCGGCACTACACTGAACAGCCTCGCAGAAAGTTATGTTAGTAAGCTCAGACAATAAGTCATTAACTGCCGCGAATTTTTGTTGGAATAATCCTAAAGGCACAAACACAATGTGTCCGTGTATGACCCAGCAATATGCATGCTCCATCCAACAATAAGTCAAAACATCCATGAGCAAAGAAAGTAGGTATCCGTAAATATAGGTTGACAAGGGTTACATCATTGATCCATTGTGAGAATAATAATTTGTAATTGAATAATTTAACATCACAAGTACTAAGTGTTTTAAAAGTGCTTCGCATTTTTTGTTTGTCTGAAATGTATGTGTATCTATGAATGTAAAAGTTGATTAAGTTGTGGTGTGTGTAAGTGTCGCGATACTTGTTTACATAATTCATAAGGATTGTTTGAGAAATATTAACAATGGTTCTATTGCGAAGTGATTCAATTATTGTCATTAGTAAATCTCTGAGTATAAATAACATGCAATATAATAGTAAAATTAGAGTCTTTAGATTTAAACTGTACAATCGCATGGGCGGTGGTATGGGTTCGATCACACCTGCCAATTCTAGTCATTTCTGCAGTTTCAGTTGATGAATTTGGTCTTCACTTCTTATAGCAACAAATGGTGCTTGGTCATCCTTTCTAACGTACACCTTCCCATAGGCCGTCCAGCAATACTTGAAGAGACCAGACCGGGTTAGGTCTCGAGCAAGGAAGTGTAGGCGAGACGCCCTTGGGGTCAGATGTTCCGAGAGGAAGACGGGAGTGTCCTCATTTGTTGCTAGACCCAGAAGTTTACAGGAAAGCCCACTCCTGTGCTTTTTGTTGTAAATCTTGCCCGTTCTTAGAACTTCTGCCTTTAAAAGTGTTGAACTGGTTTCCACTATTATCGGTGTATTACGTTGTTCGTTGTCCTTGCTATGAGATCTATATATATCTTTTATATCAGACTTGACTAAGTTGCAGTCAAAATTCCGGGTGAGACACATGACCATTTGAACAAGATCTTCTTTAACTTCATTACTTCGCCGGGGTACATTCTTCAGGACGAAATTAGTTTTGCGGTTATTAATCTGTATATCCTCGATTCTGTTCTCAAGTGTAGAAATACATAATTTGTCCTCCTTGGCTTGCCTCTCTAACAAATTAATTTTTTTGTGAAGTTCCTCATTCTGCCCGGCTAAAAACGCAATAGAGTTTTCGATGCTGACGTTCGACTGTTGGATTTCTTTTAGGGTATTATTAATCTGCTTTACCTCTCTTCCGTGCTGTTCTGTGAAGATATTTAGCATTTTTCGCATTTCCCGCTTAAATTCCTCTAGCTGTTCACAGATTGAGTCATCTGTATCAACCCGAGTTCTTTTGCGCGTCAGTACGTAATTAGGAGGCGTCCTGTTAGTCTTCTTACTTCTCCCCATCAAGCTAATATCCGTATCCGACAAAGATTTATCCAAATTAGGTGTTTTTAATTGAGGATGCTCATCTGTAGTGCTAGTTGAGGGCGGCGATCGTGCAATTGTAGACATGTTGAAGTATGGTTCAATGACTGCCACAAACTTATGCTAATAAAGTTTATAATGACTCCCAAATCTAGTCGATTCAGCCCAGAAACTCACCGCAAAAAACACAAAAAAAGCAGGAGTGAAATTCAAAATAAAAACAAAAAGAGAATTTTAAGCTGGAATCGAACTCACGTCACAGTGCTTGCCAGTCACAGTGTTAGCCGTTCAACCACGAGACAGATTGGACTACGAGTTGAAACTGTAGATCAGTTGATACGTTATGTAATCTATCATTGAGTCAATAGGCAATGTGACCATATAAGGTAATTTGTGTGTTTCGATGCACCGAAGGATGAGTCACTGATAAGATGATTAATCGCTTACTTTTTCACTGTTCAGCTGTTTTAAAAATGTTTTTTGTTAATTACACCACTTAATATTATAGCTACACTTTCAACAATTTCACAGCTTATTGGTATTGTCTTTACAATTCTAACGATGTTAGGTACATGTCTTTAACTCAGGAATCACCGATTTTATTATTTTTAGAAGTAACGAGCACAATATGTACGTCAGCCCGCGTAAGGGGCGCGGGAGGGAATGATGAAATGAATACGATCTCTACTATATTTCCAACATGAGTTCTGCATTTCTTCCTCCACCAGGCCCTCGATTCTACTAAAGCTCAACCATTGTCAGCACCACAGTCAGCGCAAAAAATGAGATTAAATTTTAGACTTTATTTCTATACTCCTAAAGTCCAAATTGAAATGAAAAAGTTACAATACACTTTTTTATTCACTCTGCAAAAAGTCATTTATTTTTGAACTTTAAATATATACATCTTATTAAAGTCTTATTATTTCATGACATTTTTTGCAGTCGCTAGCAGTCTAGAATTGAGGCCCAGGAGAATACCATCCTCAAAATTAACTCAAGTATTGCTTTAGAGTAGAGAGGATTTGAGTGCTTGCGTATATAATTGTTCTTTCCTTGCCCCGCCATAATAATTAAACCCGTTCCCGTGACTTATAGGAACGAATTCCTGGGATAAATCAAAGTCCGGACTACAATCTATTACTGTACAAATTTCATTCAGATCTGTCGTGGTCGTGAGTAACACATCCATTTATTCGAGCTTGGCGTGCTCAATAGATCGAGACAGTATTTCACTCCGGCTCACCGCCAACAGCTTTATAAAGCGCAAGTACGGCCAGATATGGAATACTGTTCTCATCTCTGGGTAAGAGCACCTCAGTGCCAACTTCTCCCTCTGGACCGCATCCACTGGAAAGCGACTCGAATCGTCAACTGCCAAGATGTTTCAAATTGGCTAGACTCTTTGGCACTGCGTTGAGATGCTTTGCATCTTCTATCGCCTGTACTATGGGGAGTGCTCCGAGGAATGGTTCGGGTTGATCCCCGCCGCCTCTTTCCGCCATCGTTCCACACTCACCATCTAGACGGATGGCGGTCCACAACCGTGCGTTTCTCGTGAAAATTTCTGCCTCGTACAACTGAACTGTGGAATGAACTGTCACCAACGGTATTTCCGAACCAATACGACCTTCAAACCTTCAAGAAAAGAACGTACTCTCTTTTAAAAGGAAGGCAACGCACTTGTGACTCCTCTGGTGTTGCGGGTGTTCATGGGCGGCGGTGATCGCTTACCATCAATAAAAAAAATCTTTAACATTATATAACAAAAGTGAAATTTGTTTCGAACAATAGCTCAATAATTTCAACAAGACAGGTAACGACCAAGAACTACCTAATATTTCAATCAGTGTAGTAAATTTTATTTGTAAGCTGTGTGGTAGAAATATAATAATTTTTTCCACAAAATTCTAGACAGAAGTTAATTTATGGAATATTAAACATAAAGTTCTAAATATACTCGGCCACAGTTTCTAGCGACAGAAAAGTTCTGAACCAACACATCGCGGTTTGCAAGACAAACTATTGCAATATACGTATAAAACAATTCTACGCCATATTATAATTTTCATTTAGTCTTCAAGTTGGTGCAGTTATGCGGCCTCTAGAAACTTCTAGAAACTTAGGCAATAATAACAGACTGTAAATCTACTGCTTCTTTCACAGAAAGTTCACTACAGTAGTTCAGTGAATAATAATATTAGATATACAAGAAGTATAAAGCTGTTCACACACCTTCCAACTTGAGCATAAATGAACGAATGAAATAATGATGATGTACTATCTCACTTGTATACCTATCGTTCATTGATTAATGATTTATTTGAGTTTTATTACATTACAAGGCTGCAGGCAAGCCAGGATCACAAACCTAGAACATTTGTATTATGTTTCTTATAATGTGATCATCGATGATGATGTATTGAAAAACTGTTTAATTAGAAGCAATCATAATCATCACTATTTAGTGTTAACTATTTAGTTAATATTGTTTTATGTGCTTACGTTTCATATATACCTACCTAACAGGGTGGGGCAATATCTTAATAATGTTATTCTGTAATATCGATGGCACGTTGTTGTTAATTTAATACATACCTAATTATAAAAAAGAATAGCTTTTGTTTTCTTATATTTTATGGAAGGCCTTCAAGGTTTTCGTGTTATCCTTAACATTTTTATTCATCCTTTATTTTCAGAAAATTACGTAACCGTTTTTTAGATTGTAATATCACTCAGATTAAATTTCAATTTCGTAATTATTAGCGTGGGGTTTGATATAAAATAAGCCGAAAGAAGAATAGATCTTCCTGTGTTTTATGATAACTATTTTGGACATCTTGAACACATTAGGAGTTTCTAAATTATTTTATATCCTTTTGAGTTGATTGGTTGGATCTATGATTGAACATATAGAATTCTTCTAAAAATCGCGTTTCCAAATTGAACGTGGTTCCCACTTAAATCCAAGACTTTCACTTTTACAAGTGAATTAGTTTTGTAGTTATTAAAATTCATATAATTATATAGCTTTCTGATAGAATTAGAGGCAAGTCACCATTTGTAGAATATTATTTTATTTTAGGGGTATAAAAAGAAAACTTTAATTAATTTTAATGTTATTACTAATCTGTCATACATTAATATGTAGTAATTTACAGCCTTTAATCAAATATATTAGTTATGAAATAAAATTCTAACACAAAAACCAAAATTTTAAATAAGTAACCAAATATGGAATAGGTACCCGTATGGAATATAAGCATAAATCGTCATATCAATAAAAATCGGCATTAATCTCTAGAGATCAATAAGATATTAAAAAAATGATTTCGATCTAGGAAGATGCTCTCGACACGTTGCAGCGACGTGCGGTCCGCATTATTGGTAATCCTGAGGTCACGAACACCCTCGAGCCTTTGCAGATGCGTAGAGATGTTGCGTCTTTGGCAGTTTTCTACCGTCTCTACCATGGTGAATGTTCTGACGAGCTCATCCAATTTGTCCCACCCTCTCCTTTCCTACACAGGACGACACGTGCAGGGCTAAGATGCCATCCATATACGGTGCAGAGTATACCAGCTAGAACCAAGCGTTTCAGTGACTCATTCCTATGCCACACCATTAAGACCTGGAACTCCCTGCCAGCTCACGTGTTTCCTTCTTCCTACAGTCCCGGGTCCTTTGAGCGGGGCGTGAAAAGGTGAGGTGAGGTCAAGCTGAGTGCCACCACTGTTAACATGGTACATGTTTCCGATGGTGACCCTCTTTCTGAGACTTTGCCTTTAGCTTAACATCAGGCGAGGTGAAGTCAAATTGACGTGTCCTATATAAAAAAAAAGATGATTTGTTCTATCTATAATCAATTTCGTTTTTTAGGAGATATGGTTGCACCTTTACATATTATAACGTTACCTATACAAAAGCGAGCAACCGTATCTCTTTTGTCGTCAGTACCTACAGGTTACAAAATCTGCATGGTAGGCTTTCTTTACGAGCTAAAATAACATTAAATAGTTACAAACTCGGGCGAGAATAGTTTTCTAATTGATTTATTTGAGGATCAACTCCAAAAGGCTTGGCAAAGTTTTGTTTCTTCACCCTCGAAATGCTAAGAGTAATTCCTTAAACACATATCATAAGGTTTATGTATTCCGAACACATATTCTCTCTCAAGAATTTGATTTAGTTTTATTTATGTTTACTGTTAGAAGTCAAAGTTATTTTAGGCGTATCATGAACCTTTATTTCCGACTGAGTAACAAGGTTAGGAACTGATCCTAACCTTATTTTGTTTATCTAACTACCTATGTTAAGTCCGTAGAACTAAGTAAGATAATATATAAGCAAAGGAACTATTAAGAATGCTTACTCGGCATCCTATTGATGCTTTGTAAAATAACTCAATGAGATCAAAGAAAACCTTTTTGCCTAAATATACTTTATTTTCCTTAAGTTTACTTATTTTGAAACAATATCACACTTATACGTTTTATTGATTTATATACTATAAATATCAGTTTTTTTTTCTTTTACATAAATTACCTGCATACTTATAATTTGTCTTCAAGAAATATTTGACTAAGATTTTTTGTGTCTACATAAATGTACAAATTCATGAGATCTTGTACTATAGCCATACGACTTGTAGCCCTGAAATATAAAACGAAGAAACTATGAATATTAGTAGGTACGTTATGAAACATAGTTAATATACATGCATTCGCATATTAGTAGGTACGTTATGAAACATAGTAATATATATGCATTAGTCCTAATTTTATACATTTTAAATTCACGTACAAATCAAAAAGTGCCTCAAATTAAATAATATTATATTTTGTTAACATAAAGTCGCAAGTGGAAAACTGTAGTCTCTGCCTACTCCACTGGGAGAAAGTGCGATTATATGTATGTATGTAAAGTCGCAAGGTAAGCAAATGTGAGATATTATGTACAAACCACTGCCTCAATGCACAAGCGTTATGCCACGAAGAGGAAACCGAAGCTACTTCATTTACCGCAGGAAATTGAAAGCCTTTGGAATTCTCTCACCGTGAATAATTATTTCTTTTATAAGTAGTTTTCATTATTCTTAAAGGAAGTGGTTCCGTTTTTAATATACCTTTTGTTATTATTACATTAAACAATGTGTAGTTAAAACACCTACGCATAACAAAAATAAACTTAATGCTGTTTAATTGTATGTACGAAACAGAATTCATCATATTCATACTCCGTTTTCTTTGAATTAACTAGCTAGAGTAATAAAAGGAATAAAAGCATACAATAGAACTATGTCAATCATCACCAGCTAAGCATTGTCGCCTGCTGCATCCGAGGCTTTCACTTTGGAGCCTGGAGTCCGTTAACTTCTTCTCTTCCTGCTCTAACTGCTTACTGACCTGCCCGTATATGGCCTTGCAGGTGAGGCTGGCCGCTGGATGGCCCCGCAAATGACGTTAAATTCTTCAGATTTTGCTTTGAGTTTGATCCCAGTGGCAAATGAATGTGTAGTTATTTAGAACACACAAAGGATAGTACCTCGCACATCGTTCATTCGGCCCTTGTACCGATTAACTCCAGGAAACGTGTGATTAGGTAATGAATTACTCCAGACCCAGACGATACTTTGACGAGCCTTTGTAAGCTCGTCAGTTCCACTGAATTGAAATTAGTTCTTGTTAACCGAAGTGCGTTCTACCTGTAATGACATACGGAGCCGTGACGTGAACACTTACGGTACGGTTGGTTCACCAATTCAAGGTCGCTCAGCGTGCTATGGAAAGAGCTATGCTTGGTATATCTCTGAGGGATCGAATCCGGAACGAAGTAATTCGGCAGAGAACTAAAGTTATCGACATAGCTCAACGAATTAGCAAGCTGAAGTGGCAGTGGGCTCGCCATATCTGCCGTAGGACTGATAAGCGTTGGGGTAAACGAGTCCTTGAGTGGAGAGCGCGAACCGGCAAACGTAGTGTGGGGCGCTCTGCGACTAGATGGAGCGACGATATACGCAGAGTGGCTGGTGTGGAGTGAAGGAGGACAGCCGAAGACCGGGCTAAGTGGCATGTCATGGGAGAGGCCTATGTTCAGCAGTGGACTGCCGCGGGCTGATGATGATGATGATGAACCGATGCCATGTGAGATCTTATCTTAACAGAAAAAATAAAAAAATTACAAGTATTTAATTTTTATTATTTAAATTCCGATCAATGAACCTCCCTTTCGCGTCTTACGTAACTTATTTTCATGACTGGGTAAATGTTAAGTAGCTATATCATTTCACTTCTGCTTAATGCCTTAGTACATGCCGCCCTGTTTTCATAACAATAGGACCCTGTTTGAAACTTTTGTGTACAGCGCTTAAAACCTGAGACTGGTATTTTCACAAACGTATAGTTATCGCAAGATATAAATTACAATGAAAACGCAAGCGTTAAATCCTTTTATTCGCACGGTTAGTTAGGCCGTGCGAGCTCATTACTGATGCATTTTCAGCTTATCTGGGAGGATGCGACGCGTTGATAATAGCAGCGGAAAATGGTGGAAATTATTCGAACTACAAAGTCTAGAAGTGTAATGGAACCGTATCAAGAGGTTGAATTTTACGATTATACCTGTTTAGTTCGACTGTTTTAAAATTTCATATAATTACTAGCTTTTGCCTGCGGCTCCGCCCGCGCAGATGTCGGTTCACGGCAACTATTCGAATTTTTCTCACCTTTTAAACCTTCCCTAGACCTCCACAAACATTTCAAGACCAAGATGAGATAAATCCGTTCAGCCGTTCTCGAGTTTTAGCGAGACTAACGAACAACAATTGATTTTTATATATATAGATTTGAATTAAGATATCTAATTAAAAAAATAGTTGTGTATGCGTAGCCTAATACTATATATACCTACATCTATACAATACAATGTTCTATGAAGCGAATGGGCGCGAATATAGGATATAGGAGTAAACAAAACAGACTGGGGAAACTTGAAACCAGATACATTCGATGGTTATCTAACAAATAAGACAATACCGAGCTTTGAATAATTTACGATACCAAATGACCCTATAAAAAGCAAATTAATGAAAAGTGTAATCGTTTGCAAAAGAGCAAGTAACAGTTAAAGAGAGAAGATAGGTTCCTTGACTGTCTTATACTTACAGTTTTAAACAAGTACCAAGGGTCAATTAAAGTTAGTCTAAAGATAAAGTGGTTCCTCAGTTTAAAAATGTATAAATAGTTACGTAACTACTGCTGCCTTTAAGGCACAACACGGCAAATAAAGGCAGTACTACTAGTTCTAGTACGAGTAGTCATCATATGTTTTGAAAAACCTTACAGTTTTGTTATGCGATTGTGATTGTAATGGATTTACTTCCATCGAATTCTGTTTGTTTGGTAGAAATTCTGATGCCAAAACGGTACTTATCATTTTGTAACTAAACACACTGCTTTTGAAAGAAAAGAAAAAGCAAATAAAGATTTACTGCACAGGAAAGTAAAACCTAAATTATAAATTTCACTCCCTCAGTAAAAATAGTACAGAACTATTTATACTTTAAGGCCACAAATAAAAGATGTAAGACATTGTTACGTTTATTTCGACCTTTTTTCGCTTCAATCTGCAATAAATATATAAGGAGGATTAATAATATAGGCCGTGTTGGTTGAAACTCTGCACAATGCGGAGTCGGCAACTCAACTTGGTAGGTTTAATTAGCACAGACTTTCAGATATAAATTCATATTTTGTGGCTTAAATGTTGCACCAATGTTTTTGTTTGTACCGCATCAAGCGCATAAATATTAATTTACAACGCTTTCATATTTCTACTACAAGTTCGGATTAATGCGATTACAGAGTATTGTAATAATTTTCGAGGAGTAAGCATGGCTTATCTCTTTATACCGTTGATCAATGGCATTTGATGGAACTTGCTAAACATCCATATATACTAATATTATAAATGCGAAAGTAAGTCTGTCTGTCTGTCTGTCTGCCTGTCTGTCTGTCTGTCTGTATGTTACGCTTTCACGCCTAAACAACTGAACCGATTTTGATGAAATTTGGTATAGGGTTAGATAAAACCTTGAGAAAGGACATAGGCTATGTTTGGTCGCGATAACCACAATATCCACACGGGCGGAGCCGCGGGCAAAAGCTAGTATTGAATACTTAGACCCTTCTACTTTTTCATAGTATTTTGTTAATCATTCTGATTTCGCCTTATGGCATTCTCAAAGGTTTATAATGACGGTTTATTCCAAAAGTAAGCAGGCAAGAGGAGCATTGATGGTGTTTTAGGAAGTATTAAAAAAAAATACAGGTTTGATTGTCTTAGTAGGCACACACTGTATAAATCCATACTATAATATTATAAATGCGAAAGTAACTCTGTCTGTCTGTCTGTCTGTATGTTACGCTTTCATACCACTGAACCGATTTTGATGAAATTTGGTATAGGGGTAGATTAGACCTTGAGAAAGGACATAGGCTATGTTTTGTCGCGATAACCGACACCCACGCGGGCGGAGCCGCGGGCAAAAGCTAGTTTTACTATATTATCAAATACGTATTACACTGAAATCAATCAATGAGCCTATCGCAGATTCGCAGTTCACTACTGGACATAGGCCTCTCCCAATGTTAGGAGGCTTTAGCCTACTGTCTCCATGCTGACCAGACCGGTTGACAA
This sequence comes from Eilema sororculum, assembly GCA_914829495.1. Classification (NCBI taxonomy): domain Eukaryota; kingdom Metazoa; phylum Arthropoda; class Insecta; order Lepidoptera; family Erebidae; genus Eilema; species Eilema sororculum. The sequence continues at coordinate 11,966,381 of OU618541.1, forward strand.
AGGGTTATATTTGGAGTTTTTCTTCTCTTGCAGTGATATCGTCTGCGTATTGTTTCGTTAGTCACCTTTTACGACAACCCTCGGATGAGACACGGTGGTGATACTTGTATTCTTTCTCCGTCACCAAACGGACAAGACAGAGATTACAATGAAAAACTACGTGAAAAAATAAATTTTAGATACAAAACCTACTATAAGGATGATTTTGAAACCAATAAAAACTTATCCAATGAAAGTAATTAACACAAATTTACAAAAACAGACTAATCGCATAACATCGTAAACAAATAATAACAATGTTACGACACATCAATCAAGGGAGAACCAAAGGCTCCATTTTGCTAAGCATATTGACTCAACATCAAACAAATTAATCTTACTTATATAACGCTCATACATTTTAAATTACGGAGTTTGCTCTATACGAGTACCCTGGAGTACTTTGAGTCGCTCAACTCGTATGTTGAATTGTTGATACGATGAACTGGAAGTGCCTTAAATTGGGTAATTGATAAGATTTACTTTGTGCGAAATTAGTTTGTTCAGAGATCGACAATCTAGAGCGCGCTTACTAATTTATTAATAAATTTATTCCTGTTGTTTTCTAATTAAACATTAATTTATGTGACAAGTCCTAATTATGAGATATACTTAACTCATTAGACGTTGACGAAATCAACCACTCCCGTCTGAACCCCCTATGAACTTTACCTTTTGGCTAGTACTATTATCTATTCTGTGCTTTTGGAATGAAATAATGAAAATGCATTTATTAGTCTCACACACGTTTGGCAATAGTCATAAGTCCGTAACATTGTTTTTAATATTCAGGATCTGTTTGTAAATGTATGCAAATATTTCATCATGTAACCTTATACAGCTCGTGGTTTAGCAATTAAATACGACTAACATTGTAATTTAAATGTATGGCTGTTGAAGTAATATTTTTTTTGTTTTCTTACTTCAAGATAGATGGTTATATCTTACAATATAAGTACAAAGGTATTTTATTGTCAGCTTCAGATTTTTGCTAAAGAACTCTCAAGATTATTATTTCTTCGAAACCTTCACTACAATAGGATTTTCTTCGAATACTAAAGTTGTATCAGAGATAATATTTACTGAGTGAACAATTTCGATGATGTTTTAGTTCAAAATATTCGAATTAAACTAACATCTTAATCCTACTAATAGGTTCTCGTGCCGCTATTGTTTTATGTCTTCGCGTATGTTTATAGTGTGACATAAGTTGTTATACCTTGAGGCATTTATGTAACACATATTTAAGTAATATATCTTTGTTAGTACACACCTCTGTTTGTTCAATTCGCAGTTCTGTTTCAGCCATTAAATTTAATGACGGAGCACTTGCAACGTCGAGGATTTAAAGTATTTGTTTAGGAATTGGTGTGGTTTCAACTTTGTTGGAAGTTTAATGCTAAACATTTTGTATTGTAACGCTTGATAGTAAATAGCAAGGGAGGGTAAATATTCACTGACTGACCTCCGTCCCCTTTGAGCGCGGGCCTGGGAGTTACAGGTGGAGCCACCTGTCACCCCAGCAGAAGCAGGCCACGGCGGCGGTGCGCTGAAAAGTGCGCCTCCCCATTCCGGGGGCGAGTCGGGGACACCGCTGTCCCCCCTTCCGAGGAGGGCCAGACCGTAAAGGATGGCCCTGGGTCAGCCGGGGTGCACGGGATATGTCGATGACAACCTGACCTTTGGCCTAACACCACGACCCTCAGTCGGCGTGTGGTTTTAGTCGGTTCGAGTCCGACATAACCTCCCCTTCCGGCTCCAGCGAGGGACGTATCCGAGGGGATTTCCGCACGAAAAAAAAGGTAGGTAAATATAAGATATTGGACTACTACTTCTATTCTGAGTCATTTATAGGGGCAATTTAGTAAGTTTTTTGCAATTGACAGCTGAAACTTGGATTCTTTATTATGGAATTAGTATTTTTCTTAGAATTTTTTATATAAATTTTACTTATCTCACAATCTCTTACCAATATGATCATATATATTGTTTAAACGTTAGTTCATTTAATAAAAGGCATGCTCTCAAGTAAAGTTTTAACATATTTTTATAGTGATAATAATATATTTACATTTTAATTATATCAAAATATATTTCGTCGATTTTCCAATTTACTGCAGTATTTTGACCAACGAGCCAGTTGATGTACAGATAGTGCATTGTGAAGCTTGTTATATAATAAATCATTATTTAGTGCATCATAGACCAACTGCATAGGCAGCGAAATATTTTCGAGTGCTTACCTTATTTCGAAATCAGCTTGTGGGTGATTTTTTTGGCAGTTTTACGTTTCAGCTTTATCATCGCGTTAGTCCTGGTTACATTCTAGTTAAAGGCTGAAATAGTACTTAGGCTTTTCATCTTAAAAATAAGGTCCCTATGGACCACGGGAATAGAATCAGTATTTATAAAGAACTAGCTTTTGCCCGCGGCTCCACCCGGGTGGATGGCGGTTATCACGACCGAACATGGCCTGTGTCCTTTATCATGGTCTAATCTACAACTATTTACAAATTTCATCAAAATAGGTTCAGTGGTTTAGATGTGAAAGCGTAACATACAGACAGACAGATAGACAGAGTTACTTTCGCATTTAAAATATTAGTATGGAAGTATAGATAATATATTCAATAACTGTCAATTAACCTTCATATATAAAGCATAAATTTTATACATAACGTGATCGTGTAAATAAAGTTAGCTTCCTATTATTTAAGTTTGATATTGTCCCACAAACCGTTACTGATTATAAGCTAACTAGACATACTGCCCTAAAGCAAATTTTCAGCGTATGAAATTCAACAATACAGCACAATAAACTAAATAACTGTGTAGTTGATCCAATAACACGACCGCTTTCATGTAGTTACTGTTCGGTTTTGAGAAGGTCATAAGCTTTGATCAGAAAATGAAACTATTCGTGTAGGTATATGTACGAATATTTAATGATATTGTGCGAGCATATTGAAGCTTTGTGGCCGCTCCGATTGAGTTAACTTTCACCGTAGTTTTTGAAACGCATCAAAATATAATTATTTTTTTAACTTTGTTATGCCCGAACTCTGTGTCGCTCTGAATTGAATATTTCAGAATTGGTTCACGAAATGAAAGTTATTCTGCACAACGAGATTCAATGTATGAATAGTTTAAATAATTTGAATAATAGTTCTAGAATACAGATCAATATGGATACTTCTTTCTTAGATACTTCTTTAAACAGCCAGATCAATGGCCATAACCATATTCAATTTTGCATTATGAGGGCATCGAACTCTCTACCGCAATATTTTCCTCTTCCTCTTAGCGACAATCCCAGTCGCATCCGAAGCACCTCGGAGTCTGGGGTCCTCTTTAACAGTCTAACTGCTGAATTGGCTGAACTTCGATATTTACCGTGAAGCGACTGCCATCTAACCTCCACAACCCAAAGGCGATATCGAAGCATTGCAGTTAGGCCAGTTGTTGAACTTTTTAGGGCTCCAACTACCCGTAACGACTGCCATAGATGTTCGTATGGAAACTGGGACCGGCGGCTTAACGTGCTTTACGAAGAACGGCCAGACCAACGCAAATACCCATAGTCAAGCATACAAATATTTGCACTGAGCGGGGATCAAACGCCTCCTGCGTAGCGGCCGCATTCACTATCGCTACTTCCCAGAGGCTATCGCTGTACCCCAAGATCAGGTAGCAAAAAAAAACGCAACAGTTTTATGTATATCTCTTTATAGTAAAATATAAGGAAGGAATTGTGTCGATATGTGTTTGTAGGGGTGGGAACGGCGAACCAAAATTGTGAAGAGGAGGCGAACCTTTAGATGCGACTGCGATAGGTTTTCGAATGACGAAATATACAAGTGTTTCACTATCTATTGCAGCAGGTGTATGTGTTATGCGATGGTTTCTCAACCAAGACATTAGGTTAGTTGGTCAACTTCAAGAGTACCAACGACTAGTATGCCGTCAAGCTGAGTGCCACCATTGTTATCATGGTACATGTTTAGCATGGTGACTCTCATTTCGAAACTTTGCCTTTAGCTTACCATTTGATGAGGTGAAGTCAAATTGCCGTATCCTTTTATATAAAAAAGAATGCATTCTATCGATTCAAAGCCTACATGAATGTGAGAAAGTATAATTTATAAGATTACATCGCCCGCTGTGGCGGACGTCGGCATCCTCGTTTCTCTTCCTGTCTTGGTGGGTTGACTAAGGCCCGTCTTCTAGAATGACATTCGGCCTGTATCGCAATTTATCCGAGGACAGATTGTATAGGTCACAGCCTCAGTGGCGTGGCGGTAGTGCACTCGACTGCCACGCAGGAGGCGCGGGTTCGATTCCCGCGCAGTGCAAATATTTGCATGCATGAATATGGCTATTTGCATTGGTCTGGGTGTTTCTATGTATAATATTTATGTATTTACAAAAAAAAAAGTATATAAGTATGTTTATCCGCATTCTAGATTCCATAACACAAGCTATAAAAGCTTACCATGGGTCTAGATAGCGTTGTGTAGAACGTTGTGGAATAATAGGTAATATGGCAAACTATCAATCTGTCTATACAATCTGTCCCCAGATAAATCGCGATTCAGGCTGAATGTCATTCTAGAATGGGCCTAAAACTGCGATTACAGTACGAATCAAATGTACTTAAATTATGTAATTATCTATAGATAGATTGTTACATAAAATATTCATTATTCAAAACCTATAGACGTACCTAAACAGAATTTATAAAGAGATTCCATTACCTCAATGATTGAAGGATCGGTACTTGTACTAACAATTAAAGTTTTACTAGTGATGAATTTATCTTTAAACAGAATTTTGATCAAGTTAAATCGAGTTACAGTCAGATCAACTCTGTCAAAGTGAGTGAAGTGAAACCAAAAGAAGCGAGCTACCCTTAAAGGATAAAGAGGTTATTCGGGCTTACAGGAAACACACGAAACAAAATCTGCTTTGAAACTGTTAAGCTCAACTCTTTTAATTATTCCCGACTTTCTAAAATTTCCGTTCAACTTTTACGGATAGCTCTAATGAATGCCGATGGCTAATGACCTTTACATAATTCGTACAGAGGTAATTTGATAAACAACTTCAAGTGTACAGTAAGCTTCAGAGAAAACGAACCCCCCTTGATAATGACATGAAAGCATTGAAGTTTTTTGATTCATTACGTATAAGGCATGTTGGTCTAGTGGTTATGACCGACGCTTTGAGTATACGGTAAGCGGGGTTCAAATCCTCGGACGTGAAGTTCTTTTTGTATTCATATATGTAATTATTTTCTTAGTCTCTTAAGCACTTTTTGTTAATTATTATTTAAGGAATCAAATTTTATAGTAGGTATGAGGTTTGTAAGAAAAAATAGGCTTGTTGCATAAACAATATTAATTTATTTCTCGAATTACATTTATAAGACTACATGGAGGTCATTTCCTGGTTGAGTATACAGTTTTTCTATCTGAGTTAAATTAGGGTTACTTATTTTTAGATTTCACCTGACCTAAATTTATTGACAAAACACAATACCCTAAGTGAAGTATAAAATGTTTAATATTAGATAATTCTAGAAACATAACTACAATATTTATATTTAAAGTTGCCAACATAAATTTTTTACACTCTGAATAATCTTCGAATATAAAAGAATGGTTGAAAAATGAAATGTTATTTGTGCCTGTGAATCACAAAGAAAGAACCAACATGCTAAACTATAACGGGATAGCAATATACATCTTCCTCTTTGATCACATTTTCTGATAAGTAACCCTTTTAACACAGCATTAGAAAAATATGTGAGGTCAGATGGTGCATCGTTAACAAATTAGAAGATTACTAAACTTGTAAACAAGAGTAATGGAATATTAATAATATACTATTATTATTATGAATGTTAGGACACTTTATAAACAGCGCAGCGTCATCTAGCCCAAAATAGCACCTTAATGTGATAACTGATAAGGATACTAGACAACTGATATAATACTTATTTTAGATACTTTTTAGATAAATTACACCCAGACACATAACAAATACCTAATCGTGTTCTTCACACAAAGATTTGTCCTGGTTAAGAATCGATAAACTGCTTTAATAACGGAGAGGATGGCCCTCACTGTATCACTTATCGAAGACGACTTTTCATCCCCGAAACCATATTAAAACATGCGGCACTATTTCGCATTAATTCCCAAGTTCTGTTTACCTCTTCATCCATTTTTTTTTACTTTATTTCACTTGAGTCCCAGTTTAAAACCATCTGACCTCACAAGTTTTCTATAGGATTAAGATCCGGGCTTTTAGCCGGCCACTCAAACACCGTTATATCTTCTTGTGCATTTAGCCAGTCTTGCACAATTCGGGACCGATGCACTGAAGAGTTATCCTGAACCAGGTAAATTTGTCCTTCTGGATATGCGACCCGCACTGAAGGCAGCATTACGTCTTTCAACACATCAAGGTATCGCTCACTGTTCATGCGGCCACCTATTTCCACTAGCTCGCCTGGGCCCATTGAAGACATCCATCCCCAGTAACCTAAAATAATAAACATTTTCAAATCTGTTGCAATATGTAAAACAATGTCAGCAGCAATAATAATTAAAATATATATATATATATATATATAAATCGCGAAGGACATCTTGCGTCTTTCCAAACTACCACCCTGCGGCGTCCACTGAATGTAGTGAGATTTTTAATGTTTTCAATGCGTATGTAAGATGTTTTCATCAGTATCATATCAGTAGTCGACGTCAAATTTAATTTAAACATTAAATGGTGATATTCAAATTAAATATTTCTAGCTGAATTTGTGCGTCCGTTCACTCTTAAATTTTTCTTGCACACTGAATACCTGCGTATACCTACTAAACACTGCATGCACATTCCCGCCTCCATCCGAATGTATGTTTAAATCAATTCCGTATAATGCTCTGCATATATCATAATGATTTTAATAACTAAATGACATCCATCTACTATTGAATACAGATTGGTTCCGAATACTGTTTTTGAATAATTGTATCCAGCTTATCAGCCAAGAGGCTTCCACCTATATAAGGGTTTATAATGACTCCAGGCATAGATAATAAATACAATTAATAGTTAGCATACAAAAGTGACAATGTATAGCGTAGGTATTTTCACTTTGGTGGTCAACAAAATCTTAAAAAGCAATATAATCATTTTTGACGAGTTTTTGTTTTATGAACGCACTGTCTTCGTCGGTTGAGTTACCCCACAGTAATATGCCATAATTTAAGATTGAGCCAACATGACTGTGCCATAAGAGCTGTTTTTTCGCAAGTTGTATTTCTAAGCTGGCGTAGAGCAAACACGAATCTATTTACTCTCTTGCATACTGTATTTTTGCAGATTCCAGTTACAGTGTTCATCTAATATGAGACCCAGGAAGCGAATATGACTGTCCCTGCTTATTGCAACACCATTCAACGCTAGCTCGAAGTTTTGTAGGTTCTGCTTATGCGTAGAACAGATCGCAGCTGCCGGTGAGGGTCTGGCCACCCAGATGGCAAAACAGGCGAGGAGGGAGGCTGAGGCACAGCGGCGGGAGGCCGAGTCCCGACGCCAACTCCAAAAAGTTACGGCGGAGCTGGAGGCCCTCAAGAGAAGGGACCGAGTTGCCGGGAGTGGCGACTCGGTCAATGCGGAAAGCGCAGCCGGAGCGGTCGGCGCACCCTGCTCTGGCGGGGCGGCCGGTGCAGCCGGAGCAGCCAGCGCAAACAGCGCAACCGGTGAAGCCGCCAATTCAACCAGCAGAGCCAGAATCGTGGGTCGCGCTCAGGGCAAGGATAAGGGGAAGGGCAACCCCGGACCCCGGCCCGGCTCTGGGTGAATCCCCGAGCCCCCGTAAGGGGGCTGGGAGGTAGCTGGAGCCGCCAAGCAGAGACGGAACGCCGCCAAAAAGGCAGCCAAAATGGCCAGAAGGGCCAAGGCTGCCGCGATGGCAACAGCACCGAGGAAGCTCCGCGCCCCACGATTGACAGCCGTCGTCATTACGTTGACGGCGGAGGCGTCGGAGAGCCCCATCGCGGCAGCCCCAAAGGTTGCCGATGGGCGGGGCCTGCTTATTGGTGGCTTCCAGATGGTGCAGGTACGGCTCCTGCAGGCCCGACCAGCACGGTGCTTCCGGTGCCTGTCGGTGAGCCACGTGGGGGTGCAGTGCACGGTGGAGGCCAGTTTCCGAAGGTAACGGTCGGTGACCGTTGCTTCCGCTGTAGCCAACCCGATCATAAGGCCGGTAGTTGCGAAGCTCCGTTGCACTGCTTCAGGTGTGCAGCAGAGGGCAAGCCGGCCGACCATAGGGCTGGTGCCAAGGCCTGCACCGCGGGGAGGCCGAAGCCGGTTGGCAGTTCCATAATGGATCCTCAGCTCCGCGTCCTGCAGACGAATGCGAACCACTGTGTTGATGCTCAGGCACTTTTGCTCCAGAGCATGGCACAGTGAGGCATTAATGTCGCCGCTGTCGCCAAGCCGTACACTCACCGGTTTATCGGGCCTGCCTGGGAAACCGACCTGGACGAATCGGTGGCACTGGTGCACAACGCCGCTGCCAGCAGCCCCCCTCCCCCCCTTGTTGTACCCAAATGCGACCGGGCTCGGTCGGCGAGAGATGTCGTGCGGGGATCGGTCCTGGGACCGCTACTGTGGAACATCGGTTACTACTGGGTTCTTCGCGGTGAGCTCGCGGACGGTGCCGCCGTCACGTGTTATGCGGATGACACGCTGGTGACGGCGTGCGGGGCTACATACCGCGAAGCGACCATGAAGGCCACGACCGCGGTTGCCCAAGTCGTGGAGCGGATCCGGCGGCTGGGTCTGGAGGTGGCTCCGTATAAAACCGAGGCCATGTTCTTTCATGGGCCTCGGCGCGTGCCACCGGAAGATTCCAGCCTCATAGTGAGAGACATTTCCACCGGCATCAAGCCCCAGATGAACTATCTGGGGCTCGTGCTCGACGGCCGGTGGATCTTCGGGGAGCATCCCCGAAGACTGGCCCCCAAATTGAAGGACATAGCTGCCGCTTGCTGCTGCCCAACATAAGGGGTGTATTCACCGCTAAGAAAACCCCATATATTGTAGCGCCGCAATTCCTGGGCACACGGCTTACCATTGCCCCGAGTATCGGGATCCTAGGCGTCGACATTTCAAGTGACGTCCAGTACCGCAGTCATTTAGAGGACAAGGTTAAGCTGGCATCAAAGGAACTTGGAGTTCTTAACAGGGCGAAGCAGTACTTCACTGCGGGGCAGCGACTCCTTCTTTATAAGGCACAGGTTCGACCCCACATGGAGTACTCGTCGACAGTCCCATACTCGCAGGCGATGTGGAACCTCTCAGCCTCAGGAGGGACTTTGCCTCACTGTGTGTTTTCTACCGCCTATATAATGGTTTGTGCTCAGATGAATTATTTGACATGATGCCCACAGCTACATTCTATCATCGCACCGCTCGCCATAGACAGGGAATTCATCCCCACACATTGCATCCGAATACGGTGCGTACCGTGCGGTATGAAAGGAACTCCCTGCCACGGTTTTCCCAAGCGACTACAATATGGGGTTCTTCAAGAGGGGCATTAGAAGGTTTCTTCAGGGTAGGCAGCGCGAGTGTAACGCCTCTGGTGTTGCATACGTCCATAGGCCACGGTAACCACTTTCCATCAGGTGGGCCGTGTGCTTGTCTGCCATATAAGTGGTATAAAAAAAAAGGGGGCCGCATGACTTTTGCAGGAGACTCTACGCAGGAGTCCTGCGGTCCATTGCCCTATATGGGTGCCCGATATGGGCGGAGACCCTGACGATCCACAATGCGCGTCTGCTGCGTGGGCCGCAGGGTGCAATGGCCAGCAGGGACATTATGGGGTACCGCACGATATCCTTGGAGGCGGCAAATCTCCTTGCCGGATCTCTACCGTGGAACTTGGATGCGAGAACCCTTTCGGTACCGAAAGGAGGCGCGGGAGCCGAGCCGGGAACCCGAGCCTGAAGAAATTCGGGTCGTGAGGTCCCATCTTCACCCTGAGTGGGAGCTACGACTTGGGTGACCAAGCGCAGGGCACGCCGTAATAGCAGCGGTTAAACTCATCATGGAGGAATAGCTAGAGATGCCACACGGCAGCCTCTCGTACCGGCTGACGCAGGTGATTACCGGACACGGGTGTTTCGGGAGCTACCTGTGTCGGATGCGGAATGAGCCAACGTGCGAGTGCCATCACTGTGATGCGAGCGAGGACGCAGAGCTGCACACGCTGACCGAGTGCCCGGCGTGGGACACGGCGGCCCAGGCAGGTCCTAGTGGCGGCTCTGGGGGTGGGAGTCCTCACACTCGCCACATTGCTCACAGCGATGGTACGATGCGCAAACGCTTGGGGTGCGGCCGCCTCCTTCTGCGAGCAATTAATGCTCGAGAAGGAGGCGGCCGGTCGGGTCCGGACTAGACTACGGGCCCGGGAAGCCCACGAAGAGCGAAGGCGAACCGGTCGTCGCGGAACGACCTCCGTCCTCCATGAGCGCTGGCCTAGGGGTGAACGGCGGAGTCTCCTGTCACCCTAGCAGAAGCAGGCCGCGGCGGTGCCGCCAAGTGCGCCTCCCCGTACCCGGGGCTAGATGGGGACACCGAGGTCCCCACAGCCCGAAGTGTCTGCCGGGGTGCGAGAGATATGCTTTCGGCAATCTCACCTCCGGCAACCAAGGACCCAAGACGGCGTGCGTTTTAGTCGGGGGGGTCTCCGTGGGGGTGGTATCCGTGGAGATTTAGCGCACTATAAAAAAAATGTATAAACCCGTAAGCTCAGAGGCACAGGCTGGTGTGAACAGATAAGCTTACATCACGGCCGGCACATGTCTGTTGGTTTACAAACTTCGGTACGCGAGCGCGCTAAAGCCTGCCGCTCCGCGCCCCGCGCCATGCGTCCCTCGTGAACCCCGAGGAGGCCCCTCAGACACCGTACCTAGTGCCCGTTTAAGGATGTTTAAGAGACGCAAGATTGTTGTCACGAAAACATGATAAAAACTTTACAAATACGATATTCAATGGACACGATAAGATCGGTGAACTGAACTCAAAGTATACGTGGTAAATTATACGCTGAACACTAGTGTCCTCCAAATTTCAGTCGGACGATGGCGGAACTATATTATACGCTAAAAGGCATTGTAGTGATGGAATTACGTCCATGCCAATTTTTCGCCATTGCATTCTAAGGATCATAAGGGACCATTGGGCTAAAAATGAGGGTCGGTCAATCCTGCGTCCGTATTCCGGACGCACAAAGTCAGTCGGACGCAGCATCATCGGTAAATAACGCCATGTAAGACGCAACATGTCCTTCAAGATGTATATATATATATATATATATATATATAAGTATATTGATGTATATATATATATACATCTTGAAGGACATGTTGCGTCCTACATGGCGTTATTTACCGATGATGCTGCGTCCGACTGACTTTGTGCGTCCGGAATACGGACGCAAGATTGACCGACCCTCATTTTTAGCCCAATGGTCCCTTATGATCCTTAGAATGCAATGGCGAAAAATTGGCATGGACGTAATTCCATCACTACAATGCCTTTTAGCGTATAATATAGTTCCGCCATCGTCCGACTGAAATTTGGAGGACACTAGTGTTCAGCGTATAATTTACCACGTATACTTTGAGTTCAGTTCACCGATCTTATCGTGTCCATTGAATATCGTATTTGTAAAGTTTTTATCATGTTTTCGTGACAACAATCTTGCGTCTCTTAAACATCCTTAAACGGGCACTAGGTACGGTGTCTGAGGGGCCTCCTCGGGGTTCACGAGGGACGCATGGCGCGGGGCGCGGAGCGGCAGGCTTTATCGCGCTCGCGTACCGAAGTTTGTAAACCAACACACATGTGCCGGCCGTGATGTAAGCTTATCTGTTCACACCAGCCTGTGCCTCTGAGCTTACCGGTTTATACATTTTTTTTATAGTGCGCTAAATCTCCACGGATACCACCCCCACGGAGACCCCCCCGACTAAAACGCACGCCGTCTTGGGTCCTTGGTTGCCGGAGGTGAGATTGCCGAAAGCATATCTCTCGCACCCCGGCAGACACTTCGGGCTGTGGGGACCTCGGTGTCCCCATCTAGCCCCGGGTACGGGGAGGCGCACTTGGCGGCACCGCCGCGGCCTGCTTCTGCTAGGGTGACAGGAGACTCCGCCGTTCACCCCTAGGCCAGCGCTCATGGAGGACGGAGGTCGTTCCGCGACGACCGGTTCGCCTTCGCTCTTCGTGGGCTTCCCGGGCCCGTAGTCTAGTCCGGACCCGACCGGCCGCCTCCTTCTCGAGCATTAATTGCTCGCAGAAGGAGGCGGCCGCACCCCAAGCGTTTGCGCATCGTATCGCTGTGAGCAATGTGGCGAGTGTGAGGACTCCCACCCCCAGAGCCGTCACTAGGACCTGCCTGGGCCGCCGTGTCCCACGCCGGGCACTCGGTCAGCGTGTGCAGCTCTGCGTCCTCGCTCGCATCAGTGATGGCACTCGCACGTTGGCTCCTTCCGCATCCGACACAGGTAGCTCCCGAAACACCCGTGTCCGGTAATCACCTGCGTCAGCCGGTACGAGAGGCTGCCGTGTGGCATCTCTAGCTATTCCTCCATGATGAGTTTAACCGCTGCTATTACGGCGTGCCCTGCGCTTGGTCACCCAAGTCGTAGCTCCCACTCAGGGTGGAGATGGGACCTCACGACCCGAATTTCTTCAGGCTCGGGTTCCCGGCTCGGCTCCCGCGCCTCCTTTCGGTACCGAAAGGGTTCTCGCATCCAAGTTCCACGGTAGAGATCCGGCAAGGAGATTCGCCGCCTCCAAGGATATCGTGCGGTACCCCATAATGTCCCTGCTGGCCATTGCACGCTGCGGCCCACGCATTAGACGCGCATTGTGGATCGTCAGGGTCTCCGCCCTTATCGGGCACCCATATAGGGCAATGGACCGCAGGACTCCTGCGTAGAGTCTCCTGCAAAAGTCATCCGTTCCCCTTTTTTTTATACCACTTAGATGGCAGACAAGCACACGGCCCACCTGATGGAAAGTGGTTACCGTGGCCTATGGACGTATGCAACACCAGAGGCGTTACACTCGCGCTGCCTACCCTGAAGAAACCTTCTAATGCCCCTCTTGAAGAACCCCATATTGTAGTCGCTTGGGAAAACCGTGGCAGGGAGTTCCTTTCATACCGCACGGTGCGCACCGTATTCGGATGCAATGTGTGGGGATGAATTCCCTGTCTATGGCGAGCGGTGCGATGATAGAATGTAGCTGTGGGCATCATGTCAAATAATTCATCTGAGCACAAACCATTATATAGGCGGTAGAAAACACACAGTGAGGCAAAGTCCCTCCTGAGGCTGAGAGGTTCCACATCGCCTGCGAGTATGGGACTGTCGACGAGCCTCAACGCACGTCTTTGTACCGAGTCGCAAGCGGCAGCTATGTCCTTCAATTTGGGGGCCAGTCTTCGGCGATGCTCCCCGAAGATCCACCGGCTGTCGAGCACGAGCCCCAGATAGTTCATCTGGGGCTTGATGCCGATGGAAATGTCTCTCACTATGAGGCTGGAATCTTCCGGTGGCACGCGCCGAGGCCCATGAAAGAACATGGCCTCGGTTTTATACGGAGCCACCTCCAGACCCAGCCGCCGGATCCGCTCCACGACTTGGGCAACCGCGGTCGTGGCCTTCATGGTCGCTTCGCGGTATGTAGCCCCGCACGCCGTCACCAGCGTGTCATCCGCATAACACGTGACGGCGGCACCGTCCGCGAGCTCACCGCGAAGAACCCAGTAGTAACCGATGTTCCACAGTAGCGGTCCCAGGACCGATCCCCGCACGACATCTCTCGCCGACCGAGCCCGGTCGCATTTGGGTACAACAAGGGGGGGGGGGGGGGGGGGCTGCTGGCAGCGGCGTTGTGCACCAGTGCCACCGATTCGTCCAGGTCAGTTTCCCAGGCAGGCCCGATAAACCGGTGAGTGTACGGCTTGGCGACAGCGGCGACATTAATGCCTCACTGTGCCATGCTCTGGAGCAAAAGTGCCTGAGCATTAACACAGTGGTTCGCATTCGTCTGCAGGACGCGGAGCTGAGGATCCATTATGGAACTGCCAACCGGCTTCGGCCTCCCCGCGGTGCAGGCCTTGGCACCAGCCCTATGGTCGGCCGGCTTGCCCTCTGCTGCACACCTGAAGCAGTGCAACGGAGCTTCGCAACTACCGGCCTTATGATCGGGTTGGCTACAGCGGAAGCAACGGTCACCGACCGTTACCTTCGGAAACTGGCCTCCACCGTGCACTGCACCCCCACGTGGCTCACCGACAGGCACCGGAAGCACCGTGCTGGTCGGGCCTGCAGGAGCCGTACCTGCACCATCTGGAAGCCGCCAATAAGCAGGCCCCGCCCATCGGCAAGTTTTGGGGCTGCCGCGATGGGGCTCTCCGACGCCTCCGCCGTCAACGTAATGACGACGGCCGTCAATCGTGGGGCGCGGAGCTTCCTCGGCGCTGTTGCCATCGCGGCAACCTTGGCCCTTCTGGCCATTTTGGCTGCCTTTTTGGCGGCGTTCCGTCTCTGCTTGGCGGCTCCAGCTACCTACCAGCCCCCTGACGGGGGCTCGGGGATTCACCCAGAGCCGGGCCGGGGTCCGGGGTTGCCCTTCCCCTTATCCTTGCCCTGAGCGCGACCCACGATTCTGGCTCTGCTGGTCGAATTGGCGGCTTCACCGGTTGCGCTGTTTGCGCTGGCCGCTCCGGCTGCACCGGCCGCCCCGCCAGAGCAGGGTGCGCCGACCGCTCCGGCTGCGCCTTCCGCATTGACCAAGTCGCCACTCCCGGCAACTCGGTCCCTTCTCTTGAGGGCCTCCAGCTCCGCCGTAACTTTTTGGAGTTGGTGTGGCGTCGGGACTCGGCCTCCCGCCGCTGTGCCTCAGCCTCCCTCCTCGCCTGTTTTGCCATCTGGGTGGCCAGACCCTCACCGGCAGCTGCGATCTGCTCTACGCATAAGCAGAACCTACAAAACTTCGAGCTAGCGTTGAATGGTGTTGCAATAAGCAGGGACAGTCATATTCGCTTCCTGGGTCTCATATTAGATGAACACTGTAACTGGAATCTGCATGTAGATACAGTATGCAAGAGAGTAAATAGATTCGTGTTTGCTCTACGCCAGCTTAGAAATACAACTTGCGAAAAAACAGCTCTTATGGCGTACCACAGTCATGTTGGCTCAATCTTAAATTATGGCATATTACTGTGGGGTAACTCAACCGACGTAGACAGTGCCTTCATAAAACAAAAACTCGTCAAAAATGATTATATTGCTTTTTAAGATTTTGTTGACCACCAAAGTGAAAATACCTACGCTATACATTGTCACTTTTGTATGCTAACTATTAATTATATTTATTATCTATGCCTGGAGTCATTATAAACCCTTATATAGGTGGAAGCCTCTTGGCTGATAAGCTGGATACAATTATTCAAAAACAGTATTCGGAACCAATCTTTATTCAATAGTAGATGGATGTCATTTAGTTATTATAATCATTACATATCACAGAGCCGAATGTATGTTTAAATCAATTCCGTATAATGCTCTGCATATATCATAATGATTATAATAACTAAATGACATCCATCTACTATTGAATACAGATTGGTTCCGAATACTGTTTTTGAATAATTGTATCCAGCTTATCAGCCAAGAGGCTTCCACCTATATAAGGGTTTATAATGACTCCAGGCATAGATAATAAATATAATTAATAGTTAGCATACAAAAGTGACAATGTATAGCGTAGGTATTTTCACTTTGGTGGTCAACAAAATCTTAAAAAGCAATATAATCATTTTTGACGAGTTTTTGTTTTATGAAGGCACTGTCTACGTCGGTTGAGTTACCCCACAGTAATATGCCATAATTTAAGATTGAGCCAACATGACTGTGGTACGCCATAAGAGCTGTTTTTTCGCAAGTTGTATTTCTAAGCTGGCGTAGAGCAAACACGAATCTATTTACTCTCTTGCATACTGTATCTACATGCAGATTCCAGTTACAGTGTTCATCTAATATGAGACCCAGGAAGCGAATATGACTGTCCCTGCTTATTGCAACACCATTCAACGCTAGCTCGAAGTTTTGTAGGTTCTGCTTATGCGTAGAGCAGATCGCAGCTGCCGGTGAGGGTCTGGCCCAGATGGCAAAACAGGCGAGGAGGGAGGCTGAGGCACAGCGGCGGGAGGCCGAGTCCCGACGCCAATCACGCCAACTCCAAAAAGTTACGGCGGAGCTGGAGGCCCTCAAGAGAAGGGACCGAGTTGCTGGGAGTGGCGACTCGGTCAATGCGGAAGGCGCAGCCGGAGCGGTCGGCGCACCCTACTCTGGCGGGGCGGCCGGTGCAGCCGGAGCGGCCAGCGCAAACAGCGCAACCGGTGAAGCCGCCAATTCGACCAGCAGAGCCAGAAGCCCTGAGCGCGACCACTGCCCTTCCCCTTATCCTTATAAGGGGAAGGGCAACCCCGGACCCCGGCCCGGCTCTGGGTGAATCCCCGAGCCCCCGTAAGCAGAGACGGAACGCCGCCAAAAAGGCAGCCAAAATGGCCAGAAGGGCCAAAGCTGCCGCGATGGCAACAGCGCCGAGGAAGCTCCGCGCCCCACGATTGACGGCCGTCGTCATTACGTTGACGGCGGAGGCGTCGGAGAGCCCCATCGCGGCAGCCCCAAAGGTTGCCGATGGGCGGGGCCTGCTTATTGGCGGCTTCCAGATGGTGCAGGTACGGCTCCTGCAGGCCCGACCAGCACGGTGCTTCCGGTGCCTGTCGGTGAGCCACGTGGGGGTGCAGTGCACGGTGGAGGCCAGTTTCCGAAGGTAACGGTCGGTGACCGTTGCTTCCGCTGTAGCCAACCCGGTCATAAGGCCGGTAGTTGCGAAGCTCCGTTGCACTGCTTCAGGTGTGCAGCAGAGAGCAAGCCGGCCGACCATAGGGCTGGTGCCAAGGCCTGCACCGCGGGGAGGCCGAAGCCGGTTGGCAGTTCCATAATGGATCCTCAGCTCCGCGTCCTGCAGACGAATGCGAACCACTGTGTTGATGCTCAGGCACTTTTGCTCCAGAGCTGTCGCCAAGCCGTACACTCACCGGTTTATCGGGCCTGCCTGGGAAACCGACCTGGACGAATCGGTGGCACTGGTGCACAACGCCGCTGCCAGCAGCCCCCCCCCCCTTGTTGTACCCAAATGCGACCGGGCTCGGTCGTCGAGAGATGTCGTGCGGGGATCGGTCCTGGGACTGCTACTGTGGAACATCGGTTACTACTGGGTTCTTCGCGGTGAGCTCGCGGACGGTGCCGCCGTCACGTGTTATGCGGATGACACGATGGTGACGGCGTGCGGGGCTACATACCGCGAAGCGACCATGAAGGCCACGACCGCGGTTGCCCAAGTCGTGGAGCGGATCCGGCGGCTGGGTCTGGAGGTGGCTCCGTATAAAACCGAGGCCATGTTCTTTCATGGGCCTCGGCGCGTGCCACCGGAAGATTCCAGCCTCATAATGAGAGACATTTCCATCGGCATCAAGCCCCAGATGAACTATCTGGGGCTCTTGCTCGACGGCCGGTGGATCTTCGGGGAGCATCGCCGAAGACTGGCCCCCAAATTGAAGGACATAGCTGCCGCTTGCTGCTGCCCAACATAAGGGGTGTATTCACCGCTAAGAAAACCCCATATATTGTAGCGACGCAATTCCTGGGCACACGGCTTACCATTGCCCCGAGTATCGGGATCCTAGGCGTCGACATTTCAAGTGACGTCCAGTACCGCAGTCATTTAGAGGACAAGGTTAAGCTGGCATCAAAGAAACTTGGAGTTCTTAACAGGGCGAAGCAGTACTTCACTGCGGGGCAGCGACTCCTTCTTTATAAGGCACAGGTTCGACCCCACATGGAGTACTGCTGTCATCTTTTTGCCGGAGCGCTCGCACGCCAGCTTAACCCTTTCGACTCGGTACAAAGACGTGCGTTGAGGCTCGTCGACAGTCCCATACTCGCAGGCGATGTGGAACCTCTCAGCCTCAGGAGGGACTTTGCCTCACTGTGTGTTTTCTACCGCCTATATAATGGTTTGTGCTCAGATGAATTATTTGACATGATGCCCACAGCTACATTCTATCATCGCACCGCTCGCCATAGACAGGGAATTCATCCCCACACATTGCATCCAAATACGGTGCGCACCGTGCGGTATGAAAGGAACTCCCTGCCACGGTTTTCCCAAGCGACTACAATATGGGGTTCTTCAAGAGGGGCATTAGAAGGTTTCTTCAGGGTAGGCAGCGTGAGTGTAACGCCTCTGGTGTTGCATACGTCCATAGGCCACGGTAACCACTTTCCATCAGGTGGGCCGTGTGCTTGTCTGCCATCTAAGTGGTATAAAAAAAAGGGGGCCGGATGACTTTTGCAGGAGACTCTACGCAGGAGTCCTGCGGTCCATTGCCCTATATGGGTGCCCGATATGGGCGGAGACCCTGACGATCCACAATGCGCGTCTGCTGCGTGGGCCGCAGCGTGCAATGGCCAGCAGGGACATTATGGGGTACCGCACGATATCCTTGGAGGCGGCGAATCTCCTTGCCGGATCTCTACCGTGGAACTTGGATGCGAGAACCCTTTCGGTACCGAAAGGAGGCGCGGGAGCCGAGCCGGGAACCCGAGCCTGAAAAAATTCGGGTCGTGAGGTCCCATCTCCACCCTGAGTGGGAGCTACGACTTGGGTGACCAAGCGCAGGGCACGCCGTAATAGCAGCGGTTAAACTCATCATGGAGGAATAGCTAGAGATGCCACACGGCAGCCTCTCGTACCGGCTGACGCAGGTGATTACCGGACACGGGTGTTTCGGGAGCTACCTGTGTCGGATGCGGAAGGAGCCAACGTGCGAGTGCCATCACTGTGATGCGAGCGAGGACGCAGAGCTGCACACGCTGACCGAGTGCCCGGCGTGGGACACGGCGGCCCAGGCAGGTCCTAGTGGCGGCTCTGGGGGTGGGAGTCCTCACACTCGCCACATTGCTCACAGCCATGGTACGATGCGCAAACGCTTGGGGTGCGGCCGCCTCCTTCTGCGAGCAATTAATGCTCGAGAAGGAGGCGGCCGGTCGGGTCCGGACTAGACTACGGGCCCGGGAAGCCCACGAAGAGCGAAGGCGAACTGGTCGTCGCGGAACGACCTCCGTCCTCCATGAGCGCTGGCCTAGGGGTGAACGGCGGAGTCTCCTGTCACCCTAGTAGAAGCAGGCCGCGGCGGTGCCGCCAAGTGCGCCTCCCCGTACCCGGGGCTAGATGGGGACACCGAGGTCCCCACAGCCCGAAGTGTCTGCCGGGGTGCGATAGATATGCTTTCGGCAATCTCACCTCCAGCAACCAAGGACCCAAGACGGCGTGCGTTTTAGTCGGGGGGGTCTCCGTGGGGGTGGTATCCGTGGCGATTTAGCGCACTATAAAAAAAATGTATAAACCCGTAAGCTCAGGGGCACAGGCTGGTGTGAACAGATAAGCTTACATCACGGCCGGCACATGTCTGTTGGTTTACAAACTTCGGTACGCGAGCGCGCTCAAGCCTGCCGCTCCGCGCCCCGCGCCATGCGTCCCTCGTGAACCCCGAGGAGGCCCCTCAGACACCGTACCTAGTGCCCGTTTAAGGATGTTTAAGAGACGCAAGATTGTTGTCACGAAAACATGATAAAAACTTTACAAATACGATATTCAATGGACACGATAAGATCGGTGAACTGAACTCAAAGTATACGTGGTAAATTATACGCTGAACACTAGTGTCCTCCAAATTTCAGTCGGACGATGGCGGAACTATATTATACGCTAAAAGGCATTGTAGTGATGGAATTACGTCCATGCCAATTTTTCGCCATTGCATTCTAAGTATCATAAGGGACCTTTGGGCTAAAAATGAGGGTCGGTCAATCTTGCGTCCGTATTCCGGACGCACAAAGTCAGTCGGACGCAGCATCATCGGTAAATAACGCCATGTAGGACGCAACATGTCCTTCAAGATGTATATATATATATATATATGTATATATATGTGTATATATTTATATATATATATTTTTCGGGGTAGAGAATAATAATTTAGAATAAACAAGTTTTAGGTTTATTTATACATATTTATTTGTTACAGAATATAATCATTAACTTACCTAATGTTAAGCGCAGCATTTTTCGTCGGTAAATATAACAATTTCGTTTTCCCAGTCGGAATTTAAATAACGAGTAGCAAAATTTACTCGGTTGGTGCGATGATTGTCAGTAAATTGAATCTTTCTGGCTGGCTTATAATTATGGATGTTCGCAGCGTGTAGATGTCGTCGAACATTGCTCAGCGATACTCCAAAAGTCTCAGCACTTAGTCTCAGCGCGTAGTTTTGAAGGGTGCCACTGAGTGAGCTTCCACAATATCACGGTGCCGCTCTGATTCATGAGTATAAGCAACTGGGCGAGGTCCTTGGCGTTCATATTTATATAACTCGTCGCTTGATACCTTCGCATCCATCTACGCAGTGTATTTCTCTGTAATGAAAATGATAATAAATAAAAGAAACTCCAAAAAACTAACTTGTAAATGAAAATATAACATGATAATATAATAATATATAAATAATATGATATAATATATACATGATATTATATACCTATTTATATGGCTTAATCATGCAATATAAATAGGTATATAATATAGGTATTTTTATCGTAACTCTTACCGTTTTGCCCATATCTCGTGCTATTTTCTTTATGCTTTGTTCTTGCTCCCAGAGAACAACAATTTTATAAATGTTGTTAATCGAACCATACTTTCAAGTTAGTCAAAAAACTGATCAAAAACTTAATAAATTGAATAATATTACGAGGAGGATTAATACAACAATGCAAATTACTACGAATTATAAAGTTACCTTCAATCACAGTTTAGGAAATAGGGCAAAGAAGTATTCTAATTGCAACTTTAGCGCGCTGTAACAGATACTATAATACTATAGCCACAGCTCATATAGCAGATAAATTTTTGAAGTAAAACATGACGGTAGTGCAATAAGCTGTATCAAGCGTAATCTATTGAACTAAAAAAGAAATCTATACAAATTTCAACCTTATCTCTTAGTCAATTGAGTAATTATTAATGTTATATATGGTGGAAGTTGAAATTTAAACCTTAAGGTCTAGAAAATTACACCGTAATCAACTTTGTTCGATAAAAGGAGTAATGTTATTCATATTTTCGTCATTATTATTAAGTGAACCGATAGCCTAGTGGTATAAGGCACGGTCTAAGTGATCGGCTGGCGCTGGGGATGCGGGTTCGTATCCTCAAGCGGCAGTGGCATCTTTTTGTGAGTTTATTGTATCATGGTTTAAAATTGAGCCGAATGACGAAAAATATCAGAAAATTACAAATATAAACATGCAAATAAAAGGCAGATGAAGCTGCTCGCTCGTTCGCAGCTCTGCGACGATCGCATCACGTGACGTCATTCGTGAGTCATGTGACGCGGCCGGCGCAGGCGGCGATATTCTTTAAGTATTGAGGGGGTCTGTTTTCTCTGACGCTGGCTGTACGAGTTTCAGGCTGACTACCTCGAATGCCTTGTTTGGAAGTGTTAATATGAATTAGATTTTTGGTGATTGAATAATTCAATCGGCGCACATCTGATATTGCTGACGAAAGTACCAGGCAATTAGTAATATGTATAATCATCGGTAACATGACATTATGTACGTAGAGAATAAAACCTATCGAAAGAAATTCAGGAGGAAACTAAAATAATGCTACTAATTGGTACGAATATAGATTCTCATCTGAACGATTTCAATAAAGTTTTGCATCTAGAATGGCAAGAGCTTAGCTAATTCACGTTCAACTTTTACGATACATAAGTACATACTTTAATTTTAATTACTATCAGAGTTTTCGTGATATTTACCACGTACCTGATAACTCTAACAGTAGTCTTAACAGTGCGACACAATGCGAAAGTAACTCTGTCTGTCTGTCTTTCTGTATGTTACGCTTTCACGCCTAAACTACTGAACCGATTTTGATGAAATTTGGTATAAGGCTAGATTAGACCATGAGAAAGGACATAGGCTATGTTTGGTCGCGATAACCGACATCCACGCGGGTGGAGCCGCGGGCAAAAGCTATACTTAAAGGTATACTTGATTATATATTTGTACCCGTTATAATTATTGTATATCATGAAACGCGAGAGTTTAAAAGTTCATAATAGTTTTAATATCTTATTTTTTAAGTTACAGAAATAAAAAGAAGATAAGTATTTTAGAGAAGTAATTTTTTACTATTGGGTATCATAAAACTGAAGCATTGTGTATGTGTCGGACACAACTTGCGCAATCCATACTATAATCCATACTTATATAATATTATAAATGCGAAAGTAATTCTGTCTGTCTGTCTGTCTGTCTGTCTGTATGTTACGCTTTCACGCCTAAACCACTGACCCGATTTCCATGAAATTTGGTATAGGAGTAGATTAGACCTTGAGAAAGGACATAGGCTATGTTTTGTCGCGATAACCGATATCCACGCGGGCGGAGCCGCGGGCAAAAGCTAGTTTATTATAAATGCGAAAGTAACTCTGTTTGTCTGTATGTTACGCTTTCACAACTAAACCACTCAACCGATTTTGATGAAATTTGGTATAGGGATAAATTAGACCTTGAGAAATGATATAGGCTATGTTTAGTCGCGATAACCGACATCCACACGGGTGTAGCCGCGGGTACAAGCTAGTTTGAAATAAAAACCACTACTGCATTATTATCGCATTCATAATAATTAATCAGTACCTTGGGGTTAAGAAAATAATGCTGGATAAGAGAATAGTTATGGTTAATTTTAAAGTTAAAACAACAACAAAGCGAATGAGAAATATCAAAAATTAATTACTTAAATAAATTAAATACTGTGAGGTGCTACCAATTCAATGTAAGGCCAAATTAGCCATTATGAAAGAAGAAATTTTAAATGTAAATCAGCTTAGAACATATACACGAAACAGTAATTTAAGGCAACTGTCATATGTTAATAAGTATATTATGCCAAAATATAGTAATGTATACGGAACCAGAATTTGTCAATATATACTCTCCGAAATTTTGAATAGCTTACCAGAACAAATGGTGCAAAAATATGTAACAAAGCAACCCTTTATAAAAAGTTTAAAAACCCATTTTTTGAACCACATAGATAATTGTATTGATTGAATGTACTTAAAATGTTGTAGTATACTTTAGGTATTATATTATGTATTCACATACTTCCTAATGTCAATAGGCGAACTCCCGCTCGCATAAAAACCCTCGAGGTTTAAGCGGGCGGTTCAAAATGTTTATTCCATATTTTGTTATATTTTGAATAATAAAAAAAAAAATATGTACCATATTAAACATTTTTATATGCATTTATGCAAAGAAATTAAAATGAAGAGCGCAGTATTTGGAAGTGCTACGCTATTGCTACGAATCACGTAGAGGGAGATTTTGGGCTCTACGAAATTATAACTATTCATTTTAGACGTGCCGTTTGAAATCATCTCTTGGGGTTAGGCTCACTGAAGTTTATTTATATACCTCCCTGCAGGTTAAAAATTTTAAAAGATGTGTGTGCGACTAATTTTAGAATATTTCGACAAACGGCAAATTATAGACTTGCAGCGCCGCACACTGGAGCGATCCCATAGAAATGCCTGGACGTCTGGCAGAATATGCAAACTATTCAATTCGGGTAGATGTGATGTGATATCGAAAGATGAATACATACTTCATCTAATATGGGTAAACAAACCCCTTAAAACACACATATTATTAAATAAAAGAGCTTCAAAACACACCCAATCCCTTTCTGGAGAAATTAACTCTTACTTCTTTTTTACAAAATTCGTGGTTTTCTTTTACTTTGTTAAATATGAATCAACAGAAATAAGTAAGCGCATTTTTTTCTGAGAATAATAAATTTTAAATAATTTAACAAAAAAGGACTTCCATTGTACCCATTTTTATACTAAAAATACGTGTTATGAGTATAATATTTCATTAACAGTGGGGTCTTTTTAAGCGTAGGATGTTATAAAATGCGTATATACTCTTTATTTTAAGATATGTTCTTACTAACATGCGACCCTATATGATATCCAAGTATTTGTATGGGCAGACACAGATCCCCTAGTGGCGGAGTTGCAAGAGGGATACAGGGAGGCCAGGAATGCCCTCCGAGCGGAGATCAAGCGGTCCAAGGCAGCTTCCTATAGGGAGCTGCTGGAGACACTGGAGCGGGACCCATGGGGGCGGCCTTACCGCTTGGTAAGAGGAAAGCTGCGCCCCCGGGCCCCTCCCCTGACCCAGGTTCTCGAGCCGGCTCTGCTTGGAGGAGTGGTGGCATCCCTGTTCCCGGCGCGGGCGGAACACGTTCCGCCGCAGATGACTCCGCCACCTCGGTCGCCTGATGCGCCCGGCGTGGTTATTGACGACGACGTGCCCGAGGTCACTTGGGTAGAACTAGAGCTGGCGGTGCGACGGCTTAGAGCCAAGAAGAACACCGCCCCGGGACCCGACGGCATTCCAGGCCGTGCGTGGGTCCTAGCTCTAGGAGAAGACGGTCTCGAACCCCGACTGCGAGGGTTCCTCAGCGCATGCTTGGAGCGGGGCCAGTTTCCGAAGATGTGGAAGACGGGGAAACTGGTCCTCATCCGCAAGGACGGACGCCCGGCGGACGAACCGTCCGGGTACCGGCCCATAGTGTTGCTCGACGAGGTGGGCAAGCTCTTCGAAAGAGTGATTGCCAAGCGCCTCGTCGAGCACCTCTCTAGAGTGGGGCCGGACCTAGCGGACACGCAGTACGGCTTCCGCCGGTGGCGTTCCACTGTGGATGCCATCATGCGCGTGAGGACTCTGGCGGAGGATGCGGTTGCCCGGGGCGAGGTGATGTTGGCGGTGTCCTTGGACATCTCCAACGCGTTCAACACCTTGCCCTGGAGTTGCATCAGGGAGGCGCTCGTGTACCACGATGTGCCTCTCTACCTCCGCCGCATAGTCGGGGCGTACCTGACGGAGAGGGCCGTCATCTACCCAAGTGTGACCGGCATCGGTAGGCGTGAGATGTCGTGCGGTGTCCCACAGGGATCGGTCCTGGGGCCGCTCCTGTGGAACATCGGATACGACTGGGTGCTTCGCGGTGAGCTCGCGTTCGGGGCCACCGTCACGTGCTACGCGGACGACACGCTAGTGACGGTGAGTGGCGCTACGCACCGCGAGGCGACCCAGAGGGCCACGACCGCTGTTGCTCAAGTCGTGGATCGGATCCGGCGGCTGGGTCTCGAGGTGGCTCTGCACAAATCCGAGGCCTTGTTCTTTCATGGTCCTCGGCGCGGGCCACCACCGGGATCCAGCTTGACAGTAGGAGGTACTCCCATCGACATCAAGCCCCGGTTGAAATACCTGGGGCTCGTACTCGACGGTCGGTGGGACTTCGGAGAGCACTTCCGAAGTCTGCGCCCCAAACTGTTGGTGTCAGCTAACGCGCTGATGCGGCTGCTGCCCAACTTGAGGGGCCCAGAGGACTCCTGCAGGAGACTCTACGCGGGTGTCGTGCGGTCCATGGCCCTGTACGGGTGCCCCGTGTGGGCGGACGCCCTGCAGGCCAGGTTCGTGCAACTGCTGCATGCGCCGCAGCAGACGATGGCCTGCAGGGCAATTAGGGGGTACCGCACGATATCCTTTGAAGCGGCGAGTCTCCTAGCCGGATCGCCACCGTGGATCCTGGAAGCGAGATCCCTTGCGGCACTGTATCGGTTCCGTAAGGAGGCGCGGGAGCGGGGATACGATCCCGAGCCCGAAGACATTCGGGCCGAGAGGTCCCGGCTCCACGGGATCATGGTGGCGGAGTGGGAGCGACGACTTGAGCAACGACGCGCAGGGCATGCCGTCATAGAGGCGGTAAGGCCCATCATGGGGGAATGGCTCGAGAGGCCACATGGCAGCCTCTCGTATCGACTGACGCAGATCATCACCGGGCACGGGTGCTTCGGGAGATATCTGTGTCGGATCGAAAAGGAGCCAACGTCCGAGTGCCATCACTGCGACGCGAGCGAGGACACGGGGCTGCACACGCTCACCGAGTGCCCGGCATGGGCCGAACCGAGGCGGGAGCTAGTGGCGGCCCTGGGAGTGAGAGTTCTCACCCTCGCCACCTTGCTCACAGCAATGGTCCGCTGCGCGGACGCGTGGGCGGCCGGCGTCTCCTTCAGCGAGCAGGTAATGGTCGTGAAGGAGACGGCGGAGCGGGAGAGGCGGCGCGAGCGAGAAAGACTCGCGGATCGCGCCGCCCGCGCGCGCAGGCAACTCGGGCGTCGGAGGGCACTGACTGACCTCCGTCCCCCATGAGCGCGGGCCTGGGGGTGACGGGTGGAGCCGCCTGTCACCCCAGCAGAAGCAGGCCACGGCGGCGGCGCGCTAAATAGCGCGCCTCCCCATTCCGGGGGCGAGTTGGGGACACCGTTGTCCCCCCTCCTGAGGAGGGCCAGACCGTAAGGGATGGCCCTGGGTCAGCCGGGGTGCGAGGGATATGTCTTTGACAACCTCACCTCCGGCCTAGCACCAAGACCCACAGTCGGCGTGCGGTTTTAGTTGGTTCGAGTCCGACATAACCTCCCCTTCCGGCTCCGGCAGGGGGGGTATCCGAGGGGATTTCCGCACGAAAAAAAAAAAAAAAAAAAAAAGTATTTGTATGGGATCGATCTACTGTGCGCCGTGACTATCAATGCCGCATTATTTTTAAACGTAACCAAGCCTTTCAGTGACTCATTCCTGTGCCGCATCATTAAGATCTGGAACTCCCTGCCAGCTCACGTGCTTTCTTCTTCCTACAGTCCCGGGTCCTTTAAGCGAGGCGTGAAAAGACATCTGATGAGGCCGTCAAGCTGAGTGCCATCACTGTTAACATGATACGTGTTTGCGATGGTGACTCTCTTTCTGAGACTTTGCCTTTAGCTTACCATCATGCGAGGTGAAGTGAAATTGACGTGTCCTTTATAAAGAAAAAAAATGTGTTGTGATCGCGTATGAGATTATTGTCATTGTATCCATCTGCAGCTCTCTTGGCCAGCAGCATACAATAGGTTCGAGTAGTTCTGCGGACGTTTACGGACGAATACAGCAGTGTTTGTTTATTTATTACGTTTAACAGCTATAAAAATGTTGCGAACACACATTTGTAAGACTAACTGGCGGCACGCGAGAAGCATGCCGTGATGACGGGCCGTTTCCTTCCCGGGAAGCGGTAATGTGTTAACTTTAGTTGCTTTTCACACCAAAATAGGGAAAATGAAATATTTCGAACATTGAGTGCCTTTTTATACCTACGATTCGTAAACAAGTGGCGCTCTGAATAAATCAGTCACGTATTATCGGTTGAGGTAATGCTGAGGTAATGTGTGAATACAATGTAGGCGAACTAATGTATTCGGTTCGTGTCTGGTTCTTATTGCTTATTTATACTTGTAAGGGCTTTCTGGGGGAAGGTCAGCATAGTATTGAAAGGTTTAGTACACCGCGAATATCACTAAAAGCCCTATATTTCTTGAAAAAACTTGCAGTACTGGTAATATTTTATTTAATTATCTACAAATAATTGTCTTCATCAAAGTGTTAATTACTGTTAATAGCAACTGTTGATCCATACTTAATATTATAAATGCGAGAGTAAGTGTCTGTCTGTATGTTACGATTTCAAACCAAAACCACAGAACCGATTTTGATTAAATTTGGCATAGAGGTAGATTAGACCTTGAGAAAAGACATGGGCTATGTTTAGTCGCGATAACCGACATGCCGCAGGCAAGAGCTAGTACTACTATTATCTATTCTGTGCTAGTACTTAACACTTTTATATTACTTCATACCTGTTTTGGTTTTTACAGGCGTGTTAGCTGTGTATCTCCCTTAACGCTCAGGGTAAGGGAGATACACAGCTGTCACTGTCACTTTGATGGTTAATTAACTACTCTACCAGATTTAGAATTGAATTCTGAGGATCTTGGTGGCCCCCTACTCATAATCTCTTAACATATAATGCCATAATATAATCATATGGATTATGTTATGGCATTATATCAAGAATATTATCACAGAGATTAAGTCCCGATAGTCTTTGTGAACCAGGCTGCTGTTCTACTATTTGTACCGTAGTTTGTATTTCTTATTTATCATTTAGAGAAGAGATTTTTATTGCAAAGTAAATTTAAGCTACGTTAAATGTTAAATAAATAAAAGTAAAATGCCAAAGAGCGTCAATCACTTGTGTACCAACTTACTTACTTTGTTGTCGATGAGAAGGCATCTCGCCGTCAAATAAATAACGATCTCAGAAATGTTTTGAAACCAGCTTAACTCTGTGTTCCATACAGGCTCATTTGTGTACTTTCTACTAACAAAATACAAGTTGAAACTTGTCTACATAATCTGGTGAAATTTCTGCTTCGGTAATGTGATAAACAAACAAAAAAGTTGTATACTTCCACCCTAAAAACAACATGAAAATTTTCTCGCACTGAAATAAAACTTGGGCACCTTATATTTGTGTTGTCAAGTGATGTCAAATGAATACATGAAAACCAGACCATTTTATTACTAAAAAGACTAGTATTTTATAGACTGATAATCTCCTTTTTGAAGTCACTTAATGAATAGTCTTTATTCTAAGTAATATAATGGTAAGTACCTAAGCCCATCGGGCAGTCATTTCCAACAATTTTCACGCGCATAGGAGGTCTACGAGTTCGATTTCTTCTCCGTTTTCAAATATTTATAGGTATGAATTTTTTGATTCAAAATTTCACCCTTTATGCGATGGCCCATACAAGGTGGTCAGTATACTGGACAGTCACTTTAAGGTCGATAAGACTCTTAAAACAATATAGGCGGGAGGTGGGAGCGGGAGGCGGGAGGCGGGAGGCGGGAGGCGGGAGGCGGGAGGCGGGAGGCGGAAGGCGGGGGCGGGAGGCGGGAGGCGGGAGGCGGGAGGCGGGAGGCGGGAGGCGGGAGGCGGGAGGCGGGAGGCGGGAGGCGGGAGGCGGGAGGCGGGAGGCGGGAGGCGGTAAGAGGGAGGCGGGAGGCGGGAGGCTGGAGGCGGGAGGCGGGAGGCGGGAGGCGGGAGGCGGGAGGCGGGAGGCGGGAGGCGGGAGGCGGGAGGCGGGAGGCGGGAGGCGGGAGGCGGGAGGCGGGAGGCGGGAGGCGGGAGGTGGGAGGCGGGAGGCGGGAGGTGGGCGGCGGGAGGCTGGAGGCGGGAGGCGGGAGGCGGGAGGCGGGAGGCGGGAGGCGGGAGGCGGGAGGCGGGAGGCGGGAGGCGGGACGCGGGAGGTATATCCTAAAGTTTTTATTCATAACTAAATGTTTTAGAAGCTACTTAAAAACTGATTTAAACCAAATATAACCTGTTTTTATAAATGTCCAGTTTGCACACCAATGATCATACAAAGATAGTTACTGATGCAAAACGATCGGTGGTCATTATACTGGCCTTTAGTTTTTGTATTTTCGTAATTTGGAAAATCATTAACGCATGTTATTATCAATCGCACTATGAGTGTTAAATGGTTAGACATAGATATAGAAACGGTCAAGTTTCTTGGATCCATAGCAGCGAAATCTTCCAAGCGAACGCCCTAGCTTGTTAAATATATATTCATATTATAGGAACTAAAAGTCATAAGAGTATGATGTCAGCTTAATTAATTAACTAGTATTATTCGTAACCTACAGTTTTTACTCAAATAAATGCACCAAACAGTATTGACCACAGCAACAACGTAATTGATGAGGTTAATGTGGTACTTCGAAAAGAGGACGCATTGCAGCACTCTACTGATTGTGGCTTCCATTTATGTTGTTAATATTACTTTGTACAGGTTCACTTAAAGACAGGTAATGTAAATCAGCTTGTTAAATGCTATGTACCAAATATACAATAATAATAACGGGAATTAACGCAATCATGGTATGGTACACCAATTATGTACCTTTTCTTCTTCTTTTTCTTTTTCTTCCTAGTAAGTGCAATTTTTAATGGTTGCGTTGATGGTGCTGCGCTTCTATTCTTCCTGTCCATAATTTATTTTATTTTGTTTTTCACGGGTAGGACTGTCGTCTAACCTCCCATCTATTTAACCATCATTCGTCAATCCTATACGTCTTTAGGGTGACGGTGGAGTCATCTACCGATTTTCTTACGAACTATCGGAATCAATGAATGATGTTACAATCATTTTTAAACATTGATTTTTGATAACTCCGCCCATTCGTATTCGATTTGTATAGTTAGCATACTTAATGCTGTAAAAATTCATAGAATAATTATTACGAAACAGATACAAAGCTACTGGTTAAGATAACATAGAAGTTGGAAAAATGTTATGAATTTTAATAATGTAATCTAAGTTTCTAGGCCACAAAACTTTTAGCAGGAGCTAACTTTAATATACTTTTCGATATTTAGGAATAACTAGATTGTGTAAAACGAACAACATTTACTATTATAGTAGTGTTAACGTTGAGCACAAACCAAATTGGTTACAGAAAGTCAGTATTATAAGATAGTAACATAGCCGATACCTATAGGTACTCGTAGATTGTCTTTTCATTAATTCATTCATTCTCACTTGATTCCTGGTTACATCCGAAGCTTTCAGCGGCAGTCCGCTTACTCCTTCTCCTCCTATGGGAGGGAATGCCGTTTGATCCACCAATTTTGAGAAGAAAGTGTGCACCAGAGCCTCGTCTATCCGCTACTTGTGAGTAGATGGCTTAGCTCTAAAGGTCTAGGTGAGGGCCCTATACAACCTCAATATCTAAAATACAAAGGAAGAAAGTTCATATATCGAGGGTTGAGTGTTCAAACCCGTTAAATGCGAAAAATTAACTTTCGAGATAATCGATGTTAAAGTTTGCTGGCAATAAAAAATAGGTAAATATAATAAATTGATGCAAATTACTTAGTAATTTAGCAAAATTATATATCCATAATACTATATTTTATGATTTTTGTCATGTTTAATAATAAACTTTTGCATAAAATTGTAATAAATTAGTAAATTAGGGGGCTAACTTATTGGGTTTTACCCCAAAATTAAAATTATATTTCTATTAATTATTAGCTTTATTATTTGAACAAAAATCAAGTGAATCACGATAATCCTTTTATTATAGGTAATTACTGTCGCTTTTAGATTCAGATATGTTTTCAGGCTGTGGATCCACCCATGAAATTCCTCGGGAATGATTTCTTTTTTGCACATCGTTCCTAGATCTTTTTTTTTTGACAATACTGATCAGTGTCTATCTTTGGTATAATTGCTCCAGCTGTTCTGATAGTTGCCGTGGTTGAAAATCGCTTTACCCTCGTTTTAGGTGTGTTTTGAGTAGTACTAAAAATGTCTCATCATCATCATCCACATAAAGACGTTAGTCCTGATTGCATTCGAGGCCACGGTGCCCTCGGAGGTCAGGGTCCGCCTTCCGGCTCTTCCTCCTCTACTTCGCACGATCTTGGGCGTCCAAGGTAGTGAGATCGTTTGCACGTATGTCACCCTCCACGAAGCCAAGCCAGCACTTCTTGGGCCTACCCCTTCTACCTGAACCCGGTGGGGGCGCCATTGCCAGCCATTTGTTACCCACGTAGCTGAGCGGTTGCCGCACGATGGTGCCGCACCAGCGGAGGTGGCTCTCTCTCGTTTTATAGACCTGCCCCTTCAGCCTAACTGGCATTTTAGCATCGCATGTGACGCCAGTCATTTCCCGCCACTTAGCCCACGCGGCAGCAATACGTGCCTTGACGTCGTAGTCGATGTAACCAGAAACGTGAAGTACAGATCTCAGGTACTTAACCTGAACCGTGCGCTCGACAAAGTGATCGCCTATGCGGACGGGTATGGGATCTGTGGAGTTTAACGCCAAATATTCAGTCTTCGCCACATTAAGCTTCAGACCGGCGCCGTTCTCAAGTGCCTCCTTCCACACTTTCACACGTCAAACCAATCTGTTCCTATCTGCGTCCATCAGCGCAGTGTCATCAGCATAAATAAGCAACCACGGAGGCTGCTCATGTGAGTCTCCGATGCTGTCCGACAAAACATCTAATACCAAGCTGAACAGGTATGGGACTAACTACGGATCCTTGGTGTACCCCGACGGTGGTGGGGAAGGTTTTTGTGTCGCCAACAGCGGTCCAAAGCACGGAACCGGAATCTCGGTAAAGTCTCGGATGGTGTCGATGTAAGCCTCTGGGACTCCTTTGGACCTCAATGCCCACAAGATCATCGCGCGAGGCACACAGTCGAAGGCTTTCTGCATGTCTAGGAATAGAAAGTGCAGGGGCGTGTTCCTCGCCCTGTATCTCTCCGCGACGATCCTTAGGGCGAACGCCGGATCCATAGTCCCGTGTACGGAGCGGAACCCATACTGATACTCCGAGAGGGTACTCTTCTGTTGGATCCGGGAATCGATTATCCGCTCGTTAAGCTTCATGGTCTTTCATGGTGGACATTATCTTTATACCTCGGTAACTACCACACTCCTTCACCGAAGACCGCCCTGAAGACTGGCGTAATGACACTCAGCCTCCACTGGTTTGGGATTTTACCGGTGAGGAGGACACGGTTATAAAGGTTAGCGAGGATGCCCACACCACGGGCCCCTCTTTCTTTCTTTTCTTTTTCTTTCATGCGACGAATGACAGTCTGGACTTCTGCAGGCGTTATCGGCGGCACTAGTCCTTGATTTGGAGGGAGTTCTGGTGGCTGCACCTCTTGATGCTGCTTATTCAGCAGCTCGTGGAAGTATGAGCGCCATCTCTCCTTCACCGCGACTTCCTCGTACAACAGATTGTCCCCAGGGCCTTTGATGCAGCGGCACTAGGTTATAGCCTGCGCCGCTTCAGCTCTGGAGCGCGCCAACTTATTGATGAGCTTTTGTCCCTCAAACGATTCCAACTTGATGTATAGCGGTTGCAAGTGGTCTCGTCTGACCCTGGCTATGGCTCTCCTAGTGGCGCGTTCATTATTAACGTTTATTATTATTCGTTCGCTTTTGTCTTACTTGTCGCAGTCTTCGGGAGATTTGGACGCTTGCCACTTTCTAAAGAGGGCTTTCTTCACCCTGATCTCCTTCTGGACTGTGTCGTTCAACCACCAGGTGTCCTTGTCACACTTGCGTCCACCCTTGGGCTTGCCGAGCACTGCCTTCCCCGCCTCAAGATTAACTGCCTGAATCTCGTCCCAGCAATCTTGCACGGGTTCGTCTACAGCATTAGCGCACTTATAGCATATTATAACGCACTTATATATATATATTAGCGCACCGATAGATGAGACGAAACTCTGGGACTTGGCTTCATCAAGCAGCCACCACTTGGTTCTGCGTTGGCCGCGCTCAACACGTTTACCTTTGGGTTTTACACGGTGTTGCGTAGTGAGACTCTCTCCGGGTATAAGCGGAGGTTATAACCTTACCTATTATACATTTCATAGGAAATAAAAAAATATTTACCTTGTTTTACGTTGACAAACATTCTATTTTTACTCTATAGTTCAGATATAAAATGCCAATAAATATATTTTATTGTATTTTATATTTTTGTATTACGTGTATTCATGATAAATCATCTAGAGCTAAAACCCATTAATTCATTTATACTGATTTTAATTTTCGATTTTTTTGTTTTGTATTGAATTACTTCTCGTGTTAAAACCCGTTACACAAAATTATGTGCTTTTATCTTTTGTATTAGTGTGATTGACGTGGTTATACTTAAGATTTCAATACCAATAAATACATTTTATCGGGTTCTCTCGTAAAACAAAATTTGAAATGTTTAAGTATAACTAGCTTTAGAGTATTTTCAACTAAAATTATTATTTAGTAATGCACTTACTGGGTTATTTGGTTAGTACATTACTATGTTACACTCTAAAATAGGGTTATCTGGAAACATCACTAGGAAGAGCAAAAATTCTGATTCTAGTGGGCTAATAAAACTAATTTCGCTTTTTTTTCACTTATCGGGTTTTAACACCCAACCCTCGATATAAGATGTTCATAAATAGCATGGTATTTTAACCCCTCAATTTCCTTAGTTGTCTGACATTCACCGTTACATTAGCACATGGTGACATACGCATGAATACAACGCGTGAACTGTTGACACGTATTTCTATTACTCACTCGAATAGCGGCAATCAAGAAAATTGAGCAACATAAATGTAACACACTGTGTTGAATGCCAGACGCTCTCGATACTAAATAAAGTTAAGTATATACCGTCTTCTTTATGAGACTCACTGACATTGTTAAGATTTTTTCGTTTCATTTTAGAAGGAAACATTAGTTTTGAACTTTAGGTAATTAAATTAAGACCTTCTACCATGGAATTGCAGTTGAAGTTTTGGGCTCAAGCGCTTATTTGCGCATCATGGTGGGCTCGCTGGTATCCAGGATCGATCAATTTGCATATTGTAGTCCACGGCTGGACATTACGCCTCTCGCAGCGCATGTACCTTCGCCGTAGCTTGGGTACAGTCAGCATCAAATCAATCTTGATAAACAAAGTGCTCAAAATGATCCTAATTCTTGGGTACTTGCCCCCTTCCTGTTGACTGATTGTTCTGATAATTTGATACACACCTTTGGTTCGGACAATAATATAATTTAAAAGAATAAAACAGTTTGATTTGCTCTTTATACCTTAGTTTTAAGATCAGTTTGAGACTTTGTGGTTATGATATTTCTGACGCTGACTGTACGTCCCACCATACATTTCCTGATTCATGGTTTCCATTCCACTACACTCCTAGGTCAGTGGTATCACCGATCATTGGTCATTCAGTCGGAGTGACCAGCCGCTCAGTTCTTATTCTTATATTCTGAATTATATCCACGGAGGACAGAATATGATTAAGTAACGGAGATGCCCTATTGATAATTCGCCTAATAAAAACGCGTCGCCGAATGCGGGTGGGAAGAGAGACGCGCGGGGTGTCAAAACTCGAAGGACGTCATAGGTATAACGTTCCTACCGAATGAGTCCATTTGACGTTTGGATGGCACGCGACTCGATTGCCTTGCAACAACTCCGCTATCATTTCCTTCTCCATGATTATATCCAATTAACTAAAGCCCTACGTGCGCTTCTATGCTTTATAACTTTGTCTACCTTAACTGCCGTATACAAATTGGAGTTTATTTACTTGAATTTAAGTGGCCTCGACTTTAAATTGCAAGTCGTCTGCCACAATTATTCTCCTATCGCATATATATAAAACTAAATTATGGCAAGAAAAATATAACCTACATATTACAAGAACAGTTTCTTACAACAATTGTTTTACAAACACTTGAAGTCATGCATTTGGTTTAAGTAAGGGATTTACACTGGAGTTTTACTTATTTTGTATCTACCTTATCGTTGCCGCCTAGTTGGGCTCAATAATAAAATTCACTTTCCTCACTCCGACGAACACCGCAAACTCGTAGAAAGTTTCCAAAAGCAAACCCTTACGTTTCATTTTTCAGCCCTTTTTCTTACAATACCTAACAATAGCCACAAATTTCGCCCTCAGGGAATACAAACTAAGGTATTGTGTAATTCTATTTTATCCGAAATACCTGTTGGTAGATTTATTCAGCATATTATGAATACAATTAACTATTAAACTGTTATGTATATCAAATAATATTGAAACGCTCAGATTGAAATTTTGGTACCAGTTAACAAATTATTATGGTAATAAACCCTCGAATTAAACTAGGGAGCAGAGACCCCATTACTCTACTTAGGATTTTGCAAGTCGTCTTACATACAAATACATGAATAATTTGTGCGAAACCGGCGAAACCTTTAGTAAAAGTAACAATATGTTTCTTGAAAGGTCACTATGAAGTTAAAATTATTCCTTATTCGTAGGATATGGTTGAAGTTTCTCACAATGCTATTATCGAGGGTTCAAGAACTTACTCTGCGTAATAAGGCCTCTGGGTCTCCTTAGAGATTATGACCGTTAGTGTTCTGTAGATGTATATAACAAACATTACTACGAAGGGCGTCTAAGCCACTACCTTCAGAAAGCTGGTGTACGTTAACCATTTACTAACTTAGTTATTATAATTAAATTTTCTTCGCGTTATTACGCGCTTGACGCTATGTGTTATAAAGGCAAGTTTCGTCAAAGATCCACGCAAGTGGGTTTGTTTAAGTAAATATTGTCAACGTAGGTATATAACGGTATATAACGAAGTACTTAGTTAGTTATTGCATTGTGTACTGTTATTTCTTTAGAAACTTGAGGGACACTTCTACAGCGGTGTACCGAAGCATTCATTCTTTGTCCAGTCCGGTCATTCGCTTATAAGAACGAAACGTTTACGGTATTCAGAGATTCAAAAGTGTTTTCTTTGCATTTCCGAAGAGCTATCCGCCCATCAGGGGAACTAGTAATCACTGTCGTTCGACACCTAATACTTACTTTACACAGACAAACATAAAACTACTGAATGCATTTGACTGCGGTTTCTTAATAGAAAGTAGTTGGCAACATTTAAATCTGTTGTATTTTTTTATTGCAATTGGATTAGGGGAACCGGAGATATGACCAAAAGTCGCGTTATTCGATATCCGGGTGTAGCCAGTTGTACTTTCAGTTGGCCTCTCTAAGCGTCCAAACTGGTGGGACAATAGCTGCGCTGCAATTATACATATATGGGGATGGGAATATGTCGACATTCAGATTTTTACCGACCAGCTCAACAACTTTTAAACAGTATGATCTAATATAGCAACACTACACATTCTTCAACAAATTCCATTAGATTTTTCAGTAAGTTAGCGTATCTAACGTAAATTTTATTTATCAATATTCCTGGTAATACTTCCTCTTACGGCTTTGGAAGCTTCCCAAATCCTATTAGCAAGCTTTTTATAGCCCTTGAGCATTTTTTTATCAAATCATCGGATCTCGTTAGACACGGTAAATATTTAGAGCGTCAAAGAATAACAGACCATAGTATCATGGATGTTTTCTTTTGTAGGTAGATTTAAAAGTAGAATGGTAATTTTTTACAGGTATATCTGGGTACGTGTACAAAATTAGAAGATTGGATGCTATGGCAGGCCCACATTGACCTGTGTCCAGCACTGTATTGCAATAGGTTAATAGTATGATTTGAGATTGACATGGTAATTAAAAATTTAAAAAAACCCCGTCACAAAAACCATAAAATCCAAAAAGTTGAAAATAAATGCCCTTTATTTTATACTTTTTAAATTGATCTACTAGTCAAGCCCTTTCATTTAATACCTATATTGAGGGACTTGTGAAATTTTTATGTACACGACAGCCATTTTGGACACTCCCGACTAATATAGCTTTCAAGCAAAAAACTAAATCCAAATCGGTTCACCCGTTTAGGAGCTACGATGCCACAGACACACACACACACAGATACGTCAAACTTATAACGCCCCGTCGTTTTTGCGTCGGGGGTTAAAAACAACACACACAAAAAAAAACATGTTAAATATCCCGACAAGTGTTTTACTATAAATAGGATAGGTTAATTGATTGATTGACCTTTTTCAGGTCTCAATATTATTTTAACCTATCAAACACCAACCAGTGCCCGGGCACCGCGAATCTATTGTTTATCTATTGTTATATTTTTTTCGTGGCTTGACAGGTTAAAAGGCCTACCGTCATTATTGTGATTATAATAGTGGTCCAAAATACACCCACTTCAAGCACAGTGCCTCTAATGCATCGATCACAAACTTATTTAATTTTCTAGTATCAATATCTCAACGTTTAGTCAAAACATAACTAACATCTTAAATCTTACCTTTCAACAATCTCACTTCTAAACATTACAAATAAAGAACATTGAAAGAGCGCTGTTAATCTCGGTCAAAGAATTTGAGGAAGTATTTTAATGCCTATCAAATATTTACTGTTCGGAAGATCTCTTGGAAGAAATGTTAAGTGCTCCGTTTTACACCAACATCGATAATTTGAATTATACATGATGAGTATTTTCACATTTATTCAGTAGTTGTTTTCGCAGCTTCGCCCGCGTGGAATCCTCATCATATCATAAGAGATAAATAGATAAAGAGAGTAAGAGAGAGATAAAACTAGACTCCTGTAGCAAGTGTTAATTAGATCCGTATGGAAATTGCAGCGTGGTTTGGTATCAAATATCCAAATATCTTCATAAAATTTCACATTAATAATGCAGTAGTAAGTAGTTTTACTAAGTCAATGATCTTATTAGTGTAAGACTCATATGGGTAAGTCTTAAGCTATATGCTACACAGCTATTGAATGGAATTAATCCTATTAACTTCCTTTGTCGCTCGGTTCAATGATCCGTTCACTATTAATGATGTTGGTACTAAAGTAGATTTGTTAAATTAAACGCAAATATACCAATATTTCGTCGCCATCATCGGTCCTGGTTCTCATACGAACATCTATGGCAATCGTTACGGGTAGTTGGAGCCCTGAAAAGTACAACTGGGCTTGCTGCAATACTTCGATATTGCCTTTGGGTTGTGGAGATTAGATAGCAGTCGCTTCACAGAAAATATCGAAGTTCAGCAAATCTGCAGTTTACATACTTTACCAATGTAAAGTATGTAAACTGCAGAACCAATGTAAAGCGGACTCCAGACTCTAAGCTGAGAGCTTCGGATGCGACTGGATTAACGCCAACATTATAAAGAAGATACAAATATTTGCTTTCAAATAGTGGAAAATACTTACACACTTTCTTTCGATGGAGGCAGCGGTGGACGTGGATTATAGTCAGTACGAGATGTTATTGTAACCTCCCATGTATCGCATTCCTATGCCTAGGGACACTTTTATTGATGTGTTTACATTCTGCATATTAAAATATTATTTTCAGGAGTAAAACTAACTGCAAAAGGAATGGTGCATAATTTTACTACCTATTTTTTACGTTATTTAGTGAGCTAAAGTTATTTGTCGCTATTATTTATGAACACATTTGGAATCTTATATCTTACCTTTTGTTTCACATTCATAGCTGGGAAGCATGAGGCCACTAGGGGCACATGAATCAAAGATACACTCGGCTCTTTCGTCTTCATAAAGTACCACAAACAATAAACTACGAATATAAAGGAGTATCAAACACACACAAGCTCTGTGTGTCTGACACACACATACTTAAACAAAAGTGTACAGTCAGCGTCATAAATAATAAATATCTTAACGACGAAGTCTCAAAAGGATCTTAAAATTCTTGTAAAAACTAGTTATATATAAATAAGAGCAAATCAAACTGTTTATTATAGGCCGTAGTAAAGGTGTGTACCAAATATCAGTACAATCTGTCAGCTGGTGACTTGACTTCAGATCCTTTGGCCCATAGCTGAGGCAGAAAGGGTCCGCAGTGAGTATACGTTCTTGAGCTTCGCGTTTGACTTCGCTCCAGGTTTTTCCAATGGCTTCCGCATCGCCAATGATAGATAGACAGCCGCCAGAGAGAGTGTGGCTTATCCAACTCCATTTACAGCGTCTGATCTGCTGGTCCGGACATCATCACAATGTCCCCAAAGCTGCTCGTTGGAAATTTTCTCCGGCCAATAAATACCCAGAATTCTGCGAAGACATCGGTTGACGAAGACCTGGAGCTTGTGCGAGATGTCCTTTGTGACCTTCCACGTCAGCCTAGGTGAGCTGGGAAAAAGCTTAATTAAGATAATTTTCAGCATTTAGTTCGTAAACATCTTTCTGATGCTGACTGTACATACAAACTCATAAATCTGCAAACATTGTTTATAAAGATTTACAAGACACACAATGATCACACATGAATCTGCTCATCCTGTCTGCAGTCATTTTAATCTATGTAAAGACTTTACTTTGTGTTAAAAGTGATTAGGAGCCTAATTTACAAGAGGTTAATTACGAGACGCGATGTTACTTGCTTTTAATGTCTTGGATTATTAACCTTTGACTTCTTAACGAGAATGTGTTATAGCTACACTATAACACACGTAATTAATGAGGGTTTGTTGGGAATTCTGTGTTTTTATTTCTGAGTTAAGTACGAGAATTAAACATGTTGATTGATGTTAACACCACATGGTACGATTATATCTAAGAGGTATTACATACACACATATAATCACGTCTGTAAATTCCCGAAGGGGAAGGCAGAGGTGTATTAGCACCCACGTTTCGATAATTATGATTTTCGGTCCCACGACGTAATAGGGGGCGAGCCTGTTGCCATCTAGCGGGTCCTTTGTCTTGGGCTAAAGTGTGAATAACATTAAGAACCGTCTTCTGGGGAATATATTATGAGAATATCATCATCAGACCATCTTGAGAAGCAAAATCGTATGGAAGTCGTCTTCGGTATTTTTAACCTACGTTGACATGTAAAGAACAAAGCTCTACTTCAGTAGAAGTTACAGATAAAAAATAATGGTAGGTACTAACTAAAATGTACCCGTTTCCGTACAGGAAGCACAATAGTCTACTTTATTAAAGTGTTCAATGAAAAGTAGTATCATAAAATTTTACAGTACTCTCCGCATTATCACAACATTTCCGAACAGCATTAGCGATTCTAAGAATATCGTTCCGCTAAGACCCGAAAATAATTTTCAGCCTCCTTCCTCTGAGAATCTTACAAAAGAGGTCTATAAAGATAACAACGGGTGGTTTGCTTTTTCCAGTTTATTGTGAAGATAGTAAAAAGCAGTTGAAATTTAAATTCTGATCAGAGTTATTTTAAGGTTCAATTTATAAACGTTAGTAAGTATACAAATCCTTTGTAATCGTCATAAGGAACATGATGTTCTTCTAATAGGAACATTATCAAACTATGTCCTATATGTAACGTATAGTAGATTATAACTTTACTAGCATTCTTAAATATATGTCTATAATTTAAGCGGGGCGTGAAAAGGCATCTCATGAGGCCGTCGGTAAGACCCATCATGGAGGAATGGCTAGAGAGGCCACACGGCAGCCTCTCGTACCGGCTGACGCAGGTGATTACCGGACACGGGTGTTTCGGGAGTTACCTGTATCGGATCCGGAAGGAGCCAACGTCCGAGTGCCATCACTGTGATGCGAGCGAGGACACAGAGCTGCACACGCTGACCGAGTGCCCGGCGTGGGACACGCCGAGGCGGGTCCTAGTGGCGGCTCTAGGGGTGGGAGTCCTCACACTCGTCACATTGCTTACAGCGATGGTACGATGCGCAAACGCTTGGGGTGCGGCCGCCTCCTTCAGCGAGCAAGTAATGCTCGAGAAGGAGGCGGCCGGTCGGGTCCGGACCAGACTCCGGGCCCGGGAAGCCCGTGCAGAGCGAAGGCGAACTGGACGTCGGAGGTCGCAGAACGACCTTCGTCCTCCATGAGCGCTGGCCTGGGGGTGACCGGTGGAGCCGCCTGTCACCCTAGCAGAAGCAGGCCGCGGCGGCGGCGCAAAGTGCGCCTCCCCGTAACCGGGGCTAGATGAGGACATTTTGGTCCCCACAACCCGAAGGGGGCCATCTCGAAAGAGAGAGTCTGTCGGGGTGCGAGAGATATGCTTTTGGCAATCTCACCTCCGGCAACCAAGGACCCAAGATGGCGTGCGTTTTAGTCGGTTCGAGTCCGACATAATCACCTCCACCGGCTCTGTGGAGGTGGTATCCGTGGGGATTTATCGCACGATAAAAAAAAAAAAATCTAATGAGGCCGTCAAGCTGAGTGCCACCACTGTTAACATGGTACATGTTTCCGATGGTGACCCTATTTCCGAGACTTCGCCTTTAGCTTAACATCAGGCGAGGTGAAGTCAAATTGACGTGTCCTATAAAAAAAAAATTGAATACATAGGGAAAATGAAACTTCTTGAACCCGCGATCTTTCCCTCACAGGGGTAATGCCTTGACCAACTCGACTACTGAGACACGCCCGACGTGATTCAAATTTCCCTTCTATTTTAACTATCGTATGGTTAGCATACTAAATGCTGTAAAATTCATTCAAATATATGACTATAAGTCTATTGCTATAATCTAAAAAATAAGTAATCATCCTCCTAGTGATTTTACGTTTGCATACTAAGTTCATACTTTGGAGTCTGTTATTATTTTTATTGGCTTCTTCAAGAGCAATTACCGCGTGCACCCTCAACCTGGAGAGGAGAGCCGGTGTCGCAGCTTCGTCCATTGTTTAGTAGGTGCACCGACTAGCAGCAGGTGATGTTGACTTGATCCCTAGAGGTATTGGTTCCGATGATGATATATCTAGAATTATTCTTATTCTAAGACATTCTACACAGAGCACAGAACAGATAATAGTACCTACTCCCAAAGTAAGCATTGCTTACATAGAATGTGTTAGGCATGAGTTCTATAATACAGATATATCAACATACTTTTTTGTTTTTTTTTGTGTTTGTCTAGGGGTTTTTAGGTATAAATTTGCACTGAGTGAGAATCGAAACCACGACCTTATTCGCCGCGAATTAGCAGTAGAACGCTCCACCACTACGCCAAAGAAAAAAAGAGAAAGAGGTCGTCAAAAAGAAGGTAAGTACCTGGGTATACATTACTATTTATAATTAAGCAGTGAGTAAGTTTTATTCATATGAAAAGAATAGCATTGAAAATTAAGACTGGTAGACATGTATGTACGTACCTACCTTTCAATGAAACTCTAAATTTTAGGGACGGCTTGTTTAATAATGGACGTAAAGACGTACCTTTTATAAAAAAATTCGTTCGTCATATGAACAATACAGTCTCATTTAGTAAAGAGCTTTGAAATTTTTAATTTCCCCAATTCTCTGTAATGAAATAGGGTCTACGTCAAGACCATGTATCTCCGTGGCAATATTTGACGCGCAACATTGTTGTTCAGCAACGTAGTCCAACACGCGCAATCTGGCCATGAATGGCGCGCAACATGGCGCGTGGCTTGTTGTTCGTTGATGATGGATCATGCGTGTGTGTTCAGGCAACATTGTACCGCCTTACTATCTTTGTTTAGCAATGTTGAGAAACAATTTGCACAACAAGGCGCACATCAATGTTGCCTAGTGAATACTATTCTATCCTTTTCTACATTTCAGAACTATCATTTACTATAGCGAAAAAGCTGAGTTGGCGGGAAACGAGGTATTCGGCTTAGAAATGAGTGAAACCAA
Organism: Eilema sororculum; assembly: GCA_914829495.1. NCBI lineage: Eukaryota > Metazoa > Arthropoda > Insecta > Lepidoptera > Erebidae > Eilema > Eilema sororculum. Next base: position 12,009,779 of record OU618541.1, read on the forward strand.
TCTTGAAAGTTGAAAAACCGTCCTTGTATATTAGGATCACAGGAAGTAGCAGTTATATACACTGAGCGGAAATTGAATCATCGCGGCTTCGATTACCGCTCACTGTAAATATTTGTGTGCATAATCTTAGTATGTACTAGCTAACCCGTCCCGGCTTCGCCCGGGAAAATTTCGTTTTCCATATTTTATAGTGACCTAAATGACGAACTTTCCTTAGAAACGTTTATCACTTATTTTACCCTCTTAGTAGTCAAATTTTGAAAACGCTGATACATGTGTTTATTTATTTCTTAAAAGACACAGGTTTATGAACTTTAATGCATCTAGCTTTGAAAATGACGGACCTTCATACAAACTTCCATCCCTTATTTTACCCCTTTAGTAGCAGAATTTCCAAAGATCATTTTTTAGTGGATGCTCATCATAAAATGCATCTACTGTCAAAATTTCAAGTTTGTAGGTCCAGTGGTTTAGGCTCTGCGTTGATGAATCAGTCAGTTTGTCAGTCAGTCGAGACAAGTAATTTTGTCAGTTATTTAAAATTATTAAGTACCTATTTGTAATAAAAAGTCATTACAATAATAATGAACTGTAAACTATTCTACCAGTACATATTTCACAATTCCCCTTTGATATTCCACACTTTGTACGAAAGCAAGGAATCAAACAAAACAAAATGAACAAAACCCAAATATCCGGGTTCTGGCCTTAAATGTTGTTACTCTTTTCACAATTAATTAAATTAAATTACATTAGATTACAATACCTTAAAGGGTCTGCAACGCGTGAGTGTATCATAACATTCCCAAAAATGTTTGGTAGGTGTTCCATATTTTATGTTAAGAACATTAATAAACTGTTGGTAGGTACCTACCTAGGTACTTTTTAAGTTAAATATTGTATTTATTAAAATTAGCACGGCTTTTTCTTAGCAGTGACTATGTACTATAGAAATCCTTTATACTTATCCCGATCTCCAGTTTGTAACGGTGTAGAAAGTATAGAAAAAGGACAACAGGGGAATAATATACAACCCAGATAATGAGACAGTAGGTACTAATTCTATTACTGAAACAATAGTAACATATTCACAGTACACTAGTCAAGGAAACTCAAACTAATACAGCAACATTACCAGAAAATATCATCCATTAATTTCACAGACCATCCAAGCGAGAATAGAACAATTTCGCAGGATGTGCTGACTATAATAGTTGTAATCCGATTAGTGAAATTAGTTTGTACGGCTTACCCAGACTGACCCCTAAAATTACCATATAACTTCTGTTAATCGATGTATATGTATGTACAAACACATGTTGATAATCAATAAGCTTTAAGATGTAGGCCGAAAACTATTAATACGTGTAAAGTTTTGAAGTTATCAAAGAGTTAAGTAAGTAAGAGGTAAGTTGAAAGTATATTACCTACACATGTAATTTGTAGGTAAGTATTAGTTTTTTTTTTGTAAACCAAGCTTTACGAACCTTAAACCCGTATAATAGAACGATATCTACCTACAGTTGTGAATCAACTCTCACAATTTAAATAGATACCTATTTCCATACTTCATATTATAAATGCGAAAGGAACTTTGTCTGTCTGTCTATCTGTCTGTCTGTATGTTACGCCTTCACGCCTAAACCACTGAACCGATTTTGATGATAGGTTATGTTGGTTCGCGATAACCGACATCCACGCGGGCGGAGTCACGGGAATTAGCTAGTTTAGTTATAAATAGAGATTCAGGATTGAGTATCGTTCTAAAATACGGACCTTAGCTATTCCAACTTTAAAAAAAACTTTCTTATAGATTTTATGAACGTTGATCACCTGAGCAGTCACAAAATGCCTGGTATTCATTTATTAATCTTCATTGACACTTATTTACATTTAATGTGAGAGTTAGTGTTGATACATATAATATATCATTGGATATACTCGTTGCTTTATATCTGTAGCATATTTATCACTGCTCTCGTAATGCTATTGAAATGAGGGCACAAATCAAATAAACGTAACATTTCGTATAAAGTATTGACAATTTATCGGTCACAATTTATTTACGAGTATTGCGTTTCTAGTAATAGTTTCGAAGTTGATTCTCTGGCAAATACATGGTTTTTATTTAGGTTATTTTGCTTTTTGGTGGTTTTGCTAATATTTTTTCACATTAAGCGCAAATCAAATTTATTTATTAATTTAAATTGTATTATTGTCCAAACTAAAGATGTGTACCAAATATCACAACAATGGGTCAACAGAAAGGGGGGAAACCAAGGAATTTAGATCATTTTGAGGACTTTTTCATCAACATGTCTCTGATACTGTCTGTACAAAGTTATTAGAGCAGCTACGTCCAGTTCACGGCGGGTTACACGAACGGCTTATTCCACTTTTCCTCGTTGACAATCCCCGTTGATGGGGATTATTGAACTATTTGTTCACTATTCCCCGTTGACGCAAAATTTTTGAATAATGGGGATTCTAATTCCCATCATGATAAATTCTATTAGAACTAAAAAGTTCATTAATCTCCATTAAAAAAATAAAAGTAGATGATTAATTTATAGTTTTTTATTTTTAATGAACTTAATGGGGATTTTGCGTCAACGGGGAATAGTGAACAATAAGTTCAATAATCCCAACGGGGATTGTCAACGGGGAAAAGTGGAATAAGCCTTCACGAACGATTGAGAGCATCCCGTGTATGTGGTGGGCACGACTTGTGCCGTGAATTTACGGCGTGAAAGCCATAAAATGAAAATATCATTAGTTATAAAAAAACTATTATTTTTTCTATGTTTAAATCTAATATTAATTATACTTTTATGAAAGACTTTCTCGTTTGACAAAATAAGTAGATAAGTAAGTAGTTTATTTGAATAGCAGCACCAATCATCATGGTCACTGTCTCGTGTTTACCCTGAATTTAAGGCCATTGCTAGAGCTCTAGGTATCACTAGTCACTATTTTTCTTATCGCAAGTTTCCAGGAGGTTGACATACCTAAAGAGAAATCAGAAATTTGAAGTTTATGTACCGTAAAGCTATTTGTGCTCAACGCTAACCCAAGAATCATGTGCAAAGAAGAAATCGATATAAATAAATCGTCACTACCTGCAGCTGCTTGTGCATTATAAATAGCAATTCGTTTTGTCTGTTCTTCCATTAGTCTTACATTTATTGGATAAGTGGAATCACATTTAGATTTTTCGTTAGATTAAGTTAGATTTTAGAGGCAAACTATCCTTGAAGCGCAAATATTTAAACAGCTGGCTATAACTTAACCGCAATTTTTCTACCATTTACGTTATTACAACACAAGAAAAATATTACTTAGTTAATTCTTTACTGAAGTTAAATATTGCTTAAAATATACTAAAAGGTATCTGTTTACGTAGCCCGGCCCGTCCCAAGAGGAAATAACCAGAGTATAATCAAGAGTAGCCGAAATGTGAGACAATGGAACAATATCCATACTATTATAAATGCTAAAGTAACTCTGTCTGGCTTTCAACCGCATAAATATACTAACGCCTGTAAGTAAATCTACGAAGGGGTAGTATTAACACCCCCATTTTTCGAACTATGATTTTCGGTACCACGTGATAGGAGACGAGCCTATGTCGTCAAGCGGGTACTACTTAGTCATGGGCTGTGTGTAAGACAGCACTACCACTTAGTCACCTTCTACGACACTTGCGAGAGGAGATGGGGTGTCCCTATCCTGCTCCACCAAGAACCAACATGGCGAAGAGTCTCATCCGTTAACCAACAGGTGCACCACCGACTTGGAAGTGATGGTTTGACTTCGAAGGCATAGTATAGTATATCTTTATTGTGCAAACAAAAAAAAAAGGATATAAACATGAGTTCCTTGGTCGTACATCGTGGGTATTAACAATAGACGGACTTATCACCTATCTGAATACCCGCAAAAAGTATTTTGAATATTTATTAATTAAAGCTCTGATGTGTTTAATGGTTTCGAGCGAAATAGGCGCTGAAACTGTGGCTGGCTGAAGAATTTAAATTACATTAATAACAGAAAGTGGTTTGCAATAATTACATTAACAATTCTGAATTTAGACCGTTTAAATTCTTAAGCTAATTATTATAGTGGTTTGAAAATGGTGGGCATTCTTTAGGGTGATATTACACAATTCAATAATTTTATGATCATCTGTAAAATCTTAATAAAGGCCTCGAATATTAATTTTATGTTGTGTTGAAAAAAAAAACAGACTGCAGTGTTAATCATTTATGTTTTATTTTCCACTTTTAATCTATAAATGTTACTAAATCATTATTAGTAAAAGAATATTTTTCTCCCTTCAGCTCTCAATAATGGTCTTATAGGACATTCTAAACGCCGCCGCCGCGCCGGTCTAAGCGACAACGGTGGTGGTCTAGTGTTATCGACTGCTATACCAAGAGGTGTAATTTGTTGTAAACCTACATGAATTTATGTCCAGTTTTTTTTTGTTGTCAAGTTAAGTTGTTAGTAGTAATAATACTTACAAAAAATAGGTTCATATGTATATTTATCCACGTTCTAGAACACAGAGGCTTATTTGGGTCTAGAAAGCGCAGCGTATTTTAACGTAGAGTCTTAAAAACATCTATCACGATAGGAACCCTGAAATTTATTTAGATTTATTGCAATAAATTATAATTTCATCAGATAATTTTGTTTTGAAGTATCCGCAAATTGTGGATGAACGATAACATCGCTTTGCAATTTCCGCAAGGATTAATGGTACGGGTATTGGGAAAGATGATGTATATGTATACCTACCTATATCAGGTATATTACTCCCATAACGACCTACACTACTAAATCACTACTGCATTATTAATAGGTTTATAGGTACGTAAGCGTCACTCAACGTCAACACTATCAGTCCAGTTAACATTACCCATTCACAAGAATCTCCGGGTTGTGTCCCGATTGTATTCGAAGCCCTGATTCACCCTGGAACCCGGAATCCGGCTATTCCGGCTTAGCAAGGCATCCTTGGTGGTGGAATTGGCACGCATGGTTTATGGTATCTTCTACGATAAGATCTATCGGAGGTGGTATGGCTAGACGTTTATAACCCATGTACCGCGATATTGGCACAAAACGTGAACCAGGGAGGAGACTCCCCTCTAAATGTATACTGTATACCCAAGATGTCACGGACATGAAGGTTACTACGGTAACATATGCGAATGTGGAATTTTCAGGTGAGTGAAACGGCTGAAAGGATCTGTCTGAAGTTTTGCACAAGGATATAATTTGTTAGTCTGGAATAAAACTAATGGAATAAACGGGTATGCCGTGTTGGTTACCGGTAGAGTGAAGTAAGGCCACTCCATCTCTTCGGTAGGTGTCGTAAAAGGTGATTAAGGGACAGGGCTGTTTTTCATCCACAGTAAACATACAGCCTCGGTTGACGGCAATAGGCTTGCCTCCTATTATCTGCGAAACGTAGGTGTTAATACACCTCTGCCTACCCCTTCTGGGATTCACAAGCGAATATATATGGAATAACAACACATGGGTTGTGGGAGTTAGAAATCCGGAGTTAGAAAGCCACAGGTACCTAAGTGGTTACAGAAACATCGCTACTTTGTAAAATTCTGGGAAATTGTATAATATGGACTTAAATATTTCAGGTAAGTGCTAAAAATATAAGTATTTGTTTGTTTAATGTAGAAATGAAAGGAGACAAGGGTTTTCACTTTCAAAGAGAATTAATTACAACCGTTCTATTTTTAAATGTCATGAGAACTTGAAAACTTGTCTCTACTAACAAGGTGTCGCATTATTAACTAGTAGATAAGTACTTTTTGCGATAGCCTGTGTGGCGTAACGGTAGTGAATGCGGATGTTACCGGAGAGATGCGGGTTCGATTAGTTGTGTGCGCTCAGTGCAAATATTTGTATGCATGAATATGGGTATTTACATTAGTCAGGTCAAAAGTCCAACAACTGGTCTAACTAGAATGCTTGGATATCGCCTTTGGGTTGTGAGATACCCCTCGGTTTCCGAGGAATATCTCAACCGGTTTCAAGTCGAATGCTGTTACGTTTCAATCCCCAAGAGCCCAATCTGTTACATGCTTCATAGATAAATAATTGCTTGCCGAATGCTGTACTTTGTGTTCACTGATATTCTATTTTCTATAAATAAAATAAAGAATTAAAGAAAGTCCCAGCAACACAGCTTACCATCCGGTGGGGTGCTGTAAATTTGACGACCTAAATCCATACTAATATTATAAATGCGAAAGTAACTCTGTCTGTCTGTCTGTATGTTACGCCTTCACGCCTAAACCACTAATCCGATTTTGATGAAATTTTGCTATGGGGGTAGATTAGACCTTGAGAAAGGACATAGACTATGTTTGGTCGCGATAAGCGACATCCACGCGGGCGGAGCCGCGGGCAAAAGCTAGTATAAAAATAAAACAAAAATATTCGTTTCATAGGACAGACGTATTGTTAAACATGCTAAGCACAATTAATTTTCCAATTTCTCACAATTGATATAGTTAGTGTTATCTCTTAAAATGAGATAGCTACCTATATTCCACAACATTCTACACAACGCCATCTGAACCCATAACTAGCTTGTGTTATGGAATCTAGAATGCGAATAAACATACTTAGATACTTTTTTTGCAAATAGGTACACACATATTATACATAGAAACATCCAGACCAATGCAAATAGCCATATTCATGCATACAAATATTTGCACTGAGCGGGGATCGAACCTGCGTCTCCTGCGTTCACTACCGCCCCGCCACGGAGGCTGTCAATATATAGGTACCTGATTTTATTTACATTTTCCAGTTTGTAAATATAATAACGTCATAACAAGAACAGCGTAACAATTTTCGACGATACGTATCACCGTATTAATCGCATGGCGAGATCAAAAAGAACTTGAGTCCTTTGTGCTCCCTCTGATGATAGCTAATTTACATGTTCCTTTTGAATCTTCCCTTTAACACTTCTGCTTCAAATCACACGGATATACCACTCTGTAATATGTATATGTCAATATGTAAAAGCATTTCCGTGTCTAAAACAAACTTTTAAAGAATCATTCGTAAGCGATGATCAATACGAGAATATTAGGTAATATTATTTATTATAATATCCGAAGTGAGAATAAATAAAATTGTAACATAGCCTCAAACGCCTAGTAGGTTGGTACGTCTTCGTTTTCTGTTTTTTTTTAATGATTTAAAAATAATGTAAACAGGTATGTAACTAGATAGGTCTTATAGACTTTTCTCCAGGTACCTAAGATGTATTACATTACATACAATATCATTACGCTCTGAGATATTACTTAGATATTGATTAGTATTTAGCCTATTTTTGATGCCTGATGCTTCAACAATCCATACTAATAATATTATAAATGCGAAAGTAACTCTGTCTGTCTGTCTGTCTGTCTGTCTGTCTGTCTGTCTGTATGTTACGCTTTCACGCCTTAACCACTGAACCGATTTTTATGAAATTTGGTATAGGAGTAGATTAGACCTTGAGAAAGGACATAGGCTATGATTGGTCGCGATAACCGACATCCACGCGGGCGGAGCCGCGGGCAAAAGCTAGTAAATAACATTTTCTTTGATACTTTCTTATAGACATGCCTACTTTCCATTAGGCTAAGCAGAGACCACATTTTTAGTGTTCTGTAGCCAAAAGGCAAAAACGGAACCCTTATAGATTCGTCATGTCTGTCTGTCTGTCCATCCGTATGCCACGGCTACTTTTCTCCGAAATTATTAGGCCTATTCTGTAGAAACTTGGTAAGTAGATGTATTCTGTGAACCGCATTAAGAATTTCACACAAAAATAGAAAAAAAGCAATAAATTTTGGGGGTCCTTATTAGACCTGAAAGTCAAAAACATTTTTTTGTGTGTAGTCCAGTATACCCTTACGTGTAGAGTCTATAGATAGGTCTTCAAAAATGCTATTGAGGTTTCTAGTACCATTTTTTTCTAAACTGAATAGTTTGCGCGAGAGACACTTCCAAAGTGGAAAAATGTGTAGGTAACTTCTAAAATAAGAGAATGACATTCAATCTAAAATGATGTACATTGCCATGCAAACTTCCACCGAAAACATTGATTTCAAAATTGGTTTGAACGAGATTTAGTAAATATTTTTTTAATACGTCAATTCAATTCAAAACCGCAATTTTCGCCTTTCTTTCAATTAACTCAAAAATAATAAAAAACTTTTATATTATGTTACTAGCTGCTACGGAACCCTTCATGGGCGAGTCCGACTCGCACTTGGCCGGTTTTTTACTTGATAAACACACACACCTTGCGATTCTTCATTTTTATCGTATAATTTGCTTCCATACATACTCGACGGATGCGGCTCCTCATACATATACTCTTTGTCCTCGGTAGGTACTCTTGACCTGGCCTGTCTTTAGGATGTTTTTATTCGGAATGACATACTCTTTATCAAAATTAGATAGTCAATTTCTCATTTTTTTTGGGTTTCGTAGCAAGTATGTACAGTCAGCGTCATAAATATCTTAGCGACGAAGTTTCAAAATAATCTTAAAACTCTCGTAATAAGAGCAAGTCAAACTGTTTTATTGATTTATACCTACGGTATTATTGTCCGAACTAAAGGTGTGTACCAAATATCAGAACAATCGGTTAACTGGAAGGGTAAAAGGAAAAAAAATTAAGAACATTTTGAGTAATCGGTTCGCCAAAATCTTTCTTTTTATCTCCTTAGTAAATGAAAAAATCTTCATCCAAGTCTAGGTAGTTTTGAAGCTGGCTGCACATCTGGGATTTCATCGATATCTTAAATTAAAGACCCCACTTAAGGGGTAAATTGGTACAGACAATGTCGTACGATACAATGGACTAGTTGTTGCGGTCATTAGAAACGTGAATTACGTAGCTGGACTGTGCCGGTGTACGTATATCGAACGACTGTCTGCCACATACATAAATTACCCGGACAAGTAGGCTTTTACTCTGTGCCTGGAGTGTACCGGCTCAGTGCTGTCAAGCTGTAACTAATAGTAGGTAGGCTTAAGCCTTTAAGTACAGGTGAAGGTACAGTACAATCCTTTAAATGGGTTTGTTGCAGTCAAGACGTTTCCATTATTGAATAATTTAAATTAATGCTGGGCTAAAGCGCTAGTTATATACGGGTAGGTTTTAAAATACGTTGATAACGTACTCAGATAAGATATATTTCCGTAAATATATAAGTAAACTAGCTGTCCCGGCAAACTTCGTTTCGCCTTAGAAATTAGAATCAATTAAGTAGCTGTATCAAATTCTCCTAATTATTTTGATAACGGAAAGCATTTCGATTCGGGCCCCATACGCGCACGGAGCTCCCGACACTAATAGGTCACCGGGGCCCATACTTACACCTACGGAGCCTATATACCTATGGGACCCATACAACCATATACCTCTACGCTTAAGGGCGTTCATACTACCATAAACCATCAATTTTTCGCAGGGACCGGACAACCCCGTTTACGAGTTAAGTCGTTGAAAGTGTAACCCTTATGATCGGGTAACTCATATCGCAGTGTTACCTCTTGATCGAGTATTCCTTCTAAACCCAGCGAAGTGGCTTAACTCGTTTATCGCGGTATCTAAGTGAAGGGGTAACCCCTTCAATTGACTAAGCCTTTGAAGGGGTTACCTTCACGAAAGGGTTTTTTTCGGGTAACCCAGGCTTAGCCAATCATCGTGAAGGTCAGGGCATTCATAGTTGTACCCAAGCTGGGCCTCAATATATAACTATTTTTGTTAGTTGTCGCGAATTTGGCAACTTGGTAGGTATTATGTGACGAAACTCGCGAACGCGATCTAATAATTAGGTGAGCAACTGTCACTTCGACTTAGACGCGTTCAACATCTTGCCTTGGAGTTGCACGTAATCACGAAGTGCCTCTCTATATCTTAGCCACATAGTCGGGGCGTATCTGACGGAGAGAGCCGTCGTTTTTTCAATCATGACCGGCGTCGGTCGTGGGATGTCGTACGGTATTCCACAAGCCGCTCTTGGAGAACATCGGCTACGATTAGGCGCTTCGTATTGAGCTCGCAGATGGTGCCACCGTCACGTTATGCTGATGACACGCTCGTGACGGTTTGCGATGCTGCTTACCACGAAGCGACCCTAAAAACCACGACCGCGCGGTTGCCTAAGTCGCAGAGCAGATCCGGTGGCTGGGTTTTGAGGTGGCTCTGCATAGAACTGGAGCCCTAACATGGGGCACCTACGAGAACATAGTGAGTGACATTCCCATCGGCAACAAAGCCCAATAGAATGAATACCTGAATGAATACTTGAGGCTCGTGCTTGGTAGCATCTCCGAAGTCTGGCCCCCAAATTGAAGGGCGCAGCCAACGCACTGGCGAGGCTACTGCCCAACAAGAGCCTCCTGGACTACTATGTTGAATTTCCAAAATCATAAATCCCCAAAGGGATGGATGACTAGGAGACTTTACGCGGAGACTATGCGGAAGCCCCGTAGGTCAACAAGGCGCGGCTGCCGCAGAAACCACAATGGGTACTGGCCAACAGGGTCATTACGGAGGTGGTGAGTCTCCTAGGTGGAACCCTACCATGACACTGGAGGGGAGAGCCCGGTGACGAGGAAGCAGAAATGGGTACCCGAGCCTCGAGAAATCGAAGCCGTGAAGTCCCGGCTCGACCAGTACATGGTTGGTGAAGTGAACGACTTGGAAGACTACGCGTACACCGTGAGAGCGGTGACAAGACTAATGATGGAGGACTGGCTAGAGCGAGAAACTACCTTGTGGCCTACAAGGTAGTTTCTCGTATCCGCTGACACAGGTACCTGAATACTGGGAATGGTTGTTTCGGGGTTTACCTATGTCAGACGACGAGGGAGTCAACGTCCGAGTGCCTTCACTTCACTGCGATGCAAACGAAAACTGTACACGTTGACCAAGTGCCCGACGTGGAAGACGCCAAAACGGGCCCTAGTAGTCGCCCTAGGAGTGGGAGTTCTATAGCTCAGCACCTTGCTCACAAAGAGATCCCCTTCTTCAATACGCTTACTATAACGATTACAATAGGTGTTGGTGCTAGGGGTACAGAACTTCTAGTAAAATCATTTTTTTTTTTAATCAAACCCCTACGTGTGGGGTATCTATAGATTGGTCTCCTAAAAAGCTATTGAGGTTTCTAACACCATTTTTTTTCTAAACTGAATAGTTTGCACGAGTGAGAGACACTACCAAAGTGGAAAAATGTGCCCCCCCCCCCCGCTCTAATTTCTAAAGTAAGAGAATGATAAATCTAGAAAAAATATATGATGTACATGCAAACTTCCAACGAAAATTGGTTTGAACGAGATCTAGTGAGTAGTTTTTTTTTAATTCGTCATAAACTAGAACTTTTATATAATGTTACTTGCTGCTACGGAACCCTTCATGGCCGACTCGCAATTAGCCGGTTTTTAGTCAATTATATTTGTTTATTAGAACTGAAATTACTAATATTCCCTTTAACCCCTCCAAATAAGCTAAATTGCTTGTGCTAGGAGTGGGTTCACATCGGTAGTGTAATGGTCAGGATTCGAACCCGGGACCTCTCGATCGTAAGGCTGACTCCTTATCCATTAAGCTGAAAATGGGGGCCGTAAACTGACGAAAACGGCCCTTAACTAGCATTTTTGCTATTTTTTTATACTAAAGTGAAGTAACTCAGCTAAATGGCTGTAAACTGGCGAACTGACCCTACTGGTGTTTTTGATGCTTCGTAATAAGTATCGAAATTCCAATTTAAATGAAATTCGACGAACGAAACAATGAGAAAGACAAGAACAAGTAAAGACACGAAAAATAATGTGCATTAAGTAAAATTAAACTGTATTAACATATCAACAAGAAATATTATTCCATGTTTACAAGTCAGCGGCAACTTCGTTACTATAGCGAGTAGATGATACAATGTTGCGCCGAGCCGGCTGAGCGTCTTGTGCGATCGTAGTTATGGAATTTTCAAACTTACGACAATTCTCAAAAAGTGCACATTTCAATGTCTTAGGTTGGAACGGCTTACCCAGGTTACAGTGTTACTGGGGTTTGTAAGGGTAACCCTTTCGGAATGGGTTTTTTACACCCGTTCGAAAGGGTAAGCCGTTCGTAAGGGTTTCTTCATTAAGCGCTTAAAAAAACCCCTTCAAAAACCCTTTCAACGAGTACCCGTCCGGTCCCTGATTTTTCGACCTAAATAAAAAAATTGCCACCATAAACATTTTCGCGGACCAAGCAACGGGCATTTTGTTAATTCAGAAGAATTATGTCAATTCCATATCAAACGTCAGATAACATAGAAGAATATCATACAGCAGTATTAGAATAATAAACACATTTTTTTCCAATTCGTATTCCAAATTCAAAATTTAGACATGGTGTATGTCGGATCAGCTATTTTATATATGGTGGTTATGTATTCTTAAATTTTCTAATTTTCCGCGCAATTTTCTTCATTTTTTCTTTCATAAGAACCTTCTCCTAACAATAACGAACACAACAAAAAAAGAATTAGCGATATCGGTTCAGCCGTTCACGCGTGATGTCGTGACCAAGGGAAATAGGGGTTCATTTTTATATATATAGATGATACAATTCGATTACATCAGAGGAGTAATAAAAAATCAATGTATGAAAATGGTTGAAAAATCGTTCATTGGTTCCAACAGTTCCACCGTCACCGTATAGGCGGATATAAAGAGAAGGGAAAAGAAGAGTACCTAATCGATTTTTCCTTTCAATTTGAAAATACTTATAAATACTAGCTAGAGTAGACAAGATGAGACATTACAGGATTTTCTGTTTGATTTTGGAGTTTGGAGCTACCTGACTAAAAAGGTGGGCCCTTACCCTACAGTGCACCCTACAGAAAACCATAAAGTAATCGCATTTACATAGTGTATTGTATTTCTTCCTGTTAGTGAGCTGAAGATGCCGGAGGTCCTAAGAGAGGGGGGTAGGTATTGGTCGGTAAGGCGTCAGTGAAATTTCATTGTTTCGAGTATATTTTTCAGGTACCCGTGCTGTGTTGGCCTAGTATAACAAACGTGAAAATAGATTTCAGTAAGTAATGGTTCACTACAACACAAGTTGATTTTAATGAAGGTGTATATGAACAAGTCAAACTCTTATTTCTCATTCGAACGCCAATTTCGGCTACATCCAAAACTGATGCGGGTGTAATAATGACTAGCAGTAGGAACACGTCATGTCAGGTAAAAAAAACCTGTACAGGTATACCTTTTTTTTCCGTGCGGAAATCCCCTCGGATACCCCCCTGCCGGAGCCGGAAGGGGAGGTTATGTTCGGACTCAAACCGACTAAAACCGCACGCCGACTGTGGGTCGTGGTGCTAGGCCGGAGGTGAGGTTGTCATCGACATATCCCTCGCACCCCGGCGGACCCAGGGCCATCACTTATGGTTTAGCCCTCCTCGGGAGGGGGGACAACGGTGTCCCTGACTCGCCCCCGGAATGGGGAGGCGCGCTTCTTAGCGCGCCGTCGCCGTGGCCGTGCTTCTGCTGGGGTGACAGGCGGCTTCACCCGTCACCCCCAGGCCCGCGCTCATGGGGGACGGAGGTAAGTCAGTGCCCTCCGACGCCCGAGTTGCCTGTGCGCGCGGGCAGCGCGGTTCGCGAGTCTCGCTCGCGCTGCCTCTCCCGTTCCGCGGTCTCCTTCACGACCATTACCTGCTCGCTGAAGGAGACGCCGGCCGCCCACGCGTCCGCACAGTGGACCATTGCTGTGAGCAGGGAGGCGAGGGTAAGGACTCTCACTCCCAGGGCCGCCACTAGTTCTCGCCTCTGTCCGGCCCATGCCGGACACTCGGTGAGCGTGTGCAGCTCTGTGTCCTCGCTCGCGTCGCAATGATGGCACTCGGACGTTGGCTCCTTTTCGATCCGACGCAGATACCGCTCAAAGCACCCGTGCCCGGTGATAATCTGCGTCAGTCGATACGAGAGGTTGCCATGTGGCCTCTCTAGCCATTCCCCCATGATGGGCCTTACCGCCTCTATGACGGCATGCCCTGCGCGTGGTTGCTCAAGTCGTCGCTCCCACTCCGCCACCATGATCCTGTGGAGCCGGGATCTCTCGGCCCGAATGTCTTCGGGCTCGGGATCGTATCCCCGCTCCCGCGCCTCCTTACGGAAACGATAGAGTGCCGCAAGGGATCTCGCTTCCAGGATCCACGGTGGCGATCCGGCTAGGAGACTCGCCGCTTCAAAGGATATCGTGCGGTATCCCCTAATTGCCCTGGAGGCCATCCTCTGCTGCGGCGCACGCAACAGGGGCATGAATCTGGTCTCCAGGGTACAGGTATACCTATGACAACAGATAATATAATATAATTCTTATACTATTAGGTACCTACTCAACCAAATATAACAGCAAAATAATAGTCTTTTCATTTCCCATACTCGGAAAGAAGTGTTGTTTTGATCTGATTATAAAGTGGAAAATGCTGCTTCTCTACATAGAGAGGGAAGAACTCATACAAATTATTTCCCACCTAAGGGCCGGAATTAACTTTAAAAATAGAACTGCTGTCAGCTGTGAAGAGTATTAGGTAAAAAAACGAATAAAAAAAGGATGCGGCCATGTGACTTTCTAAACAGCCAGTGTGAACTGAACTTAACGCAAACTTCTTTGAGCGGAATAAGACGCAACAATTACACGGTGAGTTCTATATTTAAAATTTAAAAAGTGGACATAAATTGGCGGGATATTATTTTAATAAATGTTATAAATGTATACATAGTTCTACATAGTTGAGTTACACAACTAGTTTTATTTTCCTCATATTCGAAATGAAAAGTAGAGTGTTTAACATGGGTAAAAGATTAAGTTCCTACTCGGGCTATAGCCGCCCTCGCTGCGTCTAAATACCTCGGGAATTGGTTCTCCCGATCCTCGGATAGCAATCTACTATTGCTTGTATAATTGTTTTTTTCAAGGTAGGTAGTTGCCTTTGATTATTTATATGTCTAGATGGAGTGTCAAATGCGTACAAACGTCTCAAAAAATATCAGCTTGTTCAATCTCATAATACTTACGCGCAGCTCAGTGACGTTCGCGTCGGCTCGGTGTCACAACGTAAAACCCGCGAAAAACATTAAATAAAAACTGTCGAAATATGGCGACTAGCACTATCAAAGTTTGCCGGAATTAAAAAGGACGCCTAAATACTACTACACACATTACCTTTTATGAATAAAGTAACCAAAATACAAGTTAAATTAATTATTTTTGTCATCACAACAATATGTCATTTATCACGCGCCATATTTGTAAGTGTTGCCAGTTTTTTAAATTCATGGTTTGGTTCGATTGGAGGAGCCTTGTACCGATTGGGGGAGCCAATGTCCCTCCTTTTTATTGATTTGGATTAGAACATTATTTCCGAAATCCGAAATCCGAAATCCGAAATCCGAAATCCGAAATCCGAAATCCGAAATCCGAAATCCGAAATCCGAAATCCGAAATCCGAAATCCGAAATCCGAAATCCGAAATCCGAAATCCGAAATCCGAAATCCGAAATCCGAAATCCGAAATCCGAAATCCGAAATCCGAAATCCGAAATCCGAAATCCGAAATCCGAAATCCGAAATCCGAAATCCGAAATCCGAAATCCGAAATCCGAAATCCGAAATCCGAAATCCGAAATCCGAAATCCGAAATCCGAAATCCGAAATCCGAAATCCGAAATCCGAAATCCGAAATCCGAAATCCGAAATCCGAAATCCGAAATCCGAAATCCGAAATCCGAAATCCGAAATCCGAAATCCGAAATCCGAAATCCGAAATCCGAAATCCGAAATCCGAAATCCGAAATCCGAAATCCGAAATCCGAAATCCGAAATCCGAAATCCGAAATCCGAAATCCGAAATCCGAAATCCGAAATCCGAAATCCGAAATCCGAAATCCGAAATCCGAAATCCGAAATCCGAAATCCGAAATCCGAAATGCGAAATCCGAAATCCGAAATCCGAAATCCGAAATCCGAAATCCGAAATCCGAAATCCGAAATCCGAAATCCGAAATCCGAAATCCGAAATCCGAAATCCGAAATCCGAAATCCGAAATCCGAAATCCGAAATCCGAAATCCGAAATCCGAAATCCGAAATCCGAAATCCGAAATCCGAAATCCGAAATCCGAAATCCGAAATCCGAAATCCGAAATCCGAAATCCGAAATCCGAAATCCGAAATCCGAAATCCGAAATCCGAAATCCGAAATCCGAAATCCGAAATCCGAAATCCGAAATCCGAAATCCGAAATCCGAAATCCGAAATCCGAAATCCGAAATCCGAAATCCGAAATCCGAAATCCGAAATCCGAAATCCGAAATCCGAAATCCGAAATCCGAAATGTTAACATGGTACATGGTTTCGATGGTGACCCGCTCTGAGACTTTGCCTTTTCCTTGCCATCAGGCGAGGTGAAGTCAAATTGACGTGTCCTTTATAATTGAATGCTATATTAATTTACTTAACTTAGCATTATTATTTTCATTTGCATAAAACTTGTATCAAATACTAATAAAATTATGTACACATCCGACTTATCTGGCATCGCGCAATAGACTGAACCGACCTCGAATCCACGCGCGACTCGCGTGTTGTGGGTCCAAGTACCTACCCGCGTTGGTTTGTGTTCTGTTGCTTGAGATATAAATGCCATTTTTAATGCGAGGTGAAAGAAGTAAGCTGATTTAAGTATGACATAAGTTTAATTATTAAATTAATATAAAGGAATCAAACGTGCTGATATTTATTTTATGCATAGAGAAAATTGTACTAAATGGCATAAACACTAAAAACTGGTCAAGGTTAATTAGCACAAGTCGTATACTTCCATTATACTTATTCAGGTAAGATTGATTCAAGCGACAGAGATAATGTTCAAATGTTCAAGGCAAATATTTAAGTTGCATACATTAATAAATCTGGTTGAAGCAAAATGAATTAACAACCATGTTAAATTATTTAAAAACAAGTAAAAACAATTCAAACGTCAAAACCATTTTATTTCATCCAGGGATGAATGGTTTAAACTACAGAGAGTAAGAAAAAACAATTTTTTTGATGAGTCTATATACATGCTTTGAAAAAAACAACCAAAATTGCTACATTTGATACCTCGTAAGTAGAAAAGATACCCAAATTCGTAATGGAGCCAAGCGCCAAAAAAGTGCTCAGATTAACCTCAAACCCGGCTCAATCGACGCGGAAAAATTCCACGATTCCAATGATGTATATAACTCAATATCGCCCAGGGTGGCGCTTGAATCAATTCGCCTTTTAACCGTCGATATAAACCTTCTTCTTGAAATTACTCTATCTATTAAAAGAAACCACATCAAAATCTGTAGCATAGTTTTGAATATATAAGCAATAATATTTTGGGTTTTACAATGTGGGATTGAATCCACAACCCTCCATATTATATTACTCCATAGGTAGGTACTATTGCTTGCATTTATGTACCGTATATCGTACGATAATATTAAGGGATATGGATAATATAATTATAAAAGTGTAGGTATATTTAGTGATAATTGGGTGCTGGATAAATATTAAACAAATTTTAGACAAACGTTAGGAACGGGTATAATATTCATTTGGATATTATTGAAGTTCGTATTTTCGCACAATGGCACGGTACACTTGTAGGTTGTAGGTGGTCTTTTCACAATTTTAGTAAAGTTTTACTAGTTTAGCATTGTTAATAACAATATCAAAAGCAGTATTTTTTTTATTTAATATTAGTATTAATGTCTTTACATATTGCTAATATAATTTCCTTTACATTTCAGTACGGTCCTGAGATTATCATTAAATGATGTTAAATATCCAATTTTATCCATACCAATCCATACATAATATTATAAATGCTAAAGTAACTCTGTCTGTCTGTCTGTCTGTCTGTATGTTACGCTTTCACGCCTAAACCACTGAACCGATTTTGATGAAATTTGGTATAGGGGTAGATTAGACCATGAGAAAGGACACGATAACCGACATTCACGCGGGCGGAGCCGCGGGCAAAAGCTAGTATATATATATAACACAAAATACCGTTCATGTAGAGAACTCTTGTCATATATTTATGACATTGAGAATATCTAGATTTTCCGAGTGAAAATTTTTATATTATTTAGTAATTTAGGATAATTTTTGTTTGAATTTCTCACTTAACAGGGTAGGAGTTAAGAGGGTATAGTCAGTGTTGCAACCCCTTGATTTTTCAAATCTGGCGCTATTTTGCCAGACTCTACCGTTACTCTATGGATTTTTATGCTGTGTAAAGAAATTCAATATTCATTCATTCTCTCTTTGTGTCTGTGGGCTCTGTGCAGTCTGTGGATAAATGTCAAAATAAATGAAATAAAACAATAGGCAAAAACAGGTTAACAGTTTATCATTATTCATTAACTAATTGCTTTATGCTTACAATAAATACCGTCGTATCCGCTGCAATGTGATTCAGTATACATTTAAGTTTCTATGTGTAATCATTTAATATTGTTATGTTCTAAATAAGTGTTAAATCTCGTTGAAAATGTGTGACAGCGACGAAGGGGGTGACCCCAGTCGCTCTGGTATGGATTTAACTGGATTTCTATTCGGTAATATTGACGAAAGGGGTCAGCTTGAAGATGATGGGCTTCTGGATGGAGAATCAAAACGAATGTTGTCTTCACTTACTCGATTCGGGTTGGGTTCAATATTATCAGAAGTCTTGGATGAAGAGGAACTGTCTAAAGAGGATGAAGAAAAAGGTAAGTGGAAAAGCTTAAAGACATGCAGTGGTTTGTGTTTAAGATTATCTAAGAATCCGTGAAGATATTGGTAACAAGTTACAAGTGATTTATACAATTATTTCCCAATCCATACAGCCACATACAATAAATTTATTACTCTTACTATCAGTAGTTGAGAATTCTACAAATACATTTTATTTTCCAGATTATACACAAAAAAGTCCTTCTGCAGTTGATTTCTTTGATATTGATGATGTAGCTGAAGAAATAAAGGTAAATAATTTTGATGATTTCATGTGTTTTGATTGATCTAAGAAAAACTATAGTCCTTATTGTAAAGCATGGGTGCACCACCAATGCTGTGAGATTTATGAATTTCTCTTTTGCCAAACATTTTGCAATTTAGCTTCATGGGTTTCCATATTTGTTCAAAATTACAGGCAGCTTTGAGCTAGACATTTACCCGTTATGTTAATGTGAATCATATAACATGAGAGAATGCAAGTTTAAAAGTTAGTTATGATTAGATGACCCATGTTCCTAATGTAATATAGATAATAATATGCTTTATTGACTTATACACATTATGATTGTTTAGTTAAAGATCAATTAATCAATCAATTAGCCCATTTTAATGAAATTTTGGTTTTAAATTAGATAATCTGTGTAGGTGATTAATAAAGCTCTCTTGAATGTGATTAAGGTAATGTTTAAAGCATTATCATTATTTCACATTATCATTTTATTAAAACATCATTAAAATAATAGGTGATTAATTAATTACAAAAGTGTAGAAGAAAATATGAAATTAAAGAAAATATAAAGGAATAACAAATCAATGACTGCACTACTAAACCTATTATTAATATTAACCTATATGGTGCCTGGGCACTGCGAGTCTATTGTTTATCTATTGTTCTATTATTGGCGTGGCTTGACAGGTTAAATAAAAAAAATTGTCACTAGTACTACCCACTAGTAAAATTTGTGGAATGTGCTATCTACTTTTCCTGTTATTTAGAATCGCTGAACCATGAACATGATAATGAGTAATGGAAGATTTTTTTTTAGAATGAACTAACAAACCCTTCCACATTGTTGCATTATTGTTATCACTTTCTGATAGATAGATATTTCCAAACTCCTGAAAACGTAGGTACTCAGGGTGTCACAAAGTATGCTCTAGGTCTGTTTAGTGGCTAGTGTGAGACATGACGGTGGAAGTGCACCAATCATAGATATGTAATAAAGGGCTCAAAGGGCTTATATTGTTAATTTTTCAGTCTTTTTATTGGCCATGCAATTTAGGGCTCATGTGCGAGCTTTTTAATGTTTCTTCATGAATACTATTAATGTGTTGGATCTTTGCACTATATATATATATATTGACTATCTATAATATTTTATATGCACCCATAAATGTTCCTTGAGTAACCTTTTGATGTCTTTATTTGTTCTATATCGTTTTAACCAAAAAATGCTCAATGAAGGCAGATTCAAAATGTTGATTAATTTGAGCACCACTTATTCTATAGCATATTCAGCAATTGAAATTAACTAAACATATCAGATGGTCTATTTTCTTTGATCACCCTTAATGTGAATTCATCTCATTTTTATAATGTCTCAATCAACACATCTTTGTGCGTACAAAATGGAAGCACTCATCTAAGTAGATTCAGTTTTAAATACAAGTTCTATATTCATTGTTAACCAAGTAATGTCCCAATGCTAGTAATTATGTACATTCAGATTGACAATATAATGATGAATCTGCCAAACAATACACTTACCTCTCACTATCCATTTACTTGGACACTTTTTGTTTGTGTTAACACTAGGATATAGACATTAGTACTAACCAAGCTGCACAAAGTGGTACTACAAATATAGAAGAACAACCAGAAACGGCTGTTACGTCCGAGGTAGATGATACAGATTGTCCACAGAGCGAAGAAAAGACTAAAGATGGAAACTGGAGGAATGATAACTTATTTGAGCAAAGTGAGAGGACTAATGATGAGGGGTATGAAGGTGATATGGAGGGTGATGGCGAACTAATGCCGCCGCCGTCTACTATACCGTAAGTGTATTTTTTTTACATATTAGTTTGATTAAATTTTCATTCAATATTGTGGGTGTGCGTGTTGAGGGGCCATATAATATTATGCCCTGGATCACACTTCTAGTTTTTGCTATTGGGAAATAATAGCAGGGTTGGTATCTGAGTGTTAGGTCTTGTTTGTTTATATTATAGAAATCATTATGGTGTTGCATTAACTTTGCTGGCTACTAGGTTAATATTAATTTTCTTCAATTTCAGATCTAGAGCGGGACAATCAGAAAAACCAAAAAAATTAGAAACGCCGCTTGCGGCTATGCTGCCGTCTAAATATGCTAATATAGATGTCAGAGAATTGTTCCCAGACTTCAGGCCTGATAAAGTAAGTAAATAGCTATCTTTTTTATTTCTCACATCATTGTCTTGCACACTTTAACATGGCCACTGTGAGAGAGGATACATTACAAAATTTACAAGTAACGGCTGTAAAGACATTCAACCATACTTGCATCAAGCTTAACTACATGCACATACTATACAGATATTAAGACAGTCTTGACTACATTCTAAAAATGCTTTCTGATCGTATGAATCTATAGGAAGGGGTTTTTCGCTAGAGGAAGCACTTGAGAGACCATCTGCTATAGGTTCTTGCATTCTTTCATAATATACAAGCATTTGTGAAGGAGATCCTGTTCATAATATGTTAAAAATTAAAGCAAGAACCTTCTCCTAACCACAATCTTATTATTTTATGAATATCTCATTTCAGGTCCTTTTATTCTCTCGACTCTTTGGCCCAGGGAAGCTATCAAGCTTACCTCAAGTATGGAGGGGTGTTAGGAAACGTAGAAGGCGCAAGCGCAGTGGCAGTACTAGCAGCGACACGCCACCAACGCTAAACGAAAACCAAGAAGTCCAATATGCTAGTGATGATGAGGAGAAACTTTTAAAGTGAGTGCTTGCCATTTATTCATACTTCTATGTAAGTATAAGCTATGTAAATAAACAAACAGAAAATTCCGTACACTCAAGACATGTTATAGTATGTAGATATGTTACATTAGACATACAGAGTAGACATGTAGACATGTTACATTATTGTTATTCTCCAAGCAATTTCCCACTCCGTTTGGGCGTACACTGGGGCCTTTATCAGTGCATGCGTGCTTCGGGGCTTATGTAAATTTTTCTCTTGTTTAGTAGGTGTGCCATCTAGTGGTGAGGTTGACTAGGGCCCCGAAGGTATTGGTAGGGCCTTTTCCCATTTTTACCTAAACCGTTTCTGTATTTCAAGGCCAATGGAAGAAACTCAACATGCTAATAACGACAATAACAATTCACAATACGGTGACAAATCGCAAAGGCCGACTCCAGCGCACTGGCGATTTGGGCCTGCCCAAATGTGGTATGACATGCTCAATGTTCCCGAGACTGGAGAAGGATTTGACTATGGATTTAAAATTAAGGTAAATCTATCAAACTAATTAATCTCTTCTGGTCAACCAAAGCTTGCACAATGAAGCGCGGGGTCCACTGCCTTACTTCTACTCTCGATTTGGCTTCACCTGGCTTTTTTGGGAGTGTCTGCCATTTGAATCGCCAATCCAGACCCTCGTTTGTCATTCAGCAGGTATAGTATAGGTTTGCTACCTTGGGCCTTATGCTTTGGGCATACTGGTAGGGCCCAATAAGCTTTTTAACCAAATGACTGCAACCTAATAGACTAATCTAAATCATAATAGACTAATCTATCAATAAATGATGTAGAATTTAGAAACACCCAGACCCATGCAAATAGCCATATTGAGCATACAAATATTTGCACTGAGCGGGAATCGAACCCGCGCCACCTGCGCTGCGTGACAGTCGCGTGCACTACCGCTACGCCACAGGGGCTGCCCTAATTCCTTTTATACTTCGAGAAGCAGCTCCTAATTTTGTCTCTCCTGCTTTAGGCACCTTCACCAGAAAGAGAAGACCAACCTAAACCCAAGGAAGGAGAAGAAGAAAATACTGAGGTACCGCAGAAGGAAGACGATCCCGATAGCGGCTTTCCTGATGACTCATTCCTTATGATGTCACAGCTTCAGTGGGAAGATGACGTCATATGGGATGGCAGTGAAATTAAACATAAGGTAGGTTTAACAAACATGTAACTACTAGCTGTAGCCCGCGGCTTCGCCCGCGTCAATGTCGGTTATCAGGACCAAAAATGTCCTTTCCTAAGATCTAATCTATACATACATACATACAGTCACGCCTTTTTCCTTTCTTTTTGTGTGAACCGAATCTGTGTACCAAATTTTATCAAAATAAGTTCAGTGGTTTGGGCGTGAAAGCATATGGATAATTATAACATAATATTAGACAGAGAGTTCCTTTCGTATTTTTGTGGGTACATTTGTTGACATGTATTTTTGTATTATTTCTTAGGTGCTAGCTCGTCTAAATAGTAAAAGTAACGCAGCTGGGTGGGTGCCTACATCGGTGAGCCGTACAGCTCAACAGTTCTCACACCCAAGACCACAACCACCCGTGCCGATGACACCCAAACCTGCTACGTAAGTTTGGGACAAAATATTTAATTTACAAGTATATATACATTTCTTGTGTTTTTAGTATCAAAATGCACTTGCACTCTATTTTTATAAGATGCGGCCTCTCGTATCCGGCGCGGTTTCATACAAAAATAGACATTAGAAATATCATCACTCAATTAGCCTTAGCAGTCCAATGTCCATTATTATTATAGACACTTTTTTAATTATACCACATAGGTAGCAGACAAGCACTCGGCCCACCTGATGGTAAGTGGTTACCGCGGCCTATGGACGTATGCAACACCAGGGGCGTTACACTCGTGCTGCCTACCCTGAAGAAACCTTCTAATACCTTTATTGAAGAACCCCATATTGTAGTCGCTTGGGAAAACCACGGCAGGGAAGTTCATTCCACAGCTTAAGCGTTCGTGGATGAAATTCTTTTCATACCGCACGGTGCGCATCGTTTTGGATGCAATGTGTGGGGATGAATTCCCTGCCTATGGCGAGAGCTCTAATTTATGTAGGTACTTACAATATCACAGTCCTTTGGTTGAATTAGTTAGTTTATTTCACATTTCAGCCTGAGGTCTAATCAACTAGCTAGTCTACCTAATGTCTGCTATGTATTGCCATTTATATACTATTTATATTGTTGATTGATGGAGCTTGATGGAATTCATTGTTACACATTTTGAGAACACTTGTACTTTTTCCACTGTATTTATTCTGTTACACCTGACCGGTTTCGCCTTACGGCGTTCTCAAAGGTCTACATTTAGCAAAGGTTTAAATTAGTTGGATACTTATGCTTTTCTCACACTGGGGTATGCATGGACAATAGTGCTTCTGTACATCACAAGCTTTGAACCTTTTACATTATGACCTCTAATTTCGAGTTGTTTTGATCTGCTCTTTTTCAATACATCGAAATCAGGTTATTTACTATTTAATTCTGTTATTTTTTAGGGCTGCATCAGCCAACAAAGGTCCCGCTGACAACACAGCTGATGGTGAAGACAATACTTGGTACAGTATATTCCCAGTTGAAAATGAGGAGTTAGTCTATGGCACTTGGGAAGACGAAGTCATATGGGACGCAGAGAATATGCAACAAGTACCTAAGCCAAAGATATTGACCCTCGATCCAAACGACGAGAATATTATATTGGGTGTACCTGACGATGTTGATCCATCGAAGATTACAAGAGGTTTGTATTTGATAATTAAATTGATAACTAGCTGTTGCTCGCAGTTCTGCTCGCGTGGAATACTGATCCCAATCCCCTATATACACTAGCTTTTGGCCGCGGCTCCGCCCGCGTGGATGTCGGTTATCGCGACCTCGGGCTAATCGGGATAAAATGAAGTCGGCTATCGGGTCTAATCTACCCTTATACCAAATTGAATCAAAATCGGTTCAGTGGTTTATGCGTGAAAGCGTAACATACAGATAGACAGACAGACAGTTACTTTCGCATTTATAACATTAGTATGGATAGCAAAAATCCTCTTCAATGACTGTCTATCACTGAAAACTACATTACAATCTGTTGAGTAGTTAAAAAGATCAAAGTGCATTTTATGCTATAAAGATATTGGGTATATGGAAGACATTCAGGCAAAACCGATCTCGCCTACAAGACTATATACCTGTTGCTTAACGAACTAAGCTCTGGCGCAGGTATCTTTGGGATTATTATATATATGTATTGTTGGGAGGACAGTCGGCTGTCGCTTCCGGAAAAGCCAACATACCAGGCACAAACAAATTTTCATTCCTTACAAAGATGTCTAAATAAAATAAACGTTAGAATACATCAGGAAAAATGAAATGCTCAAGTGGGACTTGAACCTACGACATTTCACCCTTGAAGACGGTTATAAAGAGAAGGGAAATTTGAAGTGACTGAGGTGAGGTGTGGCTCAATAAGCTCAGTTGGAAGAGCATTCCCCCTGTAAGGGAAAGGTCGTGGGTTCATGTCCCACTTGAGCGCTTCTTTTTTCCGATGTATTTCGAACTTAAAAAGTTAGCATAATAAATGCTCTAAAAAATCATTTAAACTGCATTACAATCTGTTGAGTAGTTAAAAAGATCTAAGATCATTTTATGCTATAAAGATATTGGGTATATGGAAGACATTCAGGCCAAGCTTATCTTGCCTACAAGACTGCATTCCTGTTGAATAACAAACTGAGCTCTGGCCCAGGTATCTTGGAATTGGGAGGACAGTTGGCTGTTGCTCAAGGAAATGAAATACCAAGTAAAAACAAATTTTCAATCCTTACAAAGATATTTAAATAATAATAATCGTTATTGCAGAGCGAGGTCCAGCACCAAAAGTAAAGATTCCACACCCGCACGTCAAGAAGTCAAAGATTCTCCTCGGCAAAGCGGGTGTGATCAACGTATTACAGGAGGACGCGCCGCCACCGCCACCGAAGTCACCAGATCGAGATCCTTTCAACATATCTAATGATGTGTAAGTTACTGTTTAACATCGGACAGATATATACAGCCCAGACTCAGCCTCAGATATAGGCTCGAGTCAACAATAGTGCCCGGAATATTATGACAATAGGCTCACCCCTATAACATGGGACCGACTACAATTATTGGTGAAATGTGGGTGTTACTTCACCTCTGTCTAACCCTCCGGGGATAAAGGCGTGATTATATGTATGTATGTGTGTATGTGTAAGTTACTTCCTCTGATTCAGTAAAAGAAACATATGTTGTGGTAACATAAGATATCTAAAATTCTATATGGCATGGCTGTAGGTAGAGTCAACTGCTACGTTAGTGGTTGCGGGTTCGATGCCTACTCAATATAAATATTTGCATATATACATGATTATGTATATTCGCATTTTTATATTTTATATTTTTGCCCGCATTCTAGAACCGATATTCTAGTATAGTTAGGGCTTATTCCACTTGAATGAACTAAAAAGTTCACTAATCCCCATCATGATAAATTCTATTAGAACTAAAAAGTTCAATAATCTCCATTAGGCACCTTAAAAATAAAATACTATAAATGAATTATCTACTTTTTATTTTTTTAATAGGGATTATTGAACTTTTTAGTTCAATAATTCCCATCAATGGGGTTTGTCAACGGAGAAAAGTGGAATAAGCCTATAGTTAGCTATGCTTACTAAGAGTATTAACAGAGTATAGTGTATAGTATGTTGTACAATTGCAGTTTTTTGTGATGTATTATGTTAGCATGCTGTGTCTATACAGTATATGATCTAAAAATAAATCGTTGTTCCCAGATTTTATCAAGCCAAGTCCCAAAACCCCCGCCTCAAGGTGGGTGGCGGGCAGCTAATCCAGCACAGTACGCCAGTAGTAGAACTCCGGTCGCCATTTATCCAGACGCACATGGGTCCGGCGAGACTACGCGCGTTCCACCGCCCTCCTATGCGCAAACTGTCGTACGGCCCTCTCGCTGTGCCTGGACCGCACCCCGTACAACCGCTACTGAAACATATTCGGAAGAAGGCCAAGGTAAGTGATTACTTTAGAAGAATATTAGCAAAAATAAACGGGTTTTTGAGAACATTTTTGAGAACCTTAATTGTAAAGTTTGGTTGGAAGCATGTGAATTTGGCACCCGGATGAGGAAAAACTTTCTCTATTTGTTTAATATTGAATTCCCAGATTCTTCTCGTATAGACTTCATCTATTGTATGGCGAATCTAACTGTAAATACAAATATATAAACTTTGTTTTGTCATTCAATAGTGTTATTTTGCGAACTAAATGAAAAAAGAAAGATAATTTTAAGTCAAACTTTTAGGCGCGTTAAGATTTTATTGGATGAACATATAAAATCATAGAATGCGCGTCATCATCACAGAACGCTTGGGCCGTTACCGAATGCGTCACAAGTTACTTAGTTTTTACTTCTATCAGCGGTCTCCAAAGACTGAGCCGCAAGTTAAGTTTTTAAATTTAATTTTTATTTAGGAAAATCTAAATCCATACTAATATCACAGTATAACGAGAGATCTTACAGTAGTTCATCGCGTTTGATGTTTGCGGAAATGCCGCCTTTTGCAGTTTTGTCAGGGTTGTCACTTCAGTTTTTATATATAATTTTTCTGTTATATTCTATATATAACTCCTATTCGTTCTCTTTGTTCTGTCAAGGCACACCAACTCACGGTAATTTATATTACTAGGTGATGCCCGCGGCTCCGCTCGCATGGATGTTGGCTATTGCGACTTTTGGTTATATCTCCGGTTCTACTCAACCAATTATGATCAAGCAAACGTAATATTTTTAGTCTGAGTTTTTGGATTTTGGTTTCGATTTCGATTTCGGTTTCAAATTCGATTTCGTTTTCGATTTCTAATTTCTATTTCGATTCCGACTTGAAATTGGATATTGATTCGGGTTCGGGTTCGGGATTGGATTCGGATTCGAATTCGAATTTCGCTAATCGCTGGGATCGCAAAATTGATGATATATTCTTAAGGAGCCTATCCACGATCAGTTCGCCTGCAGTTTCAAATCGTATCGGGCGGCCTGCAGTCCTAAGTCGACAGCGCCCACACACGAAAGCGATTTTGGCCTGCTGTCAGTTTTGCGGCTACACACGATCAGTTGGGAGTCGACAGTTTCCCATCGTATGATTGCCTGCCGGCAATTGTCTGCTATCGGGCTTGACGACCATTTTACCGACGATCAAAGATGGCGGACTTGAAATTTAAAAAAAAACAAATCGAGGTTTTCGTGGTGACTAATGACGTATAATAAAATCCATTTAGCGATCTAAGATGGCGGACTTGAAATTTCCCACAAAGTCAACATGAGCATCGTTTTGGAGGTTTTCAGAGTTGCTAATTACGAATATATCATCCATCCAGTCATCTGAGATTGCTACATGAATAACATATTCGTAATCAGCAACCCCGAAAACCGTGAAAACGATACTCGTATCGATTTTAGTAAAAATTTCGAGTCCGCCATCTTGGATCACCAAATGGATGTTATATTCGCAATCAGTGACCCCAAAAACCCGGAAAACGATACCCATATCGATTTTAGTGAAATTTTCGAGTCCGCCATCTTGGATCACCAAATGGATGTTATATTCGCAATCAGCGACCCCAAAAACCCTGAAAACGATACCCATATCGATTTTGGTAAAAATTTCGAGTCCGCCATCTTGGATCGCGAAATGGATGTTATATTCTCAATCAGCGACCCCAAAAACTCTGAAAACGATACCCATATCGATTTTTGTGAAAATTTCGAGTCCGCCATCTTGGATCACCAAATGGATGTTATATTCACAATCAGCGACCCCAAAAACCCTGAAAACGATACCCATATCGATTTTGGTAAAAATTTCGAGTCCGCCATCTTGGATCGCGAAATGGATGTTATATTCGCAATCAGCGACCCCAAAAACCCTGAAAACGATACCCATATCGATTTTTGTGAAAATTTCGTGTCCGCCATCTTGGATAGTTAAATATAGAAAACGAAAAAAAAAACAATTTTAAGAAACAAAACGAGCCTTGAAAAAAAAATCACGTGATTAGTGTGATTACAAAAATGAGACAGCCCTGAATCCTTAGTACCGAGTAAAATGTATGGGCATACCGAGTAATACCCCATCCCCCACCACCCCTCTCCCCCCGCACGATTGCTCTGTCTAGACGGCTTCGTTGACCGAATGTATGTAGTATGAATCGTTAGACTGTGCTAATATTATAAATGCGAAAGTAACTCTGTCTGTCTGTCTGTCTGTCTGTCTGTCTGTCTGTCTGTTTGTCTGTCTGTATGTTACGCTTTCACACCTCAACCACTGAACCGATTTTGATGAAATTTGGTAGGGGTAGATTAGACCTTGAGAAAGGACATAGGCTATGTTTTGTCGCGATAACCGACATCCACGCGGGCGGAGCCGCGGGCAAAAGCTAGTATCCAATAAATAGCATTAAGTAACACTTATAATATGATCCTACCTTTTTCACTGAAGTCAATACCTAAATATAATATCCTTTCCCGTAGCAACGCGAGGCAGAGCGTCTAGCCTCAGGTGGTGGAGACGTGTTCTTCATGCGCACTCCTGAAGACTTGAGTGGTCGCGACGGCGAGCTCGTACTGGTCGAGTTCTGTGAGGAACATCCTCCACTCATCAGCCAAGTCGGCATGTGCTCCAAAATTAAGAACTATTATAAGAGGACTGCTGCTAAGGTAAATGTAATAATCACTATTAATATGTACAGTCAACGACAAAAGTTGAACACAAAAATATTTACAAATCATTTTTACATTGGAATGCGTGTGCTCACAGTTAATTTAGAAGTAGTTTTAAAATCCCCTAGGACCATAAAAAGAAAGGAAATATCATTTATTTATTCAAACATGAACCTACGAGATACAGAAATAAAAGAAAAATACACACACACACAACAACAAAAAGTAATGTGCTGATATAAGCTGCCGATGGGTCGGAATAACAATAAGCCCGGCTCAGCGGCATTCATTGACAGGCATATAATACCTCGCAGGCATGCTGAATATGGCCTGGTTCAGAATATGCCAGACTGGTGCCTTTATTACTTTATAATCGGTATAACCTTAACAGCTATGGTGATCAATAAATTAAAATTTGTTAAGCTATTTTTATCGTTGACTATACTAAAGTTCCTATTTAACAACTTTTTCTTGGAATCCTATATTCTTCGATCATTACACTTAAAGTATGATATTTTGTAATTATTAATTTTATTACAATCAAACCCACATTCATAATAGTTATAGTTTTACAAGTTTCACGCTACTTATAAATGTCTTTACTAACATATTTTTTTCCTCTAGGATGATGGTCCCAAACCGTTAAAGTATGGCGAAGTAGCGTACGCTCACACTTCACCGTTCCTGGGGATATTGCCGCCGGGTGCGACGCAGCCAGTTATAGAGAATAATATGTACCGTGCACCCATATATGAACACACGTTGTCGCACAACGACTTCCTTATTATAAGGACACGGTAAGTGTCACGTGAGACTTTTTTTATTGTTTTTTTTTTAAAGGAGACGTCAATTTGACTTTATCTCACCTGATGGTAAACTTAAAGCAAAGTCTCGGAAAGAGGGTCACCATCACCGTCGTAAACATGTACCATGTTAACAGTGGTGGCACTCAGCTTGACGATCTCATCAGATGCCTTTTCACGCCCCGCTCAAAGGACCCGGGACTGTAGGAAGATGGAAACACGTGAACTGGCAGGGAGTTCCAAGTCTTAATGGTGCGGGATAGGAACGTTACAGAACTTCTTCGAAAAGAAAGATTCTTACTCTAATTTATTAACGCTTCTGCTTCACACTAGCGTTAATTCCAGTCGCATCCGAAGCTATCGCCTCCGAGTCTGGGGTTGGCTTTTTCCAGTCTGCGTAAAGCGACTGCCCTCTGACCTCCACAGCCCACTGGCGATATGAAGTATTGCAGTTAGTCCAGTTGTTGGCCCTTTAACGACTGTCATAGATGTTTGTGTGACAACCAGCACCGACGCCTTAACGTGTTCTCCGAAGCCCGGAAATACCTAGACCAATGTATATAGACATATTTGTGCATACATATATTCGCACTGAGTGGGATTCGAACCCTACGTGCTTCAAATCACGCCCCCTGCGTAGCAGTCGCGTTTATTACCAGCTGCTAGTCTAATTTATATATTTAACACTATGATCAACAAACAACCAGCCTTTACGAATATAACATAAGCTTTTGCCCGCGGCTCCGCCCGCGTGGGTGTCGGTTATCGCGACCAAACATAGCCTATGTCCTTTCTCATGGTCTGATCTACCTCTATACAAAATTTCATCAAAATCTGTTAAGTGGTTTTGACGTGAAAGCGTAACATACAGACAGACAGATAGACAGACAGACAGACAGAGTTATTTTCGCATTTATAATATTAGTATGGATTTGTTTCTTTTCAGACAATCTTACTATATCCGTGAAGTGGATGCTCTTTTCGTGGCTGGACAGGAATGTCCTCTATATGAAGTGCCCGGTCCGAATTCCAAGAGAGCCAATAATTTCGTGCGGGACTTTTTACAGGTTTGTATTGAGAATCAAAACCTCGCGAGTCATACTTTGGGTGTTGCAATCATTTATAACTGTGGTACTGTGGACTGCATACTGGCTTGCATTATACTTCACATGTATTATGTATATTGCAAAACGAAGTTGAAAATGTCATTATATTTTTTTATTCTGCTAATAAAGCTCTGAAGACTTACTAAAACAAATTAATTAATAAAAAAACACTGATTTTTAACTGTCATGACATATATTCCTTTCTACTTTTTTGTAGGTGTTCATATATAGATTGTTTTGGAAATCTCGTGACAAGCCGCGTCGTATAAAAATGGATGACATCAAGAGAGCTTTCCCGTCACACTCTGAGAGTTCCATAAGAAAACGTCTCAAGCTGTGTGCCGATTTCAAACGTACGGGATTGGATTCTAACTGGTAAGCAGTTGCTGCATTCATTTATTGCCTCATCGATAATTGCCTTTAAGTAATGTAATATTTCAGATTCGGGCATTCATTAGTGAATTAGGTGAATAATTGTACTTTATAATGTGCAATGTATATTAGAATTCATGCATTCTATGTGAGAGAGGAGAATATAGTGTTACAGCGTGCAATGTCTAGTATTTTGATTATAACTTGTAACAGATTCGACAAGCAAATGTTACATAACAAGCGAATGCGAATACGGTCAGGAAGGCTGTGTTGTAACATAATACATAAAGTCGAATCTAAAATGTTACTTTGCAAAAAAAGCTGTTAGAAAACCTTTTAAAAGAAGTTGATTTTCATGTACACATTCGATTTTCTTATATGAATATTATTTATTTTTGAAGGTGGGTAATAAAACCCGACTTCCGTCTGCCGTCCGAGGAAGAAATCCGTGCCATGGTGTCACCAGAACAGTGTTGTGCGTACTTCAGTATGGCATCCGCAGAGCAGAGGCTCAAAGATGCTGGCTACGGAGAGAAGTTCATATTCACGCCACAGGAGGATGACGATGAAGAAATGCAGTTGAAGATGGACGATGAGGTCTGAGTCTACTTGATTACTTTTGGAACTACTGAATTTAGAATAATGTCATAGTATAGTCTTTTGTACACTTCTAAAGGTTTATCAACAATCAAGAAGTCTGACTCATCCTGTAAAAATTTATCTCACACTGTTTGGTCTTTATAACACATACGGATTCAGAATTATTAACAGTCAATATTGTATTTGAGTTGTATTTGACTAATTAATCCGTAATTACCTTTCACTTTCAGCATACACCCAATTTTTGCAAAATGCCTATTTGATTTGTGTACGCCCTTACTTCCTCATTTAATTATTTCTTAGGAAAATGAATTCACTCATCAGTGGATATAATTCTTTCTACCTTTTACTTTGTGTTTTGTTGTGATACAGGTAAAAGTCGCCCCGTGGAATACAACTCGCGCCTACATCCAAGCAATGCGTGGCAAATGTTTGCTCCAACTTACTGGCCCAGCCGATCCAACAGGGTGTGGCGAAGGGTTCTCGTACGTGCGAGTACCGAACAAGCCAACACAACAGCCCAACGAGGAACAACAGCCGAAGAGAACCGTCACAGGAACTGATGCAGATTTGAGAAGGCTTAGTTTGAACAATGCGAAGGCTTTGTTGAGGAAGTTTGGAGTGCCTGAGGAGGAGGTTAGTTGGCGAAGTTAATTATTAAACTTGATCCTAATATTCCTACTAATATCACAAATGTGAAAGTCTGAAAGTTAGTTTTTGACGTAAAAATGTCGGAATGGATCTGGAAAAAAATTGACGTAGAGATAGTTTAATGCCACTGCTACCGTTATTTTTTGATGGCTATCTTAGATAGAATCATTTTCATGCCACTCGCATCTGCTGACGTCCTCAATTCCCCCTCCCCTTCTTTCAAATTCCCTTCCTACCATATTCTTGCAAAGTTTAAATTCCTATGTGTTTGCGCAGATCAAGAAACTATCCCGATGGGAGGTCATCGATGTAGTACGAACACTATCGACTGAGAAAGCCAAGGCTGGTGAGGAAGGCATGACCAAGTTCTCCAGAGGAAACAGATTCTCTATTGCGGAACACCAAGAAAGGTCAGAAAAGAATAAAAGCATTTTTAACCCCCGACGCAAAAACGACGGGGTGTTATAAGTTTGACGTGTCTATGTGTGTGTGTGTGTGTGTGTCTGTCTGTGGCATCGTAGCGCCCAAACGGATGAACCGATTTGGATTTAGTTTTTTTTGTTTGAAAGGTATATTAGTCGGGAGTGTTCTTAGCTATGTTTGAAAAAAATCGGTCCAAGATGGCCGCCGCCACAACATGTCGGAATACATATTTCTTACTAATTCCCTCAATATGGGTATCAAATGAAAGAGCTTGACTAGTAGATCAATTTAAAAAGTATAAAATAAAAATTAAATTAAAAATTTAAAAAACCCCCGTCACAAAAAACACTTCCAAAAAGTTGAAAATAAATTAATAAATTTTGATTCAACGGTTGCCATGTCGGGGGACCTTGAATTGTTCCAATAATATAACGGAAAGCTTAACCAGTTAGGGTCCCCCGACATGGCAACCGTTGAATCAAAATTTATTAATTTATTTTCAACTTTTTGGAAGTGTTTTTTGTGACGGGGGTTTTTTAAATTTTTAATTTAATTACCTATGAACATATTCTCGCTATACAGATTGGAAGATTTCAGGGAATTCCTTTTATTTTATTTAACATTGATACGGGGCCCTACGGGGTCAAGGATGAAGAAAACGATTGGTACGAGATCTACAACTTTAATCCGTAGGTCCTGCTATACAATAATAAAAAATACTCTAATTTAAGGTCGAGTGTCGGTTCGGGTACGCGTACACGTCACTATAAACGGTTGGCTGAGTAATGTACTCAACTTGGGGTTCCGGGCTGGTCCCGTGCGAGTGTGACGTTGTCTTCCCCTCAAGGTCACCAGGCTTCGCAGCTGCAAGTTCGATCCGCGGGGTCGTCGCCAAGGCCGTCTTCCAGACGGTACGGAGCGGGCAGGCAACCTCAGCTGGTTCGGAGGCGGGCTGGTACGGTGCGGTGGAACTATTCCAGCCGGTATACAGTTGGACACCGGTATTCCAGCCGGTACCAAGTTCTGGGGAGACAACCACACGATTAGGCACTGGTGCGTGAATCCAATGCACAGCGCCGGGCCCCAACGTATAATTTTCTACATGGGCCCTAAGGTCGGCGGCGCTGTACAATGGTAGGTACACATAACACAAATTACACAATAAACAAAGAAATAAAACTGGATTGTTCCGGAATTAATAATCGTAAGTACGTCTGTAACCCCGTTAACCACGGTTCAATCAACCATAAATAAATGGTTCAGTACTAATTAAACTATAATACCTATATATGCTGAACCGTGGATTTAAAACGAGATTAAAATTCGACAATTTACATATTTTCAAAATGTGGGTATCCATAGAAAATTATGGCGAGATATCACCGTGTTGATTTTTCTCTTAGAATATGAACAATCAAACATTACAACTAATTGAATAGTTCTTAAGCAATTACTATATTCGGCTGTCTGTCGACATGTATACTCGCGACATATATTATGGACACACTTCATACAATAACTTTCTTACAACATTTTAACGATTACGATGTTAATCACAGTTTACTTTAAATTTAATTTAATTACATTTACACGAAGGATGAACTACAGCTAGGTAACTACCGAACTCCCGACCGCAGGTAGGCAGGTACTAAAAATGAGCTATCATCACGCTTAGCTCCTAGGGCTAAGCAGGAATGTTACACGCGAATGAAGATGTTATTTTACTTTATTATTTACGTGACTATCGTTTAATACTCGCGCACTGTTTATTAAGGACACTAGACTTACCCCTTATATTGGGAACTGCTATTATATTAACTAGCCTTTATGTTGGACTAGTAGACTACACTGTAGTACACTAGTACAACAGTAACTGGCAGAATCTAGACTATGTGTTATCTAGGTTTTAAGATTGACGTTCACGTTCAGATTATTACGTTCCGCCGTGAAGTCTCGCGATAGAATGAGGTCTGCCGTCTGCCTCGGCGCGAGCGCGGGGCGTGTTTTTTTTTCTTGTTGTCGATTAGTGTTGTGCTCGATCGATTCTCCGTTTGACGGAATGCGCTGATTGGTTATCAATGCGTGTGACTCATTTTATATGCGCGTTAGCACGATGCATTACCTTAAAAGGTAATGACCGCGTTCACCACCCAGTGATGGGGGTACGCGCCGCAATCGCGAGCTACCGGTATTTACCGTTTATTACTGCTATGTTCAAATGTTTTCATTTTTTATTACCGGAACCAGTGTTCACGTAACAACATGTTTGTTAAAGAGATTTGATCCTTATAATTGCCACTATTGATTGAAACCATAAAAACACAGTGATGAATTTTTTTTGGATTTTAGTCGGTTCGATTACCGGGCGTTTCAAGCGAGTTTTCGAAAATCTGTGAATGCAGTTTTGTTTCTTTTTAAAAATAAAGTAATGTTTCCTTTGAGGAAAATTCTCTATGTCCAGTATTTCAAGTACTTCCCCTCCAGGGGGCATGTAAATGTTCCATCCTGTATAGGTCACCTTTCAAAAACAGCTATTCTGGCTCAATAGTATTTGTGCTATGTGAAGTAACAGAACAATACATTTTCGTTCACATATTAATGTGTTTTTGTTGTCTAGGCTTTCATACTCAGGGGATTGCTTCACATAATTAATTTAGTTCGGTGAATTATCCTATTTAAAAGCAGTTATAATGAAAAAAATATAGACATTCTATCAGCCGTTTACGACATATTTATTTTACAGATATAAAGAAGAATGCCAACGTATATTTGAGCTACAAAATCGCGTACTGACAAGCACAGAAGTGCTGAGTACAGACGAGGCGGAAAGCTCCGTGAGCGAAGAATCAGATTTGGAAGAGATGGGTAAAAATCTTGAAAACATGCTCGCGAACAAGAAGACTACGGAGCAGGTGATTTTTTGATAACAATAATATTAATTCACCCGATGAATATCATTTTTAAACTATGCCACAATTCTTTTAAGGGAAGGTTCCGTGAGTAGTGGTCTTGTCTTACATTTCCTACAACACACATAAAAATGTAATGAAACAAAATTAGATTAACTTTTTTTTGTAAATGACGAGTTCATGTTATTTTTATTTATATTTTATTTTATTAAACATTTGTCTCAACTATTTTGAAACTGGATACAATGATAATTTTGAACTGTGAAATAAATAAAGTATTTACCTGCTTTTAACTCGTAATTAATATACTTATTATGATTTTTATGCAGTTATCGTTAGAACGCGAAGAGGCTGAACGAGCGGAACTCAGGAAAATGATCATGGGACAGTCGGAAAAGAAGCCACAAATCAATCAAACCGATCAACAGCAATCATCTAGCCAAGGTACGTATGGGCATGAAGGAAGCCGTGGGTTATAACAACAATAATTGCTTGGAAAATATTTATTTCATTGCGAGAAACCCCTTTTGTTTATTTATTACTGTATAACTGTTGTATGTTGACGATCTCTATTTTGTGGCAGTAAAGCGATCGTCTGCTAAATCAGAGGTTGCGAATTTGATTCCCGCCCATTGTAAATATTTGAATGCATAAATTGTAGATCTGCATTATTTTAGGTGTTTCTATGCATGATATATTATATGTATTTACAAAACATCTAAGGATATTTGTCTCCATTCTAGCACTTATATTACTTATAATGCATGCTAGTTAAGTTACTTATGCATTTTTGGTGTGATTTAATAAAAGTAGCATAGTAACTGTAGCTACTATTTTAATTGCGGACCCTTTTCTCATGAAGTATTACTGTACAGATTTACAAAGAGGACATTTTCCTCCTAAATAGTAGTGTACCATATGAAGCGTCGGTAGCTTACTGGTTAAGGAGTCGACCTTACGATCGAGAGGTCCCGGGTTCGAATCCTGGCCATTACACTACCGACGTGAACCCACTCCTAGCACAAGCAATTTAGCTTAGTTGGAGAGGTTAGAGGGAATATTAGCAACTTTGGTACTAATATTCTTTAAAAAAACCTACGAAATCCGTATTTATATTGTTACAGGTCGCGTCCTCCGTATAGCCCGCACATTCCGCAATGCGTCTGGCCAGCGGTACACTCGCGTAGAGTTAGTCCGCAAGGCGGCAGTCATCGAGGCGTACATGAAGATACGGTCTACCAAAGATGATACCTTCATACGACAATTTGCTACCATGGATGAATCTCAGAAAGAGGAAATGAAGAGGGAGAAGAGGAGGATTCAGGTAATTAAAAAAGAAAATAAAGGCTACTTCTAAAATGGTACTCAGTTCTGAATTTCGATTTATCTGAGAGCAGATTGTATAGACAATCTGTTAAATCGGTTAATCTTTCTATATAGTTTGTCCTCAGATAACTCGAGATTCAGGACAAAGTAACGTTCTGGAATTCGGACCTTAGATAGTCTGTGTGTTTTTGTATATAGATACAAACTCGATAGACACAGTAAGAGTTACTATAGCGCGGTGTAAAAAAGTTCTACTACCTTAGCACAACATAACATTATACATACATTTCATGACATACACACATTGACAATTTAAAGAACAATATAGACATTAGCTGACTCACACACGCGTAAATCTTTGCGATGAATTTTATGTGTAATACTCTGTCTACGTGTGTACAGTGGTACATGGTCTAAAGTCGGCGTAGTACAGTCAGCGTCATAAATATCTTGACGACAAGTCTCAAAATTATCTTAAAACTCTCATGTTAAGAGCAAATCAAACTGTTTTAATGATTTATAGGGTATTATTGCCCGAACTAAAGTTGTGTACCAAATATCAGAACAATCGGTCAACTAGAAGGCGGTCATTAAACGAAATTAAGATCATTTTGAGTACTTGGTATGTCAACACCTTTCTGATACTGACTGTACATAAATGAGAATTGTTATTACCAGGTACGAAATCGTAGATACAAGCTAGCATTATCTATATTACTAAATTTTTGAATGAATTTCTTATAGCATTTATTATGCTAACTTCAAAATTCGATTATGTCGGGAAAAATGAAAAGCTCAAGTGGATTATTAATTGTCCAAAAAAACTAATACTTTGTCTATCTTTGGCGCTAACAGAACATACATTTCGAGGCATTTAAAGTGTTATTTTTTAACGAAAGAATAAAACATAATATTTCTTTAAACAGGAACAATTGCGACGTATCAAGAGGAATCAAGAACGGGAGAGGCTAGCTGGTAATGTCACCGTACCTGCGTCATTCCCAGATATCAAGCCTTTTGGTTTGTACTATTTTACCTTTCTTACTATTTACCTTAGCAGTTTATATCATGAACGCTTAAAACAGATCAATGATTGAGCGGCTGTCATACTGCCAACTGCATAAATAACTTTGTGATCCCATATCAATATATAATTACAAAGTAACATTTGCAGTTGATAGTTGACTGCCGTCCAATTATTGACTTGTTTTAAGAGTTCATGGTAGGATGCATGAGAGTAAAAAATAAATGGTTTTTAGAAAATAGTTTCTTCAATCAGATATTGTAATTAGTAACAACTTT
The DNA here is from genome assembly GCA_914829495.1 of Eilema sororculum. Classification (NCBI taxonomy): domain Eukaryota; kingdom Metazoa; phylum Arthropoda; class Insecta; order Lepidoptera; family Erebidae; genus Eilema; species Eilema sororculum. The sequence goes on from OU618541.1 coordinate 12,048,942, forward strand.
TTAAATGAGATTAGGTTTTTATATTGAGTACAGCTTTAAATCACGCCTGTTTCCCATAGGGGTAGGCAGAGATCACGGATCTCCATTTGCGACATACCACTCTCGCTTCATTCACAGAACAAAATATAAGTTCACTAGCTTTTGCCGGCGGCTCCGCGCGTGGATGTCGGTTATCGCGACCAAACATAGCCTATGTCCTTTCTCAGGGTCTAATCTACTCCAATACCAAATTTCATGAAAATCGGTCCAGTGGTTTAGGCGTGAAAGCGAACATACAGACAGACAGACAGACAGACAGACAGACAGACAGACAGATGGACGGACAGAGCTACTTTCGCATTTATAATATTAGTATGGATTATTTATTGACAGGCGCCAGTTTATCGACATCACTGGACTTGGGATCACCCTCACCGAGTATACTCCCGCTCGGACAAATCAAAACTGAACCAGACACTCACACTCCAACTTCTCGACGTCGCACCAAACTGAAGCCAGATCTGAAACTAAAGGTTACAAACACATTTTATTGTGTTTTTTTATAAATGTATCCATGTGGTTGCAAGTTTAGTCATCTAATTTGGTTCCTACATGTGTCATGTATATTTTCTGGGTATCAATGTCAACATCAGTCTGTGTTTGTTTCTTTGTTGCTTATATCCAAATCATCGGAAATATAAGCAGAATTGGGTATTCTACTGACTAGTCAAATTATTTACTTTTTACTAAACGTCAAAACGATAAGTTATAAGGTAACTTGTATGAAAATACATTTAGTGACGTCACAAAATTTAGTAGTAAAATCTACTAAAAACTAAAAAATAAGAGCCGACGCAATTTTTACTGCTCTCTTACCATTCTTAATTTATTAATCTCGGTTAGATAATTTATTTTAACTATAGGATAATACTCAATTTATAACAAATAAGTCAGAACTAGCACAAGTGTTCTCTACTTAATCTTCCTACCAAGCTAAGGGCTACCATTGTAACAGTATTGGTGTCTGTAATGGCGACCCTATTTCCTAAGACCTTACCTTCGAAGCCATAGTGACGTGTCTTATAAAAAAATTCTATTATAGTCCGTCAAATCTAAGAAGTACCGTTTGACAGTTCTGACAATTGAATGATAGGGATGGGATGAAAAAATCGATTACTATAATATCCGAACTTTAAGAGATCGATTACTATAATATCCGAATTTTAAGAAATCAATTGTTATAATTAAATAAAAGAAATGTTTAGGATATTTTTTTATTCACTACTAGTACTAGTATCGTCGTCTTCGTCATCATCGTCATTTAAATTAATGACCAGTTGATTGTCCATTACATTATCAAAGTGTACGTCTCTTTCGAAGTCGTCCATTATTATTTTCTTTGTTTTTTGTACTACTTTACTCCAATCTTCCTGTGTAACTTGGGCACATGCTTCCTTTAATAAACCTTCCATTTTCTTGACACTGAAGGGTGGTTTTGTGTTGTGTCTTGCTGCATAACCTGTAAAACAATAATGTAACTATTTGATAGCAGACGAAAACCATTGTTTAAATTATAAATGTTAGAAGTACTCGTGTTATTATTATAATATTATAAAATATTACCTTTAACTTGGGCCCAAATCAGTTCAATGGCATTATATTGGCAATGGTACGGAGGAAGTCGTATGACTTTGTGCCCGTGCTCTTCGGCCAATTGGTCAATTACATATGTCGGTTTTGGTGGTTTATGCAATTTCACTAACTGTAATAATTCAGCTTTTAATAGTGACATGTCGGCATCCACTCCTTTTCTTTGCAGCCATGCCACCAAATCTGCTTTCTTATTGGCTGACGTAGGTGCTTTATCAATTTGCACAGAGTGGTATGGGGCATTATCCATTATAATTGTGCTGTTAGGAGGGATATTCTGTAATAAATTTAAGAACCACTCTCGGAACCTTACTGCGTCCATTTCTTCATGATACTCTTTAGTGCTTTTGGATTGGAAAGCTAATAAAGAGTTTTCCACGAAGCCTGTAGACGCTGACCCAGCATGGCATATTATGAGGCGTCCACCTTTTCCTATCGGCACCTTCGAGCACGAAGCTTCAGAATCATCAGTCCATGTTTTCGGCACAGAATGGTTGGAATTTAGCCAAGTTTCGTCCAAAAATATTACATTATCCCAGTTTATAATTTGTTTAACTTCGCGCAGGAATGTTAGTCGCTGCATAATTATGTCATGTCGCTCCATAACAATTTTTCGTTTGTCAACTTTTTTGTATCTGAAGCCAATTCCTGTTATTACCGTTCTCAACGACTCTATGCTTCCCTTATACAGCCCGGCATCTTTTAAAGTTGCACATAACTTTGCCAATGTTGGAAATTCGCCTCTTGTAAAATACCTGTATATATGGTTTCTAATAGCATTACTATCGAATTCATCGATGCCTGTCACAGGTTTATTTCTTTTTCGTTTTTTCGGTGTGTGAAGTACGTTACTGTCACTCCCCGAAGGCCCATATTTTTCACTTAATATTTTGCCAACGGTGCGGCTACCAATACCGAGAGCTTCACCGACGCGATCCCGAACTTGTGTAACTGGCAGTAGAAGTCCACCATTTTGAGATTCACGCTCAAAATACTCGTGTAATTTCACCACCAATTCACGAGCCTGGCTGTTCAAAGTACGTCCTCTTTTCGACATTATTAATAAACACTTGCTTAGTTCGGAGTCCAGTATAAATATTGCCAAGGTAAACGGATAAAGAATGATCAGTCCAGAAAAGTAATAGCCAAGTCACAAATTGTAAAACACAAACGAGAAAGCAAGTACGCGCACAGTCAGCTTCCAAGATGGCGAGAGACTGCTGACGCCGAACCGACCGAGCGGACCGCGTGCGCTTAGTAATTAAATAACTATTTAGTTATGTAATCGTAATATGTGAGATAAATCCCATTCACATGAAAAAATATTTGTTTGGTTGTCAAGTGTAATTTGTAAATAATACATTCGATTTTTCGTATATGTAAACGATTTTTTTGCATACAAGTGTATCCGAAGAGTCGCAACACTACGTGCAGTGACCTAACTACGTAACTTTGTAATGAGGTCAAGAATATAACTATTAGAAATTATTTACTGTGTAAATATGTGTTATTTTGCTTTGTTTGAAAGTTTTCAATTACATTTAGATATTAAGAATTGTACATTTTTAGATACAATAATGAAATCTTTCTAAATTCATGGTTTTATGAAAAAGGTTATCGAAACTGAATAATGTACGTATGAACAAAGTTGTTTCGGTTTGAAAAATATGAAACGTCAAATGGTACCTCTTAGATTTGATGGACTGTAAGAAGGTATTAGTTGTAAGTAATATCTATGGGTATATAGTTATATTTAAAGCTAGCAACACAAACAACAGTTTAAAAACATGAAATTAATTCAATCTGTTTTTTTTACCATTTTTTTAACACGCTTTTATTACCTTCACTTGAAAACTATGTATGTAAGAAAATCTTGGAATCTGAATTTGACCCACTTCCCGGTCTTCGATTAGGATGAAATTTTGCACACGCTCTGAGTTCTGATGACTATACATGACTAGCTAAGAAACGTCATTACAAATCCAATATGGCGGCCTCCCCAAGATGGCGGACTGGCTGTTTGAAATCCACCGCCAAGATATGGGTATCAAATGAAAGGTTTTGCTGGATTACGAAAAAAAATATAAAAGCGTGTTTTTTAGTGTTTCTTAATTAAGTAAATTATTTTCTCATCATCATCATTTATTGTGTCCAGTGCGGAGCATGCGGTCAAGTAGGCCACATGCGGACTAACAAAGCCTGTCCACTATACACGGGGTCCATGGGTGGCGGTCCGTCGTCTCCTATCGAGCCAGATATCGAACCACCACCGCTAGATCCTTCGGACGACGACATGGGATTCGTCGAAGGAACTAAAATTACGTTGAACACCAAAAATATCAAGGTAAGTTCTTTTTTTAATTCTTGTAGTTGCAGAACACCTGTTTTCATATAATAACTTCTTAAATGACATGACAACATGTTAAATATTATGTGCTAGTATTGTGGTACTACCAAATAAAAAACGAGAGGCGTTTAAGGGTAAAAAGTGGTATGGTCCACAATCAAACAATCGCTGTGCGTCATACTGTACTGGAAGTATTAGGAGAGTAATTCAAACAATGCAGTCATGATTTAGACTAACTGTTTATTGGAATAATTCATGATTAAATACATAAAATAATGAGGTTACATGTGTCACATAAATACTACACCACAATACTCATGAATGGGTGCTACTTGGTGCTTCTTGAGGGGACTGATTTGATGTGACATTGTAGGCCTAACAAATAAAAATAAGTGGATGAGTTTGTTTCTGGCACAAAAACTCTTCTTATTAAGTAGTTCACGCATTCACATCTAATTATTATAGAATGTCAATTATTTTCTCTTAGTTTTTTTTTCATTCTATTAACCGAAAAGTGAATTCGATATTTATTCAATCAATTAACTTAATACAGTCCACTGCTGGACATAGGCCTCTCCCAACGTTGGGCGATATTAGCCTACTGTTTCTACTCTGGCCAGACCGATTGGAATAGGTATTTATTTCGAGGTTTCCTTTTCTCGCATGTAGTGATATCGTATGCGTATTTTTCAGTTAGTCGTCTCATACGGCACCCCTCGGATGAGATGGGGTGGTGATACTTGTATTCTTTCTCCGTCACCACACAGATAACGATACGATATTTATTATTATGTTATTAGCTTTTGCCCGCGACTTCGTCCGCGTTAAGTTCGAAGTAGTAGTAGTAGTAGTAGGTTTAGGCCACACTGCCCCTGTTCCCTGTACCCGCGATCCAGATAAAGTTCCTTAAAATTTCTTAGAGCCTGGTACTTCATGCCAATGTACCAGGGTCACAGAAATAACCTTTTTTTTTTTTTTTTTTTTTTCGTGCGGAAATCCCCTCGGATACCCCCCCTGCCGGAGCCGGAAGGGGAGGTTATGTCGGACTCGAACCGACTAAAACCGCACGCCGACTGTGGGTCTTGGTGCTAGGCCGGAGGTGAGGTTGTCAAAGACATATCCCTCGCACCCCGGCTGACCCAGGGCCATCCCTTACGGTCTGGCCCTCCTCAGGAGGGGGGACAACGGTGTCCCCAACTCGCCCCCGGAATGGGGAGGCGCGCTATTTAGCGCGCCGCCGCCGTGGCCTGCTTCTGCTGGGGTGACAGGCGGCTCCACCCGTCACCCCCAGGCCCGCGCTCATGGGGGACGGAGGTCAGTCAGTGCCCTCCGACGCCCGAGTTGCCTGCGCGCGCGGGCGGCGCGATCCGCGAGTCTTTCTCGCTCGCGCCGCCTCTCCCGCTCCGCCGTCTCCTTCACGACCATTACCTGCTCGCTGAAGGAGACGCCGGCCGCCCACGCGTCCGCGCAGCGGACCATTGCTGTGAGCAGGGTGGCGAGGGTGAGAACTCTCACTCCCAGGGCCGCCACTAGCTCCCGCCTCGGTTCGGCCCATGCCGGGCACTCGGTGAGCGTGTGCAGCCCCGTGTCCTCGCTCGCGTCGCAGTGATGGCACTCGGACGTTGGCTCCTTTTCGATCCGACACAGATATCTCCCGAAGCACCCGTGCCCGGTGATGATCTGCGTCAGTCGATACGAGAGGCTGCCATGTGGCCTCTCGAGCCATTCCCCCATGATGGGCCTTACCGCCTCTATGACGGCATGCCCTGCGCGTCGTTGCTCAAGTCGTCGCTCCCACTCCGCCACCATGATCCCGTGGAGCCGGGACCTCTCGGCCCGAATGTCTTCGGGCTCGGGATCGTATCCCCGCTCCCGCGCCTCCTTACGGAACCGATACAGTGCCGCAAGGGATCTCGCTTCCAGGATCCACGGTGGCGATCCGGCTAGGAGACTCGCCGCTTCAAAGGATATCGTGCGGTACCCCCTAATTGCCCTGCAGGCCATCGTCTGCTGCGGCGCATGCAGCAGTTGCACGAACCTGGCCTGCAGGGCGTCCGCCCACACGGGGCACCCGTACAGGGCCATGGACCGCACGACACCCGCGTAGAGTCTCCTGCAGGAGTCCTCTGGGCCCCTCAAGTTGGGCAGCAGCCGCATCAGCGCGTTAGCTGACACCAACAGTTTGGGGCGCAGACTTCGGAAGTGCTCTCCGAAGTCCCACCGACCGTCGAGTACGAGCCCCAGGTATTTCAACCGGGGCTTGATGTCGATGGGAGTACCTCCTACTGTCAAGCTGGATCCCGGTGGTGGCCCGCGCCGAGGACCATGAAAGAACAAGGCCTCGGATTTGTGCAGAGCCACCTCGAGACCCAGCCGCCGGATCCGATCCACGACTTGAGCAACAGCGGTCGTGGCCCTCTGGGTCGCCTCGCGGTGCGTAGCGCCACTCACCGTCACTAGCGTGTCGTCCGCGTAGCACGTGACGGTGGCCCCGAACGCGAGCTCACCGCGAAGCACCCAGTCGTATCCGATGTTCCACAGGAGCGGCCCCAGGACCGATCCCTGTGGGACACCGCACGACATCTCACGCCTACCGACGCCGGTCACACTTGGGTAGATGACGGCCCTCTCCGTCAGGTACGCCCCGACTATGCGGCGGAGGTAGAGAGGCACATCGTGGTACACGAGCGCCTCCCTGATGCAACTCCAGGGCAAGGTGTTGAACGCGTTGGAGATATCCAAGGACACCGCCAACATCACCTCGCCCCGGGCAACCGCATCCTCCGCCAGAGTCCTCACGCGCATGATGGCATCCACAGTGGAACGCCACCGGCGGAAGCCGTACTGAGTGTCCGCTAGGTCCGGCCCCACTCTAGAGAGGTGCTCGACGAGGCGCTTGGCAATCACTCTTTCGAAGAGCTTGCCCACCTCGTCGAGCAACACTATGGGCCGGTACCCGGACGGTTCGTCCGCCGGGCGTCCGTCCTTGCGGATGAGGACCAGTTTCCCCGTCTTCCACATCTTCGGAAACTGGCCCCGCTCCAAGCATGCGCTGAGGAACCCTCGCAGTCGGGGTTCGAGACCGTCTTCTCCTAGAGCTAGGACCCACGCACGGCCTGGAATGCCGTCGGGTCCCGGGGCGGTGTTCTTCTTGGCTCTAAGCCGTCGCACCGCCAGCTCTAGTTCTACCCAAGTGACCTCGGGCACGTCGTCGTCAATAATCACGCCGGGCGCATCAGGCGACCGAGGTGGCGGAGTCATCTGCGGCGGAACGTGTTCCGCCCGCGCCGGGAACAGGGATGCCACCACTCCTCCAAGCAGAGCCGGCTCGAGAACCTGGGTCAGGGGAGGGGCCCGGGGGCGCAGCTTTCCTCTTACCAAGCGGTAAGGCCGCCCCCATGGGTCCCGCTCCAGTGTCTCCAGCAGCTCACTATAGGAAGCTGCCTTGGACCGGTTGATCTCCGCTCGGAGGGCATTCCTGGCCTCCCTGTATCCCTCTTGCAACTCCGCCACTAGGGGATCTGTGTCTGCGGGGCGGCTACGCCTCCTACGGAGCCTGGCCCACCGGCGGTGCGCGATCACGCAGGCTTGACGCAGCCTCGCGATCTCCGCAGTCCACCAGTAGACCCGGCGCCTCGGACTATAGGCTGGAGCCCTAGACATACCCGCATCGCAGACAACAGTCATGGCCTCCCGGAACCAAGCCGCCTCGTCATCAATGTCGTCAGGCCTGTCCGGCACCATGGCCCAGGCCTGCACGGAGGCGGCTTCCAGGAGAGCATCCCTATTCAGTCCCCTAAGCACCCAGCGCGGCTCGCGTGGGGCCGGTGTGACCGGCGCATCACTCTCGGGAGGGAAATACCCTGTGACCGCAATACACAGCATATCTTACGTTTGTTAGATTGCAATCAAAGCGAACAAACATACAATTATATAATAGTATAGATAGATTAAATAGTGAATGTGTCATCTTAGCAGTAACAATTAACTGATTACTTTTTATCTATCCATAGCAATCAGCAGAAGAAAAACGTCGTGGTAGCGGACGAAGATCAGGTGGAATGGGCGGGTCAGGCTCGGATTCTCGCATGTTCGGCCGTCGCAACCGCCGCGGTACTGTCAGTGACGGCTGCGATTATCTCGTCAAGAGGCCTGCAGAGAGGCGCCGGACCGACCCTCTTGTTACATTGTCTTCCTTGCTCGAAGATGTGCTGAACCATATGAGGCATCTACCTGATGTTCAGCCGTTCTTGTTTCCAGTTAATCATAAGGTAAGTTTGTTAATTATTTGCGACTTATGACTTATTAACTTTTAAACTCTCGCGTTCCATGATATACAATAATTATAACGGGAATTAACGCAATCATGGTATAGATAGCCTGTGACCACGGCCGGTGTAACCTGGTCGAAACGTCAGGCAAATCATAGTCATGTCCCCCATGAGCGCGGGTCTGGGGGCATGCCATAGGCACGCCTACCCATTCCGGGGGTGAGTCGGGGACACCGTTGTCTCCCCTCCCGAGGAGGGTAAGACCGTAAGGGACGGCTCTAGGTCAGCCGGGGTGCGAGGGATATGTCGAAAACAACCTCACCTCCGGCCTAGCACCTCAGTCGGCGTGCGGTTTTAGTCGGTTCGAGTCCGACGAAATCTCCCCTTCCGGCTCCGGCAGGAGAGGTATCCGCACGGAAAAAAAAGTACCTATACAATGATCGCGTTAATTCCATTATAATTATTGTATGTGACTTATTTTCGTTCATTTTATCATTAATCTCGTTAGTTAGAATAGCATTCTGCAAGCTGACGGTTGAGCGGTCGATTGTTAAGTAAGAAGTCGCAGGTTTGATTTCTGTTCAGTGTAAATATTTGTATGCATGAGTGTGTGTATTTGCATGTATTCATTTACAAATAAATGTATCTAAGTATATCGGCATTCTAGACCCATAATACAAGCTGGTTAAACTATGCTTCCTATGGGTCAGGGCGCTGTGTAGAATATCTTAGAATATTTATTTATTCTAGTTGGCTAGTATATCTTTTAGTAAATAACATATCGTAGTATCTTATTATACTTTAGTATATTTCTTATGTAATTCTTACTATGTACTCGTAGTTAGAGTTACAATTGTTTTGTCATTATTCACTGTTTGGTGTTTTCTATAGTTGGTGGCGGATTACTATCGCATCGTATCGCGGCCTATGGACCTGCAGACCATCAGGGACAATCTCAGGCAGAAGCACTATCAGAGTCGAGAAGAGTTCCTCGCTGACGTCAACCAAATTGTGGAGAACTCTACTCTTTATAATGGTACGTTTTGATTTTCTATATAGTTTTTCTTTACTTATAACGCAGTATTAACTTGCAGTTAATTCGATTATAAAAAATTACGAAGTAGTTTGTTCATATATTTATTTATGTGCGTAAATTTTTCGTAAGTCGAAAATCAAAGTCAACATCCCCTCCATCCAGTCAAGGTCCTTCCATCAACATTACAAACTTTACCTCTTTATAATATTTTTTTTTTTGTACTTTTTTATTTCTAAAACATAACGATACATTATGTTATTTAATACATACTGCACAAACCATCTGGGTTTTAACAGCGGTATGTTGACACTCATCTCGCTACAAAATAATTATAAATTCCCCTATTTTTGTGCAACCACTGTGATCATTTTCTTAAAGTTATTCTCACAAATATTCTATACAGGACCGACAAGTAGTTTGACAGTAGCCGCACAGCGAATGTTGCAGCGATGCGTCGAGAAACTGGCAGAGAAAGAAGAACAGCTCATGAAATTGGAGAAACAAATCAATCCATTGCTTGATGATAATGACCAGGTAATATGATACATGTATACATAATACTCACGCCTTTCTCCCTCCGAGGTAGGCAGAGATAAAAGCCCGCCATTTGATTTTGCTCTGTTTTATTTAAAAACTCGGTTTATTAATATTTTTTCTATTTAGAAACCTAAAAAACTAAATTGGTCCCATGTGGTTCAGTTTAGTCAGTCAGCCTAGTTTATTTGTTTATTTCTAGATTCTTCTGGATTCTATAACACAAGCTAATCAAGCTTACCATGGGTCTAGATAGCGTTGTGTAGAATGATACATAATATTTAAAAAAAACCCAAAAAAAAAAAATGGGTTGCCGGGGCCCCCGTCCCCCGTCCCGAGGAGCTGCCTTCATTATGAGTGTATATTTTTATACTTGTCTCATGCAGGTGGCGCTATCATTCATATTAGAGAATCTACTGACTACAAAGTTGAAGATTATGCCAGAAGCGTGGCCGTTCCTAAAGCCCGTCAATAAAAAACAGGTTAAAGACTACTACAGCGTTATCAAGCGACCTATCGATATGGAGACAATGGGGAAGAAAATACAAGGTGAGTTACTGTCTCTTGTTGCTGTGTTCTGGTCATTGATATATTATAAACTATAGATATGTTGTTCACACTCTAAAATGTCAATCCTCCAATCAGGACGGCCGCCTCCTTCTGCGAGCAAGTAATGCTCGAGAAGGAGGCGGCCGGTCGGGTCCGGACTAGACTCAGGGCCCGGGAAGCCCGCGCAGAGCGAAGGCGAACCGGACGTCGGAGGTCGCAGAACGACCTCCGTCCTCCATGAGCGCTGGCCTGGGGGTGACCGGTGGAGCCCCCTTTTGCAACGCGCGATAAGGAACTTCTTTCCAATAATATGGTCTAGCTAGATGGTACTGTCTTAGAATATAAATATTATTATTTTATTCATATTGCAGCTCATAAGTATCACAGTCGTAACGATTTCCTCCGCGATATCCAATTGTTGGTGGACAACTGTCGCGCGTACAACGGACCTAACTCGCAGTTTACTCGCCAAGCAGAGGCTATTCTGAAGGTCACACAAGATTCGCTAGAACAGGTAAGACTGTAACTCTGCCACCACAATTACAGAAAGCATAATTCTATTTTCTATTTCATGGTCTAATTTCCTTGATACAATCAAAACCCGTATAAGTAAGCAATTGAAACATACAAATATTCATACATCCATACTAATATTATAAATGCGAGAGTAACTCTGCCTGTCTGTCAGTATGTTACGCTTTCACGCCTAAACCACTAAACCGATTTTGATGAAATTTGGTATACGGGTAGATTTGACCTTGAGAAAGAACATAGGCATGTGTTTGGTCGCGATAAACGACATCCACGCGGGCGGAGCCACGGGCAAAAGCTAGTATATTAGCTAGCGTATTATCCACCCGTCTCTCCGGGGTAGTCAGTCTCAGAGATAACTGCGTACGATTTGATTCTGCCTTTACTTCTTTACAAGGTTTCTCTAATTATATTAAATTCTTCAGGAAAGTCCGGTTTTAAAGCTTTGGTTAAATGATATCCTGACTTGAAGTAAAATTATTTTTGAAAGACTTTCTGCGATCGCGGTACTTCGTGAATAGTGTAAATCCACGCGGGCAAAAGCTGGTCTAATTTATAAAATTTTTTATACCAGTTCGGCGAGCACGTAAGCCAGCTAGAAAGCAACATCTCTCGCGTACAACAGAAGATGTTAGAAGAGGCCGAACATTCAGACTTGGATGTCGAAGAGCCACTTCCACCGCCTCCCGACTCGGAGAAGAAACGCGGCCGTGGCAGACCTAGGAAACATAAACCATCAACTTCAACTGCACCGGGTAAATACTCTGATTAAACAATGCTCAGATTTTTCCCTAAAACTTTTGTGGATAGTTATCTATATTATCAAAAATCTTAGTAGTTATCAGATAGTTATCAAAAATCTTAGTGTCCATAGGTCGATTATAAATCTGTTAGACTTCTCCTAGATTTTTAGCAGGACTGAGACTCCTATGAAAGAAGTATTGCTCTCTCACGTTTACTATATATTTAATTTGACAATTTATTTGATTATTTACTTAATTATAATTTGAAAGAAAAGGAGAGGTATTTCTTGTAAACCTTTGCTGACCAGTGGGTAAAAATGTATTCTATGGAAACGCTTGATGGTTCCATTTGATATATAGAAACCGAGTCTCAAGAACATTGCTCGAAAACTTAGTGTTCAAAGCATTCTCCCTGTAAGAGGGTTCAAATCCCGCCTGAACCAATCATAAAATTTTGCCTTTCTAAATCGATTTGAATAATTAGCATACTAAATGCAGCAAACTTTCATTAAAACTTTTTAATGACTGAATAAAAATGTGTTTTAGAATCGACGGATTTAATACACTTTTCATGTTTAGGTGCAACACCAAGAAAAAGAGGCCGGCCAAGAAACGATCAAAACTCCTTAGAAGAAGGTATGCACTATTACTCTGGCTGGATTAATTTTAAAGACTTGTTCAGGAGCTAATAGTATTTCTATATTATAGATCTCCAATACTCGGACAGTGGCAGTTCCGAGTTGGAGATGTTGGAGGTTGAACAAAAGGTAGCAGCCGAAGCTATGGTGCAGTTGTCTGTTCGTCCACCATACCCAGGTAAACAAATAATACTATTAGTAGCAAATTTTGTACGGTCGACGACAAAAGTGACCTTCTTTACTGAGACTTTGCTTTCAACTTTCCATCAGGCGAGGTGAAGTCAATTTTTTTTTATTTGTCCTACGTAAATAAAAGTAGCTTAGCAAATTTTAATTTATTGATCACTGTGGCCCTTTGTATCTTTGGCATCTTATATAATAATGAACAGGAAATTAAATATTTAAAATAAGAAAATTAACTTTTTCTCTTATGAGTATAGATAGGTACGTCAATATTATTGATACACATATTCAAATTAAAAAATATTTGTAAACATTTTAGTTTTGATCAACTTAAGTCGTTAACTGTACATCACTTTAATAAGACTGAATAATAATAAGCGCTTGCTGATTGACATTTTTGGAAATGTTTGCAATATTGACATTTTTGGAAATATTTGCAATATTTTATGCATCCAACACGTTTCATTGATATGTCGAAGCAATTACAAGTTTATTTCTATGTAGAAGACGATGTACCAATGGGTGAACCGAGCTTCGATACATCCGAGTTCCTGAAGATAAAGCGCGAGGTGCCAGATGAACTGCCCCCGCCTACTGAAGACTTCGTCGACTTGGACCAACATAGTGATTTCTCATTCCCGTCTGTCGTCAAGGTATGTGTGATCATTGTAAAGTAAAGCCAACGAAGCGAGAGAAAAAAAGGTAAACAAAGTTTCAGCGGTTCCAAACATATTTATTTGAAAATTATTACGTATCACTTCAAGCACATTCCAGACAGGAATAAAATTGCTCATAAGATGGCGGATCTGATAGTTTAGAACCGCTGTGCTGACAGCTTTCCTGTACTACGAAACAAGCAACGACAGCTGTCGCTAGGCCATTGTCGCGTACTTGTGACGTGTCCGACAAGGACAGAGACAATAATCGCTAGTTATCGCAACGTAACTCAGTAATGGTCGCTTTGTTTACCTTTTTTCTCTCGTCTCATTGGCTTACTTTAGTGACTATTTGACAAGTATTTGACCGTTCTAAACACTCGGTGCATCGGGCCTTGTGTGTAGTCGACGATTGCATTTATTTCTTTTTGAAACAACATTATAAAAATATTATCGTATAAGGGTCTCGTTTTCGCCTTAATAATTAGATATTAATGCATAAAATGTAACTGTGAAGTTCAGAGCGGTAATATTTCATCATATATATTTCATATAATCAAATAACTGTATCAGATTATATTTGTCGGAATATAACCGCTCTGAATCAAATAACTGTATCAGATAGGTCATTGTCGCATCAAACTTGATGATCCAGATTATAAAATTCAGATCATGTGGCGTAAAAACTTATTCTGTGCTCTTCTTACTTAGCCGTGTAGTTCCTAGCAGAGTAGAATATTAGGCCACCCCATTTCTTCCCAAGCGGTGTCGTACAAGGTGACTAAGGGATAGGGTTGTTTAACATCAGATATATATACAGCCCAGGCTCAGCCTCAGATGCATGGCTCACGTCAACAATAGTGCTCGGAATACGGCAAAATACTCATCTCTGTACGTGGCGGTGACCGAGTGAGACCGGGCCCGGGAAAAGCGAGTGCAGAGCGAAGGCGAACCGGACGTCGGAGGTCGCAGAACGACCTCCATCTCGAAAGGCCATCTCGAAAGAGATGGTCCTGGGTCTGTCAGGGTGCGAGAGATATGCTTTTGGCAATCTCACCTCCGGCAACCAAGAACCCAAGACGGCGTGCGTTTTAGTCGGTTCGAGTCCGACATAACCACCTCCACCAGCTCTGGGGGGGTGGTATCCGTGGGGAATTATCGCACGATAAAAAAAAACCCCTATACATGGGACCGAATACTATGAATGGTGAAATGTGGGTGTCAAGTCACCTCTGCCTAACCCTCTGGGGATGACGACGTGATTATGTATGTATGTATGTATGTATGATCATGATTTTTACTTACAATCATGATTCTTCCTACACAGGAGGAGCCTATGGAGCACGATATGCCTATGGATCCGCCAATGATGGACAACACTGGGCTGGTACCGCCACCACAGTTCAAAGAAGAACCACCGGAGAACTGGCAGGTATGTCATTTATCTTTTGTTATATTCAGAAACTAGAATCACGTATTGTATACTAGCTTTTGCCCGCGACTTCGTCCGCGTTAAGTTTGGAATTGAAAGTTATAGAACACACTGATCCCGCGACCCAGATGAAGTTCCTTAAAATTTCTGTGAGTTTGGTACCAAATGCAAATGTACTAGGGTCACAGAAATGCTGATCCCGTGACTGCAACTCACAGCAAGCTATACAGTTTACGTTTTTACTAAACCGATTGCAATCAAACAAACGTAAGATTTTAAGTCTGTTCAAGACCTTTCTAATAAAAAAAACCGTATCAAAATCCGTTCAGTAGTTTTTGCGTCCATCGCAAACAAACATTTCCAATTTACAATTATATAGTATTATTTTCCACACTTCCCTTATCGATATTTACTTGTGCCCGGGGTGCCTTAATGATGTTAAATTTTACAACTATTATGCATAATTTTTAATACTATGAGCATCTCATTATCATGTCTCTGAACTTTTCTGATACCATTGTATTTTTTGTTGCAGCCTGAACCTGCTATACAAGATGACCTACAGGTCACTGACAGTGAAGAGGAGCCAGAAGATGGACTATGGTTCTAAATCGATCATTTATATACATAAGTCACCCAGCTACTGGTTTGTGCACCTTGCGCAGAACAGTCAGAGTCAAACATAGCAGAAAGAAAGTGGTTTGTAAGGCGTTCTCACTATCGTAAAGCCTTAGAATATATATTATGTATAGAGCGCGCGTATCGCTTTATGTTTATTGTACCGAGCGTAGGCAGATACTTTGTGATGGTATACCGCACATAATATGGTGATAGTTCCGAAAATACCAATAGTTACACTTCTGAATGTTTTGTAATGTAATGATTTTTTTGTTCGATTTGCCATGTTTGTAAAAAGCTATAACCAAGATACAAGATAAATTGATATAAATATTTAATTAAATATTATTTACCTAGAGTGCCTAGACACTATGACGGGTATTGTTTTGCTCCATAAATCTGTATACTCGCGTTCCTGTTTAAACTCCATAAGCTATATAAGCTATAAATACATATTGTCAGAAATACCTAAATATTTTTCCTGAACCCAGTCAAACCGTTTGTACAGTTTTGTGGGACAATGTTTTCTTATGTTCACAAGATATACAAGTACCTACTGTAAATAAAAAAGAAAATACTGATTGTAGTTGAGCAGATAATTATCCAGGGTACTGTTCATACTCGTGCATACGGTTTATAGTAAGGCGCGCTCTTTAGTTTAATGTATATTCTGAGCGGTTTTAACTACTCTGTAAAGGTATCGTATAGAGATAACGCTTAACAAAATCGAAGCAAGCCCATCTTAATCGGGCTCTCACTCTTCTTCACAATGTGCCAAATTCGAAGCCGGGTACTGTATGCGTTACTATATTGTATTGATTATAAGAGAAGGAATAATTGTAAATTAGGGTTTATTTTTTATTCAAGCATTTTGTAGAGGAAATAAATAAAGATTTATTAATTATTATTTCTGATTTTTATTCCTTACTACCTAGAATGCATTGCAATTTTTATGTTGGCAGTTCTCACGGGCTACAGTCCGTCAAATCTAAGAAGTACCGTTTGACAGTTCTGACAATTGAATGATAGGGATGGGATGAAAAAATCGATTACTATAATATCCGAACTTTAAGAGATCGATTACTATAATATCCGAATTTTAAGAAATCAATTGTTATAATTAAATAAAAGAAATGTTTAGGATATTTTTTTATTCACTACTAGTACTAGTATCGTCGTCTTCGTCATCATCGTCATTTAAATTAATGACCAGTTGATTGTCCATTACATTATCAAAGTGTACGTCTCTTTCGAAGTCGTCCATTATTATTTTCTTTGTTTTTTGTACTACTTTACTCCAATCTTCCTGTGTAACTTGGGCACATGCTTCCTTTAATAAACCTTCCATTTTCTTGACACTGAAGGGTGGTTTTGTGTTGTGTCTTGCTGCATAACCTGTAAAACAATAATGTAACTATTTGATAGCAGACGAAAACCATTGTTTAAATTATAAATGTTAGAAGTACTCGTGTTATTATTATAATATTATAAAATATTACCTTTAACTTGGGCCCAAATCAGTTCAATGGCATTATATTGGCAATGGTACGGAGGAAGTCGTATGACTTTGTGCCCGTGCTCTTCGGCCAATTGGTCAATTACATATGTCGGTTTTGGTGGTTTATGCAATTTCACTAACTGTAATAATTCAGCTTTTAATAGTGACATGTCGGCATCCACTCCTTTTCTTTGCAGCCATGCCACCAAATCTGCTTTCTTATTGGCTGACGTAGGTGCTTTATCAATTTGCACAGAGTGGTATGGGGCATTATCCATTATAATTGTGCTGTTAGGAGGGATATTCTGTAATAAATTTAAGAACCACTCTCGGAACCTTACTGCGTCCATTTCTTCATCATACTCTTTAGTGCTTTTGGATTGGAAAGCTAATAAAGAGTTTTCCACGAAGCCTGTAGACGCTGACCCAGCATGGCATATTATGAGGCGTCCACCTTTTCCTATCGGCACCTTCGAGCACGAAGCTTCAGAATCATCAGTCCATGTTTTCGGCACAGAATGGTTGGAATTTAGCCAAGTTTCGTCCAAAAATATTACATTATCCCAGTTTATAATTTGTTTAACTTCGCGCAGGAATGTTAGTCGCTGCATAATTATGTCATGTCGCTCCATAACAATTTTTCGTTTGTCAACTTTTTTGTATCTGAAGCCAATTCCTGTTATTACCGTTCTCAACGACTCTATGCTTCCCTTATACAGCCCGGCATCTTTTAAAGTTGCACATAACTTTGCCAATGTTGGAAATTCGCCTCTTGTAAAATACCCGTATATATGGTTTCTAATAGCATGACTATCGAATTCATCGATGCCTGTCACAGGTTTATTTCTTTTTCGTTTTTTCGGTGTGTGAAGTACGTTACTGTCACTCCCCGAAGGCCCATATTTTTCACTTAATATTTTGCCAACGGTGCGGCTACCAATACCGAGAGCTTCACCGACGCGATCCCGAACTTGTGTAACTGGCAGTAGAAGTCCACCATTTTGAGATTCACGCTCAAAATACTCGTGTAATTTCACCACCAATTCACGAGCCTGGCTGTTCAAAGTACGTCCTCTTTTCGACATTATTAATAAACACTTGCTTAGTTCGGAGTCCAGTATAAATATTGCCAAGGTAAACGGATAAAGAATGATCAGTCCAGAAAAGTAATAGCCAAGTCACAAATTGTAAAACACAAACGAGAAAGCAAGTACGCGCACAGTCAGCTTCCAAGATGGCGAGAGACTGCTGACGCCGAACCGACCGAGCGGACCGCGTGCGCTTGTAGTTGGCAGTGTTGCCAGAAAAAAAAATTGTAGAGACTTGGACACCTGCGATTTTGCCTATTGACCTAAAAATAATTAAATTAATTTATTTTAGGGTATCTGTGTATTCAGTGCATTATGCGGTCGCGCAGTAACGTCGTTAATTTATAACATCAGGCAACAACATTTTTGTGAATGGGTTCTACATACCTTATTTTTATTAGTTTTAGACGTAGAAATAAGACTTAGAAGAAAAAATTGTAATTGTAAAATCAATGGATGTGCTTGTTAAAAATTTGTTTATTTCTCTGTAATATGCAAACCCATACTATCATACACAAAAATAAATGTAAAAAACACTATCCCTGACTCCATTTACTATTTCGACAGCGTTAGCGCGAGAAACCCCGACTTATTTGGGCGCGAAAATCAAAAATCGACAAATCGCTTTCGACAACTTTTTAAAGAAGCAAATATATTTGATTTATAAATACGTATTTTTGGTGAATGGGTTTTATCTCATATTTTACGATTACATAACTATTTAGTTATGTAATCGTAATATGTGAGATAAATCCCATTCACATGAAAAAATATTTGTTTGGTTGTCAAGTGTAATTTGTAAATAATACATTCGATTTTTCGTATATGTAAACGATTTTTTTGCATACAAGTGTATCCGAAGAGTCGCAACACTACGTGCAGTGACCTAACTACGTAACTTTGTAATGAGGTCAAGAATATAACTATTAGAAATTATTTACTGTGTAAATATGTGTTATTTTGCTTTGTTTGAAAGTTTTCAATTACATTTAGATATTAAGAATTGTACATTTTTAGATACAATAATGAAATCTTTCTAAATTCATGGTTTTATGAAAAAGGTTATCGAAACTGAATAATGTACGTATGAACAAAGTTGTTTCGGTTTGAAAAATATGAAACGTCAAACGGTACCTCTTAGATTTGATGGACTGTAGTTAGGTCACAGGGTGGCCCTATTCAACATATACAAATTTTAGTTATACATATATGAGGCAAACATGAGACAGACCATGAAAAATCACTTTGTCTCTTTTTTTCTAATATACAGTTTTGCCTGTAAAAAAGAGACAAAACATTTAAGTTATTTCTCATTTGGGAAAATGAGTGTATAGATTTGACAGCGTGCCGAGTTTTGGCACAATCCATGAATGATTTGTTACACTCATTCATTACTTTACTCTACACGAAACTACAAGAAGCATGATAGTGATGTACTCCAACAAATGATTTGTCGACGAAAATACTCTTTTTTCACATAATAGTACAAATTAACTAATAGCTGGTACAGATAACTCACTGTCTGGAAAATCAACAATCTAACTCAGTTAAGTTCCTTAAGTTAGGGAGATTAACCTCTGCATACCTGCAAATTTGTCAGCCTACGGTTATTATCATTTTCTTACTTCGCAGTCGCTCGGCCACAGCCCGCCATAAAACTAAAACCCGACTACCGAAAAATCACGCTCTAAAAAGTGACAAACAAGAAAATATCAAGGATAGCCGTGGTCGTATGCCACTTATCCTTGGAATATATTGTTTTGTTAGAGTAAGTGGCATACGACCACGGCTATCCTTGATATTTTCTTGTTTGTCACTTTTTAGAGCGTGATTTTTCGGTAGTCGAGTTTTAGTTTTAAACTTTATTTTTTATTTATATTATTTTGGGGCAAGGTAAAGCTAATAATTTATACATATTTGAAATGTGCTCATTAAGCACTTTCATATGATATCGAAAACGGCATATTTATCTCAAATTTATTTTTTAACATAGTAGGTACCTTATGAGCGCTAGAGGGCGCCACACAGGATTGAGTGACACGTCATATAGCCTATAACCATCGGACGATCAAGCCGCTTGTAACGATACCTCATTTGTCCAGTTCTAATAAATAGTTGAGGAGATATGAGGGAACAAATGAACAAACATACATACATACATAGCCTGTCAAAATCATAACCCTCCTTTTGGCTTCGCCGTAGTCGGGTAAAAAATAGCTTAGTGGAGATCGCCGAAGATTTGTGTTAAAACAAATATTGATGCGTATACAGAGAGTATCACGCAATACAAAGCTGGCTTTATCACAAGGAGTTTTATTAAAAAAAATTAATGCGAGGTTTTGCATCATTACTGCTCGAAGAAGTCGGAGAAGAAGACGTGAAGAGCTTCATTTACAAAAAATCAAGAGGAAGCCTTATGTACGCCTCATCGAGCGTGGTAAACATACACATAACACAAAAACGGAAAAAATAATTAAAATGCACCTGACAAACAAGAGAACCCCCGTAAGTTATTACTTATATATATTTAAATTTATGTGTGAATTTTATGATATGAAAAATATTTTTGCTGATTCTGATACAACACATAGCACTAATCACAAGTTTCTTTTAATTAAATGTGTAATACAGACTTTTCTAGACATCAGGTTTAGACACCACGATCGTACACAATGCGATAAGCTGTCACATCGACAATATTTAAATAAAAAATGCTTATAATATTTTTATTGTTATTTTCTTCGCATAAACCGTCATGATGATACCATGCGCCTAGCATTTTTCTATACTCCTAAATATAAGATATCGACAAATATTACGACACTAGAAGCTACAGCCCTAACGTAGTAACCGTCGGCCATACGTTCATTCACGAAAATGGAACGTAGGTATACACGCCTAATCTGTAGGTATGGCCTATCTACTAAGCGCGCGAGCGTTCTTCCTATATCTATGAGTTAGGTAAGTACTTTTTCATCCCTTCTATTCGAAAAATGTCACTTTACTGTCACTGTAGCGGGGCGCAAAATAGCTCTTTTCTGTTCAAGGCCAAGCAGCGGGCCGTAAAAGTGATTTGAATTTGGAACATTATCATTCATAGAAATCGAACTCAAATTGTACGGATTACTGGCTGGTACGTGTTGGCTGCATAGCTCGGGGTGACCTGTGCTAACTAAAAAAAAAACAAAGAGCGCCAATTACCTCTCTGTTCTTGTAATTAGTACCTACATTACCTATTTAAGTTGTATTTTTACCCGACTACGGCGAAGCCAAAAGGAGGGTTATGATTTTGACAGGCTATGTATGTATGTATGTATGTATGTATGTATGTATGTATGTATGTTCATTTGTTCCCTCATAGCACCTCAACTACTGATTAGAACTGGACATATGAGGTATCGTTACAAGCGGCTTGATCGTCCGATGGTTATAGGCTATATGACGTGTCACTCAATCTTGTGTGGCGCCCTCTAGCGCTCATAAGGTACTATGTTAAAAAATAAATTTGATATAAATATGCCGTGTTTGGTATCAAATGAAAGGGCTTAATAAGCACATTTCAAATATGTATAAATTATTAGCTTTACCTTGCCCCAAAATAATATAAATAAAAAATAAAGTTTAAAACTAAAACCCGACTACCGAAAAATCACGCTCTAAAAGTAACAAACAAGAAAATAGCCGTGGTCGTATGCCACTTACTCTGACAAAACAATATATTCTAGGGAAAAGTGGCATACGACCACGGCTATTTTCTTGTTTGTTACTTTTAGAGCGTGATTTTTCGGTAGTCGGGTTTTAGTTTTAAACTTTATTTTTGCAAAATAATATGAGTTCTACTTCGAGTTAAGGAAGTGACAATGCGTTAACTCTTGAAACAATTAGATATTACAAAAGCTAACAACGCCGTACAAAACCTGTTACGCCCGAAATCTCGGGAGAAATAAATTTTCTCATAGAAAGGGGATGAAAAGTAGAGTGTATAACTCGGGAGCAAATTATTTTTCCCTCGGGCGGTGTACTTTGAATCCCTCGCTGCGCTCAGGATTCTACGTTAGAATCCCTCGCTACGCTCGGGATTCTATTCTAGAATCCTTCGCTTTGCTCTTGATTCAAAGTAGCGCCCTCGCCGTAAAAATACTACTTTGCTCCCTTGTAATACAATCTACTATTTCATCCCTTCTATTCGAAAAATGTCACTTTACTGTCACTGTAGCGGGGAGCAAAATAGCTCATTTCTGTTCAGAGCCAAGCAGCGGGCCGGCAAAGTGATTTGAATTTGGAACATTAACATTCATAGAAATCGAACGCAAATTGTACGGATTACTGGCTGGTACGTGTTGGCTCCACAGCGCGGGGTGACCTGTGCCAACTAAAAAAAAAACAAAGAGCGCCAATTACCTCTCTGTTCTTGTAATTAGTACAATACCTATTTAAGTTGTATTTTGCAAAATAATATGAGTTCTACGTCGAGTTATGGAAGTGACAATGCATTAACTCCTGTAACAATTAGATATTATAGAAGCTATCAACGCCGTACAAAACTTGTTACGCCCGAAATCTCGGGAGAAATATTTTCTCATAGAACGGGGATGAAAACTAGAGTATATAACTCGGGAGCAAATTATTTTTCACTCGGGCGGTGTACTTTGAATCCCTCGCTGCGCTCAGGATTCTACGTTAGAATCCCTCGCTACGCTCGGGATTCTATTCTAGAATCCTTCGCTTTGCTCTTGATTCAAAGTAGCGCCCTCGCCATAAAAATACTACTTTGCTCACTTGTTATACAATCTACTATTTCATCCCTACTATTCGAAAAATGTCACTTTACTGTCACTGTAGCGGGGCGCAAAATAGCTCTTTTCTGTTCAAGGCCAAGCAGCGGGCCGTAAAAGTGATTTGAATTTGGAACATTATCATTCATAGAAATCGAATTCAAATTGTACGGATTACTGGCTGGTACGTGTTAGCTGCATAGCTCGGGGTGACCTGTGCTAACTAAAAAAAAAAAACAAAGAGCGCCAATTACCTCTCTGTGCTTGTAATTAGTACATTACCTATTTAAGTTGTATTTTGCAAAATAACATGACTCCTACTTCGAGTTAAGGAAGTGACAATGCGTTAACTCTTGAAACAATTAGATATTATAGAAGCTAACAACGCCGTACAAAACTTGTTACGCCCGAAATCTCGGGAGAAATAAATTTTCTCATAGAAAGGGGATGAAAAGTAGAGTGTATAACTCGGGAGCGAATTATTTTTCCCTCGGGTGGTGTACTTTGAATCCCTCGCTATGCTCGGGATTCTATTCTAGAATCCTTCGCTTCGCTCTTGATTCAAAGTAGCGCCCTCGCCTTAAAAATATTACTTCGTTCCCTTGTTGTACAATCTGCTATTGTTGTAAGTATCGTGTGCCTATAGGTAGGTACATTAATTTACGTGTTCAATAAAAAACTTTTATTTTTATACTAGCTTTTGCCCGCGGCTCCACCCGCGTGGATATCGGATGTCCTTTTTTAAAGTATATTCTACCCATGTACCAAATTTCATCAAAATCGGTTCAGTGGTTTAGGTGTGAAAGTGTAACATACAGACAGACAGACAGAGTTACTTTCGCATTTATAATATCAGTATGGATTACAGACAAACACTTCGTTTTATTTATTTGTATACATTTATAGACACGAATGATACTAGTACAAATAAATCGTAGATTCGTATAGTGTAATTTCCATAAACTAGATCTAAATATTTCTAGAGATACTTGGATATTATACAGCGGGCGCTTAACATACAGAGGCGTGAGAGCCTTGGACTTGAGCCAAAAGTTTTCAATTTCATTAAACTTGTACAACTTTTGTTAATACTTTAGATCACGTATATTTAAAAGCAATTAGAACAGTGCCTATATACCTGCTATTAAAGCTATTTTTTGAAACGTTTCGGTAGCTACCTACCTTCACGAGACTTGGTGTGGTATAGGTACTTTTTTCCTTGTTGAAATCAACCGGCGGGGCGGTAATGTCGGACACGAACCGACTAAAATCGCACGCTGGCTCGAGTCTCAAATGCCATGGTGTAAATTGCCCCAATAAATCATTGTTCTTACCTCGCACCTGGCTGGTCCTGGCCTGAGGTTTGAGATGGCCTCCTCGGGAATGGGACGCACGCCACCGAGCCCTGGAAAGAAAGGAGGACGTCGTGCTTGCCACGCTGCCGGCCCTGATGGGGTGACAGGTGGCTAATCATCGGCCTAATATGTTAACCAGCTATGTGCAGCTTAGAGAACTTTACAGGAGGATGAAAAAACTGAATAACTTCTATAATTTTATACTAATTGAAATTTCCTAAATCCCGTTTCTTCAAATAAGTCCATTGATCATTTTAATTATGAAAATTCCTTGAAAATCCTAAATAAAGTGGTAAAAATCTGAAAATAAAGGAGATAGCTGGTATTCGTTTGGACATTTTTATTTTGTTTGGGATGAAGCAGGCTTTCGTTTTTAAGTTTTTACCATGATCTTTTTAAACTTAGTACATAAAAAAATATAGGCATCATAAATAATAGCAAAAACAGACAAAAATTAACAAAAATTCTCTAATATTTATTTAAAAACTAGTCTTATTTATGTTATCCAAACATAGTTTGACTTAGTAATAACAATCACAAAGATACCAAACTTATTTCTTAAACAATCACAATAAGAACTTCAACTTTAATTAGCACACCGCAGTCCACTGCTGGACATAGGCCTCTCCCAATGTGCGCCATTTCACCCGATCCTCCGCCTTCCGCCTCCAGTCTGTCCCAGCTACCTTTTTCAGGTAGTCAGTCCATCTGGGTAAGTACCTTCCGTTTGCCTTCTCGCGGTCCCCACTTTAGGACTCGTCGGCTCCAACGGTCATCGATCCTTCGAAGGACGTGGACAGTCCATTTCCCCTTGAGCTTGCTTATTCTATGAGCTATATCGGTAACTTTGGTTCTGTGTCGGATGACTTCATTTCGAATTCTATCCTTCAGAGAAACTCATAGCATAGCTCGCCCGTTGCGCGACAACCCATCAATCGGAATCAGTCTCGGTGCAACATGTTCTTTGAACATTATCTTGGTTTTATCAAAGTTTACACCGAGGCTGACGCAAGAACCATCATTTAGGCTGTGCGGCATTTCGCCTAGTTGTTCCAGCGACTCCGCAACTATGACGATGTCATCAGCGAACCGAAGATGTGAGATGTATTCACCGTTTATGTTGATACCCCGCCCAGATCAACCCAGAGTTTGGAAGACGTCCTCCAAAGCGTTGTTGAATAGTTTGGGGGATATGCCATATCCCTGTCTCACTCCACGCTGGAAGCCAAAGGGTTTCGTCTTCTGGCCTGGAACCTGGTCTTTGAGCTGAAAGGACATTATGGCTGTGACATACAAGCATGTCAGCACCTCGATGTAACGCCAATTACAGGGCATCCAGAACAACTCAGGTTTCGATAGAGTCGAAGCCTTTTTCGTAGTCCACAAACTCCATACGCAGTATCTAATTGTATTCTTGAGTCTTTTCTACAATCTGCCGAACAGTATTGAGGTGGTCCGCGGTGCTATACTCATTTCGAAACTCGGCTTGCTCCGGTTGCTGGAACTCGTTGAGCTTACCATTGAGTCGATTTGTGATGACTCTCGAAAACAACTTGTAGACGTGGCTCAGGACTGAGATGGGCCTGTGGTCCTTCACATAGTTATTGACACCTTTTTCGAAGAACAGTATTATCCTCCCACTATTAGACTCTCAAGACGTTAGCTCCTTTTGGATGACGAAATTAAAGAAACTTGCTAGCTATTTCAGGACTGGAGCCCGAGAGCTTCCTGTATCTCACACTGTTCGACATCGGGTATCTCCTCGGTGTAATGGCGCGTGAGTGGGGCTCTGAGGTCGTCGTGATTCATACAGCTGTCCATAGAATTTGTCTATCTGCATATACTAATGAAATAAACGAAAAAAAGCAAATAAATAAATAAAATTTATAGAAATAACAGGAGCGTAAACCGGCTACCTCCAACATCAAAATAGAATAATAATTATGAAACACTGCTAAATCCCTAAAGTAAACAAAATTTGAGTGTATATAATCACTACTGGAAAATTTAACTAAGCATAATAATTATTTAGCAAATAAAAACTTACATTATTTATTACCTACTGTCACTTGTGTTACCTTTATCACTGCCTAAGTATACTAAAAGTTAAATAATAACAAACTCAGAGGCAACGCATCAGGAGGCACCGACCATTTCTAGTACGATACTCGGAAGGAATAAAGGATTTGGCAGGTTTTCTGTGTGTTTTTTGATCGCTGGTTTTATAGCAGTTTGACGGACATCGATTTTTAGCCTTGTTAAGTTGAATTAATGACTTATTTTTGCATGATTTGGTCGGTAATCGTCTGTAGTTTCAGATCCAATCAAAATGTCATTTTCGGTAAAAAGTGGATTTAGCAGGTTTACATTTTAGGCCGACGTAATGCCGATTTGAGCTTTTTGGGCCGTTAGGAAAATATGTAACCATCACACGAAGGATCAGCCCCTGTTACATTCAAAATTGTCACTTTAGAGTCAGAGGCCTGGTGCCCTTTCCCCTTCTTCTCTTGCGTGTAAGAATTGGTTTATTATGGCGTTGGTATTTGTTGTACCTATAGGAACGACTGTCGCCTGACGTCCCCAACTCCGAGACTAAATTGCGACTAAACCGAGTCCGCCAATCGCTAGGTGCACTACTGGCTTGTGCCCCGAAATATCTAGGTAAAACCCTGCAGAACAACATCGCTTCAAATATCACACCACTATCGAACGATGTAGCAACACGAAAAAATTAACATTATCTTTGCCAAACACAGTTCTAAATAAGTCAAAATGCCATCAACTATGACAGAAAACAGGTCCATCCTACTCACATTTAGTTGTGGAACATATTCAATATCTTCATGGCACTTATAGGTAAACTATAGATTCTTTGATTAAAAAAAATTGGTTAGTGAGGTGGGGCGCAGGTTGAGGGATAAAACCAGTCTATGAAACCAGTGACTCTCGCTCTGTCTCGTAACGGAGGCAAAGGTTGGCCATCGCTATTCAGGGGGCAATGCCGCCAGCGTGATGGGCACTTTTGGGGGGCGGGTTAATAGATTAGATATAATTTGACTAATAAGTAATTTTTGATTAAAAAGGTAAAAGTGAGGAAAAGCTTATTAAAAGCTTGAACAGCCAGTAGATTCGATCGGCAACGGCCACGGAAGATAGAATATTTATGATTAAGTAATTTCCTTTTCCATGGCAAATTAGGTAGGTAGGTATAACTATTTCCTTTACTATATCAGTCTGATAAAACATAGACTAACATCTTTTGTTGTCCTTATCAGAATCTGAATCAGATCACTTTTTTGAAGAAATTATTGGAATCCAAATCCCTCAGCAGTTGATCCTGCTGAGGGATTTGGATTCCAATAATTTCTGTGTGTGTAAAATGACTGTGATCAGTCTAACGATTCATACTACATACAGTCGGTCGACGAAGCCGTAATCATAACTAATCACGTGATAATTTTTTTTGCATGAACCGTTTTGTTTGTTAAAATTGTTTTTTTTTATGTTTTCTATAATTTAGCGCTCCAAGAGGGCGGACAAGAAATTTTCACCAAAATCGATATGGGTATCGATTTTAGGGTTTTTGGGGTCGCTGATTGCGAATATAACATCCAATTAGCGATCCAAGATGGCGGACTCGAAATTTTCACCAAAATCGATATGGGTATCGTTTTCAGGGTTTTTGGGGTCGCTGATTGCGAATATGACATCCAATTAGCGATCCAAGATGGCGGACAAGAAATTTTCACCAAAATCGATATGGGTATTGATTTTAGGGTTTTTGGGGTCGCTGATTGCGAATATATCATCCATTTGGTGATCCAAGATGGCGGACTCGAAATTTTCACCAAAATCGATATGGGTATCGTACCCAGGGTTTTTGGGGTCGCTGATTGCGAATATATCATCCATTTGGCGATCCAAGATGGCGGACTCGAAATTTTCACCAAAATCGATATGGCTATCGTTTTCAGGGTTTTTGGGGTAGCTGATTGCGAATGTATCATCCATTTGGTGATCCAAGATGGCGGACTCGAAATTTTCACCAAAATCGATATGAGTATCGTTTCCATGGTTTTTGGGGTCGCTGATTGCGAATATATCATCGATTTTGCGATCCAAGATGGCGGACTCGAAATTTTTACTAAAATCGATATGGGTATCGTTTTCAGGGTTTTTGGGGTCGCTAATTACGAATATATCATCTATTTAGCAATCCAAGATGGCGGACTTGAAATTTTCACCAAAATCGATATGGGTATCGCTTTCAGAGTGTTTGAGGTCACTGATTACTTAATTTAGCGATACCGGCGATTAGCAAACTTTCATTGAAATTTGAACTCGAATCCGAATCCGAATCCGAATCCGAATACAAATCCAAACCCAAACCCGAATCCAAACCCAAACCCAAACCCGAATCAATGTTCAAATTCAAACTCAAATCGAAATCCAAAAACTCTGGCTCAAAATATTACGTTTGCTTGATCATATTTGGTTGAGTAGAACCGGAGATATAACCAAAAGTCGCAATAGCCGACATCCATGCGAGCGGAGCCGCGGGCATCAGCTAGTATTTTATATTAGCGTGAGTTGTTGTGCCTTGACAGAACAAATAGATCAAATAGGGGTTATTATATAAAATATTACAGAAAAATAAATTATAAATAAAATGAAGTGACAACCCTGACAAAACTGCAAAAGGCGGCATTTCCGCGAACATCAAACGCGATGAACTACTGTAAGATCTCTCGTTATACTGTGGCAGTATTATGTAAAATAAACTGAATAAACACAAGAAAGAAAAACTTTCCACAGCCTACCTTACAGTTGCCACAAAATTCTTATCTTTTCTTTTATCAGCAACTCCGTACGTACGCCAGGGTCGTATTAAAAAGATACCGTTTTTCAGATGAGACATTCACATTCTAATGTATGCTAAACGCCTAACCTTACATGTGAGATCATGAATAAAACAAAAGAGCCGAGCCGTAATGGTCAGTATGTAGTAGCCGTTACTAGAGCCTTGGTCCCCTGGCAGTAGTTAGCGTTAGTTACGGGCAGAATCTGATGTGTCATACACTTGACTCGTAAATAACTACTTTTCTACAACCCAAGTAGTAGATACCTTTCTATACCACTTAGGTGGCAGACAAGGACACGATTCACCACTTTAATCGGTTACCGCGGGCTATGGACACAATGTATTATATAAAACCAGGGGCATTACAGTTGCGCGTTCCACCATCTACCTACCTAATAAAGCTCTCTTCCGTAAATGCCAAGATTATCCAAATCACAAGCAAGATTAATACAGTGACCCCCGGGCACTCTTTTGGGTGCTATTAGGACTATCTAATACTGCGATGATGAAGAAGACTTTGGCCTTTTTTTTTTTTTTATCGTGCGAAAAATCCCCACGGATACCACCCCCACGGAGCCGGTGGAGGCGGTTATGTCGGACTTTAACCGACTAAAACGCACGCCGTCTTGGGTCCTTGGTTGCCGGAGGTGAGATTGCCAAAAGCATATCTCTCGCACCCCGGCAGACCCAGGACCATCTCTATCGAGATGGCCCCCTTCGGGTTGTGGGGACCACAGTGTCCCCATCTAGCCCCGGTTACGGGGAGGCGCATTTTGCGCCGCCGCCGCGGCCTGCTTCTGCTAGGGTGACAGGTGGCTCCACCGGTCACCCCCAGGCCAGCGCTCATGGAGGACGGAGGTCGTTCTGCGACCTCCGACGTCCGGTTCGTCTTCGCTCTGCGCGGGCTTCCTGGGCCCGGAGTCTGGTCCGGACCCGACCGGCCGCCTCCTTCTCGAGCATTACTTGCTCGCAGAAGGAGACAGTCGCACCCCAAGCGTTCGCGCATCGTACCATCGCTGTGAGCAACGTGGCGAGTGTGAGGACTCCCACCCCCAGAGCCGCCACTAGGACCCGCCTCGGCGTGTCCCACGCCGGGCACTCGGTCAGCGTGTGCAGCTCCGTGTCCTCGCTCGCATCACAGTGATGGCACTCGGACGTTGGCTCCTTCCGGATCCGACACAGGTAACTCCCGAAACACCCGTGTCCGGTGATCACCTGCGTCAGCCGGTACGAGAGGCTGCCGTGTGGCCTCTCTAGCCACTCCTCCATGATGGGTCTTACCGCCGCTATTACGGCGTGCCCTAGAAGACTTTGGCTTTATTAGGATATTGTTTCGTATTCGTAGATAGGTAGGTATCTACTTAAATGAATAGTATTCCTAGAGGTCCAAAAATCTATTGTTTCGAAAAAGTGTAGTTTAATATCTTATTCTTAACGAGTCCACGACATTTTAATAAATACGTACATAACATAACATACATACACAGCAGCTTACAGCACAGCTTCTTAAAATAATTGTTATTAAAATCAGTTTATCTAGTTGTTTTGCATAAAATTCATTGTCATTGCATATATCTTGGACCCACACAACAGTGAAAGTGTTATCTCACAACTACTCTCGCGATTAACAGCATTCGTAAAAACTTAAAATCAATAGTACAGATTTCCTAATAAAAATGGCAGTGTGTTTAAAATGTGAAAAAAAATGTACCTACTGTGGATGATAAGAATCCTAAAATTAAATGTTATGGTTGTGAAAGGCAAATATGTGTAAAGTGTAGTGGGTTGCTGGCAACGGAGTTAAGACAGTTAAGAGTGGTAGTGTTGCAATCTCCCACATTGAAATATTTGTGTCCTGATTGCGAGTTAGGAGTACGTCAATTACCTACCCGCGTTGAGGAATATGGCTACCTAACTAAAAGCTGAGGTCGACAATCTGAAGACCAAACAAAACTGAGGTGGTGACACGGAAACTTTCGGAACTAGCAGAGAGGAAGAAACGAAGTGCTAATGTCATCATGTTTGGTGTGGGTGAGTGCCAGCTTAAGACAGGAGATGATGCACGGGATAAAGAGGTATGTATGAACCATGATAGAACCCAAGTGGAGCGAGCAGCTTAGTGGATATCCCTGGCTATAGATTTTTAGGCATGACAGATTAAAGGAAACGGGATGGGGAGGAGTGGCTATCTATGTGTCATATAAGCTTTGTGATATACCTATACAGGTTAGTCTCCATCCAACATATAACCGCTACGCAGTGGTTGAGGCCCTTTGGTTGAACTTGAAATATGGGCATTTTGAAATTGTTTTGGCAGGTGTATATAGACCAACACATTACGTATTTGTGGATGCTGATTGGTTATTGTTTGATACTATTAAGGAAGCCTCCGGAGGGAAAACTCCCTTGGTTGTAGTGGGGGATTTCAACCTACCTGACTTGAAGTGGCCATTGAGCAATGTTGACATTAACCATTACAATAAACTTCATGGTGAATTTATAGATATGTATTTAGACAGCAACTTGAACCAATTGGTATCAAACATAACAAGGAAGCGGAATAATGAGGAATCCCTATTGGACTTAATCCTTTGTAATGAGGAAAATTTGTGTACTAAACTAGAATATCACCCTAACATAGGTAAGAGTGACCATCTTGTCCTCCTAGCCACAATGCAAATACATAACCAACGGCCCTCGAAGCACCTCACACATTCACAAAGGCGCAACTTTTTCAAGACTAATTATGAACAAATGAGTGAGACACTTATACACAACAATGTAATTGATTTCAGTTGCCCTGATGCTGACATGGCTTGGAGCAAATTCACTAAGATTACTCATGATGCAATTAATGTCCATGTACCTGTAACAAGAAGACGGTTGAATCGAAACATAAATAAACCATGGATGAATCACCAGGTCTTAGATATCGCTGGTTAAATGCCAAAGGGCCACAATGCAAAAAAATCTGAAATCTATTTTTTTCCAAAAATGGCATCCAAATCATTATAACTTTTAAATTTGAAAAAGACACCCGTGATTTTAGCATCAAAAATGGCTAAATCAGACAACAGCCTTTTTGGCATTCCGCGACTTTGGTGACTCACTTCAGGACGAAACAGCCACATTTTCAGTTGAGCCCTCGTAATCGACGTAAGCGCACGTATTTTATAAGACAAAGGGCCATATTGCGAAATATGTCTTAGTTTCAATTAAATTTTATAGACTAAAGTGCCATATGGATTGTGGCTGTGTGGAATATAAATATCAAGTTAGTACATCATTATTTTATAAGCCAGAGGGCCATATTATAAAATGTTTATGCTTTGCATTTTAATACCATGAGCTTATTATATTTTTTTTAAGATGAAAGTGCAGAACCATAGTTTTGTACATAAGGAAAAAGTAAATACACTACTATTTCTTTACGAAAATTGGACATGTTTCTTTTGTGGCTGTATTGGTGTGTGTAATGGTTCGCTTGTATGTTTTTTTTTGCCAGTTAGTAAATTTACCTACCTAAACAATTAGGTATAGCTTGTCTAAGCCCAAATGACGCGCCCAACCACTATTCTCACGCACACAAACAAATTATACCTATTGACGATAAAATTCCTGAAACAATGGAACATTTTACTATTTTTACACTGAATATGATGTGAACGTTATTTCAGTTTAGACGAGCTATAGGTACCAATTATAACTGTGCTGCCTGACTCGCAGGCTGTTTACTGCTGCCGTGGATGATGAAATCATTAGGAGTGGATAGTAGGGTCTGTGTTTGTATACGTATGGTGGTAATAGCCGAAAATGAAGATCTTCAAACTACCTCAACACAAAATAACACATTCAACTCAACTCCCAATATTGTTCATCAAAAATTGAGCTCACCGATACTAAACAGTCTGAACAATATAAATACCGAACAAGATAATCAATAAATGACACTTTTCTTGAAGAGATCGATAAACTCTATGGACAGCTGTATGCATCACGTATGACTCAACCGAAGTGACATAACAATGAAAACCATAGAGCCCCACTCACGCGCCATTACACCGAGGAGATACCCGATGTCGAGCAGTGCGAGATAGAGGCGACTCTCAGGCAACTGAAGAATAACAGGTGCCCTGATGATGACGAAATTACTACTGAGCTCTTGAAAGCAGGCGGGGTTCCTATACTGAAAGAGCTAGCGAGCCAATTTAGTTCCATTCAGCAGGGCCTTACACCTAGTGCATGGAGCGGGACTGCGGTGGTACTATTCTTCAAAAAAGGTGATAAAGCCTTGCTGAAGAACTACAGGCCCATCTCACTACTGAATCATGTCTACAAACTCGGGAGTCGTCACAAATCACCTCGCGTGTAATCTCGTCGAGTTCCAGCCACCAGAACAAGCCAGGTTTCGAAAAGGCTATAGCACCGTAGACCACATCCATACTGTTCGGCAGATCGTAGAAGAGACCCAAGAGTACAGTCAGCCGTTGTATATGGCGTTTGTGGACTACGAAAAAGCCTTCGACTCTATCGAAACCTGGGTAGTTCTGGATGTCCTACAGCGGTGTCGTGTCGATTGGTGATACATCGAGGTACTGAGATGCTTGTATGATATCGCCACAATGTCCGTCCACTCCAAGACCAGAACCCATAAGCCTCCAGCGTAGAGGCATAGGGATGTTACATTCCCCTTGAAGGATATAATTCGAAACGAGGTCATCTGACAAAGAAATACAACTGTACGACATACGACACAGCTCGCAGAATAAGTAAGCTGAAATGGTAGTGGGCAGGCCACATCTGAACATTGTTAATCACAATGTTATGAGCAATAACACACTTTCCTTATTTTTCTTCTAGAATTTTAACTTTTTAGTTATTTTAATAAAGACGTGATTCTTTATTCTATCATGTTGTGTTATCCTTATTCTTTTTTTGTTTAGATAAGATTAATTTTATTGGTTTTTCGAGAGGTTTGAAAGAGATGTCGTACGAAAAACGCCTCCTGGAACTCAATCTAACCACACTGGAAGAGAGAAGGAAGAGAGGAGATCTCATAGAAACTTACAAAATCCTTAGCAAACATTACAATGTATCAAACCTTGAAAACATCTACACCATGAACTCCAACAGACATCTAAGAGGCCACTCATTGAAACTAAGTAAGCCTCGGTGTGCCAGCAACCCTAGGTATAACTTCCTGCCCAACCGCGTGGTGCAAATGTGGAACTCCCTACCAGAAAGTGTGATAAGTGCTCCTAACGTAAACATTTAAAAAAATAGACTGGACAAACATTATACAATTTTAAAAACACAAGTGCAGTGATATACACGCATCAGCTTAGGCTGCTAGTGTATTAATCAATAATAATAATAATAAACTCATGCCTGTATTCCCCGAAGGGGTAGGCAGTGTTGCTAGCACCTACATTTCGCCAGTTTATGTTTAGGTCCCAATGTAGGTAATAGGTGGCAAGCCTAGGGACGGGGACATGCTAATGTTTCTGCGAGGGTACTACTACCCGAAACCTTAGCATGGACCCACCCTACCCATCCTTCTGAGGGGTAGGGGGACGTGGTTTTGAGGGAGAGCGCAAGTCGTGTAGATCCTCAAAGCAAGTCTGGTGGACTATCCTTCCCGAGGTTGTCGTGTCCCGTTCTTTGTCTATTTCACAAGAAATAGACGCAACTGAAACCTCCAGGCGCATGAAATTGTTTATTTATGTAATGGTTTATTTATATATTATAACAACTTATATATGTATCTATCCTTTATTTTATTTTTCTTTATATATCTATTAAATATATGTATCTATTCATCAGATATATTATATAAATGTGCCGAACCATGGCGGCCTAAAACCACACCCCGGTAGACATTGCCGTGGGGCACTAAATTGCCTCAGAAAACTGTACCACACGCACCTAGGGCAGGTAGTGTGAGTAAGCCTCTGCTCCAAACAACATGTCGACACAGGATAAAGAAATACTACCCCAGGAGGGTACCGCTTGCGGAGAATCCCTCACTGAGCCTACCAGCTCAGTCTGCCCATCGTATTCTGGGGGGGGGCACCCTGTGTTCAGGACCGGGCGCAAGCCTGGACCTGTCCAGCCTCTCCGAGGCTATCCCAAAAACAGACGCCACGAGCGTCATACAATGGACCGTTGTTGGCCACAAGCGCCCTTGCAAAAGGGATGCTCAGCCGAAGGCGGCCACTACCAGGGGTGCTGGTTGGGTAACCTCCACGTTGGCCTTCCCGTTTCTTCCCCCTTTGGACCGCGGTCCTGGGGAGCGGAAGCGGGAGGGCTGGTGCACCCTGGACAACGGCTAACAGACTCCCACCTTGGGAGTTCTGTTGGCCGTTGACGAATAACCCATCGGCGGACCTCACTGAGGTGAGGTCGTGGGATGACGGGTCTGCGAGGCCCGTGGTCGTCGGCGTCCCTCCCAGTATCCCTCTGTTTTCAGAGCGGACAGGGGAGAGACGCTTAGACAATCGAGGTGGGAGTGGCCCTGTTAGGGGCAGCTCGTGGGCCCTCCACTTGTCCCTCTGTTTGCAGAGGGCGTAGTGGAGGGCGCGCTCTAGGGCGGACGGGGTCTCCACCTTTGGCTTCGTCCAGAGGTGGGGAACAAGGTCTGGTGCAGACCACCGTGCGGCCAAGCCGTAAGCTTGACCTAGGTCAGGAACGGTGGCCCCTAGTGGGCTGCGAGGAAGACAACCTCTATAAAAAATTACCCCCAGGGGCGGACGGACTTGGTCTGGTGCAGACCCCGTTCGGCCCGGCCGTAATCCTGAACTGACAGGACCGGTGGATCTTCGGATCCGCGAGGAGTTAACCTCTTTAAAAAATCCCCAATCCCAAGCTCTGACGCCTGGCGATGGGATGAGTGGCTGGAGGGAGTCCAGTCCCAAGGGCGTCAACGTCGGAGGACGATAACCTCAAAATTAATGATGGAACAAACCGATATCGAAATATCTACCCAGGAGGGTCCCAGCCTAGCTGAGGAGTCCCTCCCGTTGCCAGTCGGCAACGGCAGTCCCCAGTCGTATTCTGGGGGGGACAACCATCATTTGAGCCCGGCGCCGAGCTCTAGATCCGGCCCCAACTTAAAAAGTAGCGCGAAGGTCGCGCTACCCCAGGACGATTCGTCGTCCTCATTGGCGGCGGCGGTGACGTCAGAGGAGTCTGGCGTCACCACCGAGGTAGAGAGGCAGGCGCTGCCTGGGCTGCAGACGAGGTCTGCAGCCAAAAAGCGCAAGGGGAAGGGAAACAAACGGGTTCCTCTGCCGCTGGTGGACGAGCGGGATGAGGATTTCATCCCTCCCGGTCTTGGGTCGGCCGCCGGCGGCAGTAATAACAGCAGCAGCGAAGAGGACCGCCCGTGCCCCCCTAAGCCGAAGGTGCAGGCTACAGGGCGTGAAAGGGCGAGGAGGAGCGGTGGGAGGGCCGCCCCCCCTCGGGACTCCTCTCCGTGGGTGGGTGCATCCAGCCCGGAGAGGGAGGTCGCGCTGGACTCGCCCATCTACAGGAGGACAATGATCCTCACTCACCGCCTTGGCCAGATAATGGCGAGACAAGCGGAGTCTGCAACTCCCGAGCAGGCAGAAATGCTCGGGATTGTGGAGCAGATCGCAGCCGCCGGTGAGGGTCTGGCCGCCCAGATGGAGGAACAGGCGAGGAGGGAGGCTGAGGCCCAACGGCGGGAGGTCGAGTCCCGGCGCCAGCTCCAAAGAGTTACGGCGGAGCTGGAGGACCTCAAGAGAAGGGTGGAGCACCTGACCGAGTTGCCGGGAGTGGTGACTCGGTCAATGCGGAAGGCGCATCTAGAGCGGTCGGCGCAATCGGCACTGGCGGGGCGGCCAGTGCAGCCAGAGCGGCCAGCGCAGACTGCGCAGACTGCGCAGCCGCCGCAGCCAGCGCAAACCGCGCAGCCACCGCGGCCAGCGCAGACTGCGCAGCCACCGACTCGACCGGCAGAGCCGGCGTCCTTGGCCGCATGTATGGCGGCCATACGCGCCGAGATGGTGGCGCAGGAGGAGCGCACCAATCGGCGGCTGGAGGCAATCCTCAACATCGCCCGGCGTCCTCCTCTCGCAACGCCGGCCGGGTATGCCGCCGCAGTGAGAGGGGGCCCTGCTTCCCCGGCGGCGGTGCCGGCTCACCGCCCCCCTCCAAGTCCTCCGGGTCCCGCTCAGGGCAAGGGTAAGGGGAAGGGCAAGGGCAAGGGGAAGAAGTCCCCAGCCCTGGCCTTAGCCCCGCCCCCAGACCGGGCTTCAATGCCGGCCCGGGCCTTGGCTCCGGCTAAATCCTCGAGCCACCCGTCAGGGGGCTGGGAGGTAGCCGGAGCCAATAAACAGAGACGGAGAGCCGCCAAAAAGGCAGCCAAATTGGCCAGAACGGCCAAGGCTGCCGCGAGGGCAACAGCGCCGAGGAGGCTCCGCGCCCCACGATCGACGGCCGTCGTCATTACATTGACGGCGGATGCGTCGGAGAGGGGTGTGGAGTACGCCCAGGTAGTGAGGCAGGCAAGGGCCTGCATCGACCTGGGAGCCCTCGAGATCCCGGATCTGGTGTGCAAGCCCACGCGCACCGGAGCTCGGATCTTCGAGGTCCCCGGCGCTACCAGCGGCCCTAAAGCCGACGCCCTAGCAGCTAGGCTAAGAGAGACGCTGGACGCAGCTGACGTCCGGGTGTCCAGGCCCAACAAGTGCGCAGAAGTGCGCATATCGGGTCTGGACGACTCTATCACGGCCGAGGAGCTTAAGCTCGCCGTGGTGGAGGCCGGAGGCTGTCCTCAGGACACAGTAAAGGTCGGAGCTATACGCTTCGGCCGGCGTGGACTGGGGGCAGCAGTTGTCGGCTGCCCCATCGTGGCAGCCCAAAAGGTTGCCGATGGGCGGAGCCTCCTCATCGGGGGCTTCCAGAAGGTGCAGGTGCGGCTCCTGCAGGCCCGACCGGCACGATGCTTCCGGTGCCTGTCAGTGGGCCACGTAGGGGTGCAGTGCACGGCGGAAGTAACGGTCGGTGACCATTGCTTCCGCTGTGGCCAACCCGGTCATAAGGCCGGTAGTTGCGAGGCTCCGTTGCACTGCTTCAGGTGTGCAGCGGAGGGCAAGCCGGCCGACCATAGGGTTGGTGCCAAGGCCTGCACCGCGGGGAGGCCGAAGCCGGGAGGCAGGCGCTCCGTCTCTGGTTCGCGGCAGGGCGCGGAGATGGGGGTTCCATAATGGATCCTCAGCTCCGCGTCCTGCAGGCAAATGCAAACCACTGTGTCGATGCTCAGGCACTTCTGCTCCAGAGCACCGCACAGTGGGGCATTAATGTCGCCGCTGTCGCCGAGCCGTACATTCACCTGTTTCTCGGGCCTGCCTGGGAAACCGACCTGGACGGATCGGTGGCACTGGTGCACAACGCCGCTGCCGGCAGTCCCCCCCTTGTTGTCGTGACAAGGGGGAATGGCTGCGTAGCGGCACTCGTGGGGGGAATAGCGGTCGTGGCAGTCTACTTCTCGCCGAGCCGAGTCATAGATGAGTACCAGCAGTGGCTGGATCATCTGACCGTCGTCGTCAATACCTGTTATCCTCACCCGGTTCTGGTGCTCGGGGACTTTAACGCCTGGTCTATGAACTGGGGTTCCCGGCGCACGAATCCGAGGGGCAGGGCAGTGGAGAGCTGGGCTGATAGTCTCAGCCTAGTTCTCCTGAATCGCGGGGCCGTCGCCACGTGCGTGAAGAGCTGGGGCGACTCAATTGTGGACCTTTCGTTCGCGAGCGCCCCGCTCTCAGGCCGTGTGCAGGGCTGGCGTGTCCTTGAGGAGGTGGGGACAGCGTCGGATCACCGATACATTCGGTTCGACGTCTCCCCTCCTGCGGGCGCCGCGCCGTTTACACCGGCCCCACGCGAGCCACGTTGGGTGCTTAAGCGAATGGATCGGGAGGTCCTCCTGGAGGCCGCCATCGTACAGGCCTGGGCCTCTGCGCCGGACAGGCCTGTCGACATAGACGATGAGGCGGCGTGGTTCCGGGAGGCCATGACGCGTGTCTGCGACGCGGCTATGCCTAGGGCTCCGCCCTATAATCCGAGGCGTCAGGTCTACTGGTGGTCGGCGGACATTGCGAGGCTCCGA
Organism: Eilema sororculum; assembly: GCA_914829495.1. Lineage (NCBI taxonomy): Eukaryota > Metazoa > Arthropoda > Insecta > Lepidoptera > Erebidae > Eilema > Eilema sororculum. Next base: position 12,087,815 of record OU618541.1, read on the forward strand.
CAGGCCTCCGTGATCGCTTTCCGCCGGTGGACCAGACTCCGAAGGAGGCGTAGCCGCCCCGCAGATACGGAGCCCCGAGAGGCGGAGCTTCATGCGGGGTACAGGGAGGTCAGAAAGGCCCTCCGAGTGGCCATAAGGCAAGCAAAGGCAGCAGCTCATAAAGAGCTGCTGGAGACGCTGGAGCGGGACCCATGGGGGCGGCCTTACCTAATGGTAAGGGGCAAGCTGCGCCCCCGGGCCCCGCCATTGACCCGGTGTCTCCAGCCGGAGCTGCTCGGAGGAGTCGTTGGCACCCTGTTCCCAGCGCGGGCGGTGGAACATATTCCACCGCAGATGACTCCGCCACCTAGGTCGCCTATGGTGCCCAACGTGGATGACGACGACGTGCCCGAGGTCACTTGGGTAGAGCTAGAGCTGGCGGTGTTAAGGCTTAAGGCCAAGAACACCGCCCCGGGACCAGACGGCATTCCAGGCCGAGCGTGGGTCCTAGCTCTAGGCGAAGAAGACGCTCTCGAGCCCCGACTGAGAGGGTTTCTCAGCGCATGTTTGGAGCGAGGCCAGTTTCCGAAGATGTGGAAGACGGGGAAACTGGTCCTCATCCGAAAGGCGGGGCGCCCGGCGGACTCACCGTCCGCCTACAGGCCCATAGTGTTGCTCGACGAGGTGTGCAAGCTCTTTGAAAGAGTCATTGCAAAGCGCCTCGTCGAGCACCTATCCAGGGTGGGGCCTGACCTGACGGATGGCCAGTATGGCTTCCGCCGGAGGCGCTCCACCGTGGATGCCATCATGCGCGTGAGGACTCTGGCGAAGGACGCCGTCACTCGGGGCGAGGTGGTGTTGGCGGTGTCACTGGACATCGCCAACGCCTTTAACACCCTGCCCTGGAGCTGCATTAGGGAGGCGCTCGTGTATCACGAAGTGCCTCTCTACCTTCGCCGCATAGTCGGGGCGTATTTATCGGAGAGAGCAGTCGTCTACCCAAGTGCGACCGGGCTCGGTCGGCGAGAGATGTCGTGCGGTGTTCCGCAGGGATCGGTCCTGGGACCGCTACTGTGGAACATCGGTTACGACTGGGTGCTTCGCGGTGAGCTCGCGGACGGTGCCGCCGTCACGTGTTATGCGGACGACACGCTGGTGACGGCGTGCGGGTCTACATACCGCGAAGCGACCCTGAAGGCCACGACCGCGGTTGCCCAAGTCGTGGAGCGGATCCGGCGGCTGGGTCTCGAGGTGGCTCTGCATAAAACCGAGGCCATGTTCTTTCATGGGCCTCGGCGCGTCCCACCAGAGGATTCCAGCCTCATAGTGGGAGACATTTCCATCGCCATCAAGCCCCAGATGAAATATCTGGGACTCGTTCTCGACGGCCGGTGGAACTTCGGGGAGCATCTCCGAAGACTGGCCCCTAAATTGAAGGACACAGCTGCCACCTTGGGGCGGCTGCTGCCCAACATGAGGGGGCCGGATGACTCCTGCAGGAGACTCTACGCGGGAGTCGTGCGGTCTATGGCCCTATATGGGTGCCCAATATGGGCGGACACCCTGACGGTCCACAATGCGCGTCTGCTGCGTGGGCCGCAGCGTGCAATGGCCAGCAGGGCCATTAGGGGGTACCGCACGATATCCTTCGAGGCGGTGAGTCTCCTTGCCGGATCCCTACCGTGGAACCTGGATGCGAGAGCCCTTTCGATGCTATATCGGTATCGAAAGGAGGCGCGGGAGCAGGGACGGGAACCCGAGCCTGATGAAATTCGGGCCGTGAGGTCTCAGCTCCACAGGGACATGGTAGCGGAATGGGAGCTACGACTTGGGCGACCAAGCGCAGGGCACGCCGTAATAGCGGTGGTAAGACCCATCATGGAGGAGTGGCTAGAGAGGCCACACGGCAGCCTCTCGTACCGGCTGACGCAGGTGATCACCGGACACGGGTGTTTCGGGAATTACCTGTGTCGGATCCGGAAGGAGCCAACGTCCGAGTGCCATCACTGTGATGCGAGCGAGGACACAGAGCTGCACACGCTGACCGAGTGCCCGGCGTGGGACACGCCGAGGCGGGTCCTAGTGGCGGCTCTGGGGGTGGGAGTCCTCACACTCGCCACGTTGCTCACAGCGATGGTACGATGCGGGAGCGCTGGCCTGGGGGTGACCGGTGGAGCCGCCTGTCACCCTAGCAGAAGCAGGCCGCGGCGGCGGCGCAAAATGCGCCTCCCCGTAACCGGGGCTAGATGGGGACACTGTGGTCCCCACAACCCGAAGGGGGCCATCTCGATAGAGATGGTCCTGGGTCTGCCGGGGTGCGAGAGATATGCTTTTGGCAATCTCACCTCCGGCAACCAAGGACCCAAGACGGCGTGCGTTTTAGTCGGTTCGAGTCCGACATAACCGCCTCCACCGGCTCCGTGGGGGTGGTATCCGTGGGGATTTTTCGCACGATAAAAAAAAAAAAAAAAAAAAAAAAAGGCGGCCACTACCAAAAAAGGGCTCGGCCGAACAGAACGCAGTCGCCCCAACAGGCGCGCGAGAAGTGAGGTCTTGCAACCTACAAAAACGACAACAGGGTTGGGTGCCGCAGCAGCGGAAACGCAGCGCGAACCCACACCATCAACCTCAAAGGGGACGGCAGTAGCCACAGCCCCTCCACCACCACCGAGCAAGAAGAACAAGAGGAAACCCAGAGGTGCCCGAGGTCAACGGAACGCTGCGATGGCTCCCAATTTTCCTGAAAAGGAACAAAAGGGGGCAGGGCCCGTGATGATACCCGGTCCCCCAGAGGGGAAGCCAAACGCGCGAAAACTGACCCGCGCACCAAGCGGACGGTAAGCTACGCGGATGCGAGTCAGTCGCATCTGCGAGTAGCGGTCACTACCGTTCCGCCGAGGGACTTCACCAAAACTCAGGCAGACCAGCTTAGGGAGGCCATTGACGACAGCATCCTGCAGTCGGTGTTGTCGTCAACGATTTCGGGTGCGCAAGCTCCATCTTTCCGCGGACGACCCTTCCTATTGGAAGGCGTGCTGGCGATGTGGTGTGAAGACGAAAATGCTCTTACCTGGCTTGAAAAAGCTGTAAGAAGCATAACGTCCTCGATACCCGAAACCACCTTGGCCGTCATCAAGCAGTCCGACATGAAGAAGCGGCTGAAAGCAGGGCTTCTTCTCCACACCCGCATCACCGAAGCCGTAACACTACGCAGAGTGCTTTGTGCCCAAAACCCATGGTACAAAGTAGATACCTGGCAGTGTTACGACATGACAGTGGATGACCAAACCACCGACCCGAACTCCAAAGAGAAGGTGGTACATTTAATTCTGGGAATTCCCGAGGACCAGAAAGAGGTGATAACCAGGAGAGACCGCCGAGTTGCCCACATGTCGGGAAGTGGGTATATTCGCTTCTTCTCCCAAGAAGAAGCGCAGGCCGGGGAAGGAACAGCGGCAGCTACAGCTCAAGAGCCAACAACAGAGGCTCCTCGAAAGAGTAAGAGCGAGTTGGAAAGTAGCTCGCCGCTGAAACAGGGAGGACACATCAGCGATGATGATGATGATGACGTCCTTAACAGCCCCTGATCCCATAAACATCATCCAAACAAACCTCCAGCACAAACAAGCAGCAACGGTCACTCTACGCAGAGTGCTGGAGGTAACCAAAAAGACCGTAGCCCTAATCCAGGAGCCCTGGATAAATAAGAACTATATCTGCGGTCTAAATAACATAGGCGGTAAGTTAATACGAGATACGACGGTTGAAAAACCGAGAACCTGCATCTTCGTACCTAACGCTATAAACACCACTTTGCTTAACCAATTCTGTTCTAGAGATCTCACTGCTGTGAAAATCCATTCAGATAATGCAACCATCCTAGTACTAGCTTCAGTGTATATGCCGGGCGAAGGTGAACCACCTCCAAAGGAGCTAGCCGACCTGGTACAACACTGCGAGGCTCACACCTGGGACTTAATCATCGGCGCAGACTGCAATGCTCACCATCCTCTGTGGGGAAGTAAGGACGCGAACAAGAGAGGTGAGTTACTAACCGAATACTTATTCCAAACCAACCTAAACATTATGAATATAGGTACGGAACCTACTTTCGTAACCTCATGGTGTCAAACCATAGTAGATATCACATTGGCAACACACTCGGCAGCAAACCTCATTAAGGGTTGGCATGTGTCAAAGGAACCATCCTTTGCGGACCATCGCCGAATCTGTTTTCAAATACAATTTAAACTAGCAGACCCTGTTCCATATCGTAACCCCCGCAAAACAGATATAGCACGGTACACAAACTCACTAAACAAGGCACTTAGTGATTCACAACTACCCGACACAACACTTAGTACAGATAACATAGAACACAACGTACATTCTATCACTGCAGCTCTGCTGGAAAGCTACGAGCCAGCGTGTCCCGTTGTAACACCCAAAGGTCCAGAAAAGAGCTCCTGGTGGGGGCCAGAACTCGAGCGACTACGTGGAGGCCTGAGAAAGCTCTACAACCGAGCAAAAAACACCAGAACCCCTGAGGACTGGAACAAATACAAAAATGCACAAAAATACTACAAGAAACGCATCAGGTATCGTAGAACTGAGGCCTGGCAGAATTTCTGTAGTAGCATAAACTCGACAAACCAAGCCGCAAAAGTAAGGAAAGTCCTGGCCAAAGGTGAACTCAATCTCATGGGCTCACTTAAGAGAGAAGACGGCACTTACACTAATACGGAAAATGAAACCAGCGCAGTACTGCTGGAAACACACTTCCCTGGTTGTCAAGTCACACCATCCATCGATTCCATTGACTGGCCACCAGAACACTATAGTGTACCAACAACCCAAGAATGGGAAATCGCAAACAAGGTAGTAACTGCAGACAAAATAGAGTGGGCCATAAAAACCTTCAAACCCTTTAAGTCTGCAGGGCTGGATGGAATATTCCCAGCACTACTACAATGGCAACTGACAAGAATAGCAAAATACCTACTTCCAATCTACAGGGCCTGCATTGCCTTCAAATACATACCCAGATTATGGAGAGAGGCAAAGGTAGTCTTCCTACCAAAACCAGGTAAGGAGGACTACACACATCCCAAATCATTCAGGCCCATTAGTGTCACATCATTCCTCCTCAAAACGTTGGAGAGACTAGTAGATCGACACCTAAGGGATGGAACACTAAAAGACAACCCACTACATCCTCAGCAACATGCATACAGGAAAGGTAGATCAACAGAGTCCGCACTACACATGGTAGTGCACAAGATAGAATCGGCTATCACAAATAAAGCCTCAACACTAGCTACTTTCATAGATATAGAAGGGGCTTTCGACAAAACGGTACACAGCAGCATTAACGAAGCCTTACGGAAGCGTAAGGTAGAACCAGCCATAAGGGACTGGATCACTCAGCTGATAAGCAAAAGAGCAGTCCAGATAGTGATGAGTAACACCACCACAAGAGCAAAGGTAGTCAGAGGATGCCCCCAGGGAGGCGTCCTATCACCACTCTTATGGAACATAGTAGTAGACAGTCTTCTAAAGAGACTAAATGAGAGAAGATACACCACCATCGGGTATGCGGATGATCTTGCAATACTAATAAGCGGAACGGCTGAGAACGTGCTATGCAAAGTCATGCGCTCAGCCCTTCAGATTGTGGAAGAATGGTGCGAAGAACACCGATTATCAGTAAGCCCGAAAAAAACAGAACTTATCCTTTTCACCAACAAAAGAAAGTTACCAGAACTACAACTACCAAAACTATTTAATACCAAGCTAGCCCTAACAACTCAAGTTAAATATCTGGGCATCATACTTGACAATAAGTTGAATTGGACTAGCCACATAAATGCTAAAATGAAAAAGGCCTGCATAACTTTTTGGCAATGCAGAAGACTCGTTGGTAAGAACTGGGGTCTTAACACAAAGATAACACTTTGGCTGTATACGGCAATTATCAGGCCTTCTCTAACCTATGGATCAGTTGTATGGTGGCCCAGAACAGAACTGATCACTGTGAAAGAAAAGCTCCAGAGTCTACAACGCCTAGCGAGTACAGCAGCCACTGGATGCATGAGAACCACTCCATCAGCTGCACTAGAGCACCTCCTAAACCTGAGACCGCTGCATCTAATCATACAGGAGGAGGCCAAGGCAGCAGCCTTAAGACTGAAAAGTAATGGGCTCTGGAAAGAGAATACTGGAACAAAGCACAGGTCAAAACTTGGCTGCGGAAAAATACGGAAGAAACCCATCAAAAAGATTGGACAAACATTGAAGGATGCAGGCAAACAAAGAATGCAGTTCCGGTAGCATCAAAAACGTTTAGCCGAAACCTCATTAGATTAAAAAGGGACCAGATCCGTAAAGTCATAGGCATCTTGACCGGTCACTGTCCCCTAAACAAGCATCTATTTACAATAGGTGTGACGGACAGCCCCCTGTGCAGAGGCTGCATGGGGGCAGAAGAAACGCCACATCATGTGCTTACAGAGTGCATGAGCGTGGCCGAACAACGGGCGAAATTCCTCCAGTCACCAGCGTCTCTCCGGGAAGCATGTGGAAACCTGAAAAGGCTGCTGGCTTTTTGGGAAGATCTGGGTTGGTTGGAGTGAGAGGTAAGATGGTACGCACAATGGCCCAATCAAGAGGCTAAGTGCGGAACAGCCCAGGTAAACTAACTAACTAACTAACTAGGTGGCGAGCCTATTGCCATTAACCGGGCACTTATAAACCTGCGATAAATACACACATAACTTCGAAAAGCATCGAAAAGTCATTGGTGTGTGCCATGGTAAACCTGGGATCGACCCTCGTCTCAGCAGTCCATTACCCATACGACTAGACTACCGCAGATTGCCTTAACCTAACTTGCTAAATACTTGACCTTGCTAAATAGGTATTATTTCCCCAACAGGTCCATAAATATATTCTTTTATAGAATATTAGAACCGCAATTACTAATATTCCATCTAACCCCTCCAGCTAAGCTAAATTGCTTGTGTTAAGTGTGGGTTCACGTCAGTAGTGTAATGGCCAGCATTCTAACCCGGGACCTTTCGATCGTAAGACTGACTCCTTAACCACTAAGCTACCGGCGACGCTTGCAAAGTCGTTAGTAGGTACTCGTAGTTCATATTCATGTAAGTATTGTACATACTCGTAGTGTTGTACATACTTAGTATTGTATATTATAGGTAGGTACGAACTTTAGCTCACCTATTATGATATATGAGGGAGTGCTGTTAGATTGCATATAAAATTGCTACTGTGCCACCTGTGCAGTCGATAATGACTGCACAGGTGGTGTAGAAGCGTATCTCATCAATTACTACCTACTTAGAGATATCAATTTGACAGAGTGGCAGTTAAAGTAACGTTTAAACTTAATTTTAGAATCAGTTTTATAGTGATAGAAGTACAAGCACAGTATAACGAGTCTGTGAAAGTTCTTTTGACTGTGGTATTAGTTTCTACCAACCTACTTACCGATGTATTTAATTTAAACATATTTTCCTAGTTATAAATAAGATAAAGATATGTTAAATTAACAATACATTTAGGTACTCACGCCTACCATCTGTTCAGTTTAATGTTAGATAATACAATTATAATAATTAAACTATATGTTGCCCGTTGCTACGCCTACGTAGAATTTAGATCCTTTTCCCGCAATCCAAGGGAATCTATGTCTGGGCCTTTGTATTTGAGTCAGAGCGTCATGCACAGAACTGGATACTCTTTAGTTCTGTGATGCCTATTGACGACCGAGCCACTGTACTAAACTGGAAAAGGAAATCGTCATAGCACCCACAGGACAGGCGTCCCTATTGTGGGGCCAACGGATATATCCACTTTAATTGTATAGTCTTAGGCAATTTTTTTTGTTATCATTCATCCCTGTTCCAAAATTCAGCTTGCGGTTCCAGCTGAATTTTTCAGGTTTAGCTGTTAGTGTGTAATTGATCAACAAATATCCAAACAAATTCTTTTAGTTTTTTTTTCTTTTATACTTACTTATTCTACACTTATACTTAATATTAGTGGGAAGTAGGATAGTCAGATGCCTATATAGAGGTTTATAGCAGACGTCCTTATCTGCGCTGTCACTTATCTAATGTGAATAACCCAAAAACCCATCAAATTGGGGCGATATCTCGTATACTAAGGTTTGTTTGTTTACGTAGGTAGCTAACCTACCCAATATAATTTGATTGACACCTAATTCATTGTCAGAACATTACCTAGTTGCTAATCTTTCAACCCTTAAAAGGGCACCTCTCCCGTCCCGTGAGAGCCTATCCCAATCCTGGCCAGACGGATTGATACAGGGTTTTATTTCGAGTTTTCCTACTCTCGCAGTACCTCACCTAACAACCAGTCACCTCTAACAACACCCTTCGGTTGAGATGGGGTGGTGATAGTTGTATTCTTTCTCCCTCTCCACACGGGCCCCAAACAGTGTTGTAAGGTTCCTATAACAGCCGTTTTTTTTCCTGCGAAAAGTCCCCACGGGTACTCCCCCCCCCCCCCCCCGGAGCCGGTGGAGGTGGTTATGTCGGACTCGAACCGACTAAAACGCACGCCGTCTTAGATCTTTCTTGCCGGAGGTGAGATTGCCGAAAACTTATCTCTCGCACCCTGACCCAGGACCATCTCTTTCGAGATGGCTCCCTTCGGCTTGTGGGGTGGTCTAGCTCATCTAGCCCCGTGTACAGGGAGGAACCTATAACAACCGTGACAAATAACACTCCTGACCCTGCTTACCTATATAATAAGTACAAAGGTGCTTACCTGCTTACCTTACCTTTAAAAATTCAGCTCTATTTTTTAATTCTCAATTATAGCAACGTATCTCATAACTCAATAAAAACTCTCATAAAAAAAAAACCGCCCAGCTACGTGGGTAACAAATGCCTGGCAATGGCGCCCCCACCCGGTCCAGGTAGAAGGGGTAGGCCCAAGAAGTGCTGGTTTGGCGTCGTGGAGGGTGACATGCGTGAAAACGGTCTCACTACCTTGGACGCCCAAGATCGTGCGAAGTAGAGGAGGAAGAGCCGGAAGGCGGACCCTGAGCTCCGAGGGCACCGTGGCCTCGGATGCAATCAGGACTAACGTCTTTATGTGGATGATGATGATCTCATAACTCAATTATAAAATATAACACGATCCAGTCTAGACTTTTATAAAAATAAGAGCGAGTGTGGTATGATTTTACGCTTACCAAATTGGCTACATGTGACGGCGAGGTGTGTTTAAACGCGCTTCATTTATATTCTGTGCACCACGCCAATTTGATTGGATCTCTGTGAACACTTCGATGATTGCAAATTTCAAATACAGCGAGGATTTATCCACATCCATTATCGACACCAACACGGGGAGTTACGTTATTGATTGCTGTGTTATTTGCCTTTTATTAGGTTGCGTGGTACCTACCTACCTATGTAAGTAGATACTGCAACATCGAACGTGCTTATGAATTTGATTAAGTAGGTATATTTAAATTTCGTGGTTTGCTTTAAGAAAGTTAGACGTTTTTAAATGTAATACCTAATCCGACTTTATCGACTGTACCTACTAGCATAAAATCTAACTATGTTTCGAATAGGATTGAAATAGTTTCGGCTGTTACTGTTAAAACGATAGATATTAATATTCAGTGACTGGAATCTCTACCGAACACGCCTCGTGGCGTTTTGGAATACTTGAGCTAAGATTAGGCACAGTTCAGACAATACTTTGGGTAGATATGAAGATACTGGCTCACAACACCCACACACACACAATCAAAACTTCATTTATATCTAGGTTATTTTAAGGGGTGGTCCACTGAATTAGGCCAGATTCATACTAATATTATAAATGCGAAACTAGCTCTGTGCGTCTGTCTGCTGTCTGTCTGTCTGTATGTCTGTCTGTCTGCCTGTATGTTACACTTTCACAGCACCTACACAACTTAACTGATTTTGATGAAGTTTGGTATAGGGATAAATTAGACCTTCAGAAAAAACATATGACATTCACGCGGAGCCGCGGGCAAAAGCTAGTCAGTAATAAAATCATGTAATATACCTAATTCTTATGAAAATGGGTAAAAAATACTCTTGGCTTTTTAAAGATTTACGCGTTTAGTTGACTAGAAAATTAAATAAATTCTCACTTAACAAATGTAAAGAAAAATGTGAAAAAATCAGACCGATTTTTAAAAGTGAAATGAAAAAGTTTCAATAAAAAATGTAGTCACACAGCTCTTTTACGCGAAAGGTTTTCGCATCGTTTTAGAAGTAAAGCGATGAAGATTTGTAAGGATTAGTTAGATAAACAACTTTCTTTATATAAAAGGAGAAATAAAGACAAGTAGGCGGCGAAAAGAAAATAAAAGGGGAGGCGTTTAAGCTGTCTGTGCGTACGAATTTTTATGGAATACTTATACGATAAAGGTGTGATAAATGGAACTAAGTGTGGGGCCCCTCAAGTGTGTCTAATATTCACTGGCGCGCTCTCACAATGTTATGATGAAAATTCACTTTTACGACGATCATTATTCGAGAAGTTTCATTATTTTTGCGTTTGATAGACTGTTCTGGGTGTTGAATTTGCATAATATTTGTGCTAATTTACCTACGTTTTTAAATAAGCTTTTGCAAAAAGAGACAAGTTAGTAGTATCTATATAAATATAATTACATAGTAATATTACGTTGATGCAATGCGTTTTAACTGCTTCTCCAATAGGAGGTAGGATTAAATGTAGATAAAGAACCACTAAAACAGTAAGTCTAATATTTAAGTCAATCGCAACTTGTTATTTTTATAGTATTAAAATTTTTGGTACATTCTTAAAAAAAATAATTGTTTATAGGATAATATATAAACTAAATAGTCACCAAAAAGTCACCAAATTGTTAAATTAAATATAAAATCAAAAACATGCTCCAAAAACATATAGCATTTGTCCCAATCAACTGCAATCTGTTAAATTTGTAGACAATCCAATAATCCATCAAACTAACGAACGAATAAAAATTGTGAGGAAAATATCAGAGAATTTTAGCTGCAGAGCATTGGGTAGGTTCATTTTACTGCAGTAGATTTGCATACACGTGACGTCAATTTACTCACAAGCTATGCACAGGGATTAAATAAGTGTTCTCTAGATCTTACTAGGAAATCACACTGTGAGCTATATGATTTGAATATGTATACAGAGATGAAATGGCAAAGATTTGGGTTCCTTTATTTCAAATACAAAGTACTTACTTAAGTATTTTTGCACTAACCGGGAGCTAGTACTATTATCTATTATTTGCCGGGAGTAGAATCGGCGAACTCTGACTGTACTCGGCGACATACCTACATGGCTTCATATAAATGGTAATTCAATTGCAATATCTTGATATTATGTTTGTATATTTTCAAGTTAATACTCGTAGATTCTGTTACCTAACTACATAGATACGGGTCAAGCCAATAAAATTGTCTGTAATAAAAAAGAAAAGTCATTTAAGCAGATTGTGCGGTGAATATGGAGATAGTTGAGCCTAGTAGATAGTTGAAGTCCTCAATAAGTAGGCCAAGTATATAAATTGTCTCAAGCCTAGGGACGCAACAATGACATTACAGTGATTTACGATTATGACTCATAGACAATTTTGGAGGCGTGGATAACTATTTAGTGTGAGAGAAAATTTTATAACTCCCAGTACAACAAGTGTTAGTGCAAGTTGTTGCTATTCTGGTAGTCATCAAAACAAGGTACTGAAAAGTGGTAGTTTTTTTTTTATTACGTTACTTTACTAGCTGTTGCCCGTGGCTTCGCCGGCGTAGATGTATGGCTCTATTGTACCAATTGCGATAAAAAAATCGACATATTATGTAAGTCTGATCAAAATCTGTCCAATAAAAACTCCATTAAAATTTGTTCAGTACTTTTTGCGTCAATCAAACATACAAGAATCCATCTAATATTATAAATGCGAAAGTAACTCTGTCTGTCTGTCTGTCTGTATGTTACGCTTTCACACCTAAACCACTAAACCAGTTAGGATGAAATTTGGTATAGGGATAGGTTACACCATGAGAAAGGACATAGGCTATGTATAGATGACGGATAAAGCTATTTCCAAATAAAATTCTGCATAGTTTATTAATCATACTTCTTATATTTTTACATTTTATTTGCTGTCCACGAGAGCCAAAATCCACGTGGACGAAAAGTAATTCAGAAGAAATATTATCAACCGACCTCCTGCTAAAATGAGGAAGGTGTTGTCGTGTGTTGATCGAAGCTTGCGTAAGAAAAAAGGGTTCTCATGTATCAATCCGTCATTTTTATCGACTCCGATCACGAACTGAAACTGTTACCAAAAAGCTGTGCAAACAATATAACACTGTTTATATCAATATGCCTTTTGATTCTGACTTAACAGATTTAACTTAGGAGTCATACATGCTTGGTCGTTTCAATAGAAAGGCCAAGTAGATACTAGTACGTTTCTTGACCTGACCGTTCTTAGAACGTCCTTGATAAGATCGATACCTATACCTTTAAAGGTATATACCTAAGTCGATCCGTTTAGGTTGCCCATTATAGGCATCCTCACCTCATAATTATTGGAATTTCATCTAAATACGTTTGCGCGGTAGAACATTATTGATGAATAAGCTTTCTTACACAAAAACCTACTTTTTAAAGTACTTAGGTATTAAAATGCAAAGTTTGGAATTTAGTCCATATTTTCTGAAGACCATTCCTTGAGGACATCTAAACGTTAAAGTAGAATTTAATGAGATTTTGTAAAAGTGCAGACGTAACCAGCGCGACGTCGTCAACGATATACGAGATTGAAATAAGAATTTCATATTGCAACACGTATATTGAACAAATAAACTTAAACGTACGTTTGTAAATATATGTCACGGTGGAACGGGCACCGGGGTTTTATATACGAGGTTTGCTCGTAGCCGATGTAAATTTTGAACGTACAAGACACATTTTGGGATTAAAGTTTTTTAATTTTCAACCAATTTCAAAGTGTCTTCAATTTACGGTCGCATGTAAGAGGGGGCGAGCCCTTTGCTGTCAAATGGGCACTTATGTTTATTGCCAGATAGAGAACAACCCTTGAATGATTTTTACAGCAATAAGTATGCTAACTATACAAATCGAATCCATAGGGAAAAATGAAATTTCTCAGGTGGGACTTGAGCTCGCGATCTTTACTGGGGGAATGCCTTGACCAACTCGGCTATCGAGACACGCCCGATGTTTTAATGAAGCATCTTAAATGTATTATTTTATATCTTATTTTTGAACAGTGGTGTAACCATAACGCTAATATATTATTAATTTCAAAAGACTATTGATCTTGTAGCACAAATAATTTTTGAGAAGCCTACTTTTTCACTTTACCAATTAACCTCTAAGACAACCATATTGATGAGATGAGAGAGAATAAGCACAAAGAAATTAGAACATGTCAAGAGACGCTTTTTTGCGCCCGACTGAAAATAATAGACGTTAAGTAATAAGCTCATTAACCTTTTTGTACTTGGGACATGATATACCCATATTAAAGCCATTTCTTAAGTTCTTTCTTACTACTTCATACCTAATTAATTAGAAAATGTTAACTGAAAGAGTCAAGAGATATAGATAGATGAAATAATTTATATCAATCAATTCCCTTCGTAAGAACCAAGACTGTTATAAAAATAAATATTTATGACAGAATTTTATCATTTGGGGCTTACCGATCAATAACCAATAACCAACTGAAGAAGAAGAAATCAATAACCAACATCACACAAATAAACAACAAAAATATACCTACAAATAACTGTATAGATCCTGCCTGCCCTGCTACACATAACACATGTTGTGAATAATATGTATATGCCAATTTCTTTATACAATAAACTGGGAGTGCGTCTATTTCTCTAAACAACTTCCTAGAATATGTTTATTACACTCGAGAGACCCTCACCAGCTTGAACGCACGTCACCACTTTATTTCTCGTAATGTAGTCCAATTTTTCTCCGAAACGAGATATACTGACCCGTGTGTTTCTCAAGGGTGAAATTAATATGTACTGAGATAAAACTATTGCCCCCTTACTTGTGTTTGTAAATATATAACAAATTTTGCCTATTTATATGAAACTTAACTATAAAAATATATGAATCAAATTTCATAGTAGGTATTAATTATGCTAACTATACAATTCGAGACATACATACGTAATTCATTTTTCCTGATATAATATAATCGAATTATAAAAATATAGTTAAGTTTCATATCCTTTTAAATGAAATACAGAATATTTTTAGTACGGCCCTAAGCTAAAAAAAGCACAACTCCTAAGTGATTGAAATGCTTAACGTCTCATGGACTTACTTTGCATTTATCTTCGGCATCGAAGTTTAACGAATAAATTCATAGAATAATTTAAAGTGGTTGACACAGCTCTTGCAGTTAGCAAGTTACAGTGGTAATGGGTAAGTTATAAAGTTCGAAAAACCAATAAGCAAGGGAGAATAAACAGTGTCGAGTGCCTGCAAAGAGCAGAGCGCGACGTCCAATAACATTCTAATTTATTCAACTTACTTTTACTTACACTTACAACTAATTTACAAATTAACTAACACTCATTAATGAAGACTCTGACTCATAGATGATATAACTGAACATGTATAGATAGAGAATAGATCTATAAGATAATTCTACTAATATCATAATCATAAATGTGATTTTTCATAAAGAGATTTGAATGTTTGTTATTTCAAAGAATCTGCCCGAAATAGACTGAATCTAACCCCGTTCGCATAACTTATGCGTTGGATAATAGTTCCAACGCATAGGTTGTGTGAACGGGGTCAGATTCCGGGATTTGCGGATTGCGAGCAACATCTAGTGTTTTATAATTCATATTTGCTGCTATCAAGGTTTCTAGAAAAACACAGCAAGGAAATTGAACCATATTTTACTTTCACCTGTCATCTTGTGAACATAATTAAGTGCTCTTTGGTGTAGAGGATGTCATAATTAATCATTGTAGCTACTGAATAACGTAAATAATACACTTCTACCTGTTCTTATAACTTGATTTTCATGAGTATCTTGTCTTGTGATTACTATGACAAATGAGGACATAACATGTAGCAAAACAAAGTGAATTTATTGTCACTAGGATAATGATGGCTATCGTCTACACGCATATTTCGAAAAAATAGGATCATTGGGTGAGGCTGCGTTGTGCTGCGTCGTCGCAACGCACAAGTCCTCATTCTTAGATATTGAAAGTAATCACAATGGGATGAATTCCTTTATTTTTCTTAGAATAATCCTGCTCTATTGTGACGACGGCGCCTCCTCTGGGTCTTAGAAGCAAGTACCTATTACATTATCTGAATAATACTTCTAAAACGGACATAATACTTAAGAAGTAAAACTTCAGAGGACAACTTAAATGTACTTTCTAACAATTAAAATAATCTTATATTACAGTTTATGTACGACAAAACTTTAGCACTAAGTGGTTCCAGATACGAGTAGTAGAATATTCATGTGAATTTTCATTTGTATATTTGCAGTGGTTTTCATATCATGAAAAACAGAGCTATTTTTTTGTTATTTTTAAGCTATCGCGGTGTAAACTCATTGTTATTTATGCTTGTTCGGGACTTCACGCGATAAAAAATTGTGGTCACGACTTGACAAGTCGTGGTTTAGGCGTGAAAGCGTGCGAGACAGACAGACAGACAGAGTTACTTTTGCATTTATAATATTAGTATGGATTATACCTGGTAGTTTCGTTATTAAGTTTATTTGGGATGTTGTATCGCAAGTAATTAAGCTTTGAAGTAATTTATATTCGGTTAATAATTTGGCACGTTAAGTTTTAATAAAGCGACAACTGTCGAAACATTTAATATTAAAGTCTTGTACCTACACTTTATTAACAAGAGTCAATAATATATAAAATTAATTAATTTTTGCTCAAGCATATGAGTAAATTGAAACTCATTTAATGCGTACCTAAGTATCTATAGTGTTGTATCTTTTCTAGATAATATATATGCCTATTATATAAGTGTGTATGTGTGTGTGTGTATGTGTGTGTGTGTGTGTGTGTACATGATAGATCCATCCATACTTAATATTATAAATGCGAAAGTAAATCTGTCTGTCTGTCTGCCTAATATTTAGAATATGGCATAGGGGTAGATTAGAACATGAGAAAACACATAGGCTATATGTTTGGTCACGATAAAGACACCCACGCGGGCGGAGCCGCGGGCTTAAGCTATCTCTAATATATTTATCTACCATTTCCAAATTCTCACTTTGCTACAAACCACCACTCCATTTCCGTAGTATCCGCCTACTAATGAATACAACGTAGGTAGATATTGATTTTGAACAAACCACCACTCCCTTCCGTCTTGCCATTAGTACATATTAACACGGCGTACACCATTACATACACTTCACTCGGCTCTTACCACTTGTAAAGTATTCTTTAAGGCACAATGGGGCCATATTAACCGTTCGAGGAGGTAATAAATTCCTTTTAACTACTACGTTGTAGTTAAAGTGATTCTATTTACTCGTTCTCACGTACGAAATACGAGTACGTGTGCTTAGTATGTCTTCATTTCTAAAAAGGTCTTTATTTCACAAGGTTAAAGGACCTATTAGGTTTAAAGTCTAAATCTGAAAATGTATCTTCATATATAAATAAGGAAATAAGTAAACACTTTTACATGTAAATGTATATTACTTATTTCTCTGGTCGTGCAAAAAGGTAAAAGTGGCTTATTTAAATTTTCTGATTTTCATCTTTCGTTGGTAAACCTTGTGTGGCATAGCGGTAGAGCGTTCCCTGATTCGCGCTTTAAAGGTATGATTCCGAAGCCATACAGTGCATAACTAATAAATTACAATGTTAAACTTCGATACGGCTAAAGGGGACTGTTGAGAAGCCACAATGAATTACGCATAGGTAGCTGCTGCTATGGTCACCTTCGGAATCATTAGATATTTTGAATTATTTTTTATACCCTATACCTATAGCTAAAAACTGAATATTTTATCTATCTGTCTATCTATATATACAAAAATCTATTGCTGTTCGTTATTCTTGCTAAAACTTGAGAACGGCTGAACCGATCTGGCTTTGGAAAGGTTTAAACGGTGAGAAAATATGGAAAAACATAACATAACATAAACTCACGCCCGTATTCCCCGAAGGGGTAGGCAGAGGTGCTAGTTTCCCACGTTTCGCCAGTTTATGTTTAGGTCCCAATGTAATAGGTGGCTAGCCTATCGCCATTAACCGGGCACTTATAAATCTGCGATAAATACACACATAACTTCGAAAAGCATCGAAAAGTCATTGGTGTGTGCCATGGCAAACCTGGGATCGAACCCGAGACCTAGTCTCAGCAGTAAATATGGAAAATTGCGAGTAAAATACTAAAAACGACAATTTTATTACCTTACCTGCCAAACATTTGATGTATACAGGGTGTCCCAAAAGGTTACGTAGCTAGGAAGAGGTGTGATAGGGGTGGTCACAAGGGTAACCAGAAAAATAAAAAAAATCCCCTCTGGGAATTAAAATAAAAGGCATTTTTTAAAAAACTAAAAATTTTACACCTTTTGGGGCGACTTTGCTCCCGATGATCTACAAATATTGGTATAATTAAAAAAAAAAGCTGTTATGTTATCGTCAATAACCCTTGTTATTGACGATAACATAACAGTTATCGTAAATTGAAACAAAAAAAACAATACATATCTAAGCAATATTTTAAAGAAAATTAAAGAGGGGATTTTTATTTTTATTTTTCTGGTGACCCTTGTGACCACCCCTATCACCCCTATTCCTAGCTACGTAACCTTTTGGGACACCCTGTATATGCTTATATTTTTAAAACTACGCTACGGATTTTAATGCATTTTAATAGATAGAGCAATTAAAGAGGAAGGCTTATTTGTATAATACATGCTTAAAATAGTATAGGGTGCAACGGAAACCGGATCGGTCGCTGAAAAAAAAAATTCGGTACGAAGTCGCCGGAGCAGCTAGTTTTATATAGATACGAAAAGAAGTTTTCAAAGAGAATACAATAATCTTCGTAAATGCACCAAACAACGATAATAAGAAATAATAAAAGACGGCAAGTTCACTTCACCATAAACCTCATTAAATTATTCATGCTCACACGTCGCTATATAATAACGGCCAGACGCACCCTATCGACGTGAATAACTGCCAGTGCGGAATAAGTGCCTTTATATTTGAATAATAAATGAATTTACGGGTACAAAGCAAGTTGTGCTTGCAATAAATTATATAATTTTATGTCAAATAATAATGCATTGTAAAAAAAAAGAAATTATTATATTTTTCTACAAGTAAATCCATACCTACTTCCATACTAATATTATAAATGCGAAAATAACCATGTCTGTCTGTATGTTACGCTTTTACGCCTAAACCACTGAACCGATTTTGATGAAATTTGGTATAAGTGTAGATTAGACCTTGAGAAAGGACATAGGCTATGATTGGTCGCGATAACCGACATCCACGCGGGCGGAGCGGCGGGCAAAAGCTAGTATTGTAATATGCGCGCTAGGAAAGTAAAACTAAATACTGGAGAATTGATTCAGGTGTGGCACAGTAGCTCAGTTGGAAGAGCATTCCCCCGGTTAGGGAAAGTTCGTGGGTTCAAGCCCTACCTAAGTAATTCATTTTTCTTGATGTAATCGAAATAAATACTGGGGTTTAATGATATTTCACCAAACCAAATCACAGTGGATTATAGTTATATACTTCAGCATAACTATAGAGCACTAAAACTTTTATACTTTGTTAGGGTTTACTTTGTGAGGTTGTGCATCATCAGTACTGATAATTGTTGTTCTCAGACAGGAAACTGACAGGGAGATTTACGGGAGTAAATATCTCGACATTTTCATATCCAGCTTATTCTTACTCTATTTCATGATGTGGCGTGGCGGTAGTGCACCCGACTGCCACGCAGGAGGCGCGGGTTCAATACCCGCTCAGTGCAAATATTTGCATGCATGAATATGGCTATTTGTATTGGTCTGGATGTTTCTATATATAATATGTATGTTTTTACAAAAAAAAGTATTTAAGTATGTTTATCCGCATTCTAGATTCCATAACACAAGCTATAAAAGCTTACCATTAGCGTTGTGTAGAATGTTGTGGTATAATTAAAAAAAAAATTAGCAGAATTTAGCTTGTGTAAGTTCTAAGTTTTTTATCATAGTTCAATTTGTGATTTCTATATAACTGCACATTGCCTTGTGCTATAGCCAAAGTCTCAGAAAGAAGGTTTGACATAGAGCGCAATCTCTATATTATAGTACGAGTATTTTATCTATGGTATAATTGTTTCTACTACCTGCTCTTTGGCAACACTTTGCATAGCAACTGTCATTAAAATATGTTATGGACAGTTTACTGTAAACACAGTAATTAAATTGATACCACCAGTATATATTTCTCACCTAAATAAAAGTAAATCGTAACTATAAAAATGGCATTTAGCAATAAAAGAATAAAGATAATCAATAGTAGCACAGCAAGTACTGCAACCAATAGTAAGATTGTGAATTTTTGCACCGATTTCGAAAAATCTATAGTTATAAACAGTTTTAAAGCTAGAAACTGGAAACAGGTAACAGTTAATGAAGATTGGCATATTTATTGGGCAAACACTCAGAACTCGCGCAATATATTCAGTGGCTCTCACGGTCGACTCAATGACCGCCAACTTATAAATCACTACCCAACACACTATGAACTAGTCCGGAAAGATTTACTTATTAAAAATATAAAGAGGTACAGAAAAGACCTAGAAAAAGAAGGTAATCCTCTTGCAGCAAAAACTGAAGTGAAACTCAAAGATGGAACTACTATAGCTCGCTATGTTTATTTAGATTTTATACCGACTACATTCGTCTTACCTTCAGACTATAATAGATTTGTCGATGAATATAAAAAATTTCCGCAAACAACCTGGATTTTAAAACCTTGCGGTAAATCTCAGGGAGCTGGCATTTTCCTTATAAATAAGTTGTCAAAACTAAAGAAATGGTCTCGGGAGTCTAAAAACTATTTGCAGCATCATTTAACAAGCAGAGATACTTACGTCATATCTCGTTATATAGATAATCCGCTTCTTATAGGAGGAAAGAAATTTGACTTACGGATTTATGTGCTCGTTACATCATTTCGTCCTTTAAAGGCTTACATGTTTCGCAATGGTTTTTGTAGGTTTTGTACAATGAAATACGACAAAAGCGTCGCGGAGCTCGACAACATGTATATTCACCTAACAAATGTAAGCGTGCAAAAACATGGCGGGGACTACAATTGTTATCATGGAGGGAAGATGGGTTTACATAATTTAAGACTCTATTTGGAAGGGACACGGGGTCACAAAGTGACTGATCGGCTATTTGAGAATATACAATGGTTGATTGTGCACTCATTAAAGTCTGTATCACATATAATGGTAAATGATCGACATTGTTTTGAATGTTATGGTTATGATATAATCATTGACAATAAATTAAAACCTTGGCTTATAGAAGTGAATGCGTCACCATCGATGACTGGGACTACCGTTAATGACAGGATTTTGAAATACAAGCTAATGGAAAATCTTTTATCGGTAATTTTGCCCCCTAATGGCATTCCAGATGCACGTTGGAATAAAAATCCCAGCCCTGAAGCTCTTGGAGATTTCCAATTACTTATCGACGAAGAATTTGAAAACAAGACAGATAAAAATGTTAGATCATAATATGCATTAGCGAGTTAATTTGTTTGTTAAAATAAAGCACTTCGTTTATTCTAGAGTTTTATTAGTAATATATTTTGGAAATTACATTATTGCTTAGAACGATGAAATTTATTATAACGCGAATTTGCGTCCTCCCTTTCTATTAATTCTTCATCAATAAGGACATCAAAGTCACCTAGTGCTTCTTCGCTAGGAATCTTGTTCCATCTTGCATCGGGAATTCCATCAGGTGGCACCACTACTGACACAATATTGTCTATTAGTTTATATTTTAGAATTCTGTCATTATGGGTCGTTGACTGTAGTGATGGCGATGCGTTAACTTCCACCAGCCATGGTTTTAGGTTGTTATCTATTATGATATCATATCCATAACATTCAAAACAATGGCGATCATTAGCCATTACTGGGGCAACAGCCTTTAACGAATGAACAATAAGCCACTGCATTTCTGTAAATAATTTCTCTGTCACTGAGCGTCCTTTAGTGCCTTCTAAATACAGGCGGAAATTCTGTATACTCATTTTCCCACCATGTAAACTATTGTAGTCTCCTCCATATTTCTGTACACTTACATTAGTTAGGTGTACATACATGTTATCCAGTTCTGTAACACTTGTATCATATTTTACAGTACAAAATCTGCAAAAACCATGCTGGAATAAATAAGCTTTCAGTGGACGAAATGATGTTACCAGTACATACAACCTTAGGTCAAATTTCTTTCCACCAATCAAGAGTGGGTTGTCAATATACCGTGATATTACATAACTTTCTTTACTACTTAGTTGAGGATGGAAAGCAGTTTTTGCCTCGCGTGACCATTTCTTAAGTTTCGACAGTTTGTTTATAAGAAATATTCCCGCACCTTGTGACTTTCCGCATGGTTTCATTATCCAAGTACTCTGAGGTGACTTTCTGTATTCTTCTACGAACATGTTATAGTCGGCAGGAAGTACGTACGTTACTGGTATGAAATCCAAATGTATGTAACGCGTGACGATTTGGCCGCTTGGTAAAACAATGTCTGTTTTCTCAGCCAAGGGATTCCCATCCCTCTCTAACTCTTTTCGATATCTCTTGATATTTTTAACCAACAAATCTTTACGGGACAATTCATAGTGGTTAGGAAAGTGATTTATCATTTGATTGTCATTCATTCGATAACCGCTTTCAATACTAAAAATGCTACGACAATTTTGTATAAAGGACCAGTAAAAATTCCATTCGTCTTCAGGTCCCACTTGAATCCAACCACGGCGGTCGAAGTTGGTCGTTATCACTGACTTTTCCAAATCTGTGCAATAAGTTACTTTATTTTTTTCCGAGACTAATGCTGGTGGAGTGTTTCTAACATAAAGGGAAGGCGAATTCTTTTTCACTTCGAAAGTCATAACGTATAATTTTTAAATAATTATTTCTCAAAATCTATATAAATTCTTACAAAATAAAGCGAAAAGGTAAAAACTAATAAATGACATTTTTTCATGTGACAGCATAAAATGTCAACCTAATATTTTTTCTGTTCATATATTGCGATACTTATAGCTCGGGTTTCAATTGCAACTAAGAAGTTTTTTCGTTATTCACTACACTATTGTAACATTTACCTTAAGTACTAATATTATATATTACTAGCTGTGCCCGCGACTTCGTCCGCGTGGAATGTACTTAATAAAAAAAATCAGTTTATTTTTTTTTGTTTTTGGAATTTTTTTTTTTAGCCTAAGTTACTCCTTATTACATAAGCTATCTGCCAGTGAAAGTCCCGTCCAAATCGGTCCAGCCGTTCCAGAGATTAGCCAAAACAAACAGACAGACAGACAGACAGACAGACAGACAGACAGACAAAAAATTTAAAAATATATATTTTGGTATGTGTACCGTATATACATTCATATGCATGTAGTAGAAAGCGGTTATTTTAATATTACAAACAGACACTCCAATTTTATTTATTTGTATAGATGTGAAAGTCTTCAGAGACTGTGTTTTTTAAACATGTTCTAACGGCTGAAAGGATCTGGCTGGAATTCTGTAAGCTCAGGGAAAGAGTCTGCAATAACGTATAGGTTACTTTTATGCCGGGACATTCAATGGTTTCTATGGGTAGACGAAATGGGATCAAAATTTCAGGCAGGCGGAGCCACAGGCAACATCTAGTGTAAAAATTAGTGAATAATAAATATGCCGTGTAATGCAGACGTTTCATTTGTAGGTATCGTGTGGGTAATTATGATCGGAGTAAGTAGATTGCCATCAAAGTATCTATAGCCTGATTATAGTTTTCTATGTTAACAAAAGTAGGTACGTTAACTGCATTGTACAATAGGTGCTAATATTCGAAGAGCAGTCCAAATTGCAACAACAACCACCAGATTTAAACAGATTATAATTACTATGTATGATTGTGTTAGGTTCTTCTATCATGAGAAGCAAAGGGTCGTGAAGTATAAAATCGCAAAGTTTTATTACACAATTTAAATAACTCTAATTGAAGAATTACAATAAATGGGGCAGTTCAAGTTATAGTTTATAGCTGTGCCCTAAAGACCATAGCGTGATTTTAAATAGCCTATAATCTTTCTCAAGAACTGTGCTATCAAATGAAAAAGGTTGTTTTTTAATTGCACAAGGAGTAGATACCTACCGGGCATCAAAAGAAAGGAAAAAAATGGTGGTTGGTCCACGCGGGATTTAAACCCGCGATCCTTCTCTTACAGGGAGAATGCTTTTGACCACTAGGCTACCAGACCCTTAGACTTTATATATCCGTCTGGTCCTGGTTTCTTGGTTCCGACAACATAGCTCGTAAGAGCGTCGGTAGATTACTCCACCGTCGCCTCAAAGATGGATATATGTAATCACAAAAAAAACCCTTTCGAAATCGATTTGACGTTGAATTAAATAAACAATCTCACTGTGTTTAAAGTAAAAAGGCATAGATTTGCCCACAATAAGTTACGGAGTTAAATAAAGCATACTTAGCATAAAACGTATTATTAAATTGATAAGTATAAAAACTATTTACAGTATAAAAACGGTCTTGCCATGAAACTGGGTGAAACTCATTTTTTTGTGAGTGAAACAAATAAAATCTTGTTTGTTGCTTCTGTTGGTTTATAATCCAATTTTAGTGGCGGCGATTTCAATTCCCCGAGGAAATTACACTGAATATTTTCTTGTCTTTTGTTTGTTCTGCTTGTATCAATTTCGAAATGTGAAGTTTTTGTAACATAACAGGAAAATTGGAATGTAATCAGTTATTAATGTTTGAAGTTAAGTGAACCTTTCTAACACACATGGTTTAGACATTCTACACAACGCTATCAAGATCAAATCTACTCATCATTTACGTTTAGTAAGTAAAATTGTGGTTTAGTAGGTACACACATTACATAACGCTATCCTGGACCGAAACTCTGTATAACTTGTAATGTTTGTGAGTAATGAAATGTGAAAAACATATGTACTTTTAAATATTTGTTATGTAAATATCTGTTTTGTAAATATACAGAAACACCCAGACAATTGCAAATAGATATAATCCCTTTAAATCTATATATATATAAATCAATGCCACTTTTCGTTGTAATGTTATAACTCAACAACGCATTTACCGATTTGGCTAATTTTGGTCTTGAATTATTCGTGGAAGTCCAGGGAGGGTTTTTACGTCGAGAAAATCTAATAATTGCCGGGAACCGACATCCACGCGGGCGGAGCCGCGGGCAAAAGCTAGTTCTCTTAAGCAAGTGAAGTCAGTAAGCAGGCTGTGGAACGGTATGCGAGACAATTAACGCTGAACGCATTACACAAGAGATAAAAGTTATAGTAGTGAAATCCCAAAGGTTCGTCACATAATGTTTTAATACTACAAAGTTAAAGCATTTCTCTCCCCAGGTACTTACTTCCAAATTTCATACATAACAAGAACTTTACAAAAGATTTCCATTAAGAAAATTCATCAACGCTTACATTATGAGCGCACAAAAGTACTCAACGTTTATGAAAACACGCGCAAGTGTAGTAAAAATAAAACTTTATGTCGTAACCAACGCTTTTATACCGCTCTACATCGTTCTGTAAATGACGAATTTTGTACAGCAGTGTCTAGCGAGAAGGCCTTTAAATTGAATGCCTAAGAAGTTATCACGAGACAAATGGATACCAGGTTAATTTCACGCTATAATAGTAGTTTCTCGTTGGTTTCCGTCATTGTATTATATTTGTACACTGATCTATAAACCTGTATGTCCATTAAGTGTTAAGTAAGGTAGCCAATAGTAGAGAACTATAACTCTAAGAATATAGAAATTTATTGGATATATTCTGCTCCTACTTTTTTTTGTGCAGAAATCCCCTGCCGGAGCCGGGAGGGGAGGTTATGTCGGACTCGAACCGACTATAACCGCACGCCGACTGTGGTTCGCGGTGCTAGGCCGGAGGTGAGGTTTTCATCGACATGTCCCTCGCACCCCGGCTGACCCATATTCTGCTCCAACCGACATTTGTCAGGTGGATTTGGATTTTTTTGATAAGGTATAGAGATTGGAATATATAAAGACGACTTGCAGTAAAGTTAATGAAAATTGATCTGATATTCAAATAATAAGAAATAATGAAGAAATTCAGAGATCATGTGAATGAATCGTCTTAACTTATTATATCACTCTTTCCACTCTTTTCTTTCGCTTTTTTTCCCTATTTTTTTGATTTTCGATACACCATTATTGGACACAATAGGTAATATGATACAATAAAGGATTTATCAGGACTATTCCATATCACCAGCAGAGGTTTGCAGGAAATGCACGAATTCAAATTCATCCTGTGTACATACAAAGGCGACACTTTCACAGATTGCAATGGCTTAATTACACCAGGGAGCCGTATAGCCGAGAGCAAATTACATTTGTCGCTGCCAGCACGTGCGCCTTGAATTACTATCGGACTGACTCCAAACCCAGTTTATGGCGACAGAAACTGCTAAACTCATTGTAGTAGGTATTGCAGTATTGCATTTTTTTCCAAAAAAAAGTGCTTCACTTCTTTATATTGACTAATAGTTTCTTTTATATCTGACAAAGGTTCGAGGTATTAACTTCACTTCAAAGGACGCAGTAAAAGCTAAGCAATAAAATGAACTTATTGAATAAATTATATTAACAATTCATAAAGCAAAGATTTTAACAATTTCGTGAGAGCTTAGGAAGTTATTAAAATCTTTAGCATTATGATTAAGTAATCATTTTGCTTTTGTTATTTTAATTCAAGAGGCTAATAATATTCTGCTCTAAGATTTGTTGTGCCAATAGGGTTCTGCCATTAAATAACCCACGTTGAAGTGGAATCATAGTATGGACTTTGGGTTGAGTCGGTAACTGATAGGATTTGAAACCTACTACGAACTTGTTCTATACTTACAAGGAACTGTCTTTAACTCATATCAGTCACTCACACAAAATTGGTATTTAAGGCTAATTATGTGACCTATTGAATCTATTCTATTATTGATTTTATTCTATCTCTACAAACGTATTGCTATTTGTCTAGAGGGCAGGTGAGTGGACAGCTGTTCTCAATGATTCTCATTTTCGAATACCTTAATAATTCCAATTTTAGTTCGACCCTTAATTCAACTTAATTCGTATACGATTTTAAAGTAAAGCCAACGAAGCGAGAGAAAAAAGTGAAACAAAGTTTCAGCGATACCAAACATTTTTTACCCGACTGTGGCGAAGCCAAAATTTTGACAGGCTATGTATGTATGTATGTATGTATGTTCATTTGTTCCCTCATAGCTCCTCAACTACTTATTAGAAGTGGACAAATGAGGTATCGGTACAAGCGGCTTTATCGTCCGATGGTTATAGGCTATATAACGTGTCACTCAATCTTGTGTGGCGCCCTCTAGTGCTCATAAGGTACTGTGTTAAAAAATAAATTTGAGATCAATATGCCGTGTTTGGTATCAAATGAAAGAGCTTGATAAGCACATTTCAAATATGTATAAATTATGAGCTTTACTTTGCCCGAAAATAATATAATTAAAAATAAAGTTTAAAACTAAAACCCGACTACTTACCGAAAAATCACGCTTTAAAAAGTAACAAACAAGAAAATATCAAGGATAGCCGTGGTCGTATGCCATTTACTCTTAAAAACAATATATTTTAGGGAAAAGTGGCATACGACCACGGCTATCCTTTATATTTTCTTGTTTGTTACTTTTTAAAGCGTGATTTTTCGGTAAGTAGTCGGGTTTTAGTTTTAAACTTTTATTTGAAAATATTATTTATCACTTCAAGCGCATTCCAGACAGAAGTGAAATTACTCATAAGATGGCGGACCTAACAGTTTAGAACCGCTGTGCTGACAGCTTCCCTGTACTACAAAATACGCAACGAGAGCTGTCGCTCGGCCACCGTTGCGTACGTGTGACATGTGTGACAAGGACAGAGAAAATAATCGCTAGTTATTGCAACGTAACTCAGTATAGGTCGCTTTGTTCTCTCGTCTCGTTGGCTTTACTGTAGCGCATTCTATTTATATTTGGTTGGTGTAATATAATTGTAACTAAACACTCAAAGATCCCTATATGTAGGTTTTTAATATATTTAATATATCTGGTACATTATAACTGACAAGTTATTGAAACACATTATTCATAATTATGATTTAATAGTAACCAATTATTTTTTAAAGTTATGATGAATTTTCTACATAAACTTAAACAATATTTAATACCGATATACTTATAAACTTAAACATAAAATAATAATTAACATCAACGTTTAACAGCCTAGATTTTTTTTAAGAATTGTTGTAACCGAGACTACTGGTGTTCTTCTAATCAATTAAGCTAACTTAGGATTGGAACTCGGGACCTTTTGTTCGCAAGGCCAACTTCTTGACTACAAGTTACTGACATATTTAGCATAACAAATTCATATCTATGTACGATTTAGTGCTCAAGTGGCACTTTATTCATGCCGCGCAATATAAGATAGCAGAGTAAAATGTTTTCAGTATTAAGTAAATAAACTAACACTAACCATAAATTCAAATTTCCTTTTACTGAAAATTCTTTCGAAAGAGGTTTATTCTATGTTTATAAAATTTTCACTGTTTATTTTTTAGTTGATCAACATTTTCATTTCTAAGGTTAATAAACTTAATACCATAACCTTATTTATACCTAGATGCAGTAAAAAATTCATCTATACCTAACAAATTATAATATATTTTTATTTATATTTACTTTTTGCTCCTCGGCTATGAGAGCTAGATGGCTCGTCTTTTTCCAATAGTTCTTCATCAATAAGTAAATCGAAGTTACCCAAAGCCTCGGCGTTTGGCAGCTTATTCCAGCGCACATCTGGCACGCCGTCGGGTGGCAGAACCACAGATATAATATTATCTATTAACTTGTATTTTAATATTCTGTCATTAACTGTAGTAGATGTCAACGAAGGAGACGCGTTCACTTCTACTAACCAAGGTTTTAATTGATTATCAATAATAATATCATAACCATAGCACTCAAAGCAATGCCTATCATTAGCCATCACTGAAGATACTGCTTTTAAAGAATGTACTATTAGCCACTGCATAGCAGCAAACAACTTTTCAGTCACCGCCCTACCCTTTGTTCCTTCTAAGTACAACTTCAAATTTTGCACAGTCATTTTTCCACCATGAATGTTATTATAGTCTCCTCCATGTTTCTGAACACTCACGTTTGTAAGATGTACATACATATTATCTAACTCTGTAACACTTGTGTCGTACTTCACCGTGCAAAACCTACAAAATCCAAGTTGGAATAGATACGCTTTTAGAGGTCGGAAAGAAGTAACCAACACGTAGAGTCTCAGATCAAACTTTTTGCCCCCTATTAGTAAGGGATTGTCTATGTAACGCGAAATTACATAACTTTCCTTTGTGAGCTGCGGATGGAATGGTGTTTTCGCCTCACGAGACCATTTTTTCAGTTTAGATAGTTTATTTATAAGGAAAATGCCAGTTCCTTGAGATTTTCCGCACGGTTTCATGATCCAAGTACTTTGGGGTGATTTACGATATTCTTCGACAAACATGTTGTAGTCAGCTGGAAGTACAAACGTAACAGGCACAAAATCAAGATGAACATATCGGGTCACCACTTGGCCTCCTTGTAATGCGACCTCTGCCTTCTCAGCGAGCGGATTGCCCTCCCTTTCAAGTTCCTTTCGATAACGTTTTATATTTTTCACGAGTAAGTCTTTCCGTGACAACTCGTAATGGTTTGGAAAGTGATTTATTATTTGGTTGTCATTCATCCGATACCCGCTTTCAACACTGAATAAGTTTCTGCAAGTTTGCGTAGATGCCCAGTAGAAGTTCCATTCATCGTCTGGCCCAACTTGGCTCCACCCACGCCGTTCGAAATTACTCATCAAAACTGACTTTTCCAAGTCGGTGCAAAAGTTAACCCGGCATCTTTCGACAGCTGGCACGTTGACTCGTCCATAGAGGCTACTTGCATTTTTTTTCGCGTCCAAATTCATCGTTCAATTGTTTTCATTTAACAGAAATGTTTATTACTTTCACGAGACACCGGTACAAGAGGTACGTTTATTTCGTTGTCATTGGTTTCGGATAACATCGCTCGGTATTGGCCGACCTAAAATACAGCTCTTTTTGCTATGACTACGAGTAAACATTACTCTGCGTATTGATTTTTAACAAGGTTTTTGCTCGCACAGGGCTTTTGTATAACTTTTATATTAGGGAAAATAAAAGCGGTAATCTTTGCTTGGAGTAAGAAAATTCTTTGCTAAGTAATAATCCAGGCTAAGCAAACATATTATAAGGATTCAGGAAAAACGTATATAATTCTGTATAAGGTAGGTGTAACTAATAATACGAGTAAATAATGTTATTACAAAAGTTTTGTTTTGTTTAGATTAAGGCTACTACGGAAATAACTTTTAGTCCAGAGTGAAACATGAACAAAAACAGTGGACAGCTTAGCATTAATCTGCGAAGTATTATATTAATAACTAGCTTTTGCCCGCGGCTCCGCCCGCGTGGATGTCGGTTATCGCGACAAAACATAGCCTATGTCCTTTCTCAAGGTCTAATCTACCCCTATACAAAATTTCATCAAAATCGGTTCAGTGGTTTAGGCGTGAAAGCGTAACATACAGACAGACAGACAGACAGACAGACAGACAGACAGACAGACAGAGTTACTTTCGCATTTATAATATTAGTATGGATTATATTTGCACACAATGGGTAACAACTATATTTATATGAACCGTCGTCGATCCCAGGTCATTTTGCCTAGCTCTTTGACCAAATGATGAATATAATTCAGGCCTTTAGATGAACCGTTTAGTTGACAGCCTAGACAGGCGCTTAAATAAACGGCTGATAAAGCTAGTTGGTGATGTCGGTCTGTGTATTAAGTATTAGTAGTTTCGTTTTACTCGCTATAGCGCAATCCGTTCTATTTGCAGCGAGTTGCAATTCAAATGCAATAATTAGATACTTA
Source organism: Eilema sororculum (assembly GCA_914829495.1). Taxonomy (NCBI): domain Eukaryota; kingdom Metazoa; phylum Arthropoda; class Insecta; order Lepidoptera; family Erebidae; genus Eilema; species Eilema sororculum. The sequence continues at coordinate 12,118,209 of OU618541.1, forward strand.
ATTGAATTGGCTGAATTTGTTACCAAAATTTACTGCGCTCTAGACCATGTTTATAAGCATAATGATATCATTGGTGAGTAAATTGATACAGTACCCTGTAGTAGTAAAAGATCATAATTCTAGCGTCTGATAAAGATGCAGCCCACACCGTATTTTAAACATACAGATAATTCCAACTGCACTTGTTATAGTCTGTTTCTTGTGAATTTAAATCATTAATGTGCACTGTTAAAACACAGTGAAGGTCGTAGGTCGTACAGTAATGTGCTTGGTAATTATCCAATGTACGCTCAAATTCTCCAAGTTTCTCTGAAGTAGGTATGTTCAGTCGTAAAAGACGTCGTGTAGCTGAGTAGGCACTTTTCTTGTTAATATTGTTTTGACGCATTACAACACCCGCTAAAAAAGACAAAAATTAGTGACGAATTATTCGACTTGTCATACAATCATAAATTAAAGATACACATTGATGTTCCAACTCGTAAGTTGTCCTGCCTAGACCATATATTAAGTAATATTCCAAATGCAATGGCCACAGTGATACCACTGAATCTGTCTGACCACGATACAGCACAAATGCTGAGCTTTCCGGTCACATACAAAGAACAAAAACCTATCTCATACTCGATATTAAAAAGAGATTATAGCCCCGACTATATCCGGAAATTTAAAGAATGCCTGCAAAGTCTGAGTTGGACTGATATCTACGCAGAAAACGACATTAATAAAGCATTCAATGAATTTCACGAATTACTTCGTCTCTTCAATAGCCTATGTTTTCCCAAAATCCGTATAAAAATGTATAATTCCGCTAAAAAACAAAACTGGATTACTAAAGGCCTGAAAAAAAGTTGCAAGACGAAACGAATGTTGCGTTTCAACTACTATAAAAATAAAACTATTGTTAATAAAACTAAATACCTTAAATATTCTAATTTATTAAAAAAATGCATCTTTAATTCAAAGAAGAATCAAAATATGACCTTTATAAATAAACACGACAACAAATGTATCGCAACATGGAGGGTTATCAAAAATGAAGTACTCAATGCTAAACGTAAGGATAACATAGACACAATTGAAATAGACAATAAAACTTTAACAGACCCAGCAGAGATAGCATCCGCTTTCAATGATAATTTCATTGATATAATAAATAGCCCGAAAAGTACGAATAATACCCATTCATTTGTAAGACATACGCAAATAAATTCAATATATCTAATGCCGATGACTGAAAGCGAAGTTAAAAAAGAAATAATGGCATTAAAAAACACCAAGTCGGAAGGTTACGACGAAATTAGCACCAAAATTATAAAAGCGTCTGTAGATGAAATAGTGGCCATCTTGACACATCTAATAAATCAATCCTTCTCAACTGGAGTATTCCCTGAAGCTCTAAAGATATCGATAGTTAAGCCAATTTTTAAGAAAGGAGAGAAGTCTGACATCAATAACTATCGCCCAATTACATTAATACCAATTCTATCTAAAGTTTTTGAGAAATGTATGTATAGTAGACTAATGAGCTACTGCAATACATTCAAATTAATAAGCATGGAGCAGCACGGATTTCAGAAGCAAAAATCTACAACCCTAGCCATTTATTCTTTGATAAACATAACGCTGACTAATATTAATGATAATAACTTGACTACTGGTTTATTTTTTGACTTATCTAAGGCCTTTGACTACGTTTCACATGACATTTTGATAGAGAAACTTGATGCTATTGGAATACGGGGACCTGCGCTTCAATGGCTATCAACATACCTGAGAAAGAGACAACAACGTGTTGTAACCACAAAAATGGACAAAAACTGTAATGTCATAGACTGTACATCTAATCCTCGATACAATGTATGTGGCGTTCCTCAGGGGAGTGTGCTAGGCCCTTTACTGTTTCTAATATATATCAATGACATTACCAGTATTTTCAATCACAAATGCATCTTATATGCTGATGACATATCGAGTATTGTGACATCAAAAAAAACAACTAATGCAATTAAACACCATGAAGAGGAAATAAATAATACTATTGACATGCTAATCGAATATCTAAATATAAATAATTTAAAAATTAATCTAAACAAATCAGTATACGTGCAGTTTAACCAATGTTACAATGAAAAGTATAATTTTGATTTGAATATACCTAAAATAAATGAAGTGAAGGAGACTAAATTTCTAGGAATAATATTGGACCAACATATGACCTGGAAAACTCAAGTTGAGAGCGTATCAAATAAAATTAATAAATATGTATATGCATTGAAACAAATAAAAAATATCACTAACCGTGAAACTGCCATAACATCCTACCGCGCTTACGTAGAATCTGTATTACGATATGGCCTTATAATGTGGGGCAATAGTACAGATTGCAATAGAGCATTTATTGCTCAAAAGAAGTGTATTAGAGCTATATGTGGAATTAAACCAGACGAGTCATGTCGACCGTTGTTTAAGCAACTCAAATTGTTACCGCTGCCATCGCTTTATATTTACGAGATATGCCTGTTTGTGTGGCAGCATAGTGATTTATTTAAAGTAGCAAAAGATGTATACACACGTAGCCGGAGAGATCCATATAGGCTTGTGCTGAGCCATCTCCCAAAGTCCACCAAATATAATAAGAGTTGCCTTGCTATGTGTGTACGAATTTTTAACCAAATACCAGTGTATCTTAAAGCACTAAGCACCAGATTATTTAAAAAAGAATTATATAAATGGCTTAGTGAACATAACTTCTACAGCATTGACGAATTCCTTAGACAAAGACTGAAATAATATTTGCGCGCTAGTACACCACTGGCTAAACATGCATGATCAATTTTGTAAACCTGTATCTTTTGTATTTACCATGTTTTAATGCAAATAAATTGAATATGAATATATGAATATGTACCATAAAACAGTTACGTACACTCGTATTTATTATACTTTTAACCATTCTCATGTACTAGGTACTTCTGTACCTGTATCTAGGTACTTCTGTACCTGTATCTAGGTACTTCTGATTAATTTCAAAGCGGATTTGTGGATGCGGAATTGTCTTGCAATTTAACTTTTCCTGTTACTCTCCGATTGTCATTATTACATGTGTTCGTGATTCAATAGGCAATTGTTGATTCTGGTGTACAGGAGTTGTACAATAGTGGCAATGTGTGAAGCATTAGTTTAGTAAATTTTACAGAGATAGAATCATACAAAATTCACATTAAACTTCTGAATCCCCACAAGATGAATATTCATAAGAAAGAAATGAAATAAATATGTACCTAATGGGTTCAACAATGCACACACACACACACTTATATGCCTATTTTTTTTGTAAATACCTATGTATAATACTTACCTCCTAATACCCAGAACGATGACAATAATTACACATAATTCGACCTTACAAATAATTACACTGCGCGGGATGCGAACCCATGACCCTTTAACTACTCTAACCCTCGAACGCAAAATAGGCCATCATTAGAAGTATCACTTTTTTATACAATTTGGTCCATCAATTGATTGCACCCCGCTAGATGTAATGTACTACCTGTACAAACCCAATTTCAATTTATGCTACTGAAGGAACAATTTTTTAATGAACAGTTACAAAATAAAATCCAACATCCTATATACACGAGGGCCGTCGCTCGAAACCAACTATGCACGGTACGCGCTAACAATATGTACGGTGAACGCACATCTGCATATCTACTCCCTCGCCTTATAAATCAACTACCCCGATTTATTAAAATAATATCACCAACCAATGTTAAGTTTAAACTAAAATCACACTTTCTGCAGACTATGTAGAATCATTGTTATTGTATCCTTGTATCCGCTTATATTTTCTTATATAACTGTGTACTACCTACCTTGTCAATTATATTATTAAATAATATAACAACTAAATAATCGTGTTGTAAGTATGGATCTGGTAGTATTAGCACAAACCTTAGTGGTTTATGAATACTACTATACCTTTATTTATACCTGCACTATGTAATTTGATAAATAAATAAAAAAAAAAAAAAAAAAAAAGATGGTAATAAAGCTGAGGTGCAGTCCAGAAGATAGCAACCACCATTCTCAATGCTCATTTATTCTACACATGTTGTTTTTTCTTTCACTTCTGTAAAGTGAAAGAAAAAACAACCAATTGACTATCTCGGAATAATCAGATATTCATTAAAACCTTCTCCGCATGGGAGCTCTATACTTTGCTCGTAAAACATTTTTCAATCTTGTAATTCGGTCCATAACTATCAATTTTTTATTTTTTCGTTTCCTTGTTTCCATTTTCAACTTTTTTATATTCATTAAACTTAGAAAATATTAAGTAGAACTTCGGATTTTTACATTCAAACAGACAATTGACTGTATATTCATATTTATTATAAGCTAGTGAAAAGTCTAAAAACGTAACGTGTAAAGTCCCTTAAATATTTATAAAAAGTCCACTAATAACTTTGTAAGTAGGTATATAATGGTAGGCAAGTGTAAGAATGGTACCTTTGTAAAGCGGTCAAAGTAACATAATGTTAACGTCGAATAATAATTACCTACTTTGCTATAATAATTCCATTCGAATAAGAAACAAAAGCGCAATCATCGATAATTTATTGAAATTATATACTTTTGTATTTAATAGATAACAATGTTAATTGTGGTTTAGACTAGTGGTATGAGTAATGGACTGCTGAGACGAGGTCTCGGGTTAGATGCCAGGTTTACCATGGCACACACCAATGACTTTTCGATGCTTTTCGAAGTTATGTGTGTATTTATCGCAGGTTTATAAGTGCCCGGTTAATGGCAATAGGCTCGCCACCTATTACATTGGGACCTAAACATAAACTGGCGAAATGTGGGTGCTAGCACCTCTGCCTATACTTCGGGGAATACAGGCGTAAGTTTATGTTATGAACCTATTTTATTTTTTGTCCTACCACATGACATCAATAAAAATGGTAGATAATATCCTACTTATATTATAAACGCGAAAGTTTGTGAGTATGGATGGATGTACCTATGTTTGTTACACTTTCACGTAAAAACTACTGAATGGATTTTCACGAAACTTTACAATAATATAGTTTATACATCAAAATAACACATAAGCTATATATCATCACGCTACTACTCAAGGGAACGGAGCAGTGATCACGCGGGCGGAACCCGAGCAAAAGCTAATATGCGATAAAACTAACTGCAATGGTAAGTATCTACTACACATGTCATAACAACATTGAACAATAAATTTCTAGAGCACATTAAAACAAACTGGTAGATACACATTAAAGACCAAGTTGACTTCCGTACATCCCGTAATAATATACTACACGAACACTATTCAAAGATCTTGGATCGCATAACTTCTGTGTGGCCACAAAATCAACGCATTTGTCCTCGTTCGGTTGTGGAATATTATGGAAGGTATTAACTATGGAAGTGGAAGGCTACAAGGGGAGAGGAAGGCGTAAAAAGAGGTGGATGGACTGTATGAAGGATGATAATATGGTTAAGAAGGGAGTGAATGTTAAAATGACTAAAGCAAGAGATGAATGGAAGAAACACACTCGTTGCACCCACCCAAAATAAACTTGGGATAAGGGCAGGAAGATGATGATTCCCCACAGTATTAAGAGCAATCAAACAGTTTTATTGAATTAAATGGCATTATTGTCCAAACTAAAGGTGTGTACCAAATATCTGACCAATCAGTCAACTGGAAGGGGATAAAAAAAACGTAATTATGATCAAATTGAGTACTTTTTACGTCAAAATTTTTTTGATGCTGACTGTACCTACTCCTAAAAACAACAAAATAATGCCATTAGTTGTTAATTGTTTTATTGTACTTATAAATATCTAATAGCATTGTTATTATTATCATAACAGTTAGGGTTTTAGCAGTTGTAAGGGCTCTATTGCAATTTAAAGTAACATTTAAATACCCTGTTGGTTCCCGGGCTCTCCACCCTGTCTCTTCCTGTGGGTACAGGGATACATAGAAGTATCATACGGGTACATAGAAGGCGACTAAGGGATAGGGCTGGTTTCTATCCGACAGTTGTATGCAGACAGCAAATAACTAATTGCCCCCTTGATGGCAACAGGCTCATCCCAAACAACGAGGGACTGAAAATCATAGTTAGCGAAATTTTTCAATACACTTACTTACCCCTTTGGGGATTTATAGACGTGAGTATATGTATTTATAAGTTTACTGTCAAGTAAAACCATAACTGAATAAATACTCTGTGTCTCTAATGTAAGCAGTCTGAAATAAGACTAACATGGAAATAAACTAAAACTATATTTCACTTACACACGCGTTTTCAGTACTGTTATTGGTTTAATATTTATATTATACTAGCCTTTGCCCGCGGCTCCGCCCGCGTGGATATCAGTTATCGCGACCAAACATAGCCTTTGTCCTTTCTCATGGTCTAATCTACCGCTATACCAAATTTCATCAAAATCGGTTCAGTGGTTTAGGCATGAAAGCGCAACATACAGACAGACAGACAGAGTTACTTTCGCATTTATAATATTAGTATGAAAGTATGGATTATCGCTGATTGCGAGGCTCGATACTTATACACGTAATTATGAATAACTGTAGGTATTAAGTTCAACTATCTCGATTCCAAACCATTAAACACTGAACATTGCTTCACGTTATATGTAGATACTTGCAAATGTTCTGCTAAACGATTCGGGTAGTTAGTAGTTAGACATACCTTACCAAGACAAGTATTAAGAGCTCATTCATTTTAATATAAATGGAATTATGACTATAAAAAATCAATATCTCTTGAAGTACTTAAAATGTACTTAGTACTTAACGATATTTTTATGCAGTCATCTTCGTGCTGTATTTTTTACTAGCTGATCCGGCGAACTTCGTACCGCCAATTTCTTTCCGCCCGCGTGGCGTTCGATCCCTTTTCCCGCTGCACCCTCTATTATATAAACCTTCTTCTTAAATTATTCAATCTATTAAAAGAAACCGTATCAAAATCTGTAGAGTAGTTTTGAAGATATAAGCACACATTTATACTATGTAGTGATGTCATGATGAAACTGCTTAAGTGAACCCTAGCGTTCTTGATTCACCTTGACAGAAGTTATTCATTTTGACGGTTTCCAGTTGATTGATCCAGTTGAATGAAGAGAATTAGACAGCTATAACCGTTGTGAGGTTAGGCATGTACCTACCTCAATATTCAACTACTTCGAAATACATCGGGAAAAATGAAGCGCTCGAGTGGGACTTGAACCTACGACCTTTCTCTTACAGGGGAATACTCTTCCAACTGAGCTATTGAGCCACACCTGAATCATTTCAAATTTCCCTTCTCTTTATATCCGTCTTTAAAGGCGACGTTGGAGCCATCTACCAACTTTCTTACGAACTGTTGGAACCAATGACTGATTTTTCAACCATTTTCAAACATTGATTTTTGATGATTGCCAGTATGTAGTAGTAGTAGACTGACTGACTGACTGATATAGTGATCTATCAACGCACAGCCCAAACCACTGGACGGATCGGGCTGAAATTTGGTATGCAGGTAATGTTACGACGACGTAGGCATTCGCTAAGAAAGGAGTTTTGGAAATTCTGCTACTAAAGGGGTAAAATAAGGGATGGAAGTTTGTATGAAAGTCCGTCATTTTCAGAGCTAGATGCACTAAATTTCATAAACCTGTGTATTTTAAGAAATAAATGACACGTGTATCAACGTTTTTTAAAATTTTACTACTAAGAGGGTAAAATAGATGATAAACATTTGTATGGAAAGTTAGTAAAAGTAGATGCATGAAACTTCGTAAACCTACGTCTTTTGAGAAATATTTTGTCGCGATAACCGACATCCACGTGGGCGAAACCACGAGCAAAAGCTAGTTGATTTATAAATGTTGATTCCGAATACTCTACAGACTGAGTAAAGTACTACATCAATCTAACAATCTTAGCGGAGATAGTGCTTCCAACTTTCTACATTTAATTTATTCTCGTCAGTTCAGGTTCGCGTTCGCTTCACTGACTTAAGCTTAAAACTTGAAGTAGAAAAGTAAGAAGTTTGGACAATTATTCCTTACATCTTTAATATCCGAGAAGACATTATTTTAGTTTCAACTTTAGAAAGGTTGGCCTTAATAGTAGAACAGTAAGTTGATCATTTGGCAATTGTAATTATTTTAGACATAACATCATAACATAAACTCACGCCTGTATTCCCCGAAGGGGTAGGCAGAGGTGCTAGCACCCACATTTCGCCAGTTTATGTTTAGGTCCCAATGTAATAGGTGGCGAGCCTATTGCCATTAACCGGGCACTTATAAACCTGCGATAAATACACACATAACTTCGAAAAGCATCCAAAGGTCTTTGGTGTGTGCCATGGTAAACCTGGGAACGAATCCGAGACCTCGTCTCAGCAGTCCATTGCCCATACCACTAGGCTTCAAAAATACAATCAATCAAAACACGCATAACACCCGAAATTTCTCAATGTCATCATTATCTTAGTGTTGATCTTGCTGACCTCCTAACCTCGAATTAGAACCTCATCCATCGGTCAGCAGACGCACCGACTAGCAGGACAAATAAGTTTATGGTGCAGAGGCTAGTGCCCCTTTCACACAAAATAAATTCGCCTAATATCTCCCATTCAAATTATTGAAATCATAGCACTTGTACGTAATATTTTTCCTAAATATATATTACCTGTTATACTTTTTTTTGTAACTTTGTTTTTACTTGACTCCCAAGAAAAGTATTTGTATAAATAGTATAAATATGTGAGAAATTTAAATAAAAAAATGTTTGGTTCATAACATAACATAACATAAACTCACGCCTGTATTCCCCGAAGGGGTAGGCAGAGGTGCTAGCACCCACATTACGCCAGTTTATGTTTAGGTCCCAATGTAATAGGTGGCGAGCCTATTGCCATTAACCGGGCACTTATGTTTGGTTCAATATTATAAAAATAAACCAAAGCAGAATAGAGCTAAGGTAAGTAAAATGTAGGTAGCATAACAAACGCGTTAGACGACAAAACAAGACACCTTTTACCAGATTGGCACTAAATCACGTCTAAACACAACACGGAACATGTACCACTTTGTTACTGCAATAAATGCAGTAGAGCAAACCATGCGAGAGTATCTATAATATTACATTTATGGCGTTATACTTATACATTATAGTGTGTGAATAAATTAAACCGCTTAGTTTCTGGTGAGGTTCCAATGTGTTTCGTACAACGTGACTAAAGACATAAGACCAACAGTGAACCTATACAGTGCATGAAAAGTGTTGGTTGATAGCCTTGTATTATATGGGGCTGAAAGACATAGTTGGTGTAACGTTAGCTTAAGGCCCGTTAGAGGGAATACTACTCATAAGTAATATTCTTTGGATAAAATATAGTATAAATATAATATAAAAGAGGCTTATAATATAAAAGATAGAGCTACATATTTTTGTATTAATGTTTTTGAATGCAAGATGTTGAAGGAATCGTTGCGAGTCACTTTTCCAGACAGTATTATACAGCCAACTTTACGGCACACGTATGCTCAGCTGCAGTCATAAAAATAAGCCATTGCAATGAAATACGTCTATAAATAAAAGAATACTCTTCTCTGATAATATAATACATAAAGCGCACTCGTTTGAGAACCAACGTAAGCGCATTTTATTTTGTAATGATATAATTATCATGTGATTGTAAGAAATTAAAAAAAACATGTTGATTAGTTTTACTTGTGGAAGGCTTCGGCGTTGATCGAAATGGATCACCTCATTTTCTTTTGACATTCATTATGCACCGAGGAGTTCTATCATTGTATGTGTATTCTTGAAATGTGCAATCTGTACAAGTAACACAGAATAATATATAGTAATAAATAAAAATGTTTATTTCCAGTTTCTAGCATGGTACATAAATCATTTTAGTTATTGAGGTCAACTTTTAAGCAAACATTATGCTTATGTTAGATGCGATGATAGAGATAGAGAAGCATACTCATATATCCAAAGAATATAAAAAATATCAACATTTCTTCAAGTGAGTAAAATTCTATGTTTTCCTGTCCATTATTTCACATGATATAAGTAAAAGTTAACAGAATAAAAGAAATCCTAAACTCCTGGAATGGGTTAGTTTCCATCAAAGTCTCGTTGCATATTATTTTACGATTTAGCGTGTTATCGCGATGTCCTAGGGTAGTTCCTATATTGGATAAAGACTTGTGAACTGATATCCATTTTTATGGAAAACTAGCTTAAATCTGCAATTTTCGCGTTTCTATTCAGTTAGAAAGTTTGTCAGCATGCACAGACTAGCCCTAAAGTTTAGACAGCGATGGGCTCTTCAAGTAAGCCGGAGGCAGCAAGAATGCTGCCGCCACTCTCGTACGCTTGATAATCAAACTTAAATTGATCTATTGCCCGTCTTATATGCATCCTAGGAGGAAGGAAGTCTCTTTTATTTCGTAGTGATAAAGGATTTTGTGGAGGGCTACCATTAGTGAGTCAATTTTTTAGATTCAGACTTAAACTCACCTTTTTAACTTAGGCCACCGAAGCCGTGATAAAATGTTAGGTAATACAAGTTTTACAACTGTACAAAGCATCGCAAGGAAGTTCAATACCTATTCAAACCGTAACCAACGCAAGTTGTTATAGTGGATGGCAGTAGATCCTGAACGTAGATTCCTAATTGTAAATACTAACTTTGTTCTAAAGTTACCCTCCTGATAAGCCTGGACTGTGAATTGATGGCACTAGATATCTTGTTTCCAGATAGTTAATATTATAAATCACAACTTGGTAGTGAAGTTATGTAGTCAATCTGTCAGTCGTCATTGTGATTAATAACTTAGGTACTTAAGTATAATTTACAAGTCGATCATTTTATCACACAGAAACGTCAATATAGTTTGAGAGGGTTCTTTTACACAAAGCTGGTTAAATTTAAGCTTGCCATATGGTTTTACAATTTGATTTAAATTATACTTTTATGGGGCCGAATGTCATCTGCCCCCAACTCCGGTACACTGGTACTTAATTTTAACACTGATAATATTAAAAATCAATTGTAGAAATACAAATAAATTCCGTAATAAAAATTTCAATAAAATCCAAATGTTCAAAATTTATTTCAAATGTTCCATGTTACTTTTGAAATGACGTCATTATCGCGGGATGGAACAGAGTAATCGAGAGCTCTTAAATGTCTTTCTGATTGCCTTTTGACTGTGAGTGGACGTTGACATTTATATAGGACAAGGAGCTATGTGGAAGGTCTGGTGTAATGGCTTTCACAAAGCTATCAATGGAACCCTTGGGGTTAAGTTTCGATGGAAGCGGAATAATCAGCATATAGTACGAGAAGATAACAATTACATTATGCATCATACTATTATAGGGAGGAAAAACTACTCTCTTTTATTTTTTATTAGAACGTCAATGCCGGTTGCGTTTGCGTGTAAAGTATTGCTTTTTGTCCAGGGTCTTTTCCGGGTATTACAGGTAAAGTTGATTTGGGCTCCAAAGATTTTCGTCGGCTTCAAGGAGGAAAACTACTGTATAGTTTCATAATAAAACCGTTCCCGCGAATTCATTGTGCAAAAAGTTGTCATCATTTAGCGTTGTGTCACAGAGTAAATAATACCTAAGTATAATTGTATCCGATTTACTTCGTAGGAGACTGGGTCGCTAAGCAGATTGTGGAATATCGTGAACGATCCGTTTTGTTATGAAAAAAGTAAGTTAATATACCATACCAGTCCATAAATAGTATTAAATATATAAATGTTGAAAGATATTATTTAATTTTAGCTGACATAAGTAACTGAATTCTATCTCGTAGGTATCATAATATGGGCACTAGTAATGAGATGTTTTCACGACAGCCTCATTCGTCACCCAGTCGGCAATGAAGTGAAATCAGGCTCCTTTTGTAATTTAGTGTACCCCTTCGAGTTCTAAATTTGCATTATTTTACGTCATCTTCACGTGCGTGACAATCTTGAGAAATGCTGAGTATATTATTATATTGCTCAAGTGCTAAGGCCACGTCAACTCTTCATGTCGACCGCATGTGTCTTATGTAGTTGATTTGCATGTGATATATTATTCGAGCACCGTTTCAGTATATAAAATAAGATGGGTGTTTTTTTAAGACTCTGGAATGTGTCCATAGCTGTCTTTGTTGTTCGTTGTGTGATATATTGTTCCGCAATTCTCATAACTAAGGGTTATGTGTCTATTTGTTTACATAATTCAGGTTCCTTTCTACATGGTGCCAGCCTTTATGGAGATTTAGTAATTATCTAATAGCTCCTTAGAAAGTATTTGAGATACTCTCTCAAATATCTAAATTTTGATGTAATCTCTTAGACAATTTTGATTCAAGGTATAATCTTCCATTACTTATCCAGAATAAAATAACATTTCATGTTCACTTTGTCGTCTTTACAGACCGAGAGAGGAATTTCAAAGTAAAAATATGTACAGTGATAATTCAAAATGTTGTCTATAAACATAAATTTCGTAAAATACGAACGAATTTATGATGTTAATACCAAAGATTTGAATTATATTCGAGGAACATCAATTAAAATCTGAATAACTTGGCAAACAGTTATTTTAAGCTCGAATTATATAATTGATGAATTACTTCAGATAAGTGATTATCCGTCAGAAATTTAATAAGTAGCGATAAGTCCCTGCTTTCAATGTCGGAGGTAATTAACCTTTTACAACGGTAACATTAGTTATGTTTTTACGAGTATAGTTAAATTTAGTAGTACTTTGATTAAGACAGGATTTGTTTTCGAACCCGGGATTCTTTTCTTAGAAAGAATGCTTTGACCATTTGAAAAAGTTGGTAGGTACTTAGCTTAGGGTTGGTTACATAATAACTAACTTGTTATTTTCAATATTAGCAACGATCATTCAGTTACCGGAGAATTGAGTGAAATGGCGTACATTGGGAGAGGGCTATGCCCAGCAGTGGTCAGCGGTGGGTTAATTGGTAGACTGATTGATTCAGTTATCACAAAAAATCTAATGTCACATCATTAGATCAGAATATTCAAAAACGAAAAACTCCTTTAAGATTCAATTAGGGGAACTCAACAACAAAAATAACTACAGCGATTGTACCAAGGGGTTTGCATACAGGATAAACCTTTTGTAGCAAAAGATGGGACCATTGTAATACACTCAGTAAACAGGGGTTCCTTTCAGAAGAGAACGTATACAAAGAAGGGGGTGAAAGAAAAACAAAATAAAAATTGTACCACATATCCGGCTTATTTAAACCTTTGTTATTGTTTTGAATATGAAATGGTTAAGATACGTTTGAATATACACAAAGCGGCTTGCGGGTGGTGCTTAAGAACTTCATTCTTCAGAGCCCGTTTGTCACGAAAGCTATTCAAAATGGTTGAAAATATAATAGGAAGACTTTCCGCCTAGTTTGAGCGATAAATTTGCGGTTTTATATCTGAATGTAGATTTAAGTTTTTCAAAATAAATCTTACATTATTAACAGACTATTTCTAAATAACTTTTTTTTCGAATTTGGCCGTATAAGGGTTAACAAATAGATCTCGTCTTAATGTCATTTATCAGTACGTCAAAATCAAGTGATTAGATTTCTAAATGAATAGGACTAATTGAACATTGGGTTTTACTTGGTTCCACGTACCATACAAGCTAAGGTGATTTTCCACTGGAGGGGCGAGACGAGACGAGACGAGAAGAGAATATTGAAATCGCACTGACCCTTTTCCACTAAAAAATAGACATAGCGACCTCGCGCGAGACCGCTGCGCCGCGCCGCCCGCTTCATTAGATAAAGATATAGGTACAGTGCTGTTTGAGTTCGTCTTGCAATACACACGTCTTACAATTTCTGTATTATGTCCCGGAAATTAGTATTATTAAATATGTTATGTAACCATCTACGTTACGCACAAATAATATTAAGCAGGTATGATAAGGATAGTTGCAAGTGTTTACTTCTTGTTAACAGCGACCTCAAGTAGAAAAGGCTAGTACTATCATGACGGTATTCTTAGGTAATAATACGGTAATAAGTAGCAACGAACAACAATAACTCGCGAGAAGCGTATTTCTGTTTCAAAGTTAATTTATACTCTATATTGGAAGCAATACGGTTCATTTTTACAAAAAAATATTTCAATTCACACCTCGCATATTCTTGTCAATCCACACTGTTTCCACCAAAGATGCGCTAGGAGAGGATTGAAAATTTGCCATACAAATTTCCACTCTCTCCTCGCGTGGCCTCGCCTAGCCACTCTGGTGGATAATCACCATAAGAGAGGCTCTATACGATATAAGTCCTCCGACAGCCCGGCAGTGTAGTGCGTAGCTTGAAGGGGTTGCCGCAAGTAAAAAAAGGATTCATTATCCAAAAAAAGATTCTGACAGAAAATTCCTGATCTCTACAGATAAAAAAAAGTTCAGTACTTAATTAAAGTCATGAATTTTACATCGTTTAAATCAAGGGAGCATGATAGCTAACCCTTTTTCGCTGTATAACATTTCTGGTTTGATTACCAAACTGTGTAAATAGACAGACCTAAATTGAGTAATCTGGTGACTGAATATAATATTTACTTGTTAGTTAAGCTCGATATAATTGGTGTAGTTAAATTTGTGGCTGGCCGTAGATTTCAATATCAAATTTCTGAGTTCAATAATAATAGTAGAATAGTATTATTTCGGTATTTAAACTATCATGCTCATGGTAAATATTTAGTTAATTTATAGCTCTAATAGAAGTAGTTAATTTTTTTAATAGAAATAATAACATGTCCTAAAATCCTTTCTTCCTTCTTTCTCTTCTTCTTTTGAAATTTTTCATAATTATAACTCTAAAATTTGACGCAGGCCTAAAATGTGCAGAGTCCCATGAAATTACCAATTACTTTCGTTGGCTTAATAAGCGGCTGTAGGGCTACGAAAGTTTAACAGTAACATCAAACTTTAGCCGAGATTAGTTATCTAAGCGTGACGAATTCGGTGATAAGTTTTAAAATAACCTCAAAATCTTCCCTTTCAAACATAGTTTGAAATTTTAAAAAGTTTGAATGAATTTTTTATAGCATTTATTATGCTAACCGTTAAGTTCGAAAAACATAGGAAAAAACGAAATGCTCAAGTTAAAAAGTTTATAGGAAATGATATAATTCAGTTTAATTAACATTCTTAAATTTAAATGTTTCCCGAATAGTTCTAAATTGATAGTGTTAAGTTTAGAATTGCTAGGTCATAATATTTAGGTGGGTTCCTACTTTACAGAAGTTTCATAATGTCATAAGAGCAATTTGCTATCCATTTAAAATCTGGTTATGGTGTTTAAAATATTGAAATTTGGGAATTTTAATTATTATGATTATCATGAATTTCGAGGTTCACACTTGAAATTAATACTACAGATTTCTTATAAGGTCGTCTGCCGTCGTGGGCACCTCGATTCGCGCAAATTTCAAGCAAATTATTATCCCAAAATAGCCCACATTCTTTACATAAAACAGACGCCTAGGTAGCCATATGAGGCAGCGGACGGCCTAATAGTTGGCTAATATTACAAGTTAAAGAATCAAAATTTGGTTTATTTCAACTACACCTCTCAAAGTCAACAGGATTATGTTTAGTAATTATAACATCACGAACTACTACAGATTGTAGGAAGTGGCTAATCTCGCAGTAGGAGTTTACCGACAGAATATAAATGTTTGTGAATTTCAACCGCATGCTACACGGTATGAACATTACTGTGTTAAATATTCAGTCGGTTTACGCGTTACTGTTAAATGTTATGAATTTTCAAATAAAACGAGTTTTTTGCTACGAATATTAGACTCAAAATGAGTACATAAGATTTGAATGAAATTTTTAAAGCAGTATGCTAACTATTCAAATAAATAGAAAAGTCATTCATTGCTTTCGATAGCTCGTAAAAGTATTGGTTGATGGCTCCACCGTCGCCTCAAAGACGGGACATATATAAAGAGAGGAAAGATTTGGATTAGTTCAGGCGTGGATCTGGTAGCTTAGTGGTCAAAATATTCTCCCTGTAAGAGAAGGATCGCGGGTTCAAATCCTGCCTGGACCGATCAATGTTTTTTCCTTTCTAAATCGATTTTAGTACATAAGAAATAAATGAATAAGTTGATATCAAATTTATTTTAATCTTCTTTTATTTAAAAATAAAATAATAATTCTTCTAATATATGTCAATTGATAACATTTTCATAGTACCTAGGTATAAACATAGTTACGAATTTTTTACATAATCAAGAATTGAACATCAAACATATAATTATTCAATACGACACTATTTTAGTATCTAGCTGTTGAATAAAATTAATTTATCACAAAACAAACGATTAAAGTGCTCAGTGCCATTTATAACTAAACTAGCTTTTGCCCGCGGCTCCACCCGCGTAGATGTAGGTTATCGCGACCAAACATAGCCTATGTCCTTTCTCATGGTCTAATCTACCCCTATACTAAATTTCATCAAAATCGGTTCAGTAGTTTAGGCGTGAAAGCGTAACATACAGATAGACAGAGTTACTTTCGCATTTATAATATTAGTATGGATTTCAATGAATAAATATTTCAGGGGGCTATACACGTGATTTTTTTACATCTCTCTATCCATCACAGTCAACTTTTTATTCCCCTTAACTCCGTACCCGTCATCTGCTTAAACTAAACTATCAATGTAAGTAGAATGTAGCATGTTCTTAACCAAAATAGGTTCCGCAGTACGATTTTCTTTCGAAAACACATCGCAATACTATTGTGCACTCCGACAGTTTGTAGCTTTTTAAAGGCAGTAAACAAATAAATAACATACATAACATATACATAGGCAGAGGTACTAGCACCTACATTTCGCACGCACATTTTTTTAAATAATAATCGTGGTTACACATGACAGGAGACCCTGAGAAGAGAAGTATAATGTAAATCATTAGACATACTGCATAGATGATAATGTTATGGAACTCGTGTGTGAGTCCGACTTGAACCTGGCCAAATTATATACTTTCATTTCATACTCGCGCTCCACTGAAATATGGCTGCCAATGTTTTTTCTCCAGAAGCACTCATTTACATGAATAAACAATCAGAATAACAAAAGACTCTCTGATGAAAAGTCACAGTCATACTGTTTCTATTTCTGCTTGACAAAGAACTTCAGCGATGGTTTATTTTTGCTGGATGTTCATTATAATCATGTAGGTAATAATAGTAGGTATATACTGTTACCTTTTGTTATTTCCCACATATAACCAGCTTGTTGTGTTTAAAATACGCGATGTAGATATACGTAACTACTAATTTATATATTTTTTGTAGATAATTTTTTTTTATAGCATTTATTAAGCTAACTTTAAAAATTCGTATACATCGGGAAAAATTAAATGCATAAGTGGGACTTGAACCCACGACCTTTCCCTTACATTTATAAAAACAATACCATAGTATATTTCGTTAAATAGTATGGCATTTTTAATATATTCATAGCTACCAGCTCGGACCTTCAGGCTTACTTCGCACGGATTAAATTCGAAATATAAACGCGTATGTTGCAAAATATCATCTCTAAGAGGGTAAAATGAGGGATGAAGATTCATAATGGTTACATTTATTCTCAAAAATGAAGAAACAAGATGAAATATCTTCATATACCTGTTTCTGGCTAGAAATAAACGTATCAGTGTTTATTTTCGAAATTGTAAACATAACAGGTAAATCGGAAAATAATATCTAGTTTAAAAAACTAAAAAAACACGCTATTAGCACGCACTCAAGATTATCCGCCATCTTGGATGTCCGCCATGTTGGATTTAAGTCACGTGACTATTTCTCGTATTCCTGACGTAACCCTTTCAATTGATACCCATATATCTTGGGGGTGAATTTTAAGCAGCCAGTTCACCATCTTGGGGAGGCCGCCATATTGGATTTGTAATGACGTTTCTTAGCTAGAATTATTATATCTTAGCTGTATTGTCATCAGAACTCAGAGCGTGTGCAAAATTTTATCCTAATCGAAGACCGGGAAGTGGGTCAAATTAAGATTCCAAAATTTTTTTACATACCTACATAGTTACAAGGGAATCTAATAAAAGCGTGTTAAAAATGTAGAAAGTTTTTTTTTGTATTACTCAGTATCACATTAAACATTAAAGCTTCTTATGGTTTATATTCAATAGGTTTACAGATTCATATCTTTTACAAATTTATTTCCGGGTGAAGCCAAGACTCTGGCCGTTACTTTTATAATAACGAAAAGATACACCCAATAAAGAACCATTGACAGGCAAAAAGTGGGTGGTATTTTACCTCTCAAAAGTAATGGGTTTTGTTAATTTTGTACTTAATTTCTGTGTCTCTGTGATCCGGTAATTAACATCATTACCCTTGCGCCCGAAGCCTACTCTTTCTTTATTTCTAATTTGAATTGTAATTAATGTTGTTAATTCAAGAGCCAAACGTTTTTTAGCATTAACTCAACTTAGTTTAGGAGCACGGTACAATTCAGTTCAAATTATGTTACACGATTTTGGTACCCAAAAAACTGACTGCTGTGACAGAATAGATAATAGTACTAGCGTCTGCTGTTATCTATATATATAAAAATGAATCCCTATTTCCCTTGGTCACGACATCACGCGTGAACGGCTGGACCGATTTCGCTAATTCTTTTTTTGTTGTGTTCGTTATTGTTAGGAGAAGGTTCTTATGAAAGAAAACATGAAGAAAATTGCGCGGAAAAATAGAAACTTTAAGAATACTTAACCGCCATGTAAAATAGCTGACCCGACACACGCCATGTCTTATTTTTGAATTTGGAATTTGGAAACGCCCTTGAGCGTAGAGGTATATGGTTGTATGGGTTCCATAGGTATATGGACTCCGTAGGTGTATGGGCCCCGGTGACCTATGGGTGTCGGGAGCTCCGTGGGCGTATGGTACCCCTGTCAAAATGCTTTCCGTTCTCAAATTAATTAGGAGAATTTGATAGCTAATTGAGGTAAACACGACATAACATCATTGATTCTAATTTCTAAGGTGAAACGAAGTTTGCCGGGTCCGCTAGTAGTTTATAAAGTTATATTATGTCAACAATGGATGTCTTATGTTTGTATGACGTCTAGTTTTTGAGATACACATCGATGAACGTTTCTCAAATGTCCCTCATATTGCCTATACCACTAGTTAGTAAATGTTAGTAAATGATAATATATATTGTACTAGCTGTCCCGGCAAACTTCGTTTCGCCTTAGAAATTAGAATCAAAATCAAATTCTCCTAATTATTTTGACAACGGAAAGCATTTCGATTCGGGATCCATACGCCCACGGAGCTCCCGACACTATTAGGTCACCGGGGCCCATACTTACACCTACGGAGCCTTTATACCTATGGGACCCATACAACCATATACCTCTACGCTCAAGGGCGTTCATATTACCATAAAGTTAAACCATAAATTTTTCAACCTAAATAAAAAAAATAGCCACCATAAATATTTTCGCGGCCTAAGCAACGGGCATTTTGTTAATTCAGAAGAATGTCTACTAATCACCCTCTGACGATATTTGCACGCATTACGTCAATTCTATATCAAACGTCAGATAACATAGAAGAATATCATACAGCAGTATTAGAATAATAAACTCATTTTTTTTCAATTCGTATTCCAAATTCAAAATTTAGACATGGCGTATGTCGGATCAGCTATTTTATATGGTGGTTATGTATTCTTAAATTTTCTAATTTTCTGCGCAATTTTCTTCATTTTTCTTTCATAAGAACCTTCTCCTAACAATAACGACCACAACAAAAAAAGAATTAGCGAAATCGGTTCAGCCGTTCAGGCGTGATGTCGTGACCAAGGGAAATATGGGTTCATTTTTATATATATAGATTGAAAACACACTTCTACTTTTCCACTGAGTATAATTTGATTCTGAACCTGAACGGTTTCGCCTTACGGCATTCATGTTCATGTTCAAACATCAATGCAAACCTTTGAGAATGCCGTAAAATAAAATCAGTGGAAAAGTACAAGTGTGTTATTCAATATGTGTAGCAATATGCAATATGCAATATGTGTAGCAATATGCAGCAATATGTGGAGACTGATGGCGCTTGGTGGAACCAAGCGCCATCAGTCTCCAGTATAAACAGATAATATATTGAGTACATAGGTTCATTTCCGGCACCACCAAAAAAGTCACTCTACAATTTTTTTGCGTAGGTCAACAGTATAGGTACTTCTAAGTCCTAAAGAAAAAAGAAATGGAAAAGTATGTGTATTTTGTATTTATTTTCTATATCAAAATTAACATCAAAATTAACGCAGTGTAATTTTATCTAACGGATTTGCTCGCTGTATGGTGTATTATTTTATGGTCTTAAGACTATTGCAAGACAGTTTTGCACAGTTATTCACTTCTCAGACCTAAGCAAAAACAAAACACCGCGAGAATCCATGATACTTTGACAACATTTAAACAAAGTTCGTAATCGTGAACTTGTAGATGCCGAAATCATAAAAAGACTGAAAGAAAAATACCAAGAGATTTTTTTATGAGTAGATAACAAATTCAAGTCAATTATATTGTTTGTATTTCTACCATAGTCATTACATAATAATATGTTGAAAGCAATTTGGTCGCACAAATTAGTTGAACGTAAGAAAGCCAAGGCTTATGTAACTCAAATGACGGTACTGACGAAGGCATCTACCGTGCTTACGGTAAGCTGACAACCGGATTAAAGACGTGCGGAGTAACATAGTGGTACCCATGCGTTACAAGATGTTGACTTAGTATAATGGAATTTAAAGGAGTCCCTTATTGTGTACGAGATAATAGAATGGCTGTATTATGATACTGTAATAACTTAATAAGAAATGTGGGGTGAGAAGCGAGAACTGTAGAGTTAGAAGGAAATTGGGTGAATAGTAAGTAAGAGTGAACAAGTTGTAATCTATATCAACAAAGGTGGTTTTACTATCTGTGGTTAATAGCCTTCACCGCAAACTATTGCCAACGATTATCTAAGAAGTGGACACTTACTCTGCTCTGATCTTTTATACATACTTCCAAACAAAACTGAGGTGCTATAATTATGTAAGTTTCTCTTTCTTCTTCTCTTTCTCTTTCCAAGCATAACAACTGAGTATGACAAGCGCTACATATTATTTTAGCTTGATCAAAATAGGTTTAAGTAAACATCAGGAGCGACATTGAGCAAATATTATTAGATTAAATTGCAAGCTTATAAAGGCTTACAGCCTCAGGAAGCCACCTATCTTGAATCATCTGTAACCGCGGTTTGCCAACAACCACGCAATTAACTTACGCGCATAGTCACAATTTTGTCAAGTCTGGGATTCACTCGACCAACTCACATTTTCAACTTTGTAATCCTTATTGCATTTACTATAGAGTTGAAAATTCATTAAAATACACAATAATTAGCTGTAAGAATAGTTTTGGATTGTGGAGCGTTTCATTTATCTTTGAGATGACATAATATCAGCTCCAAGGCCCCATAATTATTTGACATTTTACAACAATTCAGGGACCTACATCACAGGTAGCGTTTGGTGATATGTAACTTGAATGTGACATTTTAATGAATATAATTTATCTATTTTGACAGACCAGCACCTGGCCCAATTAATGGCAAGCGGTTACCGTATGGTTTTACTATCTGTGGTTAATAGCCTTCACCGCAAACTATTGCCAACGATTATCTAAGAAGTGGACACTTACTCTGCTCTGATCTTTTATACATACTTCCAAACAAAACTGAGGTGCTATAATTATGTAAGTTTCTCTTTCTTCTTCTCTTTCTCTTTCCAAGCATAACAACTGAGTATGACAAGCGCTACATATTATTTTAGCTTGATCAAAATAGGTTTAAGTAAACATCAGGAGCGACATTGAGCAAATATTATTAGATTAAATTGCAAGCTTATAAAGGCTTACAGCCTCAGGAAGCCACCTATCTTGAATCATCTGTAACCGCGGTTTGCCAACAAACACGCAATTAACTTACGCGCATAGTCACAATTTTGTCAAGTCTGGGATTCACTCGACCAACTCACATTTTCAACTTTGTAATCCTTATTGCATTTACTATAGAGTTGAAAATTCATTAAAATACACAATAATTAGCTGTAAGAATAGTTTTGGATTGTGGAGCGTTTCATTTATCTTTGAGATGACATAATATCAGCTCCAAGGCCCCATAATTATTTGACATTTTACAACAATTCAGGGACCTACATCACAGGTAGCGTTTGGTGATATGTAACTTGAATGTGACATTTTAATGAATATAATTTATCTATTTTGACAGACCAGCACCTGGCCCAATTAATGGCAAGCGGTTACCGTATGCAATCTGTAAAATAGTACGGATATTTTTACAGAAACTTTCACATTTATAGTGTTAGTGGTACGAGTATAGTAGGTTAAGTACTTATTATAAAGTTATATTATAGTATAGGAAGGTAAGTAAGGAAATACGGTCTGATTAGCAATGATAAAAATTAATCACTATTTAGAAAACAGATTGATGACAGTTTGTTATGGTTGAAACCCAATTAACTTTAATAAAATCAAATTATTGAAATTGATTGGAATGTGTCCTAAATTAGCGACAATAGAATAAGAATATTTAGTGTAAATATATGATTCTAAATTAGGATCGTAGTTCTATGTATATATGATTCTTGAACCTTCATAACTTTTCATAAGCCTTGTACATTATGTATTGTTTTTCTTATAATCGAAAGCGTGGAATCAATAAAATAACCAAAGCATCCATTACCACATTTCGAAGTAGTTACTTAACGGTTACATAAAGTGACTCAAACAATTAGTAACTTGAAACCAAAGGTATAAGATACCACATGGAAACGTTTCATATTAAACAGAAACTGTAAGAAATTCGAAACTTTGAACTCCATTAAATTGGTACCAAAGGCAATATTACAACTGAGACGTGCAAGCTGCATTTGACATTCATATTCGAATATAATTTCGTCGGAATACTTTTGAAAAGTTGTAGATGTTCTTAAAAAAGCATTTTGATAATGATTGCTACTAACATTTTGTTTATTATAATATCGAACCTTAAAATATGAAATGCTTGGTATTGAGTCACCGAGCTGTATGTAAATGGTATAGATTTAATTTATTGGTACACTCTCTTTGTCTTTAAATAACCGAGCAGAAGTTCGGGACTAAGAACCCAACGTTCATGAATTTTACATTTTATACCAGGGACATAATTGTGCACCTACCCGTTATGTAATTCATATAAACCCGTTTGTAAATCAAACGCTTCTACGGAATTACTGTTTATTAAATGGAGGAATGTTTTTGTGCTCCATTTTATATGTTTTTTCTTTAAAAAAAATCAGATAAAGGTTAACGGAAATTGGGAGGAAAGGAATGTAAAAACTTTTAATATTATAATTCAATTTTGAATTTGCACATTATTAGAAACTGTTTTTCATTTTGAAATCATGTCTCATGTAACTTAAACTTACAGAAAACTTAGATGAAATAAAAATATTTGGTTGCTACAGCCTTGAAAAGTCAAATTCACAGTTAAATATATTTACACTGTTCGATTAGTAATTCCTGAAAATATAAATGAAGCGTTTGCAAGACTTTGTTAAATTTTTAGAGATGAAAATGTAGACAAGCAATTATAAGAAAACTAGCTGACTCGGCGAACTTCGTACCGCTAATTTTTTCCGCCCGGGTGGCGTCAGATCCCGTTCCCGCTGCACCCTCTACTATATTAAGCATGTATTATCCATATAAACCTTCATTTTGAATCACTCTATCTATAAAAGACCACTTCAAAATCCGTTACGTAGTTTTAAAGATTTAAGCATACATAGACAGCCAGCGACAGCGACTTTGTTTTATACTATGTAGAGATAATGAACATCGAAGTGTAATAAACAGAAGTGTTATTTTTAATAACGATTCCGGTGAACTTTAGTTTAGTAAATTATTATTGAAACTAAGAAAACGATTCCTTATTATAGGCTTACTCATAAAAAACGTTTATAAAAAAATCGTGTGAAGTTTCTGTTCTGCAATAAAAATGAGACGAGATTTATGATTGAGCACGCACAGAATGGATTTGAAACAAATCCAATATGTAGATTGAATAAAAACGGTGTTTGGCATCAATATTAATTCTGTAAGAGGTATGTAAGTAGAAAAAGGCTTCGTAAAGCAGTTTAGATTATGTTCACTGATTTAACGGTTACGCTCTTTCCTTCGTTTTGAAATCATACAAAATATAAAGCTTGGACATTCGCTGCAACTCTAACAACTCAATTAGTTCAAATTATAAACTACGTTGCGTCTAACTTATTCCGTGATCAGTGTAAGCATACTCCTGGAATTGCTAGAATGAAATTAACCCTTTGTATCTCTTGTTCAGTGATTCTAAGACATTTGCAAGATTGAAACCAACTCTGTCATGCCTAAAGATCTCTCTTTGTGATTATATAAGAGAACTCATATTCAGATAAGATAGCCTTTGTACATGTTCTTGTAATTATTTTTATGTATTAAGTACCTCTGTAATATTTGTGTACCTACTATAAAAATTAAAATTAAAAATTAGCTATTTTAATATTTATTTAGGTATCAGATTAAAACCAAAGGAGATAGTGCTTTGATACATTCATGGGCCTAAATGTAAAAATATGAGATTAGTCTCAATTATGAGCTTATATATTACTAAACCATCCCTAAAAATTCTGCAGATTTTGGAAATCTTAGCAGAGTATAAGAGATTTCGTAAGTGAGCATATGCAAAATTTAACATTTTTGAACTGCGATTTAAAATAACTCATGATTACTGCAAATTATAATTGGTTTAGGTTTCATTTGCGTGTAAACAATTTTATTTAAACGTATAAACTGATTGACTGAAAGTTTGGAAGCTGTCAGGTGGTACAGCATAGATTAAAAATACAGTTGATGAACACTTGAAATAAATCATCGGTTAACAATAATCAATTCAGAATTTATTATTATTAAATTATTATTCCGTTTTTTAAATGGTTATTAATTTATTATTATGATGATTATTTTTTGTTCAGTATACAAGTGTTTTTATTGAAAATATTGTTTAAAAATCTATCACAGTAATGATTATTTTAATTTATTAGTGGAAAAAATTACTTTTACGATTTTCGTCTGCAAGATGTTCAATTGAGCTGGTTTTATATAATTTGGAAAAGACATCTAAACCAGTTTTCTTAAGTCATATCTCAACTCACTAAGTTTTGGCCCAGAGATCTCCGTCTCCTTTAGCCCTTGAGGGATGGATAGAATTAAATATGAAACTTTATATACTTATAGTTAGTGTTTTATGTCATTTCGATAGGTCTTAATAAAATTAACTTTCAGGATAGCTAAGTACAAATAAATAACTAACGTAAGTACAAATAAAATTAAACAACAACACAACTTTCATTCCTCCCTTCCACGCACTACAGAACGATTAAACAAGTGCGGTTAGAAGCAATTTCACCCAAAGCCAGAGTAGCGTTAAAGTAAGTTAGGAACATTAACAGCAATGGATTCAAATCATTAGATGTGGAATTGCGTGCGCCAACATCTTAACGTTTTCTATTATCTAACACTTCTTGAACTTGAGCCTAGTTATATATATCTATATAGTTATCAGTCATCAAAAATAGACTATATCTCACCTATAATTGAGTGTTAATTAGAGTAAAATTTTCTGTGAGATTCGAGACTAAGTTTGTTTAGTATTCATAACCGAATACTAAATAAACCCTTCGATACTACATATTGATATTTTTTTATGTTGTTTACTTGATGATCTCTGTAGTGTGGTGGTAAAGCACTCAAATGGGCACATGTTTTTATGCATAAATTCATCTATTTTGATTAGTTCGGGTGTCTCTACAATATAATTATGTATGTGCTCACAAAATATGATACTATCTGAAATTACAAACAACTTAAGAAGCTATACTTACTTTACACCGTATCGTATAAGCCAGCTATATATATCTACTACCAAAGCAAACTTTGACTATCGAACTTAGTTCAAAGAGCATCAATACGCCACATAGTAACTGTGGTAGAGATTGCAGCTACTGAATATTAATATCTAACCGTCGTCATAGCCAACTATTGTAAGACAATCAAATTTGAAACACCCAAGCTGTTGTGTTTGCATGGACTACACAAATGGATCCGTCAACATCAGTTAGTACACGTCAGTATCTAGTTTACCAAATTGAAAGCGTTTGATAGCTGTGTACATTATAAATGATAGTTTATTTTATTTAAGAAAGCGAATACTCAAGAAATTCCTACTGTTTGACATGTTAAAGGATCGAATACTGGAAGTAGGGTAGTAAAGTGTTAGTGTAGCGTAGTTCCTAGGATGCAGTTGAGTTGAGTTTTGTGACATTCTTTGTACTGTTCGAAAAAAAATACTCGAATGCATAAAAATTGAAAAATAACTTCTAATTAATTAGGTACCTAAACATAGCGTGAGAGATTTAACTTGGAACAAAAATTACTACAGTCGTGTTATGTTGAAAACGGTGACAGACAATTAAGCTAACAAGATTATTCTATAGTGACGATTCGGTCTCTAGGGATAAAAACGTTGTTTTATTAGATTCAGTAGTAATAGCTGCACATCAGATTTTAGCAGAACAGAATTTTAGTAAATTTTTCTCGTTTGCCGGGCATAATATTGTTAAGCCATTTGAATAAATAGTTAACTACTAAATATATACCTAGACAATTTCTTGACCTAGAGAAATAATACATCCTACGAAAGTTATTTCATTTACACGATTGTAGCAAGCTTTTGCGAACACAAAAACGAATACAAATCATTTCCCAGATATTTTTTCTATAATAAAATAATCATCAGATCATGAAACTTCCTACCACAACTAGTATTTACAAACTCATATCAGACACAAATACAAAATCAATTCTAACAAAATATACTAATAAATGGAACTTTTATGTTTTGAACACAAAAAGAAGAAACATTTACGACATTCAAAGAAACGACTTTATTTACGTAAGTATCTAGAATCTCCTTTGACATGGCTCTTATCGCAAAATGTAGATATCTGTCTTTGATAGTCAAATCAATGGCGTGACAGCTTTTTTACGAAGAAAGAATGTAATGTTACATGATCTTTGGTTTTCTGTTTGTATTGAGATGTGCTATACCTCGGCAAAAATAAGATTTATTTTATACTAGCCTTTGCCCGCGGCTCCGCCCGCGTGGATATCAGTTATCGTGATCAAACATAGCCAATGTCCTTTCTCAAGGTCTTACCTATCCCTATACCAAATTTCATCAACATCGGTTCAGTGGTTTAGGCGTGAAAGCGTAACATACAGACAGATGGATTTAAATTTTGCCGATGATTTTTTAAGACTTTCAGTGTATGAGGACAAGCCAAGATTATTGAGGCCCAGAGCAACCTCACTATCCCTCGCAGTCCTACAACCTCACCTTCAGCTTTGCAATTCGACCCACAGATGGCATGCGTTCTAGCTGGTTTGAGTCCGATAACCTCCCCCACCGGCTCCGGTTTATCGGCGGGGATTTACCGCACGTAAAAAAAGAGCCACCTCATTTGCAAGTCGGCATGCCTACTGATTGGGACGAGGTTAAGGTGCAAGCTTTTCTCTCAGGTCTGACGGGTCAGCCAGCAGTCTCCTCCATCCTAAAAAAGCCTGCAAGTTTTTAATGTAACTGTGATTAGTCTTCGGATAATGATGATATATCACTAATGCATTTACTAACTATGCTATCTCTAATGGCTAATAATAATACTACGAGAACTGATTGATGATAATGATCGTGATGATCATTTTCTTAAAAATCACAGGTATAAAACTTTAAAATAGATATACTTATTTTTGTATAATGTTACACAGTGAGCTCATCCTACGCGTCGGTATAAAAGTAAATAATAACAAATATATCGCGATAGAATCCGTAAAAAGTGATTTTATTTCAATGAGTGACATTCGCGTAAACTTTAGAAAATATCATGAAATACATTCAATAAAAACTGAATTTTACAATAGAGTAGGTAACACACGTAACGAGATACATACATCATACATACAGTCACGCCTTTTTCCCAATGGGGTAGGCAGAAACTACAGTTTTCCACTTGCTACTTTTCCACTTTCACTTCTTCTACTTTCATAGTTGTTTTCATACACGTTCGACGGTTTTGGGTACCCTCAAGTATCGAGATAATGTATTAAAAACCAAATCGTTTAAATTAACTAAAGCACTTTATATTCTTGAATATTATTACGTTAATAATTAAGCCAAGTTTTAACTGGGCAAAGAGTTTTTACACACCATATTCTTAGGTAGACCATACCAAGATATTTTGTTTGAATTTGGAGCAGTTCGCTGGGAAAGTTACTCCACTGAACAAAAAGCTGCGGTTACACAACACCAGTTGCTTAGTGTTACGTTTCTTGTGGAGAGTAGGGTTGCTAAATCTTTTGCAGGACGAGTTTATGGTTCAAAGTATTCCAATCTACTACTATCAGATGCGTAGTCGTTGTTATGTACTTGTTTATCGATTTGGTAGTTTAAAATTTGAATTGTATAATTAAATAGTATCTACTTAATAATTATAATTATATACATTGTAACAATGCGAGTACATTTTAATAAAGGAAAAATAAAACGTCCCAATCAGACGTTCAACGATGACTTTTGGTTTGTCGGTATTACTTCTGAAGTTTGAAAATGATGTCACTTAATTTTGAATGAACATCAATTCAAACGCCACATCTTAAATCGGGAGCGAAGGTTTTGGATTTCGAATTCAATTAATTTGGGCTGTCTATTATGCTGTAACAACTAAATGCTACACACCAAAAAGGTAGGTTAAGGACAGGTTAAGGAAAGTAATACTGAGAAAGTAACGATAAATTATTTGATTCGATCCTTAAAGTGTGATTTGAAATTCACTATCATATTTATTAACCTTGGTTAGTCAGGACATCTCTTTTAAGTTTCGTTCAAAGTATTTTTTTACGAATCTGTATAATTTTTTTTGCTAAAAGCTTGCAAAGACCTAGTGTGTACCGGATGTTTTCCTTTTGCTGTGTTCCTAATAGTTAGGTTAAGGTTTATATTAACCATTATTTTATAAAGTCCACGATAATAATCCAGGACGACGCAGAAGACGAATAGCTATAGGTATAATAAGTATGCGCTTATTTCATTCTTTACTATTAATAGTTCGATAATTGACATCCCTTTTTATAATCTAATAGCATTATGAAAATTGGAAATATCCAGATTCCAAGAATACCAAATCCTAATTTAGAGATTTTTATACAGGGTGTATTTATGAAACGGGGCAGTAAAGGCAGGTACCTCAACCACTGTAGTTACAGAAAGGTCTCTTAAGAACATTTTGCTCTAACTTAAGAGCAGCTACCAAGCAATTTAGTTTAATAGCAAACGTGGTTCGCTTGGTGCAAACGTGCCCTAACCTTAATACATACAGAGGGAGAGAAATAAATACACAACAAAACGAGCTTGTTTGCCCGAGGCTTAGTTTCATTATTTAATTATTCCACCACTAATACTGTCGCTGTGCGGTCTAATGCGAGTCCTACGAGTGCTTATTAATGTGGTCGAGATAATAAATTGGATGTATATAACTGGATTTTGTATTTGCGTTTGTTGGAATTTTATGTTGATTAGTCTTCCACGTAATAGTTATAATTGCGTTATAATGTTCTTTGTTTAGAACATAGGTTGTAAATAATTGAAGTGCTGCCACTATGATTGATTTTAATTTCGGTTCGGGCTTACTATGACATACTATAGCGTCGGTGTACCGGAGAACAAAAGAAGGATGGAGCAATACACTTTACATAGCTCCATATCTTTTCCTCGTCGGCCTACGAACTCTTTATCATGTCCTGGCAAGCACTCATTTTATAGAAGATAACACATTAAGGACGGTTCTTAAAAAAAAGCTTGATACTATTTTTCGATTTTGTTATTTTCGAACATAGAAATATACGTACTTGTCGACTAACTAAATATTCCTACTTTTTTATTCCAGTAGGCTTACATTTCCATTCGTAAATTATTAAAGTGAAAATTAAAATCGTAGGATAATATCTACCTAATTCCTTTTTTGTACAGGAATTTATGAATAAATATTTTATTTCTTACAGAACAAAATCAAAATTCAAACGAAATTTTCTTTCATATTTGCTCGTAAGATGATCACTTAGAATTTTTTCCTTGATTGAATAATGGCGCGTTGGTGCGTATAGGGCACTTTATTTAAGGTAGCAGCATTAATATTATATATCTTAAAATAGTATAGTACTTACTTAAGATAATGATGGCAAACTTGGGCATAATTTATGTTGAACATCTTCACCTGGTACATCAAGAAAAATAAATAACTCAGGCGAGACTCAAACCCGTGATATTTCCCTTAAAAGTGGACTGTCTTAACCACTAGGCCACCGAGCCAGAACCTAATAGGCCATTTGCCTAGCCTCTAATGAAATAACTGAACATCATTCAGACCGTGAACTAAGCGGCACCGTTTATTAAAGAACGTAGGTGGTTAATTTAACTGATTAGGCTAGTTGCCTGTGACAGTTCCATTACCAATGACATATTTTACTTATAACACTATTACCCGTAGATACAAAGGCGTTCCTGGTGTGCTAAACCCGAACTTTATGCATAGATACACATAATAACTTAGCACGTTAGGTCAGCCAATTCCGAAATATTGCTTTTTCTTGTATACGTTAGCAAACTTTAGTGCTGTGTGCTGTCGAAACATACTATGAGTATCTACCACTGACAAAGTTTAAAAAACGACTACATGACTTATTGCTGTACAAAATGTATTATAGTGTAAAAGAATATATCTAGATGATAAGAATTCATAGATTTGACATTATTATATTGAAGATTTGACTTTATATTAAAATTATACTGATACAAGCAATTCGTTATGTACTTATTAGTTTTGACAATGACATTAAAGTTTGCACGCTCTACGGAGCAGAATATGCTGTACCCGCTAGTTTTTAAGACCTACAAAATATTCGAGGCAAATAATATAAAAATATTTGATTTGATTTATTATTGAAATGGCTATAGCTAAGTAATTCTAAAAGGGAAACTAGAGATCGTTCATAACCAATTCTCATACACTAAAATACTTGAATAATTCAATGTTATAGAGCTTCTGTAACTGCTGACAGTGCTAGATTAACATACCACGATCAGTGCAACGTGATAATTATATCATGTCATCAGTGCCCCAGCTTGGAGGATTACCAATACCATTATCGTGTTGGATTAATAACATGCTTTTTCGTTTGCGTTCCATGATATGCAATAATATTAACGGGAACATTGGAAGAACGGGCGTTAATTCCCGTTATTATTATTGTATATCATGGATTAATAACAGTTCATACATCTTTAATTAGTAAGCTTAAGGACACTATTGATATTATTGTGTACCTAATGCCAATTCATTGTCCTCGTTTCTGTCCATTTGTCACACTTATATAATTCCATTTGCCAAAGAAAACGTGATCTTCAAACGAACACGTGCGATACATTGTTGAATTGCCTTAGTGAAATATGAATTTACTTACCTTAGAACATTGAAATATTTACGATGCAAGAAATTGTTGGACTTGAAGAACGTTTGCATAATTTACACTGTTTTACGTACACTGCTCGAGCTTTAAAAGTTTATTAAAAATCAGTCCAGTTTCTTGTATAAAGGTCGGGTAAGGAAATTAACAGATTTCAGTTTCTTACATTTTACATTTTACATTCCCATTACACATTTTAGCTCAACGGATACGGTTCAGATGAGGGCCCCTCGAGGTGCCTTTAGTTACCATTCAAATTATGTTGCTTATTCAAATTTTTCTTTAATTTCAATCGTGTAATAATTACTTTAATGTAAATTAAGCATCTATTTAAACACTGCAAATTATTTTCAGTGTTTATTTAGATAGTTAATTTCCCTTAAAGTTGTTCAACATAATTGTTACAATACAATAATAATATCGTTGATAAACACAAAATTGTTTTCTTTGTATATTTTTGAATGACGTTAAAAATTGGAAAATGATTTCCAATTTTTGACGCCATTTATTGATATTAGGTTTATTTTTTATTTTATTTTTGATATAAACAGTTTGTAGGTGATGGTGCAACCTAAGTCTTGCGCTATCTACTGCGTTCCAAAACCGATTGTGTGAAGTTTTTTTTCACGTAATTTTCTCTTAAGAATCCACAACATGTTAGCTAGTAATTTTTAGAAAAAGAGATGATATAATTTTGTCCTCATTTAGGTCCGCAAAGTGACAAAATTCTTCAGCAGCAAATTACTTGATCCAAGATACGAGTTCTCTTCGACAAGAATGGTATCGATGTATAGAAATTGCCATCTTATAGAATCACAGCGTACGAGTGTTCGCGACATAGGATATTGGTAATACAAAAAGGGAAAAGGAATCTTTGAAAACATTTTGTACCTAACAAAAACGTTTCCGAAAATTCCTTTGTTCAATTTAAAGTACTTGTATTTCTATATGTTTTTAATGTGAATTCATGCATATAATAATATAAACATACCTTTAAAGTTTTCGTTGAGTATCTATATTTCAAAGATATCTATACATTACACTAAATTAACGATCCAATCCAGCAGGTTCTTGCTCTTTGGTTAAAATTTGTTAAGTATTTCTTTTGTTATTTTTTTTGACTCAATGTCATGAACATTTTTATTTTAAATTTTGCTTGCTACTAATAAAATTCAAATTAATGGACATCCAAAATCCATGAACTAGTGTAGTTACCAACTTTTATCCCAATAAGTTTTGTAGTAGGAGGAAAAAGATCTCTGCAAGATGATTCCCGCGAGTAGTAGGTACTATTATCTATTCGGTGCAGTAAGGTTCTCTTTGGATCTAACGTAGCGTAGCGGTAGTGAGAGGGAGTGCTACGTCAATGCTACGGCATTGCTACAGATAGGCTACGAATTCTCGAGTGGCATAAAGAAGTTTTGGTAAAAAAAACTGAACCAGCATAGGGTCAAGAAAAATTACCTGGTTGACAGTAATATACTACTTTCCAAAGATACGTGTAAAGAACTTTATGAATTTAAGTAAAGGTTTAGCAATAAACTTTTGTTAAATCATTATCTTCCTCATAAAACAACGATGATGACTGCTAACAATCGATCAATCTATTTCATTATTTGTATCGAGTACGGTTACATGGTATCCTAAAACTATTAGGCATAATAACTGTACCATTAATCATATTCTGTCCTCCGTGAGCTGTACTGTACAGAGTAAATTACGCAAATCAACAGTATGATTGGTCACTTATGATTGATTTCAAATGGCCTTGGAGTATCCCAGGAATAAGGTTTATGTCAAAATTTCAGGCAGGCGGAGTCACGGGTATCAGCTAGTAATAAATAATAATAATAAATATTCTACAACATTCTACACAACGCTATCTAGACCCATGGTAAGCTTTTACAGCTTGTGTTATGGAATCTAGAATGCGGATAAACATACTTATATACTTTTTTTTGGTAAATACATACATATTATATATAGAAATACACCAATGCAAATAGTCATATTCATGCATACAAATATTTGCACTGAGCGGGAATCGAACCCGCGCCTCCTGCGTGGCAGTCGCGTGCACTACCGCCACGCCACAGAGGCTTTGACAGCCTAGCTAGTGAGAGTAATGTATATAAAACAGACACAAAGAGAAATGTATATAAAACAGTGGGTTAAACAGTTACTGCTACTGGTTGTCTTATTTATATATGAGAAAACCAAAATCTGGCGGTAGTGCACGCGACTGCCACGCAGGAGGCGCAGGTTATATCCCCGCTCAGTGAAAATATTTGTATGCTTGAATATGGCTATTTGCATTGGTCTGGGTGTTTCTATGTATAGTATGTATGTATTTACAACAAAAAAGTATATAAGTATGTTTATCCGCATTCTAGATTCCATAACACAAACTATAAAAGCTTACCAGGGATCTAGATAGCGTTGTGTAGAATGTTAAAAAAAAATAAAAAAAAAATAATCAAGTGATTAGTAGTTGCTAGTAAACAGACCTTTATTTATTTTTCTGTAGTCTCTTGTATCAAAAGTTAGATTACTTAATTAGCACTATTTCTTGCTTTTCTTATTACCGCCTTGTATTACACTAAGCGTGTTCATCTGACCGGCTCTAAAGGTACACTTCATTAAACTAACATCTACAAGAATTAAGTCACGAAAAAATGTTTGAATTAACATGACAATACTTCATATCAAATTCAATTTAAGAGACAAGGATTCGCAATGCCGATGCATGTACAATACAGACTTCATTCTATTATATGGTTCACACACAAATGGAGGAATGGGAAATAACGCTACATTGTAGAAATACAAAGTTTGTGAGAATTGTTAAACCACACAGAAGAGTCACCGTTCAAAAATAATAAACCTGGGCGCGATTTTTTTGAGGTTACTTAGCGAGCAATGGAAGTGCCGCTTCCCTGACCCTTGTCACCCTAAGAAGTTTTTTTAGTAAAGACGACAAAGTACTATGTCCATAGTGAGCCATATCATCTACCCCATCATAATATATAGTATGCTATAAGTATTCATATTTCGAGCGAGGGATGGAGCTAGGTATAAAAATTCTGTCATCGCACCGCTCGCATTATACTATTTTTTTCTTAATGTTTACACGATATTTGCGATTTCCAATAAATGAGTTTTCTTTCTTTCTTTCTTTCATATTTGATACAGTCAGCATCAGATTAATCTTGATGAACATATTGCTCAAAATCCTTCACAGGACGACACGTGCAGGGCTAAGATACCATCCATTTACGGTGCAGAGTATACCTGCTAGAACCAAGCGTTTCAGTGACTCATTTCTATGCCGCACCACTAAGATCTGGAACTCCCTGCCAGCTCACGTGTTTCCTTCTTCCTACAGTCCCGGGTCCTTTAAGCGGGGCGTGAAAAGGCATCTAATGAGGCCGTCAAGCTGAGTGCCACCACTGTTAACATGATAAATATTTTACGATGGTGACCCTCTTTCCGAGACTTTGCCTTTAGCTTAACATCAGGCGAGGTGAAGTCAAATTGACGTGTCCTGTATAAAAAAAAAATCTCTTGGTTTTCCCCCCATCCTGTTGACGGATTGTTCTGATATTTGGTTCACATCTCTAGTTCGGACAATAATACAATTAAAATCAATAAAAAAGTTAGATTTTGCTCTTAATACCTTGGTTTTATTATTATTTTGTGACTTTGTAGTCAAAGTATTTCTGACACTGACTGTACCGATTCATTATTTAACCATTAGTACTAAGTGCACTTAAAATCAATTTCATTACTTGAGCTGGATAACAACTTCACCGCAAACATTATTAACGCTTGGTGTGGTTACGTCTAATTGCATGTTTACCAGCTGGAAATGGAATCTGAAGCTGTTTGTTCTTTAACTTACATTCAGTGCTCAAACATCACTTTGCTAGAACCACTGCAGATAGTTGTAAGGAAAATAAAAATGTGCTTTCATTCGCAAGAAAATATTAGGAAACGGAATCATTGTAAGCTCAAAGAATATTTAAAACTTTGGGAGAAGTAAAAATTGAACATAAGTAAAAAAGTCTTCTTTATCTTTGTGTTAATCCTGGTCATAACCGAAGCATTCAACCCAGAATCTGGGGTCCGCTTTTTTTCAGTCTAACTGCATATTTTGGCTGAACTTTGGTATTTTCTGTGAAGCGATTACCATCTGACCTCCACACCTAATTGGCGATATCGAAGTATTGAAGTTTGAAGGCTTCAAAGTAACTACCCGTAACGACTGTTATAGATGATCGTATGACAACTGGAACCGACGGCTTAACTTGCTCTCCGGGGTGTCTGAGAGCAAAGTATTTACACAATAATATTTGTATGATGCAATAATGAACACATGCATCGTATAGTCACTTTACGCGTAGGCAGCAGTTTAAGCCGAACCGCGCTATTTCATCATTCAATTACATTAGTACCATTTCGATCATCATACGGTTTGGGTGTGCTCATTATCATACCATTCTAGATTAAGTTAAGCCAATAAACCAAAATTTATTTATATTTTGAATAACACACTTGTACTTTTCCATTGAGTTTATTTTACTTATAAACCTGACCGGTTTCGGAATTACAATACTTGAAACATCAACGTAAACCTTTGAGAATGTCGTAAGGCGAAACCGGTCAGGTTTAGAAGTAAAATAAACTTAGTGGAAAAGTACAAGTGTGTTATTTAATATGTGTAGCAGATTCCACCAAGCGCCATCAATCTCCAGTATAAACATAATATTTATCTCCTGTACGACTACCAAAGTCTCGTACATTTGATCAATAAAAGAATTACGATGGGATCCCGGTGTACCACTGTCTAGTTCCATTATGGAACTACTGGGATTTGTTTTCCTAATCTATACTAATATTATAAATGCGGAACTAACTCTGTATGTCTGTCTGTATGTTACGCTTTCACGCCTAAAAATTGGTACATGGGTAGATTAGACCTTGAGAAAGGACATGGGCTATGTTTGGTCGCGATAACCGACACGCACGCGGGCGGAGCTAGCTAGTTGTTCCATAAAACTGGCTATATCCCCACGATACCACAGACGATACACTTTGTCCATTAATTTCTGTGTGCGCGATTCAATTACAGAGTTGAGTAAATATCAGATTCATGGGTGCAAAAAAAGTAAACTGCATTGGTATGTTGCAAGTTTATAAGACACAAATTGGATTCGAGAGGAAATAATGGCATTGTTTGGTATGTACGGTGTGTAGTGAACTTCTAGTTGGGTTATCTGTCCCTAATCTTACTTTACACAAACTTTGCGTTGTCTAAAATGCATCTTTTGTTTTCATTTCTACCGTTAACTGGTTTTCACTTAATTGGATGTGATTCTTTATCCCTATTTATTGTTATAGCCATTCTAATTACAATACATATAATCGTAATTGTATTAATTGAAAGTAAAACTAATATGATAAACTAATCATACTGATTAATTTGAACTGTTGTCACGAATACTAATAGCGTAGAAAAGATAATATGGGTACTACATAATTGTAGTCTTATTTGCTGTGGTCTCGTATCACCACATGTTTTCATATTAATTATGCTTTTTATTTATCAAGTAGAGCTCGTTATTAATGTTATAATTGTATTCGACGTAATATGCATTAAAATACTGTTAATTAAGTTTTACATTAATATTTATATAAATACTGTTACATTACATTATATCCGAGAGTGCAACATCATGAAAGGTTCATTAAAATTGTTACCTGGGGAGCGAAGGACCTGAATTTATTTGTCACGGAGCACCCTCCTACGCAAAATACCTTCATAGTAGATTTATGCTATTTGTCTTCTCCATTATTGAAGAGTTAGGTATCATTCGCTCCCGTAAATGCCTAGATAAACCAAAATAAAGACAAGGAGGAGAATAAGCGAGCAGACCTTGGGCTCTAAAGTACAAGCTTTGTTCATATTCGGGAATGGTGCTCGGATGAAGTAGTTTTAAATTTATACAGGTACCTAGGTGTTTTCACAGTATAATTCTTATAGTTACTACAATCAATTCAGGTGTCATAATCGCCACCCCATGGTAAAAGTTCATGCAGGTATGAATATTTTCGAATCTCTTTTTACATTCGCGTAAACTTCAGAAAATATCTCTTTTTAATATTATACTTTATGGCTGATAACTTACAATAAAAAAGTAAGGGGTGGACATCGTGATCGGTCCATTAAGTAAGTAAATGGTGCAAGAGAACCGTAGGTACACATTGAGAATCTTTTTGAATGCGTTATCAAAAAAATTATAACGTTTAGTTAAATTTCGGAAAATATCAGTTTAGCGAACTTTTTTTATATACTGCTAAGTTAACGGTACTTAGGTTCCGTACATGGTTCTTAGATTGGACAAGATTTTAGTGAACATTTCTGATAAGAAATTCTAAGTTTTATCACGAAGTCTGATGAGATGTCTGGTTGGTTGATGGCAGTATTCAGTGGATCACCGGTTGACAATGGAGCCCCGTCGTACAAACAACAGCATCTGAAAGCACTAACAAACCTAGATGCACTGCATTGCATTTTAAAGCGGCCCTATCATAGGAACCGGAGAGTTTTTTGGATACACGAAATATGTACACAATTCATAAATAATAAATAACAGATTTGACAACAGCATACACAATAAAAATAAAACGAAATCACGAAAATACATATTTCTCATATACATTGTATAAAAATGCATACCCAAAATATTTATATCAGATCATAAAATGTTGAATGTTTGCTAGTGAAAAACAAGTCCGGCGATAAAAACATTAAAATTCTGCCATATACAAAGTTGGTAGCTCAGAGTTGCCAGCTTAAAGTTCTTACTGAGAAACTAACTGCGCGCTGCAGTTCCGCTATCAGAACAACAAATTGTCTACCGTAGATATTTTATGACTGGAATTAATAAAAATAAAACTTTACAATGTCTGCAAGCGGTTCCTTTGCTACCGACTTCGACTCAGATTGATGTTTGGCAAATTTTTATAACCCGTGACGCAAAGAGAGGGTTGTTATAAGTTTGACGTGTCTATCTGTCTGTTTGTCTGTGGATTAGAGCTTCCGAACGGATGAAGTAATTTCAATTTAGTTTCTTTTTGTAACAGGTGACTTATGTGCGAGTGTTCTTAGATATTTTTGATGAAAATCGGTTAAGCCGTTTAAAAGTTATGGCGGTTAAAGTGGGCATGGAGAGAGTTAGGGATTTTAAATTTTTTTAAATTTATATATCTGTCTGTCTATATTTTACCGACCGAGGGAATGACTGCTAAAACAAGGATTCGATAGCCACGCAGTTCAAATATTCATGTGCATTACACATATCTATATTTTTTTGTTTTGGTGTTTTTAAACTATACAATTATGAAATTACCTATGTTTACACAATCTAGAACCAATACCTAGAAATACACAAGCTTGTTAAGCTAGTGCAAGCTTACATTGTGTCTTTTTTTTTTTCGTGCGGAAATCCCCTCGGATACCGGATACCCCTCCTGCCGGAGCCGGAAAGGGAGGTTATGTCGGACTCGAACCGACTAAAACCGCACGCCGACTGTGGGTCTTGGTGCTAGGCCGGAGGTGAGGTTGTCATCGACATATCCCTCGCACCCCGGCTGACCCAGGGCCATCCCTTACGGTCTGGCCCTCCTCAGGAGGGGGGACAACGGTGTCCCCAACTCGCCCCCGGAATGGGGAGGCGCGCTTTTTTTCGCGCCGCCGCTGTGGCCTGCTTCTGCTGGGGTGACAGGCGGCTCCACCCGTCACCCCCAGGCCCGCGCTCATGGGGGACGGAGGTCAGCAGTGCCCTCCGACGTCCGAGTTGCCTGCGCGCACGGGCGGCGTGATCCGCAAGTCTCTCTCGCTCGCGCCGCCTCTCCCGTTCCGCCGTCTCCTTCACGACCATTACCTGCTCGCTGAAGGAGACGCCGGCCGCCCACGCGTCCGCGCAGCGGACCATTGCTGTGAGCAGGGTGGCGAGGGTGAGAACTCTCACTCCCAGGGCCGCCACTAGCTCCCGTCTCGGGCTTACATTGTGTCTAGATGTATAGGTAAGTATTACATATTACTGCATGAACGATTTTTAAACTACGATAGAAACGACTCTACGCTACACGTTACATTTTACCGTTTTTCCGTTTATCGAGTTACGTTCAATTTCGGTATCAATTTATCACACCAGTAAATTTACAGTGAATGCTTTCTACTGATTTATTAAATACTTGACGAAATATGGTTACTGTGGAAAAACGATTTTAGAATTTATAAATATCAACATTTAGAGTCTACACTTTGATCAAAACTAAAACATTTTATTTTAAATACATAAAAATTTAAACCATAAAAATATCCTGTATAGTGTTTTATTAACCGTGTAATTCCATAGCATAATTATAATTGTTTTATTCTGGCTGAGTGAAAATGCCGTGTCTGAAATTTAAACCAGTTTATACGGATATAAATTGATTATTTATTTATTTATTTATTTATTTATTTATACATCATACTACCATCCTTACAGGTCATCACCCAATACAATGTTAGTAGACCACAATTAATCCTATACAATCATAACTCAGATAATAAGGTATTACAATAAATAATTAGAGCACATAATCAGAATTAGAATAAATATTTCACCAAAACCACACCCTTAATGTCAAATTCCTATTTAGGTTTCTAATGTCCAAGCTACAATTTAAGATCGAATTAATCAAATTACAATTCATATTATATATAAGATATTACATTATAATAAATTAATTAGGTCACATAATCAAAATTAGAATAAGATATTCAGTCATCAAAACCCTATAGGTGGGTACTTACAATGTCAAATAATAATAATAATATAATGTCAAAAATTAATAATGTCAAATTATAATGTAATAATTATACTTATAATGTCAAATTCCTATTAGATTTCTAATGTCAAAATTTATTTATTTACTTATTTAAACCACTATCATTATATATTATATAAAGCTACTTACTAAACAATCTATTTACTACTACACAATATGTGACTCTTGTAAGTTCGTTCAGTGAGCACGAGAACAGGTCAACTTGTTCAGCAACCGTATTGAGCGTACGCAGCGCGCGCGACAACGGCGCCCGCTGCAGCAGGTTAGTGCGCGCCCGTGGCACCTCTAGCAGCGGAGGCAGGCGCCTACGCCCCACGTACTCGTCCGGTACACATAGCTGTGCTACCTCAAGGATAGCAGGGTTGTGTATTGTGCCGCGTAACACTTTAAGTAGGTATGTGGCGGACGCAACTTCCCTTCTCACTTCTAGTTTGTAATAGCCTATCATGCCAAGTACAAATAACGTTGGGTAAATAATTGGGTATCCCGGGTACACGCCATATTGTTTCAGATATATGAATCTAACAAATTTGTTTTGTATTCGTTCAAGCATAAACTTGTACTTATCTTCGTGAGGAGACCAAATTATAGAATTATATTCTAGATGGCTTTTCACTAAAGCCTCATATAGTGCTTTCAGAGCCTTGATATTAGTGAATTGACGCGCTTGACGCAGGATAAACCCTAAATTTCTATATGCTTTTTTGCACACCTCTATTATGTGCTGCCTGAAGCTCAAGTCAGCTGTGAAGTTAATTCCTAAGTCCCTAACCTCAGTAACGCGTTTTAATGTTTCCCCGTCCAAACAGTATTCATAATGGCTGGGAGATCGAGCGCGAGTAAATGACAACACACTACATTTCTCCACATTAAAATACAGCCTGCTGCCCTCACTCCACTCAACAACCCTGTCAATGTCCCGTTGTAAAACAAGGTGGTCAGAAGGCTGCTTAATTTCAAAGATTAGTTTTAAATCATCGGCGAAAAGCAAGGTTGTAGAATTTTCGACTACGTCCGGTAGATTATTTATGGTCAAATTAAAGAGGAGGGGCCCTAAATTACTCCCCTGACTCACACCCGACCTGGTGAAATAAGGTTCCGAATAATATCCGCCACAGTCTACATATTGACACCTATCTTTCAAATAGCTAGAAAAAAATGCAAGTGTATGTTGAGTGCATCCTACGTTAGCCAACCTAGACAAGAGGATGTCATTGTCTACCAAGTCGAACGCCTTTCTAAAGTCAAAATATGCCACATCCACCTGATGGCCAGCATCCACAGCTGGTACCAGACGTGACATGAGATGCAGTAAGTTCCCCGCCGTCCCCCGCGCATGACGAAAACCGTGCTGAGCGTCAGACAACTGGGCACTCACCTGGTTATATAAGTCGTTGTGGATGGCCGCCTCGAAGATCTTGGCTGGAGTGCATAGGACTGCCACGGGCCTATAATCGCTAGGATTCGTGCCACCACATCCCTTGGGCACTGGTATCACCCTTGTAAGTTTCCAGCGACTAGGAAATAATTAAATATATTGGGTTGTTTTAAGTCGGTTATTAAAGAGAGAGGTAAGCATCAAAGTCATCAGTGAATCATATTGGCGTCGCGTCACTTAACTAATTCTTTGCTTGAAATCATTTTTTTTTCTTAAAAAGTATATTAGATCCGAAGTTACTAACATTCCCTCTAACCACTCCAACTAAGCTAAATTGCTTGTGCTAGGACTGGATACACGTCGGTAGTGTAATGGCCAGGATTCGAACCCGAGACCTCTCGATCGTAAGGCTGACTCCGAAACCACTAAGCTACCGACGCTTTATGAATGATAAAAAAGTTAGTAAGATCCCACTAGTCTTCATAAGTTTAGAGAGGCACATTTCGCTAGTTATCAAGATACTAGAAGAAACATTAATTAAATTAATGAAATAGACCCACAATCTAAACATTGTAGACTAATCAGTTTTCCAATCATAAACTATCAAATTTTACCCATATAAGCTCGGAACTAGACCAGTGCGAAGTTTGTTTGCGACTAGTAATTTGATTTTCAAACGTAGCAAATACTCGATGAAATTTATTTTAGAAAACAAGCACTTCGTTGCTATCATAAACGATATATGCAGGTTGAATTTTACCTTCGTTTTTTAGTATTACAACATTCTACACAACGCTATCTAGCTAAACTAGCTTGAATAAATTTTTTATAGCATTTATTATGCTAACTTTTAAGTTCGAAAACATTGGAAAAAATGAAATGCTCAAGTGAGACTCGAACTCACGACCTTTCCCTTACAGGGGGATTGCTCTGCCAACTGAGCTATTGAGCACCACTTGAATCATTCCAAATTTTCCTCGACGGTGCAGCCATCTACCAACATTCTTACGAACTGTTGGAAACAATGAATGATTTTTCAACCATTTTTAAACATTGAATTTTGATGACTGCGCCCAAATATTCGAATAAATTTTTTATAGCATAGCATTTATAGCATATAGTGACTAAAGACATACACACCTACACAGTGCTAAAAAAGTTTTGGTTGATAGCCTTGTATTAACATGGGCCTGAAAGACATAGCTGGTGTAAGGTGAGTACAAGGAATTATTTAGTTTAGGGCCCGTTATACTAGTAATTATATTAGTAATTTGGGTTACCTTGCAATATTATAATATAAATATAATATAAAAGAGGCTTATAATATAAAAGATAGAGCTACATATTTTGGTATTAATGTTTTTGAATGCAAGATGTTGATGGAATCGTTGCGAGTCACTTTTCCAGACAGTATTATACAGCCAACTTTACTGCACACGTGTGCTCAGCTGCAGTCATAAAAATAAGCCATTGCAATGAAATACGTCTATAAATAAAAGTATACTCTTCTCTGACAATAGCATACATATTAGCGCGCTCGTTTGAGAACCAACGTAAGCGCATTTTATTTTGTAATGATATAATTATCATGTGATTGTAAGAAATTAAAAAAAAACATGTTGATTAGTTTTACTTGTGGAAGGCTTCGGCGTTGGTCGAAATGGATCACCTCATTTTCTTTTGACATTCATTATGCACTGAGGAGTTCTATCATTGTATGTGTATTCTTGAAATGTGCAATCTGTACAAGTAGCACAGAATAATATATAATAATAAATAAAAATGTTTATTTACAGTTTCTAGCATGGTACATAAATCATTCTAGTTATTGAGGTCAACTTTTAAGCAAACATATGCTTGTGAT
Organism: Eilema sororculum; assembly: GCA_914829495.1. NCBI lineage: Eukaryota > Metazoa > Arthropoda > Insecta > Lepidoptera > Erebidae > Eilema > Eilema sororculum. The sequence goes on from OU618541.1 coordinate 12,162,197, forward strand.
AGATGTGATGATAGAGATAGAGAAGCATACTCATATATCCAAAGAATATAAAAAATATCAACATTTCTTCAATTAAGTAAAATTCTATGTTTTACTGTCCATTATTTGACATGATATGAGTAAAAGTTTACAGAATAAAAGAAATCCTAAACTCCTGGAATAGGTTAGTTTCCATCAAAGTCTCGTTGCATATTATTTTACGATTTAGCGTGTTATCGCGATGTCCTAGGGTAGTTCCTATATTGGATAAAGACTTGTGAACTGATATCCATTTTTATTGAAAACTAGCTTAAATCTGCAATTTTCGCGTTTCTATTCAGTTAGAAAGTTTGTCAGCATGCACAGACTAGCCCTAAAGTTTAGACAGCGATGGGCTCTTCAAGTAAGCCGGAGGCAGCAAGAATGCTGCCGCCACTCTCGTACGCTTGATAATCAAACTTAAGAGTCCGTACCACTCCAGCTCGAATTCAAATTTTACCCCCGCGCGCCTCAACAACGCACTCGCGCCGGTACTACTCACGCGCAGATGCAGCTATCTCACTCCCGCGATGACCCCGGGCCGGCCGACGCGAGGCTCGGCCGCCAAGTTCACGCGTGTATCAATCGATAGGGTAAAGTAGCTAGTAATTAGACATCAAGAAAGTTATGGCAATAAACAAACTTTTGAGAAAAGTGTGCATATTGTAATGATAATTTACATAAAACTTATAATATATTTATACTTATCCTATTAATATTATAAATGCGAAAGTTTGTGAGTATGTATCGCTGTATGTATGGATGTTTGTTACTCTTTCACGCAAAAACTACTAAATGGATCTGGCTGATTTTATACAGGGGTAGATTAGAACCTGGAATAACACATAGGTTGCTTTTTATTCCGGGTTAAGGTTCCCATGGGTTGCGGGAACGGGAACAAAACTTCACGCGGGCGAAGCTACGGGCAGCAGCTAGTATAATATAATAATAGCAGCCCTTTCAATGTCTCACTGCTGGGCACTGCTCTCTCACCTGAAGGTACCTTGGTGGCCAATAGTCCACCAAGGAGGGGGGGCCTTTATGGTCGGTTTCGAGTTCTCCGCACGCGCTCTGCTAAGCCTAGCGGAGAACTTTAAGGGCGACGAGTACTTTGCCACTGAGCGATCAGTGGTGAAATACACGGTCCCATGGGGACCATCGATCGGCCGAGCCGTACCGCCGTCTGGCAACAGAGGGGCATGGTTGCTCTTAGGAGTTGCGAGGAAGAAAACCTCTATAAAAAATCACCCCGAACCCCACGCCTGGCAATGGGATGCATCACTGGGGGGAACTCAGTGCCTAGGGCGTCACTCACTCACTCCCACCTTTCCTATCCTCACATACAACCTCTCTACTTCCACCTCAATGTCGGTGGACATTAACCGTAAAACAAAATATGGTTATGAAAACGATAACGGATAAATCTACCCATGAGGGTACCCGGACTCCGTCTGGGGAATCCCTAGCTGTGACTGGTGATCGAATGGACACCCATTCGGTGACTAGCCATGGCGACACCCGCCCAGGTTCATCGTGGGTCTGAATCATCGAACAGGAGGAGGACCTTCCTAGTAAGGCTACGCTAGACGGCTAGGCGCGGGTAGAGGACGTAAGCCGACCTCTACAGAGCGAAAGAGAGAGTAGCAGAGCCGCCAGCGATTGTGTCCCCGCTACCAAGGGAGGTCACGGAGGTGCCGGCGGTGCAGAACATCCTGGCGGCTCTTTCCCGCATTTCTGGCGCCGTAAAAGGCCAGAAAAATATTACGGGAAAGAAGAGGGTCATGGCGGACGCGATAAAAGGTGCCGCCAAAGCCAAAGGAGCGTCTCCAGTGAGGAGGAGAAACTCCGGGCTCGGGTTGCGAGCCTGGAGACGGAGATTGCTGACTCCCACAAGCAGCAACGGCTGATGCGGGAGGAGATCGGTCAGCTGACGCAGCTGGTCCAGGGGGCCGGGGAGGCTCGGGGTGTGAAAACCCCCGCTCTCCGTGCTCCATCTAAGGTTGTAATGCTGGATGTCATCGAGCGACGCCTCGGCGTCCTCGAGGACCGGGCATACCGCCCATCGCTGGCGGCACCCGTCGTCGCGTCTTGAGCGACGACGGCTGCACCCAGTGGTGCTCCTGGTCCCAAGCCAAGGCCTCCGCCCCTAAGAAAACGGCACCTAGGGGAGGTGGTGGAGAACGACGTGCCCGTAGTTACGGAGGGTGAGGAACATCGGCTACGATTGGGTGCTGCGTGGTACGTTGCTCAGAGGGGTCAGCGTAACGTTTTTTTTTATCGTGCGATAAATCCCCACGGAGCCGGTGGAGGTGGTTATGTCGAACTCGAACTAAAACGCACGCCGTCCCAAGTCCTTGGTTGCCGGAGGTGAGATTGCCAAAAGCATATCTCTCGCACCCCGGCAGACCCAGGAGGACCATCTCTTTCGAGAAGGCCCCCTTCGGGTTGGGGGGACCACAGTGTCCCCATCTAGCCCCGGTTACGGGGAGGCGCACCTTGCGCCGCCGCCGCGGCCTGCTTCTGCTAGGGTGACAGGCGGCTCCACCGGTCACCCTCAGGCCAGCGCTCATAGAGGACGGAGGTCGTTCTTCGACGTCCGGTTCGCATGACAACATCATTACGGCGCGGGGAGCAGCGCACCGAGACGCAGCACTAAAGGCCACGGCAGGGGTTGCTCAAGTCGTGGGTCAGACACGGCGGCTGGGTCTCGAGGTCGCTCTTCACAAGTCCGAGGCTCGGTGCTTCCACGGACCTCGGATGGAGCCACCTGCGGGATCCAGCCTACAGATAGGGGGTGTCAGCATCGGCATCGAGCCCTCGATGAAGTATCTGGGGCTCGATGGCCGGTGGAACTTCGGACATCACTTCCGAAGTTTGGTCCCAAAACTGAGGGGGGCATCAGCCGCACTCGCGCGGCTGATGCCCAACATCAGGAGACCCAACGCTCCCTGCAGGAGACTGTACCTGGGGATCGTGCGAAGTATGGCCCTATACGGGGCCCCCGTATGGGCAGAGAATCTGACGGCCAGTAATGTGGCTAGATTGCTGAGCCCACAGAGGGCGATGACCCTTCAATAGAAACAGATGAATGGAAATTCATAATTACGTACTGTCTATAATAAATATAGGAATACGTATGGTAGTAGTACCTAACTACTGCTATATTTATATTATGATCATTCGGGTTGGTAGGTACTCATGTATTTACAGAAATATTCCGTTTATTCCGAAACTGACCCGAAAACTTGACCCGGTCGCGGGTTAGGTAGAAACTTTAAAAATTTGTTCCGAACGTAACCCTCTTCCTAACCTGACCCGACGGTCTCGTTCCTATCATAACCCGATCTGGCACTTCGCCGTCCGCTGCTGCGGCACGCTCGCTACGCTCGCTTGGCTCATGCGTTGGGGTCACAGTTCTAACCTAACCTACAGAAGTTGGAGTTACCACACTTCGACTTTCGGCTCTGAGTCGCCCAACCGCGTCGTCCGTCGCGTCGTCGCAGTGAGCGACCTGTAGTAGGCAGGACCTGCCTGAAAGACTTGGGCTGCTACTGCAAGATTATTTTTGTCGATACATAGGCAGGTATGCCTATTTCAATCCATATTTTTGAAATAGGTAGGTTTTTACTGACCTATTTATTACTTTCTACTAATATAGTACCTATTGCAAATTGTTATGTACAGTATAAGCTACTTAGGTAGGTAGATTAGATACTTACTATAATAGTAAATAAATAAATATTCCACAACATTCTACACAGCGCTATCTAGACCCATGGTAAGCTTAATTAGCTTGTGTTATGGAATCTAGAATGCGGATAAACATACTTAGATACTTTTTTGTATGTACATAAATAATAAACATAGAAACACTCAGACCAATGCAAATAGCCATATTCATGCATACAAATATTTGCACTGAGCGGGGATCGAAACGCGCCTCCTGCGTAGCAGTCGCGTTCACTAACGCCATTTTTTTTATCGTGCGAAAAATCCCCACGGATACCACAATCACGGAATCATCATCAATACATACATATTAGGTATACATAGAAACACCCAGATCAATGCAAATAGCCATATTCATGCATACAAATATTTGCACTGAGCGGGAATCGAACCCGCGCCTCTTGCGTGGCAGTCGCGTGCACTACCACCACGCCACAGAGGCTGTCTACATAATACGTCATTCATATGTTTTAATGTTTTTTTACGCCAACATATACTTTTCCTCTTTCAGTTTACTTTATTACCCATTTCGCCTGTCAAAAGATGGTACTTGAATACTTTCGTATCGTCTATCGTAATCGTCTGCGCAGAGCGCGTGCGACACAAGTTCCCCGTATGATAGCCGAAGCAACACTGAGGAGGAGGCCGGGCGGCAGGGCGGTTCTAAGTTTAATGGTATCGCTTGAGTAAAAATATAGATATTTGCTAGTTACGCAGAAACCAATGTATATTTGTAAAATTTGAAACACATAATGTCTCTTAACCACTAAACTGCAATTATTGTGTAAGTTTAGTGATCCTATTTTGCGTAATTAATCCATAATATCGTTTTATTTGTACGGTTTAGAGGTAACTTTGCAATGGTTTTCTATCAAGAAAATTTTACGTAATCGTGTTTTTGCCACACATAAACATTAGTATATATTCTCAACTTTACCACAAATGAATTAAAAAGTCCATGCTTTAGAACTTTTGATATTATACACGTTTATGCTATGTCATTTGAGGTAGTACGGACTCTTAAATTGATCTATTGCCCGTCTTATATGCATCCTAGGAGGAAGGAAGTCTCTTTTATTTCGTAGTGATAAAGGATTTTGTGGAGAGCTACCATTAGTGAGTCAATTTTTTAGATTCAGACTTAAACTCACCTTTTTAACTTAGGCCAACGAAGCCGTGATAAAATGTTAGGTAATACAAGTTTTACAACTGTACAAAGCATCGCAAGGAAGTTCAATACCTATTCAAACCGTAACCAACGCAAGTTGTTGTAGTGGATGGCAGTAGATCCTGAACGTAGATTCCTAATTGTAAATACTAACTTTGTTCTAAAGTTACCCTCCTGATAAGCCTGGACTGTGAATTGATGGCACTAGATATCTTGTTTCCAGATAGTTAATATTATAAATCACAACTAGTAGTGAAGTTATGTAGTCAATCTGTCAGCCGTCATTGTGATTAATAACTTAGGTACTTAAGTATAATTTACAAGTCGATCATTTTATCACACAGAAACGTCAATATAGTTTGAGAGGGTTCTTTTACACAAAGCTGGTTAAATTTAAGCTTGCCATATGGTTTTACAATTTGATTTAAATTATACTTTTATGGGGCCGAATGTCATCTGCCCCCAACTTCGGTACACTGGTACTTAATTTTAACACTGATAATATTAAAAATCAATTGTAGAAATACAAATAAATTCCGTAATAAAATTTTCAATAAAATCCAAATGTTCAAAATTTATTTCAAATGTTCCATGTTACTTTTGAATTGACGTCATTATCGCGGGATGGAACAGAGTAATCGAGAGCTCTTAAATGTCTTTCTGATTGCCTTTTGACTGTGAGTGGACGTTGACATTTATATAGGACAAGGAGCTATGTGGAAGGTCTGGTGTAATGGCTTTCACAAAGCTATCAATGGAACCCTTGGGGTTAAGTTTCGATGGAAGCGGAATAATCAGCATATAGTACGAGAAGATAACAATTACATTATGCATCATACTATTATAGGGAGGAAAAACTACTCTCTTTTATTTTTTATTAGAACGTCAATGCCGGTTGCGTTTGCGTGTAAAGTATTGCTTTTTGTCCAGGGTCTTTTCCGGGTATTACAGGTAAAGTTGATTTGGGCTCCAAAGATTTTCGTCGGATTCAAGGAGGAAAACTACTGTATAGTTTCATTATAAAACCGTTCTCGCGAATTTCATTGTGCAAAAATTTGTCATCATTTAGCGTTGCGTCACAGAGTAAATAATACCTAAGTATAATTGTATCCGATTTACTTCGTAGGAGACTGGGTCGCTAAGCAGATTTTTGTGAAAAAACTGAAAAAAGACATGTAGGTAATATACCTACCAATTTATAGTAAGTCCATAAGTAGTATTAAATAAATAAATTTTAGAAGATATTAATGAATTTTAGCTAACATAATGTAACTGAATTCTATTTCATAGTATCATAATATGAGCACTAGTAACTGTGTTTCACGACAGCCTCATTCGTCACCCAGTCGGCAATGAAGTGAAATCAGGCTCCTTTTGTAATTTAGTGTACCCTTCGGGTTCTAAATTTGCATTATTCTACGTCGTCTTCACGTGCGTGACAATCTTGAGAAATGCTGAGTATATTATTATATTGCTCAAGTGCTAAGGCCGCGTCAACTCTTCGTGTCGACCGCATGTTGTGTCTTATGTAGTTGATTTGCATGTGATATATTATTCGAGCACCGTTTCAGTATATAAAATAAGATGGGTGTTTTTTTAAGACTCTGGAATGTGTCCATAGCTGTCTTTGTTGTTCGTTGTATGATATATTGTTCCGCAATTCTCATAACTAAGGGTTATGTGTCTATTTGTTTACATAATTCAGGTTCCTTTCTACATGGTGCCAGCCTTTATGGAGATTTAGTAATTATCTAATAGCTCCTTAGAAAGTATTTGAGATACTCTCTCAAATATCTAAATTTTGATGTAATCTCTTAGACAATTTTGTTTCAAGGTATAATCTTCCATTACTTATCCAGAATAAAATAACATTTCATGTTCACTTTGTCGTCTTTACAGACCGAGAGAGGAATTTCAAAGTAAAAATATGTACAGTGATAATTCAAAATTTTGTCTATAAACATAAATTTCGTAAAATACAAACGAATTTATGATGTTAATACCAAAGATTTGAATTATATTCGAGGAACATCAATTAAAGTCTGAATAACTTGGCAAACAGTTATTTTAAGCTCAAATTATATAATTGATGAATTACTTCAGATAAGTGATTATCCGTCAGAAATTTAATAAGTAGCGATAAGTCCCTGCTTTCAATGTTGGAGGTTATTAACCTTTTACAACGGTAACATTAGTTATGTTTTTACAAGTATAGTTAAATTTAGTAGTACTTTGATTAAGATAGGATTTTTTTTCGATCAATCCAGGTTGGTTTCGAACCCGGGATTCTTCTCTTAGAAAGAATGCTTTGACCATTTGAAAAAGTAGGTACTTAGCTTAGGATTGGTTACATAATAACTAACTTGTTATTTTCAATATTAGCAACGATCATTCAGTTACCGGAGAATTGAGTGAAATGGCGTACATTGGGAGAGGGCTATGCCCAGCAGTGGTCAGCGGTGGGTTAATTGGTAGATTGATTGATTCATACACATCATTAGATCAGAATATTCAAAAACGAAAAACTCCTTTAACATTCAATTAGGGGAACTCAACAACAAAAATAACTACAGCGATTGTACCAAGGGGTTTGCATACAGGATAAACCTTTTGTAGCAAAAGATGGGACCATTGTAATACACTCAGTAAACAGGGGTTCCTTTCAGAAGAGAACGTATACAAAGAAGGGGGTGAAAGAAAAACAAAATAAAAATTGTACCACATATCCGGCTTATTTAAACCTTTGTTATTGTTTTGAATATGAAATGGTTAAGATACGTTTGAATATACACAAAGCGGCTTGCGGGTGGTGCTTAAGAACTTCATTCTTCAGAGCCCGTTTGTCACGAAAGCTATTCAAAATGGTTGAAAATATAATAGGAAGACTTTCCGCCTAGTTTGAGCGATAAATTTGCGGTTTTATATCTGAATGTAGATTTAAGTTTTTCAAAATAAATCTTTCATTATTAACAGACTATTTCTAAATAACCATTTTTCGAATTTGTTCGTATAATGATTAACAAATAGATCTCGACTTGATCTCATTTATCAGGACGTCAAAATCAAGTGATTAGATTTCTAAATGAATAGGACTAATTGAACATTTCCAGGAATTTCTTCCCAGAAGGTCTTTACTTGGTTCCACGTACCATACAAGCTACTAAGAGAGGCTCTCTACGGTATAAGTCGGTTTGAGCCCCATGATGATTCCCAGCCGATTTCGGGTACGGCGACTGACGCTGGACTGGTAAATTTCTTCGTTCATGCGCCCGGATATGGCTGGTGTATCCCAGTTTGTTGCTGAAGGTGCGTTTGCAGGTAGTGCATGTCAGGACATTGTTGACGTAGTTGTATGTGTATACTCTACGCGGCCTGGTCTTACGAGCCTCTCTCGCCCTGTCCAGACTAAGAGTCCTAGCTGCCTCGAATTCCTGGACGCCATTATTGATCGATTTTCGCCACTCACTACGATCATCGGCCTGTTGCTCCCATGTTTCGACGTCAATTTTGCAGTTCTTCAGGTGGCGCTTATGCACGTCTTTGAAGCGTAAGAACTGGCCTCCTTGCCGCGTACAGCAGGCGTTTGGGGAGACGTTGATCTGGCATGCGTCTGATATGGCCCGTCCACCCCACCTGTCTTCGCACCAAGTAGGCCTCTATGCCATGAACTTTACACCGCCGCAATATTTCGGTATTGCACACTCTATTCCGCCATCCTATGTTCGAGATTTCTCGTAGGCAGCGTAGGTGGAACTGATCCAAAATGCGTATATGCTTTCTGTAAACGCACCATGTTTCAGAGCTGTATAACAGCGTCGATAGAACCACAGCACGATACACGGCAACCTTGGTTTCGAGCCTCAGGTCATGTGATAGGAAAACCCTCTCTCGAAGTCTGCCATACGAGGCTGAGGCCGTCGCAACTCTGTTACTGACTTCGGCATCGAGGTCGTTTGATGCCGTGACGAAACTACCCAAGTACTTAAATCTCTTCGTATCTCTGAGAGTCTGTCCACCTATATGTATTAGTAGGAGGTTGAGTAGTTGTGCCCATGTTGATGTTCATCAACTCCGTTTTAGCAACATTGATCTTCAGACCGTACTGCAGGTTTCATGCAAACTTGTCATAAGGCGCTGTAACCCCTGTGCAGTATCAGCGGCAAAGCAGAGATCGTCAGCGTACATTTTCGCAGTGACCAGCACCTCACAGGTCTTAGCGCGCGCTCGAAACCTACCGAGATTAAAGAGTTTACCGTCAGTCCGAAACCGTACATTTACACCTTCTTGGCAAGCTTTAATGGCTTCCTCTAACACAACTGCAAAGTATAAAGCGAATAAGGTAGGTGCCAGAACGCAGCCCTGCTTCACTCCACAATTCACAGAGAAGCACGGGGACTCTTCACCGTCCACAGAGACGCAGCAGGACATCCCGTCGTGTAGAAGGCGGATAAGACGCACAAATTTTTCAGTGATGCCCAGCCTGCGCAGGACGAGCCACAGCGCCTCGCGTGGAACACAGTCAAATGCCTTCTCAAGGTCCACGAAGCAGAGATGTAGAGGTCGTTGTTGTTCTATGCTTTTTTCCTGTAACTGTCGAACTGAGAACACGGCATCGCATGTACTTCGCCCTCGTCGGAAGCCGTATTGGGACTCAGGTAGTATCTCTTCCGCTAAAGGAATTAATCGGTTCAGGAGGACCCGCGCAAAGACCTTGCTGGCCGCGCTGAGAAGTGAGATACCTTGATAAGAGTCGCACTCCGATTTATTACCCTTGTTTTTATACAGAACGCAGATCTTTGACTGTATGAAATTACTTGGGACAGTCTCATTTTCCCAGATACCCAGCACCAGTTTCCACAGAACATCGTGTACAGCAGGTCCACCGTGTTTAAGGATATCACCCGGCAGGCCATCGATACCGGCGGCTTTGTTGTTCGCCTGCTGCTTCAGCCCTTATCACCTCCTCAAGAGTCGGAGCGTCATCTAGGTGATGTTGTTCTTCACATTGTGGTATCTTTGAAATATGCTCGAGATCCACTGTACGTTCTACGTTTAACAGGGAGTTGAAATGCTCGGCCCACCGCTGCAGCACAGCCCCCGCGGAAGACAACAAGTGCACGCCATCCGATGACCTTATCGGTACTTTCTTTGGTGCTTTTGTCCCAACTAGATCTTTTATCTCTCGGCATCCAGTAGGCATTGGATCTTTTCCGCTTTATTCAGCCACCATTCGTCCTTTAATCGACGCGTTAACCTCCGAAGTTCACGCGAGCCCTGTTTCATCTCGCTTCCATTGATGTTATCAGCCTTTAATAGCAAACGGTGTTTCCCCAGCGCTGCACACAACTCCTCATCGTTATCATCGAACCAGTCTTCGCGTTTGCGCACCTTCTTTCCCAGACATAGTTTTGCGCTTGTAAATAATTTACTAGACAACATTTCCCAGTTTCGCCCGATATCGTTTGACCAGTCGCATGACTTCACAGCCTCAGTGGCAGTCGCGACAAACATTTCACGTTGGTCTGCATCTCGTAATCGTCCCACGTCCAACACAGCTGGCCACACTTGCAGCGATCGTCTGGGAGGACAAAGACGAAGCCTAAGCTTGGTGACAAGCAGCCTCTGGTCAATCTAACAATTTGCCCCGCGCATTGCCCTTGTGATACAAACTTGGGAGATGTTCCTGCGCCTTACGATAGCATAGTCCAGCAGGTGCCAATGCTTGGATCTGGGGTGCATCCATGTGGTTTTATGTTTGGCAGGTAGTCGAAACCATGTATTGGTTACTGCGAGATCCAACCGAGCACAAAAACTCAATAGCATCTGTCCATTAGGGTTCATCTTACCTATTCCATGCCGTCCAATTACACCCGGCCATGCCTCATGATCATCACTGACACGAGCGTTCATATCTCCCAGCAGCAGCACCTGCTCGCACTCAGGAACGCGTCCGACAACTCGCATCAGGTCCTCATAAAAAGCCTCCTTGACATCATCAGCATTGGTCATAGTGGGTGCGTACACGCTAAATATGTTAAGGAAGTTGTTATTGGCTAGATTAAGTCGCAACGTCATTATTCGATCAGAGATGCCATATGGAAACTCAACCAGATCCCTTACAATCGTTGTCTTGATGGCAAACCCAACTCCTGATGTTCTTGATTCGGTGACTTCCCTACCCTTCCAGAAAAAGGTGTATCCACCGCCATGTTCAGCGAGCTGTCTCTCTCCCGGCAACCGAGTCTCACTCAAGGCAGCCACGTCAACTCCGTACCTAGCAAGCTCTCTCGCCACTACGGCTGTTTTTCGCTCTGGACAGCTATTATAGTCATTGTCCGGTAAGGTGCGAACATTCCATGCACCAAATATTAACTGCTTTTTTAACATTTTCTTGCCACCGCTTGGAGTTAGATTGCAAAGGCAGCCGCGGTAACTACCTCCATTAGTTTTAGGGCGAACGTTTTTTAGGGCACCTTTTCTAGCCCCCTTCCCGGCTGAGCGGGGGGAGCAGTGTCCTCCTAAATAGGGCTGCTCCGTCACACAGGTTGCTGCCCAACCCACGCTGTCACCACGACGCAGCGCGTGAACGACCACTCTCCCGGTGTCGCCCGTGTGCAGATCTCAGACAAAACCCAGCACGCAACATTGCTGGGCCTCTCTACCTCGGTCCATCGCCACGGGTCTTGACAGTCTCAGTGTCCATTTTCGTAAGCCAGTCATATACGCGTGATATATTTTAGTGCACAAATATTTGCGTAGATATGGGTGCACTCTCTCTTCCTCGCCCTCCTGGATCCGATGGAATGGAAAACCGCTACGATCAGAGGAGGGTTTGGCTGTAGTGTCTGGCTGATAGCTGCGTTTGACCTCTGCTATCGCCCTGGGCCTTCCACAATGCCTTGCTTGTCCGCCGTATCCGCCAATTCCAGTTGCTTATCAGCCTTGGTTTGCCTTCAACACCGAACCAGTCTTCATGCACTACGCAGGAGATGTCTGCGAATAAGCTCGTCCACCGAAGTGTGCGAGCCCCCCTAGTCCGGGTTTGGCCCACGAGCCGACGTGGTTTACCGGGATATGGCCGTTGCGTGCATTACAACTACTTGGAGCCACCGGACTTTGCAGGTCGCCTGTGGACCAGTTTAGTGTGTCATCCCCTGGTGAAGATCGACTGACAACACTTGAAAGGTACTACCACTAGGACCCCCACTACATACACCCACCTCCAAGTCCTTCAACAGCCCGGTAGTGTGAAGCTTGAAGGGGTTGCCGTAAGTAAAAAAAGTATTCCTTACCCAAAAAAGATTCTGAAAGAAAATTCTTGATCTCTACAGATAAAAAAGTTCAGTACTTAATTAAAGTCATGAATTTTACATCGTTTAAATCAAGGGAGCATGATAGCTAACCCTTTTTCGCTGTATAACATTTCTGGTTTGATAACCAAACTGTGTAAATAGACAGACCTAAATTGAGTAATCTGGTGACTGATATAATATTTACTTGTAAGTTAAGATCGATATAATTGGCGTAGTTAAATTTGTGGCTGGCCGTAGATTTCAATATCAAATTTCTAAGTTTAATAATAATAGTAGAATAGTATTATTTCGGTATTTAAACTATCATGGTCATGAGTAAATATTCCAATAGCTCTAATAGAAGTAGTAACTTTTTTTTTATAAAAATATAACATGACCTAAACTGGGTCATGTTATAATTTTTATAACTGGGGTGTTGGAAACTGAGAGTAACGGTGAAGCGGTAGGAACCTCGTTTGAGGCCAAGGATGTAGTTGAGGCCATTAAGCAAATATCTGGTGGCAAGTCACCAGGTCACGATGGGCTCAGTGTCGAACACCTCCGTCATGCGGGCCCACATACATGTAGGGTTTTAGCCATGTTCTACTCGCTGTGCGTGGGTCATTCCTACTTACCAGGCGATTTCATGAGAACGGTGGTAGTGCCTGTCGTAAAAAATAAAACTGGTAACCTGTCAGATAAAAGTAACTACAGGCCTATTTCGCTTGCTACCATACTTGCAAAGGTGTTTGACTCTCTTCTTAATACACAGTTAAATAAGTACGTAACACTTCATGACAATCAGTTCGGGTTCCGCCCTCGACTATCCACTGAGAGCGCAATTCTGTGTCTTAAGCATACAGTCAAATATTATACGGATCGCAAGACGCCGGTATATGCCTGCTTCCTCGACCTATCCAAGGCCTTTGATCTGGTGTCATACGATGTTCTGTGGTGGAAACTAAGAAGTATAAACCTACCATGTGAACTGGTGCATATATTTCAGTATTGGTATACAAATCAATGCAATAGTGTAAGATGGGCTGGGGTAATGTCAGATCCGTACAAGCTTGAATGTGGTGTGAGACAGGGTGGATTGACGTCCCCAACTCTTTTCAACTTATATATAAATGAGCTGATTGTCGCGCTCAGTAGTCAGCATGTGAGCTGTTATGTTGACGGAGTCTGTGTCAACAATTTGAGTTACGCAGACGACATGGTGCTGTTGAGCGCGTCAATCTGTGGCATAAGGCAACTGATTAGACCTGTGAGGAATACGCGTGTGGTCTCGGTCTAAAATACAATTTAAAAAAGAGTCAATGTATGGTTTTTAGGGCCGGCACCAAATGTCCACAGAATGTACCACTGGTTCGGCTATATGGCGAGGTTTTAGAAACTGTAGAACAGTTCAAGTACCTGGAACATGTTGTCACTGCCGACCTTCGAGATGATGCGGACATTGAGCGGGAGCGAAGGTCTCTGTCGATACGAGCGAACATGCTGTCTCGCAGGTTTGCACGTTGCTCAGCTGAGGTCAAGATTACGCTCTTTAGAGCGTACTGTAGATCCCTATACACGTGCTGCCTGTGGGCTGACTACAGTAAAAAGAGCTACAGCGCCCTCCGCGTCCTGTACAATAACGCGTTTAGAATGCTGTTGGGGCTGCCCCGCTTCTGCAGCGCGTCAGGAATGTTTGCGGACGCATACGTGAACTGTTTTCATACGACTATACGCAAACGATGCACGTCCCTGGTGCGCAGGGTGCGGGCCAGCTCGAACGCCGTTCTGACAATGGTGGCAGACCGTCTGCTCGCGTGTCCCTTCCTTCGACACTGTTGTGACAGACATGTCGCTGTTCCGAGGCCGAAGAGAAGGTACTAAAAGTGATTGAGATATTTCTAATTTATCAATTTGTCCCCTAATTCTAATTTAATTTATGCCATAATTGTAATTCATTCCATAATTTTAATGTAATTTTATTTTTTAATTCGATTCTAAATTTTCCTTTTAATCTATGAATTAATCACCTAGATTTCGATTTAATTTAATTCTTTAATTGATTTTTAATTTAATTTGACGTAATAATCTGTTTGACATTAATATAATATCATTCTCATCTATTTTGATTATGTAAAACTGTCATACTAACACTAGTTTTGTTTTGTTTAAGTTACAGTTGTTACTAACCCAGATATGGATCGTGTGTTATCTGAATTAAAATTATTTGAATTTGAATAAAAATCTTTCTTCCTTTATAAAATTTGACGCAGGCTTAAAATGTGCAGAGTCCCATGAAATTACCAATTACTTTCGTTGGCTTAATAAGCGGCTGTAGGGCCACGAAAGTTTAACAGTAACATCAAACTTTAACCGAGATTAGTTATCTAAGCGTGACGAATTCTGTTATAAGTTTTAAAATAACCTCAAAATCTTCCCTTTGTGAAACATTATTTGAAATTTTTAAAAAGTTTATAGGATGCCGTCCGCGTGGATGTCGGTTATCGCGACCAAACACAGCCTAAGTCCTTTCTCATGGTCTAATCTAACCCTATACCAAATTTCAATTTCATCAAAATCGGTTCAGTGGTTGGGGCGTAAAAGCGTTACATACAGCCAGACAGACAGACAGAGTTACTTTCGCATTTATAATATTAGTATGGATGATATAACTCAGTTTAATTAACATTCTTAAATTTAAATGTTTCTAAATTGATAGTGTTAAGTTTAGAATTGCTAGGTCATAATATTCATAGTTTCATAATGTCAAAAGAGCAATATGCTATCCATTTAATTTCTGGTGTTTGAAATATTGAAATTTGGGAATTTTAATTATCGTGATTATCATGATTTCGAGGTTCACATACTAATCCTTGAAATGAATACTACAGTTTTTTTATAAGGTCGTCTGCCGTCGTGGGCACCTCAATTCGCGCAAATTTCAAGCAAATTATTAGCCCAAAATAGCACACATTCTTTACATAGAACAAGCGCCTAGGTAGCCATATGAGGCAGCGGACGCCCCAATAGTTAGCTAATATTACAAGTTAAGAATGAAAATTTGGTTTATTTTAACTAAACACCTCTCAAAGTCAACAGCATTATGTTTAACAATTATAACATCACGAACTACTACAGAATGTAGGAAGCGGCAAATCTCGTTGTAGGAGTTTACCGACAGGAAATAAATGTTTGTGAATTTCAACCGCATGCTACACGGTATGAACATTACTGTGTTAAATATTCAGTGGGTTTACGCGTTACTGTCAAATGTTATGAATTTTCAAATAAAACGAGTTTTTTGCTACGAATATTAGACTCAAAATGAGTACATAAGATTTGAATGAAATTTTTAAAGCAGTATGCTAACTATTCAAATAAATAGAAAAGTCATTCATTGCTTTCGATAGCTCGTAAAAGTATTGGTTGATGGCTCCACCGTCGCCTCAAAGAAGGGACATATATAAAGAGAGGAAAGATTTGGATTAGTTCAGGCGTGGATCTGGTAGCTTAGTGGTCAAAATATTCTCCCTGTAAGAGAAGGATCGCGGGTTCAAATCCTGCCTGGACCGATCAATGTTTTTTTCCTTTCTAAATCGATTTTAGTACATAAGAAATAAATTAATAAGTTGATATCAAATTTATTTTAATCTTCTTTTATTTAAAAATAAAATAATAATTCTTCTAATATATGTATGTCAATTGATAACATTTTCATAGTACCTAGGTATAAACATAGTTACGAATTTTTTACATAATCAAGTATTGAACATCAAACATATAATTATTCAATACGACACTATTGTAGTATCTAGCTGTTGAATAAAATTAATTTATCACAAAACAAACGATTAAAGTGCTCAGTGCCATTTATAACTAAACTAGCTTTTGCCCGCGGCTCCACCCGCGTAGATGTAGGTTATCGCGACCAAACATAGCCTATGTCCTTTCTCATGGTCTAATCTACCCCTATACTAAATTTCATCAAAATCGGTTCAGTAGTTTAAGTAAGTAAGTAAGTAAGTAAGTAGCGTGAAAGCGTAACATACAGATAGACAGAGTTACTTTCGCATTTATAATATTAGTATGGATTTCAATGAATAAATATTTCAGGGGGCTATACACGTGATTTTTTTACATCTCTCTATCCATCACAGTCAACTTTTTTATTCCCCTTAACTTCGTACCCGTCATCTGCTTAAACTAAACTATCAATGTAAGTAGAATGTAGCATGTTCTTAACCAAAATAGGTTCCGCAGTACGATTTTCTTTCGAAAACACATCGCAATACTATTGTGCACTCGACAGTTTGTAGTTTTTTGAAGGCGGTAAATAAATAAACAGCATTTTTTTTATAATCACCGTGGTTACAAATGACAGGTGAACCTGAGAAGAGAAGTATAATGTAATGTCTAATCATTAGACATTAGACTCTAATACTGTATAGATAATAATGATACGGAACCCTTCGTGTGTGAGTCCGACTTGCACTTGGCCAATTTATGTACTTTCATTTCATACTCGCGCTCCACGGAAATATGGCTGCCAATGTTTTTTCTCCAGAAGCACTCATTTACATGAATAAACAATCAGTATCACAAAAGACTCTCTGATGAAAACTCACAATCATACTGTTTCTATTTCTGCTTGACAAAGAACTTCAGTGATAGTTCATTTTTGCTGGATGTTCATTATAATCATGTAATATAGTAGGTAGGTATATACTATTATTACTTTTGTTATTTCCCACATATAACCAACTTGTTGTGTTTAAAATACGTGATGTAGATATACGTAACTACTAATTTATATATTTTTTGTAAATAAAAACAATTTGAATGAATTTTTTACAGTATTTATTATGCTAACTTTAAAATTCGTGTACATCGGGAAAAATGAAATGCATAAGTGGGACTTGAGCCAACGACCTTTTCCTTACACTTATAAAAACTAAATTTAATATTTTGCTAAACAGTCTAGCATTTTTTATGTATTTATAGCTATGAGCTCAGACTTTCAGGCTTACTTCGCACGGATTAAATTCGAGAAATAAACACGTATATCAAAATGTCACTCAACCGGGGTAAAATGAGGGATGAATATTCAAATGGTAGTCCCTTATTCTCAAAAATGAAGAAACAAGATGAGATAATATCTTCATATACCTGTTTCTGGCTAGAAATAAACGTATCAGTGAGTTTTTTCAAAATTGTACACTTTACAGGTAAATCGTAAAAAATGAAACATTAAGGCTTCTTATGGTTTATATTCAATAGGTTTACAGATTCATGTCTTTTACAAATTTATTTCCGGGTGAAGCCAAGAGTCTGGCCGAATTAATTATCAATTAATTATAAATTAATAATTAATTACGAAAAGATACACCCAATAAAGAACCATTGACAGGAAAAAAGTGGGTGGTATTTTACCTCTCAAAAGTAATGGGTTTTGTTAATTTTGTACTAAATTTCTGTGTCTCTGTGATCCGGTAATTAACATCATTACCCTTGCGCCCGAAGCCTACTCTTTCTTTATTTCTAATTTGAATTGTAATTAATGTTGTTAATTCAAGAGCCAAACGTTTTTTAGCATTAACTCAACTTATTTTAGGAGCACGGTACAATTCAGTTCAAGTTATGTTACACGATTTTGGTACCCAAAAAACTGACTGCTGTGACAGAATAGATAATGTACTAGCGTCTGCTGTTATAGTTTACAAAGTTATAGTATGTCAACAGTGGATGTCTAATGTTTGTATCACGTCTAGTTTTTGAGATACACACCGACGAACGTTTCTCAATTGCCCCTCATATTGCCCATACCACTAGTTAGTAAATGTTAGTAAATGATAATATATTGTATTGAATAACACACTTGTACTTTTCCACTGAGTTTAATTTGATTCTGAACCTGACCAGTTTCGCCTTACGGCATTCTCGAAGGTTTTCATTGATGTTCAAACACTAGTGTAAATCTTTGAGAATGCCGTAAAATAAACTCTGTGGAAAAGTACAAGTGTGTTATTCAATGTGTGTAACAGATTCCACCAAGCGCCATCAGTCTCCAGTATAAACAGATAATATATTGAGAACATCGGTTCATTTCATTTTTTCATACAAGTTTTGTTGCGTAGGTGTACATACACTCATAAGTCCTAAAAAAACCGAAAAGTATGTGTATTTTGTATTTTCTATATTTGGATGTACTGGAACATCAAAATTAACTCAGTGTAATTCTATCCAACGGATTTGATCGCTGTTTGGTGTGTTATTTTATGATCTAAAGACTATTGCAAGACTGTTTTGCACAGTTATTCACTTACTCAGACCTAAGCAAAAACAAAACACAGCGAGAATCCATGATACTTTGACAACAATTAAACAAAGTTCGTAATCGTGAACTTATAGATACCGAAATCATAAAAAGACTTTGAAAAAAAAATTACCAAGAAAATTTTATGAGTAGATAACAAATTCAAGTCAATTATATTGTTTGTATTTCTACCATAGTCATTACATATAATATGTTGAAAGCAATTTGGTCGCACAAATTAGTTGAACGTAAGAAAGCCAAGGCTTATGTAACTCAAATGACGGTACTGACGAAGGCATCTACCGTGCTTACGGTAAGCTGACAACCGGATTAAAGACGTACGGAGTAACATAGTGGTACCCATGCGTTACAAGATGTTGACTTAGTATAATGGAATTTAAAGGAGTCCCTTATTGTGTACGAGATAATAGAATGGCTATATTATGATACTGTAATAACTTAATAAGAAATGTGGGGTGAGAAGCGAGAACTGTAGAGTTAGAAGGAAATTGGGTGAATAGTAAGTAAGAGTGAACAGGTTGTAATCTATATCAACAAAGGGGTAACCTATTGAAATATCGAATTTCTGTTACCCGAATCTTAAAACCCCGAAAACGGTTGGTAGAACTTTTAAAAGACAGATGTAATGAATGACAACTTTCTATAATTCCGTTTTTCATTTCCCAGATGAATCAATTTCCAGGTGCACTAAAACCAAATTTTCAAATAGTATTTTTTTGTTTTCCATAGTGTCATAATCCAAATATAGTTATACCAGATTCTCAGAATATTTTTTTTTGTTTCCCATCGTACCATTTTCCAAATAAACTATTACCAAATTTTCATAATCTTTTTATTTGGTTCCCATACAATCGTTTTCCATCTAAACTACAGATAGGTTTGAGTGTCAAATTCGACTCAGTAGGTTAGGTTAGGTTAGAACTGCGACCCCCGCACGAGCCGAGCGAGCGAAGCGAGCGTGCCGCGGCAGCGGCCGGCGAGTGCTAGAAAAATTCGACTCAGTAGGTTAGGTTAGGTTAGAACTGCGACCCCCACACGAGCCGAGCGATTGAAAATCTGGATATTGTTTGTCTGGATATCAATAAACTGCATTTCAAAAATTTGTGTTTTAAAAATTCGGCTTTCGTGCATATGGATTACGGTCATCTGGATTTTGTGCATTTAGATTTCGTGTGTCTGGAATTCGTTCGTCTGGATTATAAAACGTCGTACAAATGAATAAATAGGAAAATGAAATTCGGAGTTGCGATTATATGGCAAATAAAACTTCGGAATTTGGAAAACCGGGATTATGAATAAATGGCCAAACGTTTTCTGGATTATGATATTCGGAATATTAAAATTCGGGATTAAGATAGGTAACCCAACAAAGGTGGTTTTACTATCTGTGGTTAATAGCCTTCGATTATCTAAGAAGTAGACACTTACTCTGCTCTAATCTTTTATACATACTTCCAAACAAAACTGAGGTGCTATAATTATGTGAGTTTCTCTTTCTTCTTCTCTTTCTCTTTCCAAGCTTATACAACTGAGTATGACAAGCGCTACATATTATTTTAGCTTGATAAAAATAGGTTTAAGTAAACATCAGGAGCGACATTGAGCAAATATTATTAGATTAAATTGCAAGCTTATAAAGGCTTACAGCCTCAGGAAGCCACCTATCTTGAATCATCTGTAACCGCGGTTTGCCAACAAACACGCAATTAACTTACGCGCACAGTCACAATTTTGTCAAGTCTGGCATTCACTCGACCAACTCACATTTTCAACTTTGTAATCCTTATTGCATTTACTATAGAGTTGAAAATTCATTAAGATACACAATAATTAGCTTTAAGAATAGTTTTGGATTGTGGAGCGTTTCATTTATCTTTGAGATGACATAATATCAGCTCCAAGGCCCCATAATTATTTGACATTTTACAACAATTCAGGGACCTACATCACAGGTAGCGTTTGGTGATATGTAACTTGAATGTGACATTTTAATGAATATAATTTATCTATTTTGACAGACCAGCACCTGGCCCACTTAATGGCAAGCGGTTACCGTAACCTATGGCTGTATGCAATCTGTAAAATAGTACGGATTTTTTTACAGAAACTTTCACATTTATAGTGTTAGCGGTACGAGTATAGTAGGATAAGTACTTATTATAAAGTTATATTATAGTATAGGAAGGTAAGGAAATACGGTCTGATTAGCAATGATAAAAATTAATCATCATTTAGAAAACAGATTGATGACAGTTTGTTATGGTTGAAACCCAATTAACTTTAATAAAATCAAATTATTGAAATTGATTGGAACGTGTCCTAAATTAGTGACAATAGAATAAAAATATTTAGTGTAAATATATGATTCTAAATTAGGATCGTAGTTCTATGTATATATGATTCTTGAACCTTCATAACTTTTTTCATAAGCATTGTACATTATGTATTGTTTTTCTTTTAATCGAAAGCGTGGAATCAATAAAATAACCAAAGCATCCATTACCACATTTCGAAGTAGTTACTGAACGGTTACATAAAGTGACTCAAACAATTAGTAACTTGAAACCAAAGGTGTAAGATACCACATGGAAACGTTTCATATTAAAGAGAAACTGTAAGAAATTCGAAACTTTGAACTTCATTAAATTGGTACCAAAGGCAATATTACAACTGAGACGTGCAAGCTGCATTTGACATACATATTCGAATATAATTTCGTCGGAATACTTTTGAAAAGTTGTAGATGTTCTTAAAAAAGCATTTTGATAATGATTGCTACTAACATTTGTTTATTATAAGGGTGAATTTCAACATCTATGAAGTTTTCGCTAATTTTGGTGTTTTTTTTTTATTTCTAGGTATTTAGGTAATCTCTTTCAATATTTAGCTAGAAATACATATTTAGATGCCTATATGCTTGAATAGTCTAATTAGCCCTGGGAATTACTTGTTTATTTTATACACCTGAATTGCCAATACACCGAAATTGGTGTCTAACACCAAAATTGCATTTCAACTTATTTTTATTTTTTATTTATTATTACTTATACTATTTCTTTGTTTTTTTTTTTAGAATTTGGCACTTAATAGTTACATAAAACCCTTAATTTTCACCCTTTTATCACCAACTTCATTTTTATATGGCAAAACCAATTTAGTTGTTAGTAGTATCAGTATAAAAGCAAAAAAATTTGATTGTTTAGAAGCAAGGATTATATTTTACTCTAATGGCGCCAATATTATCGACGAACTTATTCAAGATTGCTGGGAAAAGATTTAGGCAGTTATTCTCAAAGTGGGAGAGGTGGTACTCGGTATGCCTAAGGGTGGACGGAAGATATGCCATGGACACTTGGTAGTGGCAAGACAAGTTGGTAGTGTGATGTCTATTTCTGAACTTACAAGAGTCCTTCAACTAAGTTTCTCACTCGGTGAGCTGATGGGCATTGCGGTTCAAAAGGGTTCCAGAGGTTTACACCATCCGAGACATGTACCATGATTCTGATTCCGTTGTTCGAACCGCTGTTGGCAATATGAGAATCTTCCTTATCACTGTCGGGGTACATCTAGGATCTGTCCTTAGTCCATTCCCAATCAGCGTGGTATTTTGGTCGGACAGCATCAGACAATCACTTCATAACTGCCCATGTATGCTGTTAATATCGGTGGTGGACGCCGATAGATTGGTGCAACATGTGAGGATGTGGATGTAGGAGCTTGAGGACGGTAGAGGTCAGAAGCCTTCTGTGGAGAAGATTGAGTACCTTTTACACGATAGCAAAGTGCTAGCTGCTGGAGCAACATAAGCAGTAGTTGCGTGTCACCTACATCCTCGACTTCATCGCTGCTAGAGGCACTCTTGCATCCACGGTAGCTTTCATGTAAGTGAGAAAGCAGAGGAAGAAAAGCCAAATGATGTTGACAGTGGAGAGGAGGGAAGGGTGGGCAGGTTTTAACGGCGTAGGCTTGGTAGTAAAGAGTGAGGCCGCCTTTCACGCCAGTAGAAGCAGGTGACGGAAAGAGCGCACGATGCTCCACCACACCGGCCTGTCCCTACTGCGGCATCAGCTGACTTCACCCAACTACTCGCCTGTCTTTTGTAAGGGTAGTTCATATGCTAATGGTTAATCTGAGAGAAAATTAGGAAAGCTTCCGAACAACCCTCAACAGCCAACAACCTCTTTCCCACCTAGGGAGAGAGGCGGTGCTTTCTCCATTGCCCAGGTATACCACGTAGAGGCCACCTGACCTAGTAGCCCGTCGGACTACGTAGGAGCTTAATCAAATAACTATGAAAACAAATTTTGGTGTAAATATACAATTTTGATGATTAGTAAAAACCCACCAAATTCACCAAAATTGCTCCACCAAAATTAGTTTCACGTCTAAAAAAATATTTATAAAAATACTATTTAGAATATAGTGGTTACATTACCAAAATTTAATACACATACTGAACCTGTACACTATACTAAAATATTAAAACATACAATGAGAATAAACCGTTTTAAATAATCAACACAAAAATTACAATATTTTTGTCCGAGGCTTATGAAACGACCTACTTACGTGTTTGGCAGAAAAACGAAACGGGACTGGGGACAACTGGCACTGGTGCTCATTAACACCCAACTGAATGTTTCCAATGATGATAGTGTCGTCCTTATAGGTACTTTCAATACGACTCCTTCGATGATTTTATAAATCCCACCAAAATTTTACATTTGCCGCGGACGCATATTATGAATTATTTTTAAGATAAAGTATAGTACTAAATACTACGAATGACAGTATCGAAGATAGCTAAAATAATGCCGAATCGAATTATTATTAAGTATAGAAGTTTGAGAAATTCACCCATAATATCGAACCTTAAAATAAGAAATGCTTGGTATTGAGTCACCGAGCTGTATGTAAATGGTATAGATTTAATTCATTGGTACACTCTCTTTGTCTTTAAATAACCAAGCAGAAGTTCGGGACTAAGAACCCAGCGTTCATGAATTTTACATTTTATACCAGGGACATAATTGTGCACCTACCCGTTATGTAATTCATATAAACCCCTTTGTAAATCAAATGCTTCTACGGAATTGCTGTTTATTAAACGGAGGAATATGTTTTTGTTTCAATATGGTTATTTAATTTGGCAGGGTTCCATTTCATATCTCTGGTTAAATGCCAAAGGGCCACAACGCAAAAAAATCTGAAATCAGTTTTTTTCCAAAAATGGCATCCAAATCAATATAACTTTTAAATTTGAAAAAGACCCGTGATTTTAGCATCAAAAATGGCAAAATCAGACAACCGCCTTTTTGGCATTCCGCGACTTTGGTGACTCACTTCAGGACGAAACAGCCACATTTTCAGTTGAGCCCTCGTAATCGGCGTAAGTGCACGTATTTTATAAGACAAAGGGCCATATTGCGAAATATGTCTTAGTTTTAATTAAATTTTATAGACTAAAGTGCCATATTTTGGATTGTGGCTGTATGGAATATAAATATCAAGTGAGTACATCATTATTTTATAAGCCAAAGGGCCATATTATAAAATGTGTCCGCTTTGCATTTTAATACCATGAGCTTATTATTTTTTTTTTAAAGATGAAAGCGCAGAACCAGAGTTTTTTACATAAGAAAAAAGTAAATACACTACTATTTCTTTACGGAAATTGGACATGTTTCTTTTATGGCTGTATTGGTGTGTGTAATGGTTCGCTTGTATGTTTTTTTGCCAGTTAGTAAATTCACCTACCTAAACAATTAGGTATAGCTTGTCTAAGCCCAAATGACGCGCCCAACCACTTCTCTCACGCACACAAACAAATTATACCTATTGACGATAAAATTCCTGAAGCAATGGAACATTTTACTATTTTTACACTGAATATGATGTGAACGTTATTTCAGTTTAGACGAGCTATAGGTACCAATAATAACTGTGCTGCCTGACTCGCAGACTGTTTACTGCTGCCGTGGGTGATGAAATCATTAGGAGTGGATAGTAGGGTCTGTGTTGGTATACGTATGGTGGTAATAGCCGAAAATGAATATCTTCAAACTACCTCAACACAAAATAACACATTCAACTCAACTCCCAATATTGTTCATCAAAAATTGAGCTCACCGATACTAAACAGTCTGAACAATATAAATATCGAACAAGATAATCAATAAATGACACTTTTCTTGAAGAGATCGATAAATTCTATGGTCAGCTGTATGCATCACGTATGACTCAACCGAAGGGACATAATGATGAAAACCATAGAGCCCCACTCACGCGCCATTACACCGAGGAGATACCCGATGTCGAGCAGTGCGAGATAGAGGCGGCTCTCAGGCAACTGAGGAATAACAGGTGCCCTGGTGATGACGAAATTGCTACTGAGCTCTTGAAAGCAGGTGGGGTTCCTATACTGAAAGAGCTAGCGAGCCTCTTTAGTTCCATCCAGCAGGGCCTTACACCTAGGGCATGGAGCGGGACTGCGGTAGTACTATTCTTCAAAAAAGGTGATAATGCCTTGCTGAAGAACTACAGGCCCATCTCACTACTGAATCATGTCTACAAACTCGGGAGTCGTCACAAATCGCCTCGCGTGTAAGCTCGTCGAGTTCCAGCCACCAGAACAAGCCAGGTTTCGAAAAGGCTATAGCACCGTAGACCACATCCATACAGTTCGGCAGATCGTAGAAGAGACCCAAGAGTACAGTCAGCAACTGTAAATGACGTTTGTGGACTACGAAAAAGCCTTCGACTCTATCGAAACCTGGGTAGTTCTGGATGTCCTACAGCGGTGTCGTGTCGATTGGTGATACATCGAGGTGCTAAGATGCTTGTATGATACTGCCACAATGTCCGTCCAGCTCCAAGTCCAGAACCCATAAGCCTCCAGCGTAGAGGCATGGGGATGTTACATTCCCCTAGAAGGATAAAATTCGAAACGAGGTCATCTGACAAAGAAATACAACTGTACGATATACGACACAGCTCGCTAAGTAAGCTGAAAGTGGGCTGGCCACATCTGCCAAAGGACTCACGGCCGTTGGACCAACGAGTCCTAAAGTGGAGACCGCGAGAAGTTAAATGGAAAGTAGCCCTATGTGGACTGAGGACCTAAAAAAGTGGCTGGGACAGACTGGATGTGGAAGGCGGCGGACCAGCCGAAATAGCGCACACTGGGAGAGGCCTATGTCCAGGAGTGGAAAGCGATAGGCTAATTGATTGAATGTAAGGCTTCCTTGTAAGGCTTAGATGACTTTAACATTGTGAATTACAATGTTATGAGCAATAACACACTTTCCTTATTTTTCTTCTAGAATTTTAACTTTTTAGTTATTTTAATAAAGACGTGATTCTTTATTCTATCATGTTATGTTATCCTTATTCTTTTTATGTTTAGATAAGATTGATTTTATTGGTTTTTCGAGAAAAATATTCATTAAACATTACTTTTATTTCGTTATGTGGCATTTTATTAAATAAATATGCACAGATTCAACACTCATTTTTATAAGCAAAACGGACACATGTGATATTATACTCTCGTAGATGCAAGCTGCTGAAATTAGTTTGTATTACGTTAATAAAGCTCTAAAATACGCATCGAATGATATATAACACATAGATGTAGCACTTATAGATTCTTAAAAAAATTAAAAATATCGCGGCGAAAACTTTGATGGGCTCTCCTGTAAAATTTACCATTTCCGTAATGTGGCCCTTTGGCATTTAACCAGCGTATGTTTATTCTTTCAAAAAAATCAGGTAAAGGTTATCGGAGGTTAGGAGGAAAGGAATGTTAAAACTTTAAATTTTATCATTCAATTTTGAATTTGCACATTATTAGAAACTGGTTTTCTTTTTGAAATCATGTCGTAGGTAACCTAAACTTAAAGAAAACTTAGATGAAATAATTTGGTCGCTATCGCTACAGCCTGGAGAAGTTTCAGTTACAATATTTGCAAGTGCTTCACTGTTCTCTTAGAAATGTCAAATTCACAGATAAATATATTTACACTGTTCAATTAGTAATTCCTGAAAATATAAATGAAGCGTTTGCAAGACTTTGTTAAATCTTTAGAGATGAAAATGTAGACAAGCAATTATAAGAAAACTAGCTGACCCTGCGAACTTCGTACCGCCCATTTTTTTCCGCCCACGTGGCGTCAGATCCCGATCCCGCTGCACCCTCTACTATATATTAAGCATGTATTATACACCTTCCTCTTGAAACACTCTATCTATTAAAAACCACTTCAAAAACCAGTTAGGTACTCGTAGTTTTAAAGATTTAAGCATACACGGACAGCCAGCGACAGCTACTTTGTTTTTTACTATGTAGTGATGAACATTGTATTATATAGAAAAGTTATTTTTAATAACGATTCCGGTGAACTTTTATTCAGTAAATTATTATTAAAATTAAGAAAACGATTCCTTATTATAGGCTTACTCATAAAAAAACGTTATAAAAAATCGTGTGAAGTTTCTGTTCTGTAATAAAAATGAGACGAGATTTATGATTGAGCACGCACAGAATGGATTTGAAACAAATCCAATATGTAGATTGAATAAAAAACGGTGTTTGGCATCAATATTAATTCTGTAAGAGGTATGTAAGTAGAAAAAGGCTTCGTAAAGCAATTTAGATTATGTTCACTGATTTAACGGTTACGCTCTTTCCTTCGTTTTGAAATCATACAAAATATAAAGCTTGGACATTCGCTGCAACTCTAACAACTCAATTAGTTCAAATTATAAACTATGTTGCGTCTAACTTATTCCGTGATCAGTGTAAGCATACTCCTGGAATTGCTAGAATGAAATTAACCCTTTGTACCTCTTGTTCAGTGATTCTAAGATATTTGCAAGATTGAAACCAACTCTGTCATGCTTAAAGATCTCTCTTTTATTTAAAATGTGATTATATAAGAGAACTCATATTCAGATAAGATAGCCTAGATCTTGTAATTATTTTTATGTATTAAGTACCTCTGGAATATTTGTGTACTATAAAGAATTAAAATTAAAAATTAGCTATTTTAATATTCATATTCATATTCATTTATTTCTCGAACAATGTTACATTGTATTGAAAATCTTAAAAGCTACAACAATACAAAAATCAGAGGATATAATAAAATAACTAATGTATCAAAGTCGCATGTCCAAATAAAAATTAACAAAAAATGTCAAAATTACAATTAATTAAAATACTGAAGACAAAAAAAACAAAATAAGAAAGAAAAATGTCCTTGCATGCATCTCAATTAGTACCTATGTCATTTTACAAAATCGTCAACCGCATAGTAACACCTCTCAATAAGAAAAGCCTTTAATAATAATAATAATAATAATAATTGTCTTTATTGTACACCAAGGATATAGCATATAACACGTAACAACAATTGGGTAGGTAAATACAATTGGCGGCCTTATCACTCTGCGGCAATCTCTTCCAGGCAACCAATAGGGTTTCAAACTCCTTCTTATACACAGCGCTCTTTATATCCAAAGGGAGGCTGTTGAAAAGTTTTACTGCATTATAGAATGGGCTGTGTTTAACTACATTTAGAGTCGGTGCAATTATTGAAGACATGTCTTTCCGTCTCGTGCTTTCACGCAATGCTCTGCCTTCTTTGTTTTCGAAGGTGTGTATGTTTTTTGCAAAGAAAGTCAATGTAACCATTATATATAAACAGGGCACTGTTAAAATATTTAGTTCCCTAAAATGTTCCCTACAGGACTGTTGTTGGTCTATACGCACCATGGTTCTAATGGCTCTTTTCTGCGCAACGAATGCCTTTTGAGCATTATATGCATAACTGCCCCCCCAGAAAATAATGCTGTACCGCAATTTCGATTCAACTAACGCAAAATATACACTTCTGAGCTGATCCATGTGTACAACATCTCTAAGGCTTCTCAGTACGTAACAGGCTGAATGAATGCTAGCCTCTATACTTGCTACTTCACACTTCCAGTTTAGGAGACAGTCGACGTGTACACCTAAGAATTTAGTTTCATCAACTGTTTGTAGCCTATCACCCATGAGTTCGCAAGCCAGCCTGTCCGAAGTATTGCTCGTAGTTTTAAATAATATGATCTTCGATTTGCTGCTATTTATTTTTAGGTAATTTAACTTGAACCAATTATTGAGGTATTTGAGTGCTATATTTACGTTTTCATGTAAATCTACTAAGTTATTTGCCGATACAATTGCATTAGTATCGTCAGCGAATACAGTTAGTTTCAGGTGATCAGGTAACTGATTTACTACACTATTTATCAGATCATTTATATAAACTATGAAAAGAATGGGACCAAGTGTAGAACCTTGAGGAACCCCAGTTTTAATTTTCACAAGTCTGGATTTGAAAGTCTTCTCGCATTTAGTGTGAACAGTCCCCAACCGTTCGTAACTCTCTGCCCTGATCTCCACAAACATATACCTGTTGCTTAGATAGGAAGTAAATAACTGTTTAGCTGCGCCCCTTACTCCATAGTGCTCTAACTTTTCGATAAGAATGTCATGTCTGACAGCATCGAAAGCGGAACTCAAATCAAGAAAAATGCCTGCGACTCTCTGCCTTTCATTTAGCCTAGTGACTATATCATTGATTAAAGTATTGATTGCATCTACCGTTCCCACGTTTTTGAGGTAAGCGAACTGCCTGGGGTTTATTATTTTATTAGCACGGAGATGCCTAAGCAATCTAGTTTTCAATAAAATTTCAAATATTTTAGATTTAGTAGGTAACAGGGAAATCGGCCGATAAATTTTTGGATCCTGTTTTGAACCTTTTTTATAAATAGGAACAACTTTGGCAATTTTCAATTGATCTGGAAAAATGCCACCCCGTATACAATGATTAAAAAAATTACTCAAAGGTTCAGCTAGTATGTCTATGTTTTCCTTGATAACATTAATGGGTACACCGTCATAGCCGCACGAAAGTATGGTTTTCATTTTCTTGACAACATCAAAAACCTCCTTAGGAGTAACTAAGTCAATGACCATATCATTTTCTGTTCTTTTAGTATTTTGTTTGAGTATTTTAAGGGCTGGGCCACAGTCGACACCATTCATACCGGAATCATAGTCAAAAGCAGTAGCAAATAAATTTACAATATCCCTTGGATCAGAGATGATGGAGTCACCCATAATTAGGGAGTGAGGTATTTTATCCCGTGATTTAATGTTTCTATGTTTATTGATAATGCGCCAAACATCCCTAGAAACATTGTCTGATTTTGCCAGGTATCAGATAATATCCAGTATGCCAATATTTAATCAGGTATCAGATTAAAACCAAAGGTGATAGTGATTTAATACATTCTGGGGCCTAAATGTAAAAATATGAGATTAGTCTCAATTAAGAGCTTATATATTACTAAACCATCCCTGAAAATTCTGCAGATTTTGGAAATCTGAGCAGAGTTATAAGAGATTTAGTAAGTGAGATTTTCAATAAGTGAGCTTATGCAAAATTTAACATTTTTACCCGAATACGGCGAAGCCAAAAGGAGGGTTATGATTTTGACAGGCTATGTATGTATGTATGTATGTTAATTTGTTCCCTCATAGCTCCTCAACTACTTATTAGAACTAGACAAATGAGGTATCGCTACAAGCGGCTTGATCGTCCCATGGTTATAGGCTAATATGACGTGTCACTCAATCTCTAGCGCTCATAAAGTACTGTGTTAAAAAATAAATTTGAGTTAAATATGCCGTGTTTGGTATCAAATGAAAGTGCTTAATGAGCGGATTACAAATATGTATAAGTTATTAGCTTTACCCTGCGTCAAAATAATTTAAATAAAAAATAAAGTTTAAACTAAAACACGACTACCGAGAAATCAGATAGCCGTGGTCGTATGCCACTTTTCCCTATACACTACTGTTTTGTTAGAGTAGGTGGCATACGACCACGGCTATCCTTGATAATTTCTTGTTTGTCACTTTTTAAAGCGTGATTTTACGGTAGTCGGGTTTTAGTATAAACTTTATTTTTTGAACTGCGCTTTAAAATAACTCATGATAACTGCAAAATATAATTGGTTTAGGTTTCAGTTGCATGTAAACAATTTTATTTAAACCTATAAACTGATTGACTGAAAGTCTGGTAGCTGTCAGTTGTCACAGCATAGATTAAAAATACAGTTGATGAACACTAGAGGTAAATCATCGTTTAACGATAATCAATTCTATATAATTATTATGATGATTATTTTTTGATCACCATGGCAGAAATAATACTGCGATGCAAGTGTTTTTTATGGAAAATATTGTTTAAAAATCTATCACAGTAATGATTATTTTAATTTATTAGTGGAATAAAATTAGTTTTACGATTTCTCGTCTGCCAGAGATTCAGTACATTTGTCTGTTCTGGCGTTACGCGACCGATAATACGCGACGCAGGTTCCGTCAGATATGAACGTTCCCTTATATATTGAAATAAACAAATATACCGGTTTTTTTAGTCATATGTCAACTCATTACAATTTGGCACAGATATCCCCGTCTCCATTAGTTCTTGAGGGATAGATATACTTAAATATGAAATTTCATAAACTTAGTGTTAACGTCGTTTTGATAAATTTAAATTTCAGTATTGCTTAGAGTGTTTTGCAACAGCAAAATTATATCATTACTCCATTACAGAACTTTAGAAACGTAAGTACAAATACAATTAGACAACAACACAGCCTTCATTCCTCCCTTCCACGCACTACAGAACGATTATACAAGTGCGGTTAGAAGCAATTTCACCCAAAGCCAGAGTAACGTTAAAGTAAGTTAGGAACATTAACAGCAATGGATTCAAATCATTAGAATGATGTGGAATTGCGTGCGCCAACATCTTAACGTTTTCTATTATCTAACACTTCTTGAACATGAGCCTATATATACCTAGTTATCAGATATCAAAAATAGACTGTATTTTATCTTTAATTAAGTGTTAATTGGAGTAAAATTTTCTGTGAGGTTCTAGACTAATTAATTTCGATACTATTGGTAATTTTTTTGTTTTGTTTTTTAGCTGATGACCTCTGTAGCGTGGCGGTAAAGCACTCAACTGGACGGACTGGAGATCAGGGGTCTAATTTCCGCTAGGCCACATATTTTTAAACATAAATTCATCTACTTTGATTAGTTCGGGTGTTTAGACAATATAATTATGTATGTGCTCACAAAGCATGATATTACCTGAACCTATAATACAAACTATAAGCTATACTTACTTTACAACGTATCGTATAAGCCAGTTATATATATCTACAACCAAAGCAAACTTTGACTATCGAACTTAGTTCAAAGAGCATCAATACGCCACATAGTATCTGTGGTAGAGATTGCAGCTACTGAATATTAATATCTACCCGTCATCATAGCCAACTATTGTAAGACAATCAAATTTGAAACACCCAAGCTGTTGTGTTTGCATTGACTACACAAATGGATCCGTCAACATCGGTTAGTAAACGTCAGTTTCTAGTTTAACAAATTGAAAGCGTTTGATAGCTGTGTAAATTGTAAATGATAGTTTATTTTATTTAAGAAAGCGAAGACCCAAGAAATGCTGTTTGACATGTTAAGGGATGCCATGCGTGTTAATGGTCTTAATAATAATACTGGAAGTAGGGGAGTAAAGTGTTAGAGTAGCGTAGTTCCTAGGACGCAGTTGAGTTGAGTCTTGTCACATTCTTTGTACTATTCGAAAAAAAAAACTAGAATACATAAAAATAGAAAAATAAGTTGTAATTAATTAGGTACTTTAACATAGCGTGAGAGATTTAACTTGGAACAACAATTACTACAGTCGTGTTATGTTGAAAACGGTGACAGACAATTAAGCTAACAAGATTATCCTATAGTGACGTTTCTCTCTGCTGGGAAAGACAAGCTCAAGTATCCGGTCTCTAGGGATAAATACGTTGTTTTATTAGATTCAGTAGTAATAGCTGCACATTAGATTTTAGCAGAACAGTATTTTAGTAAATTTTTCTCGTTTGCCGGGCATAATATTGCTAAGCCATTTGAATAAATAGGTACTAAATATATACCTAGACAATTTCTTGACCTAGAGAAATAATACATCCTACGAAAGTTATTTCATTTACACGATTGTAGTAAGCTTAGGCGAACACAAAAACGAAATCATTTCCCAGATATTTTGTCTATAATAAAATCATCATCAGATCATGAAACTTCCTACCACAACTAGTATTTACAAACTCATATCAGACACAAATACAAAATCAATTCTAACAAAATATACTAATAAATGGAACTTTTATGTTTTGAACACAAAAAGGAGAAACATTTACGACATTCAAAGAAACGACTTTATTTACGTAAGTATCTAGAATCTCCTTTGACATGGCTCTTATCGCAAAATGTAGATATCTGTCTTTGATAGTCAAATCAATGGCGTGACAGCTTTTTTTTTACGAAGAAAGAAAATAATGTTACATGATCTTTGGTTTTATGTTTGTATTGAGATATGCTATACCTCGGCAAAAATAAGATTTATTTTATTTAAATATTGCTGATGTATTTTTAAGACTTTCAGTGTATGAGGGCAAGTCAAGATCTTTGAGGCCCAGAGCAACCTCACTGCCCCTCGCAGTCTTACCACCTCACCTTCACCTTGGCGTGCGTTCTACTTGGTTCGAGTCCGATAACCTCCCCCACCAGCTTTGGTTTATCGGCGGGGATTTACCGCACGTAAAAAAAGAGCAACCTCATTTGCAAGTCGGCATACCTACAGATTGGGACGAGGTTAAGGTGCAAACTTTTCTCTCAGGTCTGACGGGTCATCCGGCAGGCTCACCCAAAAAAGCCTGCAAGTTTTTAATGTAACTGTGATTAGTCTTCGGATAGTGATGATATATCACTAATGCATTTACTAACTATGCTATCTCTAATGGCTAATAATAATACTACTAATTGATGATGATGATGGTGATGATCGTTTTCTTAAAAATCACAGGTATGATACTTTAAAATAAATATACTTATTTTTGTAAACAATGTTACGACTATAACTGAAATACATTTAATGAAAACCGAATTTTACAATAGAGTAACACACGTTACGAGATACATACATACATACACACCTTTTTTCCAGTGGGTAGGCAGAAACAGTTTTCCACTTGCTACGATCCTGGCATAGATCTTTCCCTTATTCTACTTTCATGATTGTTTTCAAACACGCTCGCCGGTTTTGGGTACTCTTACGTAACCAAATAATGTATTAAAAACCAAATCTTTTAAAATAACATGAGAACTAAAGCAGTTTATATCCTTGAATATTATACCGTTTAATAATTAAGGCAAATTTAACTGGGCAAAGAGTTTTTACACACCATATTCTTAGGTAGACCATACCGAGATATTTTGTTTGAATTTGGAGCAGTTCGCTGGGAAAGTTACTCCACTGAACAAAAAGCTGCGGTTACACAACACCAGTTGCTTAGTGTTACGTTTCTTGTGGAGAGTAGGGTTGCTAAATCTTTTGCAGGACGATTTTATGGTTCAAAGTATTCCAATCTATTACTATCAGATGCCTTGTTGTGTACTTGTTTACCGACTTGGTAAACATTAGTTATATATAACAACAGTAAATAAAAAAGAAATAGAAATAGTACATTATCAGTATAACAATTAGGTACATTATATTATTGGAAAAATAAAACGTCCTAATCTGAAGTTTTTTTTTTATTTTATTTTTTTTCAACAATGACTTTCTTTTTTATTTAAATGGCGCCTTGCATCGGTTATATGGGCACCGATGATTCTGCCAACCTCAAGATGGAGAGTATGTTTAATCGTTTATAGGACTTTTGGTTTGTTTGTATTACTTCTGAAGTTCGAAAATGATGTTATTTAATTTTGAATGAACATTAATTCAAACGCCACATCTTAAATCGGAAGCGAAGGTTTTGGATTTCGAATTCAATTAATTTGGGCTGACTTAATAGACCGGCTTTTAGAGTTGTTACCACCCACCAAAAAGGCAGGTTCAGGGCAGGTTAAGGAAAGTAACACTGAGAAAATAACGATACATTATTTTATTCGACCCTTAAAGTGGGATTTGAAATAAACCATCATATATATTTACTGTGGTTCGTCACGACATCGCTATAAGTTTCGTTCAAAGTATTTATTTTTACATATCTGTATAATTTTTTTTGCTGAAAACTTGCAAGCACCTAATGTGTACCGGATGTTTTCCTTTTGCTGTGTTCCTAATAGTCAGGTTAAGGTTTACGATAGTAATCCAGGACGACGCAGAAGACGAAGAGCTAGTAGGTATAATAAGTATGCGTTTATTCCATCCTTTACTACTAGTAGTTCGATAATTGACATCCCTATTTACAATCTAATAGCATTGTGAAAATTGGAAATATCCAGATTCCAAGAATACCAAATCCTAATTTAGAGATTTTTATACAAGGTGTATTTATGAAACGGGTCAGTAAAGGCAGGTACCTCAACCGCTGTAGTTACAGAAAGGTCTCCTAAGAACATTTTGCTCTAACTACGACGGTTAAGATGCCTGCGTTTACTGCCCCGTTTCAAAAATACATCCATACTAATATTATGAATGCGAAAGTAACTCTGTCTGTCTGTCTGTTTGTCTGTATGTTACGCTTTCACGCCTAAACCACTGAACCGATTTTGATGAAATTTGGTATAGGCGTCGATTAGAACTTGAGAAAGGACATAGGCTATGTTTTGTCACGATAACCGACATCCACGCGGGTGGAGCCGCGGGCAAAAGCTAGTCCTGCATATTATTCTGTTCCAGAATTGATTACGTGTATCTTATCTTTTAACAAAAAGAAATAAACATGGATGAGAAATTAACTACGTGTCTGTAATGTTTCGAATATGGTTCAAGAGCAGCTACCAAGCAATTTAGTTTAATAGCAAACGTGGTTCGCTTGGTGCAAACGTGCCCTAACCTTAATACATACAGAGGGAGAGAAATAAATACACAACAAAACGAGCTTGTTTGCCCGAGGCTTAGTTTCATTATTTAATTATTCCACCACTAATACTGTCGCTGTGCGGTCTAATGCGAGTCCTACGAGTGCTTATTAATGTGGTCGAGATAATAAATTGGATGTATATAACTGGATTTTGTATTTGCGTTTGTTGGAATTTTATGTTGATTAGTCTTCCACGTAATCCATACTTAATATTATAAATGCGAAAGTAACTCTGTCTGTCTGTCTGTCTGTCTGTCTGTCTGTCTGTCTGTATGTTACGCTTTCACGCCTAAACCACTGAACCGATTTTCATGAAATTTGGTATAGGGGTAGATTAGACCTTGAGAAAGGACATAGGCTATGTTTTGTCGCGATAACCGACATCCACGCGGGCGGAGCCGCGGGCAAAAGCTAGTAGGTTATAATTGCGTTATAATGTTGTTTGTTTGGAATATAGGTTGTAAATAATTGAAGTGCTGCCACTATGATTAATTTTAATCTCGGTTCGGGCTTACTATGACGTACTATAGCGTCTGTGTTCCGGAGGACAAAAGAGAGATGGAACGATATACTTTACATAGCTCCATATCTTTTCCTTGTCGGCCAACGAACCCTTTATCATGTCCTGGCGAGCACTCATTTTATAGAAGTTATCACATAAAGGAAGTTTCTTAAAAAAATAGCTTGATACTATTTTCGATTTTGTGATTTTCGAACGTAGATATATACATAGGTACTTGTCGACTAACTAATTTACCTAATATTCCTAATTTTCTATTCCTGTCAGGCTTACATTTTCATTCGTAAATTATTAAAGTGAAAATTAAAATCGTAGGATAATATCTACCTAATTCCTTTTTTGTACAGGAATTTATGTTGAAATATTCTATTTATTTCACAACGAATTTAAAATTCAAACGGAATTTACTCTCATATTTGCTCGTAAGATGATCACTTGGATTTTTTTTCCTTGATTGAATAATGGTGCGTTGGGGCCTATCGGGCACTTTATACATATAAAGGTAGCAGCATTAATATTAAGTATCTTAAAATAGTATAGTACTTACTTAAGATAATGATGGCAAACTTGGCCGTAATTTAGGTTGAACATCTTCACCTGGTACATCAGGAAAAATGAATAACTCAGGCGGGACTCAAACCCGTGATATTTCCCTTCGAGTGGACTATCTTAACCACTTGGCCACCGAGCCAGACCCGAATAGAATATTTGCCTAGCCTCTAATGAAATAACTGAACATCATTCAGACCGTGAATTAAGCGGCACCGTTTATTAAAGAACGTAGGTGGTTAATTTACCTGATTAAGCTAGTTGCCTGCGACAGTTCCATTATAAATGACATATTTTACTTATAACACTATTATCCGTAGATACAAAGGCGTTCCTGGTGTGCTAAACCCGAACTTTATGCATAGATACACATAATAACTTAGCACGTTAGGTCAGCCAATTCCGAAATATTGCTTTTTCTTGTATACGTTAGCAAACTTTAGTGCTGTGTGCTGTCGAAACATACTATGAGTATTTATTATTGAAATGGCTATAGCTGAGCAATTCAAAAATGGAAACTAGAGATCGTTCATAACCAACTCTCATACACTGAAATACTTAAATAATTTTAAGAACGTTCAATTGTTACAGGGCTTCTGTAACCACCGACAATGCTAGATCGGTATGTTAACCACGATCAGTGCAACGTGATAATTATTATAATTATCATGTACATATGTTCCCAGCTTGAAAGATTACTAATACCATTATCGTGTTGGATTAATAACATGTTTTTTCGTTTGCGTTCCATGATATACAATAATAATAACGGGAACATTGGAAGAACGGGCGTTAATTCCGGTTATTATTATTGTATATCATGGATTAATAACAGTTCATACATCTATAGTTAGTAAGCTTAGAGACACTATTGATATTATCGTGCACCTAATGTCAATTCATTGTCCTCGTTTCTGTCCATTTGTCACACTTATATAATCCCATTTGCCAAAGAAAACGTAATCTTCAAACGAACACGATACATTATTGAATTGCCTTAGTGAAATATGAATTTACTTAACTTAGAACAGTTAGAACACTGAAATGTATATGATGCAAAAAATTGTTGGATTTGGAGAACGTTTGCATAATTTACACTGTTTTACGTACACTGCTCGAGCTTTAAAAGTTTATTAAAAATCAGTACAGAGTCGGGTAAGGAAATTAACAGATTTCAGTTTCTTATTCCCATTACACATTTTAGCTCGACGGATACGCATATTGAATAACACACTTGTACTTTTCCACTGAGTTTAACTTATTTCATTTCTAGACCTGACCGGCATTCTCAAAGGTTAACATTGATGTTTCAAGAATTGTAATTCCGAAACACTATAATATTTGCATTTTTTCATGTGTGGGTAGTTTTAAAATTCGGTATACCAGTGAATTTTTTTTTCCCCAAAATATGGGAAATACTTATAAGTTTGGCCTCGCAATTTTTAAATGATCAATATAAGCTATCAACCTCCAGTATAAACAGTCAACGGATACGGTTCAGATGAGGGCCCCTCGAGGTGCTTTTAGTTACCATTCAAATTATGTTGCTTATTCAAAATTCTTTTATCTTCTATAGCGTAATAATTACTTTAATGGAAATTAAGCATTTAATTAAACACTGCAAATTATTTTCAGTGTTTATTTAGATACTTAATTTCCCTTAAAGTTGTTCAACATAATTGTTACAATACAATAATAATATCGTTGATGAACTCAAAATTGTTTTCTTTGTATATTTCTAATTTTAAACGTTATTTATTGACATTCGTTTTATTTTATTTTAGATATAATCAGTTTGTAGGTGACGGTGCAACTCAAGTCTTGCGCCACCTATTGCGGTCCATAACCAATTAGTATAGGAGCTAGCAACGTTTTGAAAGTGAGAATTTTAGGTCAGCTGATTTTGTGATATGCCATCCTTCTTGCTCTTTCGGTTAGAGTCTGGGCTATCTGGCTGGCGGTAGTGGTTGCGTTCATTACTGCGCATCCTACCTGTCCAGGTAATAATCCTGGATTTTAAAAATATTTTATGAGGCGTAATTTTTAATTTTTTGTTTTTAAATAAGACTACCTGACATACTTTTTTTATTGCCAGACATTTCTGACATTGCTAATTATGTGCCATACGCGATTTATTTTATTTATTTTTTTAAAGTTAAAAGTATTTTATTATGTCTGTAATTTTAACATTATGTTATTTAAGATAAGAAAAGCTTAAAATTAATTTGCCAGACATTTACGACGGTCCCTACGTACATAAAGACATGTCAAAAACTGCATTTTTTTTTAATTGCTTATTCGCTTTAGATTGTCCATATGCACATATCAGCATAATATTTTTTTTTTAATATGATGTATTTATCTTCATTTACAAATCGTATAAGAGGACAAGTACTAGAATTACAACGAATAAGTGTCGTAGATGCAGATATCTATACATATAATTTTGTACGGTGTTTTAAAATGCACGCCTCTCGCTATGGACGCGGTCATGTTTGACTTAACGTCATTCATGGGACTTCCCTATAAGATGGTCGATGTTTGTTCGCATGGTAAAATAAATAAATGTTTTGACACAGTTTAGATTTAATGGTGTATTTTTTAATTTTTTACTGAAATCAGTGTAAAAGCGGCCATATCAGACATATCCGCTTATACTATGATCCAATCATTAACATTAAATTATCTCACAAAAATTATAAAAATTTGCATGCTTCTTCATAATAAATGTTTCCTATATAATCATTACAAAGAAAAAAGTTTTTACTATTTTCGAAGTAGATGAAGTTATGTCCTACATGTTTGTATATACGTGTAAATATTAAATTCTATTATGGATTTGTTTTCATTTACGTTTACTAGGTACTGCTTAATAAACATTAATTATTTTTAGAGACACGTCGTGTATGCACCGAAAAACACATATCAATAGATCTTGAGGATCGGCATTTGAAGGTTTTCAGCGATCACCTATTGGACAATTCTAACAACGAAAGATAAGCTTCCGAAGCACATAGTAATGGATAACAAAATGATACATCTTTTAATATACTATCATAGTGATTTTAAATTATATTATTGATACGGTAGGAGAAATTTGGAATGATGGAATTGAAAATTCTTAATCTTAATACGCAATCTCTGAAAATTAAACACCACAACCAATATTTGATAATGATATTAATGAAGAATCTTTGGTTTCAACACCAATGCCAAGTCTACCCATGACCTTTGGGGACACTGTAAATGAATGTAACTATTTAAGCGAAAGTACTGTTACCCTATCTGATGCAACCTTAAGATAAATCCCGTTATGATCCAGCGAAATGTTTGTTTCATTAGTTTTAAATCCTGGTCGGACAACTGTGCCGGTCAGAATCGCAATCGCATTGTTTTTTTTATGTATTTGTATGCAAGTAATACATTTAAGGTAAATGTGTGCCATCGGTTTTTGGATACTGGAACTAAACATTAAAAATCACAGTTATCTAAGATTTTTTTTATTAATCTCTTGGAATCCTGTGTCCATTATTTTTTCTTATTTCTTTCACATGGTGACGCAAGAAAAGACCACTGCTGAGAATGGTCACCTAGATTTCAAAAAGTTTTGAATATTTCTTGGCGACTTTTCTTTAAAAAAAAACACTTTTCAAAACACTTTAATTGCCAGTTAAATGGACATGCACCCTTTATTTTTTTTGCCATTTGATGTTTCCATACTTAAATAATGCTGTGATGTTTATTAAATTTTACAATTAGGTAGATAAGTAAATAATTAAACTGAGGCCCATACTTAAGTAAAGCTGTGATGATAATTAAATATAACCAATTACATTATTCGATACATTCCTTCCCCTTCCCACTCTTCAGAGCACACCACTGCCACTGCAGGATCACCTCACTATCCTCGGTAATGCTGCAAACTGAATAACAAAAACTATATCGAGAGTATCATCAAATCAGCCTCGCGTAAACTCGGAGTCCTGAACAGAGTGAGACGTTTTTTCACGCCGGAGCAGCGGTGTCTTCTATACAAGACCCAAATTCGTTCCTGCGTGGAATACTGCGCACATCTCTGGGATGGCTCCGCAAAGTACTTACTAGATGCTCTCGACAGGTTGCAGCGACGTGCGGCCCGCATTATTGGGAATCCTGAGGTCACGAACACCCTCGAGCCTTTGCAGATGCGTAGAGATGTTGCGTCTTTGGCAGTTTTCTACCGTCTCTACCATGGTGAATGTTCTGAGGAGCTCTTCCAATTAGTCCCACCCTCCCCTTTCCTTCACAGGACGACACGTGCAGGGCTAAGATGCCATCCATTTACGGTGCAGAGTATACCTGCTAGAACCAAGCGTTTCAGTGACTCATTCCTATGCCGCACCATTAAGACCTGGAACTCCCTGCCAGCT
Organism: Eilema sororculum; assembly: GCA_914829495.1. Classification (NCBI taxonomy): domain Eukaryota; kingdom Metazoa; phylum Arthropoda; class Insecta; order Lepidoptera; family Erebidae; genus Eilema; species Eilema sororculum. The sequence goes on from OU618541.1 coordinate 12,203,229, forward strand.
CACGTGTTTCCTTCTTCCTACAGTCCCGGGTCCTTTAAGAGGGGCGCGAAAAGGCATCTAATGAGGCCGTCAAGCTGAGTGCCACCACTGTTACCATGGTAAATGTTTACGATGGTGACCCTCTTTCCGAGACTTTGCCTTTAGCTTAACATCAGGCGAGGTGAAGTCAAATTGACGTGTCCTGTACAAAAAAAAATTAAATAATAATAAAGCTGAGGCACATGCTTAATTAAAAATAAGTAAAAATTCTTAATTATTAATCTGAAATAACTGTGATTTTTAATGTTTAGTTCCTACTTCGATGAGACCACAAGTACTTATCATTTACCTGATATGAAGATTGTTACTTAACAAAAAATAATTTTCAATTATAAACCTTGTTTAGTTAATAAAAAATAATAGTGATAATTTTATTCTAGGACATGTCTTTGTTTACATTACAAGAAATGTCCTACCCAGAACGAATGAAACCGCGTATAAAGCGATATGTCTCCATTGACGTATTTTTTATATCCATCGATGGCGATCTTAGGATTTTTAACGTATCCGTTTGAAAAAAATAACATAATTCTACGTTTTCGTAGAACATTTTATTTAAATTTTATTTTAGACACTGTTTTCTTCCTTCCTGCGTATAAAAAGGTATCATAGATATGTCTGACATGCTTTTATTTTAATGTTAACGTAGAAACAGTCATCTATCAGTTTTGCCAGGAAAATGTAAAAAAAGAAAATATCTATAAATACCATTATAAAGTTCCTAAAGCTAATAAAACATTGTAGAAAAAAAGTATTTATGATTTTACATGGAATTATTTCTAGAGCGAATTGAACATAAAATACGCTCTCCTGTAAACCTCGGTTTTTGACATGTCTTTATATACGTAGGGACCGTTTAATTCGATTGTTAAACCTTGAATTAAAATATGATATGAGATGCTAGTAGTTCGATAGAGACAGTTGCAAAATAAGCTGAGAATAAGACAGAGAACCATTGCAAATATACCATTGATGTTATCTGACCTCCTCCTCGTAACCTGTAGCCTAGCCCTGAATTCCTCAGTAAAGTACTGAGAGGATTCAGTGCTAAGCAGAACCAAAGGGGACTCAAACTGACACCTTGGAAAATGCCTCGCTCAATATTTATTGGTTCGCCGTTACTGCACACCCCTCGACATCCTGGATAGCTAAGAACTGTTCTCCATTGCCTCATATGATATATGACGCCAAGAAGATGCACAGAGTTGTATCTACTTTATACAACTCTAGCACTCTCAGGAGCCATGTATGGGGCACAGAGTCGAACGCTTTCTTATAGTCTATCCAGCATGTCGATAGATTCTTACGGCTACGGCGAACTTGTTGACTAATGGCCATATCAATGAGGAGGAGCTCCTTAGTACCACGGGCCCCACTCCTACATCCATTCTGAGAGGCACTCATAACAGTGTTTGTAGAGATGTGCTTTGTTATTTTATCTCTCAGAATAGATGTAAGAAGTTTATAAACCGATGGTAAACACGTGATCGGTCTATAGTTACTGGGGTTCGAGGTACTTCCTGTCTTATGGAGCAGGTGGATAACACCAGTGGTCATAAAAATTGGCAACGACCCTGACTCGATAGCAGCCTATTATTATTATTATTTTGTTTCTCTGTTCCGTGACTCTCGGGACTATGGAGTCCCGGTCCTTTGGAAGGCGTGCGTCGGGCCGGTGCCAAAACGTAGAGGCCCTTATAAGAGAGTTTAATGTGCTAGGGATAGTCACACATGACGGATACCACCCCCGAGCGCAGAATATGATACACCCGGGGATGGTATCCGCCATGTGTGACTATCCCTAGCATATTAAACTCACTTATAAGGGCCTCTAGGTTTTGGCACCGGCCCGACGCACGCCTTCCAAAGGCCCGCGCCTCCATAGTCTCGAGATCACGGAACAGAGAAACAAAATAATAATAATAATAGGCTGCTATCGAGTCAGGGACGTTGCCAATTTTTATGATCACTGGTGTTACCCACCTGCTCCATAAGACAGGAAGTACCTCGAACCCCAGTAACTATAGACCGATCACGTGTTTACCATCGGTCTATAAACTTCTAACATCTATTCTGAGAGATAAAATAACAAAGCACATCTCTACAAACACTGTTATGAATGCCTCTCAGAATGGATGTAGGAGTGGGGCCCGTGGTACTAAGGAGCTCCTCCTCATTGATTTGGCCATTAGTCAACAAGTTCGCCGTAGCCGTAAGAATCTATCGACATGCTGGATAGACTATAAGAAAGCGTTCGACTCTGTGCCCCATACATGGCTCCTGAGGGTGCTAGAGTTGTATAAAGTAGATACAACTCTGTGCATCTTCTTGGCGTCATGTATGAGGCAATGGAGAACAGTTCTTAGCTATCCAGGATGTCGAGGGGTGTGCAGTAACGGCGAACCAATAAATGTTGAGCAGTATTTTCCAAGGTGTCAGTTTGAGTCGCCTTTGGTTCTGCTTAGCACTGTATCCTCTCAGTACCTTACTGAGGAATTCAGGGCTAGGCTACAGGTTACGAGGAGGAGGTCAGATAATATCAATGGTATATTTGCAATGGTTCTCTGTCTTATTCTGCAACTGTCTCTTTCGAACTTTTAGCATCAAACTGCAATACTTTTCATGCCTTTTTTATTTTAATTCAAGGTTTAACAATCGAATTAATGTCTGGCAAATTCATTTTAAGCTTTTCTTATCTTAAATAACATAATGTTAAAATTACAGACATTATAAAATACTTTTAATTTTTTATAAAAAAAATTAAAAGAATCGCGTATGGCACATACTTAGCAATGTCAGAAATGTCTGGCAATAAAAAAAGTATGTCAGGTAGTCTTATTTAAAAACAAAAAAATAAAAATTACGCCTCTTAAAATGTTTTGAAAATCCAGGATTATCACCTGGACAGGTAGGATGCGCAGTAATGAACGCAACCGCTCCCGCCAGCCAGATAGCCCAGACTCTAACCGAAAGAGCAAGAAGGACAGCATATCACAAAATCAGCTGACCTGAAATTCTTTCTCGAAAACGTTGCTAGCTCCCGTACCAAATTATGTGAAGTTTTATTCACGTCATTTTCTCTTAAGAATCCACAACATGTTAGCTAGCAATTTTTAGAAAAAGAGATGATATCATTTTGTCCTCATTTAGGTCCACAGAGTGACAAAATTCTTCAGCAGCAAATTACTTGATCCAAGATACGAGTTCTCTTCGACAAGAATGGTATCGATGTATAGAAATTGCCATCTTATAGAATCACAGCGTACGAGTGTTCGCGACATAGGATATTGGTAATACAAAAAGGGAAAAAGGAATCTTTGGAAATATTTTGTACCTAACAAAAACATTTCCGAAAATTCCTTTGTTCAATTCAAAGTACTTGTATTCAAATATGTTTTAAAAAGTAATTCATGCATACCTTTAAGGTTTTCGTTTAGTATATTTCTAAAATATCTACTTGACAATACCTAAATTATGACAGCCTCTGTGGCGTGGCGGTAGTGCACGCGAATGCCACGCAGGAGGCGCGGGTTCGATTCCCGCTCAGTGCAAATATTTGTGTGCATGAATATGGCTATTTGCATTGGTCTGGGTGTTTCTATGTATGATATGTATGTATTTACAAAAAAAAAGTATATAAGTATGTATATCCGCATTCTAGATTCCATAACACAAGCTATAAAAGCTTACCATGGGTCTAGCGTTGTGTAATATTATAAAAAAAAATATACGATCCGATTCAGCAGGTTCTTGCTCTTTGGTTATAATTTGTTAAGTATTTCTTTTGTTATTTTTTTTGACTCAATGTCATGAACATTTTTATTTTAAATTTTGCTTGCTACTAATAAAATTCAAATTAATGGACATCCAAAATCCTTGAACTAGTGTTAGTTCCCGACTTTTATCCCAACAATTTTTGTATTAGGAGTAGATAGATCTCTACAAGATGATTCCTGCGAGGTTTCGATCAAGCAATTCGATCTAGCGTAGCGTGGCGGTAGTGAGAAGGACTGCTACGACAATGCTACGGCAATGCTACAGAGAGGCTACGAATTCTCGGATGGCATAAAGAAGTTTTGATAAAAAAAACTGAAACAGCATAGGGTCAAGAAAAACCACCCAGTTGACGGTAATATACTACTTTCCAATGAGGCGAGCAAAGAACTCTATGAATTTAAGTAAAGGTTTAGCAATAAACTTTTGTTAAATCATTATCTTCCTCATAAAACAACGAAGATGACTGCTAACAATCGATCAATCCATTTCATTATTTGTATCGAGTACGGTTACATGGTACTCTAAAACTAGTAGGCATAATAACTGTACCATTAATCATATTCTGTCCTCCGTGAGCTGTACTGTACAGAGTAAATTACGCAAATCAACAGTATGATTGGTCACTTATGAGCGCGCATAAAGCTAGAAAAAATTCAGATTTCACCCGCACACTTCATACGTCCCGCTCTCGCCTGTCCACACGTCTGTCGCGCCGCAGTATTTTGTGTGGCAGCTAACTGCTGTGTTTAGTACGCAGGCGCACAGTATACCCAAAATAATCAGATAAAATTTGGCAAAGTACGAGCTGGATCATTATCTATATAAGGTATACTTTGAACACACAATAATTTTATTTTTGGTGATAGATAAAATGAGTGGGATTTGTAAAATAAACATAAGCATTGAAATAAAACCACTTTTTAGGGATTCTATCGCGTATATTTGTTATTATTTACTTTTTAAACCGACGTTTCGGCTGCTGCAAATTTACGCAGAATGAGCTCACTGCGTTGTTTAGTTTTGCTGGATTTTGCTGCTTACTGGATTTGATTAAGTGATGACTGGGTCCCAAGCTGGTGGTACGTTCCATCCATCCTCTTTATTAAAATTTGGGTGTTTTATAATTTCAATAGCCTCGCGGATCATTCTAGGAGAATATAAATTAATATATTAATATATAAATTTATATTTGGTGATACATAAAATGAGTGCGATTTGTAAAATAAGGATCTCTGCCTTCTCGCCGAAAATTATTCAGCCGATTATCACTTGCCAACTAACGTTTCGCAGAATTTCATTTCGCAGAATAATCATTTGCCAATTTGTGATATCATTTTGTTTTTTTACCCAACCTCACAGTTGCCAATTTTACGTTTGGTCTTCCTTTTAGGATGACACTTTTCAAAATGCCAACTTTCAAGTAGCGAATGTTTTAGTTAGCGTAATATTCATGTAGTTGTTTATACCGATGTAACATATTTAAATGCCCTGTGTAGTGAAATAAAAGCGCTTTGGTTCCGGTACTTCGCCGGCCGCTGCCGCGGCACGCTCGCTTCGCTCGCTCGGCTCGTGCATTGTTTATCAGCATACTAACCTTTTTTTTTACGTGGTGGAATACGTTTAAGCACTTCGCTCACCCCCCACGGGGGCAGAGGGTGGGCTTCGTGTGGGACTCCTAGCCTCCGAAGGAGGCCAGACTACCCACTAAACCACCACAGTGTCCGTCGTCACCACATATCGACGATGGCGGAAACAACATCTTCCACCATCGTCGTGTGGGTCGCCCGCCACTGATCGACGGCAGGCCCGTCTCTGGTGCGGCAGAAGAGGAGTCCTTCTGCCACCCGCCTAGGCAAGGCACACACGACACGACGTGCGCCTTCAGCCTCGAGGCCTATGTAAGGGCAGCAGACGCCCCCGTGTCTACTGCCCGGCCCGGTTAGGGGGGGCGGAGTTGGTGGTACCGCCTCCTCTGAGCTCCGGTTCTCTTGCGGCGCTGTGGGAGGGAAAGTGGGTCACATTCCCTCTCCCTCTCCGCCGCCTCCTTCCGCGAGATAACCGTCTCGCAGAAGGTCTGAACCGCTGCCCACGCCTCATCGCCGCCGTCGACCATAGACATAACTACGGCCGGCAGCGAGAGGTCCGTCCCCACTTCGGCGATAAGAGCACGGCGCTCCCCAGCCCACGCAGGGCACTCCTCTAGGGTGTGCTGCGCCGTGTCATCATCGCCGCCACAGTGGTGGCACCCACTGGTCGGCTCTCGTCCCACCCGGCACAGGTAGCTTCCGAAGCATCCATGCCCCGAAAGGACCTGCGCCATGCGGAACGTTACCGACCCCCGCGATCGGTCCATCCAGTCTCTGAGGACAGGACGGATCGCCTTGACGGTCCTTCTGCCAGCCGTGGGATTGGCCAGCCGCCGCTCCCACTCCAGGAGCATGGACCGTCTCACCAGGAGCCTCCGCTCTCTCACCTCCGAAGGTGCCGGGAACTCGCCCCGGCTCCGGGCCTCCTCGCGCCAATGATACACTAACGCGAGGACCCCGACCTCCAGCTCCCACGGAGGAGAGCCCGCCATTGCGCAAGCCACCTCAGCATACTAACCTAACCTAACCTAATCGATTCCTTTCGAGCAGCTTAGCTTTAATAAACAGCTTAAAATATAGTGGTCAAAAAATGAATGCATATTTTTTGAAATCGTCAAATATTTACATTAACACATTTTTATCACGATATAAATTTTAATAAATTTTCACTGTATTATTATAATTTGTTGTGTTTTAGATAAAATCTCCCTAAGAACTCTGACGATTCGCTGAATAATTTTACAGGTAGTGCATAAATAATACGAAAAAATAAGTTATAGAAATATTTATGTCAATAATAATTACAAAATGCTTACATGTAATATACTTTCAATTTTGTTATAGGTAGATAAGAATAAGGTAAACAAATGTATATTTCATACTGAAATTGGTTCAAGACGCCTAAAGATATTACTTTCAGTTCATAAAAGTAGACGATCACTGTAGAAATTTAATTTGAAAAAAAATATTTTTAATCTATAATTAGAAATACAAAAAGAGTTGAAGCTATTCTATGAATATGACGTCAATAATGTGGATATTACGAGGCCGTTAACGAAATTTTGTCATTTTGCTCGACATATGTGATTTTAGAAATGTGATTTCATAGTTAAAAACTGTATTAATTCGAGTTTAAATGAATAAATAAGAAAGATCATCTCTATTTGAGATGATACTAATGAGTAAATGAGCTAGGTACCGTATTTACTTATTTTTATTACATGTTTTTGATTATTTATTATTTTGATTCATCAGCTTATGTTATATTACGAGCTGAAGCAACTCTGAAAAGCATTAAAATTGATAATACAATGTATAAGTACTTTCGCAAAATATAAATTATATTACTGCTATAAAAAATAACATTACTTACATACTTCAAACGCGAGGTGGTCTAAGACATCTATTTGATTTTCATATACTACACCCGGGCTGCCTGGCAACGGTTGATACAAAAATTGTACTTAGTAACAAACTAAAGAAAATAAAGAAATATTACTTTCGACAATTAGCCATGAGTTGAATTCTTAGTATTTTATATTCTTTTTTAGAGTTTATCTTTTGATTTTTTTTATTTCCCATAATTTCGACGAACTTTTTCGACGGAAAACAGAAAAACAGTCCCCTCGTCTCAACGGGGCGACCCCGACTAATTGATGAAACAACAGATGGCCGGCACCACGCGTCAGGTGCGATAGCAAGAGACCGTTATGCGCGGAATAAGAACATCGTAAGCGCCGAATCGGTTTTTTTTTAATTACTCGTAAATTCCAGATAATTTTAACAAAGTGAAAAATTGAGTCACTAGATTTTATAATTTTATACTTTGTACATAAAAATTGACTCAGTTATATGAATAATCTTGAAAATAAATTAATTTTAATCAAAAATTAGGCCTAACTTTGTGATCTTATTTTATCGACAAAATATTATTATTTTATGTTTTCACCAAATTGAGTACCTTTTAAATATAACGTATTTTCTATTTAAAAAAAAACAAGCTCATTTGTGGCACACTTTCGGGTATAAAAATCAAATCAAAGATCGGCAATTTTCCTTTATGTCAATATTTCAGGCGGGCAGAGTCACGGGTATCAGCTAGTAATGTATATAAAACAGTGGGTTAACAGTTACTGCTACTGGTTGTCTTATTTATATATGAAAAAACCAATATCTAACTTAATATTAAATAATAAATACTAATCAAGTGATTAGTAGTTGCAAGTAAGCAGCCCTTTATTTATTTTTCTGTAGTCTCTTGTATCAAAAGTTAGATTACTTAATTAGCACTATTTCTTGCTTTTCTTATTTCCGCCTTGTATTACACTAAGCGTGTTTATCTGACCCGTTCTACAGGTACACTTTATTAAACTAACATCTACAAGAATTAAGTCACGAAAAAATGTTTGGATTAACATGACAATACTTCATATCAAATTCAATTTAAGAGACAAGGATTCGCAATGTCGATGCATGTACAATACAGACTTCATTCTATTATATGGTTCACACACAAATGGTGTAATGGGAAATAACGCTACATTGTAGAAATACAAAGTTTGTGAGAATTGTTAAACCACACAGAAGAGTCACCGTTCAAAAATAATAAACCTGGGCGCGATTTTTTTGAGGTTACTTAGCGAGCAATGGTAGTGCCGCTTCCCTGACCCTTGTCACCCGAAGAAGTTTTTTTAGTTAAGACGACAAAGTAATACGTCTATAGTGAGCCATATCATCTACCAGTATTCATATTCCGAGCGAGGGATGAAGCTAGGTATATAAATTCTGTCATCGCACCGCTCGCATTATACTGTTTTTTACCCGACTACGGCGAAGCCAAAAGGAGGGTTATGATTTTGACAGGCTATGTATGTATGTATGTATGTATGTATGTATGTATGTATGTTCATTTGTTCCCTCATAGCACCTCAACTACTGATTAGAACTGAACATATGAGGTATCGTTACAAGCAGCTTGATCGTCCGATGGTTATAGGCTATATGACGTGTCACTCAATCTTGTGTGGCGCCCTCTAGCGCTCATAAGGTACTATGTTAAAAAAAAAATTTGAGATAAATATGCCGTGTTTGGTATCAAATGAAAGGGCTTAATGAGCACATTTCAAATATGTATAAATTATTAGCTTTACCTTGCCCCAAAATAATATAAATAAAAAATAAAGTTTAAAACTAAAACCCGACTACCGAAAAATCACGCTCTAAAAGTAACAAACAAGAAAATAGCCGTGGTCGTATGCCACTTACTCTGACAAAACAATATACTCTAGGGAAAAGTGGCATACGACCACGGCTATTTTCTTGTTTGTTACTTTTAGAGCGTGATTTTTCGGTAGTCGGGTTTTAGTTTTAAACTTTATTTTTTCTTAATGTTTACACGATATTTGCGATTACTAATAAATGAGTTTTCTTTCTTTCTTTCTTTCATATTTGATACAGTCAGCATCAGATTAATCTTGATGAACAAAGTGCTCAAAATGATCTTATATCCTTGGTTTTTGACGGATTGTTCTATATATTTGGTTCACCCCTCTAGTTCGGACAATAATACAATTAAAATCAATAAAAAAGTTTGATTTTGCTCTTAATACCTTGGTTTTATTATCATTTTGTGACTTTGTAGTCAAAGTATTTCTGACACTGACTGTACCGATTCATTATTTAACCATTAGTACTAAGTGCACTTAAAATCAATTTCATTACTTGAGCTGGATAACAACTTCACCGCAAACATTATTAACGCTTGGTGTGGTTACGTCTAATTGCATGTTTACCAGCTGGAAATGGAATCTGAAGCTGTTTGTTCTTTAACTTACATTCAGTCCTCAAACATCACTTTGCTAGAACCACTGCAGATAGTTGTAAGGAAAATAAAAATGTGCTTTCATTCGTAAGAAAATATTAGGAACCGGAATTATTGTAAGCTCAAAGAATATTTAAAACCTTGGGAGAAGTAAAAATTTAACGTAAGAGAGAAGTCTTCTTCATCTTTGTGTTAATCTCGGTCATAACCGAAGGATTCAACCCAGAATCTGGGGTCCGCTTTTTTCAGTCTAACTGTGTATGTTGCCTGAACTTTGGTATTTTCTGTGAAGCGATTACCATCTGACCTCCACACCTAATTGGCGATATCGAAGTATTGAAGTTTGAAGGCTTCAAAGTAACTACCCGTAACGACTGTTATAGATGATCGTATGACAACTGGAACCGACGGCGACGGCTTAACTTGCTCTCCGGGGTGTCTGAGAAGTAAAGTATTTACACAATAATATTTGTACGATACAATAATGAACACATGCATCGTATAGTCACTTTACGCATAGTCAGCAGTTTACGCCGAACCGCGCTATTTCATCATTCAATTACATTTCGATCATCATACGGTTTGGGTGTGCTCATTATCATACCATTCTAGATTAAGTTAAGCCAATAAACCATAATATTTATATTTTGAATAACATACTTGTACTTTTCCACTGAGTTTATTTTACTTATAAACCTGACCGGTTTCGGAATTACAATACTTGAAACATCAATGTAAACCTTTGAGAATGCCGTAAGGCGAAACCGGTCAGGTTTAGAAGTAAAATAAACTCAGTGGAAAAGTACAAGTGTGTTATTCAATATGTGTAGCAGATTCCACCAAGCGCCATCAATCTCCAGTATAAACATAATATTTATCTCCTGTACGACTACCAAAGTCTCGTACATTTGATCAATAAAAGAATTACGATGGGATCCCGGTGTACCACTGTCTAGTTCCATTATGGAACTACTGGGATTTGTTTTCCTAATCTATACTAATATTATAAATGCGGAACTAACTCTGTCTGTCTGTCTGTCTGTCTGTATGTTACGCTTTCACGCCTAAACCACTGAACCGATTTTGATAAAATTTGGTATATGGGTAGATTAGACCTTGAGAAAGGACATAGGCTATGTTTGGTCGCGATAACCGACATGCACGCGGGCGGAGCTAGCTAGTTGTTCCATAAAACTGGCTATATCCCCACGATACCACAGACGATACACTTTGTCCATTAATTTCTGTGTGCGCGATTCGATTACAGAGTTGAGTAAATATCAGATTCATGGTTGCAAAAAAAGAAACTGCATTGGTATGTTGCAAGTTTATAAGGCACAAATTGGATTCGAGAGGAAATAATGGCATTGTTTGGTATGTGCGGTGTGTAGTGAAATTCTAATTGGGTAATCTGTCCCTAATCTTACATTACACAAACTTTGCGTTGCCTAAATTGCATCTTTTATTTTCTTTTCTACCGTTTACTGGTTAGCACTTAATTGGATGTGATTCTTTATCCCTATTTATTGTTATAGCCATTCTAATTACAAGACATATAATCGTAATTCTATTCATTTAAAGTAAACCTAATATGATAAATTAACTATTCTGATTAATTTGAATTATTGTTACGAATACTAATAGCGCAGAAAAGATAATATGGGTACATAATTGTAGTCTTATTTGCTGTGGTCTCGTATCACCACATGTTTTCATATTAATTATGCTTTTTATTTATCAAGTAGAACTCGTTATTAATGTTATAATTGGATTCGACGTAATATGCATTAAAATACTGTTACATTACATTATATGCGAGAGTGCAACATCATGAAAGGTTCATTTAAATTGTTATCTGGGGAGCGATAGACCCGAATTTATTTGTCACGGCGGAGCACCCTCCTACGCAAAATACCTTCATAGTAGATTTATGCTATTTGTCTTCTCCAATATTGAAGAGTTAGGTATCATTCGCTCCCGTAAATGCCTAGATAAACCAAATAAAGACAAGGAGGAGAATAAGCGAGCAGACCTTGGGCTCTAAAGTACAAGCTTTGTTCATATTCGGGAATGGTGCTCGGATGAAGTAGTTTTTAACCCCCGACGCAAAAACGACGGGGTGTTATAAGTTTGACGTGTGTGTGTGTGTGTGTGTGTGTGTGTGTGTCTGTCTGTGGCATCGTAGCACTCAAACGGATGAAGCGATTTGGATTTAGTTTTTTTTGTTTGAAAGGTATATTAGTCGGGAGTGTTCTTAGCTATGTTTGAAAAAAATCGGTCCAAGATGGCCGCCGCCACAACATGTTGGAATACATATTTCTTTATAATTCCATCAATATGGGTATCAAATGAAAGAGCTTGACTAGTAGATCAATTTAAAAAGCATAAAATAAATTAAAAATTTAAAAAACCCCCGTCACAAAAATCACCAAAAATTGAAAATAAGTGAATAAATTTTAATTCAACGGTTGCCATGTCGATAGAAAGGAGTACTTAACCAGTTACGGTCCCCCGACATGGCAACCGTTGAATTAAAATTTATTCATTTATTTTCAACTTTTTGGTGTTTTTTGTGACGGGGGTTTTTTATAAATTTATACACGTACCTAGGTGTTTTCACAGTATAATTCTTATAGTCACTACAATCAATTCAGGTGTCATAATCGCAACCCCATGGTAAAAGTTCATGCATGTATGAATATTTTCGAATCTCTTTTTAATATTATACTTTATGGCTGATAACTTACAATGAAAAAGTAAGGGGTGGACATCGTGATCGGTCCATTAAGTAAGTAAATGGTGCAAGAGAACCGTAGGTACACATTGAGAATCTTTTTGAATGCGTTATCGAAAAAATTATAACGTTTAGTTAAATTTCGGAAAATATCAGTTTAGCGAACTTTTTTTATATACTGCTAAGTTAACGGTACTTAGGTTCCGTACATGGTTCTTAGATTGGACAAGATTTTAGTGAACATTTCTGATAAGAAATTCTAACTTTTATCACGAAGTTACATGAGATGTCTAGTTGATGGTAGTACAAAGTGGATCACCGGTTGACAAATGGAGCCCCGTTCCAAGAAAAACATACAAACGACAGCGCTAAAGAGCACTAACAAACCTTTTTGCATTGCAATGCAAAGCGGCCGGCCCTATCATAGGAACCGGAGAGCATTTTAGATACACGAAATATGTACACAATTCATAAATATTATTATTTACAGATATATAGTATATGGGTGAATTTCTCAAACGTAAAATTTTCGCGGCGTGACTGAAAATCATACCTTAAAGTTAACATATAGTAATGATTATTTTTTGTAAGAAAGATATCGTTTTTCTCTATATGCACGTATAAATTATATTATTGAAACTATTCTTGTGAGTGTGTAAAAAATTTCTTTTCACCTAAATTCTAAGCTTGGTGGCGCGTCCACAACCTGTTTTCTTGGGAATAATCACAGTTTAATCAAAACTTCATTAGTTTACTGAGTATACTTAATAATAATTCGATTCGGCATTATTTTAGCTATCTTCGATACTGTCATTCGTAGTATTTAGTACTATACTTTGTCTTAAAAATAATTTATAAGATGCGTCCGCGGCAAATGTAAAATTTTGGTGGGATTTATAAAATCATCGAAGGAGTCGTATTGAAAGTACCTATAAGGACGACACTATCATCATTGGAACCGTTCAGTTGGGTGTTAATGAGCACCAGTGCCAGTTGTCCCCAGTCCCGTTTCGTTTATCTGCCAAACACGTAAGTAGGTCGTTTCATAAGCATCGGACAAAAATATTGTAATTTTTGTGTTGATTTTTTAAAACGGTTTATTCTCATTGTATGTTTTAATATTTAAGTATACTGTACAGGTTCAGTATGTGTATTAAATTTTGGTAATGTAACCACTATATTCTAAATAGTATTTTTATAAATAATTTTTTTAGACGTGAAACTAATTTTGGTGGAGCAATTTTGGTGAATTTGGTGGGGTTTTACTAATCATCAAAACTGTATATTTACACCAAAATTTGTTTTCATAGTTATTTGATTAAGCTCCTACGTAGTCCGACGGGCTACTAGGTCAGGTGACCTCTACGTAGTATACCCTGGGCAATGGAGAAAGCACCGCCTCTCTCTCTAGGTGGGAAAGAGGTTGTTGGCTGTTGAGGGTTGTTCGGAAGCTTTCCTAATTTTCTGTCAGATTAACCATTAGCATATGAACTACCCATACCAAAGACGGGCGAGTAGTTGGGTGAAGTCAGCAGATGCCGCAGTAGGGACAGGCCGGTGTGGTGGAGCATCGTGCGCTCTTTCCGTCACCTGCTTCTACTGGCGTGAAAGGCGGCCTCACTCTTTACTACTAAGCCTAAGCCGTTAAAACCTGCCCACCCTTCTTCCCTCCCCTCCACTGTCAACATCATTTGGCTTTTCTTCCTCTGCTTTCTCACTTACATGAAAGCTACCGTGGATGCAAGAGTGCCTCATGCAATCTTTTGCACGTGACTCCACGCAACAAAGCGATGAAGTCGAAGATGTAGGTGACACGCAACTCCTGCTTATGTTGCTCCAGCAGCTAGCACTTTGCTATCGTGTAAAAGGTACTCAATCTTCTCCACAGAAGGCTTCTGACCTCTACCGTCCTCAAGCTCCTACATCCACATCCTCACATGTTGCACCAATCTATCGGCGTCCACCACCGATATTAACAGCATACATGGGCAGTTATGGAGTGATTGTCTGATGCTATCCGACCAAAATACCACGCTGATTGGGAATGGATTAAGGACAGATCACAGATCACAGAGACAGTGATAAGAAGATTCTCATAGTGCCAACAGCGGTTCGAACAACGGAATCAGAATCGTGGTACATGTCTCGGATGGTGTAAACCTCTGGAACCCTTTTGAACCGCAATGCCCATCAGCTCACCGCGTGAGAAACTTAGTTGAAGGACTCCTGTAAGTTCAGAAATAGACATCACACTACCAACTTGTCTTGCCACTACCAAGTGTCCATGGCATATCTTCCGTCCACCCTTAGGCATACCGAGTACCATATTATGTTGCTCCAGCAGCTAGCACTTTGCTATCGTGTAAAAGGTACTCAATCTTCTCCACAGAAGGCTTCTGACCTCTACCGTCCTCAAGCTCCTACATCCACATCCTCACATGTTGCACCAATCTATCGGCGTCCACCACCGATATTAACAGCATACATGGGCAGTTATGGAGTGATTGTCTGATGCTATCCGACCAAAATACCACGCTGATTGGGAATGGACTAAGGACAGATCACAGATCACAGAGACAGTGATAAGGAAGATTCTCATATTGCCAACAGTGGTTCGAACAACGGAATCAGAATCGTGGTACATGTCTTGGATGGTGTAAACCTCTGGAACCCTTTTGAACCGCAATGCCCATCAGCTCACCGCGTGAGAAACTTAGTTGAAGGACTCCTTAAGTTCAGAAATAGACATCACACTACCAACTTGTCTTGCCACTACCAAGTGTCCATGGCATATCTTCCGTCCACCCTTAGGCATACCGAGTACCACCTCTCCCACTTTGAGAATAACTGCCTAAATCTTTTCCCAGAAATCTTGAATAAGTTCGTCGATAATATTGGCGCCATTAGAGTAAAATATAATCCTTGCTAGAAGCAAGGATAGATAGAACAATCAAATGTTTTGCTTTTATACTGATACTACTAACAACTAAAGTGGTTTTGCCAAATAAAAATGAAGTTGGTGATAAAAGGGTAAAAATTAAGGGTTATATGTAACTATTAAGTGCCAAATTCTAGAAAAAACAAAGAAATAGTATAAGTGATAATAAATAAAAAATAAAAATAAGTTGATATGCAATTTTGGTGTTAGACACCAATTTCGGTGTATTGAAAATTCAGGTGTATAAAATAAACAAGTAATTCCCAGGGCTAATTAGACTATTCAAACATAATAGGCATAAAATATGTATTTCTAGCTAAATATTGAAAAAGATTACCTAAATACCTAGAAATAAAAAAAATCACCAAAATTAGCTAAAAATTCATAGATGTTGAAATTCACCCATATAACAGATTTGACAACAACATACACAATAAAAATAAAACGAAAACACGAAAATAGATATTTCACATACATTGTATAAAAATGCATACCAAAAATATTTATTTCAGATCATAAAATGTTGAATGTTTGCTAGTGAAAAACAAGTCCGGCGATAAAAACATTAAAATTCTGCCATATACAAAGTTGGTAGCTCAGAGTTGCCAGCTTAAAGTTCTTACTGTGAAACTAACTGCGCGCTGTAGTTCCGCTATCAGAACAACAAATTGTCTACCGTAGATATTTTATGACTGGAATTAATAAAAATAAAAGTTTACAATGTCTGCAAGCGGTTCCTTTGCTACCGACTTCGACTCAGATTGATTTATGGCAATTTTTTTTTAACCCGTGACGCAAAGAGAGGGTTGTTATAAGTTTGACGTGGCTGTCTGCCTGTTTGTCTGTGGATTAGAGCTTCCGAACGGATGAAGTAATTTCAATTTAGTTTCTTTTTGTAACTGGTGACTTATGTGCGACTGTTCTTAGATATTTTTGATGAAAATCGGTTAAGCCGTTTAAAAGTTATGGCGGTTAAAGTGGGCATGGAGAGAGTTTTTTTTAAATTTATATATCTGTCTGTCTATATTTTACCGACAGAGGGAATTACTCTGCTAAAACAAGGATTCGATAGCCACGCAGTTCAAATATTCATGTGCATTACACATATCTATTTTTTTTTGTTTTGGTGTTTTTAAACTATACAATTATGAAATTACCTATGTTTACACAATCTAGAACCAATACCTAGAAATACACAAGCTTGTTAAGCTAGTGTAAGCTTACATTGTGTCTAGATGTGTAGGTATGTATTACTGCATGATTGATTTTTAAACTACGATAAAAACGACTCTACGCTACACGATACATTTTACCGTTTTACTGTTTATCGAGTTACGATCAATTTCGGTATCAATTTATCACACCAGTAAATTTACAGTGAATGCTTTCTACTGATTTATTAAATACTTGCCGGAATATGGTTACTGTTGAAAAACGAATTTAGAATTTATAAATATCAACATTTTGACTCTACACTTTGATCAAATAAAAACTAAAAGATTTTATTTTTAATACATAAAAATTTTAATCATAAAAATATCCTGTATAGTTTTTCATTAACCGTGTATTTCCATAGTATTGTGGCGATACCACATGTACCCAGCGCCATCTAGCGACAGCAAGCCGAACTACTACGTCACTACAACGTCACTACGAATCCTGCATCGCGAAAGTGAAGTTCGCGCGCTGGTACAACATATATACAACATCCCAACGACAATCGTTGGGCCGCGGCCCGCCAGGCGTGATCACCTTGCCTGGTCGGAGGATCCTCCCTTTGTGTTGGAGGAACATCACACCTCGTTCCTCCACAGTGGTGACCCCGACGTGATCTGATCACGTAACCTTCGCTGTGCATATCAGCAGCTTCCTCATCGTCACATCCCACTCACTTCTTCCGCATGAGCGGTAATCAAGTCTTCGCCATCCAGCACTTTCGGCCCTTACAAGGATGCCATAGCATGCAGCGACCGCTGCAGCCTGGTTACCCTTCGGCCACGCCTGCATCCACGCCTGCATCTAAGGCATTCGCCCCACTACACGGGAGACTTACCTCGCTTCATAGAGGATTCACCCCGTAACTACCGAGGACTACTCACCTCAACTCACCGAGGGCTACTCACCTCGACTCACCGAGGGCTGCTCACCTCAACTCACCGAGGACTACTCACCTCAACTCACCGAGGACTACTCACCTCAACTCACCGAGGACTACTCACCTCGACTCACCGAGGGCTACTCACCTCGACTCACCGAGGATTCGCCTCGCCTCACTGGCGGCTCGCCGAGCATTCATCTCGACGCTTCAAGCCCCAACTCACTGGGCGTTTCAACGCAGGACCGCAAGCACCGCAGCACCGCACTTGCCCCTCTTCTTCGGGACCAGTGGTTATCCCGACTCACTGGGACTAGCGAGGATGACTGTTCCGCCAAATGGAATACGCGGCGTCCAGCTCCGACGAAACGGAACTACTCAAGACTGGCATTGGCACGCTCCTCAAGAGAGCTAAGACAGCTGACTCATCGCAATCAACCTCCGGTCTTGGAGGGGAGTGATGTGGCGATACCACATGTACCCAGCGCCATCTAGCGACAGCAAGCCGAACTACTACGTCACTACAACGTCACTACGAATCCTGCATCGCGAAAGTGAAGTTCGCGCGCTGGTACAACATATATACAACATCCCAACGACAATCGTTGGGCCGCGGCCCGCCAGGCGTGATCACCTTGCCTGGTCGGAGGATCCTCCCTTTGTGTTGGAGGAACATCACACCTCGTTCCTCCACAGTATAATTATAATTGTTTTACTCTGGCTGAGTGAAAATGCCGTGTCTGAAATTTAAACCACTTTATACGGATATAAATTGATTTAATATATTGGGTTGTTTTTAGTCGGTTATTAAAGAGATCATGGTAAGCATCAAAGTCATCAGTGAATCATATTGGCGTCGCGTCACTTAACGAATTCTTTGCCTGAAATCATTTTTTTTTTCTTAAAAAGTATATTAGAACCGAAGTTACTAAAATTCCCTCTAACCACTCCAACTAAGCTAAATTGCTTGTGCTAGGAATGGGTTCACGTTGGTAGTGTAATGGCCAGGATTCGAACCCGAGACCTCTCGATCGTAAGGCCGACTCCGAAACCACTAAGCTACCGACGCTTTATGAATGATAAAAAAGTTAGTAAGATCCCACTAGTCTTCTTAAGTTTAGAGAGGCACATTTCGCTAGGAACAGTAATTAAATTAATGAAATAGATCTACAATCTAAACATTGTAGACTAATCAGTTTTCCAATCATAAACTATCAAATTTCACCCATATAAGCTCGGAACTAGACCAGTGCGAAGTTTGTTCGCGACTAGTAATTTGATTTTCAAACGTAGCAAATACTCGATGAAATTTATTTTAGAAAACAAGCGCCTCGCTGCTTTCATAAACGATATATGCAGGTTGAATTTTACCTTCTAGTTGTTTTTAATATTCCACAATATTCTACACAATGCTATCTAGACCCATGGTAAGCTTATGTTATGGAATCTAGAATGCGGATAAACATGCTTAGATACTTTTTTTGTGAATATACATATATATAATATATTATACATAGAAACACCCAGACCAATGCAAATAGCCATAAATTCATACATACAAATATTTGCACTGAGCGGAGAACGAATCCGCGCCTCCTACGTAGCAGTCGCGTTTACTACCGCCACGCCGCAGAAGCTGTCTATCTATTGTGATATTGTAAAAGTTTTATCTATAAACATAAGTATTAAATCTGAGTGCAAACCTCGATCATCCAAAGTTTACACATTGATAATAATGGATGACATGAGGAGCTCATTGTTTAAACATAGGCACCATTATAATAATTGAATCAAACAAGGTTTTCAGAAATTCGATGGTGACATTATTTTACCCGACTGCCGAAGGAAGGAGGGTGGGTGATGTTTTTACAAAATCAAATGGCTATAAAAACAGTATGGCATGAAATTGGTAACGGAAGATGCCATTTGTCTTTATTTATTAACTAACAACTAACATATTGTTTATCGACCTCTGACTGACCGTAGGTAGGAAATAAAAAGTCAATCTTTAATTTATTGATAATTATTGTATAAAGAATATTTTCGATTAAATTAACATCACTCGCGTTTATGTTTAGTTAGTAAAAAAAACAACTGTTTATCTGTGGGCTATCTTTTAATCAGACATAAAAGCTTTGTAAAAAGAAAATAAGTAGAAATAATTGCACCTTGTTTTGGGTTTAAAACAGCTCCAGCTTGCATAACATAGTAATTTGCCTGCAGTAGGCTCTAAGACTAGAAAATATTTATGTAAGCATTGTACGCTACTAAGGACCGGATTATGTGGTCCATTAAAATATAAATCCTTTATAGCTGTTTTCATTACCATAGTATATAATGGAAATCTGCGTTATAAATGACTTATTGAAGCTCTGCAGATTATTTGAGTCTGCAACCATTACAATGCTTTAAAATTCTCTGTAAAAGTCTTGAGCTAGTGCACGACCAATTATTTTTTATTACTTATGTTGACATGTGATAAATAACATACTTAATGAAAGTTGATTTAGAGAAAGCTTTCGGTATTAAAACTAACGCTGAAAAGACTATAAATATCTCTTGATCAGACATAATAATCTCTCAAATCCGAGGTCAAATCTTTGGGCATACTCATACAAGTATAGCAGAGAATGTTTGCAGATCATTTGCCCTTCTTTATCTCGCTTTATGCCTTCTTCATCAAATAATATTGCTACGAAATATAAATAGAGTTTATAGTAAGTAATCCATTTTGGAATATTGAGGGACAACACCAATAACTATAAAAACGTATGTCATAATACATAAACTTTATATAGATGTACATGGCTATAAAAAAATGACATCAAAAAAGCCAATTTCTTTCCCAACTCTAAACGCATATTTATTTATTTCTTACAGTTTGTGGATTACAGAGTATCAAGTATACCTCATTTAATAACCCCATCTAAAAACTATAAAATACAACAAACAAACGTGAACATTTTTCATGTCTTTTATATAAATGGGTAAAAACAAAACAGTAAAACACATATTTTTATAATTATTCGGCTTCACCCAAGTTTTATACAAATATCCTTCTTCATATCCATTCTCGTCATGAGAAAATATCTGTATGTGTGTTCGATACGCTGTTACGGTTTAATCATCGAAATTCTAATCGATTTTAAAGAGATGAAAAGTTCGAAAAAGTTAGAAAAAGAAGAAAAAGAAAGTTAGTATAAAAAATGCTATAAAAAATTCAGTCAGAGATGCAAAGTTTTTTGGTCACGAAAACCGACTTCCATGCGGGCGTAACCGCGGGCAAAGCATAACATTGCCAAATGTATCCACGCTCCTATATTCATAAAAAGGGGTTTGGAATTTTCGCTTCACTTCTTCTTTGCTAACCTAAATGGTTAGGCGCAAAATTCACCGAAAGTAAAAAAAATATTGGTTAAACACTCAAGCAGCTGTTCCATGTACTTATCTACTTGTGGGTATTGAACGCATTGCATTCGTCGCAGTGCCGACTGCAGTCAAGTCAAAATAAATAATAAATCTGAAAAGAGACTCTGGTATTGTACCGCCTGTTTTTATAGCAGTTTATTAACCCCATAGCTAACCTTTTTTTTCTTGTTTAGTTTGTTTTCTTATACAACATTCTGTTTAATGTAGGTCCTAAATAACTCAGTGGAGCATGTGTAATGTCCACCAGTTTGTTTTACTGTACAAAGAACGTTAGTTGTTCGCCACTAATGTTTCTAGTAACTAGAATTCTTTTGTTGTACAAAACACAGCGCTAAACGCAATATGGTAACGCCGCCACCCTTCTAGGAAGCTTACCAATTCATTAAGTTGAGGATAAAATTTATGACCCGTGGTATGTTTGGTTTATTTCTACACGTATAGGCATGTTATTAACTTAGTCTGTATATAAGTTAGTTGTATAATCTTTATTGTATAACGTACCTAAGTAATTTTGCTTGCCAACTAACTGTTTTACAGTTTGGCAGAGGTAAAATGTTGGGGTGCTGGGTAGGACAAGGGGTGCTGGGTAGGACAACCTCCGCGTGGTGCACCCTGGTAACGTGGGCGACGACGTGGGCTTCGCGCGAGGCGCACGTCGTCGCCCATGGCAAATAGTCCACCAAGGAGGGGGGGCCTTTATGGCCGGTTTCGAGTTCTCCGCATGCGCTCTGCTAAGCAGAGCGTACCTAGCGGAGAACTCTCAGGGCGACGAGTACTTTGCCACTGAGCGATCAGTGGTGAAGTACACGGTCCCATAGGGACCATCGATCGGCCGAGCCGTACCCCCGTCTGACAACAGACGGGCATGGTGGCTCTTAGGAGTTGCGAGGAAGAAAACCTCTATAAAAAATCACCCCGAACCCCACGCTCTGACGCCTGGCAATGGGATGCATCACTGGGGGGGTACTCAGTGCCTAGGGCGTCACTCACTCCCACCTTCCCACCTTTCCCATCCTCACATACACTCCCAACCTCTCTACTTCCACCTAAACGTCGGCGGACATTAACCGTTAAAATTATGGCTATGGAAACGACATCGAATAAAACTACCCATGAGGGTACCCGGACTTCGTCCGGGGAATCCCTTGCTGTGACTGGTGGTCGAATGGACACCCATTCGGCGACCAGCCATGGCGACCCCCGCCCGGGTTCATCCCGGATGGTATATGGGAGGGGTCACCACAGTCCCACAGGCCCATGGGTGTGCGTCAAAACCACCCAAAAAGGTGACGCGGAAGACGTGTCGACTCGTGCTGGCTAGGAGATGGAGTCGGCCGCCGGCGTGGGTGGTGGGACCGAGGATACCCCCGGTCTCGATATCCATGCCGACGTAGGTAGGAAGAGACCCAGGTCGAGCGGACCAGGCAAGGGCCTGTTTCGTCGGCCTGGGTCTGAGGCATCTAACAGCGAGGAGGACCTTCCTAGTAAGAGGAAGATAGTGGCTACCACCGCGTGTAGAGGCCGGAAAGCCGACCTCTACAGAGCGAAAGGGAAGGTAGCAGAGCCGCCAGCGATTGTGTCCCCGCTACCAAGCGGGAAGGTCACGGAGGTGCCAGCGGCGCAGAACATCTTGGCTGCTCTTTCCCGCATTTCTGGCGCCGTAAAAGGCCAGAAAAATATTGCGGCAAAGAAGAGGGTCGTGGCAGATGCCGTAACGGGTGCCGCCAAAGCGCTGGAGGAGCTCCTGGAAAGGAGCGTCTCCAGCGAGGAGGAGAAACTCCGGGCTCGGGTTGCGAGCCTGGAGACGGAGCTTGCCCAACAAGCAAATTAGTCATATAAGGTTGAGTTTATTCAGCTATTCGGTGATATAAAAGTCGAGTAAGTGTGAATTATTCAGCACGTGTCGTATAAAAGCATCTTATATAGCATTTTAGTTATTCAGCATTTCGGTCACATAATGATGCTGAGTAAACGTTTACTCTGCATACTTATATGACTAAAGTGTCGTATAAGATTTGCTGTATAAGTCGCTAGTATACGACCCTTATGTTACTATTTCGTCGAGTAAAAGCACATTATATAACTTTCTTATGACACAGTCGAATAAAAGCCACATCGTTGCTTTTATACTGCTATTATGTTGTATAAGTTGCATTCATACGACTATTACAAGCCTAGTGCCAAGTGTCGTATAATTGCTTGTACTGCTCAATTATCACTTGTCTTAGTTTTCTTGTGTACAATAAGTGGTTGATTGAATAAATAAATAAACAAAAGATCTTTTTTAGAAAACTTTTTAGGAAGGTCTAAAGAACCCTAAAATATAATCATGGCGCTTATACTGCTAATTTGCTGTATAAGAAGCTATTATACGACCTGTTAGCAGTAAAAATGGTGTACAAATGAATGTTGATATAAAAAATATTTGTTATTATATTCATATTACTAAGAATTGAAGGGGGGCGTTAAATATTTATGATAAAACCTAGTATATTTCATCAGAAAACTTACCTTCGCAATACTTTGCAAACCTATGCGTGAGTTTACGAACCTACATTTGGTGCAACCTACAAATTAACATGTCTGCTAAATAAATTGTACTTATAATTTTTTATAATTTTTAAAACACAACACGACGCACTTGCTTAATTTAACAAACAAACGTAACATAAAAGTCATATAAGTTACAGTTATAGCGCAACTTAAGCTTGTAACAGTCACTCCGTTACCTTTATACGATGTCTATGTGACTGAATTGCTGAATAAAATGGGCCCAAATCGCGTTGTATAAACGTTTTCATTACGTTTATACGACTTCTATTAGGAGCCAAAATGCTGAATAATTTGCGTTGCCGCGACTACTACACGACATATTTTTGCTAGTTGGGTGCCGACTCCCGCAAGCAGCAACAGCTGATGCGGGAGGAGATCAGTCAGCTGACGCAGCTGGTCCAGGGGGCCGGGGAGGCTCGGGGTGCTAAAACCCCCGCTCCCCGTGCTCCATCTAAGGTGACGCCTACGGTGGTCCAGCTGCTGGAGGCCATCGAGCGACGCCTCGGCGTCCTCGAGGACCGGGCATACCACCCGCCGCTGGCGGTGGTACCACCGACGTGTCCTCGCCGAAGACCATCGGCCTCCATGACCGGGGGCCTGAGGACGGTGAGTTGGCTGCTCACCGTCTTTACAGAAGCAGGCCCATGACGGCAGCGTGACGTGAGGGATTCACGCACGCCCCCCCCCCCTAAGAAGCGGGATAACACCCGAAAACCCCCCCCATAGACGCGGGATAGCACCCGAACCACCCCCGAGACGAGGCCGCAATTGTAGCCGTAGGTCTGATGGGAGTCCTGGGACATCCTTCCGAGGGCTTACCCGGGGCTCCCATCCATAGGCTTCTGGGCGTTACCGTGGGGGTTTTTAGTCGGTAGGAGTCCGGCATAACATCCATGAAGGATTTTCCCCCACGGTTAAAAAAAAAAAAAAAGAGGTAAAATGTAAGTTAGAGATTTATTTTACGTGAATAAATTTTATTTCAATTCATTTTGTACTATAGCATAAGTAACTGTATACTGTATGGGAATTTCTACCATCAATTATTGATAGGTTTATCGGACTGTGACATATTTTTCCTGGCCACTATTGGATGGAGAAAATGAGTCGGTATTTTTTTAAGGCAGTAGGCATGCATGTTAGTGTTTTATTTAATACTAGCTGTTACCCGCGACTTCGTCCGCGTTTAGTTTGGAATAGCTCAAACTCATTATTAAAAATGGTGGAAGATTTTCATCCCAACTGAACGGAAGTACTCGATATACTGGAAATAGTGAATTTTACGCAAAGGAAACATTTCTTTATTTTAAAAAAGAAACAAAAATGTATTCAAATCATTTCGAAAACTCGCTTAACATCTTCCACCTTGTATTTTTAAATTAAATATTATGAAGACAGTCTTTTGAGTAACTGACTTATAAATACAGGGCTAAACTACTGAAAACTACGAAAATTGACAGACTTCTTCTATGGGATTGGCAAATATTGCGGAAGGATTTTAAAAAATTCAAAATTTTGCTGACGAAATCATTATCAAGTATGTGATGAACATTGTTAAATTATTCTTCCTTCCCACCACTTACGAACTGAACAAATTAAAATAAGTAAGTACATCAAGTATCATACAAAATAGTTTCAAGAAAACCCGGTGCCTTGCATGCCCTGAGGAGTGAGCAGTGGTTCTCTTCTTTGCCGAGCCAATGGTTCCAGTTTTATGATTAATTCCATCGACCACAGTCACATCGTTGTTCATTGCTTTACACACAGGTAGAGAAGAGGGGCGCAGTGGGCAAGAGAGCAAATACAGCATTGACTGGGATGGGGTCATATAGCCTCATTTTGCTATATATTCCTTGTATTGGTAAGCTTGCTTCCAGAAGATGATGTAGATACTTCCAAATTGATGCTGGAGTTGATGTCCACGTGGCGGAGTATTTTGGTCTGATGAAATTTACCGGAACTGAGTGTTTCTCTGCCCTCATTCAGTCTCTTTTATATAATAGGAGCAGAGGTATCTTTTATATACATAATACATGGGTTGGCTTCTCGTACTGTTATCATTTCTGGGATAGATTTACGTATTTACTATTAGATACCTAGACGGAATCGATAATATCGCAGCGGCGTGCGTTGGTAGTCATCAGGTCGCTGATATTGTATAATTATTATTATTATTATTATGTTTCTCTGTTCCGTGACTCTCGGGACTATGGAGTCCCGGGCCTTTGGAAGGCGTGCGTCGGGCCGAAGCCAAGACGTAGAGGCCCTTATAAGAGAGTTTAATATGCTAGGGATAGACACACATGGCGGATACCACCCCCGAGCGCACAATATGATACACCCGGGGATGGTCTCCGCTAGGTGCAGAGACTATTGGAATAATGGAAACTAGATTATGGGCTATGGGGTTGAGTATTGGATGGACTGGTGAATGGGCTATGAGGGGAGACTAACGGACGCCTGCCATGACAATAAGTCTCAAAATTGTTAAAAAGGCAGGTGGTGACTCGCCAACTCATTGCATGGGCCCCATTAAAATAGCCACGCATAGTGCGGCCATGGAGCAACACCCGTTGAGCGGCTAAGGTTGTCGAGAGGTGAGTCTGCGGGGTGCAAGATCGCGATACAGAAGTCGGTCAGCAGGCCCCCGGCGTTATGACATTTTACACTTCCAACCTGGAGCATAGGTTCCGCTCTTGCGACTCCACTCTTGGCCGGCCAATAAAGGCAAGCACAAGAGGCGGGGCGGAATAAATTCCAACCCTCGGGAGAATCAGGGTACGTGGTGTCGCCACTCACCAACAGCTCGCCACAAGCTGCCCCTGCGGGCTATTATTATTATTATTATTAGTCATGCACTAGCAGCTAAAAGCTGATGCGTGCATATCACAGCACTTGTTAATGTTAATGTTCACTGAGTATTTATAATGTCTGCAGTTGCATAAAGACGTTGTCTCTCTGGCTGTATTTTACCATTTCTACCGCACCACGGCGAGTGAAAGAGCCTATTAGGAGTCTTTCAACTAATCTCTCCTTCCTTCCGTCAGTCACATACGGTAGAAATAATGCCACCTCGAACCAAGCTGTTCGGAACTTCATTTCTTTATCAGGTGGTTAAGATGTATTGGTCTGCCCACACATTTGTTTTCTTCTTTTTAAGCTCCGGAGTTTTTTTTATAGGACACGTCAATTTAACTTCACCTCGACTGATGTTAAGCTAAAGGCAAAAACTCGGAAATAGGATCACTATTATAAACGTGTACCATCTTAACAATGGTGGCACTCATCTTTATGGGATCATCAGAAGCCTTTTCACGCCCCCCTTAAAGGACCCGGGACTGTAGTAAGAAGTAAACCGTGAACTGGCAGGGATTTCAGGTCTTAATGATGCGACATAGGAATGGGTCACCAAACCGCTTGGTTCTTGATGGAATATTCTGATCCGTATGTGGATGACATCTAAGCCTTGCATGCGTTGTTCTGTGTAGGAAAGGAGAGGGTGGAACTAATTGGAATTGCTCATCAGAACATTCACCATGATAAAGATGGTAATACGATAGGGACAACTATCTCCCAGAATACATAATGTGCTTCAGAGAAGGTGCAACGATTTACTTCCTCCATGAGCGCGGCTTTAATGGTAATAGCTTAGGCTACCCATCACCCTAGCCGAAGCAGGCCCTGCTCTTCACGTTGAGACCGCCTATTTATGATAGGTAACCAAGGCAGGTATACTGGGGTACCTAACCCCAGAATATTCCCTCTGTTAAATTTTAATCGATTTGATTCCAATATTGCGCTTGTCCCGATGTGGTGGAATCGGTATCAATGTGGGATATCAGTTTCAGTTTTATGACTTCTCAGGCGGCTGGGACCACTTTTTCATTCTCCGGAATGAACAATTTTGTATAGATCTAAGAATATTATATAATAAGTTCTACTATTACTGTCACACAGCCTAGTTTTATGTACTACCTATAGAATACTAAGCATAGAATTTATATTTTACTTCAAATAAAACTATAAATACAATAAAATACAACAAATACACAATAAAATAAAAAAGTTAAACAAAAGTAAATAAAAAACCAAAAAGAAGGAAAATTACATTATAAGATGGATTCGAACGCGACTCAGTTAAGTTATAAGTCCACCTTAGACGTATTGAGTCACAGTTACCATGAAATCATAGTGTGAAATAGACGTTTACATAATTATATTATGTCATAAAAACATTCTGTCCCATTCCTTATTATAATAGCGTGATGATATTAATTATGAAAGCCAGGAGTATTTTTACCGAACCAGCTGCTTACTAATTTGTTGAATTCGAGAGAAAATCGTTCGAGAACAATGTGAATTCTATCGAGACACTTGCTGTGCCGAAGATTCTGCAGTAACCTGACCTGACTTGGCTGAGATGTAGAACTCGCCTCTCGAAGATCTTCAGATTCCTATGACCGAAATAATATCTTCTTGTAAGCATTGTTGCTTCTTTATTGGTTCTATCTATTCACACAATCACAAATTGTTAGCCGTGATATGCTATTATTGACATAACTTTTTTATTTATGAACCGATTTCAATAAAACAAACACTAAATGTTAAGTGAAGCCTACCACAATATATTAGTGAAAACCGCAACCAAATCCGTTCAGCCGATTCTGAGATTAGCGTGCACAAACTCACAGACAAACAGAGAAACAGAGAAACAGATAAACAGATAAACAGACAAACAGACAAAAATTCCAAAAAACTTTGATTTGGCTTCTATTACGTTTATAAAGTCCCTCTATAACAATTTTTCTCATTTCCTTCCCATGTACAGACATCGATCGTTTACAGATTTATTATATGTATAGATAGATAGATATAGATTTATGCAAGTAAAGAGCTAATGAAAAAAATATCGCAAAATGAAATAGATAAAATAAAAGAAGTTGAAGATTAAAGATGCTTTTCCATGTAAGGAAATCTTTGTATTGGCTCATATTAAATATCCGACGCTTTTTTTACGAAGTATTGGTTTTCAGTTTACCTCGTGGGTTTTTTTTTCTTGAATAACAGGTCATCATCATCATCAGCCCGCGGCAGTTCACTGCTGGACATAGGCCTCTCCCATGACACGCCACTTAGCCCGGTCTTCGGCTGTCCTCCTCCACTCTCCACCAGCCACTCTGCATATATCGTCGCTCCATCTAGTCGCAGGGCGCCCCACACTACGTTTGCCGGTTCGCGGTCTCCACGACGCTCTCTCATGAGCTCTAGAGTCTCCCCTGAAAGCTTACACACTTTGCCCGCACGCTTCCCACAGAGTTTGGCACCTTCATCCCGGAGCACATCCACCACTTGCTCGAGCTTCCGGTCAACGATGTCTGTGGTTTCCAACGCAGCGAATCGATTTTCCAGTTTTAACTGGAAATATTCAGATCCGGCAACAGTTTGGACCAACAGGTAAATATAAATAAATGTTGGTGAAATGATAATTATTAAAAAAAAGGATATTATAACACTTCGATCGATTGGTACAGGAGTATACAGATTAGATTATATTAAACACATTATGATTATGATAAACTCCCTTGGTTTGTAGATCGTCAACAGTGCTGTCGTTTAATTATACTGAAATGCAAAATACCAAAACTTGTCCTCTTCAATATAAATAAATGTTGGTGAAATGATAATTATTAAAAAAAAGGATATTATAACACTTCGATCGATTGGTACAGGAGTATACAGATTAGATTATATTAAACACATTATGATTATGATAAACTCCCTTGGTTTGTAGATCGTCAACAGTGCTGTCGTTTAATTATACTGAAATGCAAAATACCAAAACTTGTCCTCTTCAATATTCAAAATAAATAAAACCGAGCGTTCATGTTCGTTCATTAAACTACATTTACTACTTTAATTAAAGTTTTGTCAAGTGGCCTTCTGCAGCCTTGTTTGAATTCAACTTGTTCGGGAAGGAATTTGCTAAGTATCAGTTTTACAAGTTATTCTGTATTCAGCTCCACTATATTTACTACTAAGTTTAAACTGTATGTGCTCCGTGCTTATAAACGATACACTACAGTTGTTTCAAAAGATAGCCCAAGTGTTCATTTCAATGGCAGTATGAGTGTGTAACCCTTACGTGTAGATCTTGTTGTATAACAAATTATTTTTCAGCGGCTGAACACCTGCAAAACAAGTGAAACGGGAAAACCGACATAGGTACTTATGAAGATCAATAGGCGACCTCGGGCTTCAAAGTACAAACTACGACGTAAGTAGGAAATCGCAATGACCATGCTGATACGATCTTCTCTTCATAAGTTTTTTTTACACATCTAACGTTTGCTAACCATTATGCTGCACGTAACGGTTCACGGTTTCATACGTTACTAGCATTATCGCTAAATCCTCCAACTAAGCCAATGTAATTGTTTTAGGAATTGTGTAAACCGTTGACGTAATCCCCAAAATCAGTAGTATTCACTATTCAGAGTGAAACAGCCTAACATCTTGATATCATCAATCAATCAATTAGCACACTGCTTTCCACTGTTGAACATAGGAAATGATGCACATTGGGAGAGGCCTATGTTCTTGATAATATACTCAAACTACACACATTTTTTAAATTACAATTATCGAACATGAGAAACCAGTTTAGTTTAGAGTTTAGAAGATTGTGAGGCCAAACTTATAATTATATTTTGGCTAAAAAAAGTTCACTGGTATACCGAATTTTAAAGCTACCCACACATGAAAAAATGCAAATATTGTAGTGTTTCAGAATTACAACACTTAAAACATCAATGTAAACGTTTGAGAATGCCGTAAGGCGGAACCGGTCAGGTTTAGAAATAAAATAAACTCAGTGGAAAAGTACAAGTGTGTTATTCAATATGTGTAGCAGATTCCACCAAGCACCATCAATCTCCAGTATAAACAGTTTAGTTGAACTTTTGAAGTATATAAACACACACTAGATATTAACTTAAATTCTACAGTAATACCTTTTTTATTCGAGAAGACTATTTTCTATTCAAATACATCCGAAGTATAACAAAGTGTGTGGAATGAAGCTTGGCGCGTAGCACGTCCGAGGAAAAATGTATTCACCTGATGTTACGGGGCTGGCTCACAATTTATTTCTAGGGTCTATATTAGGCAAGGCTTTTATCACGAGTGGGTCAGGAAACTGCCTTTTATAGGCACTTTTGCTGTGGCCCCAGCAACGATACCTATTCCGGGAGCGTAAATTAGAAGATAGGTATAGCATATATGCAGCTGATATTATATATTAACCGGCACACTTTCTCAAGAGTTTTACGTTTTGGAATTTTTCTTTTTCATACAGCAAGTATAAATATTTAAGCGTTGAGAATGTTCATAACATGCCATACAAATTTATAACACCGAACTCGAGTCGGAAATTGGATTCGGTACTTGAACTATCGTGTATTTTAAGCACAAAGCAACTTAAACGGTGCAGGGTGCACTTTAAAATATAGTAGGGAACATTTAAATGCTGTGTGAGAAAATTGAAATATGAAACTTCTATACCTAACTTGTAATAACCCGACTGCGCGACGCAAAGGAGGGTAATGTGTTTCTCAGTCTATGTATGTATGTATGTTTGTTTCTATGTGGCGTTCTAGAGACCAAATGCGTAAGCCGATTTTGATAATTCTTACGTCAATCGATTCGTCTTAACCTTGCGAGTGTCACTAAAGACATTACAGTAATCAAAATTCACCACAGCGACAACCAGACGCCATATTGTCAAAATGAAAAAAAAAAGTCGATGAATTATGTCAAGTGGGGTGTCGTTGAATAGGTATTTTAAAATCATCTTTAGGTTCCTTTTATCATTTTTCATTTTAAATAATAGTTTAGGATATATAACGATTTAAATTTGTTTAACAAAACAATCATTCTCGCTAATTTTCTTACTTATTGATTTAAGTTTTTATTTCAAGTATAAACGATATGAAGGAAATTACAAAAAGATATGTAACATGTCATATCATAACTAAAAAGTATAAAATAAAACAAATGATTAAAAAATAAAAAAAACCCGACTGCCACTAAAAAGACCAAAATAAGTTTGATAGCAGGCGGTACCCATTTGCCAATCATAAACCGAAAGAAAAATAATGGGTACCGCCTGCTATCAAACTCATTTTGGACTTTTTAGTGGCAGTCGGGTTTTTTTTATTTTTTAATCATTTTGTTTTATTTATTTAGTGATGTGAAGAATTTATTTATTGTGATAGTTGAATTTCGACACATTTTATTAAATGGCGTCCAATCCAATCACATTTCATGAAGCCACCTCATAATTTTAATTTTACTGGGATTTGACTCATAATAAATAAAAACTTATTACCCGACTGTCGAAGGAAGGAGGGTTATGTTTTACGAGACTATGTATGTATGTATGTATGTCCTTTTATTTGGCACGGCCTGTTCGGCTTGACGGATTTGGACATGTGAGGTGTCATTTGATTCGCCGTGATTGTGTGAGTGACACCAGGTATATTAAAATTTCGAGAAAATCAAATTGGCGGATTTTTGGCGCCAAAACGTATGTTGTCATAAATATTTTTATCGTGTAGGGTATCAAAATGAAGGAAATTAAACATGCCATATCATAACTAAAAAGTATAGAATAAAACAATCACGCCGAATCAAATGACACCTTGCATGTCCAAATCGGCCGTGCCAAATAAATGAACATACTTAAATACATAGTCTCGAAAAACAAGAAATTACAAAAAAGATATACATGTCATAATCATAACTAATAAAAAGTATAAAATAAAACAAATGATTCAAAAATTTAAAAAAGACCCGTTGGCCATTGAAAAGATCGAAATAAGTTTTATAGCAGGCGGTACGCATTAATTTATGATTGGCAAAAGTACCGCCTGCTATCAAACTTATTTCGATCTTTTCAGTTGCAGTCGGGTTTTTTTTTGATAATAAATGTTGGAATGGAAGTGAATCTAATTTAGTTTAGTTTTAAACATCACAATACTTTCACGTACGTTCGTAAGGTAATAAAAATAGTACTGAACTGGAGTTCACATAAAATATTTATATGTTTTACAATGCACGGACTGCAATCTGAATAATAAATACCAATAATTCCTTTAGTGTGAGTTTTAATTGTAAATTTATTTTATGAAATAATAATAAAATAATCAAAGAGTTTGACTGCATTATTATTTTAGGAAATATGATTATATTGTGAGTGGTGTGAAGTGTGAGTGGGTATGAAAATAAATAAATGAAATGCACCTCCTCTTCTTCAATCGTGCGCAATCCCAGTTGCTATCACAGCTTGCACTCTTGCGTTCGACGTCCACTCTGTTATTCTTAATTTTCTTTAATTGCGACTAGTTCATGTGAGTGCGACAGTGCCCCAGTTCTGGCCAATTGCGTATGAGAG
Organism: Eilema sororculum; assembly: GCA_914829495.1. Classification (NCBI taxonomy): domain Eukaryota; kingdom Metazoa; phylum Arthropoda; class Insecta; order Lepidoptera; family Erebidae; genus Eilema; species Eilema sororculum. The sequence continues at coordinate 12,236,149 of OU618541.1, forward strand.
CGAGTCAAACGCTAATTCGCCGGAACCTGTCTCACTCATAGGAACTTCCAAGCCATCAATCGAGCTATACAAGATAGAAGTTTGCGTTACCAGAGCATCGTCCGACAATCAGATGTACTGACTACTGACAGGTGAGGTTAACTTGGGCCCCTAACATCTTCATGGGATTAAGGAGGATAGTTTGTTTGTTTATTAAAGAATGAATAATGAAACCGATAGAAGATGACACACATGCCAATGATCTCACTGATAGAGATGATCAAGAATAAAATGTAGGAAGAAAAGCCGAAAAGTGGACCTCAGGCTCCTAGGGTAATGGGGATATAACCGAACCCTTGGGACTACAGGCGAATTATCGTAACACGATGACGCATCAGATTATCCAAGTGTTTGTTACAATTCAACATTTACATTTCTTTGTGAAGAGAGAATAATCAAACGAATTTATTAATCATATTTTTAAACTCATAACTTTTTTTATTTTCGCAATTCCTCTAGCTTTCACGCCATAAAATCTCAGCTCACGCTGCGAGGTCACAAAAAGAAAACCAAATGTACTAGATATGCTGTTGACTTGCTCGTAAAGGTTATATTATGGAAGTTGAGAGATTATAGAGTATTAATATAAAGAATCTCATGCATAGAGAAAATAATAAATATTCCTATTTTTACGGACCTATTTTTAAGAACTGTGCACGAGTTTTTAGTTTTAAGTGGTAAAATGCATGTTCAGTTTTCATTTTTTTTTTTACTTTTTATTTATTTACTAATCATACAATTTATAAGTATTGCATTTACTATTCCTATGCATATCTATCACCTACAAGAAAAATTTGGTGCAATCTCCGCTAAACGAGTAAGCAGATCGACAAGGGGATTGACCTCCACTCCTCCACTGTACCAAAGATGGCGATTTTTTTTACTTAACTGCACCTCTTGGTAAGTGTTCACTTTTAACAATGGGAGACCAGCTCATTAAGGATCGCGGGACCAGGGGTAAACTTGATTAACCGTGGATCCACTAGAATATAATAATTGAGTTTTGCTTGGAGTGGCGAGACAACGCCATAGAAAATTAACCAGAGCCCATGGCCATGGGTAAACGCCCTGAATTAGATGATCGGAGGTTTGACAGTAAGTACCTTGTAACTAAGTACAGTGTAGGTACAACTTGTTTCAATTCAGTAATATGTGACCAAACATTAATAATACTTATACGGATTAAAAATTGATGCTTAAATAAACGAGTCATTCATCAACTCGCGGGCAATAAACTTGCGGGAAACCGCGAGTTGGCAACTTTCAATTTTTGATTATTTTACTGTCGTCAACTCGCGCGATTGTCAAAATTTACGTATTTGTGTACAGTCAGTCACGAAAACTTAGTAATAAATTTAATATAGTTTGGTACCTATTCAAAATGTAGGTACTTTGTAAGATATTTTAGGCTATGTTATAGATTATAGTATAATAGAAGAAGTTTGTAAGTGGTATCAAGAAATGAAAAAAGAAAAGCGAGTGACTGTCGTGGTATGGACATAGTACGAAAAAGGATCAAAGTAATATCACAGAATAGGTAATAGTACTAGCGTACAGAATAGAAGCTCACACCCCCGCGCAGATTTCATTTCCTCACCCCGCACGTTCGAATCAGAAAAATCCATCTTTAATTATTATGTAATCGATTAGAATAATTAATAGATTAGTTGCAAAGTTTTGGAGAGTAGGTACCATTTTTTGATCGATTTTACACATTTTCAAATGTTAGTTCAATATAATAACATTACAGTCAACGTTCGATCTTGAAAAGTGTGTAACGAGAATACCATTGTAGTCATTTGGGAGATTAGATCGAGATTAGATTTTGAACAGATTTTTGTTACAAGAATTACCTTTCAACTAATAACAATAAAAATCCTCTCAAAATCGACTAAGTCACTTTACTTAGCAAACAAATAAAATATCAGACCGACAGATTGGCAAAATTTCCAAAAAAGCTATTCTTTATAGTATCTTGTATCCGTAGTGATTTATAGGTATTATAAATCCAAAAGTAACTCTGTCTATCCGTCTGTCGGCTTTACACTTCCAGTTAAAAAGCTATTATTTTAACTTTATAAACAGACACTCCAATTTTATTTATTTGTATAGGTATTATAACTAAGCAAAATATCCTTGGAGGCGGCGAGTCTCCTTGCCGGATCCCTACCGTGGAACCTAGATGCGAGAGCCTTTTCGATGTTATATCGGTATCGAAAGGAGGCGCGGGAGCAGGGACAGGAACCCGAGCCTGAAGAAATTCAGGCCGTGAGGTCCCAGCTCCACCGGGATATGGTAGCTGAGTGGGAGCTATGACTTGGGCGACCAAGCGCAGGGCATGCCGTAATATCGGCGATAAGACCCATCATAGAGGAATGGCTAGAGATGCCACACGGCAGCTTCTCGTACCGGCTGACGCAGGTGATTAACGGAGTTACCTGTGTCGGATCCGGAAGGAGCCAACGTCCGAGTGCCATCACAGTGATGCGAGCGAGGACACAGAGCTGCACACGCTGACCGATTGCCCGGCGTGGGACACGCCAAAGCGGCTCCTAGTGGCAGCTCTGGGGGTGGGAGTGCACATTGCTCACAGCGATGGTACGATGTGCGAACGCTTGGAGTGCGGCCGCCTCCTTCTGCGAGCAAGTAATGCTCGAGAAGGAGGCGGTCGGTCGGGTCCGGACTAGACTCCGGGCCCGGGAAGCCCGCGAAGAGCGAAGGTGAACCGGACGTCGGAGGTCGCATAACGATTTCCGTCCTCCATGAGCGCTGGCCTGGGGGTGACCGGTGGAGCCGCCTGTCACTCTAGCAGAAGCAGGCCGCAGCGGATGCACAAATTGCGCCTCCCCGTACCCGGGGCTAGATGGGGACACTAAGGTCCCCACAACCCGAAGGGGGCCATCTCGAATGAGATGGTCTTGGGTCTGCCGGGGTGCGAGAGATATGCTTTCGGCAATCTCACCTCCGGCAACCAAGGCCCCAAGACGGCGTGAGTTTTGGTCAGTTCGAGTCCAACATAACCGCCTCCACCGGCTCCGTGGGGATTTTTCACACGATAAAAAAAGGCCCTGCACTTGTCTGCCATTGTGATATAAATAATATAAACTTGTCTCCACAATACATAAAAACACAAAAAAACTTCCACATTTTTACTAGACGAAATCTTAAATGTATAAAAAATTAACTGCACTATTACTTTTCACCCCTAGTTTTATCCTATTTTGGTCTTATAAAAATTTAAGCTTATTTTTCAGTAGCCTAAAATGTACTTTGTCTTATCCTACAATAAAATTTAATCACCACAAGAGAAAAACGATATTCCTACGACGTTTCATTCATATGACATCGTTGTCATAACCATAACAAATAGCATGTTTTATGCATCATTGGCCGTCTCCCCCTCACCTCATTTTGCACGTCTATATGGAAATCTAAGATAAATTAATATAAAAAAAGTAAACAGTTACTTTAACCAACGTGGTTTTATATTAAATTTTTGGTGTCGATCCATTTTTCTGACTGTACTTTAATATTCACGCGAGTTGACGACATCAAAATAAAATAAAATTAAAAAATGCCAACCCGCGGTTTCCCGCAAGTTTATTGCCCGCGAGTTGATGAATGACCCAAATAAACAATACTGTTTTATTTCGTTATTTCAATATTATTTGTATTCGTTCTCTATGGAGACTTTCAGAAACTTATGTCGGCAGCGGATATCGGATAAATGACACCCAAATGATAAATCAATTTCCAAAACATTACGAGTTTTCGCAAAAACGTTATCGTTGTCGAATAGAACTTGAACATGGAGAACAACTGTTTGCTGAGAAGATAGAAAGAAGTCTCATTACACAGAGGTCAAACTGTTATACGACATGTTTATTGCATTATGACCCTGAAACTTTTGTTACCAGATGACTTCAACTTCTTTGTCGATGAATATAGGTTTTTATTATTAATGACTTTTAGCAGATTCTTATTTGGGAAAAAAAAAACCACGGTAGCCTAGTGGTTAGGGTAATGGACTGCTGAGACAGGGTCTCGGGTTCGATCCCAGGTTTACCATGGCACACACCAATGACTTTGCGATGCTTTTCGAAGTTATGTGTGTATTTATCGCAGGTTTATAAGTGCCCGGTTAATGGCAATAGGCTCGCCACCTATTACATTGGGACCTAAACATAAACTGGCAAAACGTGGGTGCTAGCACCTCTGCCTACCCCTTCGGGGAATACGGGCGTGAGTTTATGTTATGTATGTTATGTTATTTGGGATATTATAATGTTCTTATTGATAATTCGCGTTACGAGCATGCTAATAGGAAATGCAATCAAAATTGGCACCAGGTGACGATATAAATGTTATACAAATCAATTCTCTTATACGATACTGATACTTCTTCTTCTTCTGATCCTTCTATGACCAAAATAAAAATGTTACAGTTTTCTAACTGTTAAGTTTCAAAAGCTATTTAGAAATATGTATTCCAGCAGTGTTAAGGGACATTTTTCATTTAATACCCACACGCTGGTTGGCCTCGTGAATAATGTAATGTCACGTTTTGCCCCGAGCTCAGGAGCACACGGTAACTTCGATTGAAAATCCATGAACTGCCTCGTCACTACCTAAGTTATTAATCACCTTGCGGTGAATTCATTAAAGAAAGTCTACCATTGTAAACTCATGGTCATTATGATTTTAGTGACAGTAAACAATAATTTATAGGTATGTGTAGTAAAAGGGGCTTGGGTTTTACGATTAAACTTTGTAATAATAGCTAATATAAAGAGTTACGAGTAAAAATGTAAGCTTCACGTGACGTGAATACTATAAGTCTTTCGGCAGACGTTAAAAGGAAAAATAAAACCACGGAGCTGGTGTCGTGATGGCATAAGAGAGTGTCACATCGTTTGTCATTAAGGCATACGAGTTGGTTTTACCCTAAGGCGCGCCAATAAATGTTTCACATCAAAAACACGAAGGGTTAAACAACCCTTTGTGGAGTTCAAAGCAAGCAGATATATTTAAAACACATACAATACTGTTGTATTTTGGGGGAAAATTGGATAAATATGCAGATTTTATTTTTAAGCGTATTGAAATTTTTTTGGCTAATTATATTTTTTTGTCACGCGTAATAGGTGGGATAGCTATCAATGGGGTACTTTTTATGGGCTCTATGTTCACTTATTGTGTGTGTGAAGTAGAGTACTATTCATTACCTACTGACAAGTTTATAAATCACAATTTATATTTATAGGAACTATTTTATTGTTATTTTATTTTAAAACTTAAATAAATGTATATATAAAACTTAATTAAAACTTAATGCCGTAGGCATTTTCTACCAGTCAACCTTTGGGTGATGCAGAGATTTGTCAAGGTAGGTGCTCGATATATTATCTAGTAGGTACTTAGGGTATAATATAAATAATAAAAATACAAACAGTAAATATAAATATACTTAAATAAGTTGGTAAATATATCGTATTTGAATGAAATTATATAGTATATAAGTAATATATGAGTATAGACGGAATATAAAGATAAGAAAGATTTTACTTAGTTCGGGCGAGGGTTAAAGCAAATCAAAGGTAAATGCAGGCGTTCGTCCTACCTGAACCGATCATAACAATTTTCCTTTTTACCCGACTGCCCAAGGAAGGAGGGTAATTTAATTGATTTGTCTAAAACGAACTGTCGTATATTGATATTTAAACTTTCTAACGACTGTGCACACTTTTTTGACAAACATCAAATCTTCATCACTATATAGTATATAAAGCAAAATCGCCTTCAGCGTGGTATGGTACAGATTGATACGGTTTCTTTTAATAGAAAGTATAATTCAAGAGGATGGTTTGTGTATAACACATGCTTAATATAGTAGAGGGTGCAGCGGGAATGGAACTTGACGCCACGCGGGTGGGAAATAATTGGCGGTACGAAGTTCGCCGGGTCAGCTAGGTTATAATATGACTAAGAATAACATTGCCATACCACATGACATCTCAGCTAGTCTTCTGGGCACGTGGCCACAAGAGGCATGCGATGAAGAATGAATGCATGTACTTTTTTATATATTATTTTCAGTCAACAAAAGAAGAAAAATTTCATTTAAAACGCCTTTCTGTGCCTAGAAATATTCATAATTTTGGGGCAAATAAGTAATATAACCAAGGCGGAAGTTTTAGTTTATTACTAAAGCTATGTTTATCATGGGTTAAATATCTAATTTCGTTTTACATAGTTCCATAAAGGAGATACCCCACTTTGGGCCTGAGTGTACAGACATCAAACCTACCTCAAAAAATTCGTCTATTTTGTGTTATAATTTTGTTTAGACTTCATTACAATCAGCAATGGCCAAGTGCGACAAAAGTTTAAAAATGTGATTTTCATTAATCAACAAGCTTCGTAAACGTTGAATGTAATACTTAATCCGATCTTCGTAAATGCGCTATGATTATGCTTGCTTTATCGATTCGATTATGAAATGAAATCGATAACTAATAACTATGAATTTAAAATTCGTGGCTTTATTAAATGATTTCAAAATATCTATGTAGCATCTTTATTTTCGTTATTCAGTTTACTAATCAGAAAGACAACTGTCTCTTTCATAATGGAAGTCAAAATATCGATTGTAAATAATCGAAGTGTATTCAAAGTCTATGTAAATAATCGATCATATAGAATTCATAATAATCTGTAACATCATATGTCATTTTCACTCCTGTCATTGAAAATGTCGCATTCGCTTTCCTTCAGCTCGCTGAGATCATGTGTTTTGCTGCTTTTACTCTGTGAATTGTATATGATTTTCGAACTAATTGACCCTTGCTTGATTACCGGACACCGTTATTTGCTACATTTGTTGACCTTGGCTTTAAAACTGGACTAGACTTTACCACATCGGTTGAAAGCTATCACAATGAGTCTCTGTGTGAATTGTGGAATCGCTACCGATGCAATATTATAGGCAGACATTTATTGAACGATGCAGGGATACTAGCTTGTATACGTGAATGGGTCGCACCACAAATAGTAAGTACCTATTCGTTATTTCTCGCTCTTTTGAAATTGTTATTATAATTCACGTTAACAAGCTGTGTGATAGCTGCTATAGAATAGAAATAACTACGAGTCTACCTAATCCCGTAGCTAATTATGCCAACTTTTGTATATGACAATGTATTTTGACTGATATGTGTAACGTTCATGAAGAACTAGCCTATATGACTAATGGAATATTCAGTGCTTATAACATGATCTCTGTTTAAGGTGAATGCAAATGACATCATTTGCGAATCTTGCTGGATTCAAGCTCAATGTGCATGTTTGGATGAGAACAGACCAGCACAATCACCAGTGGGGCACAGAAAAATGTGTATTCTGTATGTCATTGAAGTGTGCAGAGAGGTGGATAGAGACCTCCTAATAATCAATATCAATATCAATCAATCTCAAACGACTTGGTTGTTAAGAGGAAAAATAAAGTCCAGGCATATAAGTAGTAGAACTTATTACGTATATATATTAATTGACAGTTCTTTGAGCGGGAGGAATGCTATATTACAGCATTGCTGTAATTGTTTTGTAGGTAAGAGAACAGTCGGGTGCTGTGCCCACATAATGAGTGTAATATGGTATCTCGGTTGGGCACGGTTCCAAGACAATATAACACCTCCTGCACAGTTTCTTGACAATATTTTAATAAACTATGATGATGCTTAAAAAGGGGAGGAAAGACCTAAGTCCTAGTGTAAGCATTTCTACAGCCAAATAGGAAGATACCCGGGATAGAGATTACAGTACTTTTTTAAAATAAAATAATCTTTAAAATAATGTTGTTTTATTTTATTACCTACTTATATAATTAATTCTATATTACTACAGCAAACAAGTATGTATACAGCCTTGTGGAAAGTGGTAACCGTAGCAAAAGGATGTCATTCAGATGTTGCCGTCTGAAGTGAGGGTAGGGAAGGATTGCTTTACCACCTTTAGAGTAAATGTCAGTTGCATATCATAAAACTATAAGGTTTAAAATTGTGCAACAAAAAAGTAGCTAAATCATGTCTTTGCTTCGACATATCAGTTTTATTATTTAGCATATATAGTTGACCATTCCACATTAATGACTAAAATATTAATGACCTGCCCTTTTCTATACTAATAAAACCTGCTAACCTACTTACAAATAAAAGCGATACGCGAATAACTTGTGTAGCTATCACACACAACACAACATAAGACGCTGTTTGACCGCATTATGTATTACAACATAACCTAAAAACCTATGAACAATGCTCGATTTAACAAACTTGGCCATTGTGAATCGTCGTGAAAATTCGGCAAACAAAATGTCCTTAGATGGTCTAAATATTGCCTAATTTTCAACCCTGTACATGCGGGCCCAAGATTGTATGAGAGTTGGGGTTGTCCTTTGAATTATTTAAACGACAAGATGAAAACTCACACGCTCGAGTAATTGTTAATTACATATTCCGCCACATCGCGAGTGCTCCAGAAATTAGGTGTACAGTCAGCGTCAGAAATGTCTTGACTACAACTTCTCAAAATATTTTTTTAAACTCTCGTATTAACATAACATAACATAAACTCACGCCTGTATTCCCCGAAGGGGTAGGCAGAGGTGCTAGCACCCACATTTCGCCAGTTTATGTTTAGGTCCCAATTTAATAGGTGGCAAGCCATTCCACATGACATTACAGCTAGTCTTCTGGGCACGCGGCCACAAGAGGCATGCGATGAAGAATGAATGCATGTACTTTTATAAATATTATTTCCAGTTAACAAGAGAAAAAAGATTTCATTAATAGTATAACACTCACCGGGATATTCAGTTAACAAGAGAAGAAAGATTTCATTTAAAACGCCTTTCCTGTATTGCCATAAAACATGCAACATATTGCCCTTAACCGGGCACTTATAAACCTGCGATAAATACACACATAACTTCGAAAAGCATCGAAAAGTCATTGGTGTGTGCCATGGTATTAAGAGCAAATCAAACTGTTTTATTAATTAAAATTATATTATTCTCCGAAATAAAGGTATGTACCAAATTTTACAACAATTCCTTAAGAGTTAGGGAGGATAAACATGGAATTAAAATTATTTTGAGCACTTTGTTCATCAAGATGATAAAGATCGAACTTATGCAGACTGTACCAATCTTATGCACGAACATTAAGTACAAACGCATTTGGAACGTTTGTTTATAGGTATACATGTAGCTGTATTAGGAAGCATGTTCAAATATGGTATGATATGAAATAAACATTTAATAGGGTTTCAAAATTGAATAGCATGTATTAGGTTATTCAACAAACTGAAATACATTATTATTAAAGCAAATAAATAAGTATTCTTGGATCAATTAAAAAATTATCTGATCCTCATGCACATCTGCAGGTTCTAGAATGCAGATAAACATACTTGGACTATTTTTTTTGTACATACATACTTATTAACATCTACATATAGAAACTAGATCAAATATTTTCAAATTTCACCACTATGACCCGCATGAACTTTGAGACAAAATGCTTATCAATCAATCATGGGTTTATAAAATGAAATTTATTTACTTTCAAAGTTAATAAGTAGGCATAATATATTCAAAAACACGTAACGTACACGGTACCTAATAGAAAGCCACAAAATATGGACTCCCTATTTTGTTGTTTTCTATTAGGTACCATGTGGTGTAAATCGAAATGTTCGATGTGTAAACACAATTTGATGGCCCAAAAAGTGTCGCCAATTGAGTGCAATTTCCGTAGGCTTCCCCTCACCATCGGAATGATGGATTCTGTAAGTTAGGGGTGTCGTAAAATCCATACACGGTTCAGCTTTCAGGCGATTTATTCGCCTTGGCCTATAAAAGAAAGGGTTTTGATTCTGGAGTAATTTGCCCCTTTTAAACTGAGTGAGTTTTATGGAATCATTTCAAAACCATTTACTCTGAAATTACTGGTTTGAGATTTGAATTTGGATTAAATATACTATGCATATATTAACACGATATATTTTTGTAAAGTTCGTTTTTTTCCAGTCCTTTTTATACCACTTAAGTGGCAGTTAAGCACACGGCCTACCTGATGGATAGTGGTTACCGCAGCCTATGGACGTATGCAACACCAGGGCGTTACACTCGTGTTGCCTACCCTGAAGAAACCTTCTAATGACCTTCTTGGAGAACCCGATATTGTAGTCACTTGGGAAAACCACGGCAGAGTTCATTCCATAGCTTGAGCGTGCATGGGATGAAGTTCCTTTCATACTGCACGGTGCGCACCTTTTTCGAATGCAATGTGTGGGCATGAATTCCCTGCTTATGGCGAGCGGTGCGATGGTAGAATTTAGCAGTGTGATGATGATAGAATATGAATGTTTTTATCGAGTCTTAGGATTAAAATTGTTTCAGTGCACATGTAATGATGAGGTAAAATCAGTTATTCGCATCACCGATATATATCCGCGTGAAATTCTGATTCCATACATAATACATAGGAACCTTTTACGTGATAAAATGTAAACCTCTTATTACGATAAATTAAAATTTGTTATAAACACCAAGGATGGCCACACGCAACCTTTAAATTATAATGTAGGTCTGTTCCAGGGTTGCTGTCTGTCACCTATAGTTTTCAATATAGTAATAAATATTTTAATAGATAGTATTACCACACATGAGAGAAAGTGGGGCTATCGGTTTAAACTAAACGGTAAATACACGGAATCCATCCTCGCATTTGCAGATGATCTCGCAATACTTACTCGCAGCCCAAAGCAGTGCCAAGACCTGTTGCGTAAAGTGGATGAATTCTGTACATGGACAGATGGAATGAAAACAAAACCTAGCAAATGCTACTGTCTATGTCTGGGTAGGCGGGGTACCAGATATACCTCATATGATCCAGGGCTTAGTATAGGCGGGGAAAACGTTTCGACTATATCCGAAACCGTGCCTTTTAAATTTCTCGGAAGAAAAATAGATAACAGAGGTTGCACTCCAGCTTTAGAAGAAGTAATTAATAACTTCATTATCGATATACAAAAGGTAGATCAGCAGCCACTAAGTAATGTTAAAAAAGCGTGGATTTACGACAACTATTTAACCTCGCGTCTTAACTGGCCGTTTCTTGTTTATGATATAAGCCAGAGCCTTCTCAAAAAACTAGATGCGAATGTTACGAAGACATTGAAGTCGTGGCTGGGGCTAGCTCAGTCGGCAGACCCATCGACATTATATAGAGCCTCAAATAACTTTGGAATGACGTTCAAGAAACCATCGGAACTATATAAACATCTAAGAGTAACCAAAATGCACGTCCTAGCGAAATCAAAAGACGAAATCGTGCAAACTCTTCCAAAAGACCAAAGTACTAAAGAGCTCGAGTCGCGCCTCCAATTCCATAAAAAATTCATGATAGGCTCGCAGACTGGTAGGGTAGGTTTGGGTAATACTAGGAGGCAGTCAGACAAAGACATAACAAAATCTTTTCTTCAAGTAGATGAAAATAATACCTACAAAGTGCACGCAATGAACCTAGAAGTACAAAACGAATGGTTAACACTAGGTGAATTTTGTATTCCCATAGCCTTAAAATGGCGTACCTTAATATACGACTGGTCACCGGCTCTCCTTAAATTCTATCTCAATGCATTCCAGTTGACCCTCCCCGACCAAAGCAATCTTGTCAGATGGGGAAAAGCCACAGATAAAACATGTAACTCATGTGGTGAAGCAATTGGTACTGCTAGGCACCTACTGGTGGGTTGTAGGACGCTATTAGACCGGGGTCATTACTCGCGCCGACATGATAAGGTATTAGAAATCGTACGTGAGGCGGTAAGTTTGGCGGTAGCTAGAGCGAAAAAGGGTTTAACCACAAACCAAAGAAATGACGTCGCGTTTGTAAAGGAAGGCTGCTCAAAAAAGACAAATCAAAAGCCGTACTCAATTTTGATAGCAGCCGCTGACTGGACATTACTCGCAGATTCGTACGAGAAACACTATAAAATACCGGAGGATGTTTGTGCCTCGTCATCCAGACCCGATATATTCCTATTTTCAAAACAGCAAAAGCGTGCAGTACTAGTAGAACTCACAGTACCGTGGGAAACTAACATACCTAAAGACCACGCTATAAAAATAAACAAATACTTTGACCTGACCAACGAGTTAACCAAAAATGGCTATGTGGTTAAACTCTACGCCGTGGAAGTAGGAGCAAGGGGAATTCCAGCTAAATCCCTGTATAACTTATTTAAAGACCTCGGATTGCCAAGAGCTTCAGTAAGCTCTTTACTCAAACGAATATCTAAAACGGCGTTGATAGGATCTTACCAAATTTGGATAGGTAGAGGGGGGAACACGACTGACGGTGGAGGTGAGCGCTGATGCATCACAAGGTGGCCACCCTAAACCTACACCTGGGTCGCAAGTCCCAGGCGCCGTCACAGTGTTCCTCTCTGTACCACGCCATGGACCCGGCGACCGCACGGTGAATCCATGGAATGCTAAGAACCGGATCTCTTCCAGACTAAAAATACATTCAATTATCCATTCAAACATGCATTTATACGTCCATTCAGCCCAACTAACATCTAAAATTGAGACAGCTAGCAAAGGGTAGGCTATTGACTCGATTCAAATTCAAGAAAGAGTAAACCTAAAATTCATGTACAGTATTTCAGGATAATGAATTTTATCCAGATACATATCATAATAATATAGTAAAAGTCAAATATGAATAGTCTGTGGTTCAAATTGTGGTTTTTTTGTTCTACTCTGTACAATTTTCAATGTATTTAAAACACGTTAATAAAAAAAATTAAAAAATAAAAATACAAAATGCTCACTCACAAAGTATAGAATTAAACTACTTTACGCTGAAAACAATACCGCATAACTCTACTTATATTACAAAACCTGAAACTTTATAGGATCACACAGAAATTTGACATAGAGATTACAGTGTGTGTACTAGTTTATCAATACTAATATATCAGGCTCCAGAACTTTCTAGGCAATCTTTAATCGACTCGTCGCGTCGAAACTAACTTAGATGAAAGTTGCAAAAGTTGTCGAAGTTAATGTACTCTAGGAACTACTTAGTGGTAGTAGCTTATGCGACTTAAAGCTACTTCAGACAGAAATTGCTTAATTTATGACCACAGTTTTTGCTCTTTTTAACGGGTACTAACTAGCAGACTTTAAATATTTTTTTAGTAATCATATTAATTGAAAACTTGTTAATAAACTGCCAGCAAACATAAACATAACATAAACATAATGTTGCTGAGACTATTGATTTGTGGAAGTACCTATCCCGCGTAGCAGTGTGTAGCAATCGCTACGACTAATAGCACTATACAGCTACGATCGTAGCAAAAGAGAGTAGAGGAGGAGAACCTACACGTACCTAGACTGTTATATTTTCAAAGTTTTAATATTTATCAGTTTGTAATACAGGAATATTAAAATTGGTAGCTCTAATTGAAGTAAAAACATTAAATGATTTATTATTCATAATGTTTGAAATTTACCTACTATAATATTTATTAAAAAATGCTTTATGAATATTGAACAGAATTAAAAATTGATAATCTATTTTCTTACTTTTGCTTTTAATACTGGCGTCCTTCATAGTTTTTTAAAGTTAGTATAAAGACTAAGTCAGAGGTCGCGGGTTTGATGTTGTTCAGTGTAAAAATTTAGTTTGCATGACTATGAATATTTTAATCACTTTGGAGATTTCAGTATAGAGGTTAACTGATTACGTTTACCCGCATTCTAGAATTCATATTACAAGCTTAAATAGCTTGTTATATGAATTCTAGAATGCAATGAATTTTCAACTTGGTATGAATTTAAAATTTTTTCGTCTCCAAAATTTCAAGCTTCTACCACATTACCGAGACATTATTTCATTACAGAGAGACAGACAGACGAAGAAATGATCCCTTAAGGATACTGTTTTTTTTTCTTTTTTGACCCTTAAAAAGGTAATATGGACAGACTGTATAGCCAATTCAGTTGTTTAGTACTTAATGTGAAGGTGTGTAATCGGTTTAGTGGTTTCCATAATCATGAATGGGTTTGGCACCATGCTGCTAGTAATTCAAGTCCTACGTGCTAACTAACTCTTTGGAGCGATTAAGCCCTAGTAATCCACGAAGGTGTCGCTTGTAAATTCGAAGTGAATGAATATTTTAATATCGGTAAAATTGAAGAGAAAATGTTTTTTCTTCCATAGGCGTGGGTTTAATTGCTCGGTCAAAGAATAAAGTAGATTGAGCGGATTATATATATATGTTACCAGAAATGTGTATAATCCGGTATTCTATACAATGCCTAGCCATTCTATACAATGCCGAGTGCGCAGCAGGTAATGTATGAAATCGTTTCAAAGAATATTGATGGTGGTTATAAAAAATGCAACCACTTAGGCTAATGCTGGAGCTCCGCTTCCGCCTCAGTCTTCTAACCTATAATATATCCAGGTCGGGGCGCAGTGTCCACACCACGCAATTTGACTTAGATAGATTAGGTTAGAAGATTAATGCGGGAGCGGAGCGGAGCGAAGCTCCCCCATTAATCATCGTGGTTATTTTTTTTACTCATTCAAAAATATAAATTTTCCACTAAATCATCCGCAAATATAGACAACAACCCATTTATTTCACACATTGCCGGTGGAACTGCAGGAATTCTATGTTTTAACACACATTTCCTAGGATTTGTATACAATTCCTTGATTTCATACATTTCCGGTAACATATATATTATAAACCGCATGAAGGAACTAAGTTCTTTTATTTAAAAAAAAAGCAGCAGGTGAACTGGTTTGCAAGTAAGTCTGGCTTGGCCTTGAGAGACTTAGTGGGGCTCTATACATCATATCCACTAGGAATTAGGATCAACATCAGTGACCCACAAAATCGAGCGTGATAATTAGGGTAGGGGCAAGTGCTGTACCTATGGACGGCTTTACCTATGGACACTATTAATATTTTAAAAACTAGAAATCGTTTAATCGTAATTTGAACGCATCCGTAAACATTTTTTTACGTATGGTAACACTGGCTAGCGGCCATTGCGCTTAGTCCTTTGGATGTGCTTTGGTGGGCCGTTGAAAATTTTCTGCGCAGAAAGTAAGTGTTTTTGTTAATTTCCAAAGTATTTTTCTGTGATAAATTATATTGCATGTATAGTGTCGCTATTGCATTATTGTATTCAGCATTTTGTCGTTGATTTATGGAACGTTTAGCCCTTTTTCTCGAATTGTTTACTAGGCACGACCATTTTTAGGTTATATCTCAATATTTGTACCTGTGGACAAGAGAATGATTGTACCTATGGACTGTCCACAGGTACATGCGCACAACTGTACCTGTAGACATTTTATTTGTTTTGGGAAATAATTCGTTATACTTTATTTCGGAGTAAAACAGGAGTGAAACGAAATAAAATATGTCCAGTTACCCTCTCTGAAGCAATGAAAGATATTAGAAATGGATGCTCGTACCGTAAGGCTGCTGAAAAATATCACTTACCAAAGTCTACAATTTGTAAATATTTTCAACTGAATAAAGACTATGATCTCAATGATAAGACTGTAGAACTTTTGAAAAATGACGTGAAGCAGATATTTGAGGAGTACGAAGAGTTTCAGTTGTGTGAATACTTAAAAAAAGCTGCCTACCTCCACATGGGCTTAGATTCTAAACAAGTCAGGGACCTTGCCTACCAATTTGCTATTGCAAAGAAGAAAGAAAGAATTCCAGCTAGCTGGCATGAACACAAAACAGCAGGTATAGGCTGGTTAAGATGTACGGAATTCGCTATACGGAATTGTCACTAAGAAAGCCGGAATCCACCAGTTTGGCGAGAACAACCAGCTTTAACAGGGCAAATGTTTCCAACTTTTTTGATAACCTTGAAAAAGTTATGAAGAAGCACAATTTTCCCCCTGATTCAGTATATAATGTTGATGAGACCGGAGTATTAACGGTGCATCAGCCTAGAAAAGTATTTGCTCCAAAAAAAATTAGGCAGTTGGGAAAATTAACTTCTGGAGAAAGAGGGACAAACAATACTATGATTGCTTGCATAAATGCAGTTGGAAACACTATTCCACCTTTAATAATTTTTCCAAGGGTATATTTCAAAGATCACATGCTGAAAGGTGCTCCGCCAGGTTCAATTGGTGCTGCAAATCAATCAGGATGGAGCACAGAAGCTATTTTCTTACAATATTTGGACCATTTTATAAAACATGCTAAACCTACTAAAGAACGTCCTGTTCTATTAACGATGGACAACCACGAATCTCACATTTCCATTGAAATCATAGACAAAGCCACTGATAACGGAATAGTTCTTTTGACTTTGCCTCCACATACCTCGAACAAGTTGCAAGCTCTGGACAGATGTGTGTTCGGACCATTTAAGTCGCAGTATAATAAGGCGGCTGACAGGTGGATGTTGAACCACCCTGGAAAGCCTATTTCCATTTATGACGTAGCAGAAATCATAGGCGAAGCATATTCACTTTCATTTACCCCAAAGAATATAATCAAAAGTTTTGAAGCAACAGGCATATACCCCGTTAATCGGGACATATTTAATGACGAAGATTTCCTGTGTTCATATGTTACTGATCGTCCACAACCGACTGCCGCTGATAATCTAGTTCACCAAACAGATCTAGAACCACTTATTGAGAATCTTGATACCCCTCAGGAAAACGCTCTCTCCGATATTCCGACTAATCAAAAACAGCCACATGTGGAAGTTCCTGCCGCATCCCTAGAAAATAACCAAATTGAAGCTGAATGTGCTGGGCGTTGTGAGCCAAACGAAAATTTTAAAAATGCTGCTATTCTGCCAACTCCTGAAACCATACGGCCTTTTCATAAGGCGGAAACGAGAAAATTAAATCAATGCGGAAGAAAACAGGGGAAAACAAGAATACTAACTGATACACCGGAGAAAACATCTATTCGTAATGAGGCTCTAATAAAAAAAGAAAAGAAAAGAAAAAATGCAGCTAAAATAGTGAAGAAGAGTGCACCTAAAAAGAAGCCTGAACTCATTGACTTAATTTCTAAACCTGGCCCTAGCACGCGAAAAATATTCCCTAATAAAACCATTTCTGTACTCGAAGAGCAGCATTTATCAATAGTCATGTGTGTGGGATGTAGAAAATATGAAAACAAGAAAAATATGTTGACTTGTTCTATGTGTGAAGGGCGATATCATAAGAAATGTGTTTCGAAATCTCACATGGACAATTTCGACTCCGATGATGATGATGACTGTAGTTTTATTTGTATTAGATGCTTTAAATTAGACGACGATGATTCAGATGTTTCTAGTACAGAATTATATAATATGTATTATAATTCTAAAAAACGAGGAATGTAGATTTTTAAAAGTTATTTATTTTTTTGACTTTTTGAAGTTGTTTTTGTGATTTCTAGTATTTTTAAAACGCTTTGTCCACTGGTACATAAGCGTCCATAGGTACATTTTTGGTGTCCAGAGGTACATAGGTAGGTTGTACCCATGGACAAAA
This sequence comes from Eilema sororculum, assembly GCA_914829495.1. Taxonomy (NCBI): domain Eukaryota; kingdom Metazoa; phylum Arthropoda; class Insecta; order Lepidoptera; family Erebidae; genus Eilema; species Eilema sororculum. Next base: position 12,253,809 of record OU618541.1, read on the forward strand.
TAAGTAATTTTTGAAATATCTTATTTTTGCTAATATTGTGATAGCTATCTAATGAAAGACTGCTAATTTGTAAGAGTTAACTAGTGTTTAATCAGTGCAATAAATACTTATAAGATTAAGTTCACACGTTTTTTCTTTAAAATAAATTTTAACTCAAATTCTGGGAAACGTCCACAGGTAGAACACTTGCCCCTACTCCAGGTAAAGTTAATTTGTCTTAGAAACTTCAACGAATTAAATGGAAGTAGGTTGGATAATTTTAATTTAACTTAATGACAAGCAGTCCTGCACATTAGACCCTTTGAGATTATAGTCTTTGGCACATTTAAACGTAACAATTTGCTAAATAGTTTACAGACAAAATCTGGGTTGAGATACTTTACAGATCTTGAAATGTTGATCCTTTTAATCAATTTTAAATTGTGGTGTCCGATCAGTTATTCTACCGTTATTAACTAACTAGCTGTTGCCCGCGGCTCCGCCCGCGTGGAAGTCGGTTATCGCGACCAAACATAACCTATGTCCATTCTCATGGTCTAATCTACCCCTATACCAAATTTCATCAAAATCGGTTCAGTGGTTTAGGCTTGAAGCGTAACATACAGACAGACAGACAGACAGACAGACAGAGTTACTTTCGCATTTATAATATTAGTATGGATGTGGATAAAGATCGATCCAACCATTAAAGAATTATTTTGATTGTCTGACTCCTTTATTATTAAACACAATAGCCTTGACATCCATTCATTCAGTTAATATCATTCTTCACTAGCACAATTACCTATCTCTCGAAGCCTTATTCACTCGTAAGGTGCTTTAATATAACATTTACATTAATAAACCATTTACCGTTCGACATAATAGATACATAAAACCGTCGGATACTACATAAACTTTTATTTTACTGGCGTTCGACGTGTATTCATAACTTTTAAGCACATTTATACGAGTATAACGTAAGTGTTTATGAATTGCTTAATGAGAATCTTTTATAAAGTTCTTGTTATGTATGAGTATGAAATTTGAAAATGCCTAGAGCGAGAGTAAACCGACAAAACACTTTAACTTATTCGTATTATCAATGTTACGTCGCGCACCCTCGGGTCTTCATTACTTGGGTTTTTTCCTTACAATTTTGTCCTTTGTCACAATGTGGTCTGTGTTTGGTATCTGGTAAATGGAAACCTCAATTTGATTACAGAGGTTTTGTGTAGACATGCAAAATATATTTCGTTGAACCATGGTTTTGTCATGAGTTGATGATTAAAAGGGTTCTTTTCTCAACTTCCTTCCCTTTATTTTTCCTTTTTTTTTTCTTCAGTCGAGAGCCAGTCTTTGCAATTATGGATGTTCTGCAACTTAGGGAAATATTGCAAGATTCGCCGGGCGTGGCTCCGCGAGTATCTAACTTTATTTACCATTTGTAAATTCAAAACAACAATTTAGTTATTGGAACAGTTAATTTATTATCCAAACATATTTCTTATTTGTTTGTTGCACTGAGGACAGAATGTGAATCATTTTCTTCTCCATGGTTTGTTGTATACCGATTTCGTTTTTGTTCTGTCCAATATAAATAAGTCAAACATATTCCGATAATAAATACGATATGAAAGGCAATGATACACATAAACAAAACAAGAAAATATTGGGCAAGATTTATTCACAGAATGGAACTTGGAACCACCGCTCATCGGTAAACTGACACAATACACATTAAAATTAATTCTCTTTTACTTCGGTGGCCAGTCCGCGTTTGCTTCTGCGGCAATAAATAAAGTTTAATTGACCGTCAATCAGTACGTTTAAGGAAAACCTATAAACAAATAGCAAATTTAGTTGAAGCTGGAACTTTTATGAATATAGAAAGTAATTCACTAGTGTACAGAACGTAAATATTCTTAGAAAGTCCATTTGGAGAGACAACGAGAGTTATGAATAACGAACTATTGGAAATATGATGTAAACTGTTGGATCCTACAATTTTGTTATTTAAACATGCATAAAGTATAATATTTATTTGATTTAACTTTAGAAATATAAAATAAACTGATGCATTCAAAATAAGTTTTATCCAAATTATAAAAGCAAATTATTGCATGCTGCTAGGATGTTCATACTCTCTGTTTTCGTAGTCTATGGTTATCGTTTTATACAACCTGTGGTACATTCTCGTCTATGGTACAAATGTGACACGGAATATGTCAAGAGTACATGGTAATTTGGGCAAAATTGGAACTTTTTTTTATTTTATTTCTTTTATTTATTTAACTTCATGCACAAAGTACATTGGCGGACTTAATGCCGTAGGCATTCTCTACCAGCCAACCATAGAGTGGTGCAACTATCTTAGGTCTACACACCAAAGCAACATTTGCTGCTCGCTCAACAAATTATATTTTTTGTTGTATTGTAGGACACCAAAGCAGTATCTACTGTGTGCGCAACAAATGCTGCGGTGGTCTGTGGCTCTCCTTAGGGTATCTAATGTTGATGACAAATTGAAACGACTTGTTCAATATAGAAGTTAGCTGCAATGAGATCATTGACTCATAATTAAATCATTCCTTAATACGTCGAAGCAGAACTTTTTGGGTCTGCCTCTCCTAGCGAAACTGGTCAAGGTGGCATTCAAGCCATGGCCACCCTCCGGCAGTTTAACTTCGATGTCACATGCTTAACGTCAAAACTTTTATCACTTAAATTTCGTAAAATTCTTAGCAATATTTACATTATTATAATATTGGAACTATTGGAAGAGGCTTATGTGCAGCAGTGGATTGCGTTGGGCTAATTGATTGATTGATTGACTGATTGGCATTGTTGAATGGAATTTAAAGCATTTAGTATGCTCACTATTCAAATCGATTAAATCAAATGTTGAAATTGAGAAACACAAACAAATATAGACAGTCACTACACATGCCTATTGCAGCAGTGCCTAATATATAGACAATCTAGCCTTGCTGCAATCATTCTGAAAACAGTGTTTGAACTGGCCCGCACTAAGGACGCACACCGCTTGCGCATGGTGGCGCGGAAACAGTCAGTGTGCGGCACCGCAAACATGCCTGAAGAGCGGCAGAAGCGAGGTAGCCCCAACACTGCTCTGAACGCGTTGTTATATTGTATTCCAAGGGCGCTGTAGCTAGCCCGCGAAGGCTGCACGTGTATAAAGATGTGCAATAAGCCTTAAAAAGTGTGATCTTAACATCACCTGAGCAGCGTGCAAACCTACGAGGTATCATATTCGCTCTTCTGGACAGCGCCCTTCTCTCCCGTTCAAAGTCTGCATGGTCCTTTAAGTCGTCCGTCACCATATGTCCCAGGTATTTAAGTTGACTGACCCTTTCTAAAGGGATACCATACAGTGATACTTCGGCTACCCTTTGAGGATAGTTGAGGCCGACCCCAAAGACCATACACTGACTCTTTTTGACATAATAAATTAATCTGTGTTCCCTCGTATATGTCTCACAGATAGGAAAAATGGAATCCCGCCTGAACCGATTCAAAATTTCCTATTTCAATCGGATATTTGCACTATTCACAATTACACATAGTACTTATATATTTGTAAATAATTATAATTAAAAGACTAAAAGATAAAACTGTGCTGATAGTGTATGTAGACAGAATTGGCGTATAAAGTTAATTGTAGCTTCTTAACAGTTGTTTTAATTTTAATAGTTGGAGTAGAAGTTGTCCTTATTTACTACCAGCTGATACGCAGCTCCTTTCACGTGAAATTCTGATCCCATTCCAACAATCCATTGGAACCTATTTCACGGACAAAAGTACCATCTATATTATATTACCTACTGTACTTCAGCCATTCAAACGTGATAACGTAGAAGTATGGTTAGGATATTAGGTTTTTTTTTTAAATTAAATACACGAATATATGTAAGGAATATACCAAACTTAACAAATTTCTGATATCTAAAAATTAGTATTAATATATACATTTATCAATTGCACTATGTGAAAATTGCTCCTGATAACCCCATTTCACTGTTATCATTATGTGATTTTCTCTAACCTATATAGTATTTTTTACTACCAAATTTTAATAAGTAATGACGATATTATTATAATGAAAACTGATTGATATTACAATCAGATAATTACTTCAAAATAGCACGATGTAACTTTATTTTGCTCAAAGGTTTATTTTGACAGTTTTGTGATTGTCTGCATCTTGAGGTAATAATTTCATAAATTATTATTATGGCTCAGGATTTGAAGAAGTTCTTGCCAAACATTTATGGTAAAGCCTCTCCACCAGCCGTAGAAAAATGTAAAGTTACTTACTGTACAGATTTGGAGAAATCGATCATAAAAACCAACTTCGAGCGCCGTGGTTGGAGCAAAGTAGGTTTTGATGATGACTGGAATTTTTATTGGTCCTTCACACAAAACTGTCGAAATCTTTTCAGTATCGAACTCGGCTACCGAATGCATGACAATCAAGTCATAAATCACTTTCCTAACCACTATGAACTGTCCCGTAAAGATTTATTGGTGAAAAATATCAAGAGATACAGAAAAGACCTTGAGAAGGAAGGTAATCCTTTGGCAGAGAAAGCAGACTTTGTTTTACCTAATGGACAAGTAGTCACGCGTTATGTTCATTTGGATTTTATACCAGTTACATATGTGCTACCTGCGGACTATAACATGTTTGTTGAAGAATATCGGAAGTCACCACAAAGTACATGGATTATGAAGCCGTGTGGAAAATCACAGGGGGCAGGAATATTTTTAATAAACAAACTCTCTAAGGTAAAAAAATGGTCCCGAGATGCAAAAACTCCGTTTCAACCTCAACTAAACAGTAAAGAAAGCTATGTAATATCACGATATATTGATAATCCACTTCTAATTGGAGGTAAAAAGTTTGATTTACGGTTGTATGTGTTGGTGACATCATATCGTCCACTGAAGGCTTATCTGTTTCAACATGGTTTTTGTAGGTTCTGTACTGTAAAATATGATACAAGTGTTGCTGAGCTAGATAATATGTATGTCCATTTGACTAACGTAAGCGTTCAGAAACATGGTGGGGATTATAATAGCCTACATGGTGGCAAAATGAGTATTCAAAATTTTCGTCTATATTTAGAAGGTACTAAAGGACGCGTCGTAACCGATAAGTTATTCACAGAAATGCAATGGCTAATTGTTCATTCGCTAAAGGCCGTTGCTTCAGTAATGGCCAATGATCGCCATTGTTTTGAATGTTACGGTTATGATATTATAATAGATAACAATCTGAAACCTTGGTTAGTAGAAGTCAATGCATCGCCTTCACTTCAGTCAACGACTCATAATGATAGAATATTGAAATATAAATTAATTGATAACATAATATCTATAGTAATACCACCAGATGGAATACCGGATGCCAGGTGGAATAAAATTCCTAGTGACGAGGCACTAGGTGACTTCGATCGTTTGATCGATGAAGAATTAGTTGAAAGAGAAGATACAAATTCTCGTTACAACAGGTCACATCGTGCTAAAACATGATTATTATTTTGTATATGTTTTAAATTAATAAATTTGTGTGTATAATTATTATAATAACCACCTGCTTTTTATTTTTTTGTCAATATTTCATTATTGAACATTAGATCTACTTACTTATTATTCTAATTTCTAGTATTGATACTGTATTTTTTTTGCTTAGATAATGACAAAGCTGTCAGTTTTCTAACTCACTCTTCTTCACTCACTCAACTCAACTTCTACATTTTGATCCAGACTAGGTCTAGCTTTTTGCGTGGCCAGCCCCTCATTCTGACTGACAGAATCCCTTTATAAAGAAATCGAAACCTAAAGATCCACCAATGATTTCGCCAATAATTTATATAGTTTATTTTTATTTTTCATTTCGTATGTGTTACATGTACCTAGCGCTATCTAGTGACAGCAAATTGAACTACATCAAAACTACTTCGATATCGCCAATCCTGTATTATGCAAATGAAGTTTAGTTGCTGGTTGCTGGATAGTATATTCACAACAATCAACATCGTCCGTTACCCACTGCGTGTCGTAGGAACATCCACCCATTGTTCCTCCTCACCTATTTAAAATATACAGTGTTACGTAGTAATAGAGATAATGCTGTTCTAATATTACCTATTTGATTCTCATAACAATAACTTGGTAGTGGGTCACAAATGGCTTTCTTAAGACATTGCGTCCCAAATAACTTAGTTATTCAATAAAGTTGTCAGTTAAAAGTTAGTCTATAATTTGATAGAAACTACCGAACTTGGGTTGAATCCATTTAATAGTTTCTGACGTCACTAATTGGGTAGTTCTGACGTTAATCATGTTGCGTTTGTAATTTAGAAGTTCACTGAGTAACTATGTGTTTTTTTGCAAACGTTTTATTTATTCTTAGTTATGCTAAGTTCCATAATCCGATCTAATACCTCTGCCTAACCCTTTAAATTATTTTATAGTGATTTTAACTGCCTTAACTTTAGCATTTCCATGCTGCATTGACATAAAGTCAGTATGTTAACTAATTTGTGACCACATTAAACGTGTAATTAAGACGTCTGAGAAATAACGTACAATCAGCGAGGAACAATAGTTTCCAATATACACTATATTGCAAAAAATATAGCAATCAGGCAAACGCAACTGTACCAATGCAGATAGTTACCTATTACGATTGCAATCTGACTACCGCAGATGGTGTTTACGGCACTGTTATGCAGTTTACATGGAAATTGCATGCGCGCGACGCATTAGTGACTACCCGCAAATTACGGATGCAATCTCCATCGTACCTGCCATGCGAGCTATTTTCATGATCGACTCTAAAGCGTAGAATGTTATACACTAGACATATACATAAACTTTTATAAATGAATATTTGTATTGTATTGCTAAATATGTATTGGCAAACTGTTGATTGTTGAGTTAAAACTGAAGCTAGAAATCGCACTTGTGCATCAGGAATACATAAAATAAAATATTCCACAACATTCTACACAATGTGTTATGTAGTCTAGAATGCGGATAAACATACTTAGATTTTTTTGTAAATACCTAAATACATATTATACACAGTAACACCCAGACAAATATTTGCACTGAGCGGGGACCAATTTATGTTCTATGTTAATTTGCGAAAATTCAATTATTACGTAATCACTAATTACTGTAAATTGTATCCTTTTTACTATTCAAAATAATAAAGCATCTAGATACACAAAATGCTGTCTATTCCTAATTTTTTATAGGGTTTTAAAATATTATTCAGTTGTGTCATATCAAATATCAGTTATGATCAATTGATCATATCAAAATCAAAATATCACATGAATATTATTTAAAAATGATAAAAACACACGCAGCTCCATCCATTTAATTCCGTAATTTAATCTCTTAGCGCGCAGTATCACGCGGATCATCTCGGTAGAAAAAACGCGAGTTTATCAAAAGCATTAAGTTCGCAAAAGTGATATATTTTAGTACATGAGCTATCTATTTTCTTTTAATTATCATTACCTATATTTGTTTTAATATTATTGGACATAATATTAAAACAAATATAATGTTTATGGGAAAAATTTTGTTTATGGGACCTCAGCAAGCTCTGGGGGCCTAGTAAACCATATATGCAAGCCGGCAGTGATGCCGATGTGGCTTTGGTAAAGATATTAATTTCGTCGTCTTCAGACAGGAGTTCTAAAAATGTATCATTTGAGATTGACATGGTCATTCACATTGATATTAAAACACTCGCCGGGATATTTACCATGTTTCTTATAGTATTCGAGGATCCGATATTTCGGCGCTGTTTCAAGTACATGACAATGCATCCGTGATCATAGCGATCATCAAAGTAGTTGTAAAAGTTAAAATAGATCAAAAAAGGACAAACGGGAGTAGAAGAGATACAACTGCGATTATAGTTCCATGGAGACAAGAAAATTAAAACAATAATGTACCTTATTAAACAATAATTATTATATCTTATATATATATTATATGAATCTGCGGTAGCCTAGTGGTATGGGTAATGGACTGCTGAGACGAGATCTCGGGTTCGATCCCAGGTTTACCATGGCACACACCAATGACTTATCGATGCTTTTCGAAGTTATGTGTGTATTTATCGCTGGTTTATAAGTGCCCGGTTAATGGCAATAGGCTCGCCACCTATTACATTGGGACCTAAACATAAACTGGCGAAATGTGGGTGCTAGCACTTCTGCCTACCCCTTCGGGGAATACAGGCGTGAGTTTATGTTATGTATGTATTATATTTATATGAGCTAATAAAAGTATTATGTTACATGTTGAAATACTATAATTTAGTGTACTTAACTATGATAACCTAATTAATTAATAAAGATTGCTAGTACGGTGTAGAACATGGCGTAATTAGAAACATGTAGGTATAGTTAAAATAATTACTTGTACCTTGTAGCATGTTTTAGTTAGGAGTGGTGCGTTACAAGCTTGAAGTTGAGAATTATTTATATAATGATGTATAATGAGCCCATCTTCTTCATTTAGCCCCATCATGGGCATGGGTATCTCAAACGATACAATTATGCCACTCTATGCCACTGGGATATGCCACGGGTAGCACAAAACAGAAAAAACACTTCCTTTTTGCGCACTGTCACGTCCAGTGACACAAAAAGGAAGACTTTTCCGTTTTGTGCCACCAGTGCCACATTCCGGTGGCGCAAAATGGCATAATATATATCGCTCAACATTTAAGAATTTAATTTACCACTACCATCATGGTAACAATACCAATGTTTCTGGTAGCGACGTGGCCCTTGACGTGACCCGTCAATCAGCAGGTGTACCTACTTGCGAGTGAGATTGGCTTGGACCCCAAACATTCCGTGGGCCCCCATACATATGCATGAAAAAATAAATATACATTAATACATATTTACTCATCGAATACATAGGGAATAGTTAACATACTTAATAATGTAAAATTAATTCAAACATATACGCATGCCCGTAAATCCTCGAACCGGTAAGCAGAGGTGTATGAACACCCATGTACCAACTATGATTTTCGGTTCCATATGAGGCGAGCCTATTGTCGTCAAGTGGGCACTTTGTCTTGTATCTATAAGAATGTCGGAAAAAAAACTACATAATAATGGTGACCCTCTTTCCGAGACTTTGCCTTTAGCTTAACATCAGGCGAGTTGAAGTAAAATTGACGTGCCCTGTATAAAAAAAAAATCTCTATCTTCTTGGTTTTTTTACTGTCTAATGAAAAAACTCGCGCTGTTCTGTTAAAAACATTATATATTGTCACAAAGGTATTACACATTTCTGTACTGTAGGGATGAGGATACCTACCAGATAAGGACATGATCCCTAAATAACGTAAGACGTTTACTTTGGGAACAACGCTTTGTAACCCACGGCTTCAGATAAAGCTCGAATTAATTAAAGAAAGGTTGAGCGCGTATGATAGGGTTACGTAGCCAAGCTCATGTGTGACTAAGTATAACCTGGTAAGTGGGTCAAAATTATATACCTAAACTAGCTGTCCCGGCGAACTTCGTACCTACCGCCAATTTTTTCCCGCCCCTCGATCCGCGTCAGATCCCGTTCCCGCAGCACCATTTAGGGGGATGAAAAATAAATGTTGGCCGATTCTCATAGATACCGGATAAGCGCAAAAAATTTCATCAAAATCGGTCAAGCCGTTTCGGAGGAGTATGGCAACGAAAACTGTGACACGAGAATTTTATATATTAGATGAAGCTATCTGAAACAGATAGGGTAAGTGAAAATTACCTTCTTTGTTTTGAAATGCTTACTCAGGAAAGTATCCATACTATCCATACTAATATTATAAATGCGAAAGTAGCTTCGTCTGTTTGTCTGTATGTTACACTTTCGCCTAAACCACTGAACCGATTTGATGAAATTTGGAACAGGGGTAGATTAGGCCATGAGAAAGGATATAGGCTATGTTTGGTCACGATAACCGACATATTTTATATAGCTTAAAGACAGTGTAGTTCAATCTAGTAAACTATCTACTATGTCGAATAAACAGAGGCTTTTAGTTATTCTCTGTCGCTCTTGTTTACTCTCTTCTCTCTCTCTCTCTTGTTTACTCTCTTCTCAGCAGACCAATTCATCATGTTATACACAATAATATAGTGACTCGCGTTATAACCCATTAGAATTTTGTTCTTACTCACTACAAGTTATTCCAGTTTTAAAACTAAAACAAATATGAAATGTAAACTATATTTTCATAATATTTTCAACTATCAGATAATTTAAAAACATAAAATTACCACTAATAATTATAATACTACAGTAAAAATTAAATGCATTAAATTTCATTCAGCAATAAATGTATTCCTGTCATTTATACATAACATAACATAAACTCAGGCCTGTATTCCCCGAAGGGGTAGGCAGAGGTGCTAGCACCCACATTTCGCCAGTTTATGTTTAGGTCTCAATGTAATAGGTGGCGAGCCTATTGCCATTAACCGGGCACTTATAAATCTGTGATAAATACACACATAACTTCGAAAAGCATCGAAAAGTCATTGGTGTGTACCATGGTAAACCTGGGATCGAACCCGAGACCTCGTCTCAGCAGTCCATTACCCATACCACTAGGCTACCGCAGATTACATATTATGATCATTTATAATTAGAAATATTTGCTCAACTCGGCACGTGAGGAACCATTATTGGCACCTCACGTGTTCATACAGAAAAGGAAAAATGTTCTACACCAAAGATGAAATTCGCTTACACGGTCCCAAATTCGCTTCGAACATAAAATAGAAAGATTTTTTATGTCTACGTGACTTTGCAAATAAAACCTGTAAAATTCTCACACGTCCACAATCCACATATACAATGGACATTTCAACGTTGTATGCTATAAAGATTCTAATGTAGTGTAGTAGGTACTGGCAATTGTGTTAAGTTATTTTTAGCAGCGTGATTGTTTTCTAGGAATTTGTGCCATCCATATTGAGTCGACAGTTCATCGTTTGTTCACCCGACCAGGGGCATGAAGAAAATTAAATGTATGGAGTAGCATGGAATATATTGGAGTCAAACCGTATAAAATCAAAGTGAGTCTAAAATAAGATCACTCTTCCTTGGAAAGTCTCATCATTTTCCAAAAGTTTCTTCGAAATGCGTTTGAGTATGTGAAGTATAGTATAGTAGGTATAAGCAATTATTAAGTCAATAATTGTACTTTTGGGTATGAAAACGTCGCTCGAACTCAATATTCGTAGTAATAATGTTCATGAAGCATCGTATTAGTCTTGTTAAACAAAGATATAAATATTAATAACCACACTGGCACTATATGGTAATTTGTTCCAGCCTTGTTCTGCGTGACTGTCTTACGCTGGCTAAATGGTAATGTCGACCTAGTACCGAAATAGACAGCACGAAAACAAGGTATAACCTAGACAGGCAGATATTTCTGAAATTATCACTACTACTAGGAAAGGTCGTGAGTTCAAGTCTCACTTGAGCGTTTCATTTTTTCCGATGTTATTCAAACTTCAAAGTTAGCATTAAAAATGCTATAAAAAATCTGTCAAATTATCACTACTTGTTAATATTATGATTAATAATGATTTCAGTGGCATAGTTTGAAAGGTCGATAAAATAAACATTTTTGTAAGTCGACGCCTAGTTACGTGCCTATACATATAGTCGACCTAGTTCAAAAATTACAAAACTAATTAATTCAATTAGGTAGTGTTTGTATTATTGTAGAAGCGAATTTATAACTCGACATCGACAAAAGGTTTGAATTAATAATTCATATATTTTATACTAAAGATTCCTAGCCCAGAAAGCCATTTTACAATGAATCCATATCCATACTAATATTATAAATTTCCATCCATACTAATATTTTTAGCGTCGGTAGCTTAGTGGTTAAGGAGTCGGCCTTACGATCGAGAGGTCCCGGGTTCGATCCTGACCATTACACTACCGACGTGAACCCACTCCTAGCACAAGCAATTTAGCTTAGTTGGAGGGGTTAGAGGGAATATTAGTAACTTCGGTTCTAATATTCTTTAAAAAAAAAAAAAAAAAAAAAATGCGAAAGTAACTCTGTCTGCCTGTCTGTCTGTCTGTTACGCTTTCACGCCTAAACCACTGAACGGATTTTGATGAAATTGGTATAGGGGTAGATAAGACCATGAGAAAGGACATAGGCTATGTTTGGTCGCGATAACCGACACTCACGCGGGCGGAGCCGCGGACGAAAGCTAGTCCATACTAATATTATAAATGCGAAAGTAACTCTGTCTGTCTGTCTGACTGCCTGTCTGTCTGTATGTTACACTTTCACGCCTAAACCACTGAACCGATTTTGATGAAATTTGGTATAGGGGTAGATTAGACCATGAGAAAGGATATAGGCTATGTTTGGTCACGATAACCGACATCCACGCGGGCGGAGCCGCGGGCAAAAGCTATTTGTTACATAAATGGAAAAACATGTAAAACTTGCAACCCTATTTGCGTTGTTATTGAACACCAATGAGTGAGTGAACTAATTTCCCGTGTAGTAGGTACTATAAAATATCCTCCCAATCGGACATTGCATAATTACTTGTGAGAAAGTTCGTGTTCCGTTATATTTAGTTATGAGTTATTATTTATTATTATACTGTTATATATTATTGTTATTGGTATTTGTCTTTGTTATTATACGCTCTGTTCTAAATGAACTTACAATGATTAATTTTCAGCGTATTTTAGTGTTAGTTCTTAAAATATCAATTTTTAGTACAAAATAGACTTGCTCATCTTGGAAATCGATTACCACATCGTATCACGCACGTTGCCTGCTGGATCGTAGGCGTACCGTAAAGTTACACGTGTGGCAAGTCACTGTGAAATGACCTACCTCAGTTTACGCGCCAATCTAGACAATTTAGTGGCCAATTTGTCAGTTTGGTCTGGAGTGGTTCAAGGGCATTTTCAACTAGTTGTCAGTAATTTTCGATTGGTTGTAACTGGAAAGATTTGTCCAGAACGCATTACGATTTTATTCATCACTTTCATGCGAAAGACAAAACTTTCAACAAATCACATCTAATTTTCGAGATTTTGAACTTCGGGATTTTGAACTTCGGTATATCGTATTTCGGGATTTTGTCATTCGGCATTATGATAACGTAACCATTATTACCGCTAATTCATGATGGAAGCTTAGATTTCTATTATGTATGGTTACAATAACTGAATGTGCTATGATTAGGCACTATACTTATTGGATTGTGAGAACATCCTTTTATTTTTTTATTTTTTTTCCGCAACATTCTACACAACGCTATCTAGACCCATGGTAAGCTTATCTAGCTTGTGATATGGAAGCTTCTAATATTAAAAAAAAATCATTACATAGCTCAAGAAAAACCTTCAAAATCAATATTTCAATATGATTCCGAATTCATTAACTCTAGAAGTCTACAATGAATTCAAAATTTAGGGGACACAATAATGTCTCGTAAATTTTGAATAAGGTACAATCTACGGTATGCAATTTACACAACAATATATTTAATTCCATTGTTAAGGGAGAGTGACAAAAGAAATTGTGCGAAACGTTTTTCTCGTTTCTTAAACACAGGGTAAGTTATTATGAGACATTCACCTTTCAAGTTCCAAATTATCGTAAAAAACACAACAATGACGGCCCTAGGGACACTTACCGTGATGTTAAGTAAAGCACATAAATACGAGTAGGTATTATATAATCATACGAGTACATCAACATATTGTTGCCTTAGCATTTTCTAATATGATATCGATTATTACATTATTAACGAGTTAAATTATAACCAATGTTTTTATTGAATAATTAGATAAAATATTGAATATTGCCAATTGGATATAGACAAAAGCTGTTTCACCCTTTGCTTCCCTTTTGCATTATACATTATCTTATAAGACTATAAACATCCATACTAATATTATAAATGCGAAAGTAACTCTGTCTGTCTGTCTGTCTCTCTGTATGTTACGCTTTCACGCCTAAACCACTGAACCGATTTCGATGAAATTTGGTATAGGGGTAGATTAGACCATGAGAAAGGACATAGGCTATGTTTGGTCGCGATAACCGACATCCACGCGGGCGGAGCCGCGGGCAAAAGCTAGTAAATTATAATTTTATCCAATATACAGGGTGGAAGAAGGGGATGTTCTCGAAATACTTGAGATAGCGAATTTCAATCATAGGAAACATGCCTTTATTTTTAATCGTAATCGAATAGACTAATGCCCAAAAAAATACATTCTGTATTTTTATGGCATCAATCGATAGCGGCAATCATAGGAATAAAATCTCTCTAACATGGCCAATTAAATGAAAGGAAATCCCTGAAATCTATGTATAAATATTCAATTTGACAAAATAAAGCGATTCGATTACCGGTTCAAACGAGTTTTCGAATAACTTTGAATACAGTTTTGTTTTTTTTTTATTTATAGAAATGTATCTAGAGTACTTCTCCTCCAGGGGGCATGAAAATCTTCCATCCTATATATGTGGGTGTTAATAGACCTACTCCATGGGGGATTTACAGGTGTAAGTAAATATTTCAGGACATTTTTCTACAATACTTTTTACAGCACAACTTGGTGAGCATTTATTATCTGCGCTTCGAATTGTAATAAAATAGTTGCACTTCTGGTTAGCATATAAGTAACACGACCCTTTTTAAATTATATCAAGTGGAAAACGAACTTATGTCGTGAACCCTTTGTTTGAACTCTAGTAAAATCCATTTGCAGCTTTACAAATAGGTTCTGTATCCAATTTTCTGTACATGTTATCGATAATCCTTTTACTTTTGAAATTGGAACAACTGAGTTCATAGACGGTCATAGCGAACGTAAAATGTATTAATGCGTAAATTTTATTGGTGACGATAATAATTATTATTCTCTGAAACAAGAGAGTATTTTTGCTTTCAAAACTGATATTTTTATGCCATGATCTATAAAATACCATAATTTTTACAGATAATTGATTCATGGCAATGTTATAAAAAGTAGCTGTTTATTTATTATCTTTAATTTGGCGCGTGATTAGATATTATACCTAGTATAATAAACGAGTCATCTTTCCATGAATTTTTTTTTTCTTCCACTAATGATTTTTCTATAAAGAAACAAAGTTATATACTCAAAGTAAAAGGACAAAAATTTAAATCCCGTCACAAAGATTATTATCTAATAGGCCCAATTTTGAGGTAAAGAAAAAGGACGTCTAATTAGTTAACTTTTTATTGTATAAAGATTCTGTTGTAAAAAAAAACCCTCTTTATAACGAATACCTACTATGTTATTACTAAAGATAATAATTAATTTTCTTGATTGCTTTAGCACCAACTTTAGAATTGACGAGTAAATTTAGGAAGAACAAAACGTAATTAGCTTATATTAATTAGCTTTTCGATATCAGTACTTCACCAACCGGACTGGAGAGCCATAACTAGCTGTTGCTCGCGGCTAGCGTGGATGTCGAATATCGCAACCAAACGTAGCCCAAGTCCTTTATAAAAGTGTAGATACCCCTATACCAAATTTCATCAAAATCGGTTCAGTGTTTTAGGCGTGAAAGCGTAACAGACAGACAGATAGACAGAGAGATTTACTTTTGCATTTATAGTATTCGTATTTTTTTACGTGCGAAAAATGCCCACGGATACCACCCCCCGGAGCCGTTGGAGGTGGTTATGTCGGACTCGAACCGACTAAATCGCACGCCGTCTTGGGTCTTTGGTTGTTGGAGGTGAGATTGCCGAAAGGATATCTCTCGCACCCCGGCAGACCCAGGATAGTATTAGTATGGATTTTTATACAAAAACAAATAATGATAGTTCTGATTTGTGTGATAGTTCACAATAAAAGGAACTCTTTAGGTACTGTATGGTGACAAATACGTGTTTTATGTGTATCTTGTAGGTGTTTTATGTAGGTTTTGGAACGGCTATTTATTTTAGTTGCTTTATGTACATTTCAAGATACGTCTTTCTATCTCTTGATTATGAAACTCATCTGTATAGTAAATACTGGCTTATATTCGTCTTAACACGTTAAACGCCACTGTGTAAATGAGAAAAATCTGTAAAACACTTTTTGATGGAAATAGGCGGGTTATGTTAAAAATTTAAAATATATGTAATTTAGGGTTCAATTGGAAGTTGGGTTCCGCGAATATTACAAGAAAACTTCATGAGGGCACCGGTGACCTACGTGGCGGCTTGAAGTAAAAAAATGAATTTCCGTTAGAAAGGCGCCAAAGCGGTCACAACTCCGGCCACCCGCGCCCCATAATCAAAGGGCAATCTTTGCAACATATTGCAAAGATTGCCCTAATGAACCACACTTTTGTTTAATTTGCTTCAATAAGTTTCATCGCTACATATAAAACTAATGTAACTTCTTGCTTCAAAACTTACTTTAAGAAACATATTGAAGCTCATAATTTAATTTTGTTCATGTTCTATACTTAGCTAATACTATTTTAAGTGTCATTCTAAATAAATATAAGTAAAAATATGATTATCGTGGCATTAAATTAAAGTGCTTCTATTTTCTTAACATAATTATGTTTTTTTACTCTGTCCTCCCACATTTTGCCATACATTTGCTACAATTTCATAATTAGACAGAAACCATGCGAAAGGAGTAATCTACAGCGCCGCTCCGGTCACTTGCATACGGTACGTACGAAAAACGTGGCCTCCGGCGTACTATTTCGTTACCAAAACAGGTCTACTTTGAGGTCACCGGTGACCAACATGGCGCTTAAATACAGGAGGGGGTCCGGTCACCGGTGACCGGAATGGCGTTTATCGTGTTAAATGTTGTAGAGATCAGGTTTTCATTATTTTTTATTTAAAGAAAATTATACAAATTTTTATAGCAGGTAAAATTCTATATATATTATAACTATGTACCTACCACCCAAGAATGATAAATATCAAGTTCTTAGATACTTTATTGTTGGAGTGAAGTGGAGACGCGATAATGTGGTCCATTATTCATTTCTCTCTACTAGTGAAGTAAGAGTATCCATTTGATGAAGAAAAAAGACGCTAATATCAATATGTACTTAAATTGTGGACCAAGTGGAACTTATTTTGCTGCATGAATCTCTATTATCACTTAGATACATGCCTCTGTGAAAGCGCCCGTTCTTATGTGTGACGGTAAAAATATACTCGAAAATAACATATACATAAACAAACTAGTACCCACAGAAAGTTTGGTCACTAGTTCTTGTGTTGTGTCCTACCCTACATGTCCTAGGAAACTGCCCAACTCTTTGAACAGGTCGAAACATATGATATATGTATCTTGGACCTAAATTGCGAAATATAAAAGTATGTATATATTATGTATAAAAGGCCCTGATGCACGCGGATTGTCTTGTATTAATCTATAATTGATGAATTTAAGATTGTGCATCGCAGCAGCATGTTTCTTGAACATATTTTGAAGTACGCACTTCAAAATACGTTCAAGAAACGTGTACTGCGCGTATAGACCACATTTTAGGTTCAAGATATATGACTCGAGTTATAATCGTATGTAAGGTTAAAGGCTTTGCTAAACACGAGATCTAGATAGAGAGTTTGATGAAACAACAACAATGACGGGAAATAGAGAGCATCTTGTTAGTTTCGTTAATTTAAAAGAAAATATTGTGTCTGAATCGCTATTGCCTATAACTAACACTGCGAGCTTCATTACACACACTTCACTTAGCTCTTACAACCTCTAACAGCGTGTACTTTCGAGTACAATGGTCCATATTAGCCGTGCTGACGACATAATAAATTCTTATTAACATTGTAGTTAAGGCGATTCTACTTACTCGCTCTCACGTGTACAATATGTGCCCCCGAAATTCATTAATAGAAAACCTTTATAATGTTTTGTCATTACATAATAGAACTTATCAGAATCTTAATTTTGAGATGTCGCTCGGTTATCGCGACCAAACATAGCGTATGTGTTAATCCAGCTAACTCCATACTAAATTTAATTAAAATCGCTTCAGCCGTTTAGACGTGAGGAAGTAACAAACATAGTCACACATAAACTTTCGCCTATACAATATTAGTGTGATATTTTAACCAGAATTTTAAGCAGCCTGTTTTTTTTATTGTTACTGCTATAGCCCCGGAGAAATTATACATACAATAATATGGTGACTATAGTGACTTTCTCCCTCTGGGGTAGGCTGAGACAAAGCTCACCATCTGCTTCTGTCTTTACGTACTTCACAAGCTTCCCTTACTGTTATTAAACTGAATAAGTGTACTGAAAAATGCATAAGAGAAAAAAAGATTTTGTCTAAACTTGGAATTGAACCAGATATCTTATGAACAACTAGCTTATGCTCGCGGCTTCGCCCGCGCGGATGTTAGTTATCGCGACAAAACATTTCTCAAAAGACGTAGGTGTACGAAGTTTCATGTAGTTTTACCCTCTTAGTAGTAAAATTTTGAAAAAGGCTGATACACGTGTTCATTTATTTCTTAAAAGACACAGTTTCATGAAATTTAGTGCATCTAGCTCTGAAAATTACGGATTTTCATACAAACTTCCATCCCTTATTTTCCCCCTTAGTAGCAGAATTTCCAAAATTCCTTTCTTAGCGGATGCCTACGTCATAACATCTGCCTGCATGCCAAATTTCAGCACGATCCGTCTAGTGGTTTGGGCTGTGCGTTGATAGATCACTATGTCAGTCAGTCAGTCAGTCACCTTTGAGTTATATATATATTATGAATGAACAATATAATTGATATCGCCACCGAAAGAGTTGTGTACTTTCATACTTTCAGTGGGCACTAAATCAAGAATATGAATATTGATTGATGACCATTCTATCAAACTTTTTTCTTGTTACATAGTAACCGGTGCGCTCCTCAGACCCGGAGATAAAAGGAATAAAAACTTATTTCTTCAGTTTATCATCCAATTTGAGGGGTGACTTCAATTCCCTGAAGAAATCTTGTTCAATATTTTCCTGTCTATTATTTGTTTGTATCGTTTTCAAGCCATACATTATAACCTTTTCATAAGATACATATTTGTAACATATGAAGCGAAATATGGTAGAATTATTTATGTTAAGGGTAACTGAAACCGAAACTAGATTACGTCCGTACATGTTTTATGCGCATGATTTATTATTTATAGCCTGTCTGAACTAAAATTGAAAGAGCAAGAAAACACTGATTAATATTATTTTCCTGGTAAAAAAGTTTAGATAAATAAAAGAGTAGCTTATCTTAATAAACGTTGTTTTACTCTAGCAATCTAGATATCTGTAGTTAATGTTATTTTGAAACTATCGCGGTGTAAACTCAAGTCGTGACCACGGGTGCAGCGACGCACCCGACACGTGCGTCGGTAAAAGTAAGTGTTCCAAAAATCTTATCGCGTTAAGTCCCGAAACAGTCTAAAAAACTAAACCTTGAATGGTTGGTTGGATGGTTCACATCCCCAGCTCTCTTCATCTGCTAGCCAATACATCTGCTTATTATTATTTTTTTATACAGGACAAGTCAATTTGACTTCACCTCGCCTGATGTTAAGCTAAAAGCAAGGTCTCGGAAATAGGCTCTGGCGTAGACTTTCTCTCTCAGGGTTGGAGTCTGAGGGCAGTCAATCTCTTAAAAATCAAATTAATTACTGTTGCTCGATGTTTTGTCTACCATTTCCTGAAGCTGTCTCTGGTACGCAATGTAGACCGGCTATGAGTGAATGGGCGATTTTTTTTTATTTGTAAGTAACTTTTTAATTTTAAATTGAATTGTCATCCGAACTGAAAATGTGTACCAAACTTCAGTTCTCGATTATACCATTAAGGTCAATTAAAAGTACTTTTAACTGAAAAATCTTAGTTGCGTAAGTAAAGGGAAGTTCTTGAGCTTTGTCCTTCAAGTTTGAAATCATGAAAAATGGACTGTCAAACTTCAACAACTTAGTTATTCGACCCGCATCATGGTAGGGTTTAGGACGAACAATGTCACGTGCCTTTCTTAGAGCCTAATTTTTACCCGACTATGGCGAAGCCAAAAGGAGGGTTATGATTTTGACAGGCTATGTATGTATGTGTTATGTATATGTAGGTAGTTGCACATTTTATATTAATAAACCAGTCAGCTTGGAATCTCTGCCTTTCATTGACGTAATATTGGCGCAGTCGGTATTAATTTTTTTACTTTCGTGTAAAATTGTTAGTGATTTGAATATTTAACATGCCGATCGGAAAAATTGAACCGTTTGTTATTGAATCGCAAAAGTGGGATAGTTATGTTCGTCGCGTTAAACAGTTCATAACGTTGAACGGTATAAAGGACGAACTCAAAGTCGCCACGTTGTTAACTTTGGTCGGCGGTGACTGTTATAACCTTTTGTGTGACTTATGTTCACCCGCTAATCCGGAGAGTAAAAAGTTCGAGGAACTAGTGAGTGTACTAAGGAATCATTTGGAACCGGTTAGGTCAGAGATTGCCGAGAGGCACATTTTTCGGCAGAGAACACAACAGCAAGGAGAAAGCATACGTGTCTACCTACAAGGATTGAAACACTTGGCTACAACTTGCAACTTTGGTGCTAATCTCGAAGAAAACCTAAGAGACCAGTTCCTGTCTGGGCTTTACAGTGAGGAGATGCGGTCGAGATTGTTTGCCGAGAAAAACATTGATTATAAAAGGGCTTTGGAGTTAGCCAGCGCACTCGAGGCGGCGGAGCGGCACGCGAGCACGGCGAGTGCTCCGGCCAGCGCGAGTGCGGCGGGCGTTGGCGCAGCGGAGCTGGCCGAGGACGGCCTGCACCGAGTGGGCGCGCCGAGCGCGCGGCGGGCGCCCTGCGCGCGCTGCGGGAAGTCTACTCATACGGCAAACAAGTGCCGAAATAAAAATTTTACGTGCGACTTGTGCGGCGTTAAGGGTCATTTGAAGATAATGTGTATAAATAGAGGTGAGACCAGTGACTTACCGGACAGAAAAGCGTCTAAAGGTCAGTACTTTTTAAATAATAGTAGTGAATCAGACGACACGGATTGCCAGTTCTACAATTTGGTTACAAAGGGTGATAGCGATGGACCTTATTACATTATATTAACAGTGAATAATATTACTTGTAAATTTGAAGTTGATACAGGTAGTAAAATATCAGCAATTTCGAAAAGTTTTTATACTAAATATTTTCCACATTTACCTGTGCATAAAAAAATGTTAATTTTAAAATCTTATACGGGAGACGCTATCGCTGCGCTGGGTTATATTGATGTTCAAGTGAGCTGCGGCCGTAATTCTGCTAAACTCCAGTTATATATTATCGAGAAAGGTGGACCCCCGCTTATGGGCCGCACCTGGATAAAAGAATTACATTTATCAATAACGCAATGTCACAATATAACCGATAGTGACCCGATGGCGGACTCCTTAAGAGCTGAATATCCTGATGTGTTTGCGGAAGGTTTGGGCACCTGTAAGTCACGTATTCGTCTTTACCTTAAAGATAAAAAACCTGTATTTGTGAAAGCTCGCCCCTTACCGCTAGCGTTACGAGACCGAGTGAAGAGGGAGCTGGACCGATTGCAACGAGAAGGTGTTATTTATAAGGTGGAGAGATCGGAGTACGGCACTCCTATAGTACCGGTTATTAAATCCAACGGTGATATCAGAATTTGCGGTGACTATAAAATAACTATTAATCCGATACTTAAAGATTACCACTACCCTTTACCGCGAATAGAAGAAATATTCACGACCTTAGGAGGGGGTGAACAGTATACTAAACTAGACCTATCGAATGCCTTCCAACAGTGTCTACTAGAACAGGAATCTCAGGCAATGACAGCTATCACTACTCACGTGGGGACGTATGTATACCGTAGGGTACCATTTGGTATTAAATGTATTCCCGAAAACTTCCAAAAAATTATGGAAGAGACACTGAGTGGCTTACCATCCACTGCAGTGTTCGCGGATGACATTTGTGTGACCGGAAAAGATAGGAAAAGTCATATCGCTAATTTAAAAGCTGTTTTACAGTGACTCAAAGAGAATGGGTTTCGTATAAATTTTAGTAAATGTCAGTTTTTTAAGGAAAGTGTTACGTACTTGTGCTATAATATTGACAAACACGGCTTGCATACGGATCAAAAAAAAAACAAGGCAATCGTAGCAGCGCCTCGACCCACCAACGTCACGCAGCTAAAGAGCTTCATGGGCTTGACTAATTTTTATTCTAAATTTTGATCCAATATGAGTGATGTGTTACGGCCGCTATACAATTTATTAAAAAAAGATATAGCTTGGGCCTGGACAAACGATTGCGATATTGCGTTCAATAAAATAAAGAAAGTGTTAAGCAGCGCTCCAGTGCTGGCGCACTATGACCCGGCGCGGCCGCTCGTGCTGTCCGTGGACAGCAGCGCGTACGGGCTCGGCGCGGTGCTGACGCAGCGCGACGCCGCCGGCTGCGAGCGGCCCGTGAGCTGCGCCTCGCGCACGCTCAACGCCGCTGAGCGGAACTACTCGCAGCTGGATAAGGAAGCTTTAGCGATTGTCTTTGGCATTACCAAGCACCATCAATATTTGTATGGGCGGTGCTTTGTACTACGGAGTGACCATAAACCGCTTAGCTATATTCTAGGTAAAAATAAAGGTATCCCCATCACGGCTGCGAGTAGATTGCAGCGGTACGCGGTGATCTTGGCCGCTTATAATTTTACTGTCGAGTTTATTAGATCGTCACAAAATTGTCAGGCTGATGCTCTGTCGCGTCTTCCGTTGCGCTCGACTGCTAGTCGAGTCAACAAGGAGGACGAGGCGGGCAGTTACCTTAATTTTGTACAGGAGACTTTTCCGCTCAGTTTTAATGATATTAAAAGCGAGACGGCTAAAGATCACATTTTAAATAAGATATATGGGTACGTGATGTTTGGTTGGCCAAAAGCTATTAATGATAGTAATCAATTATTAAAAATGTTCTTCCATCGCAAAGATAGTATTCATATTGACCAAGGGTGTTTGCTATGGGGTTATAGGATAATTGTACCCAATTCATTACGTAATGTAGTTTTAAAAGAAATACATGACGGTCACCCCGGGATCGTTAAAATGAAACAAATCGCACGTAATTATGTTTGGTGGGAGACTTTGGACTCGGATATCGAACAAACTGTGCGCGAGTGCGAGGCGTGCCGCGTGGTGCTGCCCGCGCCGCCGCCGGCGCCCCTGCACTCGTGGCCGTGGCCTCAGGAACCTTGGTCACGACTGAATGTAGATTTTTTAGGTCCTTTTAATAACAAATATTATTTGATTGTTATTGACGCGCATTCTAAATGGATCGAAGCGGAGAAAATTAACAATACCTCCGCGTTGTCGGTTATAAAATGTTTTAGAAAAATGTTTGCACGGTTCGGCTTACCAAAAAGAGTTATCAGCGATAACGGGCCTCCATTTTCCTCAGCAGAGTTAGCACAGTATTTTAAACGAAACGGTATCAAACATACTCTTACGGCACCGTACAGGCCGGCGAGTAATGGTGCTGCCGAAAATGCTGTGCGATCTGTAAAACGAGCGTTAAAAAAGGCTGACTTAGAAGGTGAAGAGGACGAAACTGCGTTGAGCAGATTTCTTTTCACCTATAGAAATACAGAACACAGTACGACCGGACGTGAACCGTCGGTCGCACTGCTGGGGCGGCGGCTACGTGGCAGGTTAGACTTGCTGAGACCCGACACGAGTGAACTGGTACGTGAGCGCCAGATGGTATGCGAGCAGCGCCATGACGCGCGCCCTCGAGCTACGGCACCAGGCGAACACGTTATCATACGAGATTATTCAAAGGGCAATAAAAAATGGGCGGAAGGGGTGGTGGTAATTAGCTGTAGTCCCGTATCGTATTCGGTAAAAACTGGTGATGGTCGGGTACATAAACGACACATCGACCAGATATTAAAAGATAAACGTAAATCTCGATTCTCTCTTACTAAAGTGCAGGATGGTGAACCTTCTTTGGGTGCAGTGCCGAATACACACGCGGAGCAGAAGGTTCATCCAGACTGTCCTGGCGACGACGAGTGGCAGCTCGCAGAGGACCGCTCACCGATCTCTCCTGGCATAAGCACGTCTCAAAGTATAGGTACACCTGGTGGTGATATAGCACCCTCTTCACCCGTGTTGCCAGAGGATCCCGATCGTGAAGGTCACCCTGTGAGGCAGGCTGCCTTACGTTGTATAGAAAAGATGCGTAAATGAAATAGCATAAGTATTACATTAATTTCACTGTAAGTACCTACCGGCCTATTGACTATGTTAGAATAAAATTGTTATAAATAAGTATATTGTTCTTTAATGTTTCGAATGTAGTTGAACTTGTATATTTGCAAGGTATACATAGGTGCCCACCTAGTATTATATTATAGTTATATAGTTACCTATACTATAGTTATATTCTTGTATTCGAGTAGTTCATAAATACTCTGTAATTGATATAATAGGAGGGAAGTGTTATGTATATGTAGGTAGTTGCACATTTTATATTAATAAACCAGTCAGCTTGGAATCTCTGCCTTTCATTGACGTAATAGTATGTATGTATGTATGTATGTTCATTTGTTCCCTCATAGCTCCTCAACTACTTATTAGAACTGGACAAATGAGGTATCGTTACAAGCGGCTTGATCGTCCGATGGTTATAGGCTATATGACGAGTCACTCAATCTTGTGTGACGCCCTCTAGCGCTCATAAGGTACTGTGTTAAAAAATAAATTTGAGATAAATGTGCCGTGTTTGGTATCAAATGAAAGGGCTTAATAAGCACATTTCAAATATGTATAAATTATTAGCTTTACCTTGCCCCAAAATAATATAAATAAAAAATAAAGTTTAAAACTAAAACCCGACTACCGAAAATCACGGTAGTCGGGTTTTAGTTTTAAACTTTATTTTGGATTATATACATTTCATGGTACAGACAGCCTTAGAAATATCTTGACTACAAAATCTCTAAATGATCTTAAAACTAAAGTATTAAGAACAAATCAAATTATTTTATTGATTAAAATAGTTTTATTGTCCGAACTAAAGGTGTGTTTCAAATATCACAAGAAACCGTCAACAGGAAGGAAGGAAAACCAAGGAATTAACATCATATTGCGCACTTCATTCATCAAGATTGATCTGATGCTGACTCTACATAAGATTGCCTGAAACTACGACACTGCGTCTCATAGATCATCAGTGTTTATGAGTAATCTTCTTATATTAATAATAATAATAATAATAATTGTCTTTATTGTACACCAAGGATATAACATTACAATAGGTACATAATGTCAATTCGGGAGGTACATACAATTGGCGGCCTTATCGCTCTGCGGCAATCTCTTCCAGGCAACCATAGGATGGAGAAAAAATAGGAAAAAAATATTTCGGGCAGTTTGGTGTACATAGAATATAATAATAAATAATTATTATACTAGCTTTTGCCCATGGCCCCAACCGCGTGGATTTCGGTTATCGCAACCACCTTACTCAAGGTCTAATCTACCCCTATACCAAATTTCATAAAAATCGGTTCAGTGGTTTGGACATGAAAGTGTAACAGCCAGAGTTACTTTCGCATTTATAATATTAGTATGGATATGGATAATATTGGGTCTCTATTGCATGTTGAGACACGGTGCTAATGGAAATGCTCTGTATTATTAACATAGGAATCGTTGCTATTCCGGCATCACATTTTTGTGATGCCGGAATAGCAACTCCTTTTATACCCTTTTAAGGTTTTTATATACCCTGGCATTGTAAACATTCACGAGCCAAGGTAACCACTTACTGTTAGACAAGCCGCATGCTTGTTAACCCTCTTCATCCAAATGATTTCCTGTAAGCTAGATGGTTTTATAAAACAAAAATGAGCTAAGGCGGAATCTTGATGCGATGTAACACATGGAAACAGTTTTGTAAACTAAAGTACGTGAAATATTGATATTTATAAACGAACCAAATAAAGTTTATATGCCAGATATTGAATTGATACCGAAATTAAAAATTATACCTATTACTAAGCCGAGTAGAAGAATGTATCTACTAGGGGGCATTTGGAATGACGTCACACTTTCGTTATATCGCCACGTCATCAGAGTATGAATTAAAGTGATTTAGGTAGGTGAGAGAAATGAAAAATATACTTTTTTGTGACAATTAGTCTCCTATTTATTTATTAATGTTATTTAAATACATTATGATCTACTGTATTAAAGGGGTAGAACATATTTCGATAGCAATCTTCTCTTTCGTGAATGTATCCAATAATAAGCTCACGAAAGAGAATGAAGTCTACGTACCCAATTTGAAAAAAGATCCAATTCCGTGATGGGATCTATTTTCAAATTGGGTATTAATAAAATATGACTATTTCAAACTGCAGTCATAAAAATTATCTTAATAAGGAGCCTAGTATCACAACATGACCTTACTTAAAATATATTCAAGGTGATTTAATAGTCGTTTTGAAAAAAAAAAAGAATTTAGGGACAGTTTCGATAGCAAATCATTTAGAAGTATTACTTTGGCGAAAGAAAAAAAAAATTTTTTTGATAATGTATGGGAAAGGAAAAATGTATAAGGGTTTTTTTTTCTTTATTTCACTAAATTAATACTTCCAGATGATTTTGCTATCGAAACTGTTCTCAAATTCTTTTTTTCCGAAACGACTTTACAATCACCTTGTTTATGAAAGTTGATAGTTGTGCAATAAGTGCACGCAGAACTCTTTAAAATGTAAACGATTGAAGTTTTTCATATTCACGTTTTATACAAGGAACTACTAGTCGCAATCAAATAACGCAAGTGCACAGAATTGATACTGCACCAAGGGTGAGGCTAGTTCTATTGTATAGGGCTATAAAATTCTAGAAGATTATAAGAGGTCTTGCAAATTTGGATTCAGAGATCTTATAAATACTATTAACGTCATTTCTGAGAATTGTTGACAACTTTACAAAACGACGTGTAACATCACAAGCAAATTCTCACAAATTGGGGCAGTATCCAATGGATCTCAAAACAGATGAGGACCCTTGTAATTCTGAAGGATTAAATACAGTGATGGTACACTCGTATTTGGCTCTCAGTTTTATTATTGTATGCAAATAACTTGCTATTGTTAAGACCAACTTTTATTTTTTGTTTTACTCATCGCGCCTCTAGGTTATCCAGTAATAGAGGCTTTTGATAAAAAGATAGCTCAATCCTACACACGATTCAGGTCCATTGTAAGATAGATTACCGATTGTAAAAATTTACGTACTATTGTCTCAAAGTGAACATGAGTACATTTGTTTGGCCCCACAAATGGCGTGTGCGAATCAATACGGAAAGGAAGTTAAATCGATGGGTTACAGTTAAAGTTAATGCACAAAAAAGTTGATAACTCATGATTTTTATTAGAGTAATTGATGCTTTGATACCTATAGATATTTCCAAAATAATAATTATTATAGTATCAATAAATTTTTCTCATGTAATATATATTATTTTTTGTTTTTACATGAAAAATTAATAAAACAATGTCATAACTTAGACGTTGTGTAACATTCGCTCAAGTTGTTACGGGTTAAATGCACATAGCTTATAAACTATAAAAAATTTTTTTCATAACATACATAACATAACATAAACTCACGCCTGTATTCCCCGAAGGGGTAGGCAGAAGTGCTAGCACCCACATTTCGCCAGTTTATGTTTAGGTCCCAATGTAATAGGTGGTGAGCCTATTGCCATTAACAGGGCACTTATAAACCTGTGATAAATACACACATAACTTCGAAAAACATCGAAAAGTCATTGGTGTGTGCCATGGTAAACCTGGGATCGAACCCGAGACCTCGTCTCAGCAGTCCATTACCCATTCCACTAGGCTACCGCAGATAGAATTTTTTTTCATAGATTAAAAAATATCGTTATTTAGCAGTTAAACAGAGTTCAGACACATCAAATCGACTGGTTGAATTTTACACACAGCTTCCAGTCGTTTTTCCCCAAGATAGAAATGAAAAATAATAATATCAACACTATTTCTTAGTGGAAAATAGCTAAAATTTACTGTAGTCTTTGTTCTGTCCAGCTATAACTTAATATTCCTTAATATTCCTATATTGAATTCCGGCTTAAATTTCGTACAAATAGCGTTCTTGCTCCGTTTTAAAGTATTTATAAGCGCAGCTAGAAACCATCCTAGGCTCGTGTGGGTATGTTACTTTCTTTTTAAGAGGTAATAATAAAGTTTGAATTAGCAGGAACGTTTAAATTCAATTGTTGAAATTTAGTGAAAAGTGCTTACCTACTTCTAAGTACTCACTAAAAGTTTCAACGACTTTTTGTTGACACTTTTCGTGCAAAATTTTATGAAATACTGTCGTGATTTCAATGTTTGATTTGACTATGTAGCTCAATTTTTAGACCACCCTCGACAAGCACAGACAGAAACAATAGGTATCTAGGGGAAAGGTCCTGGCTTCGAATCCTGACCATTACACTACCGGCATGAACCTACTCCTAACACAAGCAATTTAGCTTAGCTGGAGGCCTTAAAGGGAATATTCTTTTCAAAAAGGAATTAAAGATATCGATATACCCAGTAGAGAGATGATACCTATAACGAAATAAGAAAAGACATTATTATATTTTTCAGCTCATGTGGCTAACAACTATATATATATTTTATAGTTATAGATCGATTCTAAAGCCGTACATCTGTATTTTGTAAATGTGATAGTAGGGAGATGTTCTGTGGAAACTGCATTAAATTGGAGGTATATTGGGCATACAATTACGAACATCCGTATTTCGTTGTATATACCGTACATTTGTTTGACTTCACTAGAATATAGCCTATATTTACGGTATTAGATTCAGGTTGCTTAACTAATAAAGTAGAATGGCATTTGTTATGCATTAGGGTTACATAGGAGTAAGGATATTGAGTTCTCTTTATTTAAGTATTTTTAAAGAACAATGCACATATTTTCGTGAAAAATATTAACTATGAAATAACACCATAGTAGGTAGGTACAATAATTAAATCACATACATATGTCATATGTCACGTTGGCTATAAAACTTCTTACATAGAATAGTAGGGAAGTTCATAACGGTACACTTTTCTTGTTTCACCGTAACGTGATTAACAACTTGGCAGTGACAAGGCGCTTCGTGGATTTTTCAATCGAAGTTGGCGGATACTTTTAAGCTTGCCAAAATGTGACACTAAATTATTCAGTAGATCGAACGCCATGAATATCGATCGAGAAGAAATGCTTCTTATCACTGGAGGTTTGCCAATTTTTTTACCAACAAAACTAGCTGACTAAAAGACTCATCCGGCCATATCCTATCCAAATTATGAAATACTTTTGTATTTTTACAATGAAATCCTGGAGATATTGTGACAAAACGCTTCTGCGCGCCTACTTATAAGCTTGTGCTGGCTGGTCGCAATTAAATGATTTTATTATTATTATTTATTTGTATTATTTCGTCTCGATTTCAAAAAACAAATGCCCACAGGCACTGCTGTTAAAATTTCAGTTTAATGAAAATTTATAAAATTACAACTTGATAATAATATTATACATATATACCTAACTATGTTGTGTTTTTCAACAGCTATCATAACAACACAGTGAATTTTATTAGTCTCAGTAGTAGGTCTGGTAGGGATTATATTCCCCAGCAGAGCCAGGAATGAATACATACATACACATAAGCACTGATACGGGGCCCTACGGGGTCAAGGATGAAGAAAACGATTGGTACGAGATCCACAACTTTAATCCGTAGGTCCTGCTTTACAATAATAAAACTACTCTAAGTCAAGGTCGAGTGTCGGTTCGGGTACAAGTACACGTCACTATAAACGGCAGGCTGAGTAATGTACTCAACTTGGGGTTCGGGGCTGGCCCCGTGCGAGTGTGACGTTGTCTTCCCCTCAAGGTCACCAGGCTTCGCAGCTGCCAATTCGGTCCGCCGGAGTCGTCGCCAAGGCCGTCTTCAAGACGGTACGGAGAGAGCAGGCAACCTCAGCTGGTTCGGAGGTGGGCCGGTACGGCGCGGTGCTGATATTCCAGCCAGTATGCAGTTGGACCGGTATTCCAGCCGGTACCAAGTTCTGGGGAGACAACCACACGATTAGGCACTGGTGCGTGAACCCAATGCAACAGCGCCGGGCCCCAACGTATAATTTTCTACATGGGCCCTAAGGTCGGCGGCACTGTACAATGGTAGGTACACATAACACATAAAATAAACAATAAAACAAAGAAATAAAACTGGATTGTTCCGGAATTCATAAATCGTAAGTATTTATCGTAGGTACGTTTGTAATCCCGTTAACCACGGTTCAATCAACCATAAACAAATGATTCAGTAATAATTAAGATCTAATATTAATATATGCTGAACCGTGGATTTAAAACGAGATTAAAATTCGACAATTTACATATTCTCAAAATGTGGGTATCCGTAGAAAATTATGGCGAGATATACACCGTGTTGATTTTTCTCTTAGAATACGAACAATCAAACATTACAACTAATTGAATAGTTCTTAAGCAATTACTATATTCGGCTGTCTGTCGACATGTATACTCGCGACATATATTATGGACACACTTCATACAATAACTTTCTTACAACATTTTAACGATTACGATTGTGGAGGAACGAGGTGTGATGTTCCTCCAACACAAAGGGAGGATCCTCCGACCAGGCAAGGTGATCACGCCTGGCGGGCCGCGGCCCAACGATTGTCGTTGGGATGTTGTTTATATATTGTACCAGCGCGCGAACTTCACTTTCGCGATGCAGGATTCGTAGTGACGTAGTAGTTCGGCTTGCTGTCTCTAGATAGTGCTGTGTACATGTGGTATCGCCACATCACTCCCCTCCAAGACCGGAGGTTGATTGCGATGAGTCAGCTGTCTTAGCTCTCTTGAGGAGCGTGCCAGTGCCAGTCTTGAGTAGTTCCGTTTCGTCGGAGCTGGACGCCGCGTATTCCATTTGGCGGAACAGTCATCCTCGCTAGTCCCAGTGAGTCGGGATAACCGCTGGTCCCGAAGAAGCGGGGCAAGTGCGGTGCTGCGGTGCTTGCGGTCCTGCGTTGAAACGCCCAGTGAGTTGGGGCTTGAAGCGTCGAGATGTATGCTCGGCGAGCCGCCAGTGAGGCGAGGCGAATCCTCGGTAAGCTGAGGTGAGTAGCCCTCGGTGAGTCGAGGTGAGTAGCCCTCGGTGAGTTGAGGTGAGTAGCCCTCGGTGAGTTGAGGTGAGTAGCCCTCGGTGAGTTGAGGTGAGTAGTCCTCGGTGAGTTGAGGTGAGTAGTCATCGGTAGTGACGGGGTGAATCCTCTATGAAGCGAGGTAAGTCTCCCGTGTAGTGGGGCGAATGCCTTAGATGCAGGCGTGGATGCAGGCGTAGCCGAAGGGTAACCAGGCTGCAGCGGTCGCTGCATGCAATGGTATCCATATAAGGGCCGAAAGTGCTGGATGGCGAAGACTTGATTACCGCTCATGCGGAAGAAGTGAATGGGATGTGACGATGAGAATGCTGCTGTTATGCACAGCGAAGGTTACGTGATCAGATCACGTCGGGGTCACCACTGTGGAGGAACGAGGTGTGATGTTCCTCCAACACAAAGGGAGGATCCTCCGACCAGGCAAGGTGATCAAGCCTGGCGGGCCGCGGCCCAACGATTGTCGTTGGGATGTTGTTTATATATTGTACCAGCGCGCGAACTTCACTTTCGCGATGCAGGATTCGTAGTGACGTAGTAGTTCGGCTTGCTGTCGCTAGATAGCGCTGTGTACATGTGGTATCGCCACACGATGTTAATCACAATTTACTTTAACTTTAATTTAATTACATTTACACAAAGACAAACTACACCTAGGTAACTACCGAACTCACGACCGCAGGTAGGCAGGTACTAAAAAATGAGCTAGCATCACGCTTAGCTCCTAGGGGGCTAAGCAGGAATGTCACACGCGAATGACGATGTTATTTTACTTTATTATTTACGTGACTATCGTTTAATACTCGCGCACTGTTTATTAAGGACACTAGACTTACCCCTTATATTGGGAACAGCTATTATATTTACTAGACCTTCGTATATTAGACTAGTTCGTATAGACACTAATATAATATAATATAATAGTAACTAGCAGAATCTAGATTACTATCTAGTTACGCGTTAGGATTACGATTGCACGTTCCGCTGCGGAGTCTCGCGATCGAATGAGGTCTGCCGTCTACCTCGGCGCGAGCGCGGGGCGTGTTTTTTTTTGTTGTCGGTTAGTGTTGGGCCATCAGCTGATTCTCCGTTTGACGGAATGCGCTGATTGGTTATCAATTCGTGTGACTCATTTTATATGTGCGTTAGAACGATGCATTACCTTAAAAGGTAATGACCGCGTTCACTACCCCGTGATGGGATACGCGCTGCAATCGCGAGATACCGGTATTTACCGTTTATTACTGCTATGTTCAAATGTTTTCATTTTTTATTACCGGAACCAGTGTTCACGTAACAATACCCGACGAACTGGGAGAAGGATTTTTACTGGGGGAACAGTGAAAATCCGCCTGAAACAAACCCTCTGGAACGAGGTCATTGGCTTCAATGCAAGCAAAACCCTTTCGTACAACCATACAGAAACACAGACACACCACCTAACATACACCTATCACACCAAGTCTTCCTCCCGCGGAGGTAGGAAGACGAACCACACATACCTTGTCCGGCCCTATCCAACCTGATGGGACGTACCACTTGCGATTGAGGTGTTAAGTTTGGCGCCAGCTTTCCTCGACGGTACATTGCAATCCACTTGAAGCTAACCTACCGGCAACAGAGTCACTAACCGCTCTGACGTGCTATAGAACCCAGGGAGAACATAAGTCTCCCTCAGATAAAAAAAGACTTCACACTAAGGAAGCTTTACACAGTGAAGGCTTATTTTTAACCCAGCGGTTACCTCAAGCCTAGGTTGACAATGCTAAGTACGAGACCACTAAAACGGTGTCAAAATGATTGATTATGAAACTGAAATCAACTACATTAACAAAATTATTTGATACACATAAACTACATAAACCAATATATGCACGAGATGATCGGCGCTTACGGGCTTACCCTAAGTGCGTAGTTAATCTGGATCATCAATTCCTACAGACCGCACAACGACTGCAACAGGAATGACGGTGGTCTACAACCCAGCTCGAGTTTTGCACTAAACTCTACCACATGTCGTTTTAATAATAATAATAATAAATATTTTATTTTTCTAGCAACATAGGCTCATTTTGGTTAGTAACAATTTTAGCTTATATCTATGTTAGTATGTGGTACAAAATTTTATTATTCTGCAGATAGGTTCATCAGGTCCCACGTTCAACGTGCAACCTGGTGAACCTACCCATCACAGGTCCTTCCATCCTGCCCGCGAACACCTTCAGCATGCTGCTAGAACTCGCCCACAACCTGTGCACCAGCGACGCCACTCTTTTGCGCATGAGAGCAAAGAAGTCGTCTGTTCTTCTCGCTGCAAACATTTCGGATGCACTACAGCCTCGGGGGAGCCCCATCAGCATCCTAAAGGCGTTATTATATTGCACACGTAGGGTGCCGTACGATTTCTGGGTATACGTGGTCCACAGGCTGCTTGTGTAGAAGGTTTGGCAAAAAGCCTTGAATAGCATTATTTTAACAGGTATTGAGCATTTATTAAACCTGCGAACCATCATATTACCCCTCATACACAACGCCCTACGCTCCCTTTCTATATCACAATCGTCCTTTAAGTCTTCTCTAACAATATGTCCTAAGTACTTAAATTTGCTAACTCTTGTCAATGGCGAACTATTTAGTGTAACTGGTGGTACATACAGTGGGCTTTTGTTTGTTCCTCTGAAAACCATCAGCTCGCTCTTTGCAGAATTATAACGCAACCCATGTTCAGTGGCATATCTTTCACATATGGCTACTAACTTTCGAATGCCACCGATTGACGGGCTCAGCAACACCATGTCGTCCGCATAGCTAATATTGTTGAGACTTACGTCATCAATTCGACACCCTACATAGGTGTTGCTGAGCTCCTCAATCAGCCCATTCACATATGCATTAAAAAGCCTAGGGGAGGTAAGGCCTCCCTGCCTGACTCCACACTCTAGCCCATACGACTCAGAAAGTGCATCTTGCCATTTTACTTGGTTGGACTGATTACCATACCAGTATGCTAGTATTTCAATTAAGTCAGCAGGGACACCCCGCTCCCCAAGCTTTGCCCATAATTTATCATACACCACTGAGTCAAATGCCCTGGACAGGTCCAGGAAACACGCGTATACCGGAGTTTTTCTACGTGTATAATACTGGACAGTGTGCTTCAAAGCAAATATGGCCGTTTCAGTAGACAACCCTTGTCTAAACCCAAATTGTGCATCGTGCAGACTAAGATGTCTGGCGAGATATGAGTCGAGCACACTGTCCAATATTTTAGCTATAATAGTAGCCAATGATATTGGTCTATAATTACCCTTATCCGCGATGTCTCCTGTCCTATTCTTAACAATAGGCACCACTATGGTTTTCATCAAATCTTTTGGCAAATATCGATGACTAAAGCAGAGATTGTATAACAAAGTTAGTACTCTGGGCAGATGTACACCGGCATATTGCAGGTGTTCGATGCTGAGCCCGTCATGGCCCGGAGACTTGCCCTTTTTCATACTTTTAATTGCAGTTTTAATTTCTTTACATGTTAACATCATGCACGGATTCAAACTTGTTGCCATAGCATCGTTCCCCTGCAATACCTGTGCCATCGGTGAAATACTCTTAAATTCATGCATGAATAGATTTGCGATTTCTTTGTTGTTTTTTATACTATTAATACTTTCCGCATGGATAGGCCCATTGTTTATTTTCTTTGTGTACTTCCAGAAGTTTTTAAAATCTTTATTTGAATGATGAGATGCTAAAATATCCATGCTAATCTGTTCTTGGTGTTTTATACACCATCGTACTCTTGATTTGAATATTTTGCGAGTTAAAGTCATCTCCTCAAAGCTAACACCCACATTAGGTTGCCCATTTAAAAACCAGATTTGTAATTTATTTTTCGCCTGCATATGAGCATCGCTAACGTATTTATTCCAACCCCTAATACATTTAATTTGCGGTTTATCAAAAATACGGGGTGCCTTAGAATTAGTAGCTGCTTCACTTAGCGTGTTTATAATACCCTCATAAAGATTATCAATCAAAGAATAGTGACCGATATCTGTACAACCTTTTTCTACGCAATACATACATTCAGGTGGAAAATCTACATGTTTTAATTTTTCATTACACAACTTCTCATATTTACATATCTCCTCGAACGTTCTATCTCCCCATATTACTTTATTAAATTTCTTTGTGTTTCCCACAGATTTAGTCCTAATAATATCGATATAGCACTGTACAAGTAAAGGAAAGTGATCCGAACAAAATGTACTATATATAACACCAGTTTGTATTATTGTTTGAAAAGCCGCACTTGTTACAATACAGTGGTCAAACCATCTCTTACAACCATGTACGTCACTGATAAAGGTATAAGAGTCTGAAAACATACCCAGAGTCTCCATATCCGCACACACTAACTCTTGTTCTGTTCAAAAACTCAGCAACTCGTCACAGAATATTGTACCCGGATGCGCATTAAAATCTCCAAGGACAAACACAGATTCCATTGCACTGCTTTCTATTATCGCCCATACCTCCCCCAGACAGTCTGTAAATTCTTGCATGTTATCAGTCGATTCAGTAGGCATGTATACGTTAATGACTAGAAAAGAACGACCTTTTACCCGTACACACACCGCACATATTCGATCACTATTGCAGGAGACGATGGATGGATCTTACTATTGCAGATAGTAGAAATAAAAATAACAAAAACGTAGTTGTGCTTCCCGCCAACCACTGAACGTTCACCTAGGTATACCATTCCACGTAGCTCCTAGCTAACCTAAGGCATCGGATATAAACTACGGTACTTGGCAACGAACAATGGGGAAAGCCGGATGGTTGGAACAACGAGACTAAACATAGTACCACGTAGTTACCCTACAATAAAAATAAAAAATTACAAAATATGAGAATGTCATTTTGTCCTTTACGTAAACGTACCTTTACTCTACGGTCCGTCATGCTTCTAAATTAAGCTTCAGTGAGCTACATAATCAATAAAATCTACGCTGATATAGCTGAGTTGGGAGAATCCCTCCTCTATAACTAAAATACTAAAATTCGATATCCATATAAAATTCGATAGCAAAATACCAATATCTTAATACCTGGTCGCGAGTTCGGCAATCAAGGTAGTATAATTTTAAAATAATTCCTGTACGGGAAGACAAACACAAAATATTTGGGTACCCTCCCTTGTGCTCGGGGACTCTAAAAAGAAAAAAAAAGAAAAAAAATTTGGAAGGTGGGTCGCTAAGGACCCTTAGTTTTTGGTGGGCTCCTACCACCTGCCTAACCCAACGAGAGGCAACTGGATGCTTTCGAAGTTGTTTTTACACTCCCGATCCAGTACAGGAGTGAGCACAAAAGACAGTACCCTTACACACATACACAGTAGCGCAACCGCTCACAGCAATCGACGTGGACGTATACCCTACAGAAACTCTTTTTGTTCGGGCGCCAATGATACGGGGCCCTACGGGGTCAAGGATGAAGAAAACGATTGGTACGAGATCCACAACTTTAATCCGTAGGTCCTGCTTTACAATAATAAAACTACTCTAAGTCAAGGTCGAGTGTCGGTTCGGGTACAAGTACACGTCACTATAAACGGCAGGCTGAGTAATGTACTCAACTTGGGGTTCCGGGCTGGCCCCGTGCGAGTGTGACGTTGTCTTCCCCTCAAGGTCACCAGGCTTCGCAGCTGCCAATTCGGTCCACCGGAGTCGTCGCCAAGGCCGTCTTCAAGACGGTACGGAGAGGGCAGGCAACCTCAGCTGGTTCGGAGGTGGGCCGGTACGGCGCGGTGCTGATATTCCAGCCAGTATGCAGTTGGACCGGTATTCCAGCCGGTACCAAGTTCTGGGGAGACAACCACACGATTAGGCACTGGTGCGTGAACCCAATGCAACAGCGCCGGGCCCCAACGTATAATTTTCTACATGGGCCCTAAGGTCGGCGGCGCTGTACAATGGTAGGTACACATAACACATAAAATAAACAATAAAACAAAGAAATAAAACTGGATTGTTCCGGAATTCATAATCGTAAGTATTTATCGTAAGTACGTCTGTAATCCCGTTAACCACGGTTCAATCAACCATAAACAAATGATTCAGTAATAATTAAGATCTAATACTAATATATGCTGAACCGTGGATTTAAAACGAGATTAAAATTCGACAATTTACATATTCTCAAAATGTGGGTATCCGTAGAAAATTATGGCGAGATATACACCGTGTTGATTTTTCTCTTAGAATACGAACAATCAAACATTACAACTAATTGAATAGTTCTTAAGCAATTACTATATTCGGCTGTCTGTCGACATGTATACTCGCGACATATATTATGGACACACTTCATACAATAACTTTCTTACAACATTTTAACGATTACGATGTTAATCACAATTTACTTTAACTTTAATTTAATTACATTTACACAAAGACAAACTACACCTAGGTAACTACCGAACTCACGACCGCAGATAGGCAGGTACTAAAAAATGAGCTAGCATCACGCTTAGCTCCTAGGGGGCTAAGCAGGAATGTCACACGCGAATGACGATGTTATTTTACTTTATTATTTACGTGACTATCGTTTAATACTCGCGCACTGTTTATTAAGGACACTAGACTTACCCCTTATATTGGGAACAGCTATTATATTTACTAGACCTTCGTATATTAGACTAGTTCGTATAGACACTAATATAATATAATATAATAGTAACTAGCAGAATCTAGATTACTATCTAGTTACGCGTTAGGATTACGATTGCACGTTCCGCTGCGGAGTCTCGCGATCGAATGAGGTCTGCCGTCTACCTCGGCGCGAGCGCGGGGCTTGTTTTTTTTTTGTTGTCGGTTAGTGTTGGGCCATCAGCTGATTCTCCGTTTGACGGAATGCGCTGATTGGTTATCAATTCGTGTGACTCATTTTATATGTGCGTTAGAACGATGCATTACCTTAAAAGGTAATGACCGCGTTCACTACCCCGTGATGGGACACGCGCTGCAATCGCGAGATACCGGTATTTACCGTTTATTACTGCTATGTTCAAATGTTTTCATTTTTTATTACCGCGCATAACAGCACATACAAAAAAAAGGTAAAAAAAGAATGAAGCAGCATATTTTAAATTGTCTCTACAATTAGGGTAAAATAAGCGATTAACAGATTTTTATGATCTTTGTTTTGTTGGAAAGGGAATGGTCCAGGGAGTTGAAATCGGATGACGGGATTCAGGGAGTCAGAATCAAATGACGGAATCCTAGGAAATCTTCAAAATGTAGGCAAAATACTGTTTCTGTTGCTTAATTTATTAGCAGACGACGTGCTTTCAAATACCTATATTGCGAACATACATGTCTCTGGTGTGAATTCATAATGTTTTCCATATCAAGATAGCTCACCACACATAAGGAAGTTTTAACTTTAAAAAGCATCACTTAATATGCAGCCGACGACAGTCCGCAAAGTTTTTTGATGCCCCTCACAAATTTTTCACGCTCTAGAAGCACTCTAACGTGCAGCGCAATATGTGAGAGCATTATGGAATATAATGATTTTAATAAAGCAGTTGATATTCAAAATTACCACTACTGCTTTTAAAAATAGAATAGAAAATAATATAATTTATCTGCTCTTATAAATGGTAATGAAAATTTATAAGTAGAACATGTATAGCAGCAGACTGTATCATGTAAGTTTTCAACTTTATTTTCATAAAAAAATTAAGTGATCATTCTACTAATAAGCATGGTAGCTTGATAATATAAATTAGTAGCAAAATTTAATGATAACATGAAACTCGAGTTTTCGTAATCACTTTTACTTACGCTATATGCACAATATTATTTATTACTAGCTGTTGCTCGCGGCTCCGCCCGCGTGGATGTCGCTTATTGCGTAGTGTTGTAAATTTTAGCGCTGAGAGTCGAGTGTTGAGCGCTGAGTAGATATTCTACTCGCCTCTCTATTCGTCTCTCTACTCACCTCTCTATTCGTATCTATACTCGACTCTCTAATCGCCTCTCTATTCAACTCTGTACTTGAATCCGTATTCCACTCTATGCTGGACTC
Source organism: Eilema sororculum (assembly GCA_914829495.1). NCBI lineage: Eukaryota > Metazoa > Arthropoda > Insecta > Lepidoptera > Erebidae > Eilema > Eilema sororculum. The sequence continues at coordinate 12,293,275 of OU618541.1, forward strand.
TCTACTTGACAGTCTACTCGCTTCTTTACTTAACACTCAAGGAATAACGCAAGACGTCTAATAACTTATTGGTGCCAAGCCCAGGTAAGTATTGAAGCCAACGTAAAGGTTATCCAACCTCGCATCTCAAATGCGATGTCAGGTAACCTTTACGTTGGCTTCCCCGTTTCTTTTCCCTTTGAACCTCGATCCTGAAGAGTAGAAGCGAGGGGCTGGTGCACCATGCACAACGGTTAATAGACTTGAGAGATTCTGTCTGGCAGCCCAAGCAGCCCTGGTATTAATCACTCGTAGATCCTTCACATGTCCCTCTAATTGCAGAGGGTATTGTACCATAAAAATATGGTCCAATAAATGATTACATGTATTAGCATTTTACTAAATTTCACTACTAAGGGGGCAAAATAGGTGACTAACCATTGTCGTTTTTTGCAAAGCGGATTTTCATGATCTTTATTTTGTTGGAAAGGGAATGGTCCAGGGAGTCGAAAAATGTAGGCAAAGATACTGTTTCTGTTGCTTATACATAATTTAATGTGAATTTTTGATTCTGAAAATCATATTGTTAAACTGATGACAAAAACCTAGGCAAATGATGAACGATGAATCTGGTATAAACTTATACCAAAAGGAATAAATAAATAAAATTTAAAAAAGTAAAACCTACTTCAAGAAAAAAGAGACGCACTGAAAAGAGAAAAATAACGGAAATTACAGATTTACTGATCTGTTAGAAGTAGCTGGTAGGTGGTAGGTAGAAATATACTCCCTAGTATGGCTCTACTGGGGAATATACTCCCTATCAGAGCCACTTAAAACACATAGTTGAGTAAGACTATTATAAGTAACAACACAACATATATTGATTAATACGTGTGCTGTAAAATATAATTACTGGGCTGTATTTTATAAAATTTTACTATTCTAACATTTTTATGGATAGCGCCTGGGCATATGTTTTCTTTTGAAAACGAAACGACATTATACAAATGATTGCTAAAATAACTGAGTAGGCGCGTAGCTAGGCACGTTTTCCTGTAATTTTTAGGTTTTCCCTCGATTTCTCCAGGTTCTCAGCATCAGATCCGGACTTTTGGGATATGGGACCACTATGACATACCTACGCAAGAATAATACAATTCTTTAGTATGTATGAATATGGGCATTTGCATTGGTCTGGTCGTCCCTCGGAGAGCACGTTAAGCCGTCAGTCCCGGTTGCCATATAAACATCTATGGCAGTCGTTAGGTGTCGTTACGGGTAGTTGGAGCCCTAAAAAGTCTAACAACTGGTCTAGCTGCAATGCTTCGATATCGCCTTTGCGTTGTGTAGGTCAGATGGCAATCGCTTCACAGTAAATATCGAAGTTCAGCCAAATCCGCAGTTAGATTGGTAAAAGCGGACCCCAGGCTCTAAGTTGATAACGTTAGGATGAAGAAGAGAATTGATCTAGAAAATCTCCCATGTCTAGGCAGCATTTGGTCCAAATCCTTTCTTATAATGCCCTTTCATCAAGATTTCTTCAGAAATGGCAATCTCTATTAAAGATAGCCCATGAACATTCTCAAACTCTAAGATCTGTTCAGTTTAGTTGTTTAGGCGTGAAAGGCAACAGACAGACACACATGGTTCCTTTCGTACTCATAATATTGGTACAGTCTAACGAATTTTCATACTCTGCAACGATTTATGCTCAGATGCATTGACATGTCAAACATCAACAAATCGCTCGCCATAGGCCGGAAGTTCATTTTCCCACATTCCGACTGGAAACGGTGAACACCTTGCAGTAAGCGGTTAGAAAGGAACTTCATCCAACACACGCTCAAGCTGTGGAATGAATGCCCTGCTCTGGTTTTTCCAAACAAATACATTATGGGGTTTTTCAATAGGGAAGGGAATTAGTTTAGAATATTTCCTCAGGATCGGCAGCATGAGTGTGATGCCCGTGGTGCTGCATAGTGCATACGTCCATAGGCAACAGTAACCATTTTTCCATCAAGTAGATAAGTAGTAAAAAAAATACAGTTAGATAATTTATGAATTAACCAGGATATACGAAAATACAGTTTGATATTTTTATGAATTAACCAGGATATACGATGAAAGTTCATTATAGTGTTCAAAAAAGATTATTAAACGAATCGATAAAACAGCACTATACCAACGTCTACTACAATCTAGCCCTTTTTATACTTTCGTTGTGAACGAAACCATATCTAGTTTAAAACTGCGTTATCGCCATCTAGTTGTATTTTTGTAACCAAACTATAGAATAAAAACATTTAATTTTCTTATATACTTCAGTTGTGAACGAAACCATACTCTGTTTAAAAACGCGTTATCGCCATCTAGTTGTATTTCTGTAACTAAATTATAGAATTTAAATTTTTAATTTCATCAATAAATACGTATTTTTTAAACGATTTTGCATGTAAAAATAAAGTATATTTATTTACATACTGGTTTGGATGTAAAATTCATCCTTAAGAATAATTTCAAGAAAAAAAGTGACATATTTTTGCTCACATCTCTGGGTCTACTCAACCGATTGCGACCAAATAAATGTAAGATTTTAAGTCTGAGCAAGCTCTTTCTAACAAAAAAAACCGCATCAAAATCCGTTCAGTAGTTTTTGCGTCCATCGCGAACAAACAGACAAACAGACAGGAAATGAAAAAAATATATTTTCGTGTTCAGTATCGTTAATATAACATAATGCAAGTATTTTTTTTAAATATCTCCAATGTACAGACACGACCACTTTACAATTATATAATAGTATAGATATGAGCTTTATTCAATAAATTTCATTAAAGCTCTTTATCAATCACTCAATCACATTCTGTGGATTAATCCAAGGTATCGATGTATCGGCATTCCATAACATTATCCTGTTTATTAGAGTAATCAAAAACGTAATAATATATGTATGTAGGTATATGGAAAAGTATATTGTGTACTACATGAACAATGTTACTTTTCCGTATTAGGTACAGGCGGCTTGAATTTATTGCCTACCAAAGTCAATTCTGCTGTTGCGATAATTTATATAAGGAAAACCAGTACCATGAGTTCTAATTTATAAACGAGCCTACCATAAATATTCGTATTGTCAGTACCTACCATAGTGATAGTAAAGAAATTCTTCTATTACCTTTCCAATGCGAATCTGAATGGCTTGATATCGTATAGACCTTAAAAATCGTGTCGTGCTCAACCGTTTCCAATCCACCAAAGTAAGTGTTTCTTTCAAGTACCTACATACACCCCATACATACATAAAATCAAGCCTTTATCCCCGGAGGGTTAGGTAAAGGTGAATTAATACCCTCATTTCACCAATCAATGTATTCGGTCCCACCTAATAGGGGGTGAGCCTATTTGCTTATTCTGGGCACTACTGTTGACTCGAGCCATGCATCCTGAGGGTGAGTCTAGGCTGTATATATTTGTCTGATCCTAAACAGCCGTATCTCTTGGTCTCCTTATACGACACCGCATAGGAAGAGATAGGGTGGGCCAAATTTCTATTCTGCCGGTAACCACGCGGCTTTCAAGTATGTTCGATTAATTTTTCTCCATCGAGAATAACATACGCAGGACTGCAGAATTAACTCCATATACGTGTAGTGTAAACGATTAAGGACGTAAAAAATGTCTCAAACAAAACTGTTCAGAGCTTTCTATCAATGTCACACGATAAAGCATTTCTCTCCTCCCTCCTCTGATCCCAAGAGCTTTAAATGGGGTATGAAAAAGCATCTATCAACGGTGTCAAACTGACGATTACTTTTCAAATAGCTAGCTTCTGGAATGATGAACTTTACTCAAGCTTATCTTTTTTCAGGGCGAATTAATGGTTACTAATACTTTTTTAATAGCGTAAAAAAATATAGTATTGCTAGAAACTGTTCAAACGAAAGACTTTTCTTGCCACTCCTCTCATGGTCTCCACAGTTTATGGTAACACTAAAAATAAATAGAAATTTATATATGTAAAGTATTTTACTTGCGTTTTAATAAACATAATGTCCTACGAAATACAGTTAGTTACGATGTAAAGGAGGAGAGAAATAGTGCCTTATAGTTTCCGCAATCTGAGGGCCTGGCCGTATAGATTAATGAAGGTGGATAAAATAAAAGGGCGCGCTCAGGAAAATTGCCTCTCATTTTCATCCGCCTGAGATACTGCTACCAACTTCTTTAATACCAATAAATTGATGATAACATAAAAAATAATAAAATAAGACATATATATTATCTGAAATTTTCATGGAATACTAATATGGTGTAATAAAATCAATATGTAATTATGTCAATTTGAAATAACATATTAATTTATGTCCACACATATCCACTTAATTTTGCCTTTACTCTTGTTGTGTTGTGTTTAAATAAGGACTGGGGTGGTTAACATATTTTTTTATCATTGTAGGGACTGAAAAATTAATAACCTACTACTGTTAAATACTTTTACTTATTGTTGTAACAGGTTCTATTTATTTACTTTTATTAACAAACAATATTATGTTATATATAATTTATGGAGTCTTAATCAAAAGTTGATAAGTTACATAAAAGTCAGCAGTTATTTATGTACGCAGTTCGTTAGAATTTGGCGTCTACAGGTTATATTTTATGCCTAGCACCACGACCCACAGTCGGCGTGCGGTTTTAGTCGGTTCGAGTCCGACATAACCTCCCCTTCCGGCTCCGGCAGGGGGGTATCCGAGGGGATTTCCGCACGGAAAAAAAAAAAAAAAAAAGGTTATATTTTATTGGTTTTTTAACCTCCTTTGTAGCTTAGCCATTATAACACTCGTTTCGTGGCTAGTTTTTTCTTGTTTCATCAATTTACTGAAAAAAATTAACAACAATTTGAATGGAATATTATTTGTGTGTGACACAGGATGATAAGGAAATATAAATTGTGACGCCCAGTACCATAAATTCAGTAGAGCGCTGCTATGTGAGAGAGTGAAACCATAAAGTTCGCTGACGTTGTCCTGAACGTATATGGTTATTAAGTCATTCCGTCAAAGCTTCAGTAATTGCACAGTTTGGCATAAGTCCATTTAACATTTCCTTAAGTTGAAGGGCTCCCTAAGCATATTTAATCTACTTGACCCGTCTAAGCCTGCTTGATACAATTACGTCTTTACCCTTTAAGCTGCTCTAATGCTTTCGCACAAGGCAGTGAACGAAATTTAGAAAATAACGTTCACTTATCCTAAAGGATGTTTCCGGACTTATAACACTTCAAGAGAGATACCAAATTATTAAAATTTTGATGAAAGATTATGTAAATATAAGCGCACAACACGCGGGTTTTTATTAAGACAGGCATTACGTTCATGCCCTTATCTAAAAACGAAGTATGATGGTATCTTCTCCACTTAGTGAGGAGATACCTGCACTGAATAAGGAACTCGTTTTGTTTTTCTTACTAAGTTGGCAAATATCCACAACAAGTGCAGATGTGCTGACGCATGACCTGTCTCTAGCCCGTTAGTTAATATTTTCAGTATACCGAAGTGGTTAAGTCAAATACGAGTACACTAAATATTTCTAAAAACGGCTGACTTCCTGGCAGGAGGCGCGACAGGGTAAAAAATACCCAGATTTTTTTTTGATAATCATAAAACAAGGCTTTTTTCCCATTAGTTTCTTCTTATATATCACGGATCATCCCCACATTGCACTTCAGCTGATGTTCCGCATTTAGATGTTACAGATGTATAAAGTGAGAATGTATATTTTGAACCAATGTATTTTTAGTTCAATTAGTCAATTTTTAAAGTTTAAAGATAATTTTGATTTTGGCATTAAATAAAATAGTATTTCTGATTACTTATGATCTAAGATTTGGTAAATTTGTTCTGTTACAATGCGCGCTTTGAAAATCGATCACCTTTAGAAGCTCATAGCTAGGCAATGATTGGAGATAGATACAAAGTGCAAAAGACAAAGTTGTAGAGAATTTATTTAGCATTTATAATGTTGTACCACACAATTTCGTACAAGGCACCGTTTTCGAGAAGTAAGCAAAAAAACAAAAAACGGTACCTTCTTTGTGCCCTCCCCACTCGGGCTCACCTCGGAAGGGTCAGGACTTTTAGTAAGTTTATCTCCTAACTATATAGTCCAAACAAAGTTCCTAAGTCAAAGTTTCTGCTTTCGACTTTTCCATCCACACCCCCCTTGTGAGCATACATTTACTAGACTATAGTGTGATAATTTTTAACCAGTAGTGACAGTCTATGTTCTAAATAGGGGCGCGCGCCCCTGCCAATTCTAACCTTAAACCTTATAGTAGAAAAAAACTTATATAATTATCAGTCTTTGAGCAACAGACAAGAAAAAAAAGGTTATAATGTAAAATAAAATGGTTTATGGAAAGCTTTTCAGAATATGCGGCAAACAATATGAACTAACTCATTTATAAAGCCCATTGAAAAGGTTTTTACAGTCAAGACCGTCTTTGCCACAAGTCAATCAACGTTAGCTTTTTCAGCAAAATCCCGAGGCCATCCGTCAAAAGCCTACAATTTGTCTTCAGAACTTTGCACGTCCTACTGACACCACCCCCAAGTTATCTACTTAAGCCTGAACCAGTTTTTATTTCACCCGTTGTAACGATAAAGTGATTAGATCTTTCTTAATTTTTTGCAATTTATATCATGTTAAAGCTTTAAATGGTACGTTTGTCTAGCCCTAATGGAGAACTTGTAACGAATAAAGAGCAGGGGATATTCGTTTATGAGTATGTTTTTACCTATGTATACAATTTTTTTAGGTTTATAATATTCATAACTAGCTTTTGCCTGCGGTTTCGCACGCGTGAATGTCGGCCTATGTCCTTTCTCAAAGTCTAATCTACCCCTATACCAAATTTCATCAAAATATTTATAGGTATTTAACAGCGCTTAAATATCAGACACTCAAAACATTACATGGTAAATATCCCGATATCTCTAATAGTTAATTCACCAAAATCGGTTCAGTGGTTTAGGCGTAAAAGCCTAACATACAGACAGACAGACATAGTTACTTTCGCATTTATAATATTAGTATGGATGAAATAATTATGTGACTTTTACAATTTGTTGTTCCAATAAATAAGAAAGGAACGAGAACCTTTCTAATACAAAATTACGCAGGTACATACTGAACAATACCTGTCGTATTACGTACAAAATTACACGTAAGTATCTGGAGCCTACATGAAATTTCTATTCCCGGCGTTAACGGGCCTATTTTCTAGCAATTAAAACTCGTGTACATATTTTCAGAACAAAATCCAATTAAGTAAGTCCCAAGGCTGTTGTTGAATTTTGAATATTGTAATCTTTAAATAATATACGCGCTTCAGTTAATTCAAACGTATTACCTATTGAATTTGTTTTCAGGATTACTTTATACCCTTTGTTTACCGTGGTACCATTAAACAGTACCAGTAATGGTACTGTGGCAATTATTGTTTGCCGTCGTTCTATTACATCGAAGGTACCATTGCAAATAACATCTTTTCTTAACCATGGTACCTTAAGGAAAGATAAATAATAACCAAAATGTAATTCAATCACGTTTCACGTTTTTTTAATCTCAAGCTAGTTTAAATTAAAATTAATATTTTAAACCGATATCTTAATTTTTTATATCATAAACTGGCATGCAAATCTAACTCCAATCTCATCATTAGTTAACTCCATACGTATCTTATGAAACCATCATTCAAAATATGTCCTTTATTACGTTTATTTTTTTAGATGCTATATTTAATTGTGCAACATTTTCAAATTATGTTAATACGTTCAAAGACGAAGTAATGATACATTGTTTTTGTTGTTTTCTCTATTCAACTTTGCATGCCAACCTTCGACGGGATAGTTGGTGTATGGTTGGTGTGGTGGCGTTCACCGGATACGGATAATTTATTCCAGTGCTTCTTTTACATACCAAAACCTCTATATGTTAGATAAAAACTTGGTCATTTCGAAATACTATCCATTGAACATAAACAATGACATTAAACATAAAATGATATAAATCCTATTTGCTATTTGTAATGCCATATTTCCTATAAAAACTATTCGCTATTTGTAATACCTAACTGGTCGTAAAAGGGCAAGAAAGTAATTAAACAAAGATAATCAAATAGCCAATAATAATATAATATCTGACTGCCCCTCAAACAAAATTACCGTAGAAACTTGTTTAAATATTTTATCGGCATTAAAGAAAAATTAATAATTTTGATTGCTTTGCACATTGCCATGTTTTAAACGTGCCGTTGCCATTGCATTAATTTTTTAAGTAAACATTCATTATATTTATTGTTGTGCCTTCAAATTAAAAAAATAACATAAACTAAATAATTTAATGTTTTTTCCTTGTTTGTACTTTGGCTTTATGTGCAGCCAACTCGCATGTCACAATGAACTTTAAGTGGTTCAAGCTGTGGTAACTGTTTCGTTAGATTATAGAAGTATTATAGATAAACTTGTCATCTCTTGTTAGATTCACTATAATAAATTAATTGCATTGATATTGTTGTAATGGTACAACGGTAAATAAAAATTACCAAAGTACCAACAATGGTACCACGGTAAAAACGAAATTCCATAGTACCATGAATGGTTCAACGGCAAATAAAAATTGCCACAGTACCATTACTGGTACTATTTAATGGTACCACGGTGAACAAAGGCTTTATACTGTTCAAATCATATCCGAGACAAAAATATGTCTGAAAAATACGTTTGAGAATCAAGATATTCATTGTTAACACTCACTGGGATATTTAACATGTTGATTATTTATTACCCGACTGTCAAAAAGGGTTATGTTTTCTTGAGATAACTATGGAGAAAGAAGAAAGAGAAATAATTACCATGGTGAGTATCCCTGTGAGTGTCACACTATTAATGTGAATGATGGGTGTTAAAGAGAAATCATGAAAATAAAGATATACTCAGTTGTAATACCATTTATTTTGTTATTAACTTCATCTTCATCTTAGCGTTAATCCCAGTCGTATCCGAAGCCTTCAGCTTGGAGTCTGGGCTCCGCTTTACCGGATTAACTGCGGATTTGGCTAAACTTTGATATTTTCTGTGAAGTGATTGCCATATGACCTCCTCAACCCATAGGCGATATCGAAGTATTGCAGCTAGACCAGTTGTTGGACTTATGAGGGCTCCAACTACCCGTAACGACTGCCATAAATGATCGTATTGCAACCGGCTTGGCGTGCTCTCCGAGGCTCGACCAGACCAATGCAAATAGCCATTCATGCATACAAATATTTGCATTGCATTGAGTGGGGATCGACACCCACGCCTCCTGCGTAGCGGCCGCGTTCACTACCGCTACGCCACGGAGGCTTTATTTTGTTATTAAAATTATTTTTATATTTATGTCTACAACAGTAACTGTTTATTAAACCCCTTGTAAGTATAATAAACGAGGAACTGGCTAATTATTAAACCACAACCATTCCTAATAACGTGTCTTTTTATTTTTATCCCCAGCAAGGCTCTATAACCATTATAGAGCACAGGTATCAGGATTTAAGTAGTCACATTTTCTACTAATTTGTTGATGACATTTAAACTACAGTCTTCAATTGGGGAATTCACTGCGAAGAAAATTTCCAGTACCTATAAACTACTTTTCCTTGCGGCTTGTGAACCAGTGAATTTTCAAGGTAAAAAGTAGAATTGTATGGTTTTGGCCACTAGCCAATGCAGCCACGTCTACCCTTGGGATGTGGCATAAGTTCATAATCAAACTGTACTACGCTGCGCTACGCTGCGCTACGCTGAGTATCGCCGCTCCTACAATGCTCAGTGGCTGGATTATACGCCACTGGCTCATATTTGGTATTAGTACTACTTATATACAAATTTTGTATTTGAAGTACTTCAAAATATCGAGGTCACCTAGATTATTGTATGCCCATAGTAACACAAGAATAGCGTCGTCGGTGTCCATAATATTACTAATTAAAAAGATAAACAAAATTAGAAAAACATGAGAAGAAAATATGAGTTAGAAGAAAGACCAATTTGTAATGCTGTTAATGTATTTCGTGAGAGAGGGTGAGTACCTACATAAAAGTTTTGACTGCAACAGTTCCAACAAATTAATTTGTCATTCTTCTGCCTAAAATTTCATTTATTAGATCGTTTTAATTAAACAGCATATCGATGGAAGTGGTATACCTAGAATCGTTTCATCAATCGTTTTAAGTGTGATTAAAGCCAAGTTCCATTGAATCTATGAATCTTATCTATTCAATTTTGAGCTTGTGATAATTTCTATTACTTATAAGTTTCCCCTTCGGGGAATACAGGCGTGAGTTTATGTTATGTTTTGTTATGTTTATATGTTTATGCAAGAAGAACCTTTAAAAACTTTAAGAAAAATATTAAATAATATAATTTAATTTGTTCCTCTCAGTAACTACCTACAGCGGTTGGAACAGTTCGAGAAAGCTATACTTGCCTACAACGAGGCTTTGCGATGGAATGTGAGTTTAAAACCCAATGTTGGTAGTTGAAAAGTTGATAAATATAATTCGAATACATTGGGAAAACATAAATGCTCAGTGCAAGTGGCACTTGAACCCACGACCTTTCCCTTACTGGGTGAATGCTCTTCCAACTGAGCTGTTGAGCCACACCTGAATCACTTCAAATTTCCCTTCTCCTTATATCCGTCTTTGAAGGCGACGGTGGAGCCATCTACCAACTTTCTTACGAACTCTTGGAACCAATGAATGATTTTTCAACCAGTTTTAAACATTGAAACGGATATAAAGAGAAGGGATATTTGAATTTATTTTGATTATTTTGAATTTGAATTTGAATTTTATAAAAATCATACAAATGATAAATATAAATTAAATATATATTATAAGAAGTTTTACGTAATTCTATTATGGTGACAACAACAGCAATATAACTGTCGAGTGGATGGATAATAGTTAATTGGGGTTGGGAAGAGTATAAAAACGTAAGAATAACTTTATCAAAGGGATAACCGACCTATTAAATGGAGAGTATAGAATCTGTTCGTATCTGGTAAGCTGTGACATAAATATTCCTTCCCGCATCGCATCGTATGAATTACTATGTGGGTTTAACCTAATATTTTTGGGCGACCGTCCTTTGAAGATTGTAATAAATTTTAAAATGACACGGGTATCGGTGGAATTAATTATTATTTCACTATTGGGTTACAACTTACAAATAGATAGCGTTTTGGTCTCTAATATCTGTTCCAGTGATATATCTATATATTTTATGAATAATATTGAAGCAGTCAAATTTTTATAGCATGTTCACAGCTACTGAAAATTAGGGAAACCCGTGGCATAATGGGCTCCCGAGGCAAAGCGGGCACCCTCTCTCCCCTGTATAATTCTAGCCTAAGACGCACGGAACTTTTTAATTTTTGTTTAGGTCAAACTCACGTGAGCGAGTGAAGTAGTTGCGTGTGCGTTGCTGTATTTTGCGGATCGACAGAACAAATTAAATTACAAATTTAAAAAACCCCCGTCACAAAAAACACCAAAAGTTGAAAATAAATGAATAAATTTTAATTCAACGGTTGCCATGTCGGGGGACCGTAACTGGTTAAGTACTCCTTTATATCGTAAGGTCCCCCGACATGGCAACCGTTGAATTAAAATTTATTCATTTATTTTCAACTTTTGGTGTTTTTTGTGACGGGGGTTTTTTAAATTTGTAATTTAATTTTTATTTATTGCTTTTTAAATTGATCTACTAGTCAAGCTCTTTCATTTGATACCCATATTGAGGGAATTATAAAGAAATATGTATTCCAACATGTTGTAGCGGCGGCCATCTTGGACCGATTTTTTTTCAAACATGGCTAAGAACACTCCCAACTAATATACCTTTTCATCCGTTTGGGTGCTATGATGCCACAGACAGACACACACACACACACACACACACACACACACACACACACACACACACACACAGACACGTCAAACTTATAACACCCCGTCGTTATTGCGTCGGGGGTTAAAAATAAAGTAAATTGATGCTTTTGATATAAATTTTATGGTATTTGTTAAGTTGTAGCTAACTCATAATTGTAATAAATTACCTGTAATTTTTATTACTAAATTCGATTATGTACTTAAGTGAATATCTAGACAAAGTTTCTTCAAATAACCAGATAGTTTTATTATTGTCTGAACTTTACTTTTATTTGTCATCGGGGGTAATATGAGCGGGGTAAAACGGGCAGGGTGTTTTGCTTCAAGTGAAGAATAAAAAAACAAATAGTATTTATCCACTGAAACCTTTACCTGTACAAGATACAGCTGAGCAACAAGAGCCTCAACCACAACCAGTCGGAAGGTGACGTAGAATGCCTTTACTGCGTTGATAGGTACTCTCAATCTACTGAAGGTTGGGTCACATGTCCTGCCACGTCTGTAGCAGATGAGCCCACTGTACTGACAACTACGATGAGTCGCTTCATACTTATTATTTCTTTTTGCGCTTAATTTTAACCCATTTAATTTATATGCTTATTTTGCCCCACATATAATCATTTTACCCCATACACGGGGCAAAATAGGCAGTTTCTTATTTTTTTAATGTGATTTTTAACTGCGGTAGCCTAGTGGTATGGGTAATGGACTGCTGAGACGAGGTCTCGGGTTCGATCCCAGGTTTACCATGGCACACACCAATGACTTTTCGATGCTTTTCGAAGTTATGTGTGTATTTATCGCAGGTTCATAAGTGCCCGGTTAATGGCAATAGGCTCGCCACCTATTACATTGGGACCTAAACATAAACTGGCGAAATGTGGGTGCTAGCACCTCTGCCTACCCCTTCGGGGAATTCAGGCGTGAGTTTATGTTATGTTATGTTATGTTATTTTTAACAAAGTTACGTATTAAAAAGTGATTATTTTATGTTCAGCAGAAGCTAATTAATGAGACTGATAAAAGGCTGTTGATTTTTCAAAGTATATTGTAATTCTATTGTTCTATTTATGATTTTCCTTGAGGGGCCCGCAATGCCTCGGGCTCCTCTACATAAAAAGTCACCATTACCGGTATCTTCCTCTTTCGTCGTCATGACATAACATCAACGCTAAGTAGCATTATGTTTTATTCGTACGGTTAACGAGATTATGTGTTTCCTTCCGTTTGAGTACTTATCTTCGTTTCTTAACACGCGAGGGTGACACATCTGTAGTCCCGAGCCAACAAATTGGTTATGTCGGTAAAAAAAAACCACCAGGCCTAATTAAATAAAATTGCCAAACTGATGATTGTAAGTTTTTCCTAAGTTCAGCGACTTTGCTTCGTTTATTATGGCAAAACAAACTTCTTCATTCTTCAATATCCAGTTGTCGTTTCATAAGTCGTAAATGTCCATAGAAATATTTTTGTTAACATTTGGCTCGAGAAGCTCATGAACTGAGATCATTGCTAGAAATAAACCTTTTTAATTTACCTGTCTCGATCATAACCATATATGTTTAAAATGATAGAATAAGCTTTTGCCATGAAACTGCTGAATTCGATTTAAGGTAGTACCTAACCAAATTATGCAGCTGTAAATGACTCGAGTGGGATAGAAATTTGTGGTTACAACCTTTTTTACTTTTCTTAGCGAACTTTTGTGATATCACTCAACAGTATTTCTCTATGTAACTACTTTTTTTTTGCAAGTACCGCTATTAGGCTGATTTTTTTTTATAAAGTAAAGGCACATATTTCCCTATTTATTGTGTCAAAACAAAATCAATTCTAAATGTTATACTAAGAAAGTTGAATTCGTTTTGGTTTTGTAGGGTGCCCGCATTACAGGATGAGATTTATCGACACGAATTTATTTACGTTCATGATTTATTTATATAAAGACACGAATTTATGGTGTGTTCTCCTAAACTACGTGGTCAGGGTTTTGAGGTAATTTTTTATCAATTGGGAGGGCCACTGGCAATGTTTGATTTAGTACCTAATTGCTTGTATTTTTTGCCGGCGGTGTTGTTCTTGTGTTGTTTATTTTATCAATTGAATGACATAAAGTCCTATGAATAAATTTAAATACAGACTAGTTTTAGAATCTACAAGAGTCCTTTATAGAAACGTAGGTCTATTCACTTATGGATGGATCACCATCACGAATGGCATGCGGTATGGTGGGTGGTACCCCAGAAACTTGCGCATCACGCCGCGCCGTATCCTGTACCTTACCGCGGTATTTCCGAACCAATACGACCTTCAAACCTTCAAGAAGAGAGTGTACTCTCTTTTAAAAGGAAGGCAACGCACTTGTGACTCCTCTGCTGTTGTGGGTGTCCATGGGCGGCGGTTATCACTTACCATTAGGCGATCCGTCTGCATGTTTACATGTCTATTCCATAAAAAAAAACACAACACAATTTTAGGTATTACTCTAATCTGCAAAAATACTACAATTCCACAACATACTATTACAACTATGTTTTAAAATAAACTATAATAAAAGGTTTGATTCTTTTTAAAAACGAAGCTATGTACTGGCTGAAAAAAACTTTATACATACATAAAGTACTACTCGTAGTTAAACACGACCACAGGTTTACTTGTATACTTAATTCACAGAGTTCTGATGTCCGCTCTTTGCTCGGACGTAGTTTGGCACGAGTAAAAGCAACACACTACAAAGGTGCTTTAGAAGATGCGGCGCGTGCAGCAGGTAATTTAGAGTTGTGACCGAAGTAACACTGTTAGCGAAAGGCGAATGAAAGATAAACATAAATATAATATTTATTAATAAGATTAGAAATACAAAATATAAAACTATCATTTCGCGAAAAGAAGCACCTATTGTACCGTATTTAAAATATTCAGCGAATTTTGCACCATAATGGCTTAAAGTTTGCGCCTGCCATAGTAAACAATAATCGCTTTAATTCCTTTTAGTGTTATTGTAAATTAATATAGGTATATAATTTGTGGCCTCTGTGACATGACAGTGGTGAACGCGCCTGCTAAACAGGAGGCGCGGGTTCGATCCCCCCTCAGTGCAAATATTTGTATGCATGAATAAGGGTATTTGCGTTTGTCTGGATGTTTCTATGTATAATACCCAATATAATAATTATGTAGGTATTTAAAAAAAGTAAGGATCCGCAGCTATGCTTACCATGGGTATAGTGTTGTGTAAAAAAATAATATTGTTTATTAAACAATAAATCAGAATGTTAAACTACTCAAAAAGTAACATCATTTATGATACTTTAATGGACTTTCATTTCAATGATACTTAGTAAAAACGAATACACAAGGTTTCCATTAACCTTTGACATTGGAATACCTAGATGTAAGAAAAACTTTAACGTTGTACGTTTACAGAATTAGAACCACAAAATTGTAAAGCATTACAAATAAGAGCGCAGACGGAATACGAAAAGTGTTCCTTTGAGCGGGCTTTAGTACTCGCGCACCGAGGTAACCGTGTAAGACGGTCCCCTCCAGATTTTGCCGAATGTGCCAGATGTGCGGAAGAAACGGTAAATAAGTAAACAATTTAACTTAAACTTTTCATCGCCTCTATCTTTAAGAATTTATATGTAAATATACTTTGACTAAAAGAACTTATAATTCAGTACAAAGACTCAATAGACCTAGTAGTTAGTACCTTAAACATTGAAATTAAGTTTACTATGGGCTATTTCATCCTTATTTTAGGTACGAGAATGTGCTGGGAAGACTGCTAGTGCAGTGCTTGAAACAGCAATTACTTTGATTCGGAACATTGAAATCAAGAAAAGGTCTGTTGATGAAAATGCACCCAGCGAACGTATTCGTTTATCACGAATGCAGCCACAGCGATCATTACAGGTGCATTTAATTTCATATTTTTATAGACGATAGCACTGACGATAGTGCCTTTATCTCCTCATGATGATATTTTTTATACGACCGTTGGTGGTTTATTACTATATCTGTTAGAGGGATTGAATTCTTAAGATTACGACAATTACTCGATGCTATTTTTCGATCTTTTAATTAGATGTTTGAGACATTTGCCCCTGTTATAATTGAATAGTATAAAGTACACCTTTGGCGATATGCCCATTTAAAAACAATAGTTTCAAAGAAGGTAGTTTCGCAGGCTATTATCTAACTAACCTGTCCTTTATTACCACTAGGCATAGACACATTAGTATAATATAGGTACAAGTTTTACTATTTAAACATCTGAATATATATTCAGTTTTAAGTACAAAAAGAGAAACAGGCATTTAATAGAATCTCCTAAATTTTAAAATAAGACGATAAAATTAACTTGAAGATAATAAAAATCTAATAGCGTCGATTACCATTATTCTAATGCGTCGAAAATATCTAAACACTCGTAAATATGAAGCTGTCCTACGTCCTTAAGAATTCTTCTCGTTTGTCAAAGTGAAAACGTGCCCTTGTTTACACGAGTCATAAAAATACATGAGCAGTGATCATAATTCTAGGTTCAGGAAATATCTCGCGCGGAAAAACAGAAGGCCGAACAAATCTCTCGTTTAATGGCTTCGAAATATTTGGAGCGAATGGCACATGACAAGTATTTCTTAACGGCCTTGTGCAAAGACGAACGACTGGTCTCGGCCAATAAACAAGGATCGACGAAACTACAGGAATTGGCCAATAAAGCTCTCGCCGATGTGGAGAAACGACAAGTATCTTCCTTCATTATATAAATTAACCTAACGTGTATCGTAACTTACATAAATGTATTGCAAGTCAATAGTAATAAGAAGTGATTACATAAACTTAAGTAAACCATCGAGAATTACTGGAGTTACTACTTACTACTATTGATTTTTGTAAGATTTGTTTTGAAAATATTGCAAATATATTTTCTATTAGAGGATATCTGGTTAATGATATACCTCATTACTCAATTCAATTTAATTTGATATTTGTAATGACTTATAAATGATGAAAATTAACTTAAATTTGACATTTGTGTTCTGTATTTTTTGTGTATTTGAAATAATGATTTGACTTTAAATATCTATGTAATCATGGCTTCAAAATGCCTAATGAGTATTACAATCAGCTAAGAGTTTCATATTGTATTTTTTAAATTTTATTTTTGTATTTTAAACCTATTGAACAATAAATCACTTCAGTAATATTTTTATAGTTGTTTTTTCTATAATACCTATAAGTAGTTCTTCAAATTGCTATTTATGAATTCTGATAGTCTTATTTCATATGAATTAGGCAGTACTTCGTGAACGTCGACCGTTGTACGCTGCCCGTGCATCTGAGGCTGCTGCTCGGGCAAGACTTTCTGAGTCTCGAAAACAACAGATGAAACATACCCAACTTCAACACGAAACCGATGCCCGTCGCCTCATACAAACAGCACAAGCTTATTACGAAGAGCGTGACACTACCAAATGTCTGGAAAGTGCCGAATTTGGAATGGAACAAATATCTAGAAAACCAATCACTTTACTACCAGGAAAAGATAAATACTTACAGGAATTGTACTATATAGTGGCAAACGCTTTCCTTGATCAGGTATGTCTGAGGAATATTGATAAGCGTTAGATTTATGTAAGGGCTGTTACAGACTAGCGTATTTTTGCGTACGAGCGCCTGAGTAAAATACACTTCATAAGCTCCAATACGGAGAACAACGGATTCAGGATTCCATGTAACCTCTGACTCATTACATCAGATCATAGAGATAGAGATTAGTGTGTAGGCATCCCGTTTTTTGAACTAAGTGTGTAGAGATACCTACACACCTAGTTCAAAAAACGGGACGGTTGCAAAAACCAGCGAAACAGTAATCTAATTTATAACAACACTGTTAAAATTTGTTTACCAAGTCACGTAGAAATAAATCATGTTACTTATTTTATTCTCAGAAACGTGTTCGCGATAGTATGAGCGAGTCAGGTCGCGAGCGCAGAGCATTTATTCTTCTCGGCATGTCAGTGTCCCGCGAGCCGAGCCATGATTCCGTGATCCGCGTGCTACCGCCTGCACCACCCCGGGACGTTAAGTAATTTATATATCTGTACTTTACCAGTATTGGTATTTTAAATTTCTCTTATATGAATCCTATAGATACCAGGCACAAGCTACGAAGTATAACTCTAAATAATAAAAACTTAACTCAAATTATAGTCATTGGCAGCCCTCACACTGTCTCAAGAATAGACTGGTCGCTCCTCCCTCTAATCTCCTGTGGTGACGGTACCAATGTGCAGTATAGTGACAAAGTAGGCGTCTATATTGACAGTAGTCTTTCTTGAGGCCCTCAACTTCAGGAGGTCAGCCGCAGAATATTTGCCACAGCGGAGTCCCTGCGTAGGCTTCGTAGTTTACTGCCCATTACCAGGAAAAAAGGGCTAGCGCAATCTCTTTTTTTTTCCATCCTTAATTATGCTAATGCCAGCTATCTAGAAGGACAGAGAAAATTATCGCTAGTTATCGCAACGTAACTCAGTAATGGTCACTTTGTTTACCTTTTTTCTCTCGTCTCGTTTGCTTTACTTTAGTTTAAACAACAAATCGCCCTCCCCGGCGAATAATATGGTATTGTGCTATTACCACAGTTTAGGTTTTATTGCATTTTCGGTTCTTAGAGCATCGAATACACATTGTAAATTTTTTTTGTAATTTTTCAGTGGATATTTTTGAAAATACAATAATTCCCATAGGTCCATAATGAACATAACACTTTTGTTCAGTTAAATTAGAAATACAATTTGAACACGAATAAAACCGTAAACGATAATGCAAAGTTATTTTTTTCCGTTAGTTTCGGTAATGCATTTTTACAATAAATTACAGATTTTAATAAAAACGGTAATGTTTCTTACTGTATTATATAGATAAAATTCTAAAAGTAACGGGTTTTACATTGAAAGATTGCAATTATGTTGGAACGCAATGCAATAACACACTACTATTTTCGGTAGTATTAGCAGAGCAAAAGCGCTCACATATTTTGTTTCCTTATTTATGAAAGGTATAGTAAAAAAAGGAATACTATATAAGGTAGAAAAAAATTGAAGTATCAGGAATTGGTCTTTCTATTCAGATGGGTGTTCAGGGCAAAGTAAAAATCGGTATATTTTTGCTTTATACCTCCATGCAATAAAAGCCCATGATATGCAAACTATAATACATAGGTTCTTCGATACTAGACATAGCCAAAACGAAGGCGATAGCATGCATTCATGCATAGAAAGAGCTTTAAAAAATAAAGTCCTTTATACTCCAGACCAAATATATGGACTAATTGTAAATGCGAGATCTCAAGAAGCACCAGGCTCAGCGATATGAGCCTATTGAATCAGCCAGAAGAACCAAGAAATTATGTGGTATCAACGAAAATAATTTCGGTACGGCTACCACAGTCTCGACCGGCTCCGCGACACAATGCGCGACAAATGCAATCACCATCCCGACAATAATCGCCTCACAAAAACTCTCCAAAGATCGACATACGATTGAGAGACTAGGTACAAAAAAGGCAAATCGAACACTTCATCTTCAAGAAGAAGAAGAATAAGAATAGTAGAAGAATCTATGATTACGAAAATACGGATCGTAGCCACTGATGCACGCATTCGACTAAAAGTCATCAGTGGCCGAGTCTCTTCGAAGAAAGAACATAATTGCAATAATCTCACATTTTCGAAACTACGGAAACAAAAAAAAGTCAAACGATGACGCAACGCAACAACCTACATAATGGCAAGTTAGCAAAAATGCAGACGGAACTATATGCAACTTAGCGCAATAGCAGAAAATGTCGACGCAGCACACGCCGTCATAGCAATCGTCAACAATGTTAACGTCAAGGAAGCACCGCACGCGGCCCGCATCTAAGGGAACTTTTTTTTTTTTTTTTTTTTTTCCTGCGGAAATCCCCTCGGATACCCCCCCTGCCGGAGCCGGAAGGGGAGGTTATGTCGGACTCGAACCGACTAAAACCGCACGCCGACTGTGGGTTTTGGTGCTAGGCCGGAGGTGAGGTTGTTGTCGCATCTAAGGGACCAGCGGTTAGTCTTGAAATTACGATGACTACTGAAGAAAAGTACTCCGCAAATTAGCGGCACCCAGTTCCGGCGAAATGGAACTGCCCACAACTGGCATTGGCGCGCTCCAAAGAGAGATAAGACTGCTGAATCTTCAAAAAGCCATCGAGACCAAAGTGACCAGCCAGCATACACGGCCACAACAGGGGTACCACTAATTGCAGCGACCGCGTAGCCTGGATCCTACGACCACAGCAGCGTGTCGGCACATATAGCAACTGCACACACGGTTAACGAAAGAAGAAGACATCTCTCTCGTTAAGAAGCAGTCAGCAAAAAAGCCATACGCAGCTATATTTACAGTCTACTTCTCTTCTCAACCTCGCAAGCAACGTGCCGTCGTAAGCTTGGTGGAGTGGTACCAGCTAGTGGATACAGTCTGTTCAGGGGAGAAGGCTTAAGGCAGCCCGTTATAATGCGGCATGTGTCGTTTAGGGCAGTATCAACCTCCTTAGCATGCGCAGAGCGGTGCCATACTGGATACGCAAACTCACCCGCTGAGAAAGAGAGAGCGAGGCCGGTTGTCCTGACAACATGTCCAAGACGTGGATGTTAACCTTTGCATCAAATTTTGCCTGCTCGCCACTTTTTGTTTGGTGTTTCGGCAGTGGGTTTTATAGGCGAGAGCTCGGTTGAGAGTAACGCCGAGGTAACGTGGCTTTGGGCAGAGATCGAGCAATCTCGACCCCTCGCCACGAGATGTTAAGGAGTTGGTTTACCTCCCATTTTTAGTTTATTAGTCCATTATATGGTTATTAGTACATTCTCTTTGCGGTACTGGTCTGGGCTTTCCAAAGCTGCACCCAGTCTTAATTCAGCCTCTTCGAAATTTTTTGTTTGACCAGTAAGCGCCAGGTCGTCCGCGTATAGATAGTGTTTTGTGTTCAGGGTTATTGGTTGGTGCACGATTTATCGGGTCTAAATCCAGCCTGTTCGGCAATGAGATTAGCCTCCAGTATTGGTGTTAGACGGTTCAGCAACATTCTTTTGAATATCTTGAAGGTGTGGCAGAGTAGAGAAATGGGGCGGTAGTTTTTAGGGTCATTGGGGCTCTTGGCAGGCTTGAGGAGCGCTTTTAATTATGTTCTTCGCCACAGTTTTGGAATTCTGGAGGATTTTAGGCAGTTGTTAAAGAGATCAAGAAGCCAGGACACTACTCTGGGCCCGAAATGTTTTATTTGGTCGACAGTGATATCGTCTACGCCTGCTGCTTTACTCGTTTTTAGTATTTTATGGTGTCTATGATTTTCTGCAGTGAAAAGGGCTGGCCAATTTGGTTGGTTGGTGAGATGACTGTCGAACTTAATGGGTCTTAGGTGTTGTGTCTTCCCGTTTAGGAGGAGTTGGTGGGCCGCTTGGTTTGACGTCACTCGACCAGGGTTGGCAGCGGCTGGTGGGTCATCTGTGAGTTTTCTCACAGCTCCCCATGCCTTCTTCAAGTCAGTGAGAAGATAGGACGTGACCACTAGCATCGCTCCCACTCCACCAATGGTGGATAAATCAGTATATAAGCCTGTTATTTAGTTTGTAAGACATTGCTTTATTAAATCATTGAGTAGTAATAAATATACTGCAACCTGACTGTGGTAGCTCTCTTCATTCCCGCAATATTATGTAATTTAACTAATTATTACTGTATTGTTTGATCAAATATTATATTTGCAATATAATATTACAAATAATCAGTTGACACAATATATTGATGAATAGTTTTGCAAAGTAATATTACCGTAGACACTATCACATGCATTTCCCCGAATAATATGGTAATGTTCATTTACCGTAAACATTTTTATTTCCATATTTACATGAACAATACTGTAATGTATTATTACTGACCACGGCAGCAATGGGAATAACACGCGAATAATATGGTAATGATACATTGTGTACTATAATTTTTATCTACATTTTCGGTAAAATGTTTTTCTTAAATTACTTTATTCCAATAGCCTAATGAAATAAAATTAACATAGAAACTAGTCTGCACAAAAATTAGCTTTCTTTTGACATATAAATTATTGCCATACAATCTACCTGCACTGAGATATAAGCAAAAAACAGTTATTTGCTTCTCCTGTAAAATTTGGAATTTGCGATTACCATTTTATTCGCCGGGAAGGGCGAAATATGAAATTAATATATACCTATCCATCCATAGAATTCGTATTCGTAACCTGGAACGTGCCTTAACAACAAGTACCAGGCGGTCAGAACGCTGCTACATATTGCATGAACTGGCTCGACTACACGTTGACACTAGGAAGGCTATGAAGGCACGCTACTACGCACACAAGTGTCAAAATGGTGAGAGATACAGTTAAAATGTAAGATTGTAAGATGGTACAGATCACTGCATAGAATATCATTTATACATATAAAATTACTTGTCCCGACTGACTGGCTGACTGACTGACTGATTAATCAAAGTAGAGCCTAACCACTGGACCTATAAACTGGAAATTTTGGCAGTAGATGCATATTATGATGTAAGCATTCACTAAGAAAGGATTTTTGGAAATTCTGCTACTAAAGGGGTAAAATAAAGGATGGAAGTTTGTATGAACGTCCGTCATTTTCAGAGCTAGATGAACTAAATTTCATAAAAATGTGTCGTTTAAGAAATAAATGAACACGTATATCAGCGTTATCAAGGGATTAACGTTTGTATGGAAAGTTCGTCGTTTAAGTCACTATCAAATATGGAATACGAAATTTTCCCGGGCGAAGCCGGTACGGGTCAGCTAGTAGAATACCTATAGACATGAAAGCATATTATATAGTATCCATACTATTATTATAAATACGAAAGTAACTCTGTCATCTGTCTGTTACGCTGTCACGCCTAAACCAATGATTCAATTTTGATAACATTTGGTACAGAGATAGATTAGATCTCGAAAAGGACGTAGGCTATTTTTTGTCACGATAACCGACTACCACGCGGGCGGAGCCGCGGGCAACAGCTAGTAAAATATGGATACAAAAATGATGGAATTTAGCTAACAGTAAAAAGTGTGTTGTCAAACAGCGAAGCTTTTATCCATTTACTTAGCACACGACACGGTAGCTAAGTAAAAGTGAATTGGACAAGCGTAAACAGAGCTGTATACGTGTGTATAAAAGATAATGGTGAGGCTGTGTGATGTAGGAAGGTAAATAAGACTGGTGGTTTTTAACCAACTACAAAAAGGAGGAGGTTCTCATTTCGATTGTTGTTTTTCAAATTTATTATTTGACTAGCTGACCCGACCCGGCTTCGCCCAGAAAAATTTCGTAATCCATATTTGATAGTGACCGAAATGACGAATATGCCATACAAACTCTTAGTAGTTAAATTTTAAAAAAACGCTGATATACGTGTTCATTTATTTCTTAAATGAAACAGTTTTATGAAATTTAGTGCACCTAGCTCTGAAAATAACGGACTTTCATACAAACTACTAGTCGAAACTCTAAATTCTCTACTGAGTTATAGGCAGAATCATCGGAAATCACCATAATTATTATAGAATATAATAAAACTAATATTCTAATAGTACCTAGATATGAAAACAAATTAGGTACATTTGTCACCACTTGCTACTGCTATTAAATTAAAATATTCAAATCAAATCATGTTTACCACGTAGATACTAATCATCAGAAAAACGTCATTTGCAATAATGTTATATGTGATTATGTTATATATGTACATACATAATTATAATCACGCCTCTATCCTCCGGGGATTAACATTTAACGGTTAGGCAGAGTGAATTAACATAATATTGACTTTAAAAAATAGACTCGTGTGCAAACTGTGCATATTATTGTATTAATAATTTAGTTAGTAGTCGAGCTTTTGATAGCAACGTCAGTTAAATTATGTGTAGTTAGCGAAGAAAACCGCTCATCACATTTACATTTACCAAGCGCTTATAAGCCAGACCAAGTGCTAATAGAATAAATTGAACAACCTAGTACTTCAGACTAAAAGAATATTATAGACAGAACGTATAGAACGCAAGCGAAGCCGCAAAAAGGCATACTAAAGTAGTGCTATCTTGTTCACACTCTTTATGAGCCCGCATGAGTGCGAGTAGATGGCACTACTTTATTATTCCTTTTTGCGGCTTCACTTTTTTTTAAATTTATAATAAATATTCCACAACATTCTACACAACGCTATCTAGACCCATGGTAAGCTTTTATAGCTTGTGTTATGGAATCTAGGATGCGGATAAACATACTTATATACTTTTTTTTGTAAATACTTGCTAGTTTTACACGTTCCGTCTGTGCTATTCTTTAGTCTGAGCCTAGTGCCTACTTGGAAGATGCTTCAACATTAATTTAATATTTATTTATAGGTACGTTATTTGTGCAAGAACTATTTTTAGAAAATTCTAATTATTGCGTTATTCTGCTCTATTCACAGAGGCTAAAATAGGCAATCAGCGGGTATGGCTCTTGAACGGACTATTTCTCTTGGCACGTTGTCATTTACTTCAAAACAACAGACCTGAAGCTAGGGCAGTGCTACTTGAAGCAACTGGGTTGGCGCGTTCTTATGGCTACGGAGACATAGCAGAGTTTTTTGAAACTGTGAGAATATCACTCATTATCATCATAAGTTAGCGCGGCCTAAATTGCATCTGAGACTTTTATAACGTAGACCAGATTCCGATTACTCCTACTCCTTTTAGTGTGACTTTAGAAGTCGTTCTCACGCTTCTCAAGCCTTATATGAGAGCGATTTCTAACCCCGAAGGTGTTACTGTTAGTAAATATAAGTTCATACGTTATAAAATAGTATATTTCCCCACCTTAACTACGCGCATAAACTGGTTTATTTATTGTTCAAGCGATTTTTAGTCTTTGAATTTTATTAGAAAGCCCCTAACAATATTTGCACTACGCTCTACTGGACGCAGTTCTGAACGTTGAGCCCGTTCTTTTAAAGCTTATCAAACAATGCAGAGTTAATTGACATCATAAGAGGTTTAGCACAAGCTCTTTTGTTGTTGAGGTACCTACTCTGGTAAACTTAAAATCCGTATAGAAAGTTCAAGTTGGAATTGAATATTATTTTAACGGTAAAACTGTTATTATTTAGATAGGAGATATTCACTTTTTAAAAATGAAAAAGGAATGATTTTAATTCGAAATAGTTGTTGCAAGGTACAAGGCTACATCAGTACCTAATGCTGCCTGTTCATTGTATTTATTACACACTGAGGTTTGAATACATAAGCAAAAATTATAACTCACTGCAAGCTTTCAAGCAAAATAGCTTTTAAGTATCTCTTGAATTTTTATCCAGATCTTAGATATAAAAATTCAAGATATAGACGAAAAATACATAACAAAGAGGACGTCATATACTCCAGGTTTAAAATTTATTTTAACTAAATTATATTTTAAACGTCAAGTAAAACTAAAATACACTTAGGTATACTTTTTTATAAAGACGCACGATGTGCGTTGGTATAATGTTATGATGAAAAAGGCCAAGTAATCCATTTTAAGTTGAAAATTCCCACAAGCGCTTATTTAAATTTTGTAAGCTCTGAGATTTTTGGACTAAAACTGACTAACTTTTTCAAGCGTAAGTGTACGTACACAGGAAAATAAAATACGACCACATAATGTTTTGAGATGAGTTGGAAACTATGTTGCCGTTTTCATAAACTTAGATATATTAAGATGAAACATTTAGTAGGTACTATTTCAGTACAGCAGGATATTATTCGAATAGATACCTAATATTCAAGGTTGGTAGGTTCATATTAATAAAAGCATCATCACAATACTTAATCTAAGTTCTAACAAGCTATAATTAAGAAAAAGAAATGTTCCTCGAGTCTTATTAAAATTGTAATTCTATAAACAGTGTGTGAACGTATCCGTGGAAGGCGAGATAATTGCAACTACAGATGGGTGTCTGGAGAAACGTAGAAGGGATCTAGTGGACCTCATGCAAGATGATGACATGAAATCTGCAGCGCGACACCTCTTCAGACGGATGTCTCTAATTCCGGCTGCCAGGTAAAAACTCGATTAAAATTGTAGGCTTATTCCACTTTTCCCCGTTGACAATCCCCGTTGATGGGGATTAGTGAACTAAAAAGTTCCCTAATCACCATTATGGTAAATTCTATTAGATAGACAATATACTTGTAGGATAGACTATAAAAACAATGTGTTGCTTAAATACTCAATAAAACTATGCCGCTTCAGTTATCTCAATTTTTTTTAATAATAATTGCATTAACATGCAGTTATGATATTATAGCTAACAATATATGATTACAATTCAAACAAATTTGCAAATACACTGTCATGATATCCATAAATTTAAACCATTATTGACAAAAGTCCCAGTTATACTTTGAGTTTTTCTCAATTCAATTGGTCTTAGTATTCCAGTCGAACTGCAATGCGACTGAACTTCAAAAGTTTCTATGAAGCCTCAGCCATCTGACCTCCACAACACACTGGCGAAATCGAAGTTCTATAGTTAGACTTAGACCAAATTATTGGTCATTTTTTAGACCTATTTAGACCATTATTTTATTTTTTAGACCATTTATTGTCAAAGAAACAAGAGCTTACGGGAAAGCTCTTGTTTCTTTGTCAATAATTAATTAAGCACTATATTTTTGTGTATCCATTTCGATGATCTTGGTTATTTCTGCCACATCCCTTTATATTTTTGGCTTGCATGTATATTGTGAAAGAAAATTATTTACCTACTACTTACTACATAATTTGAACTGCTTAACAGTGAAAACTTTTAATTGGCCGTCTCTTAGCATAATCCATACTTCCATACTAATATTATAAATGCGAAAGTAACTCTGTCTGTCTGTCTGTCTGTATGTTACGCTTTCACGCCTAAACCACTGAACCGATTTTGATGAAATTTGGTATAGGAGTAGATTAGACCTTGAGAAAGGACATATGCTATGTTTTGTCGCGATAACCGACATCCACGCGGGTAGAGCCGCGGGCAAAAGCTAGTTATATATATAACACTAAATTATTAAGTTTTCCTAAGATGTCATAAATAAATAAATACTTACGACAGGGTAGTCGGGTGTCTTTAGTTCTTCACTAAGTTTATCTTTAAATTGATCAAACTACCTCATAAAGTTATATAGCTGTGTTTAATTCCATTCGATATAATTGTACTTGAATAAAAGCTTTGATTTCAGACGTTTTTCAATAATGCCGGGTGCCCGCGTGGAAGACGACGCTGGACCGGTAAGCCTTAACCGTCGGCGACAGTCTATCATACCGAAAACTGCGCAGCCAACACGAGTCACTCACAAGACTTCATATCCGTTAGGATTCTTAGACTTTGATAGATAACTGAATATAACGAGTGAGGTCTGACCTAAGCGGTACAGCACTACAGTAGTAAAAAAGTAAAAAAACGGCTGAATAATTTTCATTCTGGAATAGATTATAAATTTATAATTTTGAGAGATTTTATAAAATCATGATATATTATACCTACAGATATATTGCCGTAGGTACTAACTAACAAATTTGTACTATTGTAAAAAAAACGCAACCGCACTTACTAATATTCCCTTCCTAGTACTTGTTTCATAGGAGAGAAGAACAATAAGTAAAACATTTCATCAGTAAAACATATACTGCTAATAACTACATTCACTTTTTTCAAATTACATACTGTAGGGTAAGCAGGGGGAACACTTAAGGCAAACACGGTATATTTTTTTAAATATCTATTAAATATCAAAATTAAGAAATGTAACAAAGTCTTTAACTATCGAGGAATCAACATTTTAACAACAAAAGCATATATCTTTTACCTACTAGTAGTAGGAAAACTTAAAAAAAAAACACGTTTGAGCGGCATTGCCCCTGCCTTTGGGTAATGCCGCTCAGGGTTATGAGTGATGTTTATTAACATGTTTTTTTGGAATGTAATAAGTTAGGTGCATTTTAATAAATATATTAATGAGATCAACCTTGTATTTTTTTTTTACAATAAAAGTAAAGTCTACAATAACAAATTGGCATTAATTATTAAGCTCCCAGTCCGCAGATGGTGCAGCAATACCACAACTCGTTATTTTTTTCTGAATTACACGCACATAATACATTAAATTTGTTATAATTTTTATCGTCTGCATTCATTTCGTCATCAAATGTCATCTTCACAGTCGTCTTCGTCATAACTCTCCGAAGAACTTTCTTGTATAATAAGTCACTACGGGGTTATGGCGTTCGGCTGAGCGGTAAAACCCCAAACGGTCGTTTTATAAATAATTTTAAAATAAAAAGAAACCATACCTACTTGTTGAAAATTTATTTTATTATCACAAAATTGAATAGTTTTACTATCAGAAAAGTAAAAAAAACTCACATGAGCAGCCTCCATGGTTGCTTATGTATGCTGACGGCATTGCGCTGATGGACGCAGACAGGAACAGATTGGTGCGACGTGTGAAAGTGTGGAAGGAGGCGCTTGAGAACGGCGGTCTGCAGCTAAATGTGGCGAAGACAGAATAGGTACTTAGCGTTAAACTCAACAGATTCCACACCCGTTCGCATAGGCGATGACTTGGTCGAGCGTACGGATCGGGTTAAGTACCTGGGATCTGTACTTCACGTTTCCGGTGACATCGACTACGATGTCAAGGCACGTAGTGCCGCCGCGTGGGCTAAGCGGCGGGAAATTACTGGCGTCACTTGCGATCCTAAAATGCCAGTTAGGCTGAAGGTCTATAAAACGATCATTAGACCTGTCCTCTTACACGGTTGAGAGGCGTGGCCAATTTGGAGTGAAACAAGCAGATGCTGCGTGTCACGGAGATGACAATGCTGCGGTGGATGTGTGGAGTCACGCGTAAAAATCGCGTGAGGAACTCTCGCATCCGCGGCAGCCTTACTTAAAACGGTCTCACTACCTTGGCCGCCCAAGATCGTGCGAAGTGGAGGAGAAAGAGCCGGAAGGCGGACCCTGAGCTCCGAGGGCACCGTGGCCTCGGATGCAATCAGGACTAACGTCTCTATGTGGATGATGATGATCAGAAAAGTAAAAGTAAAAACTAATTAACAACCATAGTTCTTAACTTATTAACAACCCCTCGTAACCAAAAATTATATCAATGCGGCCACAATAAAAAAAAACGCACTTTACAGTCGCATGACATGCGTTGACTGGCCGTTTGCATCCCAATCTGTTAGAGGCCTCTACCCCGCGTATCTCACTCGGCGTTTCGTGTGCTACATTGCATTTTGACAGTTACAGGGGTGGGCGTCATTACCCAGTGGGCGTCATTACCCCTGCTTACCCTACTGAGTAAAAAGCGCTATGCTTCTTAGGTCATACCTGACATCTGACTTTTGCCATAACATCAAAGATTACGGCTCTAGTTATAATTTTATATAGACCACGATGATCTTATATAATTTATTATTATATCATCAAAATTGAGACAATATAATACTTTTATAATACTTTTTTGACTGCAACCTTAAGTATAATAGAAATTAATTGGTTCCAATACTGAATTTAAAAAAAACCATGTTGTTGTCATATCTTATATGATTTCCAAGTGAATTAGTAAAATGAATTGAATTCCTCACGATGAATTTCAATAATTGAGATGACTTCTTACATAGAAGCACGACAAGTACGTAAAAAGGAAAGGGCAAGAGAAATTTCTCTTTGAGAAACTTTTTACATCCATTAGAATGCCAACGATTCCGCTGAATAATTTTATTGGAATTTATTAACTTTGCTTTTTGCAAATTAATAATTGAATTTTAATAATTGTAATGCTTATATGGGTATATTTATGATCTCAGAGCTATATTTTTTTAAACATTTTACTATGTCGTCAATAAAAAAACATTAAAAAAAAATTACAAATAATCTGTTTTTTTACTACCTAACTTTGCAATAAATTATTTCAAAGTAAATCTTGATTTTATTACATTTTCCTATTTTACTCAAGTTAGCTAACGGTGTTTCAAACTGTAACAAAGTTTAGTTTTATATAAATAAATATAAAAAAAAAACTTTAGTTAGGCAGATAATCAAACATAACGATAAATAATAACATGTCATTAAATTGTGCAATGCACATCACTGATTGAAAAATAAATAAGAAAAATAATAGTAAATAGATACAGTTAAAGTTGATCATCTAAAGACCCGAGGAGAGCCAGACCGTAAGGGATGGCCCTGGGTTAGCCGGAGTGCGAAGGATATGTCAAAGACAACCTCACCTCCGGCCTAGCACCGCGACCTACAGTCGGCGTGCGGTTTTAGTCGGTTCGAGTCCGACATAACCTCCCCTTCTGGCTCCGGCAGGGGAGGTATCCGAGGTGATTTCCGCACGAAAATAGAATAAAAAAGAAGATCATCGAAAGAAATAGATATAATTCAATATGAATAAAAATACTTATCCCCAATCCCCACTTCATAACATCATACTCATAGAGCAGTCGCCCTGTAAGCGAAAGGTCGTGGGTTCGAGTCTCACTTGAGCATTTCATTTTTTCCAATGTTTTTCGAACTTAACAGTTAGCATAATAAATGCTATAAAAAATTCATTCAAATCATACTCATATCTCAAGTTTATATCACGAATTTGGTATAGTAGGTAGATTCACACCTGTAGATTTATGTAGATATTCAATATAACAGATGGCAAATTTCCATTATCAAAAAACGGACAGCTATATTATGACAGTAATAAGAGGAATCTCGACTCCCACATTAATCATACAAAGTAACAATACGAATTGATTACGGTACGGTTGCCATGCGGCATTCTGACGCATGACAATATTAATGAACCCATCAGAAACAAGTAATTAGAGTCGGCCATGCCATTTTTTATTGTCATTTCAGGCCCGCAGCTCACTGACAAATGCCAACCATTGCTTCTTCTTTAGATGCATTCATTTACAGTAATAGACAATCAGAATAACAAAAGACGCTGATGGAATCACAGCTATAATTTTAATGGCTATCTGTTTGGCAAAATAATCTCGATGTTGATTCAAGGGTTATGAATTTATAGGGCCCATAAGTAGGTTTATATTTTGGTGTTTGTATTTGGTGTTTGTAGTTCTAAACTCTGAAATGCCTTGAACGTTCTATAGAAAAAATATCGACGTTTTGAAGTTAGACTGATTTCGAACTTTTTAGGAGTCTATTTACCCGTAACTTATGCCAAAGACTATAATATATTGCACCTCAACGCATGCCAATAGCTTAGCGTGCTCTCTAGACACGTAGACTGCTCCGTGTCTATTAAGGTTGGCAACCAATTCTAAGGTTGACCTAGCTAGTATTGCATAATCTTCCAATACGCTAACCAACTCGGTTACTGTTCAGTTATTGTAACTTCATATTACTACACTACACACTATCCGTACATAAATTATGTGAACAGTACGAACCGAGTAAATAAAACCCAAATTTGTCATTAAAATTTCCGTGTCAATAAATTAATGATACCTTACACGTTATTTCAAAAAGTAATGGAGTTTGTTCATTTTCCAATTAATTTCTCTGTGGATGTATTCATTATTGAGCGCCCTTAACCACGTCCGTACATCACGCCGATTGCCAATTAGTGTCACGTACATTAACCCTTCTGTTCGTGCGTAAAACTCACTTTTTATTATAGCATCCATGTTATTACACAATACATTGTAAATTTTCTGACAGAGAACACCCTTCCTTTAGCATTAACTTCAGTTAGAGACGTCCTATTGCGAATTAACGAACTATTTTGTGTATTTAGATGGATAATAAATAAGTTAAATAAATGATTAAATAAATGCGGTAGCCTAGTGGTATGGGTAATGGACTGCTGAGACGAAGTCTCGGGTTCGATCCCAGGTTTACCATGGCACACACCAATGACTTTTCGATGCTTTTCGAAGTTATGTGTGTATTTATCGCAGGTTTATAAGTGCCCGGTTAATGGCAATAGGCTCGCCACCTATTACATTGGGACCTAAACATAAACTGGCGAAATGTGGGTGCTAGCACCTCTGCCTACCCCTTCGGGGAATACAGGCGTGAGTTTATATTATGTTATGTTATGTTAAATAAATGAAAATATCATCGCTAAGTGCGAACCTTGAGAACATCTCGTCTGATTTTGATGATTTATGTTTATCTTGTGTTAGGTCAGCCTCCTTAGTAGACACACGGCAATTTGTTGACCGGTGTATTGTAGAATAGTATAATAAAATGATGAAATAAGTTTACGGGATTGACACGTGTTTCGACTTCTAGGACGGTCGTCAACGTATGCCAATCTATTAGAACGTATTAAAATAAATTCATGGTTCTTTCACCAAAATACACCCTAAGTACGCAAGTAGAAAAAAGCAGCTCATCACTGTTTGCTGAGTTTCCTTTTTTCGCGTCGCGGATGTCAAGGCGTCCCCTTTAGGGGTCGAGAGGCTGACTGCGCACGCTTAATTACCCGACGTGCGTGATAGTAAAATTTATAGACGAAAAATAACGTCGGTGATTACAGTGCGGAGTTATTACTCGGGTAAATTTTATTTTTCTCTTTGTTTTATTCTGTATATTTTATATGAGTTACTGTTACTATAAACATTCTTAATTATAAACTTATACGACCATCAGAATGGTGGAAGTGTCATTAAAATGTTTTTTTTTATTTTGCATTATATTGCAGGTGCAAATGTACTTCATTTTATAATAAGTATATTTACAATAGTTTAAACGCACTAACGTAACATCGGTCGAGTGTGAACGGTCAAGTGTTTTTCTATACATTTGTCTGTTCTGGCGTTACGCGACCGAAAATACGCGACGCAAGTTCCGTCAGATATGAACGTTCCCTAAAGAAAGTTAAAGGAAAATATATTATTCATCATGAATCATTTAAAACCAAAGGTGAAAAAATAGCTATATATTAGAACAATTAATTACATGCGGCAGCATCTGTGGCGTCGCGGCAGTCTACGCGGATGCTACGCAAGAGGCGCGGGTTCGATACACGCTCAATGTAAATATTTGTATGCATCATCATCATCAACATTGAGTCCGAGGCCAGGGAGGCGAGGAGAGGGTCTGCCTTCCAGCTATTCGTTCTCCCATTCGCATGATCTTGGGCGTCCATGGTAGTGAGACCATTTGCATTATTTGTCTGCATGGATATGGGTATTTGCATTGATCTGGTCGTGCCTCATGTTAAGCTGTTGGTTCCGGTTGCCATTAGAACATCTATGGCAGTCGTTACGGGTGGTTGGAGCCGTAAAAAGTCTAACAACTGGTCTAGCTGCAATGCATCAATATCGCCTTTGGGTTGTGGCGGTCAGATGCCATTCCCTTCACAGAAAATATCGAAGTTTACTCAAATCCGCAGTTAGACTGGTAAAGCGGACCCCAGGCTCCAAGTTGCAAAAGTTTCGGATGCGACTGGGATTAACGCTAGGATGAAGAAGAAGAAGAAGAACATTTAATTACAGCAGCAGTGAGTAAGAGTTTGGTAAAAATAATGTTTATTTTACGGTTATGTGTGTTAGAAAATGTGAGGGTATGTTTTTTAGTGTTTTATTTTCATTATTTGAGTATTATTACTATATGGTTATCTAAGTAATAAAGGGGTTGACGGTGCTGTTCGCGACTTCATACAAAATCCACAGCAAACTTGGTAAGATCATTTACGTTAATACGTTTGGGAATTGAATACCAGAGAAAAATCAGCTTATTTTTCTTCGCTGTATAGTAAGAAGAATGCGAAATTTTCTGCAGAGACTAAGTTATATAGATGGTGAACTAAAACTAGGAATTCGAAAAACATTGGAAAAAATGAAACGCTCAAGTATTTTTCGAACTTAACAGTTAGCATAATAAATGCTATAAAAAATTCATTCAAATATTTGGGCGCAGTCATCAAAATTCAATGTTTAAAAATGGTTGAAAAATCATTCATTGTTTCCAACAGTTCGTAAGAATGTTGGTAGATGGCTGCACCGTCGCCCTTATAGACGGATATAAAGAGAAGGAAAATTTGGAATGACTCAAGTGGTGCTCAATAGCTCAGTTGGCAGAGCAGTCGCCCTGTAAGCGAAAGGTCGTGAGTTCGAGTCTCACTTGAGCGTTTCATTTTTTCCAATGTTTTTCGAACTTAACAGTTAGCATAATAAATGCTATAAAAAATTCATTCAAATATTTGGGCGCAGTCATCAAAATTCAATGTTTAAAAATGGTTGAAAAATCATTCATTGTTTCCAACAGTTCGTAAGAATGTTGGTAGATGGCTGCACCGTCGCCCTTATAGACGGATATAAAGAGAAGGAAAATTTGGAATGACTCAAGTGGTGCTCAATAGCTCAGTTGGCAGAGCAGTCGCCCTGTAAGCGAAAGGTCGTGAGTTCGAGTCTCACTTGAGCGTTTCATTTTTTCCAATGTTTTTCGAACTTAACAGTTAGCATAATAAATGCTATAAAAAATTCATTCAAATAAAACTAGGAATGATTAGGAGAAGAGCGGAATTTCCAAACATAAGCTGTACCAATATTATGATAGAAAATAAATATTTTATATATTTTATTCAAACATATTAAACTTAGCGTAAAGTTAAAGTTGTAAAAAGTGAACAGCTTTTCCGTTCTAATACCTACATATTAAATTTATATTTCTCAATAGAATACTGCAAAGTTTTACGCGTCCAATTGAAATTGGATTAGCTATCTTGAGAATACAATATCGCTTCAATATTTATCATCTAAAGTGTACCAGAATAGGAAAAATAAATTTATATTGCCAAGTCTATTGTATTTTTGTGAACCAAGAAGATTTGCGCGAGACATGACATGAAGTAGAATGGAGGGGCTTTGAATTGCTCGTTGTGATATTATTTATTTGCTCATAAATCTATATCATCACGTAGTCGACGGTTGTGCAATATGTATTTATTGCCATGGGTACAGTATGATGACTTCTTTAACGTAGCGGCAAGAAGTTCCTCTGCTAAGTCAAAGGTCGCAGATTAGATACCCATTCAGTACAAATATTTGTATGCAAGAATATGATTGTCTATTTGCATTGGTCTAAATTCTGTATTTATTTAAGAATAAAAGTATCTCTCTCATTATTTTTCTGCATTCTAAAACACAGGATAATAAGTTTGCTTTCATTGGATATAGAAAGCTCTTTGTGTAACTTTGTATAATAAAGATTTTATTTATTTCCATTACAAAGGCCTTCGAAGCGATATTACCAATTCAATTGAATTGAAATTAGATTTCTGGGAACTGCAAAGTTGCAATTAAGAGAAATTCATTTCATAATGCATAGATTAATCCGTAAAGGCACTATTCGGATTAGTTGCCTATGTGTCTATGTAAATAGAAGTATTCATATAACTGAATGTACTAACCTATTATATTATTACGCAAAGCAAAACGTTTTTATCCCTTTTTACGAAAATTACGGGCACGTAAGAGGGTGAGAAGTAGTTTATACGGAAAAGAAGTTTAATAAAGCAATCATTTTAATGGTTGATGAATCATATTGTACTTACGTACTAAGAATGTTTTGAATAAAATACTCTATGGAGATGATTGAGCAGGCATGCCATAAACTTGTAACAAAAGCTTTTTCTGAGCGGTCATAAAGTTAAGACATCTCAAAAAAAAACATACTATCAATCTCTTTATAGCCGCCCCATTGTGATGATGATTACAAGCATTTCACTGCCATAATTTACCTCAACTTCCTCACCCGTAACGCTCCTGCATTCAAAATACTGTATGCGCATAGTAGACAGATAAAAACCACAGTATAACGAGAGATCTTACAGTAGTTCATCGCGTTTGATGTTTGCGGAAATGCCGCCTTTTGCAGTTTTGTCAGGGTTGTCACTTCAGTTTTTATATATAATTTTTCTGTAATATTCTATATATAACTCCTATTCGTTCTCTTTGTTCTGTCAAGACACGTCAACTCACGCTAATTTATATTACTAGGTGACGCCCGCGGCTCCGCTCGCATGGATGTCGGTTATTGCGACTTTTGGTTATATCTCCGGTTCTACTCAACCAATTATGATCAAGCAAACGTAATATTTTAAGTCTGAGTTTTTGGATTTTGGTTTCGATTTCGATTTCGGTTTCAAATTCGATTTCGTTTTCGATTTCGAATTTCTATTTCGATTCTGACTTGAATTTGGATATTGATTCGGGTTCGGGGTTGGATTCGGATTCGAATTCGAATTTCGCTAATCGCCGGGATCGCTAAATTGATGATATATTCTTAAGGAGCCTATCCACGATCAGTTCGCCTACAGTTTCAAATCGTATCGGGCGGCCTGCAGTCCTAAGTCGACAGCGCCCACACACGAAAGCGATCTTGGCCTGGTGGCCATGCCCTGCTGTCAGTTTTGCGGCTACACACGATCAGTTGGGAGTCGACAGTTTCCCATCGTATGATTGCCTGCCGGCAATTGTCTGCTATCGGGCTTGACGACCAATAACCGACGATCAAAGATGGCGGACTTGAAATTTAAAAAAAAAACAAATCGAGGTTTTCGGGGTGACTAATTACGTATAATAAAATCCATTTAGCGATCCAAGATGGCGGACTTGAAATTTCCCACAAAGTCAACATGATCATCGTTTTGGAGGTTTTCATAACATAACATAACATAAACTCACGCCTTTGCCCCCCGAAGGGGTAGGCAGAGGTGCTAGCACCCACATTTCGCCCAGTTTTCAGAGTTGCTAATTACGAATATATCATCCATCCAGTCATCTGGGATTGCTACATGAATAACATATTCGTAATCAGCAAAAACCTTGAAAACGATACCCGTATCTGTTTTTAGTAAAAATTTCGAGACCGCCATCTTGGATCACCAAATGGATGTTATATTCGTAATCAGTGACCCCAAAAACCCTGAAAACGATACCCGTATCGATTTTAGTCAAAATTTCGAGTCCGCCGTCTTGGATCACCAAATGGATGTTATATTCGCAATCAGCGACCCCAAAAACCCTGAAAACGATACCCATATCGATTTTGTTAAAAATTTCGAGTCCGCCATCTTGGATCGCGAAATGGATGTTATATTCGCAATCAGCGACCCCAAAAGCCCTGAAAACGATACCCATATCGATTTTTGTGAAAATTTCGAGTCCGCCATCTTGGATCACCAAATGGATGTTATATTTGCAATCAGCGACCCCAAAAACCCTGAAAACGATACCCATATCGATTTTGGTGAAGATTTCGAGTCCGCCATCTTGGATCGCGAAATGGATGTTATATTCGCAATCAGCGACCCCAAAAACCCTGAAAACGATACCCATATCGATTTTAGTGAAAATTTCGAATCCGCCATCTTGGATCACCAAATGGATGTTATATTCGCAATCAGCGACCCCAAAAACCCTGAAAACGATACCCATATCGATTTTTGTGAAAATTTCGAATCCGCCATCTTGGATCACCAAATGGATGTTGTATTCGCAATCAGCGACCCCAAAAACCCTGAAAACGATACCCATATCGATTTTGTTAAAAATTTCGAGTCCGCTATCTTGGATCGCGAAATGGATGTTATATTCGCAATCAGCGACCCCAAAAACCCTGAAAACGATACCCATATCGATTTTTGTGAAAATTTCGTGTCCGCCATCTTGGATAGCTAAATATAGAAAACAAAAAAAAAAACATTTTAACAAACAAATCGAGCCTTGAAAAAAAATCACGTGATTAGTGTGATTACAAAAATGAGACAGCCCTGAATCCTTAGTACCGAGTAAAATGTATGGGCGTACCGAGTAATACCCCGTCTCCCACCACCCCTCTCCCCCCGCACGATTGCTCTGTCTAGACGGCTTCGTTGACCGACTGTATGTAGTATGAATCGTTAGACTGTGTAAAAACTATGAAACAGACCTGTGTTTCTCTGAGTGATGCAGTCACAACATACTAGAGCGTCCGTTTCAATTTAGCACATTCCAGCAATGTGAAAACTAAATTTAGAAAATACCTACGTTTATATATTTACAGGGTGGAAGATTTTCATGCCTCCTAGAGGGAAAGTACTTGGAATACTATAGATAGAGAATTTCATTCAGAGGACACATTCCTTTATTTTTAAAAAGAACCACAACTGCATTCAAACATATTCGAAAATTCGCTGGACAAACCCTGTTATCGAACCAAAATATATAACTGAACCCTGATACGAGATCTCTGTGTGATAGTTTTATATGCCAGGTAGTATCAAGTAAAAAGAGGGAGGCATTAAAAAAAGTATAGTCCGAGCTTTTAGTTTCTCGTAATAGTTATACTCTTTTTCTATATTAAATTGTCATAGAATTGAATAGAATGTCAATATTATTTACCTGTGTATTCACTTCATATTCAACTGTGCTAGTTTGTGTAGGTAAGTAGGTATGTAAATAATGTATGACTTGTAAATTGCTTATTATTCTATTTGAACTACAAGCAGTTTCAACATTTTACATCCATGATTCAGTCAAAATTAACGTTATTATATTTTTAAGATTATATTTATAATCAATTATAAAAGAGATTCAATTGTTATTTTTTTCTAACTGAATTAACTTTCATACCAAAAAGATTATAGATGCACACGTTTGCTTCATTGATCCGATAGAATTTTATCTTTTTTTGCACCGAACAGTCGTCTGTCATTCAAAAACTGACAGCAAAAAGCTATGCAGATTTGATTCTGAATCGATTTCCGTGAAACAAAGGGAAGTTCGTCGACTGAAATGAAAATATGATTTGCACACTAACAGACAGCAATTTATTGCAGCGCCAGTTCATAGTTGGAAATTGGAAAGCGTTCTTAGTGTATGATCGAAGTTGGTAATTAATGCATTAAACTTAAATGCTACGTCCTTTATAGTACGGTAGAATAATGCTACGAATTGCTACGAAAAGTTTCTTCTTCAGAGAAATAATTGATCGTCTTTGTACATATTGGACCGAAGTTTAAAGCTGTCTGGTCTTCTAATGCCAACTTTCACGCAAAAACCGTGTCATGAGATGGAGTTGCCGACACCAGCCCGTGATACCATACCATACCATACCTGTCTGGTCTAGCCTACTGGTCGTTCTATTCAAACATTCATATTTATAGTATAGGTACTTACAATAAGGGTGTAACTACACATACATACTTTATGCTGCAGTATTATGCTGCTTCAAGAGTTGAGGATTTGTACAATCTGTCTTCACTTTCCTTTGAAGTAGCTCTTCCTTTACTTGTAAGCGATGGTAAGAGGTTGCGAAAGTCTGCTAGAATTTAAATACACCATGGGGAGTTTCCACAACATGCTGCATAGAAATTGGATAAAAATATTTATCACTATTTTACCTAACTATTAATAACAACACATTTATTTACTCACAAAATAAAGTGATAATTTCTGACTAAAAAATAAATATTAAATACATTTTTTTGCCTAGCTGTGTTTGTTTTTGTATCTTCAGTGCCCAAAGATCTGATTCACCTGCCAATCAACGGATAAGTCTCTGGGGCAGGCTTTCGGTGCCCTATCAAATTCTTCGGGGCCTAAGTTGACATCACTTGCAACCCAAGCCACTTGCAGGCACAGGGTAGATATATCTTATAAACAATAATTACATTATATAATACCTAATGACCTTAAGGCTAACTAATTATGAAAAAATGTTAACGTTAGAATGGGGAAGAATTTTGTGACTGTAGCTAAAATTTGACAATAGTATAATGACAAAGTTTGCACATCGATAGATCGGTGAGACACACCGCACTCTTAGAAACCATACTATGTAACATCCTTCACACTGTGTTTCATACAAACAAAGATTCTATTCTTCTATTCTTCTAATCTTCTTAAACCAAACCCCGAATGGAATGTCTGTAACAGAGTGCACATGCTGGCTTTAAGTTCAAGTTTTAGTTAAAATACTCGGAACAATATAGGTCAACTCAGTCCTAGTCAGTTCAGTCTAACTAGGGAACGATATTTTCTGTAGAGCAACTGCCATTTGACATTCATAACCCACTGGCGATCTCGAGGTTCTAGCTACCCGAAACGAATGCCATAGATGTTCGTATGGCAACTGGGACCGATAAAGGCTTAACGTGCTCCCCTAATTGCATTCTAACACTGACCTGGTTTTTTTTTCGTGCGGAAATCCCCACGGATACCTCCCCCGCTGGAACCGAAGGGGGAGGTTATGTCAGACTCGAACCGACTAAAACCGCACGCTGAGGTCGTGATGCTAAGCCGGAGGTGAGGTTATCTTCGACAAATCCCTCGCAGCCCGGCTGAGCCAGGGCCAT
This sequence comes from Eilema sororculum, assembly GCA_914829495.1. Classification (NCBI taxonomy): domain Eukaryota; kingdom Metazoa; phylum Arthropoda; class Insecta; order Lepidoptera; family Erebidae; genus Eilema; species Eilema sororculum. The sequence goes on from OU618541.1 coordinate 12,333,732, forward strand.
CCCTTATGGTCTGGCCCTCCTCGGAGACTGACCTGACTAGTACTGTGTTTTACTTAGCAATATGAAACGTTATTGATAGGATTTTAATGATATTATAATGTACTCAACTATAACGAGAGGATCGGTTTGTTTAAGTAAACATAGATACGTGAATCTTTGCATACAATTATTATATGCAAACAATCGTCAAGTAAACTGTTACGTGAACACTGGTTCCGGTAATAAAAAATGAAAACATTTGAACATAGCAGTAATAAACGGTAAATACTGGTAGCTCGCGATTGCGGCGCGTACCCCCATCACTGGGTGGTGAACGCGGTCATTACCTTTTAAGGTAATGCATCGTGCTAACGCGCATATAAAATGAGTCACACGCATTGATAACCAATCAGCGCATTCCGTCAAACGGAGAATCGATCGAGCACAACACTAATCGACAACAAGAAAAAAAACACGCCCCGCGCTCGCGCCGAGGCAGACGGCAGACCTGATTCTATCGCGAGACTTCGCGGCGGTACGTGATAATCTGAACGTGAAAGTCAGAATCTTAAAACCTAGATAACACATAGTCTAGATTCTGCCAGTTACTAGTGTACTATTGTACTACAGTGTAGTCTACTAGCCTAACATAAAGGCTAGTTAATATAATAGCAGTTCCCAACATAAGGGGTAAGTCTAGTGTCCTTGATAAACAGTGCGCGAGTATTAAACGATAGTCACGTAAATAATAAAGTAAAATAACATCTTCATTCGCGTGTAACATTCCTGCTTAGCCCCTAGGAGCTAAGCGTGATGATAGCTCATTTTTAGTACCTGCCTACCTGCGGTCGGGAGTTCGGTAGTTACCTAGCTGTAGTTAGTTTTTGTGTAAATGTAATTAAATTAAATTTAAAGTAAACTGTGATTAACATCGTAATCGTTAAAATGTTGTAAGAAAGTTATTGTATGAAGTGTGTCCATAATATATGTCGCGAGTATACATGTCGACAGACAGCCGAATATAGTAATTGCTTAAGAACTATTCAATTAGTTGTAATGTTTGATTGTTCATATTCTAAGAGAAAAGTCAACACGGTGATATCTCGCCATAATTTTCTATGGATACCCACATTTTTAAAATATGTAAATTGTCGAATTTTAATCTCGTTTTAAATCCACGGTTCAGCTTATATATGTATTATAGTTTAATTATTACTGAACCATTTATTTATGGTTGATTGAACCGTGGTTAACGGGGTTACAGACGTACTTACGATTATTAATTCCGGAACAATCCAGTTTTATTTCTTTGTTTATTGTGTAATTTGTGTTATGTGTACCTACCATTGTACAGCGCCGCCGACCTTAGGGCCCATGTAGAAAATTATACGTTGGGGCCCGGCGCTGTGCATTGGATTCACGCACCAGTGCCTAATCGTGTGGTTGTCTCCCCAGAACTTGGTACCGGCTGGAATACCGGTGTCCAACTGTATACCGGCTGGAATAGTTTCACCGCACCGTACCAGCCCGCCTCCGAACCAGCTGAGGTTGCCTGCCCGCTCCGTACCGTCTGGAAGACGGCCTTGGCGACGACCCCGCGGATCGAACTTGCAGCTGCGAAGCCTGGTGACCTTGAGGGGAAGACAACGTCACACTCGCACGGGACCAGCCCGGAACCCCAAGTTGAGTGCATTACTCAGCCTGCCGTTTATAGTGACGTGACCTTGTACCCGAACCGACACTCGACCTTGTCTTAGAGTAGTTTTATTATTGTTATAGCAGGACCTACGGATTAAAGTTGTAGATCTCGTACCAATCGTTTTCTTCATCCTTGACCCCGTAGGGCCCCGTATCATTGGCGCCCGAACAAAAAGAGTGTCTGTAGGGTATACGTCCACGTCGATTACTGTGAGCGGTTGCGCTACTTTGTATGTGTGTAAGGGTACTGTCTTTTGTGCTCACTCCTGTACTGGGTCGGGAGAGAAAAACAGCTTAGAAAGCATCCAGTTGCCTCTCGTTGGGTTAGGCAGGTGGTAGGAGCCCACCAAAAACCAAGGGTTTTAAGCAACCCACCTTCCAAATTTTTTTTTCTTTTTCTTTCTTCTTTTAGAGTCCCCGAGCACAAGGGAGGGTACCCATATATTTTGTGTTTGTCTTCCCATACAGGAATTATTTTAATATTATACTACCATGATTGCCGAACTCGCGACCAGGTATTGAGCTATTAGTATTTTAACTATCGAATATTATGTAGATAACGAATTTTAGTATTTTAGTAATAGAGGAGGGATTCTCCCAACTCAGCTATTTTAGGTAGATTTTATTGATTATGTAGCTCACTGAAGCTTAATTTAGAATCATGGCGGACCGTAAAGTAAAGGTACGTTTACGTAAAGGACGAAATGACATCCTCATATTTTGTATTTTTTATTTTATTGTAGGGTAACTACGTTGTACTATGTTTAGTCGCGTTGTTCCAACCATCCGGCTTTCCCCATTGTTCGTTGCCAAGTACCGTAGTTTATATCCGATGCCTTAGGTTAGCTAGGAGCTACGTGGAAAGGTATACCTAGGTGAACGTTCAGTGGTTGGCGGGAAGCACAACTACGTTTTTATTGTTTTTGTTTCTACTATCTGCAGTAGCAAGATATGTAAAAAGACATGTGGTAGAGTTTAGTGCAAAACTCGAGCTGGGTTGTAGACCACCGTCATTCCTGTTGCAGTCGTTATGCGGTCTGTAGGAATTGATGATCCAGATTAACTACGCACTTAGGGTAAGCCCGTAAGCACCGATCATCTCGTGCATATATTGGTTTATGTAGTTTATATATTAAATAATCTTGTTAATTTAGTTGATTTCAGTTCATAATTAATCATTTTGACACCGTTTTAGTGGTCTCGTACTTAGCATTGTCAACCTAGGCTTGAGGTAACCGCTGGGTTAAAAATAAGCCTTCACTGTGTATAAAAGCTTCCTTAGTGTGAAGTCTTTTTTTATCTGAGGGAGACTTATGTTCTCCCTGGGTTCTATAGCACGTCAGAGCGGTTAGTGACTCTGTTGCCGGTAGGTTAGCTTCAAGTGGTTTGCAATGTACCGTCGAGGAAAGCTGGCGCCAAACTTAACACCTCAATCGCAAGTGGTACGTCCCATCAGGTTGGATAGGGCCGGACAAGGTATGTGTGGTTCGTCTTCCTACCTCCGCGGGAGGAAGACTTGGTGTGATAGGTGTATGTTAGGTGGTGTGTCTGTGTTTCTGTATGGTTGTATGAAAGGGTTTTGCTTGCATTGAAGCCAATGACCTCGTTCCAGAGGGTTTGTTTCAGGCGGATTTTCACTGTTCCCCCAGTAAAAATCCTTCTCCCAGTTCGTCGGGTATTGTTACGTGAACACTGGTTCCGGTAATAAAAAATGAAAACATTTGAACATAGCAGTAATAAACGGTAAATACCGGTAGCTCGCGATTGCGGCGCGTACCCCCATCACTGGGTGGTGAACGCGGTCATTACCTTTTAAGGTAATGCATCGTGCTAACGCGCATATAAAATGAGTCACACGCATTGATAACCAATCAGCGCATTCCGTCAAACGGAGAATCGATCGAGCACAACACTAATCGACAACAAGAAAAAAAACACGCCCCGCGCTCGCGCCGAGGCAGACGGCAGACCTGATTCTATCGCGAGACTTCGCGGCGGTACGTGATAATCTGAACGTGAAAGTCAGAATCTTAAAACCTAGATAACACATAGTCTAGATTCTGCCAGTTACTAGTGTACTATTGTACTACAGTGTAGTCTACTAGCCTAACATAAAGGCTAGTTAATATAATAGCAGTTCCCACCATAAGGGGTAAGTCTAGTGTCCTTGATAAACAGTGCGCGAGTATTAAACGATAGTCACGTAAATAATAAAGTAAAATAACATCTTCATTCGCGTGTAACATTCCTGCTTAGCCCCTAGGAGCTAAGCGTGATGATAGCTCATTTTTAGTACCTGCCTACCTGCGGTCGGGAGTTCGGTAGTTACCTAGCTGTAGTTAGTTTTTGTGTAAATGTAATTAAATTAAATTTAAAGTAAACTGTGATTAACATCGTAATCGTTAAAATGTTGTAAGAAAGTTATTGTATGAAGTGTGTCCATAATATATGTCGCGAGTATACATGTCGACAGACAGCCGAATATAGTAATTGCTTAAGAACTATTCAATTAGTTGTAATGTTTGATTGTTCATATTCTAAGAGAAAAATCAACACGGTGATATCTCGCCATAATTTTCTATGGATACCCACATTTTTAAAATATGTAAATTGTCGAATTTTAATCTCGTTTTAAATCCACGGTTCAGCTTATATATGTATTATAGTTTAATTATTACTGAACCATTTATTTATGGTTGATTGAACCGTGGTTAACGGGGTTACAGACGTACTTACGATTATTAATTCCGGAACAATCCAGTTTTATTTCTTTGTTTATTGTGTAATTTGTGTTATGTGTACCTACCATTGTACAGCGCCGCCGACCTTAGGGCCCATGTAGAAAATTATACGTTGGGGCCCGGCGCTGTGCATTGGATTCACGCACCAGTGCCTAATCGTGTGGTTGTCTCCCCAGAACTTGGTACCGGCTGGAATACCGGTGTCCAACTGTATACCGGCTGGAATAGTTTCACCGCACCGTACCAGCCCGCCTCCGAACCAGCTGAGGTTGCCTGCCCGCTCCGTACCGTCTGGAAGACGGCCTTGGCGACGACCCCGCGGATCGAACTTGCAGCTGCGAAGCCTGGTGACCTTGAGGGGAAGACAACGTCACACTCGCACGGGACCAGCCCGGAACCCCAAGTTGAGTGCATTACTCAGCCTGCCGTTTATAGTGACGTGACCTTGTACCCGAACCGACACTCGACCTTGTCTTAGAGTAGTTTTATTATTGTTATAGCAGGACCTACGGATTAAAGTTGTAGATCTCGTACCAATCGTTTTCTTCATCCTTGACCCCGTAGGGCCCCGTATCAAAACGATTACCATAACACACGAGAATTGTTGAATATTGGTATTCAGATTCCATCCACAAATATTCATTATTTATGTGAATATTCAGAATATATTATTCTAATAAGAAAAATATTGGAAAAGGTTTAAGAATGGTTAGAATATGGGAGTAACGATGAGAAAAATTGTACAGTAAATTTTACTCATAATCCACATTTGGTTCAATTTTTAAATTTTGAATCGATATATTATAGACACCGCATTCCAATATTTTATACCTTTTATGACAGCCTCTGTGGCGTGGTGGTAGTGCACGCGACTGCCGGGCAGGAGTGCGGGTTCGATCCCCGCTCAGTGCAAATATTTGTATGCATGAATATGGCTATTTGCATTGGTCTGGGTGTTTCTATGTATAATCATTGTGTATTTACAAGAAAAAAAAGTATCTAAGTATATTTATCCGCATTCTAGATTCTATAACACATGCTAGTTAAGCTTACCATGGGTCTAGATAGCGTTGTGTAGAATGTTGTGGAATATTTATTTATTTATTATTTGGTGGGTGCTAGCACCTCTGCCTACCCCTTCGGGGAATACAGGCGTGAGTTTATGTTATGTTATGTTTATGTTTTTTATTATTTGGTTCAATTTTTAAATTTTGAATTGATATGTTTTATACATCGCATTCCGATATTTTATACCTGTTTATTTACGAAATTGGTTATCGATATGATGCCCAACTTACAAAAATAGTTAGATGTTACATAAGGGTCGTTATTGCCTTACTTTTGCGTAATCAATAAAGTTGGGCGGCCTTACCTATACACATTTAATTAATTAGTTATCCCGACCACATTAATAAGCACTTGTACCGATTTCAGTATAGTGCCGAACGAAGATTGGATTAGTGGTGGAATAATTAAATACCGCAACAAAGCTTCGGGCAAACTATGTTGTTATTTATTTATCTCTCCTAGTGTATTAATGTTAAGGCCAAGTATGTATCAAGCTAATACATCCAGGTTTATTTCTTTTCTCGCCAATTTTCTCTTAGCTGCATCACCAGCCAGATAATATTTTTCCGTAGTTACCGTTGCCGTTGTTGTGGCCTCACTAGATGCTCTCTGTACTAATAGGGGACCTATCTAATGAGGCTATACTTTTTGATCATATGAACGATATTCATACAGGTCACAGCTAAAAGTAATACTAGTGTGAATAGCTAGGGGTTTTTAATTAGGACGGTGGCTTCACGGGTTAAATAAAATGTAGACCCGAAATGGATATCTCGGGGGTTTTGTCCTTGAAAATGACACTTTCAGCCTCGAGCCTTGGATATCTCCCTCCAAACAGCCAATTAAGTCAAATTAAAGTTGAGAGATTTATTGCGCTCTTGAGAGACAAACAGCCAGTAAAGGCTAACTGCCTAAAAAGGCTCTCAAACTTACTGGCAAATCAAAACTTATGTGTTGCCAAGTATAAATGTACTTGCTTGTCACAATCTGCTCAGTGAATTGTGCTATTTGCCTAACTACCAGATAGTTAAGCAACGAATATTTGTGTTTTAATTGAGTCATTGAAACGATCTCCATTAATGTTAATACGATTTTCAAGTTATGTTACCTAGGTATATAAAACAGTATTTTGTCGCTGTATAAATTTTTTGAACTTTGTTCTGTTATTTGGTTTTGGCACGTATAATTTTTATGCTGACCCAAATGAATGAAAAATAGTAGCCTGTGTCTGATCATAGTGATCATATTTGCTAGCAATTCAGATCCTTTTGAATATCATCTAAAGACGGATATAAAGAGAAGTAAAATTTGAAATGATTCAGGTGTGGCTCAGTAGTTCAGTTGGAATTCATCCTGTAAGGGAAAGGTCGTGAGTTCAAGTCTCACTTAAGCATTTCATTTTTCCCGATGTTTTTCGAACTTAAAAGTTAGCATTATAAATGCTATAAAAAAATCATTCAAATCATCTAAGAGTTCAAAAAAATCTATAGTAATGTTAATACCTCACTCTCCACTTTGACCACCATAAATTTAAACGGCTCAACCGATTTTCATCAAACAAGTCTAAGAACACTCGTACATAAGTCGCCTTTAATACAAAAAAAAACTAAATTGAAATCGTTTCATCCGTTTGGGAGTTATGATACATCAGATAGACAGTCACGTCAAACTTATAACACCCCTCTCTTTGCGTCGAGGGTTAATAAAGAAGAGGTCGACGTTGTGAGTTTATTTATGTCTTGAGTTGGGGAACCACTGCGTGCATTAGAAAAAATCTCTCTAAAGATAATATGTCCCCGATGGACATACACTATATACATAAATCTTATGATTTATCTTAAGCTTCTACCCAAGGAAGCGCGTAGTAATTATAAGTGTCAACAAATTCTGCAGATTTCCATACATTATTTGAAAACTAATAAATTACAGGCGTGTAATATGGGTTAAAGAGGTTCAACGGTGTAAGCCAGGATGGTCAATTAATATTTGATAAAGGTGAATTTATTCCTAGAAGCCCTTATAAAATCAATTGGTTTAAAATTCAATTATTGGTATCCTTTATAGTAATCGTTGCACGTATAAAAATCTATACTAATATATAATTGTGAAGTGGTCATGTTTGAGATTGGATTGGAGATATTAAAAAAAATCCTTGAGTTATTATACTAAGGATACAGAACACGATTTTTATTTAAATTTTTGTTCGTTAATCCGCGATTGAAGCAAAAAAATACTGAATGGATTTTGATGTGATCTTTTTATTTGAAAAATCCTAGTCATATTTCCAATCTCACTTTTGTTTAATCGCAATCGGTAGTTTAGAACGGGAGATATTACTAAGGGCCGGTTCTACCAAACAAATAAATAGCCAATATGTGGGTGATATTGCCTGTTTATTCCTAGAATAAACTTTACTCGCGTTTGGTTGAATGTACAGTCAACTACAAAAGTAGCTTAACAAATTCTAATTTATTGAACACTGTGGCCCCTAAACCTTACATAAAATTGTGAAAAAAAAAACATGGAATATGTAAATTAAGTTTGTATTCTGGGAATCATAACACTACATTTACTATAGACAGATGCATTCCATTATAAGAAAGATTTGTAAAATATTTTAGTGATAATCAACTTACGGCGTTGACTGTACCATAAGACTCATAAAAACCGAGATTCATGTGGATAAGTAGATTTAAAATGCCTCGCGCCTGTTCAAGTACACATACTACAATACATCGTTACGGTGTTATTGCATCTAATATAACATGTGTGGTGGCTGGCAGAAGCATAGATATGATTTCGTCTCGTCTTGCGATAAGATAGATTTTATTGCTACGACAGCAGTTTACAAGACTTCATGAGAAACATATTACTAACAGTCCCTGTCTTATTGTTTGCAAGGGGAAGTTATTTCGCATTTTGGGTAGATTTATATTGTATTTGGATTTAATATATTTAAGGCACCTGTTTCGCTGAAATAGACCTTGTATGACAGATAATAAAAAATTGCTGTAGCAATAATTAAAATACGTTTGTTGTGCAAAATCGGTATTTGAAAATTAAAGATTCCTTCCTTCGAGAACTGTAAACTTCACGTAAATACACTACCTATAGATATATTTAACTAGATATTATCCCATTATAATGTTTTTACCCAGTTTTATATTACGAGTAAGAGCTTGACAGTTTAGATTGCATAGGTATTGTGGTGTAGTATATATATGTGACACGTGTAACCTCATTTTATAGAGTATTTAATCATGTATTCTTCCAATAAATAGTTAGTCTCTATCACGACTTCATTGTTTGATTTACTCTCCTAATACCTCCCGTACATGGCGACCCTGCCTAACATTCGCGCATCTCAGCAATCCGACGCGCTCTCCATATAGGGGATGGAATTTTCTAGCAAATGAATCTGAGTGTAGTGATACAAAGTGCAATTATGGGACTAGAACAAAGAAACCCGTTACGTGTGATTGTTGTATATTCGGTTGTTACGAACTATTTTCTCCAACTTTTATCATGGGCGCAAAATCAACCAAAGATCAAGTGGTGATCACCCAAAATGCAGCAGGAGGCACAAACGAGGCCACAGCAGAGGACATAAAGCATCACATGTCCATGTCTAGCTTGCTTCTACTGATGATCCTCGTAATCATTCTGTGCGGTTCGCTATATTTTGCATATAGTTTGTATAAAAGATGTCATATTCGAATGATATCGCGGGAAATAAATAGAAGAGTGTTTAGTAGTTTCCGGCGTACAGCGACAAGTCCCAATAATACAAATCGCGAGCGTGAGGCCCAAGGTTCACAGAAACTGTATCCATGAGTTGTATGGTGAAAAGTGCGCGATCCCATAATAACAGTGTGTAACGTGTCAATATAGTGCGGTATGCGTTTACGGCTTGCTTACTTATGTAATACGATACTTACTCCGTGCTTAGATGAACTATATAGTGGACTGTAATCAGATGATAGTGTTATAAAATAATGTGTTTATCCTTGAGATGAACCACAAGTATTTATTCATTTTGTATATTAACAGCTCCGCCTGTTATGGCAAATACTTTAAAAAAAATTATATAGTGAATTAAAGGAAATTAGAACGTATTTGATAAAAATAGGCCCTAAAAGAAGGCAAGGAAATATTGTAATAAATAAATTAAAAGAGTGTAGCGAAATATATGAACGATATTTATGCTGGTCAAATGAGTATAATTTGGAATTTCGTAAAGAAAGTGATGAGGATCCAATAGTGCAGAAATTTTGTATAACATTTTTAGAGTTGTATAGAGAAATTTTAAATTTATGCCAAAGTGAGCAATCTAGTTCTGATACTATTGTTACAATGAGTACTTTCGATTTAAAAACGGCGTTTTTTTTTTTTTTTTTTTTTTTTTATCTTGCGATAAATCCCCACGGATACCACCTCCACAGAGCCGGTGGAGGTGATTATGTCGGACTCGAACCGACTAAAACGCACGCCATCTTGGGTCCTTGGTTGCCGGAGGTGAGATTGCCAAAAGCATATCTCTCGCACCCCGACAGACCCAGGACCATCTCTTTCGAGATGGCCCCCTTCGGGTTGTGGGGACCAAAATGTCCCCATCTAGCCCCGGTTACGGGGAGGCGCACTTTGCGCCGCCGCCGCGGCCTGCTTCTGCTAGGGTGACAGGCGGCTCCACCAGTCACCCCCAGGCCAGCGCTCATGGAGGACGGAGGTCGTTCTGCGACCTCCGACGTCCGGTTCGCCTTCGCTCTGCACGGGCTTCCCGGGCCCGGAGTCTGGTCCGGACCCAACCGGCCGCCTCCTTCTCGAGCATTACTTGCTCGCAGAAGGAGGCGGCCGCACCCCAAGCGTTTGCGCATCGTACCATCGCTGTGAGCAATGTGACGAGTGTGAGGACTCCCACCCCTAGAGCCGCCACTAGGACCCGCCTCGGCGTGTCCCACGCCGGGCACTCGGTCAGCGTGTGCAGCTCTGTGTCCTCGCTCGCATCACAGTGATGGCACTCGGACGTTGGCTCCTTCCGGATCCGACACAGGTAACTCCCGAAACACCCGTGTCCGGTAATCACCTGCGTCAGCCGGTACGAGAGGCTGCCGTGTGGCCTCTCTAGCCATTCCTCCATGATGGGTCTTACCGCCGCTATAACGGCGTGCCCTGCGCTTGGTCGCCCAAGTCGTAGCTCCCATTCCGCTACCATGTCCCTGTGGAGCTGAGACCTCACGGCCCGAATTTCTTCGGGCTCGGGTTCCCGTCCCTGCTCCCGCGCCTCCTTACGATACCGATATAGCATCGAAAGGGCTCTCGCATCCAGGTTCCACGGTAGGGATCCGGCAAGGAGACTCGCCGCCTCGAAGGATATCGTGCGGTACCCCCTAATGGCCCTGCTGGCCATTGCACGCTGCGGTCCACGCAGCAGACGCGCATTGTGAACCGTCAGGGTGTCCGCCCATATTGGGCACCCATATAGGGCCATGGACCGCACGACTCCCGCATAGAGTCTCCTGCAGGAGTCATCCGGCCCCCTCATGTTGGGCAGCAGCCGCCCCAAAGCGGCAGCTGTGTCCTTCAATTTGGGGGCCAGTCTTCGGAGATGCTCCCCGAAGTTCCACCGGCCGTCAAGCACGAGCCCCAGATATTTCATCTGGGCCTTGATGCCGATAGAAATGTCTCCCACTATGAGGCTGGAATCCTCCGGTGGCACGCGCCGAGGTCCATGAAAGAACATGGCCTCGGTTTTATGCAGAGCCACCTCGAGACCCAGCCGCCGAATCCGCTCCACGACTTGGGCAACCGCGGTCGTGGCCTTCAGGGTCGCTTCGCGGTATGTAGCTCCGCACGCCGTCACCAGCGTGTCGTCCGCATAACAAGTGACGGCGGCACCGTCCGCGAACTCACCGCGAAGCACCCAGTCGTAACCGATGTTCCACAGTAGCGGTCCCAGGACCGATCCCTGCGGAACACCGCACGACATCTCTCGCCGACCGAGCCCGGTCGCACTTGGGTAGACGACTGCTCTCTCCGACAGATACGCCCCGACTATGCGGCGAAGGTAGAGAGGCACCTCGTGATACACGAGCGCCTCCCTAATGCAGCTCCAGGGCAGGGTGTTAAACGCGTTGGCGATGTCCAGTGACACCGCCAGCACCACCTCGCCCCGAGCGACGGCGTCCTTCACCAGAGTCCCCACGCGCATGATGGCATCCACGGTGGAGCGCCTCCGGCGGAAGCCATACTGGCCATCCGCCAGGTCAGGCCCCACTCTGGATAGGTGCTCGACGAGGCGCTTTGCAATCACTCTTTCAAAAAGCTTGCACACCTCGTCGAGCAACACTATCGGCCTGTAGGCGGACGGTGAGTCCGCCGGGCGTCCCTCCTTTCGGATGAGGACCAGTTTCCCCGTCTTCCACAACTTCGGAAACTGGCCTCGCTCCAAACATGCGCTGAGAAACCCTCTCAGTCGGGGCTCGAGAGCGTCTTCTTCGCCTAGAGCTAGGACCCACGCTCGGCCTGGAATGCCGTCGGGTCCCGGGGCGGTGTTCTTGGCCTTAAGCCTTAGCACCGCCAGCTCTAGCTCTACCCAAGTGACCTCGGGCACGTCGTCGTCATCCACGTTGGGTGCCATAGGCGACCTAGGTGGCGGAGTCATCTTCGGTGGAATATGTTCCACCGCCCGCGCTGGGAACAGGGAGCCAACGACTCCTCCGAGCAGCTCCGGCTGGAGACACCGGGTTAACGGTGGGGCCCGGGGGCGCAGCTTGCCCCTTACCATAAGGTAAGGCCGCCCCCATGGGTCCCGCTCCAGCGTCTCCAGCAGCTCCTTACGAGCTGCAGCCTTCGACTGCCTTATCGCCACTCGGAGGGCCTTTCTGGCCTCCCTGTACCCCGCATGAAGCTCCGCCTCTCGGGGCTCCGTATCTGCGGGGCGGCTACGCCTCCTTCGGAATCTGGTCCACCGGCGGAAAGCGATCACGGAGGCCTGTCGCAGCCTCGCGATGTCCGCTGACCACCAGTAGACCTGACGCCTCGGATTATAGGGCGGAGCCCTAGGCATAGCCGCGTCGCAGACACGTGTCATGGCCTCCCGGAACCACGCCGCCTCATCGTCTATGTCGACAGGCCTGTCCGGCGCAGAGGCCCAGGCCTGTACGATGGCGGCCTCCAGGAGGACCTCCCGATCCAGCCGCTTAAGCACCCAACGTGGCTCGCGTGGAGCCGGTGTAACCGGCGTGGCACCCGCGGGGGGAGAGACGTCGAACCGAATGTATAGATGATCCGACGCTGTCTCCACCTCCTCAAGGACACGCCAGCTCTGCACACGGCCTGAGAGCGGGGCGCTCGCGAACGAAAGGTCCACAATTGAGTCGCCCCGTCTCTTCACGCACGTGGCGACGGCCCCGCGATTCAGAAGAACTAGGCTGAAACTATCAGCCCAGCTCTCCACTGCCCTGCCCCTCGGTCTAGTGCATCGGGAACCCCAGTTCAGAGACCAGGCGTTAAAGTCCCCGAGCACCAGAACCGGGTGAGGGTAACAGGTATTGACGACGACGCCCAGCTGATCCAGCCACTGCTGGTACTCAACTAGGTCTCGGTTCGGCGAGAAGTATACTGCCACGACCGCTATCTCCCCCATAAGTGCCGCCATGCAGCCATGCCCCCTTGTCACGACAACAAGGGGGGGGCTGCCGGCAGCAGCGTTGTGCACCAGTGCCACCGATCCGTCCAGGTCGATTTCCCAGGCAGGCCCGAGAAACCGGTGAATGTACGGCTCGGCGACAGCGGCGACATTAATGCCCCACTGTGCCATGCTCTGGAGCAGAAGTGCCTGAGCATCGACACAGTGGTTCGCATTTGCCTGCAGGATGCGGAGCTGAGGATCCATTATGGAACGCCCATCTCCACGCCCTGCCGCGAACCGGAGACGGAGCGCCTGCCTCCAGGCTTCGGCCTCCCCGCGGTGCAGGCCTTGGCGCCAACCCTGTGGTCGGCCGGCTTGCCCTCCGCTGCACACCTGATGCAATGCAACGGAGCTTCGCAATTACCGGCCTTATGACCGGGTTGGCCACAGCGGAAGCAACGGTCACCGACTGTTACCTCCGCCGTGCACTGCACCCCCACGTGGCCCACCGACAGGCACCGGAAGCACCGTGCCGGTCGGGCCTGCAGGAGCCGTACCTGCACCTTCTGGAAGCCTCCGATGAGGAGGCTCCGCCCATCGGCAACCTTTTGGGCTGCCGCGATGGGGCAGCCGACAACTGCTGCCCCCAGTCCACGACGGCCGAAGCGTATTGCTCCGACCCTCACTGTGTCCTGAGGACAGCCTCCGGCCTCCACCACGGCGAGCCTAAGCTCCTCGGCCGTGATGGAGTCGTCCAGACCCGATATGCGCACTTCTGCGCACTTGTTGGGCCTGGACACCCGGACGTCAGCTACGTCCAGCGTCTCCCTGAGCCTAGCCGCTAAGGCGTCGGCTTTAGGGCCGCTGGTAGCGCCGGGGACCTCGAAGATCCGAGCTCCGGTGCGCGTGGGCTTGCACACCAGATCCGGGATCTCGAGGGCTCCCAGGTCGATGCAGGCCCTTGCCTGCCTCACTACCTGGGCGTACTCCACACCTCTCTCCGACGCTTCCGCCGTCAATGTGATGACGACGGCCGTCGATCGAGGGACGCGGAGCCTCCTCGGCGCTGTTGCCATCGTGGCAGCCTTGGCCCTTCTGGCCAATTTGGCTGCTTTTTTAGCGGCGCTCCGTCTCTGTTTATTTGCTCCGGCCACCTCCCAGCCCCCTAACGGGGCCGGAGCCAGAGCCCGGGCCGGGACTGAAGCCCGGGCTGGGGGCGGGGCTGAGGCCAGGGCTGGGGACTTCTTCCCCTTACCCTTGCCCCTCCCCTTACCCTTGCCCTGGGTGACCTGGGCGCCCTGTGCGGGACCCGGAGGTCCTGGAGGGGGGCGGCGAGCTGGCACCGACGGGGCCGCCGCCGCCGCCGGGGAGGCAGTGCCGCCTCTCACTGCGGTGGCGTACCCGGCTGGCGTCGCGAGAGGAGGACGGCGGGCGATGTCCAGGATCGCCTCCAGCCGCCGGTTGGTGCGCTCCTCCTGCGCCACCATCTCAGCGCGTATGGCCGCCATACAATCGGCCAACGACGCCGGCTCTGCCGGTCGAGTCGGCGGCTGCACCGGTTGCCGCGGCGACTGCGCAGTTTGCGCTGGCCGCTCCGACTGCACCGGCCGCCCCACCGGTGCTGAGTGCGCCGACCGCTCCAGTTGCGCCTTCCGCATCGACCGAGTTGTCACCCCCGGTAACTCGGTCAGGTGCTCGACCCGCCTTTTGAGGGCCTCCAGCTCCGCTGTGACCCTCTCGAGCTGGCGCCGGGACTCTGCCTCCTGTTTTTGGGCCTCGGCCTCCCTCGTCGCCTGCTCGGCCACCTGCTCAGCCAGGCCCTTGCTGGCGGCAACGATTTGCTGCACGACCCCGAGCATTGCGGCCTGCTCGGGAGTCGGGGACTCCCCCTGCCCCGCCATCATCATCCGGCCAAGCCGATGGCCAAGGATCATGGTCCTTCTGCAGTTGGCCGGGACCAACGGCACATCCATCCCCGGGTTGGATCCAACCCACGGGGAGGAGTCCCGAGGGGGGCGGGCGGCCTCTCCACCGCTCCTCCTGGCCCTTTCGCGGCCAGTGGCCTGGACTTTGTGCTCCCGCTCCTCTTCACTACTGCTCGTGCCGCTGGGTGGGATGAATGTCTCATCAAGCTCGGCCACCCGGGGCAGGGGAACCTTTTTCCTCCCCTTTCGCTTCTTGGCTGCAGACCTCGTCTGCAACCCAGGCAGCGCCTGCCTGTTTTCTTCGGTGGTGACGCCAGATTCCTCTGACGTCATCGCCGCCGCTGATACGGACGCCGCATCGTCCATGTGTAGCGCGACCTCCGCGCTACTGTTTTTGTTGGGGCCGGATTTAGAGCTCGGCACCGGGCTCAGGCAATGAGTGTCCCCCCCAGAATACGGATAGGGACTGCCGTTGCCGACTGGCAACGGGAGGGACTCCCCAGCTAGGCTGGGACCCTCCTGGGTAGATTTTCCGGTATTTTTGTCCATTGCATTTTTTTTGGTTTTATGTCCTCCGACATTGACGCCCTTGGGACTGGACTCCCTCCAGCCACTCATCCCATCGCCAGGCGTCAGAGCTTAGGATTGGGGATTTTTTATAGAGGTTAACTCCTCGCGGATCCGAAGATCCACCGGTCCTGTCCGTTCAGGGTTACGGCCGGGCCGAACGGGGTCTGCACCAGACCGAGTCCGTCCGCCCCTGGGGGTAATTTTTTATAGAGGTTGTCTTCCTCGCAGCCCACTAGAGGCCACCGTTCCTGACCTAGGTCAGGCTTACGGTTTGGCCGCACGGTGGTCTGCATCAGACCATGTCCCCCACCTCTGGACGAAGCCAAAGGTGGAGAACCCGTCCGCCCTAGAGCACCCTCCACTACGTCCTCTGCAAACAGAGGGACATGTGGAGGGCCCACGAGTGGCCCCTGACAGGGCCACTCCCGCCTGGGTTGTCTAAGCGTCTCTCGCCTGTCTCCTCTGAAAGCAGAGGGATACTGGGAGAGACGCGGACGACCACGGGCCTTACAGGCCCGTCATCCCACGACCCCACCTCAGTGGGGTCCGCCGATGGGTTATTTGTCAACGGCCAACAGAACTCCCAAGGTGGGAGTCTGTTAGCCGTTGTCCAGGGTGCTTAAAAAAAAAAAAAAAAACGGCGTTGCACCTATTGCGCTGTATGAACGATACAGAGGTCAACACAAAACAATTAATTGATAATATTGAATACTATGAGTCTTTATTGGACAAGGATGACTGTAAAAAGAAATTAATTAATTTTGTACTTAAAAGTAGATTGTCTCAAGCTGCAAAATTAAGATTAAATTCAAATTATTCAAGTGTGAAAGATTTAATTACGGATATGAAAAAAGAATTTTTGCCCTTTAAATCGGCTACTGCGATTTCAACAAAATTGGAAAAATCTAAATACAAATACAAATACAAATACAAATCATTTATTTGCATAATACATGTGAGAATCAGATGGTCATAAAAACATAGCAGTGGTACATTGTATTATCACCAGTCATGGCATGCAAAATTTATTAATTGGGATTAGTACATAAATATAGATAATTCAAATGTTAAAAATTCGAGAATATGCAAATTCAACTATTAATAACAATAATATAATTTATCTGAGATTCATCGGCAATAGATCATTTCATGTCAATATTAGCAGGTAGATAATGTCATAATGTCAAAATATATAGGTAATGTCAAATACACACTGTCCAGCCAACAGCAATGTCCAACAAATCATCAAGAGAAACAGACTCCACAATCAATCATCTAAGGTTTTGTCATTTAAAAATTCAGATATAGAATAATAGCATTTCCGTATAAGCATCTCCTGTAGGCTCTTCTTGAACAGACGCACATTTTTTGCATATTTTATATGTTTAGGCAATTTATTATATATATGAGGCGCCATGCAGAGTATACTTTGGTGCTTCAAGGCCGTTTTACTGGGAACCAAACACAGCTTATCAGCGTGACAAGCTCTTTGTTTTTTGCGAAACAGTTGCATATTCTGTTCGACAAACATGGCACACTCCTGTATGTAAATGCAGGGCAAAGTCATTAATTTATTGACTATGAAGTATGGTTTACAAGTGTCCATTTGTTTAATATTGAACATGGCTCTAATGCACCGTTTCTGTGCTATAAATGCACGAGACCAGTCAGTGGAATTGCCCCAAAAAATTATCCCATAGCGCAATATAGATGTAACCATACCATGATATGCTGTAATAACAGTGCTTAAATTTGCTGTATTTCGTAGTTTATACAGTCCATATGCATGCTGGGATACCTTGGTGCAAACATGTTCTATATGTTCTTTCCAATTAAGTTTGCTGTCTATAGTGAACCCTAAAAATTTTGTGGTTACAACTTCTTCGATTTGTTGCCCTTGGAAATTAACATTCAAGCTTCTAGAATTATTATTTTGTCTTTGTTGAAAGTGTACTAATTTTATTTTCGCAAGGTTCATTATTAAATTATTATTCTGTAGCCAAGATATGATGGTGGTTAAAGAGTTGTTAATATTGGATTCCAGTGAGGTTAAATCTTTATTCATATGTAACACAGTGCTGTCATCAGCGAACAGTGTCATATTATATTTTGTGGTCAAAGGTAAGTCATTAATGTACACTATAAACAGAAGAGGGCCCAGCACACTACCCTGAGGAACGCCAAACTTAACTGTTCTAGTCTCAGAATGATGCAGAACCTCCCTCTTCGTCTGCAAACATACGTTAGATATTTCTGTTACTTGTGTTCTATCAGATAGGTAAGATTTTATAAGATCATTTGGAGTGCCCCTAATACCATAACGGTATAATTAATCCAGAAGAATGTCATGTCTAACGCGGTCAAATGCCTTTGACATATCCATAAATACTCCCACAGTTGGTTGACTTTTGTCCATTCCTTCAATTACAAGATTCAGGAAATTGTAAATGGCCATGTTAATATTTTTAAATCTTCTGAAACCGTATTGTTCAGGTGCTAATATGTTTTCTTTTTCCAAAAAATTATATATACTATTAAAAATTACCCTCTCAAATATTTTTGAGAAAATTGGGAGTAGGGCTACGGGTCTATAGTTTTCTATTTCTTGTCTGTCACCCTTTTTATAAAGGGGTTTCACTACAGATTTTTTTAATTTATCCGGATATATTCCCCGCTCGATACAGAGATTCACTACAAAACTTAAGACTGAAGAAATTTCATTGCCCACATGTTTAATCACAGACGTCACAATCCCATCGTAGCCTGCACTATTCGTGTTCTTTAATGTTTTTATGATGCCGAGGATTTCAGAGGGGGTCACTGGTTTCATAAAAAGTGTATTTTTATGTTGTTCCGGTAACACTTTACATGGCTCTTGCAATTGGTTATTAGCCATATCAACATAGTAATGATTAAATTCATTACATATACTTTTATGATCATTAAAAATTTCGTCTTTTACCTTAATACTAGAAATGTCTACTTTAGGGACCCTTACTTTCGATCCGTTTATAATGCGCCAAGTAGCTTGTGTTTTATTAGTAGATGATTCAATGAAATGGTCATTTCTACTTTTTTGTGTTAGTCTTATTATTTTTTTAAGTCTGTGAGCGTAAGTTTTATACCTAATTTCGTTACTTACGCTTGGACACTTTCTATACTGCCAAAGCATTTTGCGCTTTCTCAAGCTGCACAATTTAAGCCCCCTGGTAATCCAGTTAGCTTTTTATGTTATAAATATAGTTATGTTATAAAACCTAACGTTTGTATGAGATGGCAACCAGTGAGTAGTGATGATGTGAAGCGTGTGATTAAATCTATGAATAAAAAGAAGTCGCCAGGAAGTGATCAGGTGCGGATGTCTGATTTGAAATTAATTACCGACAAAATCAGCCCAGTCATTGCTCAATTAGTAAACCTATCGGTCAGTCAACATAAATTTCCCAAGAAATTGAAAGAAGCCATAATTCGCCCAATCCATAAAAAAGGAGATCGAAAGGATTATTCCAACTACAGGCCTATATCTATATTATCCAGTATCGACAAAATTATAGAAAAATGTATAGTAAATCAACTAGGATCTTATTTAGAAAAAAATGAAATAATAAATAAATGTCAACACGGTTTCCAGAAGGGAAAAAACACTAATAAATTGCTATCTAAATTTACAGATGAAGTTAACACTTATTTACATGAAAAAAAGTTTGTTGTTGCAATATTTTACGATTACAAAAAAGCTTTTGATACGTTGGAAAAAGACACCCTTTTGAATGGAATGGACGAGTGTGGTGTGGGGCAGCCGCTTAATGAATGGTTTCGCGACTATCTGACATCACGCACATACCGTGTGAGTATTGGCGGTGCGCTCAGTGAGACTGCCGAGGTGCAGTGGGGGGTGGCTCAAGGGTCCGGGTGCGGACCGACCTGCTACCTGCTGCATGTAAACAGCTTAAGTGGTGTACTCAAACACTGCTCGGCATACATGTTTGCAGATGACCTGTGTACCCTGCGCGCCGGCACTGATCTCGATGAGACATATCACCTAGTGCAGCGGGACATAGATGCGGTGGTAAAATGGTCCCATGATAATAGAATCATACTGAATGCAAACAAAACTAAGCTTTTGGTTATTCACTCGCCATACTTGCGTCCTGCTGACTCGTCCTCACATCTGTATACGCATAGCTTCTCATGTTTTCACAATGATCTAACTGGTTGTCAGTGTAAACCTATTGAAAGAGTGAACTGTGTAACCTACCTTGGTGTTAGAATAGACGAAAGCTTCTCCTGGTCTTGCCATATTGATTATTTATGTAATAAGTTAAGAACGATTCTAAGTCAATTCTATCACCTAAGTTTTAAAGTACCAAGGGAAACATTAAAATGTTTGTATTTTGCACTAGTGCAGTCTATTTTGGACTACGCTCTAGATAGTTATGGTCTGACGTATCCAACTTATATTAACAGATTGGAGGCACTGCAGATTCGATTTCTGAAACTGATAGTAACTGAAAAAACAAAGGCCAAGTGTAAAGGTGACTATTCTGGATTGTTTAGTATATGTAAAATACTTCCAGTAAGTGTGCAACATAAATATTTATTAGCTATAAATAACACAAATACTCAGGATTATACTTTAATCAACCATAATATTGGTACTCGTTCTATGTCTTCAGGCAAATTTGAAGTACCAAAAGTGAATAATTATTTTGGAGATAGAACATTAAAAAAACGTATACCGTACTTATTAAATAGTTTGCCGGAGGACATAAGACGGGAACAAAATAAAAATAGGTTTAAAAGTAACATCAAAAAGTACTTATTTACAACAATTGTAAAGTAATCTCTTAGATTAGATCAAATGTAAAAAGAAAAAAAAAAAATGTAAGTTGAGACTCACCCGATCCTGCAGACAAACTGTGTAAACAGTTTTGCAGGACTATTACTATTTTGTAACATAATTGTGATGTGTAATAAAAAAAAAAAAAAAAAAAAAAAAAAAATCATATGTCATTTTAAAGAAGTCGTAAAATTGATTGAAGGCCTCATTTGAGTCGGTTTGTTCGTATACACTAGCAAAAGTGAAGTTTGTCAGATACCTTTTGAATACATTCATATTAACAGAGGAAAAATCTCTTCTTTCCTTATACCAAAACGTTAATTTACATTTTCTCGCACTGGACACATTAAGATTTGTGCAGTATGATCAGATATGGAGAAATCAATAACTCTGCCCTTGCATCCCCTAATATTATGTATGATATTGTCAATACATGTCCCACTTATAAACCTAGTGACCTCTTTAATTTCCGGTTTTATGTTGTAAGACATTAGTATATGTAAAAAATCTGAAGCTAATTTTGTTTTTTGCAATAAATTTATATTGAAGTCACCACAAAGTATTATTTTCTTTTTCGTGCCAAGTTTTGTTAGAAGCATATTCAGTCGCTCGCAAAACATATCCACAGAGAACCTATCATATTTTGGTGATCTGTAAATACACACCACATATATACTATGTTGTGTTAGTTCAATTACCGAGCACTCAAATATATTACCAATTGATAGTTTGTTCATTTCATCTAGAACCCTATATGAATGTGTATTTTTTACCAATATGCATGAGCCTCCGTATCTACTTTTCCTCATGTACGAGGTCGCTAATATAAAGTTCGGTACGTGTAAATAATGTTCGTCTCCTCTTATCATTCTATGCTCAGTTATACATAAAACATCAACGGAATCCTTTAGTTCATTCATGTGTACACTTATTAAGTCTGCCTTACTCAACAATCCATTGATATTTTGGTGAAGTATATACATACAATTGTCATGCACGAAATAAATCATTTGAAGAGTCCCTAAATTTATCCAACTCTGGTAAGATATTAAAAGGAGTCTTGTTAAGTGTTAAATCGTGGCTAGAATCACAATGCTGTTGGTTTGCAAGGTTAGGAACAATATCTATTAAATTATGAAAAATATTCCTCATGCCATTATTATTAAGTTGACCGTTACGCTTAAAAACAGTATAGTCACACGGTAAGTTCAAATTTGAGTCATATATTATGGCATTGTTATAAGAGTAATTGTCAAGACAGAGCAAGTTATTAAAAATTTCAACTCTTCCATTATACATTTCAGCATATTCACTATATTTATACGTTGGCAAACACAGAATAATATTTGTGTGTTGTATGGTTTGAATTACATTCCTTAAATACAATACTAGGTCAAAATAATTGTTAGTTTTTCGAAAGTCTTCCTCTCCTATTAATATTATACAATAGTCGCGCATAGAGTAATTAACAAGCTTAAGATTTAAATCAGCAAAATAACTTGTCTATTTCTGAGTTTGGTAAAGAATTATCGGAATTATTGGTTGATCTTACGATATCACAAGCGAACGGAAATTCAGAAAATTATAAAGTGTTGAAGCCATTAAATGAAAATATTGTTATTAAAAAATTCGCTGACGGCTTGCGAAATCGTAGGATTAGTACAATTATTGCTGCCAGGAATTTTAGTTCCCTGAAGGACGCGATCCAAGCAGCCCAGGATGAAGAGGTCTCCACCACGTCAGCTTCTGGGGAGATAATGGGTATGTCTAAAAATACGTACTATAATTCTAAATCTAATAATGGTAGAGGATACCGAGGCGGATTTAGCAACAGATCCCACTCATATAGAGTACCAGGCCGTACCAGTTTTCGAGGACATCAGCAGCGAGGAGCGCATCAACAAACTACATTTCGGGGTGCTCCGACTCGAGGTCAGCAGTTCAGAGGTAAGAATAGAGGAAATAGTAGAGGAAACCAAGGGATTCGGCAAAACCACAATGTTCACGTTATTAATGAAACGCGATCTGCTAGTTCACCTCAAGGTTCTGAACCGACGTCTTCGAACATAACACACGAGTTTTTTCGTGCCTAAAGACGAGCATACGATTTTATCTTGTGACAGTGACTGTTTTACAAATTTTTCAGTAAACGATAAACCATTTTCTTTTCTAATTGACTCGGGTGCTACTTTATGCGCAATTAGGTATAAATATGTACTAGAACAAAATCTTCCCATACAGAACGAAAATCTTATCATTAACGGTTTAGGAGGCAAAGTTCGTGCAATAGGATACGTATATTTACAATTGAGCGCCGATGATCTAATTATTAGTCATAAGTTTTATGTTTTTAATTCATTGCCAATTATGGCAAACGGTATTATTGGTAGAGATTTTTTAAGGAGATACAGATCAGTCTTAAATTTCGATAAAAATATTTTGACATTGCGCGATCATCATAGAATAGTTAATTTACCTATTTCACATAAATGTGATAATTTTTTAGATATATCCGCAAGGTGCGAGTCTATTCACTATATTCAAACGGGGTTTCAAGAAGACTGCGTAGTTTGTTCAAGTGAAATACAGGACGGTGTTTTTTTAGCTAGTTCGGTCGCTACTCCTGTAAAAGGTGTAATACCAGTCAGAATATTGAATACCACTGAAAATAGATTGACATTGTCTAAATTTGATATTGCTATTCACAAATTGAGTGACTATAATATTTGCGCGTTCGACAAAACCGAGAATAATGCTAGCCAAGTTAATCAATTATTTTCTCAAATACAATTTTCACATATGAATGACGAAGAACAGACTTCGATTGCAAATCTATGTGCTAAATATTCCGACATTTTTTATTTACAAGGAGATAAATTAAGTACTACGAACATTTATACACATTCAATAACATTAAAACCGGGATTACCTCATTCTCAAAAATCTGAAGTTAAGCAACAAATAGAAAAATGTTAGATGAAGGTATTATAGAGCCTAGTACAAGTGACTGGTCCAGTCCTGTCTTATTAGTACCGAAAAAAGTAGACGCTACAGGTAATAAAAAATGGAGGTTAGTTATTGATTACCGTAAGTTAAATAATTGTATAGTTGATGATAAATTAATAGTATAACACTCACCGGGATATTTACCATGTTTATGATTGGTATTTGGTAACCGATATTTCGGCGCTGTTACAAGCGCCATGATCACGGTGTACTGTGTTAATGACCATGTAAATCTCAAATCATATATTGATGATAAATACCCATTACCGGATATTACTGAAATTTTGGAATCCGTATCAGGTAGTCTCTACTTTAGTCATTTAGATCTCCACCAAGGTTATTATAATGTCAACTTGGATGAAAATAGTCGAAAAATGACAGCGTTTTGTTCAGGTCAGTTCCAAATGACACGGATGCCAATGGGATTAAAAACAAGTCCCAGTTCATTCTCTCGTATGATGAATATAGCTTTAGCTGGCTTAAATTACGACAAATGCTTAATATATTTAGATGATCTAATTTGCATGGGAAATAATTTAAATATGCATAACAAAAATTTACAGGATATTTTTGAAAGATTACGAAAAGTTAACTTGAAATTAAATCCTTCAAAATGCGATTTCCTAAGAAAAGAAATCTTGTATCTAGGGCATGTAATATCGAGTGAAGGTATTCAACCCGACCCTGAAAAAATTAGAGCTGAAAAAAATTATCCACGTCCAGAAAATTGTGACGAGGTTAAGAGATTCGTAGCTTTCGTAAACTATTACAGAAAATTCATAAGAAATTTTGCAGAAATAGCATATCCATTAAATGCTCTTTGTCGAAAACATGTTCCTTTCATTTGGGATAAGAAATGTCAAAATTCGTTTGATATGCTGAAAGAAAAAATTATTTCTCCTCCTATTTTGCAATATCCAGATTTTTCGGAACGAAATGATTTTATATTAGAAACTGATGCATCTAATTATGCCTTAGGCGCAATTCTAACGAACAAAGATAGACGTCCTATAGCTTTTGCTAGTCGAAATTTGAATAAAGCAGAAAAAAACTATCCTATCATAGAAAAAGAGCTACTGGCGATAGTGTGGGCGGTAAAACATTTTCGTCCATATTTATATGGGAGATATTTTAAAATTCGTACTGACCACAAGCCCTTGATATATTTATTTAATATGAAAGATCCGTCAAGTAGATTAATAAAATTCAGATTAGCTTTAGAAGAATATAATTTCGATGTAAAGTACGTATAAGGCTGTAATAATTCTGCAGCAGACGCTTTATCTCGAATATCGATAAATGAGTTAAAAGAAATGAATGCGTGTGTAGTAAACGTTATGACACGTGCACAATACGCCTTACAAAAGGCTCCGGTTCATATGGTCCCCACCGAGGATTGGTCTGATCAACCAAAAATCGTAGGCACACATATCAAACCGAAAGAATCTGTAGAGTTATTATTTATAGACCTTAATAGGTATAATACAATGAAATACAAAGGATCTATAACTAAAGAAAGTGAAATATTATGTTACGTAGAGAGTAAAAGAACTATTTACATCAAATATGTAGAATCTCGATCGCGTGTATTGTTAGTAAGTATTCGATGTATATTTTTGATAGCACTTACCTCTGTAAATAGGCCCTCATGATGTAATCCACCACCTCCAGAGTTAAAAAGTTCAAGGAAGATTGAAAAATTATAGCGGGCACTACGAGGAATGCATTGCTTATTTTTCATTAAAAAGTGTACCCACTGTATTTTCACGTTCAGGCATTGAAAAGTCAATCATGGTCAAAAACCCTCTACTGGTCGAGAATCTATTGTGCATAGTCCAGTAGCCCCCTGGCTACTTAATGCATAATTCATACAAACGAGTCCCTACTTGCTCTAGATTTTAGTCATTCCATCATCATTACAGCTTTAGTCTATGTTACATCGAAATTTGTATTTAGTGACCACGGTTCGCTCCTAGACTCTTTATAACTTTATTTAAAACTTAATACTTTAACTAGCCAGAACGCCTGTGGTCTGACCCTCAACCGTCAAGTGAAAATTTGCGCCAGAACCACATCCATCAATATGCAGGTGCAGATAGGTTGGTTTGGGTTACAATAATCTTGATGGCTCACCTTGCACGCGTAGAGAGGTTTTTTACCCGGCTACGGCGAAGCCAAGGAGGGTTATGATTTTGACAGGCTATGTATGTATGTATGTATGTATGTACATGTG
Source organism: Eilema sororculum (assembly GCA_914829495.1). Classification (NCBI taxonomy): domain Eukaryota; kingdom Metazoa; phylum Arthropoda; class Insecta; order Lepidoptera; family Erebidae; genus Eilema; species Eilema sororculum. The sequence goes on from OU618541.1 coordinate 12,359,422, forward strand.
TTCCTTCATAACTCCTCAACTACTTATTAGAACTGGACAAATGAGGTATCGTTACAAGCGACGTGATCGTCCGATGGTTATAGGCTATATGACGTGTCACTTAATCTGGTGTGGCGCCCTCTAGCGCTCATAAAGTACTGTGTTAAAAAATAAATTTGAGATAAATATGCCGTGTTCGGTATCAAATGAAAGTGCTTAATGAGCATATTTCAAATATGTATAAATTATTAGCTTTGCCTTGCCCCAAAATAATTTCAATAAAAAATAAAGTTTAAAACTAAAACCCAACTACCGAAAAATCACGCTCTAAAAAGTGACAAACAAGAAAATATCAAGGATAGCCGTGGTCGTATACCACTTACTCTAACGAAACAATATATTCTAGGGAAAAGTGGCATACGACCACGGCTATCCTTAATATTTTCTTGTTTGTCACTTTTTAAAGCGTGATTTTTCGGTAGTCGGGTTTTAGTTTAAAACTTTATTTTTTTCAGTCTTTTGACATTGCGTTACAATGTACATGCTTCACACTTTTTTTGAATGGCACTGAAATTAAACATAATACTATAACTGTCATTAAGTAGGTACGTTTGTAAGAAATTGTGTTCCTAATTTGAGGGTAGTTGGATAATGTTGTTTGTACGTTGTGCGCATTTACGTAAATTCCTCGTATCTTACGTAACTGTCCCTTAAACACCATCAGTCGTACATAGATTAAAATTATCGCAGACGACCACCTAAGCTAAGTTAATCCCTAATTTTAACTTGACTCATCAAGAATAGCTATGCCCGTTTCAATTTAAATTACTTGTATGCAAACGTTGATGTTTTTTTTTCTTTATCGTGCGATAAATCCCCGCGGATACCACCCCCACGGAGCCGGTGGAGGTGGTTATGTCGGACTCGAACCGACTAAAACGCACGCCGTCTTGGGTCCTTGGTTGCCGGAGGTGAGATTTCCAAAAGCATATCTCTCGCACCCCGGCAGACCCAGGACCATCTCTTTCGAGATGGCCCGCTTCGGGTTGTGGGGACCGCAGGGTCCCCATCTAGCCCCGGTTACGGGGAGGCGCACTTTGCGCCGCCGCCGCGGCCTGCTTCTGCTAGGGTGACAGGCAGCTCCACCGGTCACACCCAGGCCAGCGCTCATGGAGGACGGAGGTCGTTCTGCGACCTCCGACGTCCGGTTCGCCTTCGCTGCGTGGGCTTCCCGGGCCCAGAGTCTAGTCCGGACCCGACCGGCCGCCTCCTTCTCGAGCATTACTTGCTTGCAGAAGGAGGCGGCCGCACCCCAAGCGTTCGCGCATCGTACCATCGCTGTGGGCCATGGACCGCACGACTCCCGCGTAGAGTCACCTGCAGGAGTCATCCGGCCCCCTCATGTTGGGCAGCAGCCTCCCCAGAGCGGCAGCTGTGTCCTTCAATTTGGGGGCCAGTCTTCGGAGATGCTCCCCGAAGTTCCACCGGCCGTCGAGCACGAGCCCCAGATATTTCATCTGGGGCTTGATGCCGATGGAAATGTCTCCCACTATGAGGCTGGAATCTTCCGGTGGCACGCGCCGAGGCCCATGAAAGAACATGGCCTCGGTTTTATGCAGAGCCACCTCGAGACCCAGCCGCCGAATCCGCTCCACGACTTGGGCAACCGCGGTCGTGGCCTTCAGGGTAGCTTCGCGGTATGTAGCCCCGCACGCCGTCACTAGCGTGTCGTCCGCATAATACGTGACGGCGGCACCGTCCGCGAGCTCACTGCGAAGCAGCCAGTCGTAACCGATGTTCCACAGTAGCGGTCCCAGGACCAATCCCTGCGGAACACCGCACGACATCTCTCGCCGACCGAGCCCGGTCGCACTTGGGTAGACGACTGCTCTCTCCGACAGATATGCCCCGACTGTGCGGCGAAGGTAGAGAGGCACTTCGTGATACACGAGCGCCTCCTTAATGCAGCTCCAGGGCAGGGTGTTAAACGCATTGGCGATGTCAGTGACACCGCCAACACCACCTCGCCCCGAAACGTTGATGTTGTTATGTTTTTACACTTCTATCTTATGGGAAATTGATTTACGTACTTGCAGTATATATTAATTAATTAAGATTTAGATTTGATCTGCACGGTTGAAAATGATACTTAATGAACGAATTTGTTACATTTAGAGGTGCCTATGATTACTACTACTAAGAGTTATTGGACAGCCTAATGAACTGACATTACTGATTTGAAAAAAAAAATTACAGTCACTATTTCGTCATGAAGAGAGAGCGTTCTCGTAGTGATGGGGTGACATTAGGAGAACGGGATGAAATATCCAAACACGCAAAAAGAGAAAAAATATGCATCCGAACTGCTCGAAATTGAAAATAGCCCCGAGCAGTCAGTAGATTGTGTGAATTCATTCTTTGCAGGCGTTGGGGCTGGAGAGGAGACACGGTGCTCTCTCCTACCGGTTGTCACAGATACTTACCGGTCATGGTAGCTTCGGTAGGTATCTGTGGCGAAGACACCGGGAAACCACGGCCGAGTGTCAGCACTGCGAGGACCGCAGCGATGACACAGCGCCCCACACGCTGGTGGAGTGCACGGCGTGGGCGCAACAGCGCCAGGTCCTCGTGGTGGGTCTGGGCGTGGGCACCCTCTCGCCTGAGACCATGGTGCGAGCCATGGTCTCCGGCGGGAGTAAGTGGGACTGCGCCGCCTCTTTCTGTGAGCAGGTCATGCTCGTGAAAGAGGCGGCGGGGCGAGAGCGGGAGAAAACTCTCCCACCCGAGTTCCGCAGTCGGCGGCTTGGGCACCGCCGACGTGTCTTCGCCGAAGACCATCGGCCTCCATAACCGGGGGCCTGAGGACGGTGAGTTGGCTGCTCACCGTCTTTACAGAAGCAGGCCCATGACGGCAGCGTGACGTGAGGGATTCACGCACGCCCCCTGCCCCCCCCCCCCCTAAGAAGCGGGATAACACCCGAAAACCCCCCCATAGCCGTGGGATAGCACCCGAACCACCCCCGAGACGAGGCCGCAATTGTAGCCGTAGGTCTGATGGGAGTCCTGGGACATCCTTCCGAGGGCTTACCCGGGGCTCCCATCCATAGGCTTCTGGGCGTTACCGTGGGGGTTTTTAGTCGGTAGGAGTCCGGCATAACATCCATGAAGGATTTTCCCCCAGGGTTAAAAAAAAAAAATGGCTTTGGGGCGGATTTAGCAATGAAAATAACTTCTAACCTCAACAACAGAAAACCCGTGACATCGGAGGAGGGATCACCACCAGCAAACTCACTAGTCATTTTGCCAGTTGATGAAACACAAATAGATAGTATAATAATAAATCTTCGTGAGAATTGTGCAGTGGGGTGGGATGCAATCTCTTCTAAAGTATTGAGAGCTTCGCGTGCTACTTTGGTGCCAGTTATAACCTATATCTGCAATCTGTCAATCGGTACAGGCGTCTTTCCCTCAGCTCTGAAAAAAGCAATTGTTACTCCCGTGTACAAGAACGGTAACAGGCTCAGTGTTAATAACTATAGGCCAATTTCGGTACTTCCTGCACTCTCTAAAATTTCAGAAAGAGTATTGAATAACAGTTTGGTTGATTTCTTACAGCAAAACAATACTCTTGCAGGCAATCAATTTGGTTTTTGTGCGGGTATGTCCACAGACGATGCTGTGATAAGTCTATCAAACTCTATTGTTAAAAATATAGATAATAAGCGCAAATGTGTTGGGATCTTTCTAGATTTGTCAAAGGCGTTCGACACTGTATCTATACCTATTCTCATATCAAAGCTGGAAAAGGTAGGAGTGAGGGGCATCACTTTGGATATTTTCAAGGACTACCTGACTGGCCGGACACAGTGTGTAAAAATAGGCGACTATATTAGCAGAGACATATCTCTCTTCTACGGCGTCCCGCAAGGAAGTATATTGGGCCCAACACTCTTCCTAATATATATAAATAGTCTCTGTCAGCTTAAATTGCCAGATTGTGAGGTAATAGCGTATGCTGATGACACTGCGCTAATAGTTTCTGGTGAAAATTGGTCAGAGACTAAAAGCTCAGCTGAGAGTGGTTTGAAGATGGTAATGGAGTGGCTCCGCGCAAATCTCCTTACAGTGAACCTTGAGAAAACGAAGTACATAACGTTTTCAAATTCAGTGTCACATGCTCCCTTGCAAGATTTCTCCCTAAGAGCACATACATGTCACTTTTTGCCTCTCGGAAACAACTGCTCATGTACGGTTCTCCCTAGAACTACTGAAATTCAATATTTAGGAGTTCAAATAGACCAAACCTTTACTTGGCACACACACATACGAACACTTACTTCTAGAATAAGAAAACTAATATTCATCTTCAAAAAACTACGTCAATCCGCTAATATGGACACGCTAAAATTGATTTATTCTGCTCTCTGCCAGTCTGTCCTATCATACAATATTGTGGTGTGGGGGGGAGCATCAAAAACAGCATTTCTGGAACTTGAGAGAGCCCAAAGGGCGGTTCTAAAGGTGATGAGCTCGAAATCGATAAGATACCCAACTGCTGAGCTTTATAATGAGTGCCAGGTCCTCACAGTGAGGCAGCTCTACATCCTTCGCACAGTCTTAAAAAAACATAAGATCCTAATTTATGATCCTCGGGTGTTGGCAAAAAAACGCAGAGCGCACACAGTTTGTGACATTGTAAAACACAGAACAACAAATGCGACCCGCCAGTATTATGTTTTAAATGCACGTATTTATAATAAAGTCCAAAAAAATATAAATATCTACGCACTGAACTGCAGCAAGGTAAAAACCAGCGTAACAAACTGGCTGAAAACACTTACCTATGACTATGTTGAAAACATTCTGGACAATTGTTTGTCTTGATCTCTTTAGCGCCTATGGTAGTTATGGTAGTTTGGGTGGCAGCGATTTAGTTGCAACACAATGTTATTTGTTTGCTGTCACTGTGATTCTATTTATTTGTCTGTGTTCATTGCCTATGTAACTATGTGTCATTGTTATCTGTGTAAATAAATAAATATAAAAATTAAAAAAAATATTCATCTCTTATTCTTTGACTCTATAATGTGTATAATCAAAGCTGATAACTCTTCTTACGATAATATACAGTTCATCTCTAGGTCGAACTACGTGGCCGTCTAATTAGGTCAATGCAACGTCGCGTCGTTGCACTGACGTTGTAAGAAAGTAGTATCTAAGGCCCGTATTCTAGAATGACACTCAGTCTGAATCGCGATTTATCTGTACACAGATTAATAGTTTGACATATTGCCTATATAATCTGTATTCAGCCAAATCAAGATTCAGACTGATTGTCATTCTAGAATACGAGTCATAGAGTGTTATAATTATTTAGAAGTGTACTCGATACCTTTGTGATTTATTTTCCTTTCACATTTTATATTGTTTTGTTAATAAGCTCTTTTGTCACAAAGAGAAAGCTTTTAATGTTTTGGTTTCATAAGAAAAAAACATCCTTCGAACACTAAACCCACTAATTGGAGCCGAGAACCATAAAGTACTCGTATAATAACCATGTATAAGAATTTCAAATTTTTATTATTCAACATGTCAAAAAAACTGTTAAACCTTTTGATCTTTATCAAATGAAAATAGAAAATATTTTATCATTCATATCTTAAAATAAGAACGTGAAAATTTTATTTCAAAAAATAATTTTACATTGAAATACTTTTTTTGGGGGCAGGCAACAAAGAATACAATTTGATGAAACCTTTGTCTGTCGTTGTACGAAGTGAAAAGGACACCTGAAAAGATAAGTCTGAAAATATTCTTCTGTTTTGTACCTTACAATTTTTAGGTAACAGAGCTGAAAGAGATAAAAAGAAAAGTGTTGGATTGTAGAAATATTTTGAATAAATCGTGGTATATAATATTAAATGTATAGCCACATAACATCATCATTCCAGCGCCAATTCAGGTTGCATATAAACGTGCATTTTAAATATACAATAATAATAACAGGTATTAACGTGATCATTATTGTACCTATATCATGGAACGCGAGAGTTTAAAAGTTAGTGCATTTTAAAGTCTAGAGTTCGCTGTCACCGCTATGCTGAATCTCTTGTGTTACGAGTGGGTTCATGTCAGTAATGTAATGGTCAGGATTCAAACCCGGGAACTCTCGATCGTAAGGCCAATCTTTAATCACTAAGCTACCGACGCTTCTACGATACTTTCTTCTTGTACGATTTTGTTTGATCTGCAAACCCGAGAAGGAAAACAATGACGATTTTGAAACGATTTTATGTTACCACTACGCTGTAATGATTCTATGATAGAAGTTTTATTCATTGTAACTTGTATAACAAGTTTCGTACATTCACCCGTAGGCACGTTTTAAGAAGAAAGATTCGATAGCCAGTGTAGGCGTTCACACACGTTGAGTAATTCCAACTAACTTGGTGCAGTACCAAACTTATTGGATTACGAAAACTAAAGTAGGTACTTTTAAATTGTCTAATCGTAGAATTCTTCACACAGAAAATATTAGATTACCGTGCACAGATAACAGAGAAAGAACTTGCGCGATACAAGCTTTTTAAACCTTGTGCTCGTTTATCATAGTTTCAATACAACAGATTTTTTTTGAGAAAGCTTGTTTTTAAATGTTTTTATTCTTAATTTTACTAACCTTGTTTGATTTTGTATTAGTTTTTCAAAGGTGTTTTAGTTTGAAAACCATGTCACCAGTCATAGCATGTCTCCACATGATATGACGTCATAGTAAGGAAATGAAAACTGCCCGTACATTAATCCTCGGAGAGCACTATTTATTCTGTATTGTATTGATACTAGTTTTTTCATCTTGATATTTTGTGAACATAGACGTTCCTAGTTAAAATTGGGTTTATTTTATATTTAATATAACTTAATTAAAATAATAAAATTAGTTGCATTATCGTGTTATCCGTACTTTTTACGTCGGTATGACTTAAGAATGGATATTGGTTTGAATTAAGAATGGTATAAGTTAAGAATACGCATTTGGTATAACTTAAGAATGGTATGAGTTGTCGTGGTATGAAGGTAGAACAACCCGAGATAAGATACCCCTATTAAGATGTGAACACATTGTCGCAAAACTGCGCTAGCCCTCTATCAGATAGGATCAGGCCCGTGTCACTGAAGGGTCATCCATAGGTATATTATATATTGTAAGCCATTGATATTGCCTTCTATGTATTACAAACCCTTGCATCCCGTGCGTAACACAGTACACATCTTAAAATACGATATTTTATAGTATTGCTTTGTCAATTTAATCCCTTTTGGTCAGCACGTAACTGCATATACTGATAACATGTAATGTTTAAGTTGTTGTGTAGCTACTCACACGCTCAGCTCATATTGACAGGTAGTTCAAAGGGACTAAGTAGATGTCACGTTATGATTATGTTTATTCGCGTTTTGGAACCAATATCATGAACTTAATTAGCTTTCCTATAACTCATTATAAAATAATTATCTACATACTAAGTAGTCGTGCATCATTTACATCAACAGCAATGTTCAATTATTTTATTTTCAATATCGATAAATATTTTTACTGGTTAGCAGATGTTTACTATAACCGTGTAGAATGTACCTGGAATCTCTAGTTTATGTGGAAACCTGTGACAACTTTGGTATAACAGAAGCCATTTTAGAACAAAGTTAAACCAGAGGAATTTGAATTCTGCACCCCAACTTGCATCAGTTAAAATTTAATTATAAAACTTCTTCTGGTCTTGCTACCTACTAGCGGTTTTTCAGTTGAATTTAACTGTTATTAACATAGTCTTTTTATTGGGACTTTATAATATAAACGTATAAGGTGGGTAGAGTTTCAATAGATCTCTATTTTTCTTTATACCATTATTAGGGTGGCAGGAATCCATATGAAAACTCAATGAAAGTGGTTACCGTGGCCTATGGACATGTGCAACACCAGGGGAAGCACACTCGTCCTGCCGACCCTGTAAGCACAGAGAGGTTTTGTGCCGTTCGTTGGTGTAGAAGACAAAGCAGGAAAAGCCTCAGGGTGATAAGGGCATACCGCACGATCTCAGGTGAGGCGGCATGTCTCCTAGCCGGGACCCCTCCATGGGACCTGGAAGCGAGAGCCCTTGCGTCTCTATTTATATGGCGCAAGGAGGCGCTGGAGCGGGGCCAATGGCCTGCGTCTTGAGAAATCGAGGCCCAGCGGGCCTAGCTCTACCAGGAAACCGTGGAGACATGGAAGGTGCGACTGTAGCAACCAAAGGGGGGAATTTTCACGCATGCCCCCCCCCCCTAAGAAGCGGGAAGCACCCGAAGCACACGAACCCTAGGCGAGGCCGCAATTGTAGCCGTAGGTCTGATGGGAGTCCTGGGACATCCTTCCGAGGGCTTACCCGGGGCACAACCATAGGCTGCTGGGCGTTACCGTGGGGGTTTTTAGTCGGTGGGAGTCCGGCATAACGGCATAACATCCATGAAGAATATTCCCCCATGGATAAAAAAAAAAAAGCAGGAGAAGCCTTTAGTCTACCCATTGACAGCACAAAAACTCTCCAGTAAGCTCTAATCAGGGATATATATATTATTCGTGATCTACAATTATGCTCTGTAGGATTAATTCGCCACTTTCAGAAATTACTTGTCAATGTTATAACACTATCTGCAGTTGCACAATGCCATTAAACTTAAACATATCCATTCCATAGTGTGTATACAATATATTCCATAAATGTGTTTGTTCGTTCATATGGTTAAAGGCTGTTCACGACTTATGCAGATTAAGGATCATTCACATTGTTATCGCAACAGATTAATTTGGCGGTCTCATGTTGCCGATGTGATTGTACAGCATAAACAAGCTTTACAAAGTCTATTGTGACATGTGACCATATTGTCATATTGGCAATATACCTAAATATTATTATGTAAGTATTTTAAGCTTACCCGATAAATTATTTTTAACCTTATACCTAAAGCTAGCATAGTGTTGGGTACCGTGTCCACTTGGAAGTTAGGGTTCGTCAGGTTGTGTAGCCGAAGCCAGTCAGAACACTTGGTGTTATATTGAGACACTTTACTGATTCGAACTTTAGATGTACATGTCCTGCCTACTGCCCGTATCGGATGCGACTGCCGGCGCAGCGGGCCCGCACAATCAGGCGACACTACCTACAAAATGCCCGACAGCATTCTGTCCCCATAATAGTATACCATCTCACCTAATAGACTCTTGTGAACACTAGGTTTAACGTAAAAGGACACAAAAGTGCAAACAATATCTATAAGAAGTGGTTAACTAGTTGGTTTTTGTAATACTTTAGCTACATGATACCTATCCTATTTTATGTTATTAATTAGGTCTCTACACTACAGAACATATGTCTAATTAACTAAAGGCCATAAAACACGATATAAGTTTCAATCCTCAATTTAGCACACATCGCAATATTTCTCTTCGACATAACTACCAATGTGCACCACAACAATCGATCCTCCACCTTTTGCATGTAGTTTATCCCACCTATAAGTTTATACCACAGTTTTGCCCACTCTCCCCTTCATAATACTTCAGTTAAAGGAGTCATGTTAACACTTCGACATTCCTCCATGATCGTCTATTTCCTTAACCATGTGTATGTCGCTTTATTGAGTAATATTTCACGTTGCCTCGTGTTTTGTTTCCAGCAAATAGTGAAATTTATTGCGATGTCGACAAAAGTATATTATCGCTCCGTTTATTGCTCAGCAAGGAATGCGCCAATATGTAATTATGCGTCATGAATTTATGAGACTTTATTGTACCTAGATATAAGTAGTAAATGGAGGAGTAAAATCCGGAAAATAGACTCCGGGTTTTAAGCTAAAGGTCTTGTATGAAACCGGGGCTCAACTTTAGATATCCTCATTACAGTGCATCCTTTAAAATTAGGAATATTAATTCTTATACTACTATACTTATACTTTATTTAAAAGTAAAAATAGTTTATGTACCTTTTTTTTTCGTGCGGCTGTTTCACCCGTCACCCCCAAGCCCGCGCTCATGGAGGACGGAAGTCCGTCAGTGCCCTCCGACGCCCGAGTTGCCTGCGCGCACGGGCAGCGCGGTTCGCGAGTCTCGCTCGCTCGCGCCGCCTTTCCTGTTCTGCCGTCTCCTTCACGACCATTACCTGCTCGCTGAAGGAGACGCCGGCCGCCCACGCGTCCGCACAGCGGACCATTGCTGTGAGCAGGGAGGTGAGGCTAAGAACTCTCACTCCCAGGGCCGCCACTAGCTCCCGCCTCGGTCCGGCCCATGCCGGACACTCGGTGAGCGTGTGCTCTGTGTCCTCGCTCGCGTCGCAATGATAGCAATCGTACGTTGGCTCCCTTTCGATCCGACGCAGATACCGCCCAAAGCACCCGTGCCCGATGATAATCTGCGTCAGTCGATACGAGAGGCTGCCATGTGGCCTCTCTAGCCATTCCCCCATGATGGGCCTTACCGCCTCTATGACAGCATGCCCTGCGTGTGGTTGTTCAAGTCGTCGCTCCCACCCCGCCACCATGATCCTGTGGAGCCGGGATCTCTCGGCCCGAATGTCTTTGGGCTCGATAGTTTATGTACCTGCAAAAGTCTAACTAAGAAACTGTACTTACTGTACTTTCGTGCTACCACCACAAAAGCATACATTTATACTAAAAAATATATAAGAATTGTGAGCTTTATCCATTAAGACCCTTTCATGCATTCAACCTTTTAAACTTAGATAAGATATTTTTTCACATGTATGTTTGTATTTATAATACAACACGACTAGAATTTGAAACTTGGCAACTTGATTTCCTTGGAGATTCGCCTCGATTGAAGCACATTCTACTTTATCTTTCCTACATATCTTTACTTGCTTTCCTTTCAGTGATGTGTTTTTTGTAAAAGGGTTTATTTTGTATAGAATAGTGAATACCGATAAAATAACTAAGTGCTACAGTACCTTACATTTTTTAAACCACTTTTAGGTGATAGTTAAGTACTTTCTGACACAAAAATATAAATTAATCCAAGATGCTCATAAAAAATGATGAAGGATAAATTAGTCAAGAATAAGCTTCAGTCTTAAACCTGATGCAGAATTGTAAGCCTATCGATGTTTTAGAGCATGTTTCAAGGAGTGTATGCTAGAATTTTACCCATGACTTCCATCATTGGTATTACATCAAGGCAAACAACGAGATGGGGGCTGCCACACTTATACTGGATATTCCGCTCATGCACATGTACATACAACGTTATAGTAATATGTTTATTATACGTAATGCATTACTCTTTGTCTGATTCTGCGTTTCTGAAAAACTCTTGCTCATTGTCGACTGTGAAATATATTATGTGACACTTTTACGGCACAGAAATATACTTAGGGTAAAGAGGTCATTAGTTATTTCTACACGATATTACAGTGAGGTTTTTATGGCAATTGAGGTCAAGAAACTGTATTTAATGGGCACTTTTTCTACCCTAAATACGTGTACCTAACTTGCTATCCTTGTAACTACATCGTGTGCTCAAATTTCAATGAAGGAAATGTAGGTGTGATTAATTGTAACTGTATCTTGTTTTGTTACACCAAAATCAGTTTAAGTACTTCCAAATTTTTTTTTCATATTACTTTCGAAGGAGTGATACACGACCGACACTGATACGGTCGACAACCGTTCCACCAGCTTGTTAGGTAATTATATATTGTTTGTTAGTGTTTGAATTGAAATCGAACAGTGTTATGCCTTAATTTGAAAATAATGTAAAAAAATACCCTTTCTTCAAAGCGGCATGAGTTGACCAAAGAAAAATAATACTTACAGATATTAATGTGGACAACTTATCCCGCGGATAAGTTTTAAACGGGATGAGTTGACCAAAACCCCAACATGTTCATCTTCTAATTACTTTAGTAAGTTATATTTTAATAAAACAAGCCAAAATAATGTAAGCTGATTCAAGTAAAAAAGTAAGCATGCTAAAGCATTCAGTAACTTACCAATTTTTATCAAAACTCTTTCCGTAGGTATACCAATCACGAACGGTTCAGCAATATCTCTTTCAGACAGGAGAAACGGGATTCCCATTTTTCTGACGACGTGATCTTTTATTTAGTCCATCAATCTGCCCGGGTTCTAAGATAGCAGCAGGTACTTATTATATACTACCTATTACTGATAACACCTAAATGTAGCAGTATTATTATAAGACTCTCTCTTGCGTTTAATTAATTAATTAAGTAATCACATCAAAATACTGCATTAATTAGAATTTAAAAATACAAACAACTACCTATTAAGTGAATGCCTTCAAAATAAATTAAAACATAAAATAAAATTAAGTTAGTATCTTCAAAATTAAAATGGAAGCACAAAACAAAATGGTTGAAACTGTTTGAAAGGAATAAAACGAAATACTGCCAATCCAGTTGTTGTGTATGCACTAATTTAGCAGTTTCCATTGATATAGTGCCGATATGGAGACAGCCAGCTAATAATTCAAGACGCATGTGCGGGTTGTGCCAAATGCAATTTATTCTCGGATACAACTCCCTAGTGCGATTTACTCGTTGCAATTTGTGAAAATATCGCCTTTGTTCGCTTAAGTTGGTGCATATTTTACATTACATTAAAAGTTGAAGATTTCTAGAGGACTTGATGCAGTGGCTACTTTCGAATAATATTGTCTTTTATTTCCTCCGAATAATTTTCATGACATTTATTTTTTTATAATTGGGATTTTCTCACAAAAATGAAGATTAATGACATTTTCTAAACATGAAATGCTCAAGTGAGACTTTGAACTCTCGAAACCTTACAGGGGAAATGCTCTTCCAACTGAGCTATTGAGCCACACCTGCTATAAAAAATCATTAAAATTTTCTAAACATCAAAATCTATCGTCATTTAATAAACATTTTTCATCTATTTCTTCTGAACATTTATTGTGAATGAGCTGATATACTGATTCCCTAATCGACTGTCACAAGTGTTCGTTACAGACAATATCGATGGGTTTCGTGCTCTCTGTGTCACTGAGGTCACCTCGCTCGGTCACCGCTGGTGACATTACGTGTCCTCTTTCAGTAATATGATTTAAATGAACGTCAAATGAAAGCTTGGCGATAGGATACCTACTATTTTTATTTAGCAATTTGCTCAATAAAATAAATACTTACTTATTTCAAAACTATATAAAATTCAAATTATATTAATTAATCGTGTTTTTTACATACAAGCAAGTCTTATTTATTTTAGATACACTATATTTATTTATATTTAATGTAAAATGGGCGGCCTTGTCACTAACAGCGATTTCTCCTTTTTAGTATGCATAAAAATATACTCTGCTCTACTTTTTCAACAAGTATTTTTTTATAAAGAATATGCTGAATGCTTAGCAGTTTGTGGGACTACCGGACGCTTAAGCACCATTCCGTTTATTCCCATGCCATTTTCCTTTCCTTTTTACTGCACTGCCAAGTTAACTGCTCAGCTTCCTTGTCCGTACTTGTTTATTTTTATTGTATAAATCTTAGTGGTACATTATTTATATGGAACTTCCGTTACTCTGATGAAGGAGTGTGTATTGTAACGTGTATGTGGTTCTAACATCCTTGGGACTCGATTTAACCTCACCTGCTTGCTCTCATACCAATGGACTTTGGTACAGGCTCTTCCATCATAACCAAAATGAGTGGGAAAAAGATTAGACCTTGAGAAGGACAACTGCCAGTTAAAATACATTTAATAAAATAACAGCTAAGATTCTTTTATTTCCCAGTTGTTCTATAAAAAATGAAAAGGAAATACGTTGAACATTTACATAAAGAGGATTTTCTGCGGGTCCTCGTTATACAACTGTCAACTTCCTAATGCTGATCTTTTGATTACGCTCATGTGACATGGGACTCTGTGTGAAGATAATTTATAACTGCGGTGTGGAACGGGCAATGGTATTTTTGTTACCGTTTTTTTTAACAAATCGCGAATATTTAAGTGGAACTTGTGCTCAAATCTGACCGAATGAATCTGTTTCTCATGTTATTTTATAATGTATAGTTAGCATACTTAATGCTATAAAAATTCCTTCAATTGTTTGGGCGCAGTTATCAAAAAATCAATGTTTAAAAATGATTGTAACATCATTCATTGATTCCGATAGTTCGTAAGAAAATCGGTAGATGACGCTACGTCGCCTCAAAGACGTATAAGGTGGGAAATTTGAATCATATCGGGCGTGTCTCGGTAGCCGAATTGGTCAGGCATTCCCCCTGTAAGGGAAAGACTGCGGGTTCGAGTCCCGCCCGAGAAGATTCTTTTTCCCTATGTATTCGATATTTTATAATGATTTAAAATAACATCAGAAACAGATTTATTCGGTCAAATCGTACACAATGTTTGTAAGGATTGAATGATGATGGACAATCTGAAAAAGTTAACTGAGATAGAGTATCTGTACAAGGTACTGGGAGAGACCATTTATCTATTAATGGAGTACAATAGGCCAATTTATACATATGAAAGTATGTTCATAATTTTTAACAATACTTAATCCTACTAATATTATAAAAGCGAAAGTTTGTTAGTATAGATGGATGGATGGATGGATGTTTGTTACTTTTTCACGTCTAAACGGCGGGAGCGATTTTAATCAAATTTGGTACCTATAGAGTTAACTGACACTCTGGATTAACACATACGCTATGTATGGACATCCACGTGGGCGTAGCCGCGGGCAAAAGCTAGTGATTCAATAAAATAATATTCACACATTTTAAAAGAAAAACTTTACTGGAAGGCAATTGACATTGCCTTTTTCTGTTCTATTCTCCATCAGTGCAAATATTGATAAATGTATGAATATTTGCTATTTACAAAAATATAACAATAAATATTCTCTTTTTTTGTATGAATTTTTTATAGCATAATATGCTATAAAAAAATCATTCAAATATTTGGGCGGAATCATCAAAATTTCATTCATTAAAAATGGTTGAAAAATCATTCATTGTTTCCAACAGTTCGTAAGAAGGTTGGTAGATGGCTCCACCGTCGCCCTTAAAGACGGATAAAAAGAAAAGGAAAATTTGAAGTGGTTCAGGTGTGGGTCAATAGCTCAGTTGGAAGAGCATTCCCCCTGTAAGGGAAAGGTCGTGAGTTCGAGTCTCACTTGAGCATTTCATTCTTTCAGATGTTTTTCTAAAAGAAATGTTCTAATATTTTAACCTAATTTACCTACTATTATAACATGTTGTATAATAATAGGAAATCGTCCCATATTATGTTACAATTAAATAATATAATACACATTCATTGAGTTTCTAACGTTTTTTTTGACCTTAATATTTATATTCAACACTTGCGTATTTCAACCATCTCTTATCATAAACAACTTATAGCCATGAGATCAAAAGATAAAATAATCCATCAAACGATAAGAAAATATTGACCAAGATTCCCTTAGAGGATTGAATTCACCCTTCACTAAAATTGAATATTAAACTGAAGACCCAAAAATAAGGCTTTATCCTGTTACCTTTGTGCCAAAGGTGCCAAGCACAACAAAAAAATATAGAGGTTCATCGCGCGATAATCAATCAATATTCGTATTTTGAATTTAATTCTGAAAGTACGCATCGCATCGCATCCATTCGCATCCATTGTTATCACGATGGAGTTATTAAAGCTTAATCACTTTCTGCAAAGTTTTTTTTTGTATAGACTTGTGTAGTCTTTTGTATAGGATTGTTTTGAATCCCCGTCACCCTAAGACGGTTGTATACATGTATAGGAGAATTTAGAACGCTTCACGTGGAGCTCGGTAGCTCAGTAGTCAGAGCATTCTCCCTGTAAGGGATTGGTCGCGGGTTCAAGTCCGCCTGAGTGATGTATTTTTTCATTCCTAATCGAAAATACTGGTAATCACACCTTTAAGGAATTCGGCTTTTTAACCTCTTTAATAATAATCAAGTGATGACAGAGCTAGTTAGCGTGAAGAAAACGAGCCGTATGTATACATAGTTATAGAGAAATGTACACATTATCAAGTAGATATACCCCAAATGCCCCACTGTCCTAGATATACGAAATAATAGTCAATTATGAGCACAATTATTGTTTACATTTATGAATCATAAATTATTCATTTAATTATATTGATGAAATTTATTTTAAGATATGCTGGACAGCGCTATCTAGACCTAATAAATCTAATTAATTATAACCTAGTTATGTTATTATTGCATAATCTCTTATCCCTCACATCATAACTATCTTCATCATCTTCAATATTGTCTACAACACATTTGAAGCTTGGGGTCCACTTATTCTTTCCCCTCCTTTTAATTTGGCTTAAGTATCTTGGCTTATAGAAGTGACTGCCGCCAGGAGGAAAACCTTCACTAGCTCATCATCCGTCAATCAGTAAGTATAAATAATAATAATAATAAGCCCGTTTATTGCTAAGTTGCTTATGTAGATGATGATGATTGCTAAGTAAATTCATGTAAAAAGTAAAATATAGTATTTAACTTTTCTATAGGTTCATGGCATTTAATATTTTTTTAAGAATTTGATTCTTCATTTGGCACCCCGGTTTGGGTATAGGTCTCCTCCATCATTTGCCATTCGGCTGTTTTGAGCTTCCCACTTCCCATTGCTTGCCTGCTGTAACTACGATGTCATTCACTAGGCTTTTTCTGGGTCTGCCCGGTCATTAGCACATGGTCTAGTCCATCTAGTAGTTTCGACTGTACATCTTTTGTCAATGTATCTTGCAAAGTGTCCGCAAGTGTATTGGCTAATAAATGAGGTTGGCAAAAGCACCAGTGATTTCGTTGTAGCGGAATAACTGATGTATAAAGCAATTCCTATACAACAATTTGTACCTACGCGTCTAACGGAAAACCTTTTCTATATTATTCCATCGGTTAAAAGGTACCTACCTAAGTATTGATCTTGACCAACCACCCTCGTTCTATTACTAACACGGCGCATTTTACTACGTATGAATTACCTTAGCACTTCTTATAGTGTGTTCTTCTGGTTAGTTATTCTGTAATCCTACTTTCTACTTTTCTACTTATATTATGAATGTAAAAGGTTGTGAATATGTTTGGATGATTATTACTCAATCTGGTCTAAATTTACAACACGCATAGTTTAGAGATAAATTGGGACAACACATACGCTACATTTTGTCCCTGGAATAAGTTTCGAAAGGCATCAAAATTTTGATCCGTAAGACTAAATATTAAGCATGTAAGACTAAATATTTAGACCTTATTCCTAGACGGATTTCGATGAATGGGGTTTCTAATAAAAGTTATTAATCTTCCGAGGCTAGTCCGATTTTTCAACCCCAACAATAATGCCTACGGCAGAACCAAATCCGTTGTTAAGCAGGTACCTAAGGTTGGCTTGTGCCTCAAATGTGTTGTTAGAATAGTTATTTTCGTGAGTGTTTAGTGTATAGTGATACTCCTATGGACATAACTCTCTAACTGCAATTTATATGACAAATTGGCGCGCTTTCTGTACCTATTCTAATTATGGCCTACTTCCTACACTAAGGTACTTGTCGAGGATTACAGAACTTTCCCTTTACATCATACTAAACTAATGTTTATGCGACCCACATGAGAAATATACTTTTTCCGAGTTTGCGTTCGTGTCCATGAATAAATTACTAATAATATCCGTTGTACAAGGATTATTAATAACTTAGAGAACGGTTATATCTTTATAAGTATAGTATTCCTCCTATCCACAATTAATATTACATCTTCACCGTCAGCTAATTATATTCTATTATCCCCATTGGCTCTCTTTTATTTTCTGAAATATTTTCTGATTTTCAAATACGTAGGTGTACTAACAGTTTAGACTATGATAAATTATCATTAAAATATTTCCTTAACTCAAATAAACCTACGTTCATTTCATCATAGCAACCAGAAATAAATTTAAAATTAAAATGAGTAGGTACCGTGAGGGTAACCATAATAATATGTTGAATATTTAGATTGGAATAGGTACGAGGAAAGAAGTAGGAATTTCACATGTATATTTTCTACGTATTTTGATGTTTTGTCGGTTTAATGTTCTTTTTTGTGGAACTTGAATAAATTATGCTCATGTCTTGTTTCGTTCCACTCATTATCAATATCTTAGCGCTGAGTTCAAATCGCATTCGAAGGTTTCTCCAGTTCTTGGAGCCTGGGGTCCGAGTACCGAGATTTTTCTCTTCTACTTCGTACGCATATCAACCTTTATAATATCAAGTCAGCACTATATGCGATTTCGATTATTCTGACAATTTATGTGAGACTCTCCAACCCTAGTATACTACTAGCGTCGGTAACTTAGTGGTTGAGGAGTCGGCCTTACGATCGAGAGGTCCCGGGTTCGAATCCTGGCAATGGCACTACCGACGTGAACCCACTCCTAGCACAAGCAATTTTGCTTAGTTGGAGGGGTTAGAGGGAATATTAGTAACTTCGGTTCTAATATTCATAAAAAAAAACTATAATCGTGTTTAAATCATTTAAACAGGAACATTATTTTTTAATATCACCGTATTAACGACTTTATTTTAATCCATTTTTACCAAGCTATAAAATTATTATTTTTTTGACACCGGTAAATTTTTCAGTGATATAATTTAAAAAGTAGTTTACGTGTCGCGGGGGACAAACTCTGAACAAAGGTTTTTGAAATAATCGTTCCGTAAGAGTTATGTATGTAAGTTATCCCAAGCGACAACTTAAACAAACCATTGTGTAAATTTAGGTTAAAATGGTAAAACAATGTTTGTAAGTAACATCATTATTCGAAATTAAAGTCAATGAAATGAAAACCCTAGGAAGTCTACTTTATTTTGATACTCTTTCTCATTGTATTATCAGTTATTACATACATTTAACATGATTTGCAATAAAATTGTATGTATTTAAATGTATACAGCCATATACATAGTATTCTAATGTAATATTCTATCTGAACTTTTCTCTATATGATCTTGAATTGCATTAAAACAATGCAGACCAATTGCCTTGAATTGCACAAATCTGTTCACAGGATTTAAATCTACTTGCTACAGTTTAACATCGCGTACCGCATTAGCACTCCGCTGATATTGGCAGTTGCAGATGTAGTTTATAGAAATAAAAATGGAATTTTGAATTGGCTATTTCCTAATTCAATTAAAGCCATTCACTAACTCAGTTTCAAGCAGCACTATTCGACTGCAATATTAAACGGAAAGTTATTCCTACCGCAGTGCTTTCTCCTTTTAGTTATCCGCGCTGTTCCTAATGGCTTTTGCGTTTATTTTGAAAGTATTTAGAGTGTTAACTTGTACTTTTTTTCAATTCAATCTTCTTTGGACTGTCATACTGAATTTCGAAGTTCAAAATAGCGAATCGATAATCTTATTTTCGAATGTTTGCCACCTCATTTTTCGGCATGCCTTTGCATTTACTAGACTTTCGCACTAACATGCATCGCGCTGGAATACATTCGACTATGTGTGAATCGATGTGGAATAATTTCGCACTACTGTGCTTCGCGGTGGAAAACATTCGTAATTATGATTATCGATGTGGCGCACTTTAGGGCTACACGTCATCGCTATTTTGAACTTCGAAATTCAGTATGACAGTCTCTTCTTTGTATGCCTTTTAAACAAGTATTTACAATCATAATTTTTTGAGTTAGGTATTTATTGGCTTTTAACATTGTACCTTCAATATTATTTTAAGATAACTACTTTATATCACAATAACAACTGGGTCTCGATTCTGCTAAAGCCAAACCATAGTGGTGAGCGGTGCCACCACCATTGCAAAAAACGGCTTTCAATAATAAACTTTAAAGCGATGCCCTTAAAGTTTAAAATTAATTGACTTTTTGCAAAGTAATTGAAAAAGTGTAATGAAACTGTATTAATTTCATTTTGGACTTTATATGTCTAGAAATCTTATATAAAAATCAATGCCACTTTTTGTTGTAATGTTATAACTCAACAACACCTTCACCGATTTGGCTAATTTTTGTCTTGAATTATTCGTGGAAGTCTAGGGAAGGTTTGTACGTAGAGAAAAATTCGAATATTTGCCGGGAACCGACATCCACGCGGGCAGAGCCGCGGGCAAAAGCTAGTATATTTAAAAAAAAATTGCGCTGACTGTGGCACCACAGTCATGGTTTTGCTTTAGTAGAATCGAGGGCCTAGCCACGTTTCACAATTAATTTCAGTATCCCTATCTGACGTTAAAAAACGGGCAGTCGTTTACATTTTCGAAAGCAGTTTATTCATTATAATTACCTTCAACTTCACGACCATTTAGGCAGACGCAAAAACTAACGGGAATTGTACAAGCTGATATATTTCACAAACAAAACAAAAGCAAACATAGTTTATCTCGACACGTATTAATTTCACCCTTGAGGAACACTTGGAGAAGTGTGCGTCAGTTTCTGAGAAAAATTGAAGTACATTAGGAAAAATAAAGTGGTGATGTGCGTTTACGGTGACAGTCGAGGGTTTATTTCGTGTAATAAACATATGTTAGGAAATTCTTATCTAAAGGCGGAACCTCGCTTCGTTATGTGTCATTTGTTATTCGCCTTATTCGGTCGCATACGACAATGCCATTTGTCTATACTTCCTTTATTCGTTTAACGCAGAGCAGCAAATAGCACTAATAGCAAAGAACAAATATGACATAATATTTTGTCAAACATATTGTAACAATTAATACATAACATAGCGTGATACCATAGAATAGATAGTGTGATACTTAAGCGTTGGAGCACACCGAACTGCAATTTGAACACGCACTTTGTAAGTGTTAGTTATATGTCTACCTTATCTATGTATAATACATTGCAACATTGAATTGAAGATGCTGCGAGCATAGACTAATATATGATCTAGACGTATATTCAATTATGCAATGTATTATATATGTATAATACATTGCATAATTGAATATACGTCTAGATAGTTTGTTAAATATTAGCCTTATGTATGTAAGGCTAATATTTAACAAACACTTAAAAAGTGCGCGAGCAAATTGCAGTTCGGTGGGTGGTGCCAACGTTAACGTAAAAGTCTTTAATTTTTTTTATAATCCTTTGTCTTTAGATACGGTTATCTGTGTACGGTTAGTCGAAGATTAAATATTTTCGCTACTACAAAGACAAGTGTATCCATTTATTTCCTGTGGGATAAAGGAAAAATACGATGTTCTTTTTATCTTTAAAGCACTAAGCTACATTATAGATGCTCTACAAATAGCTGTTGGATAATTTCGCCTTTGCTCTGCTACACTAACTTTTATCATGATTGTATCTATAATTTGTGTCTGCCCTTATAACTGTTGCATGCATGCAATATGCAATTACAATAAGAACAAAGTTATAAAGATACACTAAGTATATTATTATTAGCAGTTCACTGTTCTTTTTTTATATCACATAAATTGATTGCCTTATCAGTTATCAGTCTTAATTGAACCAATTGGATTCGATTTCGAATTCTGTGGGTTAGGAAATATAGGGACACGTTTATCCATACTAATATTATAAATGCGAAAGTAACTCTGTCTGTCTGTCTTTATTTTACATTTTCACGCCTAAGCCACTGAGCTGATTTTGATGAAATTTGGTATAAGGGTAGATTAAACTTGAGAAAGGACATAGGCTATGTTTGGTCGTGATAACCAAAATCCACGCGGGCGTAGCCGCGGGCAAAAGCTAGATTCCAATATTTATTAAAATAAATTTCTGGTAATAGAATTAAAAGTTACTTCAGTCATAACATAGGAGTTATACAATAACTTTCTAAATTACCACCCCTACGGTCTGAACCACAACAAAACGGTTTTAGTAATTCAAAACTTGATACTTTCAAAGTACTTAATTGTTTTAAAATGTTTAATGAATGTTATTATGTATGTTTACTGGTTTGAAGTTTCATACGAAATTCCTTTAACGATGTTATTTCTGTACTAGCTCAAGAGAGATATAAAAATTCATCATCACTGTTTTATTTCTCCTGTTCTGACATTTGTAGCCGTCTGTATGCAATATTTTATTACACATCATTTTATGAACAGACAAATATTTTTAGTTTTAAAACAGTATTTTAACCAAAGAACATCTCTTTGTTCTTACTCAAAATTATGTAAGTATCTCGGAAGTTGAAGTACTCCGCTAATAAACTTGTATACACTTTTATGATTATTCCTTAAAAGTGAAGGTTAACTTATTAAGATGACTGGACTATTATTTGAAATTAGAAGCTCAATTATGTAGATTCGTCAGTAAAAGTAGGTATGATCACCGTAAAGAAAACAACTGCATGGTCCTTTGTTTTTCTTGATGAATGGGCAAACCGTAAAAATAAAATTGCTACTCGTACTTATACTGAAGCGGTGTGCAGTAAAAAGTTTACAGTTATTCAGTCAAAATACTTCATTAAAGTCATTAACTTGAGTTTTCATAGAGATACTTACTTCTTCTTCAAGATGTGCCACAGCCATAACAATAAAAATCTTCAAATTATCTTTCTTCATGGCACCTAAAATATTTTTACTTTTAAGGGACTACGGACGCCAAAGTAAGGTCTAACAACAACAACATAAATAAAATAATTATAATAAGTTTTGTATAAACAGTAGGGCTTCCTTGAAACGTATAATATCTGAAACTTCGGGGCCCACATGAAACACGTGCGAAATACATAGTATTTATTAACATGAAGTTACTTTTGATTTCTTCCGGTAGAGTTAATATCAAACGAAGTTGCACATAGCGTTAGTGATCGATTGAAGGATAATGTTATGTAAAAAAAAACTTCGGATCAACAGTAATCTTTTGAAAATATTTTATTTTATTTGCACCCCGCAAATAAAAAAAATCTTTTACGATAAATAAATTTGCTATTACCATTATAAATAATAATAATAATAAATATTCCACAACATTCTACACAACGCTATCTAGACCCATGGTAAGCTTTTATAGCTTGTGTTATGGAATCTAGAATGCGGATAAACATACTTACATACTTTTTTTTGTTGTAAATACATACATATTATACATAGAAACACCCAGACCAATGCAAATAGCCATATTCATGCATACAAATATTTGCACTGAGCGGGAATCGAACCCGCGCCTCCTGCGTGGCAGTCGCAGATACAGATACAGATACAAATCATCAATCACCGAATCAATTTCATTATATTAGTTAAGTCACATAAAGAGCATTAAATATGAACGACAAATAAGTTATAATGTAGCCATTATGGATCAAAAAACTTATACCTACATTGCTTTGTAGAAAAAACCTTATCCTCCTTTCTTCGGCAGTCAGGTAAAAATAAAACCAGTAACCATATGTGTATAACGATGGGGAAGAAAGGAATCGGTTATTAATATATTTTTATCTTGTAGTAATGATAGTCCAAAGATCCTAAATGTGCCGATGATAGTCGTCAAGACCTTTCCTCCAATCTGAAATCAATTTTCTTTCGAGTTTCAAGCATATTGGAAAAAAGAGTTAGATTGTGTGGGGAATTACGAGAATAAACGATTTAAGCATTTAACAGCTGGGTATGTGTTACTATTGTTATTAACACTTTTGATTTAAGACAATGTAGTAAGTAGGTAATTCTTGCTGTGTAAAAATTTACTTCAAAGTAAATAATGGTACAGTAATAGTTATTCGTATTGTGAAATTTTCACACATTGCAACAAAGCAGTAGGTACGCAAAAATAAAGAAGTCAGTGTAGTAGATTAACGTAAAATAAATAAATAGTATTCCATTACTATTGGTATTAGCCATTGCCACAGACTCAACGCTAAAGCAGGAAACCCAATCATTTCCCTTTTCTTCGATACCCAAATCGATCGATAAATTCTCGATGCCTTCTATAGCCGCAGTATTTTTTCAAATCTTGATTGAACCCAAAAAAGATTGTGCTATACGCCACAAAACAAGGTTTTGGGGTACGGAAACAAATTGAAATCTGCTTTTAGATGCTTTTTCCAATGAGTCTCTGCCTTTTTATCGGAATTCGGATTCAGGGTCTACTGTAACATAATTTTGTCGAAAAGTTTTTCTAAATGATGGGAGTTTTGGTTTTCTATAGGCTTCGGAACAACTGGCTGACTCTAATTTTGTGGCAAATAAAACTACATTTAAAAGAAATTTCTCGCATACAAAGTTTGTAATTCAATGGGTATTTTGGTAAAAATCTAAAATAAAATTTTCTTAATCTACGTTTTCCTGCTTAAACCCAGCATAATAGTAGTAGGTACGATATAGTTATCTACGACTATTTAAATCCAGATAGAAACCCATGGTGTTTCCTGCCATCAGGTCCATCTATGATGTTTACGGTAGGATTATGTAGATTAAGTTGAAATTGCGTGCGGCCGAGGCTTTAACAACTACTCGCAAATTACGAACACAATCTGGAACGAATCTGTGCCACTTTAATATTTTATAACATAGATAGAATTTTAAATGTTATTGTTAATGAAGAATTAACTATTACAGAATAACTTGTATTTTCTTTTACTTTTTGTATCATCAAAGTTTTGATTAAACCTTCATCAATGTTATATATGTACAGATTGTAACATATAACTTAAATAACATATAAAGAAATTAGAGAATACATACTGCAGTTTTCTTTTGCACACAAACATACAAATATTCTATCTTAATACAAGTGCGTTACACTATTGCATTTTTTATCATTAAATATTATGTAGGTGTCTGTGGGGTATCATAATGTGGATTTGTCTTACTTAGAGTTGAAAGAGTGCCACTGGATGGTATTACACCCACCCTATTTATTCTGAGCCAAATTAATTTATTTTTGCTGTCTTATGTGCTACATTAAGTAGCATATTCTTCCTTTTCGTTCCTTTGTTCTAAAAAGATAAACAAATAATAATATGTAATTAACTGTATTTGTACAAGGTATGTCTAAGGTTATTATGGACAGAAGAAATCATTATGTCATATAATAACTTTATTTTTATATTTACTATTAATATAATGCCTACTCGTAACTTACGTTAAATACTAGTATCTAAATTTTATGGAACATAAAGTTTTTTAACACCCCCAATTTGCCAACTAATAGTGTAAAGTCAAGCACATTGCCCTCCAATGAGCACTTTGTTTGGCATGATATAAACGCCTACTTTTCCTAACGTGAAATCTTTTCCGAGACCGCATGTCCAACTTTCATCGAGGCAATCTGGGCTGTATAAGTCTAACTGCAAACAGTCCTAATAATATTGCGTACATACGTAGAGCGAGAAAAATAAACAACATAACGAGATTGTTGGCCCGAGGCTTAGTTTCTTTATTTAATTATTCCACCACTAATCCAATCTCCGTACAGTCTAATGCTGAAATCGCTACGAGTCTCTATTAATGTGGCCGGGATAACTAATTAATCGAATGTATCTAATTGGATTTATTGTTTGCGATATTCTGTAGGTATATGTTTCCATGTAGACCGGGTTTGCTTGAATGATTTCTCTATAATATCACGATCGTTTGATCCTCTATTAACTGTGTGGTTATTATATACTAATCTTAGTGGGTGTGTTTTATTACTGAAAATCAGTTTTAGTGAAAGGAATACCCCAAGTTAAATTCAACCCCACTACAACACAAGTATGTCGCCGTTAAGAAACCCCCATTTATTGTAGCGCAGTCAGTTCCTGGGCACGCCGCTCACTATTGCGTCGAGTATCAGGATCCTAGCTGTTGACATCTCGAGCGACGTCCAGTACCGCAGTCATTTAGAAGACAAGGTTAAGCTGGTTTCAAACTTGGAGTACTTAACAGGGTGAAACAGTACTTCACTGCAGGGCAGCGATGGCTTAGAACGTTTCGTCAGGGTCAGCAACGTGACTGTAACGCCCCTGGTGTTGCATAAGTCCATGGGCCTCTGTAACCACTTTCCATCAGGTAGGCCGTGTGCTTGTCTGCCACCTAAATGGTATAAAAAAAAGAAAAGTAATCAAAACTATCATTTTTTAATGCGATTAGAAATTAAACCTGTTTATGCGTTAGTATAAAAATAATTTAACATTTCGAAAACCTATCGCTTCTGAAGTGATTGGATTTCAGTAATAAATAGCTGCACTTTGTTTTAAGTAATAATTAAGCTGCTCCTGACTTTAATCGTTTTTTTTATACAAGTTTAATAATAAATTAATTAAGCGGTTGCCAGGAAATAGAGCACGATCAACAATACCACCACTAAGATAACATTGCAATGTTGCCAGAACCAAGTTTTGTTATAAAGTGCAAGCAGTTTACAAAACGTCGGATGCGGTCTAACTATTTCATCATCGATTTATGACTCAAGATTGGTGCAATCTAGTTACATAACATAGTTATGTTTCTTCCCTATTGGGATAGGTAGACATAATTACTTTTCCTATTGCTACGATATTAAAAATGAAATTAGTTATACAAACCAAGAGATGTCTGGATTGACCGGAGGGGATTCGCAGCACAATATTTTAAAAATATTTTAAATAGCTTGAAGTATTTTGGCATAGATTATGTTAATGACTGTTTTAATCCAGAAATAATGTTTAAGTGACCAGTAGTACCTAACTACAGAAATTAATACAGAAAATGTGTGCTGAACAAATCAACACTGGACTCCAACTTTTAAGTTTCTCCATTACTTGGAAGGATATCAGATTAAGCTAGGTAAGATTAAACTCATTTCGCAGAATTCTAATTGGATTGATTAAGCTTTGGACCAGTTTCTTAGAGCTTCTCACCTAAAATATTCTCCATTGTTATCAGATAAAGAAAGATTTAATTATCGTCTTTCTCTACTTCTGTATTTCAATGATTTAACGTGAGAATTCCTATAAGATTTAAAAAACATATTTCATTGTAATATATTCAAGATGGGAGTGAAATAAGATTGTACATTATTATTTTCACGAAATTCTTGCTAAGTTAGAGTTTAGTTTTTACATTTACAGAATTTCAAAAAAATCTTTTAGTATTTATCAATGGCGTCAACTTTGTCAGCCAAGAAATATTTTCGAACCTATTTTCAAAAACTCAAACGCGGAATTGTTTATAATCGTTTGGTAATGGTTTTTCTAGACCAGAGTGTATTTTTATTATATTAGATTTTTTAAATAAGGTCATGTATACAATTTTATTCTACTATTATGATTTACTATCCTGCTTTTTGATGAATTAACTACTAGCTTTTGCCCGCTTTCATCACGGTCTTATCTACTCCTATACCAGATTTCAACAAAATCGGTTCAGTGGTTTAGGCGTGAAAGCGTAACATACAGACAGACTCCCTGCCATGGTTTTCCCAAGCGACTACAATATGGGGTTCTTCAAGAGGGGCATTAGAAGGTTTCTTCAGGGTAGGCAGCGCGAGTGTAACCATAGGCCGCGGTAACCACTTACCATCAGGTGGGTCGCGTGCTTGTCTGCCACCTAAGTGGTATAAAAAAAACAGAAAGACAGACAGACAGATAGCCAGACGGACAGATAGACAGCCAGACAGACAGCCAGGCAGAGTTACTTTCGTATTTATATATAATATTAAGTAAGTATGAAGGATGTTTTAAATTCGATGAACCATTATAATTAGTCAATATTACGTATTTCTATAGTATATAACGCCATTTACAAGTCAATGCCGTTCGTAGATAAAAAAAATACAAATTTGTAGTTAGATGTCCACAAAGTTCACATTGTCGTTACAATATTGAAACAATGTGTAGCTTTATCATTAACCATTACATTACGAAGATCTATCAAAATGTAATAAACGGGCTTCCTATTCATACGTTATAATCCTTAGGGATTAAAATAACATTGTAACGCTTTGTGTTATCGCTGAATGAGATAACACACCAGTGATACGTGTTTAACAATACACAAAAGCGTAATTAAATAATACTACTTGCTTAATGTTATGTTTTTGCTGGAGAGAATAGTTGCCCTAGCCCATAGAGTAGGATCGATAAGGCATGAATGACACGGCTATTACAAGCACATTATACGAACCTTTAGGTTTTATATTTGACATTATTGTAATCGAAAATCGTATTTTCTAGGCAACGGTTAAAACATATTCTTAGTGTGTGGACAAATTATTAGTATGAAATCAATCATAAGGTTTTAATCTAAGTATATATTTCAAATTAAAGTTTTTTTAAATTACTGTATTAACAGGAGTAAAACATTATGTTCTAGACGTAATTAATATTGTATTTTTATTCCAAATATTTGAAGATATTTGACACAAGTTATTATTGTGACACTATTTATTGACGTGTTTTTAAACAGTTCGAAGAGAGTCTTGGGTCCAAATTATTTGCTAATTCGTTGCAAATATTGTATTTAACTTGCCGTATGCCGTAATCAAATTACAACGAACGGGTGTTATTTTCCCGAAAAAAATCTTTTTTAAATAAATAATATACAAATGAAGGTTAAAATGGTGAAAATATCACCCTAAATTATCAAAATTAGTCCCTTGGACGACAAAAGAACCCTGTAACTCTATTTTCTATAGGATTAGGCGGTTATGAAAGAATTGTATATCACGATGCTGTTATTATAAAACGACTCGTTATTATAGGGATAAATCGATGTCGAACACATCGAATAGCTGGACGTTTAGCTAAAGCGGTCTTGTTTTAAACGCAGATTAATTAATAGGTGAATACGCAATTGATGCACTAATTATAACCGAATTAAATTTCCTCAAATAACCAGCGGTACTTACCAATGATATTCAAACGGTTTTCAATACATTTTGCGTAAGCAATATTGTATGATTTAGTGTTTGTGTGAATGAGCCGAGTGTGTGTCCATGAGTGCGTGCGTGCGTGCGTGTGTGTGTGTGTGTTGTGTGATATATCATCATTGATTAGTAATTCATCCTTACCTACAGCTTTTGTGGGTATGTGGAGTCCTATTAGCAAATCTGGAGTCCTAGCCAACTCACCAAATAACTAGTAAGTACTTAGGTACGCTTGCCAAACAGAGGCTCAGGCACAGAGAGTTCTCTTACGATCGGGTAGACAAATTATGTACTTAAAATTGTGCCCTGATTGTTCTAATATAGGCACATGCGATGCATTTATTTATAAGACTAACAAGCTATTGTTCAATAATTTCTAGTACCGATAAATAACAAACTTGGTCGAGGCCGATCGAATATATTCAATAGCTGAATACCATTTTCCTCTCCAGTGACGGACCGTAAAACTTTTGTCGTTTTTATTGGACCGGTTCTCTTGTAATCGAGTCACGGACTCGATTGAACCGGGTCAAACTGTAGACAGTTTGTTATGATATAAACGAGCCTGCGTAACAAATGCACATTTTTATTTATTTGAGTAATAAGAAAGTTCAGCTCTTATGTCCAATGAGCTCGGAAAAACGTCCGCTCGAGGCCTAAGCTAAAAACTCGATTGTTGTAGTTAAACCTCTTCTTCTTCAGCCAGTAGTAATGTTCAATGGTATCAGATTGTGTCCAGTCTAAAATACGGTGATAGCCCGCGCAATGCTTCGTTCAAGGAGAATGTTCACAAATTTTGAACTTTAGCCTATTGTATTGTTTGTTGAAAAATAAAATGCACCTGAAATAGTTATATCAATATATCAATTAGTTTCCAAGATATGGACTTTTAAAGTGGCTGCGCGGCGACCGGCTTGCTCTTGATGTGTGTGACGTATTTTTATGTACGCCAGTCAATTTTAGTTGGCGCTGCCTTAAGTTTCACCAGAAATCACGGGAACTACTGGTCTGATTATAAAAAATATTTGTAAAAATACGTCACACGCGTCTAGCGCGAGCCAGTCCGGGTCTCGATATTTTTGAGAACTTTGAATGCCTGTAAAATGATTAATATCCACTGGTTATTTTTGAGTGAATCAAAAACAAGTGTATTTATAGTTTGAATGAATTTTTTATAGCATTTATTATGCTAACTTTTAAGTTCGAAAAACATTGGAAAAAATGAAATGCTCAAGTGAGACTCGAACTCACGACCTTTCCCTTACAGGGGGACTGCTCTTCCAACTGAGCTATTGAGCCACACTTTAATCATTCCAAATTTTCCTTCTCTTTATATCCATCTATAAGGGCGACGGTGCAGCCATCTACCAACATTCTTACGAACTGTTGGGAATAATGAATGATTTTTCAACCATTTTTAAACATTGAATTTATGGTTTATAATAGTTCGGGAATTCACGCGATTAATGTTGGAAAAATTACTTTTGCCGACGTTTACAGCACCCGTGGTCACGACGCAAAATTGTCAATAATCAAAACGCGGGAGCTTCATTAATGCCGCACTGGATATTAACTTATTGCGGTGACAAAATGCAGCTCTCGCGTTCCTATTGTTGACAATTATGCTTCTAATAAGTCCGTTTTTCACTTTAAGAAGACAGATTATCAGAAATTCTTAAATAACGAAGACACGAATTTTGTCAGCTCACACTAAGAACGACCTACAGATATTAGCATCAAACTGGAAATTTGCAGGTAAAAACTATTTTTATTTACTTTTCAGCCAAACCTATCCACTTCTTATATACAAGAAGTTTATTCGTTGTGCATTTTTGATTTTGTTGCCGAAATGTAATGGAAATATTTTTGGCAATTTATGACTTTCCTAGTACTCAAAGCTAAAATGGTTCTATAGTCTTTCGATACACACATGAAATAGGATCGATTGGCACGAAAAAAAATTTTTTGGACTTTTTGCATTTTTCTTGCTGACTGACACTGGTTTCTTAACTCTAAACACTTACATGAAGTAACTATCTGATAGCTTAATAAAATTATTCTCTAACCCAAATTATAATAGAATAACAAAATTATAAAAAGAGTACTAGACAAAATTAAAAAAAAAGAATTGTCTAAATATCAGTTGTATTTGTCTGTTTACCAAGACATCGAATATAAAGTAATAAAATATTATCATGTACCCACAAGTAAATCAGGTTAAATTATTAAAAGCTATCAATATGCAATCGTAATGCATGATTGTTTTCACTTCACGATTATGCACTTGATAACATGTGACCTTATTAATTTATTGTGATGGGTATGATGACCTACTAGTTCGTCTATAAATGAACAATAGTCACTTGCCAAGATTTAGTCACATTCTGCTCTTACTCTTGTGATCAAAACTTCTAAAAGATGGCTATTAAAAGTTTATTATTTCTAGCATTTATTGTAATTTCTGCAGACGCAGGTAAGTATTTTTTTAAAATTAATGTATGTAATTCGATTCAATATTTCTATTTCAATTATTGGAAGCCCTTTAGATTCCCTACCGAGCAACTATATAGCCTCCAAAGGCCTGACAGTTCGTCAACTTTTTATGCTTAGAGCCATTCACCCTATTCATTCATACACTTCTTGAGTGTCGATCCTATCGCCTTCACTTTAGCTCCTATATAGCACTTGCATATTGCAGCAAGTTAGTTGTGCACAGAACTTCGTTCGTAGCTCGTTAGTATTACGTCTTGGGTCCCAGAACTTGTAATAGAGCTAGTAGAAACATAAGCCTAACTAAATGCAAAAAAAATGCTTACAAATTGGTTGCAGCACCTGAATTAAAAACCCACGGTTCTTATTTATTATGTCAATCTATGTGTGTGTAATATCCTTGACGCAAAAAATATTTAATGGAGATTAGTGAACTAAAAATTCCCCATCATGAGAAATTCTAGTAGAACTAAAAGTTCAATAATCCCCATTGGGTACGTTGAAAATAAAATACCATATAAATAAATCATCTACTTTTTATTTTTTAATTGTTAATCATATATTTCTTTTGATGATTTTATTTATTGACAAATAAAATATATACCTATATTATTAAAATAAAACTAAAACTAAATAAAGTAAACCTAAAATACATATTTACAAATAATTTTAAATATTATTCTCTCTTGCGGTAGCGTTCCCAAAAGGCTGGCAGCATTGCCACGTTGTTGCGGGCGCTCGGACCCCATGACCCCAACGTTTCGACTCCAAACGGCATAAATTCATAATCTCCGATAAGATTAGAGTATTTGCGCCGCTTGAGAGCCTCCGCAGAAGCTGCGGCAGCACCAGCACAGCCAGCCGTGCCAGGTATATAGGTAGAGGCAATGGTGTCAACGCATGTTGCGTCCCACACCAGAGCCCTACCCATCTTCCAAGGCATTAATGACATGCCGTCCGGTCTCTTGCCATCGTCGCGCGCCAAACCGTTAGGTTCTAGCATATCTGGCACACCGGCGGTGACAAGAGCACGGTGGATTATGCCATTAAGGCTGGTATGCCGTGGAAATCGCCCCGCACTCCTGCAGCACGACAGGCCATGGTGTCCGAGTCGGTCAACAGCCTTTCCACAACGGCATCGATGCGGAGAAACACATGGCGCACCCAACCGTAAACATGTTGCAATGCGGAAGGTAGTGTCGTCTAACATAGTTCCTACGTTAGACGACGGAAGAGCTTGTAACCAAAGACCCGATTCCCACACTCCAACCGCCAGCAAACGGGCACGCTCAATAGCATTAGAACATGTATTTAGTAAATTTTGTCTTACTAAGCTGCAGAGCGGCCCGTCCCACTGACGCTGTGAGAAAAGGTTCCTTGGGAGATCGGTGTTTGTTTTTATTTTTTATAACGTAAGGGCTCAATTATTGATTATTTTTTATAAAACCTAACCTAACTAACCTGAGGTAACGATTCATCAACCTTTATGTTCATTCAGAAAAACAGCGTAATCCGACTTAGATAAGTTAGGTTAAAAAACTAATGCTAGCATAGATAGGCATCCATTGGTTTGGAATTTTACCACATAGAGAGTATGCGATTCTAAAAATCTGTAGGAATGCTTACACCACAGGTTACATCATAGTAACAGGTAACTATTGCCTTCCAGGTCTCGATGGGGACTCTATCGGGTCTGATAGCTTTTCGATATTCGTGCAGTGAAGAGAGCACTCTGTTATTTCTACAGACTTTATCGATGACCTTGTGCAATTTGATTTAAAGCGAGATCCGGTGGCTGTAATTTTATATGCTGCTTGTATTAATGATATGAATAAATATTGCTTCATTCTATTCCAGAGGAGATGTTCACGAAATGTGCCCCAAGTGACAATCATTGCCTTATGGAAATCATACAACAATTTGCGAGGTCCACTTATGAAGGTAAATCAGAATGGGGTGTGAAACAGACAGATCCGCTGATTATATCTTCATTGGATATTGATGCTACTAAAGAGGCTGGTTTGGCGTTTCACTACAAGAATCTTAATGTTGCTGGATTTAAGAACTTGCAAGTAATAGAAAACAAGTATGTTGAATGTTAACCTCAAGTATTTGAACTAATCGTGGTCTATAGCCAGAATACTTCGAGTAATAGTCTTAAAAATGTTAAACTAATACTAAAGCATTTAAACTATCCTTGCCACTCATTACTGTTAGAAACTTCACTTTCCTCCATGATTATGGTGCTTGCAACAACGCCGAAATATTGGAAAATATTTATCAACGTTTAGTATGGATATCACTGAGTTTAATTGGGTCCATATTGGCTCACATACAATTTTTAATCCTATTCTTTTTCTTACTACTTACCGATTTGTGTTCATAATCATCACTCTTCATAATTTCATTTTCATACTTCTTTTAATCATACATTTTTATTACTATCATCGGAACTCATAACAGTTAGTGATCATAATTTTTTAATTCATACTGTTACTACCAAGAACCAGATTAAATCCATAACTTTTTTTTTCAGATCTTTTTTCTTCATAACATTCTATTATCATATTGCTTTAATTAATAATGTTGTTACTACGAACATACTTCAATAAAAATTATTTTTGCAAAAATTCTGTCTACTTTTCTAAAAAAAAATTGATACAGAATCAATTTTATTGAAGTACTAGCTGTTACCCGCGACTTCGTCCGCGTTTAGTTCGGAATAGCTCAAACTCATTATTAAACATGGTGGAAGATTTTCATCCCAACTGGAACGGAAGTACTGGAGATAGTGAATTTTACGCAAAAGAAACATTTGTTTATTTAAAAAAAGAAACAAACTGTATTCAAATCATTTCGAAAAGTCGCTTGACATCATCCACCTTGTATTTTTAAATTAAATATTATGAAGACAGTCTTTTGAGTGACTGACTTATAAATACAGGGCTCAACTACTGAAAACTACGAAAATTGACAGACTGCTTCTATGGGCTTGGCAAATATTGCGGAAGGATTTTGAAAAATTCAACATTTTGCTGACGAAATCATTATCAAGTATGTGATGAACATTGTTATATGTGGACTTGGTAATGTTCACCATTTTTAATGGTTTGAATATTCTTCCTTCCTCCCAAATTGTTAAAACATGCTGCCACCACTTACGAACTGAACAAATTAAAATAAGTACATCAAGTATCACACAAAATAGTTTCAAGAAAACCCGGTGCCTTGCACGCCCTGAGCAGTGAGCAGTCGTTCTCTTTTTTGCCGAGCCAATGGTGGGTAGTTCCAGTTTTATGATAAATTCCATCGACCACAGTCACATCGTTGTTCATTGCTTTACACACAGGCAGAGAAGAGGGGCGCAGTGGGCAAGAGAGCAAATACAGCATTGACTGGGATGGTGTCATATAGCCTCATTTTGCTATATATTACTTGTATTGGTAAGCTTGTTTCCAGCAGATGATGTAGATACTTCCAAATTGATACTGGAGTTGATGTCCACGTGGCGGATTTTTTGGTCTGATGAAATTTACCGGAACTGTGTGTTTCTCTGCCCACATTCAGTCTCTTTTATATAATAGGAGCAGCGGTATCTTTTATATACCTAACACATAGGTTGGCTTCTCCTGGCGTACTGTTATCATTTCTGGGATAGATTTACGTATTTACTATTAGATACCTACTTATTAGACGGAATAGATAATATCGCAGCGGCGTGCGTTGGTAGTCATCAGGTCACTAACATTGTATAATGTCTGCAGTTGCATAAAGACGTTGTCCTTCAGGCTGTATTTTACCATTTCTACCGCACCACGTGAGTGAAAGAGCCTATTAAGAGCCTTTCAACTAATCTCTCCTTCCTTCCGTCAGTCACATACGGTAGAAATAATGCCACCTCGAACCAAGCTGTTCGAAACTTCATTTCTTTATCTTGCGGTTAAGAAATGTATTGCTCTGCCCACACATGTGTTTTCTTCTTTTTAAGATCCGGAGTTTTTTTTTATATAGGACACGTCAATTTAACTTCACCTCGACTGATGTTAAGCTACAGGCAAAGACTCGGAAATAGGGCACCATTATAAACGTGTACCATCGTAACAATAGTGGCACTCATCTTTATGGGATCATCAGAAGCCTTTTCACGCCCCCCTTTAAGGACCCGGGACTGTAGGAAGAAGTAAACCGTGAGCTGGCAGGGATTTCAGGTCTTAATGGGGCGACATAGGAATGGGTCACCAAACCGCTTGGTTCTTGATGGAATATTCTGATCCGTATGTGGATGACATCTGAGCCTTGCATGCGTTGTCCTGTGTAGGAAAGGAGAGGGTGGAACTAATTGCAATAGCTCATCAGAACATTCACCATGGTAGAGACTGTAATACGATAGGGACAAATATCTCCCAGAATACTTAATGTGCTTCATAGAAGATGCAACGATTTACTTCCTCCATGAGCGCGGCTTTGATGGTGATAGCTTAGGCTACCCATTACCCTAGCCGAAGCAATCCCTGCTCTTCACGTTGAGACCGCCTATTTATGATAGGTAACCAAGGCAGGTATACTGGAGTACCTAACCCCAGAATACCCCCAATGCCCCATTCCTCTGTTAAATTTTAATCGGTTTGATTCCAATATTGCGCTTGCCCCGATGTGGTGGCTTCGGTATCGATGGGGGATACCAGTTTCAGTTTTATGACTTCTCAGGCGGGTGGGGTTTTCATTCTCCGAATTGAAGAATTTTGTATAGAGCTAAGAATATTATATAATAAGTTCTACTATTACTGTCACACAGCCTAATTTTATGTATTACCTATAGAATACTAAGCATAGAATTTATATTTTACTTCAAATAAAACTATAAATACAATAAAAAACAACAAATACACAATAAAATAAAAAATTTAAACAAAAGTAAATAAAAAACCATAAAAAAGAAAAATTACATTTTAGATGGATTCGAACGCGACTCAGCTAAGTTATAAGTCCACCGCAGACGTATTGAGCCACAGTTACCACGAAATCATAGTGTGAAATAGAGGTTTACATATTATGTCATAAAAACATTCTGCCCCATTCCTTATTATAATAGCGTGATGATATAATAATTATGAAAGCCAGGAGTATTTTTACCGAACCAGCTGCTTACTAATTTGTTGGATTCGAGAGAAAATCGTTCGAGAACAATTGTTATAGGGGAAATATCGGTTACCAAATACCAATCATAAACATGGTAAATATCCCGGTGAGTGTTATACTATTAATATGAATTCTATCGAGACACCTGGTGTGCCAAAGATTCTGCAGTAACCTGACCTGACTTGGCTGAGATGTAGAACTCTGGCCTCTCGAAGTTCTTCAGATTCCTATGACCGAAATAATATCTTCTTGTAAGCATTGTTGCTTTTATAATGGTTCGATCTATTCACACAATCACAAATTGTTAGCCGTGATATGCTATTATTGACATAACTTTTTTATTTATGAACCGATTTCAATAAAACAAACACTAAATGTTAAGTGAAGCCTGCCACAATATATTAGTGAAAACCGCAACCAAATCCGTTCAGATGATTCTGAGATTAGCGTGCACAAACTCACAGACAAACAGAGAAACAGATAAACAGATAAACAGACAAACAGACAAAAATTCCAAAAAACGTTGATTTGGCTTCTATTACGTTTATAAAGTCCCCCTATAACAATTTTTTTCATTTCCTTTCCATGTACAGACATCGATCGTTTACAGATTTATTATATGTATAGTTGCTTTTATAATGGTTCGATCTATTCACACAATCACAAATTGTTAGCCGTGATATGATATTATTGACATAACTTTTTTATTTATGAACCGATTTCAATAAAACAAACACTAAATGTTAAGTGAAGCCTGCCACAATATATTAGTGAAAACCGCAACCAAATCCGTTCAGCCGATTCTGAGATTAGCGTGCACAAACTCACAGACAAACAGATAAACAGATAAACAGACAAACAGACAAAAATTCCAAAAAACGTTGATTTGGCTTCTATTACGTTTATAAAGTCCCCCTATAACAATTTTTTTCATTTCCTTTCCATGTACAGACATCGATCGTTTACAGATTTATTATATGTATAGATGTTCTTAGTTTTGTAAAAATTCTTTTTGCAAAAATTCTGTCTACTTTTCTAAAAAAAAATTGATTCTGGCGCTTCACCGGCCGCTGCCGCTAGTATAAACAAATATATTAAAACAAATATTAGTAAAAACGAAGTGTATGATTTGTGATATTTAGTTTTAAAATTTTTTATGAATAACGATCATTATGATTTTAAATGGTATGAGAAACATTTTCGGACCTCCGATGATAGGAGTTGAAAAGTTATGTAAGACAATGCGCACCCATTTTAATTTCATCGCTACATTATAAAAAACCTTTCTGCTTACAGTATGAACTTTGAAACATTCGTAGAGTTCATGAAAATTCAAGTTGATCTTACAATAGTCGGCAACATTGAAGTAGAAATACCTGACGTTCAAAAAACCTTCAAGGGCCCTTACTCAGCGACAACAAGTAAGTATAAACTTATTATACAGCTGCAAGATATTTTATACCCACGGCTTCATTCGCGAGGTATTATGAAGCCGTTTACGTAACCCACGGAGACGTTGTTTTTTTTTTGTAAAGAATATTAGAACCGAAGTCCTCTTTTCCTTTCCTGGGATAACAATAGCGTGTGTTATTCTAGAATATAAGATATTAATTTCAGCCAAATCTGTTCAGCTGTTAGAGACTGATTTATTTATAAACATCTTAACCAATTGTCACTTTTATATCTTTAGTACGAAGTAAGAAGGATAGGAATTAGGATCAGTAAGATTTTATCGTCATTCATAAAGTTTTCATGTGGTTATCACAACATCATAAGATCACATTCAGATTTGACATTATGAGTTTCTGTTATTCTGGTTTTCTTTAAACGAGATAATGAATAATTTGATTGATTTTATTACAGCTGTCATCGGGTCAATGGAATACTCCTTGACTATCAAAGATGTGGATGGCAAGCAGTACTTTGACGCTGGTCCAGAAACGATAACTAGCAAAACTTCCGGAGAAACAATCGTGACTGTCGGAGATGATTTAAGAGACGCCTTAGATAAAGGTATGTGTTAGTTCAACATTTTATTTATTATTATAATTTTTCAATCCAGTCGAAAAAACTGCGTAGCGTTTTTCTTAGGCTAAACGCGCTCAGTAATATTTACAATAGGTATGTATATTTATAGGTAACGAATTTTTAGTTTGAAAATTCAGTAAAAAGTAAAAAAGTGGAGCGAATTGTAAGAGACCTACACACTCAGCATTGGGTGACTACGGGTTAAAGAAGAAGAAGATAAGTCAAAAACAAAATTTGCGTTGGATTTTTGTGGAAATCGAGAAAAGCTCAGAAATGCTCTACTGTCACATTGGTTTCTATGTTTATAAAAAATAAAATTTAAAATTTAAAAAACCCCCGTCACAAAAAACACCAAAAAGTTTAAAATAAATGAATAAATTTTAATTCAACGGTTGCTATGTCGGGGGACCGTAACTGGTTAAGTACTCCTTTATATCGTAAGGTCCCCCGACATGGCAACCGTTGAATTAAAATTTATTCATTTATTTTAAACTTTTTGGTGTTTTTTGTGACGGGGGTTTTTTAAATTTTAAATTTTATTTTTATTTTATGCTTTTTAAATTGATCTACTAGTCAAGCTCTTTCATTTGATACCCATATTGAGGGAATTATAAAGAAATATGTATTCCAACATGTTGTGGCGGCGGCCATCTTGGACCGATTTTTTTCAAACATAGCTAAGAACACTCCCGACTAATATACCTTTCAAACAAAAAAAACTAAATCCAAATCGGTTCATCTGTTTGGGTGCTACGATGCCACAGACACACACACACACACACACACACACACACACACACACACACACACACACACACACACACACACACACACACACACACACACAGACACGTCAAACTTATAACACCCCGTCGTTTTTGCGTCGGGGGTTAAAAACAATTATTGTCATTTAATAAACTATATTTTCAACAGATGAAGACGCGGTTAAATTGAAACCTCAATGGGCAGCCAACAATGCTTTCATACGTGAGAAGATTTTAACCACGATTGCTAATTACGGCTTTTCAACATTTGTAGGTAATTTAAGAGCCCTGGGAAAAACTTTCGATAAGAATGTATTCCTTAAATCTGAATAAAACATAAATGTATTAATGATTTCCTATTTGGCTATTCATTACGTGACACATAATATCGATTTTATCATCACATGTATTTTCTCATGAGTGTCAAAAGTCATATATAGTGACTAAAGGATTCCGAAATCCGTTACACGCAGCAGTGCTGCCAAAGCACTCCTTACATACCTACAACAATTTATAGTCTCTATACATATATATGTATATGTATACTCTATATATATGAGTTTAAATTACGAGCTACGCAGCAATGTCGCGGCAGCAATGCAGCGGAACCAGTGCTGTGCAGCAGTCTGGCAGAACAGATAATAGTACTGTAGTGCCTGCTGAGTACTTCTGATCTGCCTTCAAAATTTCATTAATTTGGTCCATGTGTGTACTGCGAGATTGACCCCGACTGGTCTGCCCATAAGCTATGTGACTTAATATCCAGCCCTTTACAGGTAGCATAGCAGTCATGTTAATTAATTAAAATAAAATGAATGAATATACAACAACGCATCACTACGAATAGCGCAACACTGCCGTAGTATGTACGAGTGCTGCTGTAAATACAAACCTACTAGGTACTACTAATATTAGGGCTGTTTTATAAGTAGGATTTTGTACCATTTTACATGTTGCAAATGTACAATACATTTTTGTTTCAGTAAAATGGTACAAAATTATGAATTATATTATAAGAAAATGATATCCATTGGATAATTCGGAACCGTCTATTGTGTTCGTTTGGTATATATTGCACAAATCTATATGGTTCAGGAAAACACAATGGCCATTCCAATATAAATTTATATTTGTCATTCTTGTGAAATCAATGAGAAAAATATTTCTATCTTTCTATTGTGAACGCGTTGGACTTTACCAATATTGTATTGAATTGAAAGGCATTCGTAGGTACATTCGAAACTATACAGCTTATGAAAATATAAAAGCTGAATTATGTTATATAATATTAGTAAACATTCTGAGCACTGTGCAACCTACTAAATGAATTTTGATAGAATTCTTATATTATAATAGTCTTGGTCAGATTTCAAATCATACGTGTATTTCGTCGCATTGGGTTAAATGGAACCGTAAATGTGACAAAAAATCGCGATAATCAACATCCACGCGGGCGGAGCCATCGGCATCCGCTTACTATGAATAAAATCCCAGCACTATTTTGCCAATGTTTAATTACCTACCCGATATTACGCTGGTCTTTAGACATTTGTAGGAATTTTTACAGCAATAAGTATGCTAACTATACAAATCGAATACATAGGGAAAAAGAATCTTCTCGGACGGGACTCGAACCCGCAGTCTTTCCCTTACAGGGGGAATGCCTGACCAATTCGGCTACCGAGATACGCCCGATATGATTCAAATTTCCCATCTTATACGTCTTTAAGGCGACGTGGCGTCATCTACCGATTTTCTTACGAACTATTGGAATCAATGAATGATGTTACAATCATTTTTAAACAGTGATTTTTGATAACTGCACCCAAACAATTGAAGGAATTTTTACAGCATTAAGTATGCTAACTATACAAATCGAATACATAGGGAAAAATAATCTTCTCGGACGGGACTCGAACCCGCAGTCTTTCCCTTACAGGGGGAATGCCTGACCAATTCGGCTACCGAGACACGCCCGATATGATTCAAATTTCCCATCTTATACGTCTTTAAGGCGACGTGGCGTCATCTACCGATTTTCTTACGAACTATCGGAATCAATGAATGATGTTACAATCATTTTTAAACAGTGATTTTTGATAATTGCGCCCAAACAATTGAAGGAATTTTTACAGCATTAAGTATGCTAACTATACAAATCGAATACATAGGGAAAAAGAATCTTCTCGGACGGGACTCGAACCCGCAGTCTTTTCCTTACAGGGGGAATGCCTGACCAATTCGGCTACCGAGACACGCCCGATATGATTCAAATTTCCCATCTTATACGTCTTTAAGGCGACGTGGCGTCATCTACCGATTTTCTTACGAACTATTGGAATCAATGAATGATGTTACAATCATTTTTAAACAGTGATTTTTGATAACTGCGCCCAAACAATTGAAGGAATTTTTACAGCATTAAGTATGCTAACTACACAAATCGAATACATAGGGAAAAAGAATCTTCTCGGACGGGACTCGAACCCGCAGTCTTTCCCTTACAGGGGGAATGCCTGACCAATTCGGCTACCGAGACACGCCCGATATGATTCAAATTTCCCTTCTTATACGTCTTTAAGGCGACGTGGCGTCATCTGCCGATTTTCTTACGAACTATCGGAATCAATGAATGATGTTACAATCATTTTTAACCATTGATTTTTGATAACTGCGCCCAAACAACAGGGGGAATGCCTGTAAGGGAAAGACTGCGGGTTCGAGTCCCGTCCGAGAAGATTCTTTTTCCCTATGTATTCGATTTGTATAGTTAGCATACTTAATGCTGTAAAAATTCCTTCAATTGTTTGGGCGCAGTTATCAAAAATCAATGTTTAAAAATGATTGTAACATCATTCATTGATTCCGATAGTTCGTAAGAAAATCGGTAGATGACGCCACGTCGCCTTAAAGACGTATAAGATGGGAAATTTGAATCATATCGGGCGTGTCTCGGTAGCCGAATTGGTCAGGCATTCCCCCTGTAAGGGAAAGACGGCGGGTTCGAGTCCCGCCCGAGAAGATTATTTTTCCCTATGTATTCGATTTAGACATTTGTGCCAAATTTTGATACATTCAAGCTAGTTTCAGCTAAAAAAGGCCTTATGGCGCCATGTTCTGTGCCTATACTCTTAAATCCCTCTAAAATAACTTAAGTCAGTACTCAACAGTAGGTATGTAGTGAAACCTGAAAATAACTTGAATATTATTAACATGTGTGTGATGTATTTCCTTCCTGTAAGAAGTACTTATGGAATAGATGAGCTTGGGTTGCGAGAACGGAATCAGAATTCCACGCGAATTGAATCGCGGGCAGTAGTTTTCATAATTATCAGAAAAAAAGAACGTATAGCAATAAAACCTAAAAGAAAAAAAATCCGAGTAAACCTATACCGTATAATTACGGCAGCATTTTTTCGCCCCTAAATTTTCAGGCGTGGTCGGCGGGCAATTAAGGGCGCGCAGTCAGCCTCTTGACCCTTATGAGTGGATGCCTCGATATTCCCCAAAAAAGTACACTCGGCAAACCAGGATCTGGTAGTGAGGTGATTTTCGATACTTTTTTTTTAGTTTTTGAATGGATGGAAAATTCTTAGCATATTCATAATGTGGTTATGGGTTACTTCCTGAAGATTTTTTTTCGTCTATTCCCATTGAGTCTGTGATACTATTTTTATTTAAAAATGTCCTTGTACGAACTCCCAGTGGGTCTATGATTTACGTTTCGTCCCCTATTTTGTTACTTTTTAAACTAGCCAACCTGATAGTATATTATATAGTTACCGGTGCTAAACATATGCCATACTAGAAATGGCATTCATGTGTAATCAACTGTACTCCTGTGACGTTATACGGGACATTGGCTTGAGTTGTAGTGCGGTCCGAGTTCAGTGGAGCCCACCTTCGAACAATTAAATTTATCTGCGACGTCCAACAATGTAATGAAACTATTTTTAATAGATAGTAAGCTTATTTATTTGAAAATTTGACGAAATTCCTAACATCATTCTGGAATCATTTGGAAAATGTCCTTAAGCTCTATCTATCGTAGTAATTTGAAAAATGATTGCAAAACGTAATCAAAATAAAAATAAAACAAATAAATACTTTTTAACAAATGGCTATATTATTATATCAAAACAAGTTAAGTATTCACTTATACTACCGAAATAGGAACTGTAAAAAGCTTCCATTTTCAGTAAACCAACATACCTGAATCATGCATTACCGCGGCTTGACAACAAACACGCGATCCCGTCACTGGCAATTATGTCAAGTATGCTGGCACTGCACATGACGTAGTCACATACTAAACTATAAAAATTCTTACAGGGCTTGCAAAACAGCCCAAAATCCTTTGAAAATCCTACACATATATTTTAGCTGGCTGAATTATTTGGTTTGTTGAGCACTTCAAAGCTATTTTGATATTTATTTGTATGTAGGGTTAAGTAATATTCAATCTCATCTCTGCAGTTCTACATTTTTATGATGTAACAGACATTAAAAGAAATCATTACTGTGATATCATAATCATGATCTTTGGAAAAGTGTATTGTTTGTTTGTGTAACTTGCGCAATGCACATACATAGCTTCGTCAAAAAAGGTTCTAGAAGGCAACAATTGTATTGAGAGTGTTGGTCTGATACGGGTATATTCTATAATATGTAGGAATAGGGTATATAGTATGTGCGAGTTATATTTTGAATCCGAGTCTATTTCACCGGCAGGTCATCCACCTAGCTCTAAGCTGCACTTAATCAATACCACTTAATTAGTGTCGTATCTGTGCTGCTGAATAGGGGATCCTCAGAGCTTCTATAGCGTTTATACGTTTCCAGTAACACTACTGCTATTTACTACGATGATCTGTTTAGATTATAAGAATTAAAAATAATAGCAGTCATTATGGCCGATCCCGAAAAGTTCGAAACAATATAAA
Organism: Eilema sororculum; assembly: GCA_914829495.1. Classification (NCBI taxonomy): domain Eukaryota; kingdom Metazoa; phylum Arthropoda; class Insecta; order Lepidoptera; family Erebidae; genus Eilema; species Eilema sororculum. The sequence continues at coordinate 12,403,649 of OU618541.1, forward strand.
ATATTTAGAATATTTCTTCCCTTAAATGTATCTAAAAATACTTTTCTTTGCTTTACTTGATATAAGGTAAAACAAAAAGATGTATTTTATGCCAAACTAACGCAATTATGTAAAACAAGAGCATTTATTCTGAACAGTACTTTTTTTTTTTTTAACCGTGGGAGAAAATCCTTCATGGATGTTATGCCGGACTCCTACCGACTAAAAACCCCCACGGTAACGCCCAGAAGCCTTTGCTCAAGTCGCACCTTCCATGTCTCCACGGTTTCCTGGTAGAGCTGGGACCGCTGGGCCTCGATTTCTCGAGACGCAGGCCATTGGCCCCTCTCCAGCGCCTCCTTGCGCCATATAAATAGAGATGCAAGGGCTCTCGCTTCCAGGTCCCATGGAGGGGTCCCGGCTAGGAGGCATGCCGCCTCACCAGAGATCGTGCGGTATCCCCTTATCACCCTGACGGCCATCGCCCTCTGTGGGCTCAGCAATCTAGCCACATTACTGGCCGTCAGGTTCTCCGCCCATACGGGGGCCCCGTATAGGGCCATACTTCGCACGATCCCCAGGTACAGTCTCCTGCAGGGGGCGTTGGGTCCCCTGATATTGGGCATCAGCCGCGCGTCTGAACAGTACTTACAGGTACTCGAATCGCTAGTATCTGCCAACACAATGTATTCAATAGAACTGTGTATGTTATCATTATCATTATTTTCACACTTATACAATTTTTAATAATACAAATGATAAAATAATGTATTTGAATAGAGGGCCGGTTTATTCCTTGCGCAACGTGGCAATGCCGCTAGCCTTCTGGCCACGTCGATGGGGAGGAATTCTTTGACGCCTGAACCTGCAGTTTTGCACATATCTTGTTTTATATTGTTATTTATAATATTTATTAAGTTTATTATGTACATAAATTGAAATTTAATAGATATATTATGTATTTTCAATATTAAGCTAATATCCTACAAGGCTGCTGCACTCATATGGAAATGTCGCTATATGGTGCTATATCATGTCTTTAATCCGACTGCTAGCTTATGGTAAGCAGGCAATCTCTATCAGTCTCGCTATTTGAGTAAAACCTTGGCTTTACTACACTCTACTAATTTGCGCGTCGAGTAATTGCGAAATATTCTTAATGGACGAAAAAATATATGTGCGTCTATCAGTTTCAATGTAATTAGTAATGTGATCTTGATATCATCATCATTTGATGTTATTTCTGACTGCATCGGAAGTTCTCGGAGTTCGGGGTCTACTTTTCCATTCTCCTCTTTTCGGTTTGGTTTATCTTGGCTGGTGGGTTCAATGTTGATGTACCTACTTGTGCAGTCACAAGCTTGCATTGCATTTATATATTAGTTTGCTTAAGCTATTTTACTTATATCTATTGCTTGTTTAATAAAGCCCCTGCCAATTTTAGTACTTTTGTATAGATAACTTATTTGACGACCTCGATAATTTTTTTAGAGATAAATCTTTATGACGTGTTACCGAGGTGAGAGACTTCAGATTTTAGATGAACTCAAAGCTTTCGTACTACAGGCAAGGCATATTACTCGGTATTATGTCCTAACAAAGCACCCAATTCACTCACAAAAAAAAACTCTCAGTCAAATTGTTCTTTGTCAATTGTCAACTGGAGTACAACTTGACAATTTTGAACCCTCAGTATTAAGGTCAGGTATGAAATCATAATCATCTTTTTCACAGCGATGGGTATCTTTTTCATAGTTTACCCAAATGGGTATAAAAATACAAGGAATATCCTATTTCTGCTAATTCACCTACCGTAGAGATTCAAGTATAATCATGTCGAAAGATAAAATGTATTAACCATTTTAGATTCTACGTCGTCGTTTTCATGTCTTTATTTACTTTTGGACTTATTTATTTATACAGTCCTACAACAAAACTACAAAGATCCATATAAAAGCATTTTCACCGTTCTGCTCTTAAAGTTAATTGCTCCGTGTCCATAAATTCCCACTTATCAAAATGAGTTACAGCTAAAGAAAAGGCATTTTCCTCATGAATTCACAATATTCATTAAAATTTAAATGAGGCAATAAGAAAAACTGTGTTTTACGCGCCAACTGAATGGTTTTACTACGCATACTCGTAGTTGCACAAGCGTTCAACTACGAGTATGCGTATTGAAACATACATTATACCCACGCCAGTAGGTAAATCCCCGAAGAGGTGGGCAGAGGTGTATTAACTCCCACATTTCGTCAACTACGATTTTCAGTCCCATGCAATAGGGGGCGAGCCTAATGCCGTCAAGCAGGCATTTATGCGGCGGGCGATCATGAGCTGTATGTTTAATATCGGATGGAGAACAGCCCTGTACCTTAATCCCCTACTATGAACCGCCCACAGGAAGAGATGAGATCCACCACGGCACCAGGAACCAACACGACAAATTTCGAAAAATGAAAATTACTATTAATAATAATTATTCGTAGCAAACTAAGGTGGGTTAGACATTTGATTTGTTAACAACTGCAAAGCTGTGAAAGACCTGATTAGAAGCCAAAACAGACGGACTAACAAATTTTTTCATGAGTGTTCTATTTTTTTTCATTTTTAAGCTAAAAGTAACTAAATAATTACAATAAGATTATTATTTCGGCCAATAGAGAGCAGAATACTTAGCATTGTTTCTATTTTCAAATCTTGCAATTTTGTGACTGCTAATATAATAGGAGACTGTATGAAAAGCATTGGCAATATTTTGAAGAAATAAGATCCATGAAATATTAGTCAAAATGGTAATGGTCGAGTCTAATTACTTGCTTCGGGATACGTTCATTAATTAGTGTGGCGCATGTCAAAACACCGCCACGCTACCATACCCTGATATATCTGTAGGTATCACTACTCTGCGTGATTAATGTGCTATTCGAGATTTCTCTTATTACTGTTAGGGAACACCTGACGGTATTTTGATCATGAATAATCAGAGTTTGTTTATAAGATCAATATGTGACTGTGGAATATGTAATGATAATACATTATTATTTATATGTAAGAATGTGACTGATGTAAATTTTTTTAATAATCTATGTTTGGTCGCGATAACCGACATCCACGCGGGCAGAGTCGCGGGAAAAGTTAGTTATAAAGGAGATAGCGAATTTCACTCAAAGGAAATATTCCTATATTTAAAAAAAGAAACAAAACTGCATTCAAACATTTTCAATGCCACACCCGGTAATCCGACTAACATCTTCATAAACCTTCTCTTTCATGGATTTCCCGTTATTTAATTTGCTAGGTTTGTTACAGAAATTTGATCCTTATGATTGACCCCATATCTATTGATGCAATACAAAAATACAGGGTGTTATTTTTTTCGGACTGTAGTCGGTTTGATTACCGTATGCAGCAAATGATTTTTCAGCATACCTTTTTTAGGGTTCCGTAGTTTGTATTTTGATCTGCAATCAGTCAGCGAACTATGAACAGATCTGTTGTATGTAGGGCGTTGCAGAGTAATTTCTTCATTAAGAGTTCTCTTCCATTATGCTAGAATAGCTATGTCGAGCTTGGTAGGTCCACTATTGCGAGCCTCTTAAGTCTTCGCTTGTGCTCAGGCTTAGTTAGTACAAGTGCCAGTGGGTTTAGGTGCTTCTCGAGTCTTGTTATACCCGTATAGCGTGCAGCAATTGACTTCATCTGCCTGCACGCATTGTTCACATCAATTCTTAAAATCACGGCGCATTTGATAGGCGAAATTTTCGGCATGACCAAAATGCAGTATTGTTACTTTTTAAAAATAAGGAAAAATTTCCTTGGAGCGGAATTTGCTATCTCCAGTATTTAGAGTACTTTACAGTACTTCCTATTTAGGTAAGTTTGAACTGTTTCACCCTGAATTTGTCAACTCCGATTTAAGCCACATTAAAAATATTGATATTTACTTATACGTGTGTTTGACACAGTACAATGAAGTGATATCAAAATTATTTATGGCCGCTGAGAATATAAATGACGCCACTAGTCCATATATAGTAACCCAATCCCCTTTACCTATTGTAAAAACAATTGGACAAGAGTAGACTAGGGTGAACCATGTTATAAACGATGGAATTTATTTATGGAGAGTACTCGTGTACTCATGACAGAAAACATCAAATGAGCAATTGGGTCAAATTCCATCAGACTTGGAGTTAGACTTGGGTAGGTTTCTGCAACAGTTTTGACAATATGATACACGACTAATACAAGGATAGCTCGTAAAAAGCTTACTATTTTTACTATTTTAGTCAAATTACTCTTATTAGAACTGGGTACACTTTTAAGCTTCAATACACATTCTCATAATCGCGGGAGTTTATAAAAGTGCAAAAAAAACGCAACGCCAAGTTAAAGTGCTTTTCACTTTAAAATAAGAAGCAGAGTTCATGTTTTTAAGAACTTTTATTATAAGTATAGTAAAGTAAATGTTATAGAGTTTCTTGGCCAACTAACAACTCGGTGCTTTCTGGGCATTTCCTAAATAAAGGCAGAAACCTTTTACGAGGAACGTGATAGTAACATCATGCTTCTCGTAAAAGGTTTATGACGTTTGTGCGAGTTTTCCTGCATCTGTTGAGTGTTATAGTGCATGTGATTAATTAAAAATTTATGAGTTCCTAAAAGCTTCGCTAGAAAGGCAGCCTCGTAAGGTATCGCTAAAATAGTCGATATTCACTAAAAACTGGCTTATTCGTGCCATGATTAAAAGTAAATAATGAAAATCCTCAAATATGTCTACAAAAAGTTTTTTTCAATTTGTCAAAGCAGTTCCTGAGGTTGGCGCGCTCAACCCGGTACGGAGCAGGATGCAGGTAGGACACGGTGGCATTTTCCGATCCAAATCTGAGCGATTTAATGCCTTGGAATCAATACGTTTATTTTTTTTATTACTACGAGTAATTAGGCTTGGTTAAGTTTGGACCCGCGCACAAAAGTCTAAGTATTTTTTCGTTTTTCTAACATGTTTTTTTTTTTCATTATTAAATTTTTATCAACTTCCAAAAATATTAACTGTATTTTTATAAAAATTTTGTTGAGTGTTTCCGTTTTTGTGTCCCATAAGTTGATTACTTATTGGGTATGTATAATCATGCTCTTTATAATCATGCTTTGGGTATATATACTTTTGCAGGAAAATAAAAATATATTAGAACAGGTAATTTCTTTAAACTGTTATTTTGAATGAAGAAATAAATTTCAGTTTTTAATTAAACTTTAGAAATAAAGCCAGACAGTTCCCAAGTTTTCTTATTAAGAAGAAAGTGGAAAATCCCAAGGCAATATGAGAAACGGTTTACAATAAACACAGTTTTAACCAACTTTCAATTTCAACCAAGATTTTAGCTGTCAATACTCAGAATTCTATGAAACTGTACCTATACGAAGATAATATCGTAAAACCAATTTTGTTTATTTAGGTTGTCAAAACAAACGGCTAATGATAATATTTACCTAAACAAATGCAGTGGTAATATGGCCCAATTAATATTTGCGTAAGATGATAATGTTATCTCATAATTGGATTGTGTGATTGTCTAATGTTGTCTTACTGCTCTGTGTTACAAAATGGATATATTTGGAGAATATGATGAACATAACTCCTAGCGTAGAAGCTTCCTCCGTAGTATTTTTCAAAGAGTACTAGAGTAACCTAAATTACTGGTATTCCTTTTAACACCTGTTAAAATTATATTTCTCTTAATAAGGTGTAACGTGAAATTTTATCAATCAACAATTAGCCCAACGCCGTCCACTGAGGACCTGTTTTAGGCCTGTTTTTTTATATTGGTATCTAAAATAAGTATCTACGTAAATTTAATTGTACTTCCATTGCTAATACCAGAAGTTGAGAGAGATAATCGATTTTACTCATTCTTGTTTTTTCATTGTCCAATATGTTGTAAAAGATTCTTACATAAAGATGAGATAAAAAATTGTGCAGATAAAGTGTTTCAAAAATCAAATAGGTTATCAATTTTTGTGCTATTTTTCAATTTTACAAGTCACTGTTTACGCAACGTTAATTTTTTAAATCAATAACAATATTGTACCCGTACTGATTCACAGATAACAGTATAAAGACTTTGAGAACATGTTATCCCAAATGATTAAGATGAAATAATTATCACATCAAAAAAGACAGGAAATAGGAAATAAAATATTTTTAATTAGTTGGCATACATGCGTGTCATCGTTCCATTCCAAGGGAATGATCGAACATGAATGCATTCAAATTACATCGATCTAATAGTAACCTAAAAGGCAGAGACATTCGTCCCATTTGCTTCGATTCTGGCACAGGCTGATCAATATGCGTATCCTACGCTACGCTTCTGTCGAGTGTTTCCATTTTGTATCCATGAAACTCTACCGACGCATATTTTTATGACTACTACAGACCACAGGTCTTTCCGAAGACCACCCACAAAAAGTCGACCTTTGCCAGGCTGCCCATTTTCTTACCTCATGAATCTGTTTCGTCAATGTTTGTGCCGTTTTAAACGCTATTAAAACATATTTTCATATTCAATTTATAATGATATAAAATTGTACGGTTTTATTCAATTTCGTATCTCGTCTCATCTTTACTTCTGAAGTTTGAAAAATCTTATTTGAATATAAAGTAGACCAAATTTAATGACGAAGATTTGTATTTCGTGCAAATTAAAAAGAATTGAATAATGTTTCGTATTTCTTTGCTAAGTCACTTCATTAAGAAAAAGTCTTATATAAGACATAACGAAGTTTATATTATAAATAAAAAGGTTTTACTTTAGGTTATAATTTATCAAAGCAGTTCCAACATAAAGTAATGATTCGTCTAAAATAATGAAATTTCTCTGTGCGAAAAAGTTCATCTTTGACACACAGTTTTAATATTATTTTTTATACAGTTGACATACATAATGATAGTAAAACCATGATAGTACCCACTATTATCTATAATGTGCTAAAGCTGTCCATAGTAAAAGCAACCTATATTTTAATATATTAAAAGAAGTATATTCTCTACCCTTGATCTAACACTGAGAGGAAACAGCCAAAACAAAAGTAATTCCAATCAAGACAATCATCTCTTAATTTGACGTGAGTTGTAGTATACATAAAAATAACTATTTACAACATTTTCCATGTAAGTATGGTCAACATCAGATCGATCTTGATGAACAAAGTACTAAAAATAATCTTAAAGCCTTGTATTTTTGTTGACTGAATATTCTGATATTTGGTACACAACTTTAGATCGGGCAATAATGCAATTTGAATCAATAAAATTGTTTTGATTTGCTCATAATACCTTAGTCTAAAGATCTTCGTCGTTTCTTCTCCACCAGCGCCTTGGAAGCGGTGGTAAACTTAGATTAAGTAGAATTAAAATTGACGTCAATAAGAAACAATTTTATTGTTCTATATTGAAAAATAAATGACTATGACTATGACTATCATTTTGGTGGCCAAATTGGTGGTGGACACCGGGAATAACCCTTTGTGTCAAGATCTTTCAGACACTGACTGTACTGACACTGACTGTAGGTATTACACGAGAGCTAAAAGAGTGATGAAGTAGCTTTGATACTCCTTGCTAACTGCGGGATTTATCACTCTATAAGTAATTCGTTCCAGAATTTTCACCTCATTACAGAATTACAAGATTATAGGCATATAGATAGAAATAAGTTTGCTAAGATTCAGTTTTGAAAGGACTTTCAAAGTACAGTTTCTGTTGCAAAAGTAAGATGTCGTACGTCGTTGGATGTTTTAGACTTTTGGAAAACGAGGTCTTCTTTAGAATTAGTTTATCACATTCCAGATTTCTTTGGACCTAAGATTGAAAAAGTTTCATAAAATAATAGAAAATATATAAACTTGTGTTAGAACTTGCCCTTTGAAAATTACGAATATAATTTTACATTAATATAAATTGATTCATTGATGTATAAAATCAAACGGTCTCAATTATAATAGATAACTATTATAAATTGAGACCGTTTAGTTTAATGATTGATGTTATATTCAACCAACGAATTACCACTTGTCTAGGGGACTGTTTGTTAAAACCATAAAGTTTAAGAAAAATATCTGAATAGGCATTCTCAAATATAGCAACTTCTAGTAACATCTATTTGTCACGTACTAATTGACAAACTTCGAGACTAGACATTAGTATGCAAATAAAACTTCCAGTGGGCTTCTATTGTGTAGACATAATTCAAGTTAGTGGTACCCGTACTGCATGAATTAGATAACTTTATAACTTAGGTATTAGTCTCTCGATATAGTAGGGCACGAGTAGAAGGAAATTCTGTAGTAATTACAGAATAAGCTAGGGGAGGCTAGTTACATGTTGATAAATTTCTGCAGCCAAGTAGACAGACTTAAATATGGGTAATTTAATTGGCTAATTTTTTTGCTGACTGCCAAAATGTGCTGCCAAAATGTTTGAATGCAAATCAGAATACATTAAAAAGTTAGGTATAATCTCCTAAGAACGTTTTGTTATCTCTATAACGGTTGAGGAAGTACCTACCCTTACTGACCTATTTCAAAAATATATCTTGTATAATTTATCAAAGAAATATAAAAATCATCATCATGAAGGTGCTTGATAACTTCATTAATTTTAGTCATTCTTTCTTTCTTGAATGAATTCGCTTTAAAAACGGATAAAAATAGAAGGGAAATTTGAATCACATCGGGCGTGTCTTGGTAGCCGAGTTAGTCAAGGCATTCCTCCTGTAAGGGAAAGATTCGAGTCCCGCCTGAGAAGATTCATTTTCCCTATGTATTCGAGATTTATTCGATTCTTTCTTTCGTTCTACATAAATAACTAGCGATTTGTAACCACTGCCGTAAACCTCTGCCTATCTTTACATGAATATATAGGCGAGTTAATGTACGACTGAAAATAAGTAAGGTATCAAGAAGTACTACGGTAACTATTTCACTACCATCTTGACGTCAAGTCAAGTTTGCTTACGTAATTGCATTAATTAACTCGGGCATATGATCAAAGGCCGGCAAATGGCTATTGAGTATGAAGCACTCACACACTATTGGCGATTATTGTAGAACTACAGGTATACCTATATTATGGGAACGAACATATTTCGTGCGAAACATTTATATTCCTCTGCGTATCTTCGGGTTCAAGCAGTTCGTTTAGAATAGTATTCATAACATATTATGCTTATGCAAAAATATATAGGCGTGTGCAAAAAATATGAACTAACAAAAAATCTGGAAACGATGACTACCTATCTGTGAGACAATATTATTACTACGAGAGATTACGATAACCTTATAGGCTACTAATCCGCGTGTAATTATTTTAATTTTCTCAATCCTCATGGGAACCTATTTCATAGATGAAAATAACTTATGTACCTAATACATAAGCTATTTTCATCTATGAAATAGGTCCAGACTATTTTATAAATAGCTCGATACGTTCAGCCATCGTGTTGACAAACATCCAACTAAGCCTGTACCTGCGCCACCTACTAATGAGACTATTCCTGTGAAGTCGAAAGAAGAGCGTGCAAAAAGGAAAAAACCGGCATCACTCGCAGTTCCTACTCAACAAATGTACACCTCATCATCGGCACCAAACTTAAATACCACCTGTGTTAGGACGAAAGGTAGTTCGGAGGGCGAATATGAGAAACTGAGCGCCACGTTGGTAGACATGAGTAAAACAATAAAGGAATTCAAACAGCAGCAGGAAAAATCGTTCCAAAAAATGGAGCAAATTTGTACCGTGGTTGAGGAAATGAAACTTGCTGTTGATTACTTTGCGAATAAATATGAGACTCTTAAGGAAATGTACGACAAGCTAGAGGACGAACGAAAAGATGACCTGAAGTATATAAGGGCTCTTGAGGACAAATTGGAAACCTATGAACGTACTGCTAGATCCTCGTGCCTAGAAATACGGAACATCCCTACCTCTGCTCCGGAAAAAAAGTCTTCGCTTGTTGTCAAGGTCATTAATACTTGTAAGGTCCTAAACGTACCTATACAGGAAAAAGACGTAAGAGATATTTATCGTATCAAGACAAAGGATCCCGCAAATAAGACTATAATTGTTGACTTAACCAGCGTTCTTCTCAAAGAGAGGGTAATTGAAATGTACCGCAAATTTAACAAGAGTGGCACCAAACTATCCACAGAACTACTTCGTATCAGCGGTCCTGCGAAGCCTATTTTCATCTCTGAGAACCTTTCGTCAAAAATGAAGAAACTTTTTTATTTGGCAAGAGAATTCGCAAAAGCTAACGAGTACAAATTCTGCTGGTTAGCCCATGGTAAAATATTTCTGCGAAGAAAGGAAAATGGTCCCTTAGCCCGAATTATGAGTGACGCTGATTTGGACAATCTAATCAAAAATTGAACCCAACACTCATCACCTTCATATAGATTTTACATTATTATATAAGTTTTTATCTTCCATTAATTCTTGTAACTATCGAAATTGGGTGATTAATGTAACCCAAATATTGTATTTTTCACACACCTACTATCATGCTTTCATATTCAAACATACAGAACTCACAACATACAAACACACAAAACTTGCAGTAATTACAAATAACTATTATCGGTCTTCAGATAGTCTCTTAGCTATGATCACAAATAGAAGTCACAACTTGTTATTTTTCTCTATCGTAAATGGATGAAATTAACCTTATAACGAATTATGTCGAACAAATTTTGGTATCGAAATCATTCATCTGCTCTCCAGAGGATAGTGTAAAGTTTTTAATTACAAATAGTTTGAAAATCCTGCAAGTTAATATCCGGAGTATAGGATGCAATTTTGATAAGCTATTGCTGCTTTTACGAAGACTCAAATATGAAATAGACATTTTAATACTGACAGAATGTTGGTTAAGTAAATCGCCCTTCATACCGGTCCTTCCTGGATTCAGTTCTTCAAGATCAGATTTTGCTAACCAAAATGGAGGTGTTGTCGCCTATGTCAGTAATAAATTAAGCTGTATTTTTGAGATTCCAATATTTGTAGATGCAGAATGTCTTGTTATTAAAATCTCCAATAAACTTGCGCTTATAGCCATATACCGCTCCCCCTCTTATAAGGATTTGGATCCCTTTTTTAACAGCTTACAAAACACTCTCCATACTCTAAAATGCTTTCAAACTCTAGCTATCGTGGGTGATATTAATATAAATATAATCCTTGAAAACAAAGATCATATAGTGGATGAATATTTAAATCTATTGTCTACTTTCGGCATGCTTCCCGCTCATGTGCTTCCTACTAGAGAGCAGGCTTGTTACGACCATGTCATCTTTAGATCTCCAATTAGTGGCACTACCATGGTATTTGATGCTCCATTTACTGACCATACACCAGTGCTATTCTGTTGCCCGACAACAACAACAGACTATGGTCATTCGTCAAATCGCTGCTTAAACCGCATCGACATTTTTCATTCCCTCCCGCGCCCCTTACGCGGGCTGACGTACATATTGTGCTCGTTACTTCTAAAAATAATAAAATCGGTGATTCCTGAGTTAAAGACATGTACCTAACATCGTTAGAATTGTAAAGACAACACCAATAAGCTGTGAAATTGTTGAAAGTGTAGCTATAATATTAAGTGGTGTAATTAACAAAAAACATTTTTAAAACAGCTGAACAGTGAAAAAGTAAGCGATTAATCATCTTATCAGTGACTCATCCTTCGGTGCATCGAAACACACAAATTACCTTATATGGTCACATTGCCTATTGACTCAATGATAGATTACATAACGTATCAAGTGATCTACAGTTTCAACTCGTAGTCCAATCTGTCTCGTGGTTGAATGGCTAACACTGCGACTGGCAAGCAATGTGACGTGAGTTCGATTCCAGCTTAAAATTCTCTTTTTGTTTTTATTTTGAATTTCACTCCTGCTTTTTTTTTGTGTTTTTTGCGGTGAGTTTCTGGGCTGAATCGACTAGATTTGGGAGTCATTATAAACTTTATTAGCATAAGTTTGTGGCAGTCATTGAACCATACTTCAACATGTCTACAATTGCACGATCGCCGCCCTCAACTAGCACTACAGATGAGCAGCCTCAATTAAAAACACCTAATTTGGATAAATCTTTGTCGGATACGGATATTAGCTTGATGGGGAGAAGTAAGAAGACTAACAGGACGCCTCCTAATTACGTACTGACGCGCAAAAGAACTCGGGTTGATACAGATGACTCAATCTGTGAACAGCTAGAGGAATTTAAGCGGGAAATGCGAAAAATGCTAAATATCTTCACAGAACAGCACGGAAGAGAGGTAAAGCAGATTAATAATACCCTAAAAGAAATCCAACAGTCGAACGTCAGCATCGAAAACTCTATTGCGTTTTTAGCCGGGCAGAATGAGGAACTTCACAAAAAAATTAATTTGTTAGAGAGGCAAGCCAAGGAGGACAAATTATGTATTTCTACACTTGAGAACAGAATCGAGGATATACAGATTAATAACCGTAAAACTAATTTCGTCCTGAAGAATGTACCCCGGCGAAGTAATGAAGTTAAGGAAGATCTCGTTCAATTGGTCATGTGTCTCACCCGGAATTTAGACTGCAACTTAGTCAAGTCTGATATAAAAGATATATATAGATCTCATAGCAAGGACAACGAACAACGTAATAAACCGATAATAGTGGAAACCAGTTCAACACTTTTAAAGGCAGAAGTTCTAAGAACGGGCAAGATTTACAACAAGAAGCACAGGAGTGGGCTTTCCTGTAAACTTCTGGGTCTAGCAACAAATGAGGACACTCCCGTCTTCCTCTCGGAACATCTGACCCCAAGGGCGTCTCGCCTACACTTCCTTGCTCGAGACCTAACCCGGTCTGGTCTCTTCAAGTATTGCTGGACGGCCTATGGGAAGGTGTACGTTAGAAAGGATGACCAATCACCATTTGTTGCTATAAGAAGTGAAGACCAAATTCATCAACTGAAACTGCAGAAATGACTAGAATTGGCAGGTGTCGAACCCATACCACCGCCCATGCGATTGTACAGTTTAAATCTAAAGACTCTAATTTTACTATTATATTGCATGTTATTTATACACAGAGATTTACTAATGACAATAATTGAATCACTTCGCAATAGAACCATTGTTAATATTTCTCAAACAATCCCTATGAATTGTGTAAACAAGTATCGCGACACTTACACACACCACAACTTAATCAACTTTTACATTCATAGATACACATACATTTCAGACAAACAAAAAACGCGAAGCACTTTTAAAACACTTAGTACTTGTGATGTTAAATTATTCAATTACAAATTATTATTCTCACAATGGATCAATGATGTAACCTTTGTCAACCTGTATTTACTGATACCTACTTTCTTTGCTCATGGATGTTTTGACTTATTGTTGGATGGAGCAGGTTGCATATTGCTGGGTCATATACGAACACATTGTGTTTGTGCCTTTAGGATTATTCCAACAAAAATTCGCGGCAGTTAATGACTTATTGTCTGAGCTTACTAACATAACTTTCTGCGAGGCTGTTCAGTGTAGTGCCGAGGAGTGTTCTGGGCTGCTGTCAGGGTCAGGTTCATCCATCACTTTACTATCGCAAAATATACGTAGTATCGGCGCGAACTTTTCTGAACTTCTATCCTTAATACAAAGAATTGGCAATTATCCCGACATTATAATCCTAAGTGAGTGCCGGCTGTCTCAGAATCCTGTTATTCCCGTGCTGTATGGTTACAACTTTTATCTAACTCTAAACACGCATAATCAGAACGATGGAGTGGTGGTGTATACTAAGACGACACTGTCTCAAGTGATGGTCACGGAACCGGTTTTGCGTGACTCAAGCTGTCTGTTGGTCACAGTGGGTGCTGATTTGGCTATTATTGGCGTCTATAGACCTTTCGCTTTTAGAGACCCTACAGGATTCATCCAATCACTGGACAGCCTTCTGCGAGAGGTTAGGGCGTATAGCAACATAATTCTTGTAGGCGATATTAACATCGACATTGCCGAAGGTCGTTTAGATAAATACTCGATTGACTACATGGATGTCCTGGCCCAACATGGACTTTTCCTGGGCCATACTTTCCTGACGCATGATCACCTTACTTGTCTTGATCACTTGAATTTGAAGTCTCGATTGCCTGTTCGGATACTTGTGGTTGAATCGACCATCACCAACCACTTCGCGATTGTTGGTGAGCTGTCTTTAAAAAAGAAAAAATCAATTTCCCGAACTTCAATAACAAAAATTGACGAAGACAAACTGACTAATGATTTGCTGGGCATAAACTTTGACTCTGTCTATGCGGCTGATGACCCTAATCTCGCTTTGACACGTTTGTATGAGCCTATTCTTCATGCTATCTCTACTAACAGTACAACCATAAAATTGTCGCGAAGAAAAAGACCTATCAAACCCTGGATTACCCCAGGGTTACTGAGGTGTATGCGTCACAGAGATAATCTTTATAAACAAATGAAGAAAGAACCAACAAATGAAATTATAGGGCTCTCTTATAGGCGATATCGTAATTTTTGCGTTAACTTGCTGCGTAAAACTAGAATTGCATTTGAAAAGCTTGAATTTCAGAAAGCTGGTAGCAATTGTAAACAAGTATGGAAGGTTATTCGTTCGGTTACCAGTACCACTAAAGAAAGGTCCCTAGCTGATGACCTTCTGAGCCTCCAGGAGGATAAACAATTGTGTGTCGAGGATGTAAACTCCTATTTCTCTAGCATTGGCAGGCAATTGGTAGAGAAAATACACCACAGTTATTCTCCTAGGATTGACCGTGCGACCAATCACTTATGCTCTAATGCTAACTCTCTTGTCCTGTTCAGCACTGATACAACAGAAGTCGAGCGTATAATCATGTCTTTAAAAAGCAACAGTGCTTCGGGTTGGGACGGAATTTCATGTGGGTTCTTGAAAAAGCACAGGGCCATGATTGTACCGCCTCTTACATACATATATAACTTGTGCCTAACCACGGGGATATTTCCTACTGCATTCAAAAGAGCCATTGTTCATCCGATCTTCAAATCGGGTGATCGTAACCGTGTTGAAAACTACAGACCAATATCAGTTTTGCCTGCGATGTCCAAGATACTAGAAAAAATTATTAATTTCAGGCTTATCAAGTACTTGGAATCGCGTAACCTTTTGTCTGTGAACCAGTATGGATTTAGGAGGAATTGCTCTACCGCCGATGCTGTGCACGATTTAGTGGGTCATGTAGTTAGGAATCTGGACAATAAACAGAAATGTGTAGCAATTTTCCTGGACCTTGCGAAAGCATTCGACACGGTTTCGATTCCCATTTTGCTGTCTAAGCTCGAATCGTTGGGTGTGAGAGGGAATCAATTATCTCTGTTCAACAGTTATCTTACTGGTAGATCTCAGTATGTTAAGATTGGTATTTACGAAAGTTCAGAAACTCCCATCGAGTATGGCGTTCCTCAGGGAAGTGTTCTTGGACCAAGCCTGTTTTTGGTTTATATAAACGACTTATGCAATCTTAAACTTGACAATGGACAAATATTCTCATATGCAGATGACACAGCACTGGTGTTCACTTCTGATACCCTGACTAGGACGTACGGTTTGGCACAAAATGGTTTTAACACCGTTATCCAATGGCTTAGGGAAAACCTCCTAACTTTAAACGTGACTAAAACTAAGGTTATTCATTTCACAATTCGCAACTTTGACATCACCCCAGATAACTCGTTACAAATCACCGTTTCACCAACTGACAGCCAGCTCTTAGCTGGTGCCCGCTGCATCATTGAACGAGTTTCATCCATCAAATATTTAGGGGTTGTACTTGACCAAAACTTAACCTTCAAACCTCATGTTGACTACTTGACGGCTCGGGTGCGCAAACTTATTTACATCTTTCGGCAATTGCGTTATTCGGCTGACCCGAATGTGATGAAGATGGTTTATCTCGCGATATCCCAATCGATCTTAAATTATTGCATCACAACATGGGGTGGCGCTGATAAGACTCCTTTTCTCGCGTTGGAGCGTGCTCAGAGAGCTGTTTTGAAAGTTTCTTGTTTTAAGCCTCGCCTGTGTCCTACAACTGAGCTTTATGAATATTGCCAAGTACTAACCGTCAGACAACTCTTTGTTCTGGCTACTGTAATCAAACAGCACTCCTTAACGGAGTTCAGGAGAGACACTACTCGCCGCAACCATCTAGTGGCTGTCTCTTCGAGGGTCAGAACATCATTTGGTCAAAAATTCTTTATATTTCTGGGATCATATCTTTATAACAAACTAAATAAAATTTTAAGTATTTATGGGCTAAACATGTACAAGTGCAAAACTATTCTTCATGATTGGCTTCTCTGTCAGACATACTCTGACACAGAAGACTTATTGAAAGTCCTGAAGTGACAGCAAAGTGTTCGTTCATGTTATTCAGATGATTCAGACACACACACACACACACACACACACACACACACGTGCGCGCGCGCGCGCGCGGCATGCTGCATGCTTTAATATAGATATTTAAATCGATGGCATATTTTGAACCAATACCGATTATTTTGTAATTACTTTTTTGAGCACTATATACCTACTCATTATGTTTTAGTGGAATCCTGGTGACCAGTAATACAGGTTATCTAACCTACAACAGGCACCAGCGATCCACAACCATACTCTGTATTCTTTACCCTAACTTTGTGTAAACACTGTCTGTAATTTGGTTGTTGGTGAGAAATAAATTATATTATTATTATTATTATTATTATTATTTGTAGCATTGTAAGTACTCTTGAATCAACAGACTTTTCTACTGTATTCGAGTCAAATGATCCTGAGCTGGCTGCCGAAATTTTAGTCAATAAAATATCTGATGTCGTGAAAATCAACAGCCTCAGTACCCCCATTCCAAATCGCAAACGGATCAGAAAACCCTGGATTACTCCGGGAATTTTGAGATGCTTTCAGCACAGGGATAAACTTTACCATAAATACAAAAAAGATCCGGAAAATCCTGTTCATAAAACTGTGTTCCTACGGTACCGAAATTATTGCAACAACCTTTTGAAAAACATCAGGCGAGACTTCTATCGTAAACGAGTGGAAAATGCTGGAAACAATCCTAAGCTAACCTGGAACATTATTAAAGATGTTGCAAATTTACAGAAAAATAAGATACCTCCAAATGACTTATTGAAGCTTTCCAGCAGTCCACTTTCTTCGGTGGATTCTATAAATGCATATTTTGCCAATATCGGACTACAACTAGCGGAACAAATTATTCAACGCCCCAACTCTATCACAAACTCCCCTATAAATGCTACAAAACAGTACCTCCGTATTATTCCACCGTTAACATCTATGGCTATGCTCCCAGTCTCCTCAGATGAAATAGACGTAATAATTATGAATCTGAGGGACAAGTGCGCTGTGGGCTGGGACGGTATTCCTACCGCAGTTATAAAAGCTGCTCGGCACGTACTCACACCGTGTCTCGTCTATTTATTCAATCTCTGCCTCTCGGTTGGTAAGTTACCATGCGTCTTTAAGAGGGCCATTGTTCATCCAGTGTTCAAGAGTGGGGACAGAGGCAGTGTCACAAACTATAGACCTATATCAGTTCTTTCAACGCTTTCAAAAATTTTTGAAAAAGCTCTCAACAAGCGGTTAATCCAGTTCCTCCAAGACAATAGTGTTCTGGCTGCGAACCAATTTGGTTTTAGAAAAGGATTATCCACTGAAGATGCTGTTTTGGACCTCACTAGCACTGTTGTCAAAAATCTGGAAAAAAGAGCGAAAACCGTTGGTATTTTTTTGGATCTCTCCAAAGCATTTGACACTGTCTCTGTACCTAAACTGATTTCAAAGTTGGAACTGTACGGAGTGAGGGGAGTTGCGCTGGACATGTTTCGTAGCTATCTGACCCATCGCACGCAATATGTACAAATCGAATCATTCACCAGTAAAGAAACTCCTGTTAATTATGGTGTTCCTCAAGGTAGTGTTCTCGGACCTACCTTGTTCTTGATCTACATAAACGATCTGTGCAAGATGTCCCTACCCAACTGCAAAATCATCACCTATGCGGATGACACTGCTATTATTGTTGATGGTCGTAACTGGCTGGAGGCTAAATCAAATGCCAAACTCGCACTTCGACATGTAATGAGTTGGTTAGATTCAAATCTCCTTACCCTAAATTTAATAAAAACCAAATACATTGCTTTTTGTACCAACTTAGCTTCTCGGCCTCCTACTTCTTTCTCTCTTCGCGCTCACACCTGTCCTACTTCAGATGTAGATCGAAGGGAAGACGCAGGCCTGGAGAATCGTTGTACATGCACTTCTTTGGAGTCCACATTGTGTATTAAATACCTTGGCGTGATGATAGACAATTCTCTGAGCTGGAGACAGCAAATTGAAGCCTCTACTTCTCGCACTAGAAAACTAATTTATGTGTTTAGGAATTTAAGAAACGTTTTTAATCTAGATTCCCTTAAATCTGTCTACTATTCTCTCGTTCAATCTGTTCTATCCTATTGCATCACATCCTGGGGAGGAGCCGTTAAAACGCAGATGCTGGCGTTGGAAATAGCCCAAAAGGCTGTCCTTAAAACCATCTTGAGAAAGCCAATTAGATTCCCGACAGCTGAGCTTTTTTCAATATGTAAAGTACTCAGTGGCCGGCAGCTTTTCATTTTAAACACTGTACTCCGTAAACACAGTGAAACATCTTATGACCCAAATTTTGCCACCTCAAAAAGAAGATCTGACAGAGTGTGTCATATATTACCTCGCCGAACAGCGGTTGCGGGTAGACACTACACCTATATTAGCCCGAAACTGTACAATACTATAAATAAAAAACTTAATATATACCCACTTCTATTAAAAAAATGTAAAAATAATTGTAGGGAATGGCTGCTAACTCTAAATTATGACGACACTGAAGCTGTGCTGGAGGGCTACTGCTAAGATACACACACACGCACGAATACCTGCAAGCGCGTACACACACATGCACACACACACACACACACACGCACGCACGAACACACACACGCGCACACACACACACGCGCACACACACACACACACACACACACACACACACCTATTTAAATATCTAGTGTTTTATATTGCATGAAACTGTCTGTAATACATTAAATTTTGGAAAAAAAAATTGTTATTCGGGAGAGGGCGTTGATATCTGTGTCACAGTTTATACTTTTGCGGATATCATCGTTGCTTTGTACTGTGTAAAACTGTTGATTGTTCCAAATAAATGTATTTGTATTTGTAAGTATCTTCCCAAACTTTCACATTTATAATAGTAATACAAGAGTAGGACATAGGTTAGTTTACATTATAATATCTTCAATTATATCAATATAATATCTTCAATTAACATTATGATATTTAACTAGTCGTATTGTATCATCATCATAATTCTCTGTGGGGTATTATAATGTACCTAGAATGTGTATCCTTGTAATAACCCCCTGACCAAATATTTACAAAGATTTTTTGGCCACGGCTGCAGTGTACCAAATTGCGAAATAAAACTTTAGCAATAAATAAATATAACACAGTATTAAGGAGTTTTAACTAAAAACTTTTAAGAAGCCTACCCTTGGGAAATTTGCGTCTGCAACAAAAATCTTGGAACCCGCAAGTTATATACTACCCTTAGGGTGTTAACGAGAAAAAAATTCAAAATGACGTGGCTAAGATCTCTAGATAACTGAAGGAGTCTAGGTAATTTAATCAAACTGTTCGACAATATAAGCACCGTGAACCAAAGCTTTCATCGAGAACAGCTTCAAGTTTGCCTGTCGCTCATAATTTAATTTTCCAACAAAGCATAGGTACTTTGCTCAGAATGGGGCACTGTTTATGAAATTCGTGTGATACAAATTTTAGCTTAAAACGAAGGGAAAGACAATGACGAATTTATTTAGCAGATAATACGACAAGAAGTTTTTACTCACTTATTTTAACTACCTATAATATATGAATACATTCTATGAAACAAACAATTTATAATGGACATGATGGAAGTAAAAATATTAAACATAACGTAATATTATGCATTTGAAGCAAAAAAAAAGTGATTGCACTAGAAACGGCAGTCGAGTGTCAGCGAGCTGAGAGCCCGGCCGAATAGATTAATGAATGTGGACGAAACAAAAGAGCCGTGCTCTCATGAAAATGGCGTTCCATTCTTCCCACCTAAAAGAGATATCGCTAAAGCCTCGTAGCTTTATGTAAGGGCTAGGGTTTTACAGAAATTGATATGCTGCAGGCTGTTTATACAGTGACATAGTTTTGACATGTTCATTTTAGAGAGTGCGATGCTTGGAAATTCAGTTGACTTATATTTTGTATCTTATATGTATACAACTTTATAGCAAGTTAACTTGACTTTTAGAAAATTCAAACTTCCAGCCTGCCAAACGAAAATTTTAAAATATTATTGATTCTAAAACAGAGTTCGGGTTCATTTCTGGAGTCTTCTAAGGAAAGGGTGGGGTTGTGAACTTTTAATTTGATGGTATGAATGTGATTGAATTTGAATAAATGTAGTCAGTATGGAGACAATAAGAAGCCTGGTTCTGTTAAGTTAAATAAAACTAATTACAGAAGAAAATTAGCGAGGCGCACCGTAGTCGTAGCGTGTTTGAATTAACATGAACCCAAAACAATAAAAAATAATAATTCGTGTAGGTAGTTTTGAAAATGGAAACAGAGTCTTTAAGATCCCCAGATGAACATTTAGTATGTTCATCTGGGCACCGTAGGGAATAACTACCAAATTTCAAAACTACACAAATTATGTGGTTTTTAATCTTCTCACATTAATAAAACATTATTAGTGTATAGAATGTCATAAAAAACAATCTGTTAACAATGATTGACAAAATTAATTTATTTTTGAAGGAATTTTTACAGCATTAAGTATGCTATCTATACAAATCAAATACATAGGGAAAATTATTTGATTAATTTATTTTATTTATAAAAAGTAAAAAGTTTATTTTGTCGTAAATAATTCACATTCTACTCTAATCCTTGTGATCGAAACATCTAAAAGATGGCTTTTAATTAATTTTTGCTTCTAGCATATCAATGTTATAATTAATCCATGTATGTTTCTTTGTGTCAATTTTTTTTTTTTTGCAATAGAATACAAGAAAATGGTACACGTTCTATTTTGAAACAATTAATTTATTAATAAATTGGTTTCAACATTCTCATTCTTCAATTTGTTTTGTCGGCAAATTAGTAGATCTGTCGCCAAAATGTGGTCACCGATATAAAAGCAATATCGTAATTAATCACAAAAAACCTGATTGTCTACATTTTTTTTTATGTAGACACATAAAAAATGTAGAAAGAAGACCGAGACAGGACGTTGACCCTAAGACAGCATTATTCATATATTTACAATGAATACGAATACAATTGAGATATTGGTTTTGTATACCCACATAATACTTACATGGAACCTCAAAATATACAGGGTTAGGTACTAGTAACTCGACGTATTCCTGTCAAGGGGTGTTAGAGGATCCAAAATGCTACAATTTTGACCACCCATTATGTATGGCCACCACCCAAAAAGTATTTGTTATCGAGCTAAGTGTTATCGAGTTTTTGAGTTTTTCCCATACCCAGAATTTAGTCTTCAAAAGCAAATTTAAAAAAAATTGCCGAGTGGGAATTATTCTAATATTTTTTTAAAGTAATTAACCCAAAATAGTTATAAAAACTTAAAAAATGCTCTTTAGACAAATAAATTGTGGGGCACACTTTGAAAAAATATTTTTTAATTTTCACCTTGCTCTCCAGTAATCCCACGCAAATATCTATTATTTACTTATTTATTATCATTATAAATATATGCTAACTAAATGAACAATATTATACAAAAATGAGGAAAAAAACAGGGGTGAAAGAGACTGTAATTTCAGGCATCGTAGTATTCCTTCCCATCGACCTCTACCGGTAACGTGCCCGTGTCTGATGTTAAACAGCCCTATCTTTTAGTTGCCTTGTACAGTCAGCATCAGAAATATTATGTTGACTTACAAAGTACTCAAAATGATCATAATTTAGTTTTTTGACCCCCTTCCAGTTGACTGATTATTCTGATATTTGGTAAACACCTTTAGTTTGGACAATAATACCATTTAAATCAATAAATAAAACAGTTTGATTTGCTCTTAATACGAGAGTTTTAAGAATATTTTGAGACTTCGTCGTCAAATTATTTATGATGATGACTGTACGACACCGCATGGGAAGATATATGCATTTATTCAGCTTTCTAAGAAGCATATTATTTATCATGAAAGTCGAGTTTTAACAAGCGCGAGTACGAATGCACCACGTACATTTTCATTATTTAAGATCGAGACATTGGACAAAAAGCTTATTATTTTACCTAGGTTCAGAAGTGTCAAATGGCTGTGTGTTGTATTATAGTATTGGTTAGTTACAATTTTGACCCGCTTATTAAAACTCGCCTTTCTTCATAAATAATATGTTATTCTTTGTTTTTCATTATCTTTTTGGCAAGGTGAATAAATACATAAGTTAATTGCGTAATTTATACGCTTACCGTCACAGTATTTTTTGAGACAAATAACAATTACTGGAAAGCAAGGTGAACATTGAAAAATATTTCTATTTTAAGTTAGTAAAACTAACACATACAAAATAATAAAATATATAATAATAATAAATAATGCCCACTTGGCA
This sequence comes from Eilema sororculum, assembly GCA_914829495.1. Classification (NCBI taxonomy): domain Eukaryota; kingdom Metazoa; phylum Arthropoda; class Insecta; order Lepidoptera; family Erebidae; genus Eilema; species Eilema sororculum. Next base: position 12,426,455 of record OU618541.1, read on the forward strand.
AAAACTTTTTTATAATTTCCACTTAATTCTGGATTAATATGGAAAAGTGCTAAGACTCAATTATTTAGAAAACTTTTGATTTTCGGCCATACGTGGGGTCAAAATTGTAGAGACAAACATGGAATTTAAACTAACAATAGTCATCCAGCATCAGCATTGTTCCATGCCTACAAAAAATTATAATAATATATGAGTCACCGTTATGAACGTTATTTTTCACAACACGATTATACCGTTGATAACATGTGACCTTTCCTAATATTTGATCACATACCGGTTCAGTTATATAAAGACACTTGTTAGGAATAAGTTCGTATTCTATTCAAACTCTCGGGATCGAAACTCCTCAAGATGGCTTTCAAAAGTATATTACTTCTAGCAGTTGTTTTAATTTGTGCAGAAGCTAGTAAGTGCCTACTTATTTATTGAGTAATCTGTTCACATTTTTAGTGTTTACTTCTTGAATAACAAGTGACTTGCCTATTTTTATCGATAGTAAATTGTTCCAATCTTTTACAGAGGAACTTTTCAAACCCTGTTCCAGAACTGATTATGATTGTATTAAGGCTGCCACGCAAACATTTTTGACTACCACCTACAGCGGTAAATCAGAATGGGATGTTAAACCTACAGATCCGTTGGTTATACCGTCAATTGATATTGACGCTGTCAAAGAAGGGGGATTGTTGTTCCACTACAAGAATGTGATTGTGACTGGGTTCAAGGACTTGCAAATAACAGAGTACAAGTAAGTATTTTGAAATTATAATTACCGCATGACAATATTGACCGTGCTTTAGTGAGATTTGTTAGTTAATTTTCATCAAAAGTATTTCGAGTATCTTATTTTAATACCTATTTTGGGTGTTTCTCGGTATATTATGTGTGTATTTACAACATAAAAATGTATATCTGCATTCAAGAAACGTTTACAGGACTTAGATCGTGATGTGTAGATAAACCTACAAGACTATGTGCAATAAAACAAAGCAAGCGACCAGTTACATAAAAACGGTCGTATCATTATTTCATTCACTTTAATTTCATTATTACATTTTCAAAAAATTGGTGATTTCAGATTGAACGTGGAAAAAAAATTGGAGACCTTGAAAATAAAAGTTGATCTTTCAATAGCTGGCGATATTGAAGTTGAATTGACTAAATTGCGAAAATCTTTTAAGGGACCTTACACCGCTTCAACAAGTAAGTAAATCACATAATTATATATCTTATATCTACACGATTAATCCTATATTTCATCATCATTCATAAAAGATTTTTTGATTGAGCTCAATTATGAAGGCGCTGTTACAGTTTAATCCAATGGACTGATTTTTATTTCGATTTATTTTTTGCAGCCATCGTCGGAACAATATTATATGGCGTCGGTGTAAAAGATGTGAATGGTAAGAAGTACTTCATAGTTGGTCCAGAAACAATAAACAGCGAAGTTGTCGGAGAACCTACTGTGACTGTCGGAAATGATTTAATGGCTGCTATAGAAAAGGGTATGTGAAATTTTAAGACTCCCTTTTATAGAAGTTAATCTTTGATTTTCATTTACGGAGTTTAGGCATAATATTATGATTTAGGTATATAACCTAATGTTAAGTTGGTATGTTCCAAAAACTGTCAAAATGTTGCACATGGTTATTAGTTAGCTGTCATTCGCGACGGTAAATGGCGTTACATTTTTAGTAGAAGTACATTAATATTACACCGCGTTGCAACTCGGCCGTGCCACGCCAGAGACCGACCCAGTCCAACACCGTTCAACTCAGCGTGTACCATGAATCATCCATTTATTTGAATGAAATTTTAATAGCATTTATTATGCTAACTTTTAAATTCGAAATACGTCGGGAAAAAGAAGAACTCAAGGGGACTAAAATCCACGACCTTTCCCTTACAGGAGGAATGCTCTTCCAACTGAGCTATTGCTGAATCGCTTCAAATTTTCCTTCTCTTTATATCCGTCTTCAAGGGCGACGGTGGAGCCATCTACCAACTTTCAACTATTTTTAAACATTGATTTTTGATGACTCCGCCCAAATATTGTCTGAACTGGATGTGAATTATTCTACCATAGACATATTGTGTTAGATTGACATGTCCTCTTCGAGGATGAAGAAGAAGGCTTTGTTAACCTGACATAAATGATATATTATTCTCAACAGATGAAGAAGCTGTCAAATTGAAGCCAGAGTGGCAGTCCAACTTAGTACCTATCCGCGACAAAGTTCTGACTGGTATCGCAAATAATGGCTTTACAACAATTGTAAGTAATCTGAGAGCCTTGGCAAATAGTTTCGAAACAAGTGCGTTCTTGAAGGACTGATTAGTATATTAATAAATAAAAAATATATTACATTCATTAATTTCTATTGCATTTTTATTGCCCATCCGATACATAATTATCATCTTCGTCTAACCAACCCATGTTGTAAACCCATTCAAATAAGAATAATCATGTCATAGTGCTATTTTGTCAACAGTACTTATAATGCAAAAGTAATACCTTTACAATATAGATAAAATAAGAAACGGCTCTTATGAACAATCTAGGAATCTAAAGAGAGAATCTTACCTTCCGCAACATGTTCAACTTAGACAAACATATGCTATTACATCAACCAATCAGACATTTCCAACTCATTTGCTTTATCAAATTAAGAAGGAGGAAAATGTTCCATTGAAATATCATACCTGTTAGTCGACTTGCCTGTGTCAAAGGGCGACGATAAAGACGTGATAGTCAATATAAGGAAACGGGCTTTTTTATAAATATCTTTTTATCTATTCTATATATAAGTTTGTCAAGAATTTGGGTCTTATTTATGCATTTATGACCTTATTCTTCTTCTTTCTTCTTTCTTTCTATTTCTTGATGTGTGATTTGTGTAATGTGTTTGTGATATATGTCGCCATTATCGCTAATTTTTGTAAAATTAGTAATAATGACCCTATCGTTACGCATTGTTGTGTGTGGATTGGCCAATTTTCTCAACATAATTTACCATTGAAATTTTGGGGTATCTTGCTGTGTGATTACTTGCCAGAACGTGTTCGTTATGCTAATAAAGGAGTTTCATAACATTGAAAATGAAGCTTTTTAATAATATTGATAAAATAATAATGATGAACAATTTTTACCGGTTTTCCAGTTAATAAATTTCATCGGAAAATGCCATCCAGCACACGTTTTGCAACATAGATGACAGCTCTTCTCTTCCAAAATAGTAGACATCCATTGTTTTTACGTGCGGCAAATCCCCGATGGGGGAGGTTATTTCGGACTCAAACCAACTAAAACGCACACCGTCTATAGGCCATAGTGCAAAGCCGAAGGTGAGGTTATAGGAAATATCTCTGGCACCCCGGCAGGAGGTGACAAGGGACATTATCCCGGGGATTTTAACCCTTTGTAAAATTTTAAAGAAAACGTGCCACCGTCGGATTTGATCTTGACACTCTCAGCGTAGCAGTAGAAAAACTAGCGCCTATGGTCAATTCCAACCGAGGCGGCTACAGCCCCTGTTGAGAATTGCTTCTGAAAGCAGAAGAAGCTTCTGAGCCACGTTCTCAACCACGTGTTTTTTTTTTATACAGGACACGTCAATTTGACTTCACCTCGCCTGATGTTAAGCTGAAGGCAAAGTCTCGGAAAGAAGGTCACCATCGTAAACATTTACTATGTTAACAGTGGTGGCACTCAGCTTGACGGCCTCATTAGATGCCTTTTCACGCCCCGCTTAAAGGACCCGGGACTGTAGGAAGAAGGAAACACGTGAGCTGGCAGGGAATTCCAGGTCTTAGTGGTGCGGCATAGGAATGAATCACTGAAACGCTTGGTTCTAGCAGGTATACTCTGCACCGTAAATGGATGGCATCTTAGCCCTGCACGTGTCGTCCTGTGAAGGAAAGGGGAGGCTGGGACTAATTGGAAGAGCTCGTCAGAACATTCACCATGGTAGAGACGGTAGAAAACTGCCAAAGACGCAACATCTCTACGCATCTGCAAAGGCTCGAGGGTGTACGTGACCTCAGGATCCCCAATAATGCGGACCGCACGTCGCTGCAACCTGTCGAGAGAGTCCCAGAGATGTGAGCAGTATTCCACGCAGGAACGAATTTGGGTCTTGTATAGAAGACACCGCTGCTCCGGCGTGAAAAAACGTCTCATCCTGTTCAGGACTCCGAGTTTACGCGAGGCTGATTTGATGATACTCTCGATATAGTTTTTGTTATTCAGTTTGCAGCGAACATCCATACCGAGGATAGTGAGGTGATCCTGCAGTGGCAGTGGTGTGCTCTGAAGAGTGGGAAGGGGAAGGAAAGGAGATACCTTTGCTGTAAACGCACATGCCTGGGTCTTCTTGGCATTGAACTCGACTAGGTTCCTAGCGCCCCATTGAGAAATGTGGTCCAGGATCCGGTCCAGCTCAGTGATAGAGTGAGGAACACAGAAATCCGCAGAAGGACTAAGCTGACCGACATAGCTGTAGAAATAACTAGAAGGAGATGGAAATGGGCGGGCCACATATGTCGTAGAATGGATGGCAGATGGGGTAGGAAAGTGTTGGAGTGGAAACCATGGGGACGACGACGGAACGTAGGCAGACCGCCGGCTAGATGGACCGACGACATAGTGAAGGTTGCTGGGAAGAACTGGATGGCGAAAACACTGCCCCGCCAACAGTGGAGGGAATTGGAAGAGACCTACACTCAGCATTGGGTGACTACGGGTTGAAGAAGAAGAAGAGAGAAGACAGAATAAAAAGAAATTCAAATGAGTTCAGTAATAGTTTAACCTACGGTATCCACTTCCTTAATTGGACCAAAATATAAATTGTAATAGCACACATTTCCAAATCAATACATAAGTTACTGGAACCTCTTCAAGGCATCGTAAAATTTCCGTAGTCCAACATAACGATTTATGTCTCATCCCCAAATTTTATATGGGAATGTTCGATAAAGGGTGACATTTTAGGAGACATAAATTTTGTATAGATTTTCTTCATTTTACTATCTAAACTGAAGTGGTTCGACCAGCGTTAACAGAAGGGTGAAACTGTAATGCTAAACATGGAATATGAGACTTGAGATTATTAGCTTTTGAACCAGAAAGTGCATGGGAACCTTTAATGGGAATATTGGGAATAACCTCACGCCCTGAGGAACGGAATACATACAGATACAATATAAAGATATGTAGGTACTGGAAAAGAAAATAGATTTATGTGTACTCTTTCCAAAGCAGTCGCGAGTAACCGGATTTTATAATTATTTCAAATACAAAACTAGGCATCTTTATAAAAGTGAAGCGTGACATTTAAAGGAGTTAAAATTCTGTATTTTTAAAAGATTGGTAATAACGCAGTAGTAAGGAATATTTTTTGGATCGATATCCACGAGGCTCGGCCTCCTGCATAATTTAATGTCACGTTTTGCCCCAAGCTTAGGAGTACCCGCTAACTTCGATTGAAAAATCTACGAAACGCCTCGTCACTGCCCAAGTTATAAATCACCTTGCGGAATGCGTTGCGTGAATTCGTAAAAGGTACCATTATGGATTCTACCACTTTTTTTACAAATGTTTAATGATATTCATGACTTTATACAAAAATGAGGTTAATGACGGCATATTTAAAAGCTCTCTTGTATTATATTCATCTAAAAAAGCAAGCAGTCGCCCTGTAAGCGAAAGGTCGTGAGTTCGAGTCTCACTTGAGCATTTCATTTTTTCCAATGTTTTTCGAACTTAACAGTTAGCATAATAAATGCTATAAAAAATTCATCAAATATTTGGGCGCAGTCATCAAAATTCAATGTTTAAAAATGGTTGAAAAATCATTCATTGTTTCCAACAGTTCGTAAGAATGTTGGTAGATGGCTGCACCGTCGCCCTTATAGACGGATATAAAGAGAAGGAGAATTTGGAATGATTCAAGTGGTGCTCAATAGCTCAGTTGGCAGAGCAGTCGCCCTGTAAGCGAAAGGTCGTGAGTTCGAGTCTCACTTGAGCATTTCATTTTTTCCAATGTTTTTCGAACTTAACAGTTAGCATAATAAATGCTATAAAAAATTCATTCAAATTATATTCATCTAATCATCAATCAATAATCTAACATTTCAATAAATATGCTTTTAAATTGAAGCATAACAAATATGTACAACATGTGAAGAAGTAGCAGAAAATTTAATTTAATACATAAATAGCAAAATATAAAGTTATTATTAACAACATCCAGATTAATTACAATGGTATGTATTTATGTAGTGAATGCCAAAGTGGTGTATATACAAATATATGTAACAATAAAATTCTGTTGTGTATTACCTAATGTGTTTATCCGTTTGCTGTTGACTAGTATGGCAAATGATATTAGGGCAAATAAAATTCGGGCAAACGGCGGTATACCATTTCCAGTATATGTCCGCAAACTTTCGATGTATGTACAGCAATGAACTGCTCTATGTTCACTACGAACAAAACTGTTGTCATAAAAAAGATCAGCCTTATAACAACTTACAAACAAATATTAGTATACTCACTTTTCTCTTTAGCTCTTGAATAATATATGGGGTGTTGTATGTTACAAGCCAAAACGTTTTACTTCAGTCCGGACGTCAAACAGTCATGTGAAGTCGAGGTTAATAATGGCTAGTGCAATAAATTTCCAACAGAATTTTATTAAACTCGTTTAAAGTACTGCTGTAGGTATATTTTTACGATTCAACGGGCAACTAGTATTGTTACCATACCACACAATACTGGTATAGAAAAGGAAATAGGGTAAATATTTACTAATACTGTCGTGTTGATTCCCAGTGGAGTAGAATAGGGCCACCCCATTTCTTCCCGTGGTTGTTGTAAAAAGCGACTAAGGGATCAGACTGTTCTCCATCCGACAGTAGGTATACATACAACCCATGACTATGTGCCCGTTTGTCGGCAATAGGCTCGCCCTCTATTTCGTGGGACCGAAAATCATTGTTGTCGAAATGTGGGTGTTGATATACCTCTGACTGCCCCTTCGGGTATTTACAGGCGTAAGTATATATATGTATGAACTTACTAAACCATGAACGTATAAAGTTTTTGACGGGCAAAATGTGTAATTGCATTAACGGCGCGCGGCGTAGCAACAACTACGCCATTTGCATTTGTTTTGTAGCATGCGTAGCCGATGTAGGAAAATAATTATTATCGTCTACATTCTTAGACGTGTACTACATTACCTCATTCATTTACATAAGTATTTGAAAACATTACATTTAAAAATGGCCAATAAAACTGAACAATAAAATATTGACATATCCGTATCCGTATCCGTAGGTACGACGTTAAAAATAAAAAACAAAAAAACTAGTGTGTCTTGACATTTATTGCTGAAAATATAAAAATTGGTAATTTTGAAATAATAATGGTTTAATAAAGTACATTATGAAAATGGGAACGGTTGCTGTCTAGATAGCGACATCCAAGGAGAATATAATATATCAATGGCGACATCGACATCACATTCATAAGTTAGGTACTTACCATAAACTTAATATATAATTACCGACTTGAAATTAAAAGTGGCAGCTAATAAAGTGCAGTTTTAAAACGAAATAACAATGACACATTTAAGGACATTTCATAAAATTTTAAATCAATTAGTTATTTTAACTTTTCTTAGAGATTGACATCGAAAAAGGAAACACATAAGATAGCATCTAGATGTTTAAAAAAAAGATTATTACAAATAAGAAATAAAACACAAAATATACCATATTAGGTATGCTTTAAACTTATTTGCGAAAAAGCTTCAGTGCATTCCCTAAAGCGTTAATGAAAACTCTCTCGTGAAGTAATTACTATATGAGATTACGTTTGATAGTGTTACTAGGAATAGGGTATAGGCGACCACGATACTAACTCTATCGTATTAAAAATATTATGTCGCACACCCTCGGGACCTTAGTATTCTGGTTTTTGTACTCTATCGTTTTATTATCCGTGACAAAAGGGTTGGCGTTGGGTGTTTGGCAAATAGAAGGTCTGATTTGATTAAATAGCTTTTATGTAGATAGGCGAGTATGCTTTGTGGAATAATGTTTAAAGTCTGATTAAAAATATATAGTGATCTATTTATACAAATATTGAGAACACTTGTACTTTTCCACAGTATTTATTTTATTGCACCTGACCGGTTTCGCCTTACGGCATTCTCAAAGGTTTACATTTACACATAATTTTATATATATATTATTAAGTGAATACCTGGATGTACGAACGTGTTGTAAACTAGCTGTTGCCCGCGGCTCCACCCTCGTGGATGTCGGTTATCGCGACCAAACACAGCCTAGGTCCTTTCTCATGGTCTAATCTACCCCTATACCAGATTCCATCATAATCAGTACAGTGGTTTAGGCATGAAAGCGTATCAGACAGGCAGAGTTACTTTCGTATATTAATATGAGTATGAAAGTTTAGTTACACTTGACAGCCTCCGTGGCGTGGTGGTAGTGAACGCGACTGCTACGCAGGAGGCGTGGGTTCGATTCCCGCTCAGTGCAAATATTTGTATGCATGAATATGGCTATTTGCATTGGTCTGGGTGTTTCTATGTATAATATGTATGTATTTACAAAAAAAAAAAAGTATTTATGTATGTTTATCCGCATTCCAGATTCCATAACACAAGCTAGTTAAGCTATGCTTATCATGGGTCTAGATAGCGTTGTGTAAAATGTTGTGGAATATTTAAATTTATTTATTTAATTTAATTTAGTTATGGATTTGATGCTCAATCACGATGCTGATTGAAATCTAGCTCAGATAAAATATAGAATAGCACAAAATATATTTTTTTCACAACCGTATTTTCCGGAATATGTTCAACCTTATGAATAGAAAGTTTAACATTAAAATCTATCACACAAGTGCAAGATCGGATGCTACTCCAATGAGATCAATAAGATGCAAATAGAGCAGTCATGCATCTCGTTTCGACTTGCATCAAACTATGCACCTATAATTGTTTGTGCAGGTGCAAGGGAAGCAGATGGTTATTCAATTTCTATAGGTATGCCTGATTTCACTGAGAAGTCTGAAGTTTCTATAATTGATTCCTTGGAGATAAACTTAAGTACATAGTTACTTACTCTATTCAACTAACAGGCAATTCTGCTCAACAGAGGTATAACAGATTTTAGTCTGGGCTATTGTTGCATAAGCAGCATGCATAACGTGTCATGCATTTACTGTCTCTCCATCGTCTCTCTAGATAATTACGTACCTTAATAAACGTACATTAATTTCGCGGATTTTGTATTATTCTATGCGATACGAACCATTCTTATCGATGTGGTAACTTACGACCAGGTGATGATGCCGTAAGCTACGTTGTTTCCCATTTTAGTAGCAAACTCTTAACATTAAAGTTGGATTATGTCAGGTCAGGCTCAGATTTAAAAACACTTGATTACTTTTCCAATGTAAATAAAATTACTTGAGTTTAACAAAACTCGAGTATTTTTTAATAACTGCAATGCATAGAAACAAATAATTCACAATTTTTTTAGTAGTCTGTAGATTACCCAGCAGAGTGTGAATAAACGCGCTACAGGGTAGGGCGCGTGTATGAGCTCGTACTTTTGAAAATTAATTACGTAGGTACGTAAGATGTCTTTCAACCTAATTTTCAGTTCCAAATGTTTAGTTAGAATTCTGAATTCTCATCTAACGGTAAACCGCGTAATTCGATCGTACGATGATACGGAACCAATGCTTTTGGCAGTGTCTATTGCCGCAATATTTGCAGAGAAGGGTAACTCGCAAAAAAATCTGCTGTGTAATCCATCTGGCTGGCGCAGTAAACAGTAGGCCCATGTGCAGCAGTGGACTACGATGGGTAATTAATAGATTGTCTATTGTCACAAGGAGCGAATAGGTAAATACTGTGATCAATATTTTAATCGAATCACTAACAAAGTTTATACGCCGTAGTTAGTAATTGGAATTGTACACATATTGGTGTTGTGCTGTCATTAATTGTGTTAGTGTAGGCGATGTATTTATATAACTTAATTAGTGGATGTGTATAAATTGTATACAAATAAGTTTAGTTATCGTTTTGTGGCGAGCCGTACAGAATAAATCAGAACAAAATGTACTTTTTATTAGTTTACTGATTTCAAATAAAAAGGTTTGTAATATGTGGTACTATTTATGTTTTCTTGTTGGTTTGGATTTATACTATTTATACTATTGATTGATGGCATGTAGTTTTTAGGAATAAGAACATACAGAACCTTTGCTTGAAACCGCTCTGGGGCTCGATTCACTATCGCCACGTATCACGTATTTGTGAGTTTGTGAGTTTCGTTTCGATAACCTGGTATTCTGTACGAGCTGTCAAAGCATAAGTTTACAGATACTTAGGTTTTTATCATTTTGACAACTTACGTCACCCATACAAATGGCTCAAACGTCATAAAATACTAACACCACGTATCGCATATGTGTGGTTATGGAAATCGATAACTTAATAACCTGGTATTCAGTAACATCTGTCAAAGTCAAAATTATGGTTTAGGCGTTAAATCATGGTTCTGAACTCGATGACAATGTTCTGCTCGATTTGTATACGTAGATACGTTCACAAAAATTATAAAAATTTAAATGTTTTTTATCATAGGAAAATCATTCGGTAAGTATTTATTTACATTTGAATTACAATGATTGCTAAAATTTGTCGTTGAATAAATCCATACTAATATTATAAATTAATGCGAAAGTAATTCTGTCTGTCTGTCTGTCTGTCTGTCTGTATGTTAGCTTTCACGCCTAAACCACTGAACCGATTTTGATGAAATTTGGTATGAGGGTAGATTAAACCTTGAGAAAGGACATAGGCTATGTTTGGTCACGATAACCGACATCCACGCAGGCGGAGCCGCGAGCAAAACCTAGTTCACGATAAATATTATACGATAATCTTCATTGCGCTATCCAGACCTAAAGAAAACAGGGATTAACTAACTTGTGTTTCGTGATTTAGAATGCGGATAAACATAGTTTTTAACTTTTTCTCATAAATCAATCCCACCTTTTTTTTTGGCCTGCGAAAACCTCGGATACCTCCCCCGGCGGAGCCGGAAGGGGTTATGTGGGACTCGAACCGACTAAAACCGCACGCCGACTGAGGGTCGTGGTGCTAGGCCGGAGGTGAGGTGGCCTCGCACCACGGCTGACCCAGGTCCCCGACTCGCCCCCGGAATGAGGAGGCGCGCCTTCTAGCGCGCCGCCGCCGTAAATCAATACCACCATGTATGTACAGTGAGCATGCAAGGTGCACAAAATGGTCATAATATCAAGGTATAGCTCGGGCCATATATCTTGGACCTATTTTTTTATATAAAGGACACGTCAATTTCACTTCACCTCGCCTGATGGTAAGCTAAAAGCAAAGTCTCGGAAAGGGGGTCACCATCGTAAACATGTACCATGTTAACAGTGGTGGCACTCAGCTTGACGGCCTTGTCAGATGCCTTTTCACGCCCCGCTTAAAGGCCCCGGGACTGATTAGAAGAGCTCATCAGAATATTCACCGTGGTGGAGACGGTAGAATACTGCCAAAGACGCAACATCTCTACGCATCTGCAAAAGCTCGAGGAAGTTCGTGACCTCAGGATTCCCAATGATGCGGACCGCACGTTGCAGCGACCTCGAGAGCATCTAGTAAGTACTTTGCGTAGCCATCCCAGAGATGCGAGCAGTATTCCACGTAGGAACGAATTTGAGTCTTGTATGAAGACGTCGCTGCTGCGAGCTCCGAGGTTACGCTAGGCTGTTTTGATGCCTTTTTTCCGCGATTTCACACTGCTTGGCCGCAGGATGTGCGTGATAACTCCCGTGTAAGGTGCTGTCGTTTGCATAGCAATTAATGCTACCGTTAGAAAGCATCATTGATATGCAGAAGAAAGAGAGTGGGCGATAAGACGGAACCCTGCGGCGCGCCAGCATTCACCTGCAAGAACTCCGAAGCTCGTCCATCACAAAAGACGCGAATACGGTGCTCCTGCAGGACGCTTGCAACCCAGTTGCACGATCTGGGAGGCAGGCCAAAGGTTGGTAGCTTGGAAAGCAGCGATGTGTGCCATACCCTATCGCACCCTAAGCTGTGGCGATGTCAATACTAATTGCCAGTGACTCAAATCGTGAGATATAAAAGGCCCTGGGGCGTGCGGATTATTTTGTAATAATATATACTTGTCTTAGTGAACTAAAGCTCGTCTAACGCAGCAGCACCCCGTGCTATCGTCAAAATTCATCCAAGAAACGTGTACTGCGTGTATAGAGCACATTTTAGGTCCCAGATATATGTCTCAAGTAATAATGAGATCATTTTGAGTACTTCGCTACTCAATGTCGATCTGTGCGCATTGCACTGGCATTCCTGGGCCGCTTTTCTGCTATGGTGACAGGCGGCTACCATTGTCACACACCAAGTCTACGGTCCTGCAGGACAGAGGTCATTGAGCTACCTCCTATGTTACGCCGTGCGCCGCCTGAGTCCTTGGTCGCATCACAGTGATAGCACTAAGTCGGCTCCTTCTGTACCAGAACCAGGTGATCCCCCAAACGTCGTTTTGCGGAGATCACCGGTGTCATCAGTACGTCAAACATAATCTTTTCACATGGAGTGCTCGCATGATAAGTCTGCGCGTGAATGTTTATAGTGGATTTAAGGACAGGTGTTTTTTGGGTATATTAATAGTTAGAGATGTTTAAAAAAAAGCCAAGAACGAACAATATTTAAAGTAAAAGTTTTCTATTCCCGTCTTTTTTCATTAAAAGTATCAAGTAAAGAACTTTTCAATTTTTTTTTCAAGAACAAAATTTGAGCTTCGCCATTCGATATTTAAAATTGATGACTATTATACTCACACGAAGACAAGGCTGAATAGCAAAGCGACCTCTTTGGTCTTTGGACTGAATGCATGATGTCTATTGCCAGTATGAAGGTTAGATGTACGCGAACTTTTTTAAAGAAAGAAGTGTTTTTTTGTAATTACTTACAGCCCTAGGGCTTTTCTAGCTACATTATTACCCTAGAGCGCTAATAAATCACCTACAAGCCCCATTTGGAGGTAATAATAACCTACTTATCGAACATGAGAGATGTAAAAATATTATAGAGATCTGGTTCTTAGCATTCCATGGATTCACCGTGCGGTCGCCGGGTCCATGGCGTGGTACAGAGAGGAACACTGTGACGGCACCTGGGACTTGCGACCCAGGTGTAGGTTTAGGGTGGCCACCTTGTGATGCATCAGCGCTCACCTCCACCGTCAGTCGTGTTCCCCCCTCTACCTATCCAAATTTGGTAAGATCCTATCAACGCCGTTTAAGATATCCGTTTGAGTAAAGAGCTTACTGAAGCTCTTGGCAATTCGAGGTCTTTAAATAAATTATACAGGGATTTAGCTGGAATTCCCCTTGCTCCTACTTCCACGGCGTAGAGTTTAACCACATAGCAGGTCATTGATAGCAGGTCGTACCCATTTGCAAACCATAAACTGGAAACCTAGAGGACAGTTTCATGCCCCTACTGCGTACGCCGCAGCAGACGATGGCTACCAGGGCCATTAGCTACTGCCCGATAACCTTCGTCGTGGCGAGTCTTCTGGCCGGATCGCCATCGTGGATCCTACAATCTAGGGCCCTTTCAGTGCTATATCGGTTCCGAAAGGAGGCGCGGATGCGGGGATACGATCCCGAGCCTGAATATATTCGGGCCGAGAAATCCCGGCCTCACATGGATATGGTGGCGGAGTGGGAACGACGACTTAAGGCAGCCCCTCGTATCGACTGACGCAAATTATCACTGGGCACGGGTGCTTCGGGTGGGATCTGCGTCTGATCGTTGAGGAGCCATCGTCCGGGTACTATCACTGCGATACAAGCGAGGACTCAGGGCTGCACACGCTCCCCGAGTATCCGGCGTGGGAGACGCCGAGACGGGAGCTGGTGGCGACCTTGGGAGTGAGAGCTTTCACGCTCGCCACCTTACTCGCGGCGATGTTCCGCTTCACGGATGCGTGAAAGGCCGGCGCCTCCTGGGAGCAAGTAATGCTCGAGAAGGAGACGGCGGAAAGGGAGTGGCAGCGTGACCGAGATAGACTCGCAAACCGCGCTACCCACGGGCGCAGGCAACATGGACGTCAGATGCACAAAATCGACCTCCGAGGCCCGCGCTTATGGGGGTTAAGCGCGGGCCTGGGGTGACAGGTGGAGCTGCTTGTCACAAATGAGGCTCATCAAAAATGAGGGCTGTACATTGTACTAATACTAGTTTTACAATTATGGTCTTAATAGCTAAGTCATGTAAGTAAGTACTATAATAATGTCTACATTAGAAGTAGCATATTATAAATGTGACATAGAATAGTTTTTATTGGTAAAATAGAATTTAAATTAATAATCTTACTTTATTTACATTTTGCGACCTACCTGATCTAGGTTTTCATAAAGAAGTTCTTGAGAAAACCCTGGGTCAGCCGAGGTGCAAGGGCTATCGATGACAACCTCACCTTCGGCCTAGCACTGTGACCCACAGACGGCGTGTGATTTTAGTCAGTTTGAATCCGACATAACCTCCCCCTCCGGCTCTGGCGGGCTTTCGTGGGGATTTCCGCACGAAAAAAAAGAAGAAAAAAAGACATTCAAATGTGCTCTGTAAGTGCCTGAACTGAATAAAGGAAATTCATTATTTGGTTCTTCTTTTTTTATTATGTTCCATGACGGGCCTAACCCGCACCATCTGCGTTACTGTCGAACGATATACCCAGCGAGCGCTATGCCGCACAGACCACCAAGCATACAATACTCTTTGATAATATTGTAGGTACAGTTAAAAACTTGGTTAAAAATAATTTAGATTTTAAATTTAGACCCACGTTCCGCCAGATGTGCACCGAACCCAAGGAGTATTTTATTGAGAAGGAAAAATAGATTCATTGTTTCATTTTGTTTAAAACCTTTGGACCTCCATTCATATACCTATTGAAATTATACCGCTTTGTATTAGAACCAAAATTTCAAGTTTATTCAGTTGAAATATTACAGGGATACCAGATCAATCGTAGCCATAGAGTATATTGAATAAATCACAGGAATAAATAAAGAGAATCGTAGCAGCGCCACCCTCAATCAACACGAGTTTCTTGACTGAATTACATATTTACATATATATATTATATAATTATATATTGTAGAAAAAGCCGAACAAATAGTACAACCAAAATTTGTTTCGAGGATTACTAATATGTACAACAATAGGAATATTTATTAAAAGTTTTTAATGAATGTTCAGAACGTTGGAAAATTGATTATCATAGGTACCATAGACCACAAAACAACCTCGTATTTTTAAGGTTTTCTTATTTCTTCTTGGATATTACCACTATTCGATCAGTTCGTATTATAATGTTGCCATTTTAGCAGCCTGCTGTGTATAGCTGTATAACTTATTACTTAGGTCAAAAAAAAATACAAATGACTTATGCATTACAATAATTGTATTTTATTAAACTGTAGTGCAATGATGATAAAAAATATATCCCATATTCATCTAACCATGAATAGATTTTTTTGAAGCAGATAAATAATAATAATAGTTAAGTATAAGTACTAATATTATGACCGCGCGATTAAGAGGCATAATTCTATTACCGAATAGTGTAATTATTCATAAAAGTGAATCGTTGACACGAAAAGAAGAAGAAGATTAATATTAATTAAATTATAGTTTATAACAATTCCATACATAAGAGTTTATGTATGAGATTGAAAAAAGTAATAATAAGAATTTTAGAAATAACTTGAATTTATTGAAAAAAAATTGGCAATTCAAGTTATATTTTTAGTCTGGCATTATTTTCATAAATATGTCATATGTCATATGACATAATATGTCACGTTTATTTACTTGGTATTCTTTACCGGAAACTCACATAGGTTACTCACCAAAATTGTACGTTGCGTATATTTACGTCAGTAAAATCATAAGTAAATTTACGCAACTAAGTACGTAAGTTAGTGAATCGAGCCCCTGGTTCAAAATAATAAATACTGTGGAAAAAGTACAAGTGTTCTCAATATGTGTTTGATTTTCGGGTTAAAAATAGCAATAGTAGTATGTTGCTTAGTTGTAATAATACTTTCTAATAATGTGAGAGAAGGTTTAGAATCGATTCAGTAATAAATGATCTACATTCTACGTGAAGAAGAATTTCTTCAATATCTCTGTGAGAATTTGTTTAATCCTGTTCTCATTTAATGTATATTAATTTCAAAAGTATACCCATTCATATTTCATTTCATTAAAATAAGTAATTTTCTTTCAAAACCCCTCCTGGGCTCCGGGTTGCAGCAATTCAAGAGTGATTACAGCTCATTTTCATTTACTTTCCGTTATTTTATGGTGGTATTTAAATTTTTTATGCTCACTGAAAGTTGGTTACAGATAATGAAAATTCTTATAGCGCGATATTAAATGCTTTTCCTCTAATGTTAATTTTGACAAATAAAATGATAAGCTAACTCCTCTATCTCAAGTTAAAAACGCAGAGCGTGAAGAATCATCTGATGAGGCTTTCAAACTCGTAGCAATATTTTTATCTGTATTGGTGAACCTAATCCTAAGACTTCACCTTTATTGCATATAACTCCGCTTCTGCAGCTGAGCGGAGTTTTCCTATTGGTTAATCTTTCTTCGCTCCACCCCCCTCCGCGTCAATGGAAACGCAGCCTTAGCTTACCATCAGGGAAAATGAAATAGGTAATAGACGCTGACCTGCTCCACAGAAAACAATAATCATCTCAATTCGATTCAGTTTGAATCAGTACGAACCCATTTGTCACTTTTAACTCTAAAACGAAACTAATCGTTCCAAAAATAAAATGCATACTGACCCTAGTGACACGACTACGTTCCACAACACGTGTAGACTTCACAAATATTCCCACATCTGATACGCACGCTACAAATGTTGATGGTGTAATGTCTGTTTTGTTGCTAACGTAATTTATGTAATCATTACACGTCGTAGAGCTGCACCCGTTATAAAGTTTGTTTTATTGTTGTAGGTATACGTTCGGTCTTTTACGGTACTTACAATCAACATCAGATCGATGTTGACGAACGAAGTACTCAAAATGGTTTGTTACCAACGGACCACTCAATCCATCCACCTAGGAGGTCAGTTAGAAATTTCATTCCTATCAAACCACCTACTGTTCACATGGGTGGTCAGTTAGGAATATATTGAAGTAACCAACCACCATCGATTTGTGGGTGATCGGTTCGGACCTTTGTTACCAACGGACCACTCAATCCATCCACCGAGGTGGTCAGTTAGGAATTTCGTTCCTCTCAACCCACCTAATGACCACATGGGGTGGACAAATACTTAGAACAAATAACAAAGCTTATGCACCTAGATGCATTAAGTGCACTCGGATTATACGTAGACCAATATGCATCCTAGATACTACGTACCTAACTGGTATGTCATAAAAACTTTTTTTTTTTTGAATGAAATTTTTATAGCAATTTGCTAACTTTTAAGTTCGAAAAACATTGGAAAAAATGAAATGCTCAAGTGAGACTCGAACTCACGACCTTTCCCTTACAGGGGGATTGCTCTGCCATAAGGGGTCCCTGCTGTAAGGGAAAGACTGCGGGTTCGAGTCCCGCCCGAGAAGATTCTTTTTCCCTATGTATTCGAATTATCAAAATTAATTAGTCAATAAGTAACGTACTTATTAACAGCGTCACTGCGGTCTAATAATATTTTCCTATTAATTTCGTTGTTATTATTACGAGATGAGAGACGAAAATAATGAGTTATTACTTATTATATATTAAAAGGAATGGTAGAATAGTTTTGTTAAACGACGGATACAAATATGTTAAATACAAAACCTACAATATAAATATGTGCAGTCGTTTTAGTGCTAATAAAACAAAGGCAAAAATGAATCATTTATTAAAACTTGGCTAGTATTCGGTGAGAAGCACCGTACCTACCACCAATTTCGGGGCAGGTTGGAACCATGACTTAAATAATGTGATTGGGTGTCGCAACGTCAATCTCCTCAAACTATGGAGGAGACAAAGGCACACAATTTTAAATGAGTTCATACAAACATATCAGTTGGAATTGACAACCGCAGTTATTACCGTGCGCAGTTATTAATGCGTTTTTATATCCTTAAATATTCCGAACCGACCACCCAGAAAAAAAAGGTGGTTGGTTAGTTCAAAATATTCCTAACTGACCACCCATGTGGACAGTAGGTGGTTTGATAGGAATGAAATTCCTAACTGACCACATCGGTGGATGGATTGAGTGGTCCGTTGGTAACAAACCCTCAAAATGATCCTAATATTTTGTTTCACCCTCCCATTTTCTCTGAATTGGAAATTGGTTAAGGGAAATTCTACAAATAAAGATTTATTGTTCCATAAACCAGTTTACATTATTCGAATGTTGATCGTGATTACCTTTTAGGCAAAGAATGCCTGTGACAGGTGATCACGCTCTTCCATGACTATGCAATTTTCAATTTATGGTTTTTATTTTGAGAAGTTAACAACAATTAAAAGAATGTGCGTGAATGTTTGTGTGTGTGTGTGTAAAGATGCAATATTCAAAGCTCAAAACCGATGTGTGAGGACTATGTTTGGGTTAAAAATTACAGACAGCTGTCAACCATTCTTCGTTAAACATAAAATCTTAAGTTTACCATGTCTCTATATTTATGAAGTTGCTGTATTTGTGAAAAATAATCCGCAATTGTATGAATTAGCATCAGTAGCATATAATAGAAGGCAACGAGACGTCCATCGTCTCTGCATGCAGCATTCTAAAACTGCTTTAATGCATAAAAGTGTATTTATTCCACATGGCTCCAATTATATATAACAAACTGCCAAAGGAACTAAAGGAAATGAAAGTGGATAGCTTTAAGAGACATTTAAAATACATATTAATTAATAAATGCTACTATAATTTAACTGACTACCTAAACGACAACATTAAATTGAATATAAGTATAACAAAAAAACACTAATTTATTACTAATTCTTGACATTTGTTTCTCTTGATATCGACATTCATATTCTTTTTATTAAAATTGACCAATTGCATGAATTAAAATGGATAATTAATTAATGAAATAAATAAATATGTTATAAATGATGTAACTGTAAATTGACAAAGTATGTACTTGATATTTTGCATGCCATCATAATGGCAGAATGTGATGAACTTTATAATAATATAACACCTTTGTATCTACCATATTCGTGCCAAATATTATACACTCCTGTTTTCTCTACTAACTCTAAAGACTTACAAAACGAATAAGCGCTGGCATATCGTTGAACGAGAAAACATCATAGTATGCCAACACAGGATGTATTTAGTGTTTACTCCTTATACTGGGTGATTTATTAACCCCCGACGCAAAAACGACGGGGTGTTAGTGTGTGTGTGTGTGTGTGTGTGTGTGTGTGTGTGTGTGTGTGTGTGTGTGTGTGTGTGTGTGTGTGTGTGTGTGTGTATGTGTGTCTGTCTGTGGCATGGTAGCACCCAAACGGATGCACCGATTTCGATGTAGTTTTTTTTGTTTGAAAGGTATATTAGTCGGGAGTGTTCTTAGCTATGTTTGAAAAAAATCGGTCCAAAATGGCCGCCGCCACAACATGTCGGAATACATATTTCTTCATAACTCCCTCAATATGGGTATCAAATGAAAGAGCTTGACTAGTAGATCACTTTAAAAAGTATAAAATAAAAATTAAATTAAAATTTAAAAAACCCCCGTCACAAAAAACACCTCCAAAAAGTTAAAAATAAATGGAGTTTGTCTTTTAACTTTAACGGTTGCCATGTCTTTTTGGACTTTTGGACTTTTTGGAGGTGTTTTTTGTGACGGGGGTTTTTTAAATTTTAATTTTAGTCTTACTTATGTAATACTGTCTAATACTTCCAGATGATTTTGCTATTAAAATTGTGCCCAAATTCTTTTATGATGATAAATTACGATTATAATATGTTTTTATGAGGATATATGTCTATGCTGATAAATTAGGCTCAGATTAAGGTAATAACAATTTTACTTGCCAATTAGGTTTCTGCTAGTATAATCCCGAACTATTTTGTATTCGCTCAGATTCAATACTTCTAGTCGTTTGAAATAGATCCTGGCACCAAAGTTTTATCAACTGGCTGGAATAGTGCTACTAAAATTCCACAGACAGTTTAGTTAACCTTTAATAAAAGGATTAAAACGGTAAGTATGCACGTAACTTTACGTAATTAACTAGACAGGGTCGTGCCCTGTGCCGCAAATGCTAAAAGTCGCAACGTTTAGTTAATGGTCTTATTTCACTAATGGACAATCACAGATTAAACTGGGAAGGTTGTGGTGAGGTCTTGCTTCACGCACCATTTATTCAGCTATCTGAAAACCAAGAGGAAGATATTCAGATTCTAGGTAGCCGGAGTGAACTCAACTATTTCAAACAGGACTTTTCAGATGACACTAACTTCCAGTGCATAATTCTGCAATACCATTTGCCTGGAAAGGAAGCTCTAACATTCTACATACAGCATCCTCCGACGCATTTGCATACAAATTGATCAAATTTATACATACTGCATAGAACACGACCTCTATGTAATTGAGTCGAGTCAGCGTGGCATTTACTATAAAAATATATTACATAGGTACATCTTCACCATAATATCTCTAATTATTAAAAAGTTGCTATCAATACTTACATAACAATTGTATAAGCCTGAATACAACATTGATTGCACTACTACTACCATAGATGGTGAAGGCATAAGGTAAAACGCACATGCAAATGATGATGATAACAATAAGTCTACCACTAAAGTGTAGACCAAAATAGTATGTACAATAAATGTGTGACTGTTGTATTTCAAGTGTACAGTTACGAATGAAGTCGTTTGACCTTTAGTAAAGGACGTGTGTCTTTTAACATACGTAGTTTCTTTGATATGGGGTTATAAGGTTCGAACTATAAACTAGAATGTCGACGCAATCTCAATAGATTATATCAGCACTATAAGGTCATTAAGTTCAAAGCGTGCTCATTGAATAATATTAACTGAGTGAATTAAATTACACTACGATAGGCTGAATTGTTTGTTTATTTATTTTTTTCTGAGAATCTTTTAGTCTCTTGTGGTAAATTATATTAATTGAAAGAATAATTTGACCTTATACTAAAGGTCAAATGTATTGGTGTACCCATGGTATTCTACCACTTACTGCAGAGGTTAAAGGTTGTAAAAAATATATTGAGCCTTGCATTATAAAAGGAGATAATTTTAAATGCAGACCTGTATAATTTCTCAGCACACTACGTATCTCCACTAATTAACTGAATGCATACCAGAAACATGAATGCTGTGCAAAAAAACTAATTGACTAACTAAACATGACCTACAAAAACCTCCCGCCATTCAACTTGGATAGATTAGGTTAGAAGGCTAAGGCGTAAGCGGAGCTCCCGCATTAACTTTCGTGGTTATTTTTTAAGCACCAAATAAAACGACCCAAATAAACGAAAGTTCGGGATTTTTAATTTAAAAAGTTATTCATTCAGTAAAACAGTTCTGCAAATAGGTATCATTAAACAGTATACTCGTATTTAATTTGATTTAGTTAGTGTGCATAATTAGTGTGCAAGTCAGTATTTTTGATATAACTTTGAAATATTGTGTTAGAGAAAAGGGAATATGCAAATATCGATTTAAATATTCCCTTATCTGCCGTCAAGTCAAGCTGAGTGCCACCACTGTAAACATGGTAAATGTTTACGATGGTGACCCTCTTTCTGAGACTTTGCCTTTAGCTTAACATCAGGCGAGGTGAAGTTAAATTGACGTGCCCTGTATAAAAAAAAGTCAATGAGTAGATATCTGTATGTGAAAATACAATACTTTCAGCATTGGCACAGAATAGAACAGTGCATTAGCCAATTTTTAATTCAAGAATTTTAGCACGTACCTCTGACCTACGATAACTAAATTAGAAACACTATTACCTACCGCATTGCTTCAAGTCTGAGTTCAAAAAAAAATTGAACTAGACTTTTCTAAAAATATGCTAGTCGTGCAAGATTGTGAAGAGAAACTTAAAGTTCTTTTCTTTTCTCTGAGAGTTCCAGTCAATAAACTCTCGACCTCTTCAATAGCCGTTTAGGTATATTTGTTACGAATGTGGACCGAACCTAAAAACAGTAGTCTGTACGCTTCAAAATAAGCTTTTGGGTTAGAAAAAAACATAAAATCTGAATATTTAGATACTGTTTCCAACGAATCTTTGCATTTATATCGGGACTGAATGTGGCCGAGCCTCGGGTCAAATGGAAAATTATTTTGGCAACAACTTTTTTCATAGACAGTTTACAGTAATTCTATTTATACCTTGGTTTGTTTGTGAGTAGGCAGTTTCGAAACAAAGCGGGCTGACTATAAATTTTGAAAATATTAAAAAGTTTCTCTCTGCATATGGCTTTTAGTGTATCACATATCGGCAACATTTTGTTTATAAACTTTATTCAGCTAACAAAATAAGGTTACCCTTTTTACTTATTTCTTTTTATGTAGTCCCCTCCTGGAATGTTAAACAAAGAACATCCATAATTTTGAGGTGGCGTCTTTTATTCGTTATGATTTTATTTCAGAAACTTTAAAGACTTACGCTGGTAAAGTCGTTGGACTTGGAAAATGAGAAATACGATTGGAAAAAGAATTCTTCAGATATGTTGCCGTTACTACTGCTGCTACTGATATTTCGATATTAATATTTTAACGTGCAACAAACTAACCCGACTAGAATAGTACGTCATTACAATTGGGTATTCTACTGGCTAGTCAAATAAGTTACTTTTTACTAAACTTCAAAATGATAAGTTATAAGGTAACTTGCATGAAAAAAGATTTAGTGACGTCATAAAATTTTATAGTCAAATCAGTTACTGTTATAGGTTGGGTGGATGATTAAATTGAATAAAAACTATAAAATAAGAACAGACGCAAATTTTACCGCTCTTTTACCATTCTTGATTTCATAAGTTCGGTTCGTTAGATAATTGATTTTAACTATAGGATAATACCCAATTGCACGCAAAACATACTTTTTTCTCAAAATTAGACTTTGCTTTCCTTGCGTTTAATATTGCTTAGCACGCCGAAATAGTTCCGTAAGAACGAACAATTTTCAGTATCGTTAATTTTTTCTTGGCACATGAGTGCTACCTATATCAAAATGTATAAAATTGGTAATAAAACACACCATACATTTATTCGCAACCAACATCGTAAAATGATGCTATTACGAGGTTATTACCTGTTTACGATGTAATTCATATCATTAAATACTATACCCAGGGGCCATTGTGGTATCTTTATAAGTATAAAAAACATTACTTGGTAGGTATCGGAGTCAAATCAAATCTTCGCGACATGACTTCGTGTTACACATGGCTATTTTTGAAGGACTTCAAAAAGTAAAATACTTTATATCAGAAATGCGTTTTGTACGCTTAAAATTTACATCAGTTACGAGGCAAACTCGTGTAATAAAATCCGTGGCACCCGTTCTATCGCGACATATTTACATAAGTACGTTTAACTTTATTCGTTCAATGTACGAGTTGTAATGTGTAATTCTTATTCCAATCTCGTGTACGTCGTATGTCTGCACTTGTCATTATTTCGTGTTAGATTCTTTTTTGGTATTTTCGGCATAAGTCTTGTGTTCTAATATTGAATTTCTAGATATACATACATACAATAACGCCTTTATCTATATATATATATATATATATATATATATATATATATATATGACAGCCTCTGTGGCGTGGCGGTAGTGCACGCGACTGCCACGCAGGAGGCGCGGGTTCGATTCCCGCTCAGTGCAAATATTTGTATGCATGAATATGGCTATTTGCATTGGTCTGGGTGTTTCTATGTATAATATGTATGTATTTACAAAAAAAAAGTATATAAGTAGGTATGTTTATCCGCATTTTAGATTCCATAACACAAGCTATAAAAGTTTACCATGGGTCTAGATAGCGTTGTGTAGAATGTTGTGGAATATTTATTTTATCTCCGCAGGGTTGGGCAGAGGTGAGATAACACTCACATTTCACCAATAGGTAATTGTAAAATTGTAAATTGTAAATTGTATTTGGTCCCACGTTATAGGGGGTGAACCTATTGCCATAATATTCCACGCCTGTCATCCCAGCAGAAGCAGGCCACGGTGGCGGCGCTGAGAAGTGCGCCACCCCATTCCGGGGGCGCCTGGGGGACGCCATTGTCCCCTCTCCCGAGGAGGGCCAAACCGCAAGGGATGGCCTTGGGTCAGCCGGGGTGCGAGGGATATGTCGAAGACAACCTCACCTCCGGTCTAGCACCACGACCCACAGTCGGCGTGCGGTTTTAGTCGGTTCGAGTTCGACATAACCTCCCCTTCCGGCTCCGTCGGGGGAGGCATGCCTGGGGATATCCATACGAAAAAAAAATCCTGGCACTAGTTTTGACTCGAGCCTGAAGCTGAGTCTGGGCTGTATATATCTGTCTGATGTTAAACAGCCCTATCCCTTGGTCGCCTTGTACGACACCGCATGAAAAGAAATGGGGTAGCCGAAATTATTCTCTGCCAGGAACCACGCATTTACCTATATAATAATTTATTGAATTTTGGTCATGGAATATTGATATTTCAAAATGTGACAGTCAGTGAACATGCTTTAAACCAATTTGACTGATTTTTTTACAGAAATTACAGGGAAAACGCACAGCCATACTATTGTCTACGAATTAAGTAAGATACGGATGCGTAGTTTCATTCTATGTGCATAGATCATAAATCACTTTATGGGCATAGGTTCATTTATCACACCTTTATCGTATAACATACTACATTAAATCGTACACAAAAGCAACCAGAATATCTCATTTTTCTTTTTTTCACATCACTCTTCTATGGTTGAAAATAATTCTTATAAATATATATCGTTTTACTAAAAATAGACATATATGTTGCTTAGTTATTTGTTTATATGTATACATACCTATTATAGTACATGTAGTTATTAAATTCTTATGAGAAATAAAAAAAAGCAATGTAAGTACTCAGAGACTTAATTAAATACAATGTTAGTACCTACTCGTACATATACAAGATATTGTAGACAACAAACCACTTTGTTAAACATAAAATATAACATATGTAAATGAAAGAGCGATCCTTCCTGATGGTAAATCAATAGTAAACAGTACCTATAAAAATTTACATCCAGTATTCACATTTCATGTGATACTGGTTGTAAATTGCTGACCCTACTCGGTTTTCTCAAATATGTACTCGGACATCAAAAACTTTGCAAGTAAAAAGTACGACCTGCACAATCGTCGTTTTCTATAGACTGGTTGTAGTCCCCCAGTCGAGTGGCACTAAACCCTTCCTGGAAAACCCGTTATGTGCGGTAGCAGCACAATTTCCTATATAAATATGTACATGACATGAAGCATTATTGGAATAGTACTTTAGACTCGAGCAGTTCCGATCACATATTTGCTAGAAATGCATACACTTATTCAATAAATATGCTAGTGAATGTACTATTTGTAACGCAATTAAATCACGAAATGTCCATAGCATCCATTTCTATTAATGTGAAATGCACAAGTTAATGTGTCAACACAGACAGTAGCCTTTTAATTGCACTGCAAAGCTTTAACAAGGTTCATAATTAGTAATGTAATCTCGAATAAATAGGAGGACCACGTGTTTGGTTTAATTATTTTACCAACTAATTGATGCCCTTCGGCTCTTCCCGCGTGAAATTCTGATCACTTAACCGCGACGCACACACATGGACATCCTGAATACTAATACTTATTAAAAATGTAAAAGTAACTCTATCTATCTGTCTGTCCGCATTCACGCCTTAAATACAAAACTGATCTTGATATAATTTGGTCTAGAGATAGATTATACCTTAAGAAAGAACATAGGATAAATGACATTCGAATGGATTTGATTTGGACCTGCCTTTTTTACAATACATAACCCATTTCATTAATGTAATTATCTATTACGTTCCTACATACTGAATGGTTACTTTGACCAATTCTTACAATTTCAGAAAGTCGCTTACACAGTATGGCTATGTATAGGGTATATTTGTTAAGGAAAATCCAAAGCCTTCGCGTTCACTAATACGAAGAAAAACGTTTTTTCTATTTACCCAAACCAATGTACCACAAAAACCCATTTGTTGGAAACAATATTGTGTACTCATTTGAATAATGTGTCAACAGCACGTAGAAAACAATTTCCTGTTTCCTGGCTTAAAAGAAAAAAGAAAAACAATTCTTACTCTTCTGAGAACTGACCTAAATTTTGGACTATGAGTAAGTGTATCTTGTGGGCTATGCAACAATAATATAACAACGCCATATTTTATCATTAAAGTCAGTACGGTGTAATTTGATTTACGACCAGTCATACGATTCATAGTCCAACATTAAGACGTTAATTCAGATTTATTACTACTTTTTCTATATACAAGCAGGGGTAAACTGGCATTCGAGCTTTGTAGTTTAGTTCAAATGTAATTTTAAGTATGCCCCTTCTATAAATACATGTAGGAATTCGTTAGCAGAATACAATAGAACAAAATAGAATGATCAATGTATAGATTGACATACATTTGTTTACGGCGTTTACGACTGAAATAAACGTCAGAATCGTCAAATTATGTGTCAATCCCATATTTTAATTTACTATCACGTCTCTTTACTACATTTCAAAGCGATATCTAGGCAAACAAATTATATTAGAGCTGAAATAGTTATACATTAGGTGCAAACGACCTCCAAAATAAGTACTTTTAAAAACATTGAATAGTAATTATGTTAGTACAAAATGTATGATTTTTTTTTTAAATAAAATGCCCGACTCATACCTGGAAATATTGAAACAAGTTTGATAGCAGGCGGTACCCATTACTTTTCATTCGGTTTATGCTTGCAAATGTTTACCGCTTGCTATCAAACTTGTTCCAATATTGTCAGTTATCACTCGGGTATTTTATTTGTAATATTTTTTACACCTTTTAGTTCTGACATATTCATGTTTTTGTAATCAACTTTCAATTTCTTCATTTTGATACCCTACTCGATAAGTTTGATCAAAAAATATTTTTTAACAACATACATTTAGGCGCAAAGACACATTTTAAATGCCTAACAACGCCTTCAATTTGAGGTATCAGTCATTGAAATCTCTGTAGTGGTTCAAAAAATATGAGGTAATCCATACTAATATTATAAATGCGAAAGTAACTCTGTCTGTCTGTCTGTATGTTACGCTTTCACGCCTAAACCACTGAACCCATTTTGATGAAATTTGATATAGGAGTAGATTAGACCATGAGAAAGAACATAGGCTATGTTTGGTCGCGATAACCGACCTCTACGCGGGCGGAGCCGCGGGCAAAAGCTAGTAAAGAATATTACAAACATACGTACAAGATAAGATAAAACATAACCCTTTTTGAGAGTCGGTTAAAAATTATTAACATGTAAATTTTTCGTGGTGTGTTGGTTCCCGGTGAAATATAATAAAGGACACCCCATCTCTTCCCGTGAGTATCATAGATGATAACTAAAGAATATCTGTGTTCTCCATCCAAGAGTAAATTTACCACCCATAACAAATTGCCCGCTAGACGGCAATAGGCATATTTATCATTTTAATTAACTACCGCGTCCCTATTAGAGCTCTTGTAACAAATAAACTATATTGTTTATAACAGTCGACTGCCAGGTGAAAATGAACTCCTACGAAGTCCAAAACTATGGTTTCACTTAATTAAAATGTAAGTCGATCTATTCATGAGTAGAAACGAGAATTGTTGTAACTAAGTTGAAGTAGATGTCGATGTTCAGCAAATTAATGTTGAACCAAAAAGTTAGAAGTTAACAGTTCATTGAAACTAATCATGAACGACTTTTGATTAATTTTCACTTTTTCAATAAATATACGTGTAATATATCGACAATACGTCAACATTTTAGAGATCAAATAAATATAATCTCATTGAGAATGTGTACCAATAGAGGATAAGCCAAAAATATATTCTTCCTCGGAAGGGTTCAAATACTTCCAATCAATAGTGGACAATGACAAGTGGGCGCTATAAGAGAGCTTACAACATGATAGGCGTAAACTCAATCGCACCCTGTCATTACGACACTAATACCACAGAACGACACCGACCAAGTGCTGCCTATGTATTGTAAAGTATTTGTCTCTTAAACATTGAATACACGACAATAATAAAGTCATAATTATACACATTCACTGATATTGAGAGACAATACCTATACAGACAACTCCTAAAACTAAGCTATTGTCTACTACACTATAAATAAAACGTGGAACGATATGGGGTGTAAACATTTCACATGACCGCATTGCCTATTATTCAGTAGCTAGATGTCTGTAGGCTATAATATTAATGGTACTACCTGTCTCACAGAGATGGATGGGAGCTCCTGACCTTATGCTGACCTTACGCCCTCGCGCACCCTATTTATTCCGAGCCAATTTTCCTTTGTTTTTGCAGTGTTATCTTTGACAGTAGCATATTCTACCTTTTGTTCGAAAAAGGTGAGCAAATAAGCGAATGAGTAACCGTTGGTTATCTGATTTCTATTTGGTGTTTGTGTTGTTTATTTGATGCCTAAATAACATTAGAAGTTGGTTTAAGAGTTAATTACAGGCTATGTTACTGTGTAAGTGATACAATGTGAAGCTTAAAACGGAAGTAAACAATGTTGTACACAGATATTCCTAGATGTTTTGGTTTATACAATAGTTAATGATTTCTGAATTTTAATTTTCTGTTACAATACAATGTAATAAAAGCAGAGAATGAATAATTGATTAAGGAAATCTGTGGTAAGTCATTTGCTCTATTTTTAGATCAGGTTATATTTTAACAGTAAAATGATATCTTCTAAACTGGGTTTCACTGATTTACTCAATAAAACTGGGTTACTAAAACGTGACAACATTACTCTCAGTTCCTTTCATTCCTCTCTTATTTTGTTATAAATAATATAAAGACTACAAATGCTATCAACAAATAAGTATATTAAGAACTCTGCATTTTGTTTTAAGTGTAAAAATAAATATTGGAAGTATTCGCCTTAATAAAAAATAAAATAAATAATAATTATTAAAATGGATAATGTGATGTAACTGTTTTTAAAATACCATCAGTATGGCACTGGCGGCGCGGCGTTTTGAAATGCACGCAGTAAATATAGGTTTGCACTTAATTACGAACAACAAAAAGAATCGTTAGCAAAATTAGTGTGAAAAAAGAAACATGTATCTATTTTTATTTTCGCAATAGTGTACATACCTGAAAAACTAACTGCCGATTCGCATGATCATACTCATCGTGAAAAAATCAAACAATTAGAAAGGGAGAGAGGGCAACACACAACGAAATACGGCATAAAATGGTTTGTCTCTTGGTCAGTTATTTAATTACGCTACCACCATTCCAATCTTCGTACGGTCTACTACCGGAATCCTTACCATAGGAATACCTACTATTGTGACCGGGACAGCAAATTAATTTCAGTTTACGTAAGTAAGTAAGTAAGTAAGGGTCTACAATTTAAGCCTAGAACTTTTAGTTTACGAACAGAGCGAATAAATAATTATCATTTAGTGTTTTTTGTATGAAATTCAGCGTATATTAAAAAAAGTAAAAGGTTTGAGCAGTCACAATTTTAATTTTTATACTATTTGTTGAAAGTTGGCCTTTCTGATCTAAATTGGTTTGAAGTGACCTTAATTCTTTTAGATGTAAAATAATTTTAGGTTGCACGAATATATAAATAACTAGCTGTTGCCCGCGGCTCCGCCCGCGTGGATGTCGCTTATTGCGTAGTGCTGTAAATTTTAGCGCTGAGAGTCAAATGTTGAGCGCTGAGTAGACACTCTACTCGCCTCTCTATTCGTCTGTCTACTCACCTTTCAATTCGTATCTCTACTCGCCTCTCTATTCAAATCTCTACTTGACTCCGTATTCCACTCTATACTTGATCCTCTAATAATCTCTGTGTTCCACTCTCTTCTCGACATTTTACTCAATTCTGTGCTGGACGCTCTACTTGACAGTCTACTCGCCTTTCTACTTAACACTCAAGGAATAACGCAAGACGTCTTATACGTTATTTGTGGCAGGCCCAAGTATTGAAGCCAACGTAGAGGTTCTCCAGCCTCGCATCTCAAATGCGATGTCGAGTAACCTCTACGTTGGCTTCCCCGTTTCTTTCCCCTTTGAACCTCAATCCTGAACCATGCACAACGGTTAATAGACTCTAGAGATCCTGTCAGACAGCCCAAGCAGCCCTAGTATTAATCACTCGTAGATCCTTCACATGTCCCTCTAATTACAGAGGGTGTAGTGGTGGGGCATTCTGGGTGTATGAGTTCTTCGCCTTTGACTTCGTCCAGAAGTAGGAACTACGATCTGATATAGACCAACGTTCGGCCAAGCGGCAAGCCTAACCCAGGACAGGAACGATGGCTCCTAAGGAAGAAAACCTCTATAAAAAATACCCAGGGGCGGACGAACACAATCTAGTGTTGACCCCGTCCGTCCCGGCCGTAATCCTGAACGGATAGGAACGGTGGATTTATATAGGTCGCGCTACCCGACGCGGAGGTTGAGTCCGCAGCCATGATGACAACGAAGAAGAAATTCAACGTCACCGGGGCGGGAGAGGTAAGGCGATCCTACCCCTCAGTCAGAAAGAAAATATGGTATTCTAAATTTCACTACTGAGGGGGCAAAATAGGTGACTAACCGTTGTATTTACGGTCGCAATTTGCAAAGCCGATTTTTATGATCTTTATTTTGTTGGAAAGGAATCCAGGGAGTCGACATCAGATTCAAATGACGGGATTCTATGGACATCCTCAAAATGTTTCTGTTGCTTTTACATAATTTAATGTGAGATTTTGATTCTGAAAATCATATTGTTAAACTGATGATAAAAACCTAGTCAAATAATGAACGATGAATCTGTTATAAACGTATACTAAAAGGAATAAAAATATAAATTAAAAAAAAACCTACTTCAAGAATGAAGAGAGACCCTGAAAAGAGAAAAATAACGGAACTTACAGATTTACTGATCTGTTAGAAGTAGCTGGTAGGTGGTAGGTGGAAATATATGCCACAGTACGGCTCTACTGGGGAATATACTCCCTATCAGAGCCACTTAAAACTCGTAGTTGGGTAAGACTAATAAAAGTCATTGTGTTCTTATGAAAGCCGTTGTACAAAGCAACGGCTTTCATAACAACACAACATATACTGATTAATACGTTTGTGCTGTAAAATATAATAACTGGGCTGTATTTTATAAAATTACTATACTGAAATTTTAATAGATAGCGCCTGGGCATTTTTTTTTGAAAGCGAACCGAAATTATACAAATGATTGCTAACATAACTAAGTAGGCGCGTAGCCAGGCACGTTTTCCTGTTATTTTTAAGTTTTCCCTTGATTTCTCCAGGTTCTCAGCATCAGATCCGGACTTCTGGGATATAGGACTCTGTCATACGCAAGAATAATTAAATTATTTAGTATGTCCGAAGAGCACGATAAGCCGTCAGTCCCGGTTGCCAAACAAACATCTATGGCAGTCGTTACGGGTAGTTGAGGCCCTAAAAAGTCTAACAACTGGTCTAGCTGGAGTGCTTCGATATCGCCTTTGGATTGTGTATGTCAGATGGCTTTTTTTTTTTTTTTTTTTTCGTGCGGAAATCCCCACGGATACCCCCCCTGCCGGAGCCGGAAGGGGAGGTTATGTCGGACTCGAACCGACTAAAACCGCACGCCGACTGTGGGTCTTGGTGCTAGGCCGGAGGTGAGGTTGTCAAAGACATATCCCTCGCACCCCGGCTGACCCAGGGCTATCCCTTACGGTCTGGCCCTCCTCAGGAGGGGGGACAACGGTGTCCCCAACTCGCCCCCGGAATGGGGAGGCGCGCTATTCAGCGCGCCGCCGCCGTGGCCTGCTTCTGCTGGGGTGACAGGCGGCTCCACCCGTCACCCCCAGGCCAGTCAGTGCCCTACGACGCCCGAGTTGCCTGCGCGCGCGGGCGGCGCGATCCACGAGTCTTTCTCGCTCACGCCGCCTCTCCCGCTCCGCCGTCTCCTTAACGACCATTACCTGCTCGCTGAAGGAGACGCCGGCCGCCCACGCGTCCGCGCAGCGGACCATTGCTGTGAGCAGGGTGGCGAGGGTGAGAACTCTCACTCCCAGGGCCGCCACTAGCTCCCGCCTCGGTCTGGCCCATGCCGGGCACTCGGTGAGCGTGTGCAGCCCCGTGTCCTCGCTCGCGTCGCAGTGATGGCACTCGGACGTTGGCTCCTTTTCGATCCGACACAGATATCGCCCGAAGCACCCGTGCCCGGTGATAATCTGCGTCAGTCGATACGAGAGGCTGCCATGTGGCCTCTCGAGCCATTCCCCCATGATGGGCCTTACCGCCTCTATGACGGCATGCCCTGCGCGTCGTTGCTCAAGTCGTCGCTCCCACTCCGCCACCATGATCCCGTGGAGCCGGGACCTCTCGGCCCGAATGTCTTCGGGCTCGGGATCGTATCCCCGCTCCCGCGCCTCCTTACGGAACCGATACAGTGCCGCAAGGGATCTCGCTTCCAGGATCCACGGTGGCGATCCGGCTAGGAGACTCGCCGCTTCAAAGGATATCGTGCGGTACCCCCTAATGGCCCTGCAGGCCATCGTCTGCTGCGGCGCATGCAGCAGTTGCATGAACCTGGCCTGCAGGGCGTCCGCCCACACGGGGCACCCGTACAGGGCCATGGACCGCACGACACCCGCGTAGAGTCTCCTGCAGGAGTCCTCTGGGCCCCTCAAGTTGGGCAGCAGCCGCATCAGCGCGTTAGCTGACACCAACAGTTTGGGGCGCAGACTTCGGAAGTGCTCTCCGAAGTCCCACCGACCGTCGAGTACGAGCCCCAGGTATTTCAACCGGGGCTTGATGTCGATGGGAGTACCTCCTACTGTCAAGCTGGATCCCGGGGGTGGCCCGCGCCGAGGACCATGAAAGAACAAGGCCTCGGATTTGTGCAGAGCCACCTCGAGACCCAGCCGCCGGATCCGATCCACGACTTGAGCAACAGCGGTCGTGGCCCTCTGGGTCGCCTCGCGGTGTGTAGCGCCACTCACCGTCACTAGCGTGTCGTCCGCGTAGCACGTGACGGTGGCCCCGAACGCAAGCTCACCGCGAAGCACCCAGTCGTATCCGATGTTCCACAGGAGCGGCCCCAGGACCGATCCCTGTGGGACACCGCACGACATCTCACGCCTACCGACGCCGGTCGCACTTGGGTAGATGACGGCCCTCTCCGTCAGGTACGCCCCGACTATGCGGCGGAGGTAGAGAGGCACATCGTGGTACACGAGCGCCTCCCTGATGCAACTCCAGGGCAAGGTGTTGAACGCGTTGGAGATGTCCAAGGACACCGCCAACATCACCTCGCCCCGGGCAACCGCATCCTCCGCCAGACTCCTCACGCGCATGATGGCATCCACAGTGGAACGCCACCGGCGGAAGCCGTACTGCGTGTCCGCTAGGTCCGGCCCCACTCTAGAGAGGTGCTCGACGAGGCGCTTGGCAATCACTCTTTCGAAGAGCTTGCCCACCTCGTCGAGCAACACTATGGGCCGGTACCCGGACGGCTCGTCCGCCGGGCGTCCGTCCTTGCGGATGAGGACCAGCTTCCCCGTCTTCCACATCTTCGGAAACTGGCCCCGCTCCAAGCATGCGCTGAGGAACCCTCGCAGTCGGGGTTCGAGACCGTCTTCTCCTAGAGCTAGGACCCACGCACGGCCTGGAATGCCGTCGGGTCCCGGGGCGGTGTTCTTCTTGGCTCTAAGCCGTCGCACCGCCAGCTCTAGTTCTACCCAAGTGACCTCGGGCACGTCGTCGTCAATAACCACGCCGGGCGCATCAGGCGACCGAGGTGGCGGAGTCATCTGCGGCGGAACGTGTTCCGCCCGCGCCGGGAACAGGGATGCCACCACTCCTCCAAGCAGAGCCGGCTCGAGAACCTGGGTCAGGGGAGGGGCCCGGGGGCGCAGCTTTCCTCTTACCAAGCGGTAAGGCCGCCCCCATGGGTCCCGCTCCAGTGTCTCCAGCAGCTCCCTATAGGAAGCTGCCTTGGACCGCTTGATCTCCGCTCGGAGGGCATTCCTGGCTTCCCTGTATCCCTCTTGCAACTCCGCCACTAGGGGATCTGTGTCTGCGGGGCGGCTACGCCTCCTACGGAGCCTGGCCCACCGGCGGTGCGCGATCACGCAGGCTTGACGCAGCCTCGCGATCTCCGCAGTCCACCAGTAGACCCGGCGCCTCGGACTATAGGCTGGAGCCCTAGACATACCCGCATCGCAGACAACAGTCATGGCCTCCCGGAACCACGCCGCCTCGTCATCGATGTCGTCAGGCCTGTCCGGCACCATGGCCCAGGCCTGCACGGAGGCGGCTTCCAGGAGAGCATCCCTATTCAGTCCCCTAAGCACCCAGCGCGGCTCGCGTGGGGCCGGTATGACCGGCGCATCACTCTCGGGAGGGGAGACATCTAACCGAACGTATCGGTGATCCGCCAGTGTCTCCACCTCCACGACAACACGCCAGTCCCGCACACGTTGCGACAGCGAAGCGCTCGCGAACGAGAGATCAACGATCGAACTCGCCCTGCGCTCCGCCACCCAGAACGTGGCTTCGGCCCCGCGATTCTGGAGAACCAGACCGAGAGTACCGGCCCAGCTCTCCAGAGCCCTACCTCGCGGGTTCGTGTGCCGGGACCCCCAAGCCTCAGACCAGGCATTGAAGTCCCCAAGCACAAGAACCGGGCGATGGTGACAGGCATTGACGACGTCGGTCAGCCGCTCCAGCGACCGCCGATACTGCCCTATGCGTCGGTGTGATGCCGGCGTGAAGTAGACGGCCACGACCGCAATCTCCCCCACACGCGCCGCTACGATGCCATGCTCCCTTGCGATCACCACAAAGGGAGGGGCACCCGCAGCGGCGTTACGCACCAGTGCCGCCGATCCATCCAGGTCGACCACCCAGGCAGGCCCGGGGGGCCGGTGGGTGTACGGATCGGCGACAGCGGCGACGTGTATGGACCACTGTGCCATGCTCTGGAGCAGAAGAGCCTGAGCATCGACACCGTGGCCCACGTTCGCCTGCAGGATGCGGAGCTGGGGATCCATTATGGAACCATCTCCGCATCCCGCTGCGAACTATCGGCGGAACGCCCGCCTCGTGGCTTCGGCTCCCCTCCGGTGCAGGCCTTGCTGCCAACCCGATGGTCGGCCGGTTTGCCCCCCGCTGCACACCTAAAACAGTGCAGCGGAGCCTCGCAACCACCGGCCCTGTGACCGGGCTGGCCACAGCGGAAGCAGCGGTCGCCGACCGTCACCTCCGCCGTGCACTGCACCCCCACGTGTCCGACCGACAGGCACCTAAAGCACCTTGCCGGTCGAGCCTGCAGGAGCTGTGCCCGCACCCCAACAACGCCGTCCACCACGAGGACCCGCCGATCAGCAGCCTTTTGAGCTGCCGCGATGGGGCAGCCGACAACTGCCGCCCCCTGTCCGCGACGGCCGTAGCGTATTGCTCCGACCTTAACCGCCTCCAGGGGGCAGCCCCCGGCCTCCGCCACGGTGGCCCGAATTTCTTCGGCCGTGATGGAGTCGTCCAAGCCCGAAATGCGCAGTTCTGCGCACTTGGTGGGCCTGGACACCCGGAGTATGTCAGATGGCAGTCGCTTCACAGTAAATATCGAAGATTAGCCAAATCCGCAGTTAAACTGGTAAAAGCGGACCCCAGGCTCCAAGTTAAAAACGTTAGGATGAAGAAGAGAATTGATCTAGAAAATCTCCCATGTCTAGGCCGCATTTGGTCGAAATCTAGTCACCGTTCATAATGCACCTACTTTGATGTCTCTGCACCACCTATGAGGTTGACTGGTAGAGAATGCCTACGGCATTAAGTCCGCCTGTGTACATGTGTGCATAAAGTTTAAATAAAAATAAATAAATAATACCCTTTCATCAAGAGTTCTTCAAAAATGGCAATCTATATTAAAGGTAGCCCAAGTACGTTCCCAAGCTCTTATGCAACTTTGTAACAAATTTCATCAAGATCTGTTCAGTTCATTTGTTTAGGCGTAAAAGGCAACAGACAGACAGGGTTCCTTTCGTATTCATAATGTTAGCACAGTCTAAGGAATTGTCTACTCTGCAACGGTTTTTGCTCAGATGCATTGGGATCATCTCAAACACCATCACACCGCTCGCCATAGGCAAGAAATTCATCCTCACACAGTTCGGCTGGAAACGGTGCACATTGTGCGGTAAGCGGTTAGAAAGGAACTCCAACACTCGCTCAAGCTGTGGAATAAATTCCCTGCTCTGGTTTTCCCAAGCAACAACAATATGGGGTTTTTGAAGAAGGGCATTAGATTAGAAGGTTTCCTCAGGGTCGGCAGCATGAGTGTGTATGTGATGTGCATGTGTGTTACAGTGAGCAACAAAATTACAGGCTAACATTTTTACTAATTATCCAGGATGTTCGATGAAAGTATGTAAGTCAAAAGCTTTTTTACGAATCGAAATATACAGATACAGTACTGCACCGACATCAACTTAGGTAATTTCATAATTTGCCAGACAAAAACCGCCTTTACCGTAGGACTATTATACGTCAGCTGTGAACGAAACCATACTTTGTTCAAAACCGCGTTATCGCCATCTAGTTGTTATTTTCTAACTAAATTATAGAATTTAAAATTTTAATTACATGATTAAATACGTATTTTTTTACATGATTGTGCATGTAAAAATTAAGTATATTTATTTACATAGTTGTTTGGAAGTAAAATTCATCCATAAGAATAATCTCAAGCAAAAAGCGACATCTATAATCTTAGCAAAATTAAGATTATTATATATTATTGCTCACATCTCTGGTTCTACTCAACCGATTGCCATCAAACAAATGTAAGATTTTAAGTCTGAGCAAGCCCTTTTTAACAAAGAAAACCGCATCAAAATCCGTTCAGTGGTTCTTGCGTCCATCGCGAACAAACAGACAAATGGACAAACAGACAGGAAATGAAAAAAAAATATTTTCGTGTTCAGTATCGTTCATATAACATAATGCAAGTATTTTTTTTAAATATCTCCAATGTACAGACACGACCACTTTACAATTATATAATAGTATAGATTTTAGTTGTCATCAGTCATCAATAAAACTTGGATAGTTTTAGCAAATGGTAATTTAAGTATTTGATACAATGTTCAGATATATTAAAAATGATGTATGAATAATAAATGCCAACGTTAAACATACTGTTATTATTTTTATCTTCTGAAAATTTATTATATTTTATTGTACTGAATGATAAATACATTATTATTTTTTTGTGATGGTTCAAAATACATAAAGCTATAATGACTGGCAAGAAATAACCGTTACTCGATTTTCCTGGTTCTACATAATTAGTTGGGTGCATAAATAAACCGTTGTAGTGAATGTTATAGAAAAGAATAGAATCAAGAAAAATTAACACTATGGCAAACAAATACGTACCCACAGATCGCCGTCCTCGGAGAATAAAATGATAATTGCATAAACACAACTTTTCAGGAAAAATAAAAAACATGTTTTCAACAAATTACTGGGAATAGATGCGTGATTGTTAGGTTTTCAAGAACGTATTTTTAATTCGAATGGTTTTAGTCAAATTTGCCTAACACCTGTCAAAATTAAAATATTTAAAGAATAAAAAGTTACTGTAAATAAATCATCATCAAAGTTGTATAATGTCAATTATTATTTATTCTCCGTTCAGCGTGAACAAAAAGAACTATGATATTCGTAACTTATCACTTTCTTCTACGAGTTTTTGGGATGGGAGGATGATGATAATATTATACTTTAATATCACCTTATTCTCATAAATGCTGCATCGAACGTCATAAGTCGTCGACCCGAACTTCTTAATTCATTTGACTTAACGTCTTTATACGAAACGAGCGGACGGTTTTGACCGAGAATAAAATAATGAGATGCATTTATAATATTAAGTTATAAGTTTTTTTACGAGAATATAATTCTATTACTATTTGTCAATAGAACAAGTGAAGATACGTCTTGGTAATCTATAATATAAAAATGAATCGCAAAATGTGTTGGTAAGCGCATAACTCACCAACGGCTGGACCGATTTCACTAATTCTTTTTTTGTTGTGTTTGTTATTATCGGGAGAAGGTTCTTACGAAAAAAAAAATAATAAAACAGTTGTACAGAAAATTTCAGAAAGTAACTTTTCTTTTTCTCATACAAACTTTTTCTATTATGTGAGAGAAGTTTATGTTTACGTTACGGGATTAGTATTTAGTAGTAGTAGGTAGTAGTAGGAATGGGAATGGGAATGGGAATAGGAATAGGAATGGGAATAGTAATGGGAATGGGAACGGGAACAGGAATGGGAACGGAATTGCACGCGGGTGGAAAATATGGCGGTACGAAGTTCGCCGAGACAGCTAGTATTATATATTATCCTTTTACTCCCGTTTCGCAGAAGTCCGATCAACCGGACTAGCAACCGGACTACTGAGACTAAAGGGTTCTTTTAGGCCTGCCTTAAATCTTCAAATACTACTGTAATTTTTTGCAACTCTGTAAATAACGGTACAAAAATTACGAAAAAATTTAAGTAGATGTATTAACACTCAAAGATCTTAAAAATGATATAACATTAAAATTAAGATAATGTTAGTTATTTATCATTTTATTCCCTGGGGACAGCGAGATAGCGACTTTATTTCCATTTTTCGTTGAGATGTACCTGCATAAATTATAAACCTATATTATCAAATTTAAGTACTACAAACACTTTTCTACTCACCCCTGTAAGCAAATGTACCTAGTAAAATGTAAGGAGTTTGATACATCAAACCAAAACCATTACATTTTAACATTTGCTTGGCACGACCTCATTAAGTAACATAATAGGCAAGCGTCTTACTAACCGCAACCACTAGATGGCGGTGGCCATTACCGTTCATTCTAAAACCGCTGTACATAAACACTGCTATTATTTAGTCGGAATTTCAACTTAACATCGTGTTATTGTTTCCATTCCGTGTTTTAATTTAAAATATTGTATATTGTGTGTTGGTATTCTCCACACAAAATGTTGTCACGGCAGCCTTAATTATAAGGTTAAACATTTCGTACGACATTTAAGAAATAATATCCACTATATAGCTATACCTACATCTACAAAATATTCATGCAAACTTTCGCGCTTTTTAAACATTTGTTTGATGAAAAGAGTAAAATCTGACTGCGGTGAAGGGTCCCTTTTTTTCGTGCGGAAATCCTCTCGGATACCTCCCCTGCCGGAGCCGGGAGGGGAGGTTATGTCGGACTCGAACTGACTAAAACCGCACGCCGACTGTGGGTCGCGGTGCTAGGCCAGAGGTGTCCCTCGCACCCCGGCTGACTCAGGGCCATCCCTTACTACTCGGGGGTCTGGCCCTCCTCGGGGTCTGGCCCTCCTCGGGGTCTGGCCCTCCTCGGGGGTCTGGCGCTCCTCGGGACGGTGAAGGGTCCCTAACCAATATCTACCGGCTTCTCCATGAGACACTAGATCGAGGTATGTTTTTTTTTTCTACCAGCACCTTTCCAACGGCAAGTTAGAATATTTTTTTAACGAACGATTAAGTATCCTGAGTTGACAGCC
Organism: Eilema sororculum; assembly: GCA_914829495.1. Lineage (NCBI taxonomy): Eukaryota > Metazoa > Arthropoda > Insecta > Lepidoptera > Erebidae > Eilema > Eilema sororculum. The sequence continues at coordinate 12,466,470 of OU618541.1, forward strand.
TCTGTGGCGTGGCGAAAGTGAACGCGACTGCTACGCCAGGAGGCGCTGGTTCGATCCTCGCTCAGAGCAAATATTTGTATGCATGAATATGGCTATTTGCATTGGTCTGGGCGTTTCTATGTATAATATGTATGTATTTACAAAAAAAAGCATATTTATAAGTATGTTCATCCGCATTCTAGACTCCATAAAACAAGCTAGTTAAGCTTGCCATGGATCTAGATAGCGTTGTGTAGAATATTGTGGAATATTTATTTATTACTAGCTTCTACCCGCGGCTCCGCCCGCGCGGATGTCTGTTATCGCGACCAAACATAGCCTATGTCCTTTCTCATGGTCTAATGTACGCCTATACCAAATTTCATCAAAATCGGTTCAGTGGTTTATGCGTGAAAGCGTAACATACAGACAGACAGACAGAGTTACTTACGCATTTATAATATTAGTATGGATTATTAGTATCCTTCTAGATAATTATGTTTACGTAACTTAGTTTTCAAAACCCCTCTTCTGTCATAAACTGTCTCAAACAATTCTGGCACACCGTCAGAACGTTATGTGGTCGATATATAGGATAACTGACATGACGTTAACATTTTCAGGGAACGTTGCGAGAAAGTTTAAACTCATCAAAGTGTGTCTGTACACGTCTTGCTACCGTTGAAGGAGGAAATTTGCAAGAGCCTGCTTAATACAACTTGTTTAAATATTCTCTGTATTTAGTTTTCTTCCCCATTCCGCATGAAAATTTTATGTTATTAGCGTTTTAGTGTTAGTCTACTTCGGTTAAAATGCTAATAGTTAAGTCAATGGTTCTAAAGTAAGAGTGTATACTTATTTTAAATACTTCAAAGTTAATTAACTCGGTGACATTTATTAGAAAATTGTGTGATATGAAAGCTGTTAGAGTGTTTTAATTAGGTACCCGGGACCCGCCCTTCTTTATGTATGCCTAAAGTCATTTCAGTTTTTACATGAAGTACTGACATCGAACCTACTCTGAAAGCATTAATCATGAGGTCTACCAAGTTTTGTTAATGCACTACGTATACGTACACCCAATGCTATATTAGTCGAATTTTTAAATTGGAATTGTACCTTTTTATGTTTCAAACACGATCAAATAGCTTTTTATTCAATATATTTATATTTACGTGTTATTTTAATGCTCAAACAAATAAGATACCTCATTTTCAGGCAAAAAGTCTCAACCTGCGGTTTTTCAATAAATTATATAGGTTAAATAGTCTATTTTAATACATACTGAAAAAACAAGCTGTCATTAATTATTATTTCCAATTTTCATCATTTTTGACGTTAACTATACATGGTGATATTACACTGGTGTGATATTACAATAAGAGGACAAAGTACAACTTGGTGATTTATAAACAGAACACAAAACGAAATATACATCATTTGCAAGTGTAATGCACGATACAATCGTTCAGGGATTAAAAGTATGTTGAATTTCATAAGGGTTGTACTTAAAATATTCTAATAAATGCACATACATAATTTCCTACAATCTCCAGACAGGCACCTAATTTTATTTCAGTAGTAGGTACACCGTTATGAGAGAACAGAAAAATATTACGATATACGACTAAAAATACTGGTCTAGCTGCAATACTTCGATTCGATATCGCCTTTTGGTCGTGTATCACAGAAAATATGAAAGTGCAGCCAAATTCGCAGTTAGACCCGCAGTAAAAGCGAACCTCTTAAGTTGAAAACTTCGGATTCAAAATTTGTTTATTCTGCATAGACCATTGAATCAGCACTTACAAAACGTCAACATAAAGTAAATATTAAATACTAACTAATACTAGTAAATGGACCACCGGTTCGAAACGCGGCCCAGACCTCAGAAGACTCCAACTGATGTGACTGGGAATTAACGATAGGATGAAGAAGATTACGATATACGAGTAATTTTGATTGAACGAGTAATTTTGATTGAAATGTGTAGAACCTGGTAATCAAATTATACTAGAATGTACACACACATACACACCTCCATTGGACTTCTCCTTATTCAGAACATTTATTAGGATCTATAAAGATATTGTGCCCGTAGACCATCTACGAATCACATAAATTTACAGCTTTCTTCTAGGCCCTTACTAGAGACGATGCCTTAGAGCGAATGGGTGGAGTCTACGAACGTAATAATCGCAGCCCCGCACCACCCCGCACACATGTCATTAAAATGATTATAATATAAAAATATCGGAAAAGATGTCGGTAAAAAGAGTACAGAGTGGACACATCATATTCTGCCTAACTTAACGTACCTAACTGATTTGGTATTTTTTACCCGACTACGGCGAAGCCAAAAGGAGGGTTATGATTTTGACAGGCTATGTATGTATGTATGTATGTTCATTTGTTCCCTCATAGCTCCTTAACTACTTATTAGAACTGGACAAATGAGGTATCGTTACAAGCGGTTCTGTCGTCCGATGGTTATAGGCTATATGACGTGTCACTCAATCTTGTGTGGCGCCCTCTAGCGCTCATAACGTACTGTGTTAAAAAATAAATTTGAGATAAATATACCATGTTTAGTATCAAATGGAAGGGCTTAATTAGCACATTTCAAATATGTATAAATTATTAGCTTTACCTTGCCCCAAAATAATATAAATAAAAAATAATGTTTAACTTTTCCCTAGAATATATTGTTTTGTTAGAGTAAGCGGCATACGACCACGGCTATCCTTGATATTTTTTTGTTTGTTACTTTTTAGAGCGTGATTTTTAGGTAGGTAGTCGGGTTTTAGTATTAAACTTATTTTTTTGACATCGATGTTGATTGATTCTTGATTCTTTATTATAGCTCAGGTCGGCGGCTCCGCCCGTATGGATGTCTATTATCGCGACTTTGGTTTTATCTCTGATACCATTCTACCAAAACCTTTTAAATAAAAATACCGTATCAAAATCCGTGTACTAAGTAGCGTTTGTGTCCATTGTGAAGAAACAGACAAATTCAATGTCAAAAGGTTCAAATTCTATGGCGTAGCGGTGGAGCATTCAGAGATTGTGGGTTTGATGCCCACTCAGCCCTTATATTTATAATTACATGAATCTTAGATTATTAATAATCTAAGTCATGAATATATATTTCCATTGGTTAGGGTGTTTATTGCATAGATACATTGAGATAGGTGAATATGAAAGCTATAAGTATGCTATAAGCATAACAATTCACACACATTACACATTCTCACAGTGCCCAAAAAATGTGTTTATCTAAATGACATCACATTCAAACCTCTTATATTATGCACTAACTGACCCGCCAAACTTCGTTTCGCCTTAAAAATTAGAATTTACCTCAATTGGCTGTATTAAGTTGTCCTAATTATTTTGAGAACAGAAAGCATTACGACAGGGACTCCATACGCTCACGGAGATCCTGACACCAATAGGACATAACGTCTTTCGGGTCAGATATTTTATATAATGGTTATTAAGTATTCTTAAATGTTTCTATTTTCCGCACATATTTTTTACTTTTTCTTTCATAAAAACCTTCTCCAGACAATAACGACACAAAAAGAAAAAAGCGAAATTGGTCCAGCCAGCCTCAGCCAGTCCAGCCAAAAATGAATCCCTATTGGGAAATAGGGATTCATTTTTATATCATATAGATTGTATTGTACATATAAACCTACTTCTTGAATAATACTATCTATTAAAGAAAACCGCTTCAAAACTCATCGCGTAATTTTAAAGATCTAAGCATACATAGAGACAGACAGACAGCGGGAAGTGAATTATTTTATACTAGTGATAATATGTAGTTATCATGTTTTATAATATTATATATTTATATACATATGTAGCTATAGGTATGTATAGTATTCTAATATACATATATTATTATACAGACGTAGTTTGTGACGTTAGGTTAATGTCTTTATCTACAGATCAATTCTAAGAATTATTTCACCAATAGAAACCCACACTATTTATCAGTGCCATAGGTTTTATATCATTACACTATGAGTGAGGATCACCATCCGAAACGGCATCCAAAATTTACGTGGCCGGAGCCGTGGGCAACAGCTGGTAACAAATAAAGTGTGTGAATAAAATAATCAACACAACATTTTCATGTATCTCTTGAGAGTTTAAAGCTTTAGCTTTTTTACCGAATTTACTTTCGGCGTCTCATAGAAGTGTCTTATCTGTCCACTTGTCCATTAGTCTCGAATTGTGTTGCTGTCAAAGCTGCGAAAACGCGAAGCACAACCTCCCCGTCCAACATCCATCACGGCACTGCCGCCCGGCCCCCGCATAGGCACCCGCTAAGTCAGACTCTCGAGAACGTAACAAAATCGTGGCCTGTGACTTCAAAAGTCAATGTATTGAACGGAAAAATGTACCACTTATACTCCAGATTTTTGTCTTTCATTTAGTTAAAAAATTACTTAAAAATTCTTTTCTGTTTAGAAGTAGTTGCCAGTTTTCTTTTGAGTGACCTTTTTGCTTTGGGAATAATTTTCATATAGTAATTATAAAGTGAGAATAACTTAAAATGTACCAAATGTAGACAAGAAACCAACAAATAAAACAGTGTAAACAGTTTTCAAATTCGTCCACAAATAAAAAAGGAGTTGTTCTCTACACATACGCCTAAAAACCAGATTCATCATTTTTATTCCTCTATAATTAGTCATGTGCAAATATATGTGGAGATGTAAAACAAAAAACTTTACAATAAAAAAGGGCATGTTGACATCTTTCGTATACATTTTTCTTTTCAGTGCACATGCTACCACAGAATCTATCAAATTATTACAACTTAGCCTAAAATATTATTATAGTCAAAAGGGATTAAAATTACTTTGTTACGCGTCGTGTTACCGCATAACAAGATTACATACCCACTACACGTAGATAATAATACACAATTCAAATTTCAGAAGTCTCTATTCTCTGCGCAATGAAATTTAGCTACATACATATACTCACGTATGTAAATCCCCGAAGGGGTAGGCAGAGGTGTATTAACATCCAAATTTCGCCAACTATATATGATTTTCGGTCCCATGTAATAGGGGGCGAGCCTATTGCCGTCTAGCGGGCAGTTTGTCTTGGGCTGTATGCTTACTGTCGGATAAAGAACAGCCCTATCCCTTAGTCGCCTTCTACGACACCCACAGGAAGAGCTGGGGTGGTCTTATTCTACTCCACCGGGAACCAACACTGAATTTAGCTATATTTTAATAACGAGAAAGAAAGAAAAGAAAGAAAATATGTTTTATTTAGAAAAACAGCGCACATTTTCGAAATAATAACACACAAAGGATTACATACAAGAATGCTTAAAAATAATAATAAAATAATGTATTTTTTTTTTTTTTCCCTGACCATACATGAGATTCGCTGTCTATGGCCGCCGGGCGGCCAGCGCGAAAACTTTCCATTACATAAACACCTCTCTCTCTGCCAATCCAGACAGTCGATTGTGACATATACATGACATATACATACTTGACATTTGACATATTTGACGTAAATTTTGAGACGTGTCACAAAACGTGGCAAGAGTGGCAAGGGGCCGAGTTAAGCACACACAACGACGAAATGTATTAAACAAGTGCACTGCTTTTTTTTACAAAGTGAACTGACTCAGGCAGGACCATTCCATTCAAGGGGGTATGCTCTGACGACTGAGCTACCGAATCTTAATCGATTTGAATATGATGCATAATAATTGCTTTAAACTTTTATTCAACCTTATCTTGTACTAGATTTTGCCCGCGGCTCTGCCCGCGTGGATGTTGGTTCCCGACAATTATTCGATTTTTTCTCGCCGTAAAAACCATCCTTGAACTTCAACGAACATTTAAAAAAAGTATTGGCAAAATTGATCCAGGCGTTGTTGAGTTATGCGCTTACCAACACATTTAGTGATTCATTTTTATATTATACATTTAGGCCAGGTATTTGGAACACCTAGAAAACCTGAAAGTTTATTCTGTAAATAGAATATCGTTAGAGTAGTGGGTCATAACTTTTTCCATATTATGATGTATGTTTTATTTTTAACATTCCTGAACAAATATTATTTTGTATTCATTTAGGTGGTGATAAGACTACCAAAAGACGCGTATCTAATTATTAATTGTTACTGACCCAATTCTTATCATATAAATTACCTTATAAATAACCTACATTAAACAAATACAGTAACAAAAAATCACATAAAACATTAAAAATCCCTTGAAAATTAAGCGAGTTTAAATTCCCGTTGCTTTATTGTCAATAGGATTACTGAGGCTATAAAAGATATTTTGAATACATTATTACGATGCCGATAACACACAATGACTCCCAGTAATGCTGGAAATATCCGAAGCTTAGTGCTCGCTCGAACGACGTTGGACAATGACGGCCTGGTTATAAACATACAGGATTAATATGTACGGATATACATACATAATTAATACATGAATTCTAATTAATAAAATTTTCCCAAGCGAGAGTCTGGTGTGAATTGTATGATATTTTATTTATTTATTTTTATTTATTTTATCATTTTAGGAAAACTTACAGCTAAAAGATAACAATAGGTAAATTCATATAACAAAGTGAGGGCCATTTACAAGTTTTCACCGATATAAATTTGGTATAAAGTTTTTAAAAGATCCTACGGCAACACAATTCTACGGACGGTTTACATGAATTTAAGTTTATGAATTTAAGTATGATATAGAAATGTTATTTATATGCTAACATTTGTTGACAAAACATGTTTAAAAGAATCCGGCACGACATGAACACGCGACCGAACTTTTAAGCTTATTACATACTTTTCTATTAGGCGAAATCTTCGCCTCAGTTTTATTATTCTGTGCCCATGAACTAGGTTATAACATAAGATTGTCTAAAGCCCTCGAGCCTTTGCAGATGCGTAGAGATGTTGCGTCTTTGGCAGTTTTCTACCGTATCTACCATGGTGAATGTTCTGACGAGCTCTTCCAATTAGTCCCACCTTCCCCTTTCCTTCACAGGACGACACGTGCAGGGCTAAGATGCCATCCATTTACGATGCAGAGTATACCTGCTAGAACCAAGCGTTTCAGTGATTCATTCCTATGCCGCACCACTAAGACCTGGAATTCCCTGCCAGCTCACGTGTTTCCTTCTTCCTACAGTCCCGGGTCCTTTAAGCGGGGCGTGAAAAGGCATCTAATGAGGCCGTCAAGCTGAGTGCCACCACTGTTAACATGGTAAATGTTTACGATGGTGACCCTCTTTCCGAGACTTTGCCTTTAGCTTAACATCAGGCGAGTTTAAGTCAAATTGACGTGTCCTGTATAAAAAAAAAATGTTGGAAGTCACTACACTTTGACAGTGTTTTACATTTATATTAGTAAACATTTAGTAACACAAATAACTATGGATACTTTAAGTTAAGAGGACAGTCTCCGTGGCGTAGCGGTAGTGAACGTGGCCGCAACGCAGGAGGCTCGGGTTCGATCCCCGTTCAGTGCAAATATTTTTATGCATGAATATGGGTATTTGCATTGGTTGCCATACCAACATCTAAGGCCCGGCCGTCGTTACGGGTAGTTGGAGCCCTCAAAAGTTCAACAACTGGTCTAACTGCAATGCTTCGATATCGCCTTTGGGTTGTGGAGGTCATATGGCAGTCGCTTCACAGAAAATATCGCAATACAGCCGAATCCGCAGTTAGACTGGTAAAGCGGACCCTAGACTTCAAGCTGAAAGCTTTGGATGAGACTGGGATTAACGCAAAGATGAAGAAGAAGACTGTAAGTGTGTATTGTTATATAAGAACCCGTGTAGATATAATAGATTGCTGAGAATTATTATTATTATAATCATATTAATCATACATAATGAATTAAACTAAGACACTGACGCAGTCAGGTATTTTTTTATTATGTTTAAAAGCATAGCTAATTCTTACTAACTCTTGAAACTATAAACCTCATATTTCTAATTACAAGTTTAAGTTCTCTCCCCATGTTACTAACCCACTAGTTAAGAGCAACTTGTAATTTACAAGTGTCATTGAAGATGGAGAGTCCACGAGTCCCTTCATAACCCGCGTCACTCCATGTCAAGGGTTGACATGCGCCCTTAAAGTACTCTTGATTCACACCCCTGAATTCACAAATTTTAGCTCATATACATTATAATACTTAGTATCTCAATTACTCTAATTTCAAATACTACAGTATACTGTTTTGATAAAGGCAGCAAATGACTAGTTGATTGCCTCGGTAAAACATTATTTTCGGAAGTAATGGTTGAAAGTAGTTAAGCTAATCGCCTTATTTAATCATGTTTCTCTTACTGTTGCTTACGGTTTCAGCAACGTGGAATACTGAAATAGTCGTCAAATTTTCTGAATATATCTAATTTTCTGCGGATCTTCTACAAAGTTGCCAAATAACCTAGGGAAGTTGAAATTTATTTTTATATGCCTATACAATACAGATAACTTACAACTACATTAGAGTGGAGGAATGTTGTGAAATTGTGGAGGTATATATTTACTGTAACGTATTATTCGAATTTTAATTAACTTTGAGACTTCAGTAATTAAGGATTTCCATAAACATGTTCTGTATTTCGCGGCGATACTTATCAAATTCGTAGTAACTCGTAAAATTCTCTTCAAACCAAGAGGCAATTTATTACGACAGCAGCATTAATTGGAAATTTGGATAGAGTCGCGATAGTGACAATAGTGATCCAATAACTCAATAAAATTGTGTCTTAACACAAATAACGTAATGAAATATGAGTCTTCAGTCTCCACCTGAATGAAATGGAGAAACTTGGTTTCGGCTCTGACAAATATAACAACTAAATAAAATTGGCTCTTAACACAAATAACGTAAAGAAATATAATTATCCAGTCTCCACCTGAATGAAATGGAGAAACTCGGTTTCGGCCCTGACAAATACAACAACTCAATAAAATTGTCTCTTAACACAAATAACGTAAAGAAATATAATTCTCCAGTCTCCACCTGAATGAAATGGAGAAACTAGTTTTCAGCCTTAACAAATATAACAACTCAATAAATTGTCTCTTAACACAAATAATGTAATGAAATATGTCTCCAACCTCCACCTGAATGAAATGGAGAAATTCGGTTTCGGCCCTAACAAATATCTAATAGTCGTGATATAAAAAACAATACAAAGCAAATTACCCCATGTAAATACCTATATCATGTTAAAAAATGCGTCTCAGAACTGAATTTACATTGTATACCCATTGGTGATAGTTGTGCAAATGGAGTTTTGACTTTTACTTTGACTTTGAGTTTATGTTTGTTAATAACCCACTACACTTGTTCAAATGCTTTTGTTCAGAATAACTAGGACAGCAAGCTGAGAGTGCTAGTACGAAACTAAGTACAATATAATTTGGCTCTGTTATTCAAGTGACATAGTAACTAGGGGGAGCTAGTGTATTCAATGGCTTTACAAATTTGCTCCCGTCTGTTCTAAGCATGATGAAATGCATACCCGAAGCTAGTAAAAGGCAAGCCCGAAGGCAGTGAAGTCATTACACTGTTGTATTGCCTTACTTTATGATGAAGCCACACAAATGACTGACTTATATGTTTATAATCAAAAGCGTATGTTAATATCAAAGAAAATTCAAATGAAAAGAGATCAAGACAGTTAAAATGACAGCTCCGTGACGACAGCCTCCGTTGCGTGGCGGTAGCGAACGCGACTGTTACGCAGGAGGCGCTGGTTCGATTCCCACTCAGTGCAAATATTTGTATGCATGAATATGGCTATTTGCTTTGGTCGGGGTGTTTCTATGTATAGTATGTACAAAAAAAAGTATCTAAATATATTTATCTGCATTCTAGATTCCATAACACAAGCTAGTTAAGCTATGCCTACCATATGTGTGTTGTGTGGAATGTTGTGGAATATTTATTTATTTATATTTATAAATACGTGGTTGGGGGACCAAAACCCAACCTCAGTTACAAAACCGTTACACCTGCTGATTGACGGATGAGAAACTGGCTGGTGCATACTTTCTTTGCAGGATTGGGAGTTCAAATGACAGTGAAGCTTAGATGCACTAAACCAAGTAAACAACCAAATGCAACCGGTAGGTATTGTTACTCGGATAGTTATGTGTAACCTGTTTTATAAAACTAAATAAAAGGTAAGGTGTTTTTATACCAAAAAGTGTTTAAATAAATAACCAACTCCTTATAGCATCACAGGTGTCAGTAACGTGTTGCAAACCCGACCCTATTCTCCGCTTTAGATGTTCAACTCAAAAATAACATCGCTACACTAAGTAATTAGATTTGTTCAACTGCGGTTATCCCGCATTATCCCTGCCATATATATGGCTCCAAATTTTAGCGGTAAATCCCGTTTTGCTCTACCTTTGTAGTTTGTATATACCCTATGGCCATCAGGTTGGTTTAGTCAGACTCGGACCAACTAACCGCCCGCAGTCTCGGGTCTACGGATGATACCGGAGTGTTAAGTTGCCTAGAGCATATCATCGGCACGGCCATTTACACTTTTAAGATAGGTCCTTGGGTGTGAGAAGCATAGTGGACCCGTCAAACCCCGGAAAACGTAGTCGTCGTTAACGCCCCTGGTGTTGCACAGGTCCATAGGCCACGGAAGTCATCAGGTGGGTCGTGTGCATATCTGCCACCCAAGTAGTATAAAAAGCAACGTGAGATATTTTTAAATTAATAGACTCCTATCTACATTTTTACAGGAATTGGACATGACAGAAATCGGAAATGTGTTAAATTCGGAAACGTCGTATGATATATCACCATTAGCTCTATAATGTTGACGGAAGTAGTACTAACAGCCTGATTTAGAATAGTTTAACTTAGATAGATTAATTTAGAAGGCTTTTAGCGCCGTTTCGTCTGTGGAGGTAGGAGTAATGGAGATACGATGTGAATGTAAAATTGTACGAAAATAGAATAGCACTACGGTGATTTTTAAACAATGTACTCCTGCTATTTAAATGTACAGTTGATAAATACTATTTTAACGAAAAGGTGTATCCTCTGTCTACAATATATAATGAGGTAACACGGAGCCCCCGAGATCTCTGGGGCTCAAGCTAATCTCGCTTGTAAGACAGTACGATTTGCTGATTGACGAATGAGGTTCTGCTGTAAGCATTTGGGGATGGGGGTCACATGGCAGTAGCTCCCTTAAAAATCATAATAGTAGAATTACAATATGGAGGTGTAGAACAGCGGATTTTTGGTTCCAAAGTGTATATTTTGAATGCAGGCGGTACTGGTGTGCGTATACTGATGATGATGAAGACTCAGAGAATCACGATGAAAGTGCGCAGAATTTGCGATTTTACACCCATTATCATCTCTATCAGTTTTAAATTTGACTCCACTGAGTTTTTTATGTAAAAATTTGGCAAAGTCAAGTACTTGCCTTTACCAATTGTTCGACTTTTAAATGTACAGACTGATTGTTTAATCAGTCTGTACATTTAAAAGTTGAACAATTTTTCACATTCTTAAATTTCTATTTAGGACTACAAGCATCTCATTGTAAATAAATGATTCAAGCTAGAACCCAGCCAACCACAAAATTAAACTTCACAATCCCTTTACAATACTAAACCATTTTTCTCGTAGCCAAAAGCTGAGTTGCGTAAGCGTAAAAACTTCAGACCGTATTCACAAGGCTGGTGCGCTTGGAGATAAAATGAAAGTTCTGTTGTGATGTGACCGAGTTACTCGCCGAGACAAAATATGCTCCGTGGTTTTATCTTTCTATCTACATACATGCTGAAGAAGCTATGCATTTCAAATGTTGGCACGTCATGAAATAAGTTGTGTTCGTTTTGTATATCTGCGGGTCTTTATCATTAAATATAGTAGAACCTCGAGGTTACTTCGAATATTAGAATGATGTTTTTATTTGTATGCTCATTGCTCACGCTTATATACGACAAAAGGGTAAGCAGAGGTTACTTTGAGCTTAATTTCGCGGGCGTGAAATTTTTATTATACAGTTTCCCAAGACATTTCTACCTCTTTGTAAGCAATCGTTCCCGGTTGTCCTCTACTGGTTAAGTGCTGGCGAGAACGGGTAAGTACTATCGAAACTAACGTATGACAAGTAACTACCTATACCATTTACCTAACATATCGTTATCACATTACTACGTTACGGATGGGTATACTGAGTGTATCTATATGTGGGAAATTTATTAAATTACTAGTAGAATACTAAAAGGAATACCAACTATATTTTTCAATCAAATAGCAAGTATTGCGGCCACGTCTTGCGGAAACCGCCCAGCTACGTGGGTAACAAATGCCTGGCAATGGCGCCCCCACCCGGTCCAGGTAGAAGGGGTAGGCCCAAGAAGTACTGGCTTGGCGTCATGGAGAGTGACATACGTGAAAACGGCCTCACTACCTTGGACGCCCAAGATCGTGCGAAGTGGAGGAGGAAGAGCCGGAAGGCGAACCCTGAGCTCCGAGGGCACCGTGACCTCGGATGCAATCAGGACTAACGTCTTTATGTGGATGATGATGAATGATCAAATAGCAAGTATTGTGGTTACAAAAGCGATGACTATTTAAAAACAAACATTTACGAAAACTTTCCCCTTTTGTTATCCCAACACTCAAAAATTCTGTTTGTAAATAGTAAACAAGCCTTCAAATGGAATTTTGCCAAACAGTTACAAAAGATCAAGACATTCGGGCCCAGTTCCCTGTTTAATAAACCATAACTCCATTAAAACACTTTATTTACAAACGGGATTATAAGATTTACATAACGGGTAGGTGCACAATTGTGTTACAGGTTTAAAATGTAAAATTCATGAATCCCGGTCGCTTAGTGCTGAAATGTTTCGTTATTTTAAGACGAGAAGAGTGTATTAATTTAATCTGTATTACTTAGCTACGGTTCGGCGAATCGGTAGAGGCCGTTTTGTAATTAACCAGTGCGAATATAATGCGCACCTTTATACCTACCATTATATAGAGGATTATTTGTAAAATAGTACGTTTTTAATATAAAATTGACTGCATTGAAAACATATATTGTGAACTAGCTTTTGCCGGCGGCTCCGCCCGCATGGATGTCGGTTATCGCGACCAATCATAACCTATGTCCTTTCTCATGGTCTAATCTACCCCTATACCAAATTTTATGAAAATCGGTTTAGTGCTTTAGGCGTGTAAGCGTAACATACAGACAGACAGACAGACGGACAGAGTTACTTTCATATATATTTTTTTATTGATAAAACCGAAGATTACATAGTTTTGTTTGATTGCTTAAACAATTATTTTCCTTATTCATATGGCAATGGTTTATATGTACATTTATCAGGGTATGGTCGACGCTTCTCGTGACCATTTTTTTTCCGTGCGGAAATCCCCTCGGATACCCCCCGCTGCCGGAGCCGGAAGGGGAGGTTGTGTCGGACTCGAACCAACTAAAACCGCACGCCGACTGTGGGTCGTGGTGCTAGGCCGGAGGTGAGGTTGTCATCGACATATCCCTCGCACCCCGGCTGACCCAGGGCCGTAAGGGATGGCCCTCCTCAGGAGGGGGGACAACGGTGTCTCGACTCGCCGTGGCCTGCTTCTGCTGGGGTGACAGGTGGCTCCACCCGTCACCCCCAGGCCCGCGCTCATGGCGGACGGAGGTCAGTTAGTGCCCTCCGACGCCCGAGATGCCTGCGCGCGCGGGTGGCACGATCCGCGAGTCTCTCTCGCTCGTGCCGCCTCTCCCGTTCCGCCGTCTCCTTTACGACCATTACCTGCTCGCTGAAGGAGACGCCGGCCACCCACGCGTCCGCACAGTGGACCATTGCTGTGAGCAGGGTGGCGAGGGTGAGAACTCTCACTCCCAGGGCCGCCACTAGCTCCCGCCTCGGTCCGGCCTATGCCGGACACTCGGTGAGCGTGTGCAGCCCTGTGTCCTCGCTCGCGTCGCAGTGATGGCACTCGGACGTTGGCTCCTTTTCGATCCGACACAGATACCGCCCGAAGCACCCGTGCCCGGTGATAATCTGCGTCAGTCGATGCGAGAGACTGCCATGTGGCCTCTCTAGCCATTCCCCCATGATGGGCCTTACCGCCTCTATGACGGCATGCCCTGCGCGTGGTTGCTCAAGTCGTCGCTCCCACTCCGCCACCATGATCCCGTGGAGCCGGGATTTCTCGGCCCGAATGTCTTCAGGCTCGGGATCGTATCCCCGCTCCCGCGCCTCCTTACGGAACCGATACAGTGCCGCAAGGGATCTCGCTTCCAGGATCCACGGTGGCGATCCGGCTAGGAGACTCGCCGCTTCAAAGGATATCGTGCAGTACCCCCTAATGGCCCTGGAGGCCATCCTCTGCTGCGGCGCATGCAGTAGGGGTACGAACCTGGCCGTAACGTACACAGAATTACTTTAATATGAATATAAATACTAGTTATAAGCTATGCATCTTCGACAAACGCTATGAATTTGCATTTTGAACGGACATAGATAAAAACACCAGGATGTCAAGAGCTTGTTTGATCGCTGTAATAGAAACAGATACGTACTTACATTCGGCTTTATTGTTTCGGATAGTTATTGTTTCAAGAAACAGTTAATTAAGTCTGCTTTGTTCATGATATTGGAAGGTGGCAGTTGACTTAGGAACGTAAATGAGAAAACCGGCAGAGGCAAGAATTTATCTTGACGTAGTACTTTATATCGGATGAAATTAGACTCCATTTTGCAATTACTTGAAATGTTTTATATAAAAGGAAAAACGCCCTGTAGTTCAAAATAAGTGGCGAAAATAGTGTTTAGACCGAAGTGTGGTACAGTAAGTAGAAGTTAATCTTAAAAAATACAGGCTTACACAAATAATGTTATTGACTAGACATCCCCACTCATTATGATAAAAGTAATTGCTTTAGAACTCTGATTTGAATCCACTGAAGACCCACATACATAAATAGATAATGCAGTACTTTTTTTAAAGAATGATAACATTTTGTAAATCATACTATGACTGGTACTAAAATGACTTCACCCTGCTTTCATAATTTATTATGACTTTTTGAATCAGTGTAAAAGCCAACCACTGCTAAAAATGTCTCTCTTGGAGAAACTTAACTATTAACATATATAAAGAAATATTCTTACACGTCCTAACTCATTAAGTCTGCTGGCAGTCTCTATTTATTTAAAGGGAGGAAGGTATGTATAACGCGATCATGGTATAGGTACATCCTACACCTTTGATTTGCCTGACGTTTCGACCAGGTTACACAGGCCGTGGTCACAGGCTGACTATACCATGATCGTGTTAATTCCCGTTGACATAATTGTATATCATGGAACACGATAGTTCAAAAGTTAGTCAAAATCTAATACTAATATTATAAATGCGAAAGTAATTATGTCTGTTTGTTTGTCTGTCTGTCCGTCTGTCTGTCTGTCTGTCTATGTGTTACGCTTTTCCACCTAAGCCACTGAACCGATTATGATCAAATTTGGTATAGAGTAGATAAGACCATGAGAAAGAATCATAGGCTCTGTTTGGTCGCGATAACCGACATACACGCGGGTGGAGCCGTGGGCAAAAGCTAGTATTTTATATAGAATAATATTGATAATTGTTCGCCAGTTATCATTTTGTCTTTCAGTTTACGTCACTTAGCGTCATTGTGAAAAGTTTAAAGCTCTCTATTGAACTTTCGTTATTTTGCCGATCGCACAATTTTTAAAGTCTCACAAAAATGCACCGGCGTTCCAATATAAATTCTTTCTATCTCCTATTTTGATGCATTCTATGAGAGACACATTGAAGCGATCTAGTTTCCAGTGAAATATTTCGATTTTTCTACCGTGTCTAGCTTTGCAGTATTGTTCGAGAATAAAAACGATACGTTTCTTTCAAATAGACTTGCAAAACATTTGCCATTTTTTGAGCAGACACTTTAATCTATCTATGTTTTGCATCTTTAGCACAACAAAATGTAATTTTAATTATAAAAAGCAATTAGATTTACAACTTGAAACGATTTTGAAAAATATTCTGAATACACATTTGAGTACAAATCGCTTGTCAGAAATGGGTATTGTACATTTGCAATGTACCTACGTAATTGTTATTCCTATTTTTTCATTAAAAAGTAGGACAATTCCCGCTAAATCATCATTATCCCCATAAAGACGTCTATCCTGATTGCATCCGAGGGCAGTCTGAGTTCCTAGTGCAAAAAAAATGTGTAAAATCCTCACCAAAACTATCCATACTAATATTATAAATGCGAAAGTAATTCTGTCTGTATGTATGTTGCGCTTTTACGCCTAAAGCACTGAACCGATTTTGATGAAATTTGATATAGGGGTAGATTAGACTATGAGAAAAGGAATAGGCTATGTTTGGTCACGATAACCGACATCCACGCGGGCGGACCCGCGGGCAAAACTAGCCATATATAATATGGAAAAGCGCCTATCACAATCCTACAAAGAATAACTGTAAAACAATCCTCTATACAATTTTCAACAGTACCATACAATGCTAATATTATTTAGAATCTGTAACATAAATACATAATTAGCATCAAGACACTCTAAAAATTATACAAAGAGCTAGACTAAGTAATGTAATGTACTGCGAATATAATGTAATGTACTCATTGTAGATAACAAAACCATCGTAAAGCTTATCTTATATCCAGACACACAGAATTACACTTAGCAAGTATTAATGGATTAAATTACTAACTTTTACAAGGTTTACATTTTCAGAAAACCACCAGTCCTGAATCATCCGTTCCCGCGGCTTGACAACGAACACGCAATTAACTTTTGAGCTCAGTTCCCTTATATCACTGTCAAGTATGCGTTTCACAAACTCATATAGAAAATCGATTTAATCCTTTTAGCACTTGTGATACAGTCGAATATTCATTGCAAAAATCGTATCGTCATGTATTAAATATACAGAAATATATTTGTACTGTTCAAACGATTTTAATATTTATATGTGTGTCTCATGAGAGGAAATAATATGTAATACTAACTCTATGGAAATATAAATTCGTATAAGAACGATTACATTTTAAATTGTTATGTATATCATAAGTATGTATATCCGCATTCTAGATTCCGTAACACAAGCTAATTACTATGCTTACCATGGGTCTAGATAGCGTTGTGTAGAATGTTGTGGAATATTTATTTATTCATACTCACAAACTTTCGTGATTATAATATTAGTAGGATATAAGAATATTTATTTATAAATATTAAATGATCTAGGTTTACTAGATTAATGAAGTTCAATCGTAGACTATAATGTTAATAAACGATATGCTTCTAGAACCAAAATAATTCATCTCAATCTGTTTTTAATGCAAATGTTCAAGTATCTTATGCTGTACCTACCGTTTTTAAAGAATCACGTAATCCAACCTTTTGAATATTTAATACAGTAATGTTTATTTGGCGCTGCGTGGGGTTGAAATACACAAAATTAAATTTCCTGTCTGCAAACTCAGTTTATCCGTTCTAATTGAAAATTTCAAATGCAAAAGAAAAATATTTTTGCAGTTATGATGTACATAATAAACACTAGATGCATAATAAAAAGTGTGGTTCAACACAGAAAGTAGTTTTTCGTGTACCTACTTAATTGGGTTTCGGATAACGAACAAAATAGCTCAGTATGAAATACAACATTCTTCCGAGAAATTTCTATTTTTCCATAGCATAAAATATGGTGATTTTGAAATTAAAACATTGACAAACTTACTCAAATTTTATGATAAATAATTGAATTACCAAAGAATATTCATCAAACAATAAAGTTGTTAAAAGTTAATTATTAACTTACAAATATCAAAGAGTATCGTAAATTAATGTTTTGAAGATTCTAACTTTATTATTCATCCATCACAAACGTGAGTACCGGATACTAATGGTTGCTTAAGTCTATCAAAGAGAAATACCTCTTGTCCACTTCTTTTGAAGTAAACACGCATTTTTCTCATTCTGAATTCAATTTAATTTTGTGAATAATTTGAAACACTTACACACACTATGATAGGAATGAAATATAAGATAAATAGGTAGGTATCTACCGATAGAGATGGATTCATACAATATACCTACTTATTACAGTTAGATATTGTTACGGGAGACGGGTAACGGGATTGGAAATAAACAGCTTCGTATGTGAGACCGCTTTATTTACACACCCCAACAGCCAAATCTTGAACACGACACTCACGACGCCACGATGCACTTCTGCACTTACAGTCTTATTCTTGTCACTCATAGCGCGACTGTACCGCACGGTCACTGCGCTTACACGACACTCACAGCGCGACTGCACTGTCACTGCACTTTACTTGCACTTTTTACTCTTTTCCCACTTTTCTTTCTTTTCCTTCTTCTTCTTCTTCTGTTCACTTTGAACTCCCAAACTTAACTGTCCTTTCACCGTTCTGACAGCTCCTTTTGTACCCTTAATTTCGATCGTTTTTTCGATATTCATTTTATTATTTCTCTAGAATTTTCTATGATCTACTAGAAGAGCTTAACTATATTTTTGATCTGCATTTCGTTTCTCATTTTTATTCTTCCAGAATTTTCTGTTAATAACTAGAAGAATTTAAATATAGAATCTTCTGTTACCTTTACCAAATAAAGATTTACATAAATTAGAAAAACACAAAAACCAATATCGTAACAACAGGATTCGAACCGTCGACCATCGTTTTGGCAGGCGTTGTCTAAACCGATCAGTCACAGCTGCTATTGACAATAAGTTCGAATTTATCGTTTCAATGCTGTGACATGTTACGTCACATTCGTAACAATATTATAATTTGAATGATTTTTTTATAGCATTTAATATGCTAACTTTTAAGTTCGAATTTTTAATCTTATGCGGAATAAAAGTAGACATTATAAGATAAATTGTTTTTTGTTTCAATAACAATATTTCTTGTATTTTAAACATAACATAACATAACATTGCTGAAATATCAAAATAATTGGATACTGACCAAGTAGTCAATACACTCAATACCCAATTACTTAATAGTTTCAGCAACGTCAAGAGATTGTTTTTTGTTACTTCTGTTTGAGGTTTTCGATCAATTACTTTATCGTTCGGACTGTTACTGTCCATAATGTGTATTATACTCATATTAATTTATCATTGCATTAAAATCAATTTTAATGGGTTCAATGGTGATTTATTTTGAAATACCTATTTACTTTTAGTCCGATTTTTCGACTACTTTTCAGCTTTTCATTTAACGTATTAAATTTACATGGATCACTTGTCTTTTGCAAAGAAAGTTATGTACTTCAGCATAATATCCTACTTGATTAATTGCAGTGTGAGTATGATGGATTGTGTGCTTGAACAAAACTAAAAAATACCAACTCGTTATACACCCAACCTAACTCAGCCAATGCACACGTCACGTCTTTTAAGGAACTGTTGTAGTATGTTTGTTTGACTAACACCAAACTAAGACCAAGCAACGATCGAACTTTCATGAATTAAATCTTCGTGTTGTATTTTACTTGCTATTGAACTGCTCAGTCACTTTCACACAGTCTAATTTTACGTATCTGCATAATTTTCACACTGTACCTATTGCTAACTTATTTTACTTAATTATTAAAGCTTTAGGCCTATGAAAGGTGATCATACATTAAATTTATAAGCAATCGTTTCAACAAAAGAAAATTATATTCTAAGTATAATTTTGCATTACTTGATTCTTGATACACAATAGAGTTTGAAATCAATAGATGCCAGCGATTAAGTAGATGTTTAAAGGAGAGTGAATGTTGGTTACCGTGCTATATAAGTTTTCATAAGATCTGCCAGTGTGCTGGTCCCCACTTTATTATTCATTGGCATAGACAACAGCTTGGCTTTTCTAACACGCTTCCCGAGCTTCACCTACAATTTATAAGCCTTTCATGCAAGCTCACTGATGTCGAGTGCCTTTGAGGTCAAAAGGTGATCGTATAAGGTACATTATATTTCTACTGTTTTTAAAGTAAGAAAGATATTGTACGTATATAACAATGTATAACGACCTGCCAGCAGAATAGAGGTAAGAATGTTATAATGATTTTTTCGCTACCGACAAATTCGAACAATAAAGTCGACAAACAACTCTAATATTTTTTCTCGCGAAATACTTTCACAGCGTTAGGTACATGTATTTAGAAGGTTCATTGCTCCATCTTCAATTTCTCTCTTAGTTCATGAGAATCCCTTTATTACCATGTTTATTGTTCGTTAATTCTTATTTAGATACATATATCTAGATGACCCAAATTCTTCAAATTTTAAGATTGGCGACGTTAAAAATTATGATATTCGGCAGCAAATTAAAATTAATGCCGGGGTTTTATCTTTATGGATACCTCCGCGAGGAAATGAAACGGCAGAGCGCGTGCGGAAAATTGGATATAAAGATATAATATTGATATAAATTTAACGGATATAAATTACATGATATTGGTAACTTGAACGAATTCAACACTTTACGTTGATAAGTTTATTTTTCTTGGTAGAAATTGCAAATTATCCCAAAGTGAAAGATTTTTAATAATATTAACAATAACCAATTTTAGGAACTTATTTTTGTAAAATAAATATGGTAGATAAAACAATACGATTACGGATCTTGTGACGTCATGATGTTGTAATAAATATACGCCAGGTGGCGCTCTCCGCAGAGCGCAGGGGCGGGAGGTTGTCACTGTTGTCAGACGGCCTACGACCCTGAGAGCGAGCGGACGAGCGCGGCGCTGTCGTACGATACTGAATACGTATTGTGTTTTATTGTCTCCCCTTGATACTACACAGAGACGGGACATCACAAGTGGCGACGAGTTACCAAGTAAGTGTAAATTCCGTCCAAAATGTGTAAAAAGGGGAAAAGAATGACTAATTTATCTGCATCAAATACCTACTTGTATTGTGCAATAAAGTCATGAAGAACCCACAAAATGTATGAAAATGTGAAAACACTATAAATCAATTGTTTATTCGTTACCTACCTACATATACTGCTTATAAGAACATTATTTATAAGCTACTACATTGGTTATCGTTAAACTTAAGTACCTACCAGGTATGTAATTATGCTTCGACTTTCTAAAATTTTCGTAAAAGCAAAAACAATTGTGGCGGATATTCATTTCGTCGGAGGGTGCCGGGCTACGTTACCTACCATTATGACCAAGCCTAGCACTTTACCGACAGGATAAATACCTAATGATAAACAACAATTTAGGTACTTAGCTACTTACCGTGTGTCCGTTGTGTCCGTATTCCGTAGTAGGTACAATATTCACTCAACTAAATTGGCTCATTTAAGTACCTAACTTCTGACTGTGATTGTGAGTCATTGATGTTTACATGGTAATAATTATCCGTCGTTAGTTATGTATCAACGAGTAAACAATTGATTTAGTGATGGAAAATAAACAATCTGTGATACATACAATACAATATTAGGTGTCATACTGGTTGAATAAAGTTTGATTTTCGAACCCAGTACAAGATAAGTACCCGCACGAAAATAAATAAAATATAAAATAAACAAGTTTCATACTGATTAAATTGGTGGGTATCAGTATAAGCGGGTACAAAGTCTCAAGAGTAAATAGTGTCGCCTTAAACCAAAACTTAGTCTGTATTGGTGGCCATAAAACAAATCGCAAATAATATATGAAATAGGTACATATCTACATTTGACATCTATTGATTTATAATATTGCTAAAGGAAGTATATTATGTAAGTAGGTACTCAACTCATATTTTTAAGGATAATTTCCATTGTTTTAGGTAGCCCCACAATGTCCCAATTACCCCCACTAGACCATTTTGAATGTGAAACTGACCCTGCATCGTTAGGAGTTCGATGGGAAAAATGGAAGCGGGCCCTAAGTATTTACCTTTTGGCCGCAAATATAGTAGACCCCGAGAAAAAAAGGGCCACCCTTCTTCACATGGGGGGACCTGCGTTCCAAGAGATTTACTTCAATATCCCAGGTGCTCATATTCCGATCGAGTCTAATCAGTCTTCCCCCGAAGCCGAACCAATAGATGTTTATGAAACAGCTTTAACTAAACTCGATGAGTATTTCTTACCTAAGCAGAGTAAGGTCTACGAACGCCATTTATTCCGCTTAATAAAACAGGAGCAGGGAGAGAAATTCGAAAGATTTGTTTTAAGGCTACGTACCCAAAGCGCCAGATGCAAATTTAGTGCAGACGATGAAAATTTCGAGTCAAATGATTTGCGTAAAAAAATTCTGACATTAGGCGACACTGTTTCTTTAGACAAAATAATAACCGAGGCAAATGTTCTTGAGTCGGTCCAGAGACAAATGACTGAATTCAGTAGTGGTAGCAGTAGCACGCATACTGTCAACAAAATCGATTTCAAAAAAAATGCTAATAGTGACACAAAATGCTCTCGATGCGGGGGACTTAAGCATAAAATCGATAAGCAATGTCCTGCCAAGGATAAAGACTGCCTCAAATGTGGGTACATCGGGCATTTTAAGTCGCAATGCAGAACTCGCGCCAGTAAAAGGAAAAACACTGACCGCAGTGAAAACCTTGCGGCTAAGAAAAATAAACGTGAAAACGAAACACGCGAATCCCAACCTAACCGGCAACTACATCATAAGTCAAATCAAGACATAAACTACATTTTTTACATGAACGATGATACTAAGGTTAATTGCACTGTTGGGGGCGTTGACTTAGAATTACTTATTGATTCAGGCAGTACATGTAATATTATTAGTGACAAAACTTGGTCATACCTAAAGCAAAACAGGGTGCAAATTACTAATCAGATCGCTAACCCAGACAAGACTTTTATGGCCTATGGCAGTAACACACCTCTAACTGTGTTAGGATCGTTTGAAGCTGAAATATCTCTAGGACCGGAAAAGAGACCTGACATTTTTTATGTTATAAAGGACGGAAATCGTGATCTTTTGGGAAAAACCTCTGCTATGGCCCTAAGAGTGTTGAAACTAGGTATCAATATCAACTCGGTAAGTAATGATGACAAATTTCCTAAATTCAACAACGTAAAATTAAATATTTCCATAGATAAATCTGTAACACCGGTCAGTCAACCTTGCCGCAGGATACCGATACCAATAGAAGAAAAAGTAATTAAAAAAATCGACGAGTTAATCAACCTTGACATCATTGAACCCGTGGATAAACCTTCGGGATGGGTTTCTCCCATAGTACCGGTACTAAAGAGCGATGGCAATGTCCGGCTTTGCGTGGACATGAGATGCGCGAATAAGGCCATTGTTCGTGAAAATCACCCTCTTCCAACCATGGACCAACTTTTACCACGGTTCGCGTCCGCAAAAATATTTTCGAAGCTTGACATTAAAGATGCATTTCACCAAATTGAGATAGATGAAAATAGCAGAGATATCACAACTTTTATAACCAATCGAGGTCTATTTCGCTATAAGCGATTAATGTTCGGAATATCTTGCGCACCAGAACTTTTCCAAAAAACGTTAGAGCGGATTCTCTTGCCTTGTGAAGGTGTAGTAAATTTCATTGACGACATAGTCGTCTTTGGAAAAGATGAGGTAGAACATCGCACCCGACTTAATCACGTTCTGAGTGTTTTGAGAGATTCCAATGTTCTTTTGAACGAGAAGAAGTGCATATTTAATGTCAAGCGAATTCAATTCTTGGGTCACGAATTATCTTGGGAAGGGATTAGGCCCCTTGATTCTTATGTAAAGGTCATAGAGACTTTCAGGCCCCCAAGAACCGTGGAAGAAGTCCAAAGTTTCTTAGGGTTGGTAAACTACGTCAATAAATGGATACCTAATTTTTCAACTTTAACAGAACCCATCCGGAGATTACTGTCTTTAAAATTCAATCAAAAATCTGATATAACTGAACATTGGAAGTCAGAACAAGCAGCGGTTTTTGCGGGGCTTAAAACTTGTCTTAAAAACATTAAATCCTTGGGATTTTACGATCCTAATGCTAAAACACAAGTTATGGCGGATGCAAGCCCAGTAGGTTTAGGGGCAGTTCTCGTACAACACGGACCTTCGGGACCTCGGGTGATTGCTTATGGGAATAAGAGTTTATCGGAAGTCGAAAAGCGCTATTGTCAGACTGAAAAAGAAGCTTTGGCTTTAGTGTGGGCTGTCGAACACTTCCATATGTATTTGTATGGAAAGGAATGTTTCGATCTGGTAACCGACCACAAACCACTTGAGGTGATTTTTGGGGCACGATCCAAGCCATCTGCTAGGGTCGAGCGTTGGGTTCTACGACTTCAGTCATACAATTTCAAAGTCGTTTATAGGCCGGGCAAAACCAACATAGCAGACCCATTGTCTCGTTTATGTTTAGAAACCAAATCTTCATCGTATGACGATGAACATCACGTCCTTAAGATTATCGAGTATGCAAGACCAATCGCAATACCAATGCACACATTATTAGAAACTTCCCAAACTGATGAAGAAACTCAAATGGTAATAGGTGCATTACAAGGTAATGATTGGGACTCCAAAATTAACAACTATAGAGTATTTCAATCTGAGTTATGGACTCACGACGGCCTCTTACTACGCGGCGATAAAATCGTCATACCCCTAATATTAAGACAACGGGTACTAGATGCCGCGCATGAGGGACATCCTGGCATAGTTGCCATGAAGGGACGTTTACGTACTAAGGTCTGGTGGCCAAAAATTGACAAAGATGCCGAAAACAGAGTCAAAAGTTGTAAGGGTTGCACGTTAGTTTCTGCGGGTAATCCGCCAATCCCTTTAAAAAGACGTCTATTGCCAACTCAACCCTGGCAAGACATAGCAATTGATTTCCTTGGTCCTTTGCCTTCAGGACATTATCTGTTAGTTGTCATCGACTATTACAGTCGCTACAAGGAGATAAAACCAATGAAATCAATTACTACCAAAGACACAGTAACAGTTTTACGTGAAATATTTTCTAGATTAGGATTTCCGCTGTCTATTACAGCCGATAATGGCAGACAATTTACGAGTGACGAATTCAAAATGTTTTGCAATGAATTAGGTATACAAATAAACTTTACAACCCCATATTGTCCTCAACAAAATGGTGAGGTGGAGCGCCAAAATAGAGACATTTTAAAAAGGCTTAAAATTAGTCAAATTCAAAAATCTGATTGGCAAAAAGACCTGTTAGACTACCTCATGATGTATAATGGCACTCCCCACACCACTACAGGTAAAACGCCATCGGAAATTTTTTTTTGCAGGAAATTTAGAGACAAAATCCCTTCATTGGCTCCAGGCTTGATTTTAGATGATTCGGAAATTAGAGATCGCGATCAAGAAATGAAAGATAAAGGGAAAAGGCATGAGGATTTAAAAAGAAGGGCACAAGATAACGAATTATCAGTCGGAGAAAAGGTATATGTAAAAAATTTTATAAAAGAGAATAAACTCACTACCCCTTTCAGTCCAGTCACCCATACAGTCGTTAGTTCAAATGGAAGTGAATATAATGTAAAAAATGACGATACTGGGCAAGAATATCGCCGGAATATAATCCATTTGAAAAAGATAGAAGGGAATTGGAGAATATGTAATCCAGATCAAAGTACAGACGCTGATGAAGAGGTATTAAATAGAAACGTTGAATCAGATTTAGAATGATTTATTAAAAGTACATAATTGCATATTAAGCCTGACATTTTGAAGTACATAAAGTCATCTGTTGTAATTTATTGATAAACTTTGGTTAAGTTTGAGTTATTGCAATGAGACTGTTTATTGTAATTGTTATTTACATATAGGTTAAATTGATTTGAAAATGTATATGATACCTATTTGATTCTTAAGAAAAAAGGAGAGATGTGACGTCATGATGTTGTAATAAATATACGCCAGGTGGCGCTCTCCGCAGAGCGCAGGGGCGGGAGGTTGTCACTGTTGTCAGACGGCCTACGACCCTGAGAGCGAGCGGACGAGCGCGGCGCTGTCGTACGATACTGAATACGTATTGTGTTTTATTGTCTCCCCTTGATACTACACAGAGACGGGACATCACAGATCTAAAGAACTTCAACGGTTGATCCTGGTTTGGAATTACCTCTTTACCCATAGATTTCTTAAAAGGTCGAGTAAAGGGATTTGATTTGTCAATTCAGTGAGTTGAAAACCCTATACCTTGACCTCCCCGTCATTTCCTTGTGGCGTTGGTTCTAATTTGATGCAGGTCGTACCTACCTTTGTTGGCCACATAATTATAATTGTTTCTTTGTGTTTTATATATTCTGCTGTTCATAAAACTATAACAACTTATAGCTTCACGTATGTTATAGGTACACTATTATACCAACCAACAAAGTAAAGTAATGATGAACTGGGACCGCTATCGATAGTAAAAAACTGGCTGGAATATTTACCATAATATTTAAAAAAAATTGAGGATCCGATATTTCGGCGCTGTTACAAGCGCTGTGATCACAGATGCATTGGTGACCGCCAAGTTAGTTGTTATTGAGCAGACCGTATCGGTCTACCCCCTTCCGCACTCGTTTATGACGCTCGTCGTCCCTACCATTGTCCGCGTTCTCACACTGCACTCGAATACGTTCGCAACACCCCACACTCACTGACAGAGTCGACTCGCATGGGTTTTGGACATGGAGTTTGTTCAGGTTTTGTGAATGATTACTATCGATCTGAATGACCATGTCAGTCTCAAATCATACATGGGACCGCTATGTGAAAGAAGCTTGGTATCTGTAAAAAAAGATACAAATTAGTTAAGAAATTTCGGGTGAATACGTTTACATACATAAAAATAAACAGGAATTTGAGAATCTCCTCCTATTTAAACATTAAATTCGTGAAGAATCTGAACATCTAGAGTAGAAAGGTAAAAGTTTTTACAACCAGACATTGAATGTTTCTACTTCTTTAGACACGAAATCCCTCGCTTTAGGTATTGTATGAGCAGAATCAATAACAATAAAACTTTATTTACTTTATATTTGTCTGCTAACTGTTCGATTTCAAACAATATCGGTTCAGATTGATGTGCGTACATTTGGTTCCAAAGCAGTGTAGTTCGTACAGTGTAACAAAGTGTAGTAGATAAACAATTTTTCATTTCCCGTAGTCTTTATTTCTCGTATATAATTTAAATAATTGGACTGACAACCTGAAAAGGGTAGTTGGCATAGACTGGATGTGAAAAGCGAAGTATCAGGTACTATACTTAGCGTATTCTGGGTGAGGTCTATGTTGTTATGTTGCAAAATACAATGAATATTATTCCAGCTTTTGAGTTTAGTTTTTTTTTATTCTTCCAACTAAGCTAAATTACTTGCGTTAGCAATGGGTTCACGTCAATAATTGGCCAAGAAATGAACCTGGGAACCTTCAATCATAAGGCTGTCAGAAATTTCAATTACTTTTCCCACTCGCTACTGAAGTAGCCGCTAAAGATATTTTGTCATAAATAAAGTTATAACTTTCGTTCTTACGGTAGAAACCGGGATTAAGTTGTCGAAGTTCGATCGCAATACTTTCTTTCGCAAGTTCCAATCTGGACAGGTAATTCAGAGTATTAGTTAGAGATTGCGCCATCGTACTACGCTTCCACTAAAATATCAGATTATCTGCCTATAAACTTTCTTGATAAACGGACTATTCAACACAAAAATATTTTTACAACAGTAGTTTCTGAGATTAATGCGTTCAACTTCTTAGCTTTGTTACATTATTGTACCTAGTATTTAAAATAATAGCCCGAGGAGAGCCAGACGTGCGAGGGATATGTCGAAGACCACCTCACCTCCGGCCTAGCACTACGACCCTCAGTCGGCGTGTGGTTTTAGTCGGTTCGAGTCCGACATAAACAGCCCTTCCGGCTCCAGCGGGGGAGGTATTCAAGGGAATTTCCGCACTAAAAAAAGTATTTAAAATAATAGAGCGCATGGTGTCGAAGTAGGACGAGAATTCCCTTATTTATTTATTTATTGGAACATTTAACAGTACCAATTTATAAGTTTACAGTAGGTAAATACTTTTTTTGAATCTAGCCTAAAACATGTTAATCGTATTTATGGTACGTAAAATAACCCGCTCCGTATCGTTCCCGGCGCAAGGATACCCTTGACGCTGGCAGCATTGCCACGCTGAATTGCGATGGCCATCCTAAACCCACCACAGAAATGAGCCGGAGCTTGAGTCACCACCCTACTCGTGGATACGGCGGCCAATTTCTGCGATTCGCACAAAATAATATTGTTACTATATTTGACTATATTAGAGGTAAATTATATCACCTTGCTGGTGCCTGCTTTTCCAATCAACTTAATCATGTAAATGTATATTTAGAGAAAAATAAACATAATAATATTATACTAACAAATAGTTACGTAAACTTCTTATATAACACACTTCCAACAACTATTTGATGGATGACCACTTCACGGCGTTACTTCTGGCCCACTTGATATTCACTGATTCAAATATAATTTGGGGAATCAAGTATGAGGCATGAATATTACTTATATGAATACTCATTCGACTGAAAATAGTGAAGTAAACAGGACGAACAAATAGCCTTCCGAGAGATCAAACAATTTAACTTTATATAATGATGTGAGTTGCAAAGTCCGTTGAGCGTGTTAGAATCATGTTAAAATATGGAGTGGCCAGCGATCAGGTGAGCTGTAGCTTGATGTATTATAGTGTATTTATATTGCTATAAAGAATATTTTAAAGGATTTGTAAATAAGAAACTACTTTATACAATATTTTTATAAGTAGGTAGGTGAAAATCATTCGATGCAATGCGACGTCTCAAATGTTATAAAAAGACGATGTCAGATGTCATTCACACAGTTGCTCCCGAGCCGTCGAAGTGTGAGGTACGATATACCTCTGTTATATTTATAATGTTATAATAATATGTACTTAGTGTATAACAGTGAATGTAGTAATAACTACTGTTATAGTGAATAATATAATAGTGGATTGGTATTTAATAAGTAATTGAATTAGCAATTATAACTAAATACCCACTTTGGGTTTTCCAAATATTGTGTAACTAAAATATACTTGTAAAGTCACCGAATCAAAGTATTACTTGATGTATTTTCGATAGTCCTTCGGGATAATAAACTATCATAATAATAATGGCTGTAAAAGTATGGCTATACCAATGATTATAAGGGCTGGTTCGATACCAGTGTGGTATCTAAGTTTTTATGTACTACCTATGTATCATAGTATCGGCTATTAGCCTGTTTAACTGATATACCACATGATACAATATCATTATAGCGTATTAATGACTGTGCAAGTATTGTCATACTAATAATTATGAGAAGTGGTTCGACTCCAATGTGGTTCCTATGTGATAAGTATCTGTGTTATAGTTTTAGCTATTATACTGTTGTAACTGGTCTGAAACCAGGGTTGTCTTATATTGTAATATTTGGCTACGAGCCTGGTGTAACATGAAGTAAAATATTAATTATGTTGTGGTTAGAAGGCAGACAGGTTTTCTTGTCAGTTCTTTCCTGTCTACAACAGCTTTTGGAACTGACGTAGTATAACAGAATAAAAGAGTGATAAAACAGAATTGTATTTATTGTTTAATTTCCTTGGTTCAAATACATAATTACAAATGGCATCCTGTTTATGGGTATATATAGTAATTTATAGGTTATATATATGGTCACATCAAATTTTACCCCCCCAAATCTAACATCAGAAGTGGGATACGCAAAAACCGTTTTCTAATACATATTGTACAAGTTTCAGATTGTATCTGCATCTGGGAGGCTTGCCAAAAGCCTTCTGTAATATTTGCTACCCACTGGAGCAATGACTGACGGCTCAGCTATCTGCAAGGCAGTGAAATCCAGCATCAATTTGCAGCGGTACTGCGAAGCAGTGTATTCCTAAACCACCAACAAAAAAGTGCACAAAAACGGTATTGTAGCTTTTGTGATTAATAAGATTCAAGTTGGATAGTGAACTTCATGATAGTTCTAATTGCAAACCACTCGGGCTGATCACTAACGAATAATTTTAAATTTTCTGGCTGGTATCATTGATATAATACTGAATTTCATATTTAAAGCTACCCTATTTAATAAAAAAAAGAAAGTAATGATCAAACGGTTTATTTTCTTAAATAAAATATGTGGCTTGACTAATACCTATAGCAAGGTTAATCCTTGGGGTGAACTGAAATGGTTTTATCAGAATAAGTGGTGTTAATATTCCGTACCTATTCTAAAAGTTTGGTGATCAGAATTAGTGGTGTTAATATTTTGTATTTTAGAATAATATAGTTATTTTTGGTACCTGATAAGTAACCTATTACTAAGATGTATCAGGTTGGCCGAACAGTTGCTTATTATTACTGTGTAAAGTAGATTTACTTATTATGAGAATTACCAAAAGGTATGTTTACACATACACAGAGATAGAAAGATTGAAAGAGCCTCTTAATCCATTTGGATTCATTGATACTGATAATCATTAATGTGTGATGGTTACCAGGACTTTAAAATACGACCCATTTTTTTTTATTAGTTGGATACATTTTCAAGTTGCCTAAGACTAAGTAAACTATGTAAAGCCAATAAAAGTCAAAAGTCATTTAAAGCCAATGAAGTAAAAGTACTGTCGGTAAAATATTAAAGTAAAAGTACAGTCAGTCCAATATTAAAGAAAAAGTACAGTCAACCCAATATTAAAGTAAAAGTACATTCGATTCAATATTAAACATAAAAGTACCGTCGATTCAATATTAAAGATTCACTATTTAAGTAAAAGTACAGTCGACTCAATATGAAAGTAAAAGTACATTCGATTCAATATTAAAGTAAAAGTACCTAACGTCGATTCAATATTAAATACAAATTAAAAAAAAACGTTTATTCTGTATGGACTATTAAATCGGAACTTGCAACACGTCAATATAAAAATAAATATTAAATACTAGTTTAGCAAATGGACCACCCACCAGTTCGAAACGCGGAGTACAGTCGATGCAATAGTAAAGTTTATTCAAAATAGGCTGCAATAAATACAATAATAAAGTAAATTTCAGTCAAAGTAAAGTCAAGTATAGTTGAAACGAACTAAATTCGAATTATAAAAAAAGACAATAGCGTTTACTATAAGTATGTACCACAAAGGAGTACAATAGGTATTATTTTATTATGGATTTACTAACACTTTGAGATCAAAGTGCAGTTCAGAATGGCCGTGATAGATTAAAAAACATTGCTATTTGTGTTACTATATATATATTGTTATTGGCTTTTGGCATTAGTGGTGGTTATAAGTAAAAAGAAAAAGTAAGGACGCGACTAAAGACTAAGACTAAGACTAAGGTTAAAATACGAGACTGTAATACCTCGTGGAGAATACGAGTCTTACATCTCGGGTAAAATACGAGACTTGGATCTCGGGTAAAATAAGACTGTTATGATCAAATGACGTAATGCAGAATTAATTTAATGGTAAATTTATAGATGGTGTTTGAAATGATAAAGTTTAGTTTAATCCGTTAGATTCGGAGGTAATCAATATTCTTGGATAACCGAACAATAACAAAAGACATTTTATAAAAGTTCACATTATTCCGTTAGATTCGGAGGTAATTAATGTTCTTAGATAACTGAATAATAACAGAAGATAATATATATATATATATATTTTACACTTTATAAAATGTTTTTTGCCCTTCTACTATACTAAGATTTCATAAAGATCGAAGACTAAATAATATTTAAATCTTAAGTTTGAGACAAAGTACCAAAATGTTGTTGAATATCTATATTTTTTTGGTGTTGATCATTCTTTTTGGGGTAATTTTGATACTAAGAAAGTGTTTTTTTCTTTAATGTATAAATTCTGTTTTGCAAAAAGTGATGTAAAAGAAATATAATTATAACGACTAAGTTTAACTATGTAATATGTGATCGCAATTTGCAATCAAATTCGTTGTATATACTTCGAGAGCGAAGTAATTGTCAGTATGGCCGTGTTAGAATCATGTTAAAATATGGAGTGGCCAGCGATCAGGTGAGGTGTAGCTTGATGTATTATAGTGTATTTATATTGCTATAAAGAATATTTTAAAGGATTTGTAAATAAGAAACTACTTTATACAATATTTTTATAAGTAGGTAGGTGAAAATCATTCGATGCAATGCGACGTCTCAAATGTTATAAAAAGACGATGTCAGATGTCATTCACACAGTTGCTCCCGAGCCGTCGAAGTGTGAGGTACGATATACCTCTGTTATATTTATAATGTTATAATAATATGTACTTAGTGTATAACAGTGAATGTAGTAATAACTACTGTTATAGTGAATAATATAATAGTGGATTGGTATTTAATAAGTAATTGAATTAGCAATTATAACTAAATACCCACTTTGGGTTTTCCAAATATTGTGTAACTAAAATATACTTGTAAAGTCACCGAATCAAAGTATTACTTGATGTATTTGCGATAGTCCTTCGGGATAATAAACTATCATAATAATAATGGCTGTAAAAGTATGGCTATACCAATGATTATAAGGGCTGGTTCGATACCAGTGTGGTATCTAAGTTTTATGTAAATATACTTGTAAAGTAACCGAATCAAAGTATTACTTGATGTATTTGCGATAGTCCTTCGGGATAATAAACTATCATAATAATAATGGCTGTAAAAGTATGGCTATACCAATGATTATAAGGGCTGGTTCGATACCAGTGTGGTATCTAAGTTTTATGTAAATATACTTGTAAAGTAACCGAATCAAAGTATTACTTGATGTATTTTCGATAGTCCTTCGGGATAATAAACTATCATAATAATAATGGCTGTAAAAGTATGGCTATACCAATGATTATAAGGGCTGGTTCGATACCAGTGTGGTATCTAAGTTTTTATGTACTACCTATGTATCATAGTATCGGCTATTAGCCTGTTTAACTGATATACCACATGATACAATATCATTATAGCGTATTAATGACTGTGCAAGTATTGTCATACTAATAATTATGAGAAGTGGTTAGACTCCAATGTGGTTCCTATGTCATAAGTATCTGTGTTATAGTTTTAGCTATTATACTGTTGTAACTGGTCTGAAACCAGGGTTGTCTTATATTGTAATATTTGGCTACGAGCCTGGTGTAACATGAAGTAAAATATTAATTATGTTGTGGTTAGAAGGCAGACAGGTTTTCTTGTCAGTTCTTTCCTGTCTACAACAGCTTTTGGAACTGACGTAGTATAACAGAATAAAAGAGTGATAAAACAGAATTGTATTTATTGTTTAATTTCCTTGGTTCTAATACATAATTACAAATGGCATCCTGTTTATAGGTATATATAGTAATTTATAGTCTATAAATAAGGTTCCCCCAAATTTTACCCCCCCAAATCTGACAAGCGCAACTACAAAGGCAAGTTAAATGTTTTGATATTATATGAATGCAAATAAAACAATATTGATAAAACGAATAGAATAAATCCGGTTCAAAAGGTACGGGCTAGTCTATAAACAACAATCACCTCTCATATTAGTTTAAATTGGCCATAAAATGTCCCCGGCTGACCGGAATGAACTCGCCCCCGTACTACATCAAACCAAAAGCAAATGTGGGTATCTACTCCGCCGAGGACATAAAGGTATCTGTATATTAATATAAATCATAAATTATTAAAAATATTTAAGACACGAGACTAAGAGATCTAACCTACATAGTACCCTACATCTATTGGATGTTTGCAACACTCAGGCGTCACACTCGCGCTGCCGACGTTCTAATGCCCTTATTGAAGACCCCATTTGTAGTCTTAACAGATAAGAGTACCTATATGTACATCGATATTATGTTCATATCATCAAAATATATTGACAGGATCGTGATATATATATAGGTACTAGCTGTCTAGTGTCTAGTGTGTATAATTATAAGCGCCCTTTATTTACTTTTATATAAACTCTTCGTTCAGTTTTCCTACCAAATTTAATTCAATCACAACCGACCGCAAAATGTCTATTCTCGGTACATTTAACAACGTTACACAGTTGTAGGTTACGTTAACGTTACCACGTTTACTTACGTTATCTTGGCTTTAGCACAGTGTCACGGTAACATATTACCCACTTTGAGGTATTTTCTTACATATACATTTCCACGGTAACTTTTCAGAACAAAACGCACCTGGGTATTGTTTACGGCGCGTTTTGCCCGTACATGTAGTGTGCGGTTATCGGTTTGATAAATGTTCGTCGGCTGTCGTGTAATCAACTTTGTGCTCGCATGTTTTGCGTTTATTGTACACGGTGTTTCGTTTTCGCGTGTGAAACTAATAAATGTGTGTAAAAATCTAACTGAGGAATGATGGTGAATGATGGAATATAATTACAATTATAATCTACAGTTAAAACTTCATTTGTTCTGTTGAATTGAATTTGTTGTCAACTGAAACTGTTACTTAATATTGTCACGATTATTTTATATGTTTTTTTTAGTTAATCATTGACGATGATCTTGGTCTAAGCTGAGGAGCCCGTGGTTTTAAGTATTAATCAGCCAAAGGCCTTATGGGAGGGACTATGGCTGACCTCTCAGCACCGAGTGGAAAACTGATTGGCAGTTATATCAGTTAACATGGGAGGTTGACTTTTCCCCAAATGCGAAATGAATAATTAGTATAACTTGCTCAGTATGGAATCAATGATTTACCTACCTACACCAGAAGGAACTTTCGTATTTTCGTATTTGAAACGAATTTCCTACTACCTAAAGGTACCCAAAGTAAGGCAGGTAGTCAAAGTCATGATGATGATAAAATAGATTCGTAGGTTTAAACCTGGGAACTGCAAAAAATGTTTTAATTGACAAAAAAAATACTAAGCCTTTAGCGACAGTAAATAGCATGTTTGTAACACATACCGTCACTGTAAGGAACTTTTTGGCAGTGGTAGCAATTAATTCTGTTGTTTCTACTGAAAATAGCACTTACACTGTTTAATCTTAACAGTAAAAAGGCTATATTTATATGGGTATATCCTTGAATATTACTTAATTTTTTTAAATCAGTTACACGTAATTCTACGACCAAATTTCACTTTTATATCTACGATAAAAAACTGGCAATTAAGGTGCGCGCTTACTTTCACCGTTTGCCCGTCCTGCTATCTATTGAGTTACGACCAATTTCGATATCAATTTATCACACCAGTAAATTCAAAGCGATATTGCTTTGCAGATTCACAAAATACTTAATGTGGAAGAATTTTGATATAATATTCAATTGATAACAATCCCTAGTTAGAAATTTCTGTAAGTTAAATTTAAGTATATTCGTAGAAATGGATAATTAATGCAAAGGCCACTTTTAGTGGAAGAGATAATAGCTGGTTTAAGTAATGTGAATGTGACGTAAATATTTCTATAGTTGTTCTATCAAGAGTTGTCACCTACCGTGTCATAAAAGTATACAAAATTAAAACAAATGATACAGAACTACAGTTCATTCCTGCTTTCCATAAGAATCTATAGCTGATTTTAGAGGTAGCCTATAATATTATGTCGGTATGAAAGTAGTAGATAAATATGGAACAAGAAATAGAAATATATATTGATATTTATATAACTTACCTACCAAAACTAAAGAGTTAACAACACGGATTGCTGGCTTGAAAATAAATAAATTTGAATTTAATAACAAAAAAAGTACAATATTCTGGACCACAGTTAATGACATCGTTTCTCAGAAGCCACAGTGAGCAAGTTTCGGCTGGTTAATTATAGAAAAGGTCCCCTATTTTCATTTACGTGGGTAAACGAGCAGTGTTCTAGTTCGTATGTTCCATCTAGTGGGATTACAATAAGTAGTTAGTTTGTTAATCCCCTTCGCTGGTTTATATTATTATTATTAAATCTTTATTGGCAAATAATTACTTATATCTTAATAAGTAAAGTTAGTAACTAACTTCTAGATATTTTAATCTCATAAGGCTTCACCTGAGGTGAGATTTACTAAGAAAATTAACGTAGGAATACTTAAGTAACTACTGTACAATTCGTTAGATAAACTACAAGTATAACAGAACTGCGAAGCTGTTGATACTTTTAGTTGACTGAAGGATTTATAACTCGCGCTATTTGTCTTAAAACTTTGTGTTTGTTTTTGAAATATTTAATGAAAGCATGCATAACTAAAGCCCTTTTAGACAAAATGGAGTAGCTACTTTATTGTTTAAACTTAGCAGTGTAAGAAAATCGGTAGATGACGCCACGTCGCCTTAAAAACGTATAAGATGGGAAATTTGAATCATATCGGGCGTGTCTCGGTAGCCGAATTGGTCAGGCATTCCCCCTGTAAGGGAAAGACTGCGGGTTCGAGTCCCGCCCGAGAAGATTCTTTTTCCCTATGTATTCGATTTGTATTGTTAGCATAGTTAATGCTGTAAAAATTCCTTCAATTGTTTGGGCGCAGTTATCAAAAAAATCAATGTTTAAAAATGATTGTAACATCATTCATTGATTCCGATAGTTCGTAAGAAAATCGGTAGATGACGCCACGTCGTCGCCTTAAAGACGTATAAGATGGGAAATTTGAATCATATCGAGCGTGTCTCGGTAGCCGAATTGGTCAGGCGTTCCCCCTGTAAGGGAAAGACTGCGGGTTCGAGTCCCGCCCGAGAAGATTATTTTTCCCTATGTATTCGATTTGTATAGTTAGCATACTTAATGCTGTAAAAATTCCTTCAATTTATTCCCTGAAAAACAGCTGATGCAAGATATATTCTCTAGGCGACTCGTTAAAACATCTACATATTTTCCGAACTAATTGGATTTATGATCATTCGTTAGCAGGTTTATGGCTGTTAGTCAAATGCCATGGTTACTAACGTTAAAGCGCGGAATATGTGCTATAGTATTTATATTTTAAAAAATTAATGAAACCAAAATCAAAATAGTCTGTGGTGTCGAACTCTAATTTAATTGCTTGATTAAAATATGCTCCATGAATGAAACCTCGATTTTTTGTGGATTTTCGTTACTTCATGCGTACCGTTACAGTAAATAGCATAAAAGGTACTTATAAAGTCTCCGTATGTTCTCACGGATACCAATGTTTACTTTTGTGAAAATCCTTCCGATTTTCTCATAATTATCAACGGTTGCATGTATTCTACGGCATTCTTTGTCTAACATAATGTACAATGTTTGATAAATTGGACTACCCCTTAAGATCCCACGTAATTTCAATAATCTTTCCTACTCGTACATCGCAATACCTAATAATATTAATAACTGTTTGTTACGTACTAAATTGCGAAAGTTCTGGACTATGAAATATGAATATACAAGTTGTTGTGGTCCTACAATGTAGCGTAGTATCTAGTAGTGCATGGCAATGAAGCTTTTTTATAAGTTAGCTCCTACTTGGCGTTTATTCTTATCTCTTTTTAACCCCCGACGCAAAACGACGGGGTGTTATAAGTTTGACGTGTCTGTGTGTGTGTGTGTGTGTGTGTGTGTGTGTGTGTGTGTGTGTGTGTGTCTGTCTGTGGCATCGTAGCACCCAAACGGATGAACCGATTTGGATTTAGTTTTTTTTGTTTGAAAGGTATATTAGTCGGGAGTGTTCTTAGCTATGTTTGAAAAAAATCGGTCCAAGATGGCCGCCGCCACAACATGTTGGAATACAAATTTCTTTATAATTCCCTCAATATGGGTATCAAATGAAAGAGCTTGACTAGTAGATCAATTTAAAAAGTATAAAATAAAAATTAAATTAAAAATTTAAAAAACCCCCGTCACAAAAAACACCAAAAAGTTGAAAATAAATGAATAAATTTTAATTCAACGGTTGCCATGTCGGGGGACCTTACGATATAAAGGAGTACTTAACCAGTTACGGTCCCCCGACATGGCAACCGTTGAATTAAAATTTATTCATTTATTTTCAACTTTTTGGTGTTTTTTGTGACGGGGGTTTTTTATAATTTATTTTTTCAGAATTTCACATTTTAATGATATTTTAAAAGACATTTAAAACTAGAAACTATAACTAATTCTCTTTCAATGTTGGATTTTATAGTCGTTTTACTTCCTTGAATTATTTGAATGAATTTTAAAGCATTATATGCTAAATCGAATACATAGGGAAAAATGAATCTTCTCGGGTGGGACTCGAACCCGCGATTTTTCCCTTACATAGGAATGCCTTGACCAACTAAGCTACAGAGACACGCCAGATGTGATTCAATTTTCCCTTCTATTTTTATCCGTCTTTAAGGTGACGGTGGAGTCATCCATCGACGTTCTTACGAACTATCGGAACAAATGAATGATTGTCAGCGAGGTATGTGTTATACGTCTCCACAATATGGCGGGGAGGAGCCCGCACGCCGGCATTCGTTCTGCACATGGCAGTGTAGAACAGCCGAGGTACGTACACCTCGCGCTGAACACAGTTCTAGGAACCACGTAACATAGCTGATTATCAGCTATCGGTATTATTATATAGCATAATAATATAATAATGTTATAACATAATATGAAAAAAAATTGGGTT
This sequence comes from Eilema sororculum, assembly GCA_914829495.1. Taxonomy (NCBI): domain Eukaryota; kingdom Metazoa; phylum Arthropoda; class Insecta; order Lepidoptera; family Erebidae; genus Eilema; species Eilema sororculum. The sequence continues at coordinate 12,505,152 of OU618541.1, forward strand.
GTTTTACATTCATTCCTATATCATTACCTCGGAAAGATCAGTTTGACTGAGAAATACCACCCACCCACACCACTCATAATATCGACATTATCCATACTAATATTATAAATGCGAAAGTAACTCTGTCTGTCTGTATGTATGTTACGCTTTCACGCCTAAACCACTGAACCGATTTTGATGAAATTTGGTATAGGGGTAGATTAGACCATGGGAAAGGACATAGGCTATGTTTGGTCGCGATAACTGATATCTACGCGGGTGGAGCCGCGGGCAAAAGCTAGTCAACTATAAGTAACTATTGGTATACTAAATAGGTACTGTTAATGAGACTATCTTCCGTTCTTTTTCTTAATCCTTCCTTCCTTTCATCTGTAGGTAGCAAACCAACCGCCACTTGCCATCAAGGGACCTGTTTGCTAGTCTTTCAGATCGCTTTAAAAACATACGAAGAGACATACAAAAATGTTAACATTCACCATACTATATAACACACTAACTTATGCCCGCGGCTCCGCCCGCGTGGATGTCGGTTATCGCCACCAAACATAGCCTATGTCCTTTCTCATGGTCTAATCTACCTCTATACCTAATTTCATCAAAATCCGTTCCGTGGTTTAGGCTTGAAAGCGTAAACATACGGACAGACAGACAGATAGTCAGAGTTACTTTCGCAATTATAATATTACCTAGTATGGATAATGTTTTTATGTCTAAAATAAATTCAAAGTTCATTATCATCTAGTCTAGTAAATATAATTAGAACGGACTAAAACCTAATTGTCAGAAATACTACGCGAACATATTACTTTCATAACATCAGTTCAAGTTCCCGGGAATACTTAATTACATAAATTAACTCGGGCACGTGATCAAAGACAGCTAAATGGTGTTCCTGATGTTGCTCTTACTTTGTGGTATGTAGTGGGTACCATGGAGTAATTTATATGAAACTACAGATTTTTTTAAGTATTAGGTATAGAAACGCTGAAATTAAATTATAAGCAGTGAAAGAAACTTTTAAAACAAATTAAGGGAAACGTAAATTCATATGTATCACATAGGGCGTGTGTCTATACACAGTCACAGTCACGGTTCTTCTTTTTCAGGTTCCTTCCAAAAAAATAAAATGTGATCCATTCAAAAGTAGCCGGGTACGAACATCTTATTATATGAACAAACCATACGAATACCTAAGTGAAGTGAAACGATTATGATAAAGCGTGTCTTTTTCGAGAAGCGACGGCGGCAGTAAATTACGCTGGCAGAATAATTATATTTATGACCAAGTGTTTCTCCATACATCTTATCCATCATAGGTTTGCCTTATTTTCCCAACATCGGTAGACTGCGTCAGCTGGGGAAAGCACAATCGTCTAAGCTCCCTTTTACTTCTTTTTACTATAAAAATAGTTGACGGAATTTTTTATAGCATTTATTATGCTAACTTTTTAAGTTCGAAATACCTCGGGAAGAAGCGCTTCTTTTTCCCGATGTATTTCGAATTTGAAAATAGTGTCGTGTTAGTGCCAGACGTGAGTTTATAGGTTACTGTGATCATCAAATATCAGTTGGACTGGTCCATTGCAAGCTACTAACAAAATGATTCAATAACATTTAAGACAGTTATAAAAGTGTTTAAATTTTCAATTTTCGAGAGCAATAAAAATAAATAAGAGTCCGATGAATTGCGTGTCTTTCTCCTTTTTGAAGACGGTTAATAATCTTCAATAAAAACACAAAAAGGTATTTTAACTTCATACAACTGACAGGGGTTCATTACGTGAGGCTTTACGTTTACGTAACCGCAAGGTTTACGTATGTCATCTGTCCATTTAGAATGTTTTATGAGACATCCGCGAATCTTTGCTTAACATTTTAAAAGGTTTCACAGTATTTGTTCCGTATGTTCCAAAAGTTCTACGGGAAATTTAAAAAAGTTCCAGTAATTTCAACGAAAACAGAATATCACACGGCTTTAGCTTTAGTCAAAAACATAATAAGGACAAGGAATCAGTAGCTCAGTATGATTAAGATCTTGGACTGCAGTCACATTGGCCACGAATTTGTATCGTATGTAAACGTATGATATAAATTCGTGTACAATAAACGTAAGAACGTGGTTGTACAAATTGAGTGCTCACACTGAGTATGTCATGTCAGTGTTTCGGTGATATTGCATTCATTAAGTCCTCCTTGGTTGAAGCGCGATGAATAATCTGTTTCTACAAGATTATTCTCTTATTACTTGAGGACTGCAGTGGTGTCGTCTTTGTCTCAAATCCAAGAGGGTGCGCAAAATTGAAAACTTGAATCACTCTTCTCTCACGAACATTTATTACTATAAACAATGTTAATAAACTTTTCTACAACCATTTAACTATGAATTAGTTGCAAAATCCCAATAAGTTCGGATTGTTTTCGGACGTCGCAAGTATACGTACCTACGTGTAAGTACTATTAAGGGTCCGTACTACTCCAGCTCGAATTCAAATTTTACCCCCGCGCGCCTCAACAACGCTCTCGCGCCGGTACTACTCGCGCGCAGATGCATCTATCTCACTCCCGCGATGACCCCGGGCCGGCCGACGCGAGGCTCGGCCGCCAAGTTCACGCGTGTATCAATCGATAGGGTAAAGTAGCTAGTAATTAGACATCAAGAAAGTTATGGCAATAAACAAACTTTTGAGAAAAGTGTGCATATTGTAATGATAATTTACATAAAACTTATAATATATTTATACTTATCCTATTAATATTATAAATGCGAAAGTTTGTGAGTATGTATCGCTGTATGTATGGATGTTTGTTACTCTTTCACGCAAAAACTACTAAATGGATCTGGCTGAAATTTTATACAGGGGTAAATTAGAACCTGGAATAACACATAGGTTGCTTTTTATTCCGGGTTAAGGTTCCCATGGGTTGCAGGAACGGGAACAAAACTTCACGCGGGCGAAGCTACGGGCAGCAGCTAGTATAATATAATAATAGCAGCCCTTTCAATGTCTCACTGCTGGGCACTGCTCTCTCACCTGAAGGTACCTTGGTGGCCAATACTGCCGCCTTATTGTAAAAAGGCATAACTAACAAAAACAAAAATGTAAGATAATCGAGTTTGAAATTTTTCAAGGTTTTTTTAGCAAAAATAATCCTTTGTGTATTATTGGGAGAAACAAGTTATTAATTGAGGTACACAATCGAAATACCTATCCAACCATGTATAGGAATATATTTATTTATTATTTTTTTATACAGATAATCCCAATTTTCCCTTTCATCTTAACAAAATAATTTCAAATAAAATATCTTTTTATCGTTTTAAAGGCACAACTAACCAGATAAGTCTTTTCTTTTTAAAAACAATTCAATATTAAAATGAAAGGACACATAATTTATGTAATTATGTCTTTGTAACGTAATCATATAGGTTCATTTCGAGTTTAAAAGAGTGCAAATTTTACATAAAATTGTTACTTTTAAAATGATTGACTTTTTCACTTACTTTTTAATTATGAACATTGAACAAATAACAAAAAGTTGGTAATCAAAACTCTTTATTTCAAATAAAGTGATAAATTTGACGTTACACTTTTTAAACCACCGTATTATCTCTGATTTTGGAACAAAATCTAATTCTACGGGGCCGGACTCACGCACGAAGTGTTTCAGTTCAATTATCTAGCTATAACGGTTCATGTAATAATACCAAAACCTGGTGAAAGACAGATAGCGAATCTTAGTAATATAGTCCCATTTTTACCCATTAGGTACGGCACCTGAATAATTCAAAGCAAACATGAATTTAAAAATAAACTAATTAAAATGCTAAACAACTCCATTGTCAATAATTGTTTATTTCTTTGAGTTATAATTTTTTAATATAATAAGACTTTTCGTCCATTTCGTTCAAATAGATTTAGAAACACAACTTCAGATATCCGGCATAAAAACTAGAGTCTGTAGCTTTAGTGACTGTTTAATTATAATATACGTCGTAAGCGCGCGCGGGTAGGCACTTTACAAGGGTGTGCGTCGTGCGTAGAGGGTAGGTTGAAAATATTACTCCATTTTCCAAAAATTGGATGACATGATTTAAAATATTATCATTTTTTTGGCAAGTTAATTAGCCTACCCTCTGTTCATACTACTGTTATATGTTTACCTATTTGAGTTATCAGAACGAATTTGAAAAGTTATGATTATCTAAGCAAAAACATCTGATTACATAATCATAACTTAATTTAAGATTTTACAATGAAAGAAACAACATTGCTTACGAATAAATCAGCTTGCGTTTACCTTGAATTGAAAACATTGGCGCAATGATGAGCGCAAGGACACCCCCACATTCCTTAGCTTCCTTAGTGGCGTCTTAAAGAAAAGGCACAACTGGTCACTTGTGACTTCTCTTTATAACACTTTCAAGACATAAGTACGTATTTATGTTGTTTCTTCTTAATCGGTGTCAAATAAGCCTTTTCAATTTATTCAATAACAATTTAGCCGTTAGATGTGCCTTTCGGGCTTAATGTATTTCCGTAGATTCTAGAGATAAAATTACACAAAAAATTGGGTAGAAATGGGAGGTAAAAATTAGGCACCTTTTTCTCCTGATTCCGAATATGTATATAACTCAATTTTGAAAAAAATGTTGGTTAAGCCTTTTCTCCGTAATACGGCAGAATAGTCCACCAAGGAGGGGGGCCTTTATGGTCGGTTTCGAGTTCTCCGCACGCGCTCTGCTAAGCCTAGCGGAGAACTTTAAGGGCGACGAGTACTTTGCCACTGAGCGATCAGTGGTGAAATACACGGTCCCATGGGGACCATCGATCGGCCGAGCCGTACCGCCGTCTGGCAACAGAGGGGCATGGTAGCTCTTAGGAGTTGCGAGGAAGAAAACCTCTATAAAAAATCACCCCGAACCCCACGCCTGGCAATGGGATGCATCACTGGGGGGAACTCAGTGCCTAGGGCGTCACTCACTCACTCCCACCTTTCCTATCCTCACATACAACCTCTCTACTTCCACCTCAATGTCGGTGGACATTAACCGTAAAATAAAATATGGTTATGGAAACGATAACGGATAAATCTACCCATGAGGGTACCCGGACTCCGTCTGGGGAATCCCTAGCTGTGACTGGTGATCGAATGGACACCCATTCGGTGACTAGCCATGGCGACACCCGCCCATGTTCATCGTGGGTCTGAATCATCGAACAGCGAGTAGGACCTTCCTAGTAAGGCTACGCTAGACGGCTAGGCGCGGGTAGAGGACGAAAGCCGACCTCTACAGAGCGAAAGAGAGAGTAGCAGAGCCGCCAGCGATTGTGTCCCCGCTACCAAGGGAGGTCACGGAGGTGCCGGCGGTGCAGAACATCCTGGCGGCTCTTTCCCGCATTTCTGCCGCCAAAAGGCCAGAAAAATATTACGGGAAAGAAGAGGGTCGTGGCGGACGCGATAAAAGGTGCCGCCAAAGCGCTGGAGGAGCTCCTGGAAAGGAGCGTCTCCAGTGAGGAGGAGAAACTCCGGGCTCGGGTTGCGAGCCTGGAGACGGAGATTGCTGACTCCCACAAGCAGCAACGGCTGATGCGGGAGGAGATCGGTCAGCTGACGCAGCTGGTCCAGGGGGCCGGGGTGGCTCGGGGTGTGAAAACCCCCGCTCTCCGTGCTCCATCTAAGGTGACACCAATGGTGGTCCAGCTGCTGGAGGTCATCGAGCGACGCCTTGGCGTCCTCGAGGACCGGGCATACCGCCCACCGCTGGCGGCACCCATCGTCGCGTCTTGAGCGACGACGGCTGCACCCAGTGGTGCTACTGGTCCCAAGCCAAGGCCTCCGCCCCTAAGAAGACGGCACCTAGGGGAGGTGGTGAAGAACGACGTGCCCGTAGTTACGGAGGGTGAGGAACATCGGCTACGATTGGGTGCTGCGTGGTACGTTGCTCAGAGGGGTCAGCGTAACGTGTTCCGCCGATGACATCCTCGTTTTTTTTATCGTGCGATAAATCCCCACGGAGCCGGTGGAGGTGGTTATGTCGAACTCGAACTAAAACGCACGCCGTCCCAAGTCCTTGGTTGCCGGAGGTGAGATTGCCAAAAGCATATCTCTCGCACCCCGGCAGACCCAGGACGACCATCCCTTTCGAGATGGCCTCCTTCGGGTTGGGGGGACCACAGTGTCCCCATCTAGCCCCGGTTACGGGGAGGCGCACCTTGCGCCGCCGCTGCGGCCTGCTTCTGCTAGGGTGACAGGCGGCTCCACCGGTCACCCTCAGGCCAGCGCTCATAGAGGACGGAGGTCGTTCTGCGACCTCCGACGTCCGGTTCGCATGACACCATAATTACGGCGAGGGGAGCAGCGCACCGAGACGCAGCACTAAAGGCCACGGCAGGGGTTGCTCAAGTCGTGGGTCAGACACGGCGGCTGGGTCTCGAGGTCGCTCTTCACAAGTCCGAGGCTCGGTGCTTCCACGGACCTCGGATGGAGCCACCTGCGGGATCCAGCCTACAGATAGGGGGTGTCAGCATCGGCATCGAGCCCTCGATGAAGTATCTGGGGCTCGATGGCCGGTGGAACTTCGGACATCACTTCCGAAGTTTGGTCCCAAAACTGAGGGGGGCATCAGCCACACTCGCGCGGCTGATGCCCAACATCAGGAGACCCAACGCTCCCTGCAGGAGACTGTACCTGGGGATCGTGCGAAGTATGGCCCTATACGGGGCCCCCGTATGGGCAGAGAATCTGACGGCCAGTAATGTGGCTAGATTGCTGAGCCCACAGAGGGCGATGACCCTTCAATAGAAACAGATGAATGGAAATTCATAATTACGTACTGTCTATAATAAATATAGGAATACGTATGGTAGTAGTACCTAACTACTGCTATATTTATATTATGATCATTCGGGTTGGTAGGTACTCATGTATTTACAGAAATATTCCGTTTATTCCGAAACTGACCCGAAAACTTGACCCGGTCGCGGGTTAGGTAGAAACTTCAAAAATTTGTTCCGAACGTAACCCTCTTCCTAACCTGACCCGACGGTCTCGTTCCTATCATAACCCGATCTGGCACTTCGCCGTCCGCTGCTGCGGCACGCTCGCTACGCTCGCTCGGCTCATGCGTTGGGGTCACAGTTCTAACCTAACCTACAGAAGTTGGAGTTACAACACTTCGACTTTCGGCTCTGAGTCGCCCAACCGCGTCGTCCGTCGCGTCGTCGCAGTGAGCGACATGTAGTAGGCAGGACCTGCCTGAAAGACTTGGGCTGCTACTGCAAGATTATTTTTGTCGATACATAGGCAGGTATGCCTATTTCAATCCAAATTTTTGAAATAGGTAGGTTTTTACTGACCTATTTATTACTTTCTACTAATATAGTACCTATTGCAAATTGTTATGTACAGTATAAGCTACTTAGGTAGGTAGATGAGATACTTACTATAATAATAAATAAATAAATATTCCACAACATTCTACACAGCGCTATCTAGACCCATGGTAAGCTTAATTAGCTTGTGTTATGGAATCTAGAATGCGGATAAACATACTTAGATACTTTTTTGTATGTACATAAATATTATACATAGAAACACTCAGACCAATGCAAATAGACATATTCATGCATACAAATATTTGCACTGAGCGGGGATCGAAACCGCGCCTCCTGCGTAGCAGTCGCGTTCACTAACGCCATTTTTTTTTATCGTGCGAAAAATCCCCACGGATACCACCATCACGGAATCATCATCAATACATACATATTATACATAGAAACACCCAGATCAATGCAAATAGCCATATTCATGCATACAAATATTTGCACTGAGCGGGAATCGAACCCGCGCCTCTTGCGTGGCAGTCGCGTGCACTACCACCACGCCACAGAGGCTGCCTACATAATACATATGTTTTAATGTTTTTTTACGCCAACATACACTTTTCCTCTTTCAGTTTACTTTATTACCCATTTCGCCTGCCAAAAGATAGGTACTTGAATACTTTCGTATCGTCTATCGTAATCGTCTGCGCAGAGCGCGTGCGACACAAGCTCCCCGTATGATAGCCGAAGCAACACTGAGGAGGAGGCCGGGCGGCAGGGCGGTTCTAAGTTTAATGGTATCGCTTGAGTAAAGCTCGCGTGCAGTCTGAGCGCTCCCATAGTTAATACTTTACAGGTCGGGATAGTTAATGCGTTTGTGGTCTAATTAAATTCGCACAAAAACGCATCCAATGTGAGTGTGGCCTTACTCGGTCGGTCATAATCAATGAAAATGTGTTCTGATTTGTGCGGAAAGGTGCGATGCCGATCTGCATACTGCACACGCGCAGTAAATACCTCATCAAAATTTGCAATGAAAATCATCCATCACCGTCGAGTCATTAAGGTTCGTTAATACTAGTTTGGTTCTAATGATTACGGATGAATGAACATAATGTAGAACGCAGCTAGGTAAAGTTTTAACTTACATTTATATGATGTCATTTCAACACAACACTGATAAAAGATGAGCTCGAAGAAGCTGCTGTCATTTGAAAGTATTGTCACAAGTCACAATGATAACTACATAATACTACCGTTATTAATTAGTTTAAGTGACTTTATTTTCGTTCCTTTTATTAGGAGGACGATTGAGAATAATTCAATATCAGAAATATAATTACAATCTATTATCTAATTATCTTTCCGATACTACGTTATTGTAGACTGTGGTGTGGACGTGATATTTCCTGTATAAATAAATGGTCTACCTTTTTAAAAATCGGGCACGTCAGAATGTACGTGACTGTTATTTTATTAATACATAACTTAATCAACAAGATCGTATAATATCAATATCACGTTGTATTTATACAGCGAATATATGGATATTACGAACTGTTATTTTCATACTTCATTTTAGTATTATTAAAATAACAGTACGAGAATATGATTTCTATCAAAGCTGAATTAAGTTTTTTTAAGTATTATATAAATATAAGTCATGCATTAGGTCCCTATTATATTTTCAGTAGATACCTGCTAGGTTTTGTTATCACTTGAAGCAGTAATACGATCATGCTTCATGATAGAACATTATTTTCTTGTAAATTTATAAACAGTATTGAGTATACGTACTATAACAATGAATATGTACACTGACGGACTCATAAACTGCATCAAAGTAATAGACGACTGAAATAAATACTTGAAATAAATATTTTAACCAAGTATGCATACTTTCTATACAGATTTAAATTGAAACCTCTAGATTGGTTCGTGAACTTTAAAACAGCGTAGGGTCATATCTTTAAGTTTAAGTTTATGTACTGGAAAGGACCTTAAGACTTTTTTTGAAGAAAAAACAGAAATTTAAGAAAAATTGGTTTAACTAAAAAATTGGTTTTAACAATAGACACAAACTTTATGCAAGGGTTTATTTGTGTTTTAATAAGGTGTATTACCCCCACGTGCCCTTATTACGGATTCTAATCGGTTCCGCATAGATTTTATAAGGGTTTTTAAAAGATCTTGCGGAATATTGTCCCATTCTTCTGAAAGTGCTGTTCTTAGTGCTGCCACTGTCGTGGGCGAAGGGTTTCTCGCATATACAGCTCTTTTTAAATTGACCCAAACATGCTCGATGGGATTAAGATCCGGGCTGCGTGCTGGCCAATTCATTGTACGTATCCCAACCTCTTCGCAATAATGTTGAACTTGTGCAGCTACATGCGGCCGGGCATTATCCTGCATTAAAGTAAAATTTTCGCCTATGAATCCCATGTAAGGCACCACGTGATCTTCTAATATCTCTGTTATGTAGCGATGTGCTGTCAAACCCCCTCTATTACCGTTTTGACGGACCATGTCTATGAACACAAGTTCTGTTCGCCCGTTCATCGATATGCCACCCCAGACCATACATGAACCGCCTCCAAAAGGAACACGCTCCTCAATGCAACTTTGAGCATATCGCTCCCCACGTCGACGATACTCTTCTGCGACCATCTGCACCATATAAACATGTCCTACACTCGTCCGTGAACAATACAGAGGCCCACTGCTCTTCTGTCCAATTCAGGTGATGACGCGCAAATCTTAAGCGAGCTTGTCTGTGAGCTGTAGACAACTTTGGACCATTTGCTGGTCTAAAAGGGGTGATATCCGCTTCCTTTAACCTTCTTCTTATTGTTCGTGCACACACGTTTACTCCACGCACTTCATTAAGCTCGGTTTTGATGTTAACTGACGTGAGGAAACGATTTCGCAGGGAAGTTATAACAATAAATCGGTCATCACGACCTGTGGTTGCTCGAGTTCTGCCTGTACCACGTCACCTCCTGTAAGAACCTGTCTCTACAAACCTTCTGTATATTCTAGAAACCGTAGACTGGTTTAAATTTAAATTTCTACCAATCGTTCGTTGATCCAAGCCCTCCCGCACCAATGCTACAATTTGTGCCGCTTGTTCGGACGAAGTATCCATATTATGGTTCAAAAACTCTCGATGTGTTAAAAAACTAACCCAACAATTATGCTGGTAACAATAATTCAATTGACAAAACAAAAAAAATCAATGAGAATCAATTTAAAACTTTGCTATAAATAACACGCAAATCTGATACTACAAGTAAATTTTCTTTTCCCGGCAATATTCATTTGTTTTACTGCAGTTCTATTTTTAAATTTAATTTTTTTTTTAAGATTAAGAGCCAGTCTTTCCATATTTATATAATTTAATCTAAAAAGTTTGCATACTTATTATAAAAAATCCTTTTAGAGTAAACCTGAACTTTGATGCAGTTTATGAGTCCGTCAGTGTATATTACATCCACGTTTTTTTTATAAGTATTTTGTTTTGTTATATTTTCGGAATTTGGAATTTGGAAAACCGGGATTATGAATAAATGGCCAAACGTTTTCTGGATTATGATATTCGGAATATTAAAATTCGGGATTAAGTTAGGTAACCGTCCAAGGAGATACTTTTAACCGACTTCAAAAAAGGAGGAGGTTCTCAATTCGTCTGTATGCATAATATTTTAGGTCCCACGCTGTATAAGGCCAGCCTGTTGCCGTTGCTTGAAGGCTTTGTAACAGATATGTTTACTATCAGAAAAAAAAACTGATTATCATTAGTCATTTTATACACTACCCACAGGAAGAGCTGCAGAAGACAAGAAAAAGCCTTATTTTTACCTCAACGAAGCCCACGACATTATTTTTATAAATATGCAACTTTAATTTAATTAAGCTACCACGGAATTAATTTATTTACTTCAAAATGTATCGGCGCAATTTCATTATTATGAGTGTTACTACCAACTCGGTGTAAGCATATTTTCCTCGCATTCACTTCAGGTAAAAGCTTTTCCTAATATCTTTCCCGTAAATATGTTATTACAAAATATTTAGTCGTCGTTCAAGCGAACCGACGTATGTAAACGATATGTAACGTGAAGTAAATTACATTACACTCGCTTTATATTGGCGGGATTACATTAACCGGTTGGCATAATGTCTATTTCACTGTTAGTGAAATTTAGTGAGAAATTTAATTTTGGAATATCGAAATGTTATGGTATTGTTCAAAGGTATTGTTCCCGTTATTCATTATATTGACATTTCAGCAGTTACACGAAATAATATCAAATGTTTGATGAATTTACAATGATTGATTATAAATTTAAACCTTTTATTGTGGTTTACTTATAGTCAAATTAATTATAAATCGAACAAATTGCAAATGTTATCAATTTGGTGGTATTTTATTTCTTTTTGATCGGAATTTATCGTTTTTTAACCTGATTTCCATAGCAAAAATTGACAAAGAAAACAATCAAACTTAAAATACACGAGGATTTTGCGTAATCCATACACGTCACTGATACCGTGAGCGATATGTGCTGTTGTATCAGAGCCACAATGGAAATTGAATTTGAAAATAACGCGAGCATTCACTTTTTCATGTCACAGCAACAGGATATCGAAAAAAGTGAAAATAAAAATTATACTTACTAGCAAAGAACCAAAGTTAGTAGGTATCTATTTATCTATCATGTAACCAATGAAAAAAATAGCTATTAGAACATAGCTATTTTCGTTTTAATGTATGTTTAAAAATACCTTTACATACATACTATACAATTATTATCAGAATCTACTAACGATTCATAACTCTTATTAGAAATATAGGACCAAAATACGACGTTTTCACTACTGCTCATCTCATCTCTCTTCACTTTGTCAACAATGTCTTTAAAGATACTCTATTATTCTTTAATATTATTTTATATTTGACGCCTCTGTGGCGTGGCGGTAGTGCACGCGACTGCCACGCAGGAGGCGCGGGTTCGATTCTCGCTCAGTGCAAATATTTGTATGCATGAATATGGCTGTTTGCATTGGTCTGGGTGTTTCTATGTATAATATGTATTTATTTACAAAAAAAAAGTATAAAAGTATGTTTATCCGCATTCTAGATTCCATAACACAAGCTATAAAAGCTTACCATGGGTCTGGATAGCGTAGTGTAGAATGTTGTGGAATATTATTATATCTTTTACCTTTTACCTTTTACCTTTTACCTTTTACATAACATAACATAAACTAACGCCTGTATTCCCCGAAGGGGTAGGCAGAGGTGCTAGCACCCACATTTTGCCAGTTTATGTTTAGGTCCCAATGTAATAGGTGGCGAGCTTATTGCCATTAATCGGGCACTTATAAACCTGCGATAAAAATACACACATAACTTCGAAAAGCATCGAAAAGTCATTGGTGTGTGCCATGGTAAACCTGCGATCGAACCCGAGACCTCGTCTCAGCAGTCCACTACCTATACCACTAGGATTTTTCATTTTTTCATTTCACTTTTTATTCATTTACCTTTTACACTAAAAGAAAAAGGATCTTTGTCATACCAGCTAAGCATAGTGAGGTTGAGTATGTAACCACGATACCAAGTAAACATAACAACGAAATTCATATCACGTAAGACAAGGCATTTGTAAAAATACAAATAAGCTACTTTATTTAAATGATTTGTATAATATGACTAGAGAGATAGATTTTATGTAAATACTAAACTTGATGGTACTAGATTTCACTCCACTAGTAGTTAGAAGGCTAAGATAGCTTGCATCAGGTGGTGTAAACTAATGCAACGTAGTGTACATAGTAATTTAAGGAAGCAAGTACATATTATAAATCGCAAAGATTAAGAATAGACATATTTTGACTACAAAATAATAATATGTCTAAAAATAACAACGCTAAAGACAAAATAAATATTTCATTGAAACGTTTTCACTTGGTATTCAATCTCAAATAAAGCTGTACGACATCAAATTGTTAGAAATGGAACAAACTTATATTGCACAGTCGTGCGAAATTGTCAAGGTGAGTAACGACTCCCGAATTGAAATCACAAGAGTATAGGATCATTTCGAAAAAGCAGCAAATGTCGTATAAAAATCATAAAAGTCATATTTTTCTCTAAACCATTCGAGTCACGTATTCGGGCGCGAACACGTTCATCTTTGTTTTTTCGGCAAGACCTAATCTGTGATTTTTTTGCTGTACACCCCAGCAACATATGGGTTTGATAAATTGCTAGTTCAGGAGCGGCACCGTAAAAAATATATATCTATGAAAAATTTATCTGGATGTGACTCAGTTCATATTTACTGATGCCGTTTGCTGATATATTAATCATAATTGCTAGAACTTTTGTTCTCGTGCTGGGTTCGTTGCTGAGTATAAATCTGAATAAAACTATTGTGAATTATTTCGTTATCTATACTTCTATACTAATTTTATAAAAGATTTTGTTTGTTTGTTTGTTTGTAGCGAATAGACCCCATAACTACTGATCCGATTTAATAAATTCTGTCACTGTTTTGTAGCCACATTATCCCCGAGTAATATAGGCTACTTTTTATCCCGGTAATGTGCTCCCACGGAAACCGGGAACGAGAAAACTATATCACGCGGGCGGAGTCGCGGTGATCAGCTAGTGTTGTATAACTTTCAATTTTACAATATTAACTTATATGTTTGTCCAGTGCTAGCTGCGCTATAAGCGGTGGTTAAGACGTTATACACAGTATATTCTGTGTGATATAATTTCGAAATAAGAGTACTGCAGAATTTTAAACCCCATCCCCTACCTTGTACCTGACAAGATTTTATTGCCAAGCAATCATAAGGCGTTCCTGTAAGTAACCCGCACCCCTCGAGAGTGTCGTACGCCGCTAACCATATTACATCTTATTTACACTGTTACGATAAAGTAATAATGCTTTATATGAAAAAATAAACAGTATTTTTATTGAAACGGGTCTTGTAGTACTGTCAGTAACATTCAGTAACATACCATGTTGACTTAAAATACGTTTATACAGAAATAAACTGCGCAAAAAGAACTCGGCGCCTCACTAATGGCAGTTGACAGATGTTGAAAAGCCTAATGTGTTTGAAATGCCTTCAAAAACATATAAGTACGAATGCGTACTTTGGGTAACACAAGAAAGAAGAGATATTTCAAGAGCTCGAGCAAATTTCATCCGTCAAAAGACCCTGCATCTAGTGATCCATTCATTCGCCACTTAATTAGTGTTTCGGGCCTCAGAAGTACTCAGTTCAAATATACCTTTGCGTTTCTTACAAGTGTAACAGTCGAGGAGAGAATATTGGTGTTTACACAGGTCGCGTGGACGAGGAAAGGCAAATATAAGTTGTTTACTGAAGGTGTCACTGAATTTATTCGAGGATCAGTCTCGCCGTGGATGGGCCGAACCATCAAAAGAATGTTTGCACTAGGGAAATAAATGGAAACCATTGAATTGAAGAAGCTTTCGAATTATGTTGTCTAAATTGGCAAATACCTATCCAGGGTTTTGAAGACGTGATTATGGTTTTTTTTCCACTCACAGGACACCTTTAACTTATCATTTTAATAGATACATTCCCCAGTTTCCATCCATTTCCCAGTTGAGTTCAAAGTTACTTACTTAGAAGCCGCAGAACCGATTTTTGTTTTTAATTGCTATATCATCCTGTTATCACATGTGGTCAGTCTGTCGCGTCGAGTTGGTGAAAAACCCTTGAGGAGCGACCGCCGTCCGACAACGAGAAGAAAGCATTCGTTAGAGCCTTATCAGTGCACTGATTTTTAGTATAGGGTACAGGGTCAGCTGATTAGAACCTACGTGGTTCTAATGGGCTGTAGCATACTATGGTATGGCACATAGTTTTCGTGGTATTTTAGCTTGTAAACATTATACTAATGAATTTTTCAAATATAACATACTTAGGTATATTTGTATATTGGTATTTGTACAGGTCGTGCGGACAGAGTAAGGTTAACAAGAGTTGTTTACTGAAGATTTCACTGAGTTTGTACAAGGCTCAGGCACACTAACGACGACGTGTAGGTGCGATTTTTCTGTCCTAAGGGAAGCGTCCCATAAAAATTTATATTTATGAATTTTAATTATGTATTGGAAATAATTAAATAAACTATTGTTAAAGTAGATACTAGTGGCTTTGGAAAACCTTGAAGGTATAAAAGCTCAACGTCAATGGTAGTGTAAGTAAGAAACATTGCAAATGGTATCTTTGATAATACATAAACTTACCATAGATGATTTATATTTTTAGATATTATAGGAACCAATTTCCATTATAATAAGACTACCATATAAAACACTAAATAATCAGAACAAAGCAGAAATTACATAATCAGAGGTAAGTTAAATATTGTTCGTATTAAACAGTCTGATATGATTTCATTTAACAGAATGTCTCTTTAAGAAAAGTTTAAAAGCTAAAAGGTGACTAGCTGAGTGTATGAAAGTCGATATTGCAATATAAACGGCAGTCTAAATAGAAAATACAATACTTCCCACCCTATCCTTTCCTTCACAGGAAAACACGTGCTGGGCTTATATGTCACCCGCATACGGTGCAGAATATTCCTCTTGAAATCTGGATGGCCATCGACCGTGCTACGTTCAAGTACAAAGTACGTTAGTTCTACAGTGGCATCAATGGGTAAAACTTTGTCAGTATGTACCGATACTCAAAAATCATGTGATTTTAAATGAATATATAAGTAATATAATATGTATATGTGTTTGTATTGTATATAAGTATTATAGTGTATGTATAACTTGAGCATGTTTCATTAGATATTTCAAATTAGACTGTTAACCTTTCAGTAAATTGTTCATGTGTTTGCTTGCAGCTACCTCAATGTATCTCTGCATCACCCTAAGGTAGACTAGCAGATAATGCCTTTGGCATTAAGTCCGCCTTTGTACAACTGTGCATAAAGTTTAAAAATAAATACCACAAGAACCACGCTGTTCGGTGAATCATTCCTATGCCGCACCATTAAGACCTAGAGTCCTTTAAGCGGGGCGTGGAAAGGCATCTGATGAGGCCGTCAAGCTGAGTGCCACCATTGTTAACATGGTACAAGTTCATAATGGTGACCCTCTTTCCGTACTTATATTCCCCTTCTTAAATATTGTCAAGCGATGTTCATTTAGGCATGTAATCAGATACTGAACAATTTCAACTTAGGTACATTAACTTTTTAATCATTTTTGTTTAAATATAATGTTCAATATAATATCGGTACTTACATTTTGAAGAAGACGTCGGTTGCAGTTATCATACCAACATCTATAGTTGTTGGTACTGGCAGTTGAAGCCCTAAAAAGGCCAACTAGTCTAACTATAGAACTTCGATAGCACCAATTAGTTGTGAAGGTAAGATGGCAGTCCCTTCACTGAAAATTCCAGCCGCAACGTGGTTAAACTAGCAACTTCATTCTCTGACCTCTTGAGTTGGCTCAAAATCTCAGAGAATGAAGATATATTTCCCTTTGAGAAAAAAATACTGTAATGAAATATTCATTTTGAAGAGATTTGTATAGTACTATTGTGTAACACCCTGCGAGATAAGCAAATAATTTTAGGTCAACCAAAATAAGGTTGAAAGATAAGATATTTTAGAGCAAAAAATGGCATTTCTTTGTTATTAAATTAATTAAAAACTGTTTGTGCTGTAATTCAAGACCCAGAAAAAAGAGGAATGAGAATTTATCCTCCTTTAAAATTGCATTGTGAGTTCCTGACAACCTTAATTAATTTTAAGCCGTTTGTTGCTATTTCGTGCACGTTAGTTAAATTAAAAATTCCGACAAAAATATTACGATTCTATTTTAAATGCGCCTAATGAAAATTCTGAAAGAATGGATTTGAATCTTTGTCAAAATACAGAAGAAGAATTTAGTAATGAATTCTTAGGATAACAACTCAATTAACTCTATTTTTTTTTCGGTGCGGAAATCCCCTCGGATACCCCCCATGCCGGAGCCGGAAGGGGAGGTTATATCGGACTCGAACCGACTAAAACCGCACGCCGACTGTGGGTCGTGGTGCGGTTGTCATCGACATATGCCTCGCACCCCGGCTGACCCAGGGCCATCCCTTACGGTCTGGCCCTCCTCGGGAGGGGGGACAACTCTAACTATCAGATATCAGATGATTGTAGTGTAGGACCAGAAGAGGCAAGTTTATAAAACAATTACCTACCTTGTAAAACAAATCATATTTGTGCTCGTTTGAAAAATGATCTCAATAGAATCCTTTTCTTGCCTGCATTTTCTCCTCGTGTAACAAATAGCAGTCATAACTCGTATGCATATGTCGACGTGGGAAAACAAAATATGTTTCTGATAATTTATAACTGGGGAACTTGTTCATACTGTTTCTGGCAGGTGGTATGAAAAATGATGCAAGTTAAGTCTTCTCAAACCCGCTACCGTATTTCTAAAGACAAAATAACACATTGATTGAAATCTACTTAAGCGACGTGATCTAAATTTAGACATAAACATTAATTTGAGGAAAATAAATTATGATAACCTTGACATACTTGTTCCTTTTTCATTTCTTTTCAAATATATTTTTAAACTTTTTAAGACACTTTTTTTTCGTGCTGAAATTCCCTCGGAGCCGGAAGGGGAGGTTATGTCGGACTCGAACCGACTAAAACCGCACGCCGACTGTGGGTCGTGGTGCTAGACCGGAGGTGAGGTTGTCATCGACATATCCCTCGCACCCCGGCTGACCCAGGGCCTTCCCTTACGGTCTGGCCCTCCTCGGGAGGGGGGACAACGGTGTCCCCGACTCGCCCCCGGAATGGGGAGGCGCGCTTTTCAGCGCGCCGTCGCCGTGGCCTGCTTCTGAAACTTGTTAAGACTCTGTGGACTTTTGAAGAGATGAATAATAATTATATATTTGGTGTATTTAACTATTCCATAAACTTTATATATATACTATTCTGTGCTTCAGATGCGAATGGTATTGACGCTAGGCTAGAGAGGAGTTTATTTATTCTGTGATTTATTGCATCTATTTCTCGTTTAGACCTACCTTATTTTCAAGAAGTAAAAATAGGAAACACTAATTATAACTATGTCTGATATTTTTATCTATGCCATTGTAGGCGACGGTAATAAAACAAAGGTTTCAGCGGAGAAGTTTATTATTATAATGCCTTTATTTACTTTACCTGTAACTAAATATGTAAAAACAATCAAATCAAATTTTCGACAATAATTTAAACCTACTTCTAATTTGTGGTGTCGATTTCGGTATGGTGTCGATTTTGATTGGGTTTAACAAGGATCTAGCCTCAAGCGTGTATAACTATTAAGTATCAATTTAATCTTAGTTTGTTTATGAGTATAGAGCTCAGAGATTTGTAGATATGCTTAACTTCATCACTTCAAAGAGCTAATCTTTTGATGATGACAATAAAAAATCTATTGAGAACACTACTTATGCGATAACAGACAACATTTTTAAAGGTTAAATGCATAGTTTGAAGATTTCTATAGGCATAACTAGTCATTTTTGGGCGTAATATACGTGTAGAATAAAGCTCATTTTTGGTAGCGCAGAAAAAATATTATAATGATTGCATAGTGTATTACGACATGCTATAAAGACTAGTGTTTTTCATAAACGATCGAGCCCCAGCGCCATCTTTGTTGGTCCCGTTTTTATCTACAAAAAATATTTCCCTTCACAGTTCATTGGCTTATGCTACCGGTTCTATTACGCACTATCTCACAGCTGACACGGCGACTACGACGTTTCTTCTACTCTTGCTTTTACTTAGTTTTACAATTCTATAACTGAATTTATGCTTTTCATGGAATTCTATACTATTATTATCTCCTTCAATGGAATTCTTTGCAATATCAGATTTCTTTAACTTTCCTTTAACTTTTATCCACCTATCATTTTTCCAGTCATATTTTTTCCCCATTGCTAAGAGAATGTCTTTAAATTTTGGCCAAGGTGAGTTCAAAATATTTACTTTTTTCAGTTCATTATTCTTAAAAGTTACTTTGACAAAGTTATCTTCATTAATTTCATGCGTTGATCGAAACTCATTGGTTACATTATTTATATGGCTATCAAAAAACTTATTATCTCTAGGATTCTTTGTATCATATTTTCCTCTTTCTTTTTGATGATTCACTGTATTTGGTACATGTTTGTTGTATATTCTATTAACATTTTCTTCCTTATATCGTTCCTCTGGATATTTGTCATAAAAGTTTTCTATCTCACGCTCGATTTGTTCTGAAAAGAAAATTGAAATCACAAAGAATGTCACAGAGAATTTTACATGCAATATTTAGGAAAAGGGGGCCATTTAAATAGGTAAATTAGTTCAGCTATATTTGTGAATAATAAGAAGCTATCTTGCGGTAAGTACGTGTTCTTTTCGATTTTAAAAATAGTACATTGTTTTTACGTTTTTGTTATGGAGATCCTATTTATAATTTAAACATTGATGTTTTCAATTATCCTTCGGTGTTTTAAATTATATCCGCTTCATACATATAATATTGAATAAAACAACTTAGGTAGGAAACAGTTCACCAGTTTCATGTTTTAACAGAAACATAGGTATAATAAACCTTTCAAACTAAGCTAACATCAAGACTTTGTCGTTCTTATTCTACAAAGTTTCTTATAAATTCGTACCTGCCATATTTCTGTAAAGCTCAATATCATGTCTGAGGTTTTCTTTCTCCTTTTCTTTCCAATGCCCATCACCTTGATCTGTGAAAAATAAATTACAGGTATATTTCTACTCTGATAGTAACTTCGGTTTGAATGGAAACCTCTCAAAGGTGGGATCGCAATGATTTCTTTTTCTTTGTATTGATAGAAATGGCGATTGATGTTTTGCCGGCAGCAATGACATTTATGTCCTTTTTTTTCTTTTCAAATGTATCTGTATATTTCACTATTAGTTACAACGATTACACATAAATAAGTGGTAAAAAGTAACTCTAACAGTGTCATAGTATGTAAAATATATTGTAAGATGGATTACGTCCGCCTTTGTACAATATGTTGTGGATAAATTTTAAAAATAAAAATACTAGTTATATTCTACTACTAGCCTCCGTGGCGTGGCGGTAGTGCACGCGACTGCCACGCAGGAGGCGCGGGTTCGATTCCCGCTCAGTGCAAATATTTGTATGCATGAATATGGCTATTTGCATTGGTCTGGGTGTTTCTATGTATAATATGTATGTATTTACAAAAAAAAAAAGTATATAAGTATGTTTATCCGCATTCTAGATTCCATAACACAAGCTATAAAAGCTTACCATGGGTCTAGATAGCGTTGTGTAGAATGTTGTGGAATATTTATTTATTATTATTATTATTATTATTATTATTCATAATTATGTCTAAAATACCATCTAAAAAGTATGCTCGAGCCTAGTAAGGAATTGGTTTGTGTAATAGTGTATTTATATACCTAACTATAGACTGAAAAAAGAGACTTAACTTACCTATGCATATCATACAGGTGATTATAAAACAAACGTAGTCCATTGCAAGATTGTGCGTATTTCTTCTCATTTTGTGTACCTGTAAAAAAAAAATATTAAACTCAAAATTGCATAGTTAAAGCATTTTATTACATCCTTACTAATATTATAATTGCGAAAGTAACTCTGTCTGTCTGTATGTTACGCTTTCACGCCTAAACGCAAGGCAAAAGCTAGTTATACATAAAATATAACCGAGCCTGACCACACCTATAGTTATACATTTTTATTGACAGAAACGCATTATTTTCTATTGATGAGTACACTGATAAGCAGTATATGTACATAGGTATAATCGCTTGCAGCACTGATCAACCACACTGCGTAAGTAGGACGTAAGATTTTTTTGAGATTTACAGTGGCTGCATGGAGTTATGTATGACGTGCGAGTAAACCTAAAAACCTATAATGAATTCAAACATCAAAAATATACTAGCTAGGTATTTGTATTGTTCGCACCGGGATTTCATGAATTAGCACATTTCTGAGTATAGGAATACTCGACGGGGTTTGAATCCATATCTTCGATTTCAAATGAAGATCATTTTTTTTCAGTCCATATTAATATGAGTAGGCCAATCCCTAAAAAAATAAAACTAAATTTTCATTCAAGAGCAACTTACAAACAGATGCAAAACTTCCTATATGGCTTTCTATATAACTATACCTGTTTATAAACAAGTAACAGGTTATGTACAATAAGTGCAGGTATGTAGAAACCCATTTATGAGGTTGACCAACTTTCTGTTCGTTATTTAAAAACTTCCCGAAACTCGCCCCAAAGCATACAGAGTTAACGGTAAAAATATCGCATAAAGTATGCACACGTTTTGAATGTCTAAAAGTATGCAAAAAGTCATACCTAGTTGAATTTTGAACTTTTAAATTTTGAATTTTGAACTTTTACGTACTCTATATTTAATTTAAACAAAGAGTTTAATTAATTGTTAATACCATCTAGTACTGCGTCATTTAATTAGCTGCTACTCCAATTACGACTATGATGACCCAAGAAAGGTTTGTATTAATTAAGACCACAAAATTACTAAATAGGTACGCGTTTTGATAACGCTGTATTTGACTGAATTTTTTATAGCATTTTTAATGCTAACTTTAAAGTTCGAAAAACATCGGAAAAAATGAAACGCCTTGAAAATTGAATTGAAAGTGAGACTTGAACTCACGACCTTTCCCTTACAGGGGGAATGCTCTTCCAACTGAGCTATTGAGCCACACCTGAATCATTTCAAATTTTCCTTCTCCTTATATCGTCTTTAAGGGCGACGGTGGTGCCATCTACCAACATTCTTACGAACTGTTGGTAACAATGAATGATTTTTCAACCATTTTTAAACATTGAATTTCGGTAACTCCGTCCGAATATTTGACTGAGACTGACGCTGTAATGTTTAATCCAATAAAAAGTAACACATTTTCTTTCAAAAAAATAATAAAATGATCTCAGAGGCATTAGTGCATGGGCAAAATCTTTCGGTCTGCTTGTCAATCCAGCTAAATCACAGGCAGTCATTATAGGGACCAAATATTTTTACAATAGTCTTGACCAAGCCTCTCTGCCTCCTGTTTATTATAACGACACATTGATACCATTTGCCTCGGTTGCCAAAAACCTTGGTATTATCATCGACTGCAACTTGTCATGGACTAGTCATGTCAACGAGGTGAGCAGGAGGGTTTTTGGCACTTTTCACTCCCTTAAGCGTCTTCAGAATTTCCTTCCTTTTAAGACCAGAGTCTGTCTTGCTCAATCTCTTCTCCTTCCTCTTCTAGACTATGCCGACGTCACCTTTTTGGATGCAACTGAAGAACTCTGGAACAAGATGGAGCGACTGCAAAATTTATGTATCCGTTTTATTTTTGGACTCCGCAAATTCGACCACGTTTCAGAGTTCCGAAAGCAACTGAAGTGGTTACCAATTCGGCGGCGTCGAGATATTCATATTCTTTCCCTTCTCTTCTCTATTCTTCATAATCCTCATTCTCCTTCATATCTTCGTGAGCGCTTTGAATTCCTTGTGCCCAGGGGTAAACCCTGTCGCACTTCCTCCTCTCTTCTTCTTCGAACTCCTGGTCATAGTTCTTCCTGCTATGACAATTCTTTTACAGTTTCTGCAGTACGTCTTTGGAACTCTCTTCCTCACTCCATACGTGATAGTCCATCTTCGAATATTTTTAAAAAACGAGTAAGAGACTACTTTCTCTCACAACTTTAGCAGACATATGTATGTATATGTATGTATGTATATGTATGTATGTATATGTATGTATGTATATATGTATGTATGTATGTGTGTATGTATGTATGTATGTATGTATGTATGTATGTTAGTATGTAGGTGGTTATGTATGTATGTATGTGTATGTTATATGTATGTATATTTATGCCTATTACCTGGGGTATACGTCTCGTATACCTCTTACATCAACATCGCTACTTTCCTGTACACTAGACTTTACCAATCATATTGCAATTCCTCTGTGCACTCCTGGGTCTGCTGGTAGAAAACTCAACTTTGAGTTAAGCTCGCCTTTGTACATTTCATTTCACTATTGTATTTATTGTAATTTACGTGTACATAAAGAATAAAATAAATAAATAAATAAATAAACGAGCATCGTTCCGCTACTTTACCAGCAAAGTTTTTTCCATAGAAATATCTGGCAAAAGTTGCCAATATCACTTTAGAATAAAATAAAATTTGCTAATGATGCTTTCGGAAATATACGATTACGAACAAAGAAATCCTGCGTCTTTATAATTTTAGTAGGTCAGATTAGATCCAATATCAGATCTTTACCATTGCTTTGACTTTCACAAGTGTTTAGTTTATATTTATATGATAATAATATGTCCACCATATTGATTCATATATACGAGTATATAAGCTTACCTATGACTACACTAGTGACCCATCAAGTTATCGAAAAGTTATTAATTGCCTAAAAGAAATCTCTTGTAGCGATAAGGCCGACATTTGTACATATTCCTACTTGTTTCCTTACAAGTACCGTTTTATTAGTGTACAATAAAGATTTCTCTAATCTAATCTACTAATACGTCAAACAGGAATGATTAAATCGAATACATAGGGAAAAAGAAGAATCATATCGGGCGGGACTCGAACCCGCAGTCTTTACCTTACAGGGGGAATACCTTGACCAATTCGGCTACCGAGACACGCCCGATGTGGTTCAAATTTCTCATCTTATACGTCTTTAAGGCTACGGTGGAGTCATCTACCGATTTTCTTACGAACTATCGGAATCAATGAATGATGTTACAATCATTTTTAATCATTGATTTTAGATAACTCCGCCCAAACAATTGAATGAATTTTTACAGTATTAAGTATGCTAACTATACAAATCGAATCTCTCTCTGGAACTTAAGAGCTACGCTCTTGTCGGTGGAGTAATCGCCACTCTTCTCTCTGCTCCGCCAATCCTTTCACAAATCGAATACATAGGGAAAAAGTAGAATCATCTCGGGCGGGACTCGAACCCGCCGTCTTTCCCTTACAGGGGGAATGCCTTGACCAATTCGGCTACCTAGATGTGATTCAAATTTCTCATCTTATACGTCTTTAAGGCGACGGTGGAGTCATCCACCGATTTTCTTACGAACTATCGGAATCAATGAATGATGTTACAATCATTTTTAAACATTGATTTTTGGTAACTCCGCCCAAACAATGAATGAAGGAATGATTAAAGCCATCGCATTGAGTCAAACTGATGTTGCACATTGAAATAATCTAAATTTGACCACAGAAGTCAAGGTCTTTACATTTAGTGTTTATTGATGAATCTCGTTATTCATGATAGGTGTCGCCCGTGTCATAATGTGACTCACATGAGTAAATAGCAAAAATGCTATAACCTCATTCACGGTGATAATATTAGATTCACAATTTCTGCTACACTCCTGTGGGCAAAAAATATTTTCATTGTAGGTACTTAATTACGAGAAATGGACTTCCAATTAAATATGATTTACGGCCTGTCATGAAAATTAACGTTTTCAGTCATAAAGAGAACAAAGATCTGAATGGTTTTCGTAGACTCAATTAGACGCAAGATGACTACAATGGATCAAATAATATACAATGTTTATATTCGGATGAGCTTGGGGTGTATGCTGCCTTCAAGACCCTCGGGTCAAGTCAACCTTACCTGGAGGCCGGTACATTAACTAAGGAGGCTCTGTCTATCCTCTCGAAGTTAGGGAGCTCAAGTAAAACTCGAGATGAAATGGAATGAAAATGGAGGTGTTGAGATATTCTTCATCCCGTACTTAAATTACAGATCAGGACTAAATGCCCGCTTGACGGCAATAGGCTTCCCATCCTCTTACCGGGGACCGAAAATCATAGATGGCGAAATGTGGGTGTTAATAAACCTCTGCTTACCGCTCCGAGGATTTACAGGCGTGAGTATTATGTATGTATGGGATGGAAAAGAGCAATATTTGTAATAGCACAACGATGATAACGATCCAGGAAAATTAACAGTCAGTAGTTGCAGTAACCATTGAAAAGGTTAGAGAAAAGTTATAAATTTATTGAACTTCTATGCATTATGATACTAGACTATAATTATTAGTATTAGCAGCAAGTTTACCATATTCCTTGATAACAGGTGTGTATAGAGGGACACTCTAATGATGGAGTCGATTAACCTCTGACATATTCGTTCTGCTATGCCCTTGATAGTGGTATTAAGGCAATTTCCACGTGCTTATATAAATACTATCTATATCGTATTTTATCCGATAGTATCATACATAATGTTTTACACTAGTCACTGTGACGTGGTCATCTATTTTCATATATGTATTATTGAGAATGCTATTAAACATATCACAGAAAAACGACTATTTTGTTGGAGTGCGTCCTCGTGCTCCTACCAAATAGTCCTACTGATAGGAGCACTGGGACACCTATACCCTGGTGCTCCTACTACAAAGGCAACCGTGAAGCGTCCAGAGCACCAAGATATTACAAAAATAGAAGTACTCATACACATACTCTGATTCAAGTACAGACGAATGCAGTTATCTAAAAGTGTTATTTTGATATCTCCATTTGTTTGTTGATTAGGTATATGGCCATACTTATTACTTTTAAGCGACAGCATATTTTGTCACTTTTTGTCCGAGCAAGAAAAAAATACTATCCAAATTATATATAATTTTTGCGTCCTCGTGCTCCTACTAAATAGTCCTACTGGTGGGAGCACCGGGACACCTATGGTTTTAAAATACTAAAACTAATCAGACAAGACAGTATCACACAGGAAAATTTTAAAAGGCAATATTGCCTCAGCTCCTGACAGTTTCAACCTCACGGTTTCAACTAAAATTTATGAAATTCTCCGTCAGGTGTAAAACTTCACCGACGATGTGGTGACTTTTTAATTTGTTCGACATTTTTTCATCTCTCTTATTAAAATATACAGTGTTATTATCTCCACCTGCCACCTTAATTATAAAAGTGTTTAGATCTTTTAGGCGATGTGTGGCCTTTTTAATTGGACATGGTATAATTTCTTTATTTTAAATCAACTAACTAGACAAACCCGTGCGGGTTTTAGTCAACCATGTACATCATATGCCTTATAGTTTATATGATTGTAAATAAATAAAAAAATAAAAAAAATTAAAAAAAAATCTTTGTTATTCATATTCTCAGGCAGTAAATCTTATATTTTATAGCAACCAATTATAAAAAATAGAAGCATGCTGTTTTTACTTTGATAAATATTTTGTGCTGAATATAATTAATTGAAGTTTTTGATGAGAATATATTATTAAAGATGAACCATCACGGCGTTAACTAATGGCCCTTAAAGTTGAGTTCTGCTCCCTACGGTATACTTTGACTTCGAATTCTATGATTGTGATAAAAAAAGCACAAAAAAAATATTTTACAATGTCAACAAATGAAGCCATGTGATGTTTGAATTTAAATAAAAAAATATGAAAAATAATAATCAAGGCTGAGTTGTTTTCTTAAGATATTTTGATCAGTTGCAAAATATAGAAGTTCTTACTTGAATTCGTTTTTTTAAGGCATTAAGTAAGCTAATTATTTAGTTGGTTAAGGCATTCCCCGAAAAGGAAAGACCGGGGGTTGAATTTCGACCGAGAGATTCATTTCTCCTGATAAATACGATTCTAATTTGAATACAGACTAATTCCTCAACTTTTAAAGACTAACGTAACATCTACTCCAAGAGCAGCACTAATTTCTGGCTTGTCTTAATTAGTCAGAATACGATTATTATTTCCAGCACTGGCGTCTTCAACTGAACTTCGTCCATTGACCCATTTCGCCCCTCGGGAAGGGGGCTTTCGATTAAAATCATCTTATTTCCTAAATGAATATGATCATCTGGACCACCCTCAGTTCAATTAATACTTTCCATATGTACCATCACAGAGAACTCTATCCATGTTAAATGAAAATACTCCAGGGACTATAGTTACGAGTACATGCTTGTCCCATATGAGCCCCTAAAAAGACCGAGAATTTTCTATAATAATAATAACTGCATCCAGTAATGTGAAGTTCTATGTTACAAGAATCTCACTATATTTTAAAAAGTATACATTAGTAACATTATACAGTACGTTATTATTACATATATACATTAATATATTGACGTTATTAATTACGTTTTAAAATGTAATGAGATTCTTGTAACAGAGAAGTTCACATTACTGCAAGAATGCTTAAAATATTGAAATGAATGAAAAGTTACAAGAAAAATGTAAATCCTCATTACTTGTTCGTAGGAGCGTGACTAATCCCTCAGCTACGTCGTAGACGGCTAGACGTTAGAGGCTACGCGGCTACAGCTACGAGTAGTAAACGTTTTTAAACAGTTTAGTTTTCAATGAAAATACCATAATTCAAATTCTTTGCAACTACATTTTAATATTTTTCCGGATCTTGATAAACTGTATTTTTAAACTGCCGGAGTTTGCATGTACGTTTAGGATTATTTTTCTAACCACTCCTGTTGTTATCTACACATATCTCTACTGGTTCTATAACGATAACGACTTTTTTGTTGATCTCCTCTTAGTTAAAAAAGCCAAGGTCTAAAGTGACGACTCTCCATCAGGCAATTTAGATCGCCTGCTTCCCAGCTGAACTATTTATTAGTACCATGTATATTATATTATCTGTGGTAGGTACTACTGAGTGTTAATCCATACTTAATATTATGAATGCGAAAGTAACTCTGTCTGTCTGTCTGACTGTATGTTACGCTTTCACGCCTAAACCACTGAACTGATTTTGATGAAATTTGGTATAGGGGTAGATTAGACTATGAGAAAGGACATAGGCTATGTTGGGTCGCGATAACCGACATCCACGCGGGTGGAGCCGCGGGCAAAAGCTAGTTGTTTATATAGAAAGTTACTGTCGAAACTCGTCGTAATAGGAACATACACAGATGGTGTAGAAACATACACACAGACATTCCTCTGTAAGGGAAAGATCGCGGGATCGAGGACCACCCGAGTAGATTAATTTTTCCCTATGTATTCGATTTGTATAGTTAGCATACTTAATGCTATAAAATTCATTCATATATAGGTCAAGTGAAATTTCCTGTTAGAATATTATAATATAAATAAATAGGTAGTTAATTTTAGTCTAGGTATATAAAACGACTAATTAAGTTTGTGTATTAATAAAATGGGGATACATTAATTCTAGAAATAACTATTGTTCGAAAAACATCGGAAAAAATGAAATGCTCAAGTGAGACTTGAACTCACGACCTTTCCCTTACAGGGGGAATGCTCTTCTAACTGAGCTATTTAGCCACACCTGAATCATTTTAGCATAGCATAATAAATGCTATAAAAAATCATTCAAAAAACTATTGTGTTGAATCTCTTTAGATTTTCTGTTGGTGAGAACTAACCAGGAACCGATCTGCTATGTCAATACATGCATACTAATATTATAAATGCAAAAGTAACTCTGTCTGTCTGTGTGTCTCTCTGTCTGTCTGTATGTTACGCTTTCACGCCTAAACCACTGAACCGATTTTGATGAAATTTGGTATAAAGGTAGATTAGACCTTAAGTAAGGACATAGGCTATGTTTGGTCGCGATAACTGACATCCACACGGGCGGAGCCGCTGGCAGCAGCCAGTTTATAATATCAAAGAAATGAAAATACTATAAATGAAAAATAAATTTGCTTGTATAATTAATGGTATTTAAAAGCCGTACTACGAATGCAGGTTACCATTTATGTACTTTGTTTAAATGACTGTTCGGGTTGCGATCGGAAGTGGGTTTAGAATCAAGAGATGTTTGTTATGAACGGAAATTGTTTATTGTTAATTTATACACTATAGATTGCACTTTATGATAGTTGAATAAATGTTAATTATATTAAATGTTAAGTATGGGATGTTAATGTTGGAATGTTATTGGTAAATGTTAGGTGAATGCACCCGGTCGCCACGGTCACCGAAAGTACACTAAATAATTAAAACTTATTGTCTAATTGAGTCGCGTCGCCAGCGGGCTCGCGGCACGTGTTCGGTGTCAGCATTAAACCGAACATCTTGCCCAGGGCAGAGATGAACGAGATGAGAATATGATTCATCAAATTTTGTTAATAACTGCGAAAATGGGAGGCTGATACAAGATGATGTACAGTTTGTTACTTATCTAAAATGTTAGTAACCCCTTAAATTTAATTACTTAATTCTAGGTTCACACCGAATCACTAAATGCTATTTTCTTTAAAATTGGGGATGTTCCTTTGTCTTTGTACTTAAATTCTTTTATTGCACTTTCACTATTAAACACTCGCGCACTATTGGATGGTTCACTGTACAAACTGCCGGTTGTTGGCTGAGGCCGCGTGGTCTCAATTGCGGTCATCTCCAAAACTACGGGGGACACCGGCGTCGTCGCTGAGGCTGCTGCAGCCTGCCACCGCCAGCGCATACGGCGACACATGCACACCACCCCCACGATGATTGCTACACCCCATGATGCGTAAATCAAAACATAATGATGAACATCATGGATGGATAGGTCTTCAGGGAGCACAGGTTGTTGTTTCAAGTTGTTAATCTGGTCTTCCACGTTTTTGAATAATCTTTGATCTTCCGTTTGATTGATGTTATCTTCTACTATGTTGGGTAAGGTTAAATTTATAATATTGTTTATTGGAGCTATTCGTAATGTTTCTATGTTCACTGCGACGTTTATTCTACTTTCTAGTAACTTGTGGCCAAAGATTGTAAAATTTTCTGTCTTTATCATACAATCGTCAGGGAGATGTATAATGTTTGCTCCTGTTAGCGTCTCAGCTGTTATTTGTTCTTGACAAATCTTTCTAGTCAGACAACGACCGCAGTAAATGTGTAGATATTGGTTTAATGTAGTTAAACCAATCCATTGATTCTGACAAGCGGATGTGACTGTTTTGCACTGATTGTTGGTGTCTTTGACGCAGAGATCCAAATCTGACTTTAATTTGTAGATGGGAGTTTTCAGACGACATAGATAAGTCGTTGAATCCCGTGCTAAGCAATGATCCCAGTCACCTGGAGCTAATGGTAGATAGGAATCCTTTTCCAGATTAATGGCTATGTGGCTTGCAATCGGCACAATAGTTACCATGTTGGTTCCCATCTGTCGGGGTATCTGTAATGCGTGGTATAATTCATAACTATCTTTATCAATTAACGGAACTCTGATTTCAAATATCAAGTATTGTCTTGAGGCCTTTGTTTTGACGCTTAACAGATGGTAAATATTCTGCATGTTGGTCTGCAAATTCTCAATCGGAAGAGAGAGATATTTGCCTATCTGGCCTGATATGATGCCCAATTCTTTCTGAAGCTGTTGCGGATCGATTAAATGTATGTTCAGGTTTCCATTATAGATATTTGTTAACGTGTCCAACAAACTGCTTTGTATGTCTTTTAAATGGGTCAGTAAATTGTTAGCGGACATGGCGCAAAGAGAAAATTCTAAAAGAAATTCAGTCTCGTTTATCTTTTCTACCAAACCTTTAGTTACATTGTCTAGGGAAATCAAGTATTTGTTAATAATTTTGTGTTGAATTTGTATAGTTTCTTCTGTTCTTTTTAATAAATTAAATTCCGCTTCCATTACCGATGTCTGGTTTTTCCATAGTAACGCTAAATGTTTTTGATTATTCCGTACGAGTGTAATATCGTTAGTGTATTGTTCTGCGAAACGGTCATCGAGTACGCCGAATAGGGAGTTTGCCAGATACCCGACACCGTTGATCAGACCGCGCCGACGTCGCGTGCGCTCGCTCGCATACTGTTGTAATAAGACTCTGTTATTATGTTCCAGTTCAGTCAGTGAATGACCTAATTGTATTGTGATTATGTCACAGTGTGTCGGCCGTTTTATGTAGTCACATACTCTTTCCAGGTGTTTATAATATTTTTGCAAAGCGGTGTTTCCTTCCCAGAAAGGATGCAAATCGTAGTAAGCAATTATTTTCCACTCGTCTCTCACGAGCTGTATGTTTGCTACTTTATCGAAATAAATACCTTGTTGTTTGTTCAGGGAATTTACGTTTATGCACATAGCGGTCGTTAACATTGATATAATATATAGGAAGGTCAATGCCGTTGTAATGAAACTCGATCTCGGTCGTTTGTTTAGGTATAACTGACCATTCCCACTAGTGTTACTTGAAGCTCCCGTGTCGGGTTTTGAGTTATGTATTGTTTCTGGATCAAGTGGTAATCTAGATAATTTTGTTACGGGTCTTTTTATCAGGTTGTTTTTGGTTTTTAAGGTTACAACTCTCACGTAACCATCACTCCCAGGGTGGACTTCAACCACTCTTCCCAGGGCCCATTTTCCTGACGGAATCTTATCATCGTGGATGACTACCATATCTCCGATTTTCATGTTTTGTTGAGGATTCTGCCACTTTCCTCTTGAAGTTAGTTGGCTCAAATATTCCAACTTCCATCTTTTCCAAATATCTCTAAATATGTTCTGAGTCAAATGCCAACGTGTTCGAGCATCTTCACCTGTTTCTATCATCGTAACTCCGGGTTTTCCTGTCAAGAAGTGAGCGGGTGATAAGTAGTCAAGATCCTCTATATTTTCTGTTAGAGCGCACAGAGGGCGGGAATTTAGGCACGCTTCTAATTGAGCTAATAATGTTGAATATTCCTCAAACGTTAGGTTTTGTTGACCCACCACACGTTTGAGGTGATGTTTTAAGCTCCTAACCGCTCGTTCCCATAAACCACCGGCGCTGGGCCACGCCGGTGCATTAAAGTGCCATTCAATCTTCATCTCCGTCACTTCTGTCAGCAAACTGTCATTTAAAATGCGTTGTAGTTGTTCCCATTCCTCTCGTAGGATTTTGTTTGCCCCGACAAAGTTCGTGCCATTGTCGCTGTAAATATGACGGGGTGTTCCTCTTCTGGCCGCCATTCTTCTTAAAGCAGCCAAAAAGGCTGAACTGGTAAGTTCAGACACTATCTCTAAGTGTACGGCTTTGGTCACCATACATATGAAAATAGCAATGTAACCCTTTAATGTACCTCCACTTCGTCCTTTGTTTCGTTTCACCTCAACAAATCCCGTATAGTCTACCCCGGTATGATAGAATGGGCTGGCTGGATTTATACGAGGTGCTGGTAGATCTCCCATGAGTTGTTCTTGTGGTTTCCCTTCATGTTTTCGACACGTAATGCATTTACGAAGCTCTCTCTTGACGGTATTGTTGCCACTGGTAATCCAATATTCCTGCCTCAAAGTAGCTAGCGTAAGGCGGGGACCACCGTGGAATGTTAATTTGTGGGCTGTGTTTATGACCAAGGTAGTGAACCGTGAGTTGCTTGGTATGATCTTGGGATGTTTCATCTCCATGTTAATCATCGCATTCCTAAGTCGACCTCCTACTCGTAGAATGTTGTCTTTGTCAATAAATGGATTCAACTGGAAAAGTTTACTTTTGGAATCCACCTTTCCATGTTTTACTAAATGGTCAATTTCTATCCCATACGCTTTCATTTGAACGTGACGTATAATTTTCAACTTCGCCATCCGTAATTCTTGTAATGTGAGATATCCCGGTCGTTGCTGTTTACGATTGAAAGTAGTGCTGCGTAATATGTAGGCCAAGATGCGTATGATTTTATGGAATGAACTGTGTTTTGTCAACAATAGATCAATGATACTTTCTTCTTTGTTATTTAAGACCACATTAGTTTGTTTTGTCGACTTCTGCTCCTGTTCTGTTGTGAATGTTTGTTTTTCCCATAAATTTGTCTCAAATGTTGTGAGCCAGCTAGGTCCATTTTTCCATAATGATTGATTTTTCAGTAATTGACTTGGATATAGACCCCGACTCGCGGCGTCAGCAGGATTTTCGCTTGTGTTGACGTATCTCCACTGTTCTGAGGGGAGCGTGTCTGTTATTTGGCGTACTCTGTTTGCTACAAAGGGTCGCCATTTGTTCGGGTTTCCATTCAGCCATCCTAAAACGACTTTGGAATCTGTCCACGCATGTATTTCAATGTTATGTTCGCACCATGATTGTTTTATTTGTTGAATGAGCTTAGATAATAAGTAAGCGCCACTTAATTCTAAGCGCGGTAACGTCATTTGTTTGTTAAGTGGTACAAGTTTCGTCTTAGCAGCGACTATTACAACTCCCTTTTGTTGTTTGATTCGGGCGTAAACCACGCATGCGTAAGCTTCAATCGAGGCATCACAGAACCCGTGCAATTCAATGGTGTCATGTTCGTTACTCGAAATCCACCTTGGAGTCTCATAGTTGTTTATGTTTTTTAAATCTGCTTGTAATTTAGACCATTCAGTGTAAATATCAGGCGACACTTCCTGGTCCCACTGTGTATTAGATTTCCAAACCTTTTGGAATAATAATTTCAGTTTCACTACCACTGGAGCTAGCCATCCCAAGGGGTCAAATATTTTAGAAAGTTCTGATAATAGATTTCGTTTAGTTAATTTAGCAGGATTTGATACTTGACAGGTAAAGGTGAACGTATCCTTCGTTGGATTCCACCCCAATCCGAGTATCTTCGAAGTGTTTTCTGTTTTGAAATGGAAGGTTGTTTCTTGTTTGTCGGGAACTTCGAGTACGTTTTGTAATACTTGTGGATGATTGGAGGACCACTTACGTAAGTTAAACCCTCCCAATCTCAACAGTCGTGTGAGGTCTTCAATTAACCTTTGGCCCTGTTCTATGTTATATGCGCCGTGGACTAGATCGTCCATGTAAAAGGACTCTGTTAAGACTTTGGAGGCCACAGGGAACGACACATGTTCATCCTTTGCTAGCCGTTTCAGGGTCATCATCGCTAGAAACGGCGCAGCTTTGGTTCCGTAAGTCACTGTCGATAGTCGAAACGATTGTAAAGGTTGTTCAGGTGATTCTCTCCACATGATTTGCTGTAAAGGGGTGTCTAATTTGTTTACTAGTATTTGCCGATACATCTTCTCGATATCGGCTGTAAATGCATATTGGTATAGTCTCCATTTCAATAACAAGCTCTGTAGATTTTGTTGCAAGTTGGGTCCCTTATACATTAAATCATTGAGTGAGTAGCCTGTAGATGTTTTAGCCGAGGCATTAAATACGACTCTGTACTTGGTAGTTGTCGACTCGGCGCGCTCTACGCCATGGTGCGGCAGGTAACATTCTGGCATGACACTACGAGTACATTGTTCCATATGACCGAGTTCAATATATTCGGACATAAAGTCTTTATAAGCCTTTGCTAAATGTTGTTGTTTCTCTAATTTTCTCTCTAAAGTTTTAAACTGAGCCACGGCCATCGGTTTTGAGGAACCAAGTTTGGGTGCCATGTCACTCTTCATTGGTAATCGCACGACATATCGGCCTTCCTTGTTTCTTGTTGTATTTTGTTCGTAATGTTCGATGCATTGGATCTCTTCTGATGACATCTGATTCTCTTCCGAGATCTCTTCCACTTCCCAAAACTGTTTTATGTCTTCAATATTTGTGACAATGACGTTACAATGTAGTGTTTGTGCATTTCCGCATAGGATCCAGCCGAGTTCTGTTTGTTGCGCGACAGGTTGAGTTACGTCTCCGCCCTTTATAATGCCGCTCAATATAATGTTTGAATAAACATCGGCACCGAGCAATAAATCAATAGGTCGGCTCACATTAAACTCAGGATCGGCCAACTCAATGTTTCTAATTGTAGACCAATTTGGAATGTTAAATGTTTTGTTCGGTAAGTGTTTGACAAGGCTCGCCATAATGACCACTTCCGCATTGAAATTATAATCCGTATACAGTGATGCACATTTTATAGCGTTTGTTTAGGATATCCCAACATGATTTATAATTCTCGGAGCTTATGTACAGATGTTGAATCAATTTTTCGGCTTCTCCACTAACTTTCGTTTTCAATATCTGCATTTTTTGGGAATCCGGCATCATCGTATTGTTATGAACGGCGTCAATAAATAAATCTTTAAACGACATCCACTGTGTGCAGTTACCGCTAAATATAGGAATTTCTAGCTTTGGTGTAGACTTTTCCTTGTAAGATACTGACCACATTTTTTTGTTGATTTCCCTTTTCAAGGTATTAAATTGTTTTTCATGTTTAGCGAAATTGGACTCATATACCCAGTTTTCTCCGTTCAGTTCACTATCGATCTGCAAGTGCAATTTATCTATAGTCGACCAACGATTCTCGAGCGTTTTCAGTGCATCCTCAAACTCCCATTTTACTGTTAAGCTATCTAGCTCCATGTTCGATACTGTTCTCGTGAAAGCTCTAAAATTGGCTTCTTGTTGTCGTAGCATTTCATCCATTCTACTGTAGCTACCCTGTTGTTTTGGCATTGTTGTGGGTGTTCGACGTGCTGTGGCAACTGCAGCAGCATCCTCCTCTTCTTCCTCTGGATTTTTCTGCCTGTGGTCGGTCTCACCCGACCTCTCTCCTGTCGTAAAAACGATACTGGGCGGCTTTGCGAATTGTTCCAGGTTGCCCTTATGGATCGACGACACATATAGCTGGTATGTTTCTTTTGCTTTTTCAAAGCGTCCTCCCGTGAAGTAAGTATCCGTTGGGTCTAACTCCTGCGAAAGACGGTCCTGATGCTGTTGTATCGCCGTCCACAACTCGTCTAACTTGTTCCACTGCCCCTTGTAATAGTCAGGCTTGCTCTTCCTCTCCCTACTATCTTTTTTGAAATTCGTCCACTGCCTATCAAGTTCTACAAACAATCGAAGCTGTTCTTCAAGCAAAGACATCTTGAAATAAGATTAGAATTGGATAGATCTTACTTGAATGCTCCCCGGCTGGTTACTGGTTTCTGTTGCTGGTTGGCTTACGGGTGTTGTGTGCCTGCTCGTTCTCCTGATCCCGTTCACACCTCCGACCTTCCCTGATGTTGCGCTAGTTCACACTTCACACGTTTAACACTCGAGCCGAATACGAAACGCGCGAAGTCCTTAAGGATCGAAGGACCAATGTTCGGGTTGCGATCGGAAGTGGGTTTAGAATCAAGAGATGTTTGTTATGAACGGAAATTGTTTATTGTTAATTTATACACTATAGATTGCACTTTATGATAGTTGAATAAATGTTAATTATATTAAATGTTAAGTATGGGATGTTAATGTTGGAATGTTATTGGTAAATGTTAGGTGAATGCACCCGGTCGCCACGGTCACCGAAAGTACACTAAATAATTAAAACTTATTGTCTAATTGAGTCGCGTCGCCAGCGGGCTCGCGGCACGTGTTCGGTGTCAGCATTAAACCGAACAATGACTGATGAATGAATAAAGCAAATAGTGGCTCGCTTGCATTCTAAATGAAGTAACTCAGTCTATTTGATTGTATGTATATGCAGCGATGGTAACATTTATTTACTTCGGTTGAGTATAAAGTAATGAACAGTGTGAAAAATGAATTAATCCATACTAATATTATAAATGCGAAAGTAACTCTGTCTGCCTGTCTATCTGTCTGAGCAGCAGGCAAAATATAGTTTTTTTATAAATGAAGTATTTGATACTTTGTAAGATTGCTTAATATTTAATATCCAATGAAAATAAATCTATTCTTTTCTATTTTTTTCAGCATATTCTTAACTTTTATATAGCTATAAACCGTTTTTCAGTTAATAAGAATGTAATGAGTAAATGTTTAACTACTGCAGTTACAATTTTAATTATCAGCAACATTATTTTATCTTTACTTTTATGTGAAAGTTTCAATCGATGGATGTTTGGTAAATAATCGCTTCTAAAAAAAATCAAGAGAGAACTAAGCCAGAAGGATCCAACTAGGTTGGACAGCGTTTAGAAAACTACGTCGGGTCTTCTCTTCACCCTTACCGCTATGTCTAAAAGCAAAGGTCTTCACTCAATGCATCTTACCTATTATGACTTACGGTGCCAAAACGGCATTACTCTGGGGTTAGTCCACGACCTGGATGTCGCGCAGCGAGCTACGGAGCGAACTATGCTTAGACTCTCTTTGACAGATAGAATTCGCAACGAGGTCATCCGACAAAGAACTAAAGTGACCAACATAGCTCGCAGAATAAGCAAGCTGAAGTACCGATGACTGTGGAGCAAACAAGCCCTAGAGTTGAGACTGCGAGAAGGCAAAAAGAAGGTTGGACGTCCCCTAGCCAGGAGGAGCTGGGACCCCTATGAGCTGGGACAGACTAATTGCGCGTTGGGAGAGGCTTATGTCCAGTAAGGGACTGCAATGGGGTAATTGATTGATTTATTAATTGTTACTCTAATTGATTAATTGGACTAGATCTGAATGAAGTTTGGAATAGTTTATACGATTTTTACCTCTGGAATAAGTTTGTTATTGTTGAAGGAACGTGATCGGTATTTTGATGTATGCTGGGCCGCAGGTATAAATTTGTCTATTTCTGGGTAGGTACTACATAAGGCAACTATGCAAAACATATTATATTCACTAAAAAATCGTCGGCCTGTCTCTTTACTACTCAATTATACAACTTGATCAGTAGTATACTGAGGTACCGGTATAATAAACCATAAATACTTCAAAATGAAACACGCAGGAAAAAATCACTTATATCATGCCTCGCGCCCTTCCAATTAATTCTAATAATACACCAAAAGTGAGGGCAAATCAGTAAAAAATGTAGGGGTTCTATCATAAAATTCTACAGCGTTTTAACATCAATCAGTACTAACGATACGGTAAATTACCCTGGTATCAGCCACTATATATCAAAAGCAATGTATTTAAAAGATATATATCCTGAGACTAATTAATCGACACAAAATCTGTTTTAAATCGCTTTTATTGATTTAGTTTACGTAGGTTGGTTTTTGATAGACACGCATACTTAGTTATGACGCCTAAAGTTAATCGTCTTTTAATAAGTAACGATTTTCATATAAATAAGGAATAATAGGGTAGTCACATTTGCTCTTTTAAAAAATCATATAAATAATACCCGTGGTTTCGACGGCAATGATGTTGATTAACACGACTCTTGATCTAACTCCGGATGTGCCTAACCAATTGTGTAGAAACATTCGGCCTATTTTAGGTCCGGCCAAGATTTTTCTAACAAAAAAGCCACATCAAATCCGTTCCATGGTGTTTGTATTTATCGCAAACAAACATTAATTTTAAAAAAAATTGCCACAGCATTTCTAATTTCATAACCCAAGTAATTTTTTTCCCGATCTACAGATTCATCAACCCAATCACCCCAACTTTAAATTACATAAATTTTATACGAAGCGCTCACAATGGTATATTTCCTTAAGATCTATCAAATTATTCTAATCACACAAAAAGTTATGTGCCAAATAAACATTCCTCCTTATTATTTTAAAACATATGCAAATACAATATGCCTACAAACCTTCGTTTAAATAATCACGCACTTCCAAATGCGAATTGCAAACAACTTCTCAGTTTGATTGTGAACTCAAAAGCAACCGAACTCCAATTTGCAGTCACAAAACTTTGTTAAATCCCGTTACGAATATTTTCGAAGCAATGGAAACACATGCTCTGTTGCTCAAAGCTGGAACTCGACTGACTATACGCCTGTCAACTGACTCATTTTCTAACGGAGTAGCGTTACCCACCCATTCTGTCGTCTCTTTTATTAACTATACATTGAACGCTGACTTCTAGAGCATTTTTCATACGGGCTCACTGTACAAGTAACAGATGCGACATAATGATACATTCTCAATGTAGACTGATTGTCGTAGTACGAATGGGGCCGGTTTTCCCACCACCCCATTACGCCCTCCAGCACCGTACTTAAACTTGTATTGCATGTCTGTAAGGTAGGCTTTTCAATCAGACACGTTGCCCTTTGAATTTGAATTACGTTGGTTGTTTTGGTTACAGTTTTTCTTGTTCATTCAATTTTTTTCAGACAGTTAATTAACTTCCTGCAGTGGAATACGGGCTGTAAGTTTTGCGTTAGGGTGGATTTTCAATAGAAATTTCTATTGAATTCTAGTTGATTCAATTTTATTCATTTAAAAAGGAAAAATTAAATTATGAATGATAGAATTTCCATTTAAATATAGACGCTTCTCAGATAACTGTAGATAAATAAATTTGCACTATGATGTTTTCATATCTTACCGTACATTTGTATGCTATTATAATTACGGGCCAACTAAAAAAATAAATAAAAGGACTGAGCAACCAAGGACGCGAATTAATATAATCTATGATTGATTAACAGGAAAGCTTAGCGTTTTTTAGATCCTTTTAAATCTAAAAAACGTTTTCTACGCATCTACTATACATTGCCAAGTCGTTTAAAATACTATGATTTGCTCGTTTTTGATCACACGAACATGAAAATGCATTATGTTCAATATTCCAACTGAATTTGTGAAGCAATAATTAAGCAATACATATAATTATGCGAATTTCTTTAGAATTTTTATATAATTTTCAAAAAAGTATATTTTAGCCGATGAGAAAGAAATAAAAACCGCAGTACAAAGCTTTGTTAATCTGCTACTTTATCTGGTCTTTTATTGGCTCGCTTGGGTTGTGCTCACCGAAATCATTAAAGCGGTTTTCGTTTACAAAAATGTCCATTACGGGGACCCTTCTCAAATACTATCTGAGCTTTGTCATTTATGTTATTTCTGTGGCTCTTTTTACTAGATATTGTACTCATCATAGACTTATGTTCGTTATTTTTGTATTTAAACGAACTGATAAATAAACATTCTGTATTCAACTGAATCAGAAGGATGGTGATGTTATGTATATGTAGTATGTATAGTACCCATAATGTATTTTTGGCATCATCTGTATATATAGGTTTATAACTTAACTACAGCATGATATTTTTGTAGAATAAAAATATGTTCAATGTTTTTAGTGGAATGGTTAAATGAAAACGTTAGATAGAAATAACAATTCTATATATTTATAGAAAAAAGGAAAAGTTATTCTCTTTATGAATTCCAAATACTGACTACGTTACACGGTATAGGACTTTCTATGGTGAAAGGTTGTTCAAGTTAATTTAGATCATATTTCTACATTGCGTGACCAAGTTAGGCTCGCTTTTTATCTTTTAAGTGTTGTAGGATTGGTTTTCGTCCATTAGATGGGTAACATCACGCTCTATGTCAGTATATTGCCTACTTATAAGCAATAAATTATAAAGAATTATAGTTATACATCAACAGAAATTATTAATGTTAAATGCGTAAGTGTAGACCGCGAATTCATATTTATATAATACTACCTGGTTGTTCTTATAAATAAGTAATATACTTAATATCAAACAATGAACCAGCATAATGAACAAAAGCACATTAATCAAATTAGATAAAGGACCGGTATCGATGCTTCGTTTCCGTGAATACGGAAATTTTGTCACCGGATAGCAGAAAATATTGTCTGATCGACCGTACCCAAGGCTATTTTCGTAAATCGTTAATCAGTTGCTCGTGCGGAAAACTGATAAGGCAGACCTTTCGCCAATTAACTTAATGGTGATTCTTTTTCGGCAACCTAGACGTAAATGGTTAGGTTACGACGATAAAGGGACACTCGCATGTCGATGGTCATCTATTGATCGAAATGGGTGTCGTAAGGGCCTCTGTAGGCTAGAGCACATTTACGACAATTATTTGGCAGAAATTCGGCAATGAGTTGTGCGACTGTGGATTGCAATGTCAAAAGAATATGGTTATACTGGGAATTTAGTGTGTTTTTTGGTCCTATAACTGCCTGGTAAGTTACACGCAATATGTCACTAGAAATTACACAAGAATACTAAGATTAATACTAACATTACTATTTTTCACTCATTTATCTTCTCTAATGCATGGCACATACTGGTAGTGCCACCGTTAATATTGACCTAACCCCTCCAGGTAAGCTAAATTGCTTGTGTTGCCAGGATTCGAACTCAGACCTCTCGATCGTAAGGCCGATTCCTTAATTACTTAGCCTCGACTCTATTTTTCTAATACCTTTTTTTTTTTTTTTTCCGTGCGGAAATCCCCTCGGATACTCCCCTGCCGGAGCCGGAAGGGGAGGTTATGTCGGACTCGAACCGACTAAAACCGCACGCCGACTGTGGGTCGTGGTGCTAGGCCGGAGGTGAGGTTGTCATCGACATATCCCTCGCACCCCGGCGGACCCAGGGCCATCACTTATGGTTTAGCCCTCCTCGGGAGGGGGGACAACGGTGTCCCGATTCCTTAATTAC
The DNA here is from genome assembly GCA_914829495.1 of Eilema sororculum. Classification (NCBI taxonomy): domain Eukaryota; kingdom Metazoa; phylum Arthropoda; class Insecta; order Lepidoptera; family Erebidae; genus Eilema; species Eilema sororculum. Next base: position 12,546,869 of record OU618541.1, read on the forward strand.
TTAGCCTCGACTCTATTTTTCTAATACCTAGTATAACCTTTTTTTTTTTTTTTTTTTTTTTTTGAGGGTAGCTTGAAGTGTCAAAACCATTAAAAAGAGCTCTTGTATATTTTTAATTTAAATAATATTACAACTTACCATTTAATGCTACATAATAGTTAAAATCCATCTGTATCCTCTATTGCACCCTCTCACATATTAAATTCTAATTTTTCATCGCTTAACTGCACATCTAACATCAAAACAAAATGGACCTATACACAAACTTGTTCAACTGCATGGAGGAGCTGTCAACAACTTTCACTAGGCGCATGGCACAGTACGAAGAGGACCTGAAGAGTGCTGGGGGTGAGTCAACGATCCATAAGACTATAGCAAGCATCTCTCGGGACTTCACTGATTTTAAGGGCCTTGTATGGAAGACCTTGGGTGCCCTGAAGTCTCAGATGGAGTTACTGGTGAAGGGCTTGGACCGGCACGAGATGGCATCAAGGGGTAAAGTTCTTCTCCTGCATGGTCTTGCTGAGGTAGATACAGCGGATCTTACGGGCAGCGTAATTAAAGTGTTCTCTGACAATATGAACGCTATTGCTGTCACTACTAAAGACATAGCCGTCTGCCATCGTCTGGGGAGTGACACTAGTAGACCTCGCCCACTATTAGTGAGGTTTGAGAATCGTGCAACTCGTAATGAAATATGGCGTAATAAACCCAAACTCAAAGGTACTGGTTTAACATTGTCAGAGTTCCTCACAAAGCCCAGACACGACCTATTTGTATGCGCTCGGAAGCATTATGGTGTAAGGCAGTGCTGGACCGCCGATGGAAGGATTATTGTCCAAGTCTCGGATAACTCGCGGCATAAAATCGAGTCGGCGGCTGAACTGCAACAGCTTTTGAAGAGATATCCCGTGACTGAAACGATATCTGCTGGTATTGGCTCCGCTTCGCAGAGGAAACCGCGCAAGTAGATGATACCCCATGACTATTTTAACTGTGTTTTCTTTTTCTTGTTTGGATTTGTCGGTCAGTTACACTTAAATTATTATAATTTGACTTTGACGTTTGACATAATTGACATATCGACTTGTCAACTTTTTTTTTTTTGTGTGTACATTCGTTCGGAAACGACAATAATTTGTTTGAATATTAGTGTTTTGCGTAGTTTTTATTTTGTTTTAAATTTTGTGTAAATTGTGTGTGCAACTAGCGAGTGCATAGAGGATTCGTTATGTAAAACTTTACACGTCTTATTATTTAGTGTATATAATCTATATTCAATTAATATATTATTTACTTTATTTATTATTATTTTTTTAAATTATTTATTTATTTATTTTTATTCTTTTTTATATATGCCTGAAGATTCAGACGTGACTTCAGACAGCTCAGACTCAGATGATAGTTTTGCTTCTTGTTCTTCTTCAGTTGAGTCCAGTGACAGTTTTGCCAGTGCATCTGGTAACGACAATGCTGTTCAGCTCTGTAATAATCTGTCCTCTATTTTTTCTGGCTTCTCTCATTATTTTAATGTTGTTCACATAAATGCTCAGAGCATTCCTGGACACTATTCCGATCTTCTAGCTTCTTTCAATTCTGACTGTGTTCATGCTGTACTTGTCTCCGAATCTTTTCTTAAGCCCTCACTTCCTTCCACCCAGTTCTCTCTACCCGGGTATAAGCTTGTGCGTGTTGACAGGACCGGTAAGGGTGGTGGCGGGGTTGCGGTGTATCTTCGTGGGGATATTTCTCATAGAATTGTTGATCAGTCTCCGGGTGTTTACTCAAATTTCACCGAATATCTTTTCATTGAGATTGATTTTAAGCATACCAAAACACTACTGGGTGTATATTATAGCCCTGTAAGCAATATAGATTACTTCTCTGCTTTTGAAATGCAACTTGAAAATTTTTCGTCAGTTTATGAGCATAGAATTATCCTCGGGGACTTCAATACATGTCTCATAAAGAATGATACACGCAGCCGGAAACTCTGCTCCCTTGTCTCTTCTGTGGACATGCACATTCTCCCCCTAAAAGCTACACATAAGATTCCTAATACTACGCCCTCGCTACTGGATCTCATTTTAGTTTCTAGCCCACATAAGGTGGCCTCTCACGGACAGCTATCTGCTCCCTTTTCTTACCATGATCTCGTGTACCTATCCTATAAACTGCGTCCTCCGAAACGCAAGAGTAAATTTCTATTTCTTCGCAATTTTAAAGACATCGATCTGGAGCGTTTGGGGGCTGATGTGGATAGTACTGATTGGTCGTCTGTTTATGACTGCAATGATCTGGACGGGAAGGTATCTATCTTTACCAGCACATTATTGGCCATCTATGATATACATGCTCCCATTAAAAAGGTAAGAGTTAGACATCGACCTGCGCCATGGCTTACTCCATCTATTAAAAATATTATGTCGAAGCGAGATAAGGCGAAACGTACATACATTAAATGTCCGTCTGTAGAAGGCCTGGACTTGTATAAGAAGCTGCGCAATCGCTGCAATCGTATGTGTAGGGATGCGAGACGAGACCACATTCACACTTCAATTGAAAATCTTAATACATCTCAACAATGGCAGTTCTTAAAATCTCTGGGAATCGGTAAGGTCGCCCATGACAACCTTAATGATATGAACCTCAATGCATTGAATGCCCATTTTTCAGCGCCTCCAACTACTATTCCTAGTGATGTTAAATCTTCTACTCTAAATTTTCTCTCTTCTCTTCCACTACCATTAAATACTGCCTTCTCATTTCACCCGGTATCAGAGGTAGATGTTAAGAAACATATAAAATCCATATCAACTAGGGCGGTCGGTGACGATGGCCTTCAACTCCAAATGCTTCTCCCCATAGTAAATATAATTCTTCCCGTCCTTACTCACATTATAAACTTCTCCTTATATTCCAACTGTTTTCCTTCATCATGGAAGAAAGCCTCAGTTATACCTCTTCCCAAAGTATCTAATCCAACAGCACACTCCCAATTCCGTCCCATTTCAATACTTCCCATCTTGTCCAAGGTACTCGAGAGTGTTGTTCATGATCAACTCACCTATTACCTCTCCTCTAATGACCTGCTAAGTCCTTTCCAATCTGGCTTTCGCCGTGGCCATAGTACTGTAACTACTCTAGTTAAAGTAACTGATGACATAAGAATGGCCATGGAGAACAAACAACTGACAGTTTTGGTTCTACTGGACTTCAGCAGTGCATTCAACTCGGTTGATTATGACATCCTCTTGGGTATTCTATCCTCCATCAATGTTTCTGCCTCTGCAACTACTTGGTTGAAATCTTACCTCCAGGGACGCTCACAGTCGGTCAGAGTGAATGACGCTTCCTCCGATTGGTGTGACTTAGTGGCAGGGGTTCCTCAGGGTGGCGTCCTTTCTCCCCTCCTCTTCTCTGTCTTCATAAACGCCGTTACTAAGGTCATAAGCTCGCATTATCACCTCTATGCAGACGACTTGCAGTTATATCGACATTTTAAACCTGATGAACTAACTGGGGCCGTGGCTGCCATCAACAATGACCTTCAACGCATCCATGCTTGGGCAGTATCTTTTGGACTGCTGGTTAATCCAAAAAAATCTCAGGCGCTTATTGTTGGTGGTAGATACATGCTCCGCCAACTGGATCATAATTCTCTGCCTCCAGTAATGTATGACTCAATAGCCATTGACTACTCACAAAGTGCAAAAAATTTAGGGGTGCATATTGACTCCATGCTTGCCTGGGATGTTCACATTGCGGAGGTAAGTAGGAGGGTATACTGTTCATTCCAATCTCTCAAACGTCTCCAGAAACTCCTACCTCTTCAGACTAAAGTTACTCTTGCACAATCTCTTCTTCTCTCGCTATTAGACTATGCTGATGTCTGCTTTCTTGATGCATCGGAGGAACTGCTCAACAAACTTGAGCGCCTGCAGAATCTGGGAATCCGCTTTGTGTTTGGCCTTCGTAAATACGACCATGTCACGGAATATCGCAAAAGATTGAACTGGCTCCCTATTCGGCAGCGCCGTAACCTTCATATCCTAACTCTTCTATATACTATACTTCATAATCCAAATGCTCCAACTTATTTGTGTGAACGCTTTGAATATCTTGTGCCCAGGGGCAAACCCTGTCGTCTTTCTTCCTCTCTTCTGCTTCGCACACCGGCGCATAGTTCCAGCTGCTATGATGGATCCTTCACAATACAAGCTGTACGTCTTTGGAACTCACTACCTCACACCATTCGCGGTAGTAATACTCTGGACATCTTCAGGAGAAGAACTAGGGAACATTTCCTGTCACAATAATGTAGTCTGTATATATATCTATTTGTGTGTATGTTGTCTATGTATATGTGTGCGTATGTATGTGTATGGTATGTATTTGTATGTATATAGGTGTATGTATATATGTATATATATGTATGTATATGTATGTATGTATGTATGTATACAATATGTCTGCTATGTATGCATGTTTATGTACCTCTTTAGGTACCGTTTTATTAATCTGTTTTTTTTTTTTTTTTTTGTGCACTTCACATCCCTTCATTACCTAACTTCTTCTCTGCTACTCAAAGGTTTGCTGGCAGAGAACTCATAATGAGTTAAGCTCGCCTTTGTACATGTTTTTGCAATTATCTTTTATATAAACCTCTATATTTTGTGTGCAATAAAGAATTAAGAATTAAGAATTAAGAATACAATAAGCAAGTTCCATCAAGCGCTAGCAGTCAACAGAATAAATAGTACAAGTATTTCTAAAGGTACTTCTAAAGGTGTGACGAATAACCCTCCACAAACAAAGTGTGCGCAAGTTGAGAGAGTAAGTCTTCAGTTACCTTGAACATGTGCTTATAGGTAATCAACGTGATGCACGACGTAACACAGAACTCTAAAGGGTTCTCTCTTCTCCCTCTAAGTTTTTAAGTGTTAATTAAATATCAATCTTATTCCATTATGACAAAGCTTAACATAGTGAGCAGCAATCCTTATTGGATAAGATTTAATTAACTGCCAACTATATTTATGTGCAAGCTATCGTGCAATTTCATATTATTTCAGATTGTTGATTTTTTATAATTTCGATACATTATCAGGACGAATGACATCTACGACCCAAGTATCTAGTTGTCACACCTCAGTGTACGCTAGCCCCTATCGTCCTTAACATGAACAAAAGTTAATCAACACAGTATACGCCTATCGGAATACAATAGAGTTTAATGTTTGAGAAAATTACTTTTAGTAGCAGACCCTATTTAAAAGCAAATTATTGTCTGACTGAATAGATTAACGTGACGTCGACAACAATAGACAATTAACTGTTACTATGAGTTACTATATTTTACTTTCCTCAACACATACCATTAAAACTTAGATACGAGTAAACACAGGCAAAATTAATAAATTTATTTATCTGAACAAGTATTAAGTTGTGTACTAATTATACTGTTGATTGATGGCACTTGGTGGAATTCATTGTTACAAAGGTATGAGAATGCCGTAAGGCGAAATCATTCTGGTTATGATATAATAAATACTATAAATAAATTGAAGGAATTTTTCAGCATTAAGTATGCTAACTATACAAATCGAATACATAGGGAAAAAGAATCATCTCGGGCGGGACTCGAACCCGCAGTCTTTCCCTTACAGGGGGAATGCCTGACCAATTCGGCTACCGAGACACGCCCGATATGATTCAAATTTCCCATCTTATACGTCTTTAAGGTGACGTGGCGTCATCTACCGATTTTCTTACGAACTATCGGAAAAAAAATCCTTCAATTGTTTGGGCGCGGTTATCAAAAATCAATGTTTAAAAATGGGGTGCCGTCTATTTGGTAGAAACTTGATACTCCGAAACCTATTTGGGATAACTCACTTCGCAGAAACTTCTTTAATCGATCATTTATTAGGCATTATAAATATTTGACATAAATATTTTTAGGCATAATGTGCTTATGACCGAATTTAGAATGGCATACTTTTAAGATAGTAGAATTTTATTTGGCATAATTACCTTTGGCATAGTTAAAATTTTGTATAACTTCATTTAGCATAACGTTCATTTAGAGTACAGATTATTTAGCATAATTTGACTAGGCATACTATAAAGAGCATAGAATTTCAATTAGAATAATATGGATTGGGTTACTTTCTTCTTTAAAAATGGGTAGGTTAGGTTAGGTTAGAAATGTGACCTCTTACCAGAATAGATAGTTGTTTACACCCCGACACAGAGTACCCCGACTCGGATAGGTTAGGTTAGGTTAGAACTGTGACCCCAACAGCGCGAGCCGAGCGAGCGAAGCGAGCGTGCCGCGGTAGCGGCCGGCGAAGCGCCAGAATAGATAGTTGTTTACACCCCGACACAGAGTACCCCGACTTTCTTTCGTAAATAAATCTATTCATATCTAATTTAATTCCACCTTTGCTTGATTTAAACACTTTTAAAATACTTTCTACTGAATTTTCCATATTTAATATACTTTTACTTGTTTTGATCAACACAATAACACAATATCGATATGACAACTAAGGGTACCCGACAACTAATAATGATTCATGTGATTACTACCTCCAACTAATAGCAATAGTAAAAATGATAACGCCTGATTAGAAAAGTGTTGCAATAATCATAAAAGATGATTCTTGCTGTAAACATTATGCGAAATGATGGTTCTACTTTTAAATAGTTATTGATAAGAAATATATACCAAAAGATGAATCTGGTTTTGAACTTTCTGCGATGTGATGGTTATACATTGTGATTATTATGGATACAAAAATTATGCGTACAGATGATTCTGACATACAAAATTATGGCTTTCAATGTATGCAAAATGAGTTTATGCCAAACGATATTCTGCGAAAAGAGGTTTATGCTATTAGTTGTTATGCAATATAAAATTATTACTTAAAAAGTTCTACTATATGAGGTGTACCCTTAAAAATGATTGTAACATCATTCATTGATTCCGATAGTTCGTAAGAAAATCGGTAGATGACGCCACGTCGCCTTAAAGACGTATAAGATGGAAAATTTGAATCATATCGGGCGTGTCTCGGTAGCCGAATTGGTCAGGCATTCCCCCTGTAAGGGAAAGACTGCGGGTTCGAGTCCCGCCCGAGAAGATTCTTTTTCTCTATGTATTCGACTATAAATAAAGTACAAGTGTTCTCAATACATATGTGTATTAGGTTTTCCTTGATGTTTCAACTTTAAAAACAGAGTTACGTCGTTTCTTTAATTCGCCCATGTAGGAGGGGTTAGAGCCAGTGCTTCACGTTTTGTAGTAAATGAAAGTTTACCAATAACTTCACTAACTTAATTATCCAGTACCATACAATATGTGGAGCCGAAAAGCGGACCTCGGACTCTGGTGAGAGACTCGGAAGCAACCGGTATTACCGCTAAGATGATATGTTCTAACTATAACAAAATTTAATATAAAAAACACAATGCTGCCAGTTTTATTTTCTCAAACTTGGCTAGACAGGCAACCACGTGTCTAGATTAAATAAAAATCAAATCAGTGAAATATGAACTAATGACAAGCTTGTACATATTAGATACCCCAAATTTTCTTAGTAACATTTTCCAGGTAAAGAGGAATTTAATATACAAAACGATTAATTATATCAAAGTAGATTATGTGTATTACCTACTTACAAACGAAGATCATATGGAAGGTACTGTATGAAATTTCGTTGATACTTTTATGGCGTTATGTTGTGCTTTGAAGATATACTTATTTATAAATTGACTAGCTTTTGCACGCAGCTCCGCCCGCGTGGATGTCGGTTATCGCGACCATACATAAGCCTATGTCCTTTCTCAAGGTCCAATCTACCCCTGTCCAATGGATCATATTTATAGATGAAGTCGAATTTTGAGGGTCCAGTGGGTACGTAGCCAAAATTTCATCAAAATCGGTTCCGTGGTTTAGGCGTGAAAGCGTAACATACAGACAGACAGACAGACAGAGTTACTTTCGCATTTATAATATTAGTATGGATTACCTTTTAGTTGAGAGTAAAAAAACATAGAGAAAATGTAGAGCTATTAAAGGCAATACAATACTTCATCAGTCTCTAAATTTCATTGAAATGATTCAGTTGTAGAAAATTTTAAATATATTTCACCTACAAAAAAATAATTTTTCATCTTATAATTACTTTGCGGTGTCACCATCTCGTAACACGATGGTAATAATTCTTTATTTTCACCATGTTCACCTCTAAAAGGGTCTGGCGGTGTAATAAAAGTGTCCATTTGTAACCACCCTCATCAACTTACCCATAAATATCAGGTTTATTATGTGGCATTTAAAAAAGTTTGATGAACTGCTTTCAGAGGCTTTATTTACTAGTAGCTATCAAGAACTGTAATTTGGCGAGAGCGACAGATACTTTACTTGTAAAATTAAACCGGTATTCGCCGACAGCTATTGGTAAATTAATATTGATGACTTTATCCTTTATCAAAATAGCTTCGAGAAAATAGCTATTAAAAGGAATTTATAGCCGTGCATTTTATAATGTAGCACTAGCCCAGTAAGGAAACTTCACCAGAGCTAATCCAGTGAGTTAAAATCTGAGGGGGGTTTTATACATTATATATTCATTTCATTTTCATTTCATTTCATTTAGTCCACTATACTGTTCTAGACTTCAAAGAAATATAATATAAAAAAAGCTCGGTAGCTAGACCAGCTTAGCAACAGTACCTACGCTGCTGGTGAAATTTAATAATCACAGCTGTATGTAATTTAATAACCAACAACTTACACAATTGAAGATTCTATTAAATTAATAAATAAGCACCTACTTCTAACCGAATACCCAAAAATCGTAAATTACCGAATAGGGATCATAAATTACAGAAATTTATTCGAATGTCAGTCATAGCGAATGTTCGCCTCCCGATTATATGCCCGTTGGGGCTGTAGTTTACGTTGGCTGTGACAGGTACCGTTGCGGAATGCCCTTCTGCCCACACATAATTTATGATTAACTAGCTTCCGCACTCGATTTTGTATGTAAGTCTCCTAATTTCCAAGGTCCTATAACTGTAGCCCAAATGACTATACGAATAAACCTCAAAAACATAATAAATTTTATGTTTTTATGAGACATGTTCTGTGTTGGATGTAAACTAATTAGCTAGTATAATACTTTTTTTTTTACTTTTAATCAAATGAAGCTTCCTATTTTTACTGTACTGTTTTTTTTTTATTTTGATTACAATGCAATTTTGTAATAAAAACAATAATTGTTAATAATGTTGTAATTTTCTGGTTTAAAGCGTAGTTAGTACAAAGTAAGTTTTTTTATCAAAGTATATACCTATCGCGTGAAGCCCCGGACTATTAAAAAAAACTATTATAAAAAAAACAAAGTAACTTAACCCCAAACCATGACCACAAGTACTTTGTGGCTAAACTATAAAAGGAGTAATGGTATAGTTCAACTTTACTGTTCTACAGTTCAGTTTCAATGAACGTGCTCGTTTCTAATTAAAACCGAAGTGGAAATGAAAAAGTCGGCGTGGCTTCTTGCCGCGGCATCATTAGAGCTGCCCTCGTTCCAATCTGAATCCGATATCAGGCCGTGATACAAGAAACTTTAAAACAAGTACAATTCATTAGGCTTGCAATAAAGGCATCGCTAAATCGGCCGTTAAGGAACGAATGCTCGAATACTTACTTCCAACTTATTGAAACTCTGTTCTCGAATCAATTCGAATAAGTGTTTTACACTTTCTATGGGGTGGAATGGAAGAAAACTGGGTTCTATTTGCCAATTATTCAAATGGGCGTCTGCCATTCTAAAAGGATAAAAATGTAACACGATTCTGTAAATATTCCGACGCGATCTGAATTAGAACGAGCCCCAAAAGGATTTCGACCCGAAAGTATCGAATTTCCTTATGCTAATCTTACGCCACCCGGAGGATTAAAGTCTGTTTTGGCACTAATTAACTTACAATGAAGAGTATTATATATTTTCTAAAATAAAATCTTTTATACCATGTCTGGAACAGATAAGGTAAAAGCTGTTGCACAGTTATAAACATGATAAAAACGATTTATAATTTTGACCAGAGTGAGTTTATAGGATTACTGTACCTATTTATATAACCTTTATGAATATAACACGGGTTAAATAACAATTTGCTGCAAAAGCTTTTTCACTCTCGTAGAAATTATATCTTTAATCGCCTGTCCTTCCTAATGGAACTGATCACTATGATTATAACATAAATATGGTTTCAATATGTATGCTACGATATCGCTGTTAATAACGAAACAGAAATAATAAATAAGCCCTAAGTATAATGTTGTAACCCTATAATAACTATAATACATAATAAGAAATAATCTTCCACTAGAAGCACAATGACGTTTGACGGATAAAAGGGGATTTCTATTTGGTAATGTAATAACATTATATCCTACTCGCCCTCTAAAAGGTTTCATTATGGAAGTCGGTTAAATAAAATTAGAGTGTCAACTTCGAAGGACAGAGTTTCTTTATACGATAATATATTTCGAGTAATACATTTCAGGGTTAAACTCGACCTTGTTGATGTCGCATTAACTCAAATCTAACCCTTATCCGTACATAATGGAATGTTCTTTAAATAATTGGAGGTACCTGAATATAGACCTTGTAGAAAACTATTGCCTAACACTCTTGTGACTAAGGTTGTAAGGTCACCAGCGTTCTTTGTCGGCGGGAATTAAAGGTCATCGACGGCCATGATGTATTGTGATATTCTTATCGGACCAAACTTACACAGCTTACTACACTGTCAGCTTGCTGATGGATTTCTTACTTTGTTCTTTTTAGGGTTCCGTAGCCAAATAGCAAAATAAACGGAACCCTTATAGATTCGTCATGTCTGTTTATCTGTCTGTCCGTCCGTATGTCACAGCCACTTTTCTCCGAAACAATAACGCCTATTCTGTTGAAACTTGGTGAGTAGTATTCTGTTAACCGCATTAAGAATTTCACACAAAAATAAAAAAAGCAATAAATTTTGGGGTTCCCAATACTGAGAACTGAACATTATTTTTTTTTTCATCAAACCCATACATGTGCGGTATCTAGATAGGTCTTCAAAGTCTGTCTGTCGGTATGTTACGCTTTCACACCTAAACCACTGAACCGATTTAGATGAAATTTGGGATAGGTGTAGATTAGACTATGAGAAAGGACATAACTGATATCCACGCGGGCGGAGTCGCAGGCAAAAGCAAGTACGTTATAAACTGCAAATTGGCTCAAAAATAATAAAAAAAACATGAACTACAAGAACTTTTATATTATGTTACTTCCTGCTACGGAACCCTTCATGAGCGAGTCCGATTCGCACTTGGCCGGTTTTTTTTCAATTGTCAAAACTGTTCACTCAGTTCTTCTGACACAAACATCCATGGATTATGATAATCGCTTGTTATCAGGTTGTTTGATTACTACCTTGATAGTATAGAAACATCTACAAGTGCCCCCTGAATTCTGTAGCCAACCACACAACATTTTGATCGACCACCTGATTTTGTGAAACAGGAACGTGACTAATTTTAGTAACATTATATTTGCTTCACATTGGTGGAGACTCTGCTGCAGAAGCCATTGATAAAAAGAAGAAGAAGAAGAAGAATTCTTAGAAGTTTAAATGGGTCGGGAGGCTTTGTTTAAATTAGATCGTTAGACCATAAAACTGTAGTATATACTTTTTTTTATGTAGGACACGTCAATTTGAGTTCCCTCGCCTGATGTTAAGCAAAGGCAAAGTCTCGGAAAGAGGGTCACCATCGGAAACATGTACAGTAAGCTTCAGAGAAAAGGAACCCCCCTTGAGCATAAAATCATTATCAAGGGGGGTTCCTTTTCTCTGCAGCTTACTGTACCATGTTAACAGTGGTGGCACTCAGCTTGACGCCCCGCTTAAAGGATACATAATAGAAGTTGTGCTTGTAAATGACAAAGTTTGTCTATTATAATATAGCCAACATTACTCTAAGTAATATTACCTTACAGTTTGGAACATTTCAGTAAGTTTAATATCACTTGACGTTAGTGGCTTCACTGTTTCCCAGTCTGCCTAATTGTTGAGTGACTAATGCTCGTTACGTGTTCGAGAAGCCAAACTACTTAGCCCTAACTGGTTGCTACTCATGTGTTACGTAATGTACAACAGATTGGTTTCATAATCCCAAAGCGCTAGTTTACATTCTCTAGTAATCCGACTGGATTAATGGGATTTGTTTGTAAGTTGTACTTGTTGTCGAATTTGTGTACAGTCCGGAAATCACATTGACCAAATTCGAATTCAGAGAACAATACTGCACTATTTGTACATACAGTAATGCCTATATTTTGGTGACTTTATTATCGTAGAAGAACATTAAAGCATAGTCTTTAATTTTAATACATAATGCAAATTAGGTCCGTATGAATGTGTATTGAGTTGAGTAGACTTGAGTAGTAGCGTGATAATATATAGCCTATATGGTATTCTTATGTATAAGCTATATTATTGTAAAGTTTCATGAAATGCCATTCAATAGTTTTTACGTGAAAGAGTAACAAACATCCATCCATACTCACAAATTTTCGCATTTATAATATTAGTAAGCAGAGGTGCTAGCACCCACATTTCGCCAGTTTATGTTTAGGTCCCAATGTAATAGGTGGCGAGCCTATTGCCATTAACCGGGCACTTATATTCAATAATAAACATAACATAACATAAACTCACGCCTGTATTCCCCGAAGGGGTAGGCAGAGGTGCTAGCACCCACATTTCGCCAATTTCGATAATTTGCCCTAAAATTATTACTATCCGTTTAAGTAATATGAGATTTTGTTCAAATGATTCTATAACGTATATATAATATTGAAACTATATTAAAAAAATATATTCAACTGGGTTTGTAGCTAATTATGAAATGGTCAAATAATAGAATAGAAAAGTACTCATACTAAATATCTAAACGGCTTACTACAACTATAGAGCGGATATTAATTTTTCAATAAAACACACAAGCTCTTCCCCGGTAAAGAACAGAATCAATCAAATTATTATAAAAGATGAACGTAAAAAAACAAATCAACGTGAAATATCCGCATCCGTTCTCTTATCTGCAAAATATAATAGAATGAGGATGCGAACAAAAGCAAAAAAGTGAGTGATGGTTCCACCTTATCTCGTCAAGCCTCGTTTGCTGGTACAGATGTTTGTAATCCATCAGAACACCATTTCTTACACGATATTTTGTTGCAACTTTAAAAATAATAAATTTCCGTAATGTATTATACTGAAATTTTATTTTGCTATGTCAGGGAATTTTATTTAAGGCTGTTTCCACGAAACATCTCACACAACTTGTTTTGCACTTAACGCTCATGAAATTTTGCAAATTGCAAAGTTCTGACGTATTATAAACATTTTACATTGTTCGTATTCTGCTTTTAAATATTTATTTTATTTATGTATTAAAAAAATTGCCTAGTGGCAAACAATGCCAATCAACTATTCAATCAAATTTATGGGAACTGTACTGTGTTTATGAAGATAAACAGTGCATTTTCCGGAATAGTCACAAGGAATTTAGACGCGGAAGTGCAGCTGACAATAGAGTATTGGGTGGAAAAATAGTAGTCAGATCCTGTTTGAAAGACCAGTGGGTGGCGAAGAGTGCCCAGATGGCAGCCTGCGTGACATTCACAGCAGCAACAAAAAATCTGGAAAAGTGGCTAAATTCATTCCCTATTACACATAGCATGAGCACAGAATAGATAATAGCATGAGTGTATTTAAACTGATCCCACAAAGAATGTTACACAAACATTCTTTGTGGGATCAGTTTAAATACGCTCATGCCTACAGGAATTAATAATCAGTATGGATTTGTTCCTAAAAATAAAATTCTAAGAAACCGAAAATACTTACAAATGTCTTACGTAAAAATCTCTTACAATTTTACAATTCTGAATGAAAGTTCTTTTTCACTTCGAAATTTTTCTCTGAAAGAGATTTATCGTACAAAGATTCAAGAAAGGATTGGTCGCAAGGGACCACCACACACTGTATCACGTAATTTCAATCCCAAAGGATCGCAATTGTGTGATAAAATGTGCGCGACATATATGTATATACCTTCGTACTTTAAATAAACTACACTAGGAAGTCAATAAGGTGTTTACACTGCTTATATATGAAACCACGATGCTTCCCATAATTCTTTCAGTTATAACAAATAAGATGGTGAACATGTTTTATTTCCAGCTCACAGGCACAGATTACCTAATAGTTGGAAGGTAATAGTACTTTATATTCTTCTTCCTCGCCGGATGTAGTATGTGTGCTAATTGGATGAGTCTTAATTGCTAGTATCACCAATTTATTATGCTAAGCACCTATCAATTTGAAAAATAAGCTTAGTGTGAAAAATGTACTAGGCATCGTAAACAAGCCGATTTCATACACATAAACTGTATTAAATTTGTACACATTCACCCCACCTCGCCTTAAGCATAATTTTGCCTTCTCATTCGGCAGTAATCTTTGAAATTATACTTGCATTTTTTACTTGAAGCATTACTACTGTTCAAACTATAAAAATTACTCATCTATAATTCGGATTCATACTAGATTAATTCTCATCATTATTATAATTTCTATACATGCATCGCTGTTGATTTCGTCGGTAAAGTTAAATCAGAATAGTTACAAAGCAATAGAATGGAGTGCTCCACCGGAAGAAATTTAAAACTTACCTTGAAGTTTCACTTCTCTGTAGTCTGCAGTCTAAAAATAGTTCGTTGGTATTTTATAAAACATTTGTAAGTATTTCATGAAACACGTTCATAGAATAAACGGAGCAGACGTTCATAACTAGCGAGAAGTTTTATTTGACTTTTATTTCGTATTCAAGAAACAGTATTTGAAATACAGATCTAAAATATATTTGTTATTTGGGTAAATTTATTGGTAAGATAAAATGTAGTCTCAAAGATAGTGCTTAGGTACTACAATCTATTATAGGTCTGTAAAAGATAACAGCATAATAAAGAAATGCAAGGAACAAGGGTCCTTTAAGCGGGGCGTGAAAAGGCATCTAATGAGGCCGTCAAGCTGAGTGCCACCACTGTTAACATGGTAAATGTTTACGATGGTGACCCTCTTTCCGAGACTTTGCCTTTAGCTTAACATCAGGCGAGGTGAAGTCAAATTAACGTGTCCTGCATAAAAAAAATACAAAAAAACAAAAAGTAAAAGCAGAGTCTACAACAGAACAGTAACTTATTCGGTATTTTTGTTACACAGTAAAGTGGCATTTCATATGCATTCCAATGTGTAAATAAGAACATTTGACAATGCGTATTTCGATATGACGTACTTTCGCACTAACGTGAGTCGCATTGCCGAACTTTCGGACTACCGTTCATCGCGATTTTGAATTTCGAAATTCAGTAGGACAGTCCTACTTGTCAACGACGTCTGCAACACCAGATCAAGATTTACTTACAATAAAAACAAAACTGCAAGATTAAAGAATTAGAACAGCTACTACTAACTTAATGCAGGTATCTTTACGAGTAATAACAATATGCTCATCGTCACAAATATTTTTTTTGTTCTATCTCCGCGGGGATTAACTGTAAGCGTGTATAACGTGTAATATAAAATTTGTTTCCCACATTCCCGATGTTGATCCCTTTGAGGATAAGCCCCGAATAGTTTCTGAAGCGTTATTTTGCTTGTTTATGGTTTTGTTTGCAAACATCGGGTAGCCTAATTACTGGGTTCTCAAATTAGTATGTTTTTTAATAAATGAGAAGTGATGTTAATTTTTCTGTTCTTTAATTATTCATGATACTGTGATATGTACCTATTAAGCTACTGAAAACATATTAATAAATTTCTAGTAGATGTAGTTGTTGTGTACAAAATAAATACAAAAACAACGTCACAGTTCAATGTTTAGGTCAAAGTTTTTTGAAATTAGATGCATTTTGGAATGCATCTAATGGAAAAGGATTTTTGGTAATTCTGCTACTAAACGGGTAAAATAAGGGATGGAGCTTGTATGAAAGTCCTTCATTTTCAGAGCTAAATTTTAAAAACCTGTGTCTTTTAAGAAATAAATGACCTGTTAATTTATTTCTTATCAACGTTATTCAAAATTTAACTACTAAATGTGGGCAAAATAGGTAATAATCGTTTGTATGGCAAGTTCGTCATTTTCAAAGTTAGAAGCATGAAACTTCATACACCTAAGTACATCTTTTGAGAAACAAATGAACACGTGTATCTTTTTAAATTCATTGCTAAAGCGGCAAACTAGGCGACGAACGGTAATATTGGGAGAGGCCTATGTCCAGCAGTGGACTGCGGTGGGCTAATTGATTGATTGATAGTAATTTCTAGTATGTTTTAGTAATAGTCGTTTTTACGTGAAAGACAAACAAACATACCTATTCATATTTTATTTCTCTCTTCCAAAATTTCACATTTTTATAACACTCATGTCAGTAGAATTGTTAGATCGTTTATTTATCAAACCGCGCTGAATAGCGAAATCAACTACAGTTGGATTACTACTGGCGGATCTACTGGTAATTGCATACCATTGGGGATTGTTAAAGGGTTCCTACAAATGGGAAAACAAAAATCCATTTTGTAGTTTTGGTGTGAAAACGAAGTCGGAATATAAATTGACATTCGGTTTGTGGTTCTGTTGAAATGATTCGACGCCACAGAATAAAGAGAAACATCAGACTACGCTGAACCAAATTCAATTATAGTTCACAATTGTCGGGAAGCTTATTGTTTTTCATTTTTGTTGAAGTTTGCATTAGTTTCGCTTATAACAATTTGGAACGTTGTATTAATCGAATTGAACCTATTTCTAAAAATCCTTTCACTGTTTTAACTCTTTAAACATAGCCTTGTTTATTTTAGTTGTATGATCAATACAGTTAAAATAATTGATTTGAAAATGTACACATTCTATTTACAGGGTAGTTTGTGATGATTTTAGTGTGAGAATGATTACCAAGCACACTTAACTACATCAGTCCAGCTACATCTAAAATAACATCAATTATGTTATCTCGTGATTACAGTCATTACTCGTTAATGAAGTTGTTTGACTATAATTTGAAATAATTTGTATCAATTTTAGTGAAAAGTAGAAGTCGTTATAAAGGTCGATGGTTGTTTATAGCACGATAGGCCAGTATTTTAGTTAGGATACTAGTCATGTGCAATAATTCTCTACGCGGGTGTCGTGCGGTCCATGGCCCTGTACGGGTGCCCCGTGTGGGCGGACGCCCTGCAGGCCAGGTTCGTGCAACTGCTGCATGCACCGCAGCAGACGATGGCCTGCAGGGCCATTAGGGGGTACCGCACGATATCCTTTGAAGCGGCGAGTCTCCTAGCCGGATCGCCACCGTGGATCCTGGAAGCGAGATCCCTTGCGGCACTGTATCGGTTCCGTAAGGAGGCGCGGGAGCGGGGATACGATCCCGAGCCCGAAGACATTCGGGCCGAGAGGTCACGGCTCCACGGGATCATGGTGGCGGAGTGGGAGCGACGACTTGAGCAACGACGCGCAGGGCATGCCGTCATAGAGGCGGTAAGGCCCATCATGGGGGAATGGCTCGAGAGGCCACATGGCAGCCTCTCGTATCGACTGACGCAGATTATCACCGGGCACGGGTGCTTCGGGAGATATCTGTGTCGGATCGAAAAGGAGCCAACGTCCGAGTGCCATCACTGCGACGCGAGCGAGGACACGGGGCTGCACACGCTCACCGAGTGTCCGCTGAATAGTGCGCCTCCCCATTCCGGGGGCGAGTTGGGGACACCGTTGTCCCCCCTCCTGAGGAGGGCCAGACCGTAAGGGATGGCCCTGGATCAGCCGGGGTGCGAGGGATATGTCTTTGACAACCTCACCTCCGGCCTAGCACCAAGACCCACAGTCGGCGTGCGGTTTTAGTCGGTTCGAGTCCGACATAACCTCCCCTTCCGGCTCCGGTAGGGGGGTCATCCGAGGGGATTTCCGCACGGAAAAAAAAAAAAAGTCATGTGCAATAATTGAAATTAAATAATTGAAATGAAATGTGTATTGGCAACAATTTTGAACTTCTATTGTCCAAAATATATTTTCCACTTCCATCGCATGTGCTAACGTATCATAACTCAATTCAGGTCGTCCCATGCTCCAATTTTTAGGTAAACACGACGTACCGGTGCATATTAAACTACTGTACTTATAAAACATCAAAAAAAGAGAGGAACTAGACTAAATACTAATGTTCATGAAATGGACCTCCGATCCGCAATACGAATATCGCAGTAAACTAAATTTAGAAAATAACTATTACCTACAACAAATCACAACTGTGCATTGAAACTGGAATTGTACTTACTTGGAATTTTTGCACTGTGTTTAAAAACAATAGTAGGTAACAATTCTTACCGCTATTTATTGTAAGTAAATATTAATGTTTGAATGCATGGATATTGTATTCAATCATACCAACGCGTAGATGCCATACGAATCAGTGCCCTACGCACAATATCACGTCTAAACGGATCTAAACAAAGTTTGTCACATACCTAGATAGTTCTGGAAAAATTAAATTAAAAAATGAAGATATACGGTTCCTATGGGATGTGAACTAAGTTGTGGGTAACAGATTTTTTTTGTAAAGAATATTAGAACCTAAGTTACTAATATTCCCTCTAACCCCTCCAACTAAGCTAAATTGCTTGTGCTAGAGAGGGTTCACGTCGGTAGTGTAATGACCAGGATCAAACCCGTGACCTCTTGATCGTAAGGCCGACTCCTTAACCACTAAGCTAACGACATGCCAATATTCATAAAAGATAATTTTGAAATCATTTGTATTTTATTTGAATTATCAAGAATATTTTTTAAACATTCCTTCGTTCATTATTTTCTTTGAAATGAAAATATTGAATGTATTATTAAAGCTTAAAGTCAACAAAACTGGAGGACAGCTCACAAAACAAATTGGGGGCGTTTCCTTCAAAATGATGACTGTAGTTCGTTTCACTTTTATTCACTAAACGATGTCATTAATTAAAAGTTAGGTGATTAGCGCCAAATAAGCTATTCAGGGCGGCGAACACTGCAACCCTTTGTCAACCTCAGAAGAAACTTTTCTCTAAATTGATTAATTTATTATACTTTATTTCAAAGTTAGACTACCTACTTCTTAAAAGCAATGAAGGGTTATTTACGTGTTACCAATCTTGCTTGATACAAGTCTTGGAGATTCACAATAATGTTGAAAAAAACAATGGCACTCCGGGAATGCTGACCGACATGAAAACATGGCCAATATATTATGTGGATCATATACATACGTGTCACAATCTGTCTCAAGAGGTGTAGGTAATGGTGTCGTGTGTTCTACAGTTGTTCTACCTCTTCCCATTTGAAAAAATATTCTACGGAAAATTCCCAAACGCCTAACGAAATTTTCACTTCAAAAATATATGATAAAGTATTGCTTGGTTCGATATCACAAATATTTCTACATGTTACATGTAAATATTTGCACGTCTCTAAGTGGATGTGTTTGTAGATAAATAAATAGGTTGTTGGAGCTCCTTAAGTAATGTTGCCATTGCATAGGAGTGATATGATTACTTTAATATCAGTTACAAAGTTATTTAAAGTTTACTTTCACATATCTGACAACTTATCGATAGTAAAACACTCGCCGGGATATTTACCATGTTTCCTAAAGTTTTTGAGGATCCGATATTTCAGCGCTGTTACAAGCGCCATGATCACGGATCCTCAAAAACTTGGTAAATATCCCGGCGAGTGTTTTACTATCTATGTGAATGACCATGTCAATCTCAAATCATACATCTGACAACCTAACTTAATTAAAGGGGTTAGAGAGATTATTAGTAATTTCGGATGCTAATCCAATCCAAACTAATATTATAAATACGAAAGTAACTCTGTCTGTCTGTATGTTACGCTTTCACGCCTAAACCACTGAACCGATTTTAATGAAATTTGATTCATGGGTAGATTAGACCTTGAAAAAGGACATAGGCGATGTTTGGTCGCGATAACCGACATCCACGCGGGCGAAGGCTAGTATTCTTAAAAAAAACCTTAAAAGGCTACAAATGTATTTTTTGCCGTTAGTAAATCATCATAATATTTGGATAACATAATTAGACTCTTTGGTACACAATTGATTTACTTGAATAAATTCGGGGTCCGTCCCATCTTGAGACAGTCAAGTGTAAGTAATTCGTTCTACCTAATTTCCAAGTCAATTGCCCTTTATTGATTATCTCCAACAAATTATTCTTTCAATACTTATCTCAAGTAAGTGCTCTGTGTAATCGAAACAGTACAAGTATTTATTTAAAGGCATTCAATCTGATATAATTTTATTTCGAAGTAGAAAATATATTTAGCGTGTTGATTTTAATTAAGTCTCATGCGAATTATTTATATAAAGAAGGCCTAATCCAAATTTATCTGAAAACTGGAGCAAGTGGGTGATTCGGGCTTCACACTGAACTAGAGTGTGGTAGGACGTGTATATAGTCCTACCACGTGGTGTGTTTGCACACAGAGCGTAAAGAACCTAATATGACCTGGCGTTTGGTTGTAAGAAAGGAAATACTCATGTAATCGCTTCTATGAATGAAAACGTAAGAAAATCGGCACTGACCTGTGTTCCACCTCGTGAGGATTCAGCTGCAGACAGGCGTGGTTCCTGGCACGTGCTGGTGGGTAGGTAATTTTCGACCGGTCGGTTATTTTCTTGAGTGAGTCGTTTTCTTCCGATCCACTTCACTTATACTGACTTGAGAATGTGGCCAAAGGAACTTATAGAATTACACAGAAAGAAACGAGGAGTTGAATAACTCAAACTTCCGTTTTGGTGCGGCGGCGCGTGAGTCAAAAGACACCTTTCGGCGCTGGGGCGTTTTAGTGACTGATTCTAAATGAGCGGGTTGAACGTAATGAAGCTTGAGAGTCCCGCTCATAGAAACTTCGTTCTCAAAATATAGTTCGAACAGATCCATTCACAGCGCCATTCATTGGCCTCCTCCAACACTAAGTGGTCAACAAATGAGCGCCAACATTCAAACATTATTCGATACATAGAAGCGGTTTCTTAAATTACAAATTGAAACACAATTAAATTATGTGGGAAATAATTAAGAAAATACATAAGCGCTCCACCATGCACCCGGCTTTGGAACGTCGCAAGACGTTACGAAACAAACAAGCGAACACTGGCTGATTAGAGCCCATAGTGAATTTGTATAACATAATAATACACATAGCGAAAATAACAACTTAGACTAACAATATTCTATCTAAAGTATGTTTAAAGTTTGAGTTAAAAATTAAAGTTTAAGATTCTATTTAGCGTTATAAGTTATTGCGTTGGGATAGGATACAATTTGGTTACAGCGCGTTTGTAAGTACCAGTACGCGTTTTATATATTATGATAGACATGAGGAGTCCAGGTCCAGTATGACAATTGACAACGTGAAAATACTGAATTATTAGATCAACAACGTGATCGCGTTTAGGGAGAAGGACAGGATGTAATCCTGATACAGAATGAGGTTCGATCTTAAATTTAAATCGTGCGAATTTTAAAACGTATGTAATGATACGTAGTAGTTTCTGCCAAGAAGAAACACGTTGTGCTAATGTACATAACAATGGCGACTCTGTGTGTTTTGATGTCACACTCAACACATTTGCCTTATGCTCAGGTAAGTCAGAACAGTTGGCGGGAGAGAATGACTTAATAGGCCATTCATCAGGGGGGCCGCGGATCCATGCTGGACCGTTCCACCACAAATCATAAGCCAAAAGTTGCGAGGGGAGCATACCGCGTGATAGACAATCACTCGGGTTAATGTCTCCGGCGACGTGATAAAAATGTTTAGCGTTCAAGTTTTCTTGACACTGAGCGACCCGGTTGCTAACAAAAATCGACCACCGATGTGGTGACGAGTGAACCCATGATAAGGCAATCGTGGAATCAGAAAAGGCGTAAATGTCAGTAACGGGAATGCGTAATGCATAAGAATCACGTACAGTTCTTATTAACCTTGACATAAGCAAAATAGCACATAACTCTAATCGAGCAAGCGTAGTAATCTTTGTCGGAGTGACCTTTGATTTCGCACACAAAATGCGAGTTTGAATGCCAGATGGGTAGGGACAATGTGCATAAATAACACATCCCATGCCATTCAGGCTGGCATCACAAAATGCGACAAGACGTAATTCGCAATCAACTTCGACACCTATATATAGCGGAATTTTTAATGTGTCAAGCAATTTTAATTCTTGAACGAAAGCGGAAAAGCGTGAGCGTATATGCTCTGGAGCAGGGTCATCCCAATCACTCTTACTAAGCCAAAGTTCCTTAATTAACAACTTGGCGTAGAGTATCACAGGTGTCACCAACCCGAGCACGTCAAATAGTCGTGCAACTATAGAGAGTATATTTCTCTTAGTGCACTTCTCATCCACCAAGGTGGATGTGAAATAAAAATTATCTCCACACGGCTCCCACGAGAGACCCAAAACCTCTGCGACATGACTGCCAACATCAAACTCAAGCGATTTGCGGTGAGTATTTATGTC
Source organism: Eilema sororculum (assembly GCA_914829495.1). Lineage (NCBI taxonomy): Eukaryota > Metazoa > Arthropoda > Insecta > Lepidoptera > Erebidae > Eilema > Eilema sororculum. The sequence continues at coordinate 12,569,587 of OU618541.1, forward strand.
AGCGTTCATTGCGATAGGACATAGCCTAAAATTTAATAATAATAAAAACAGGTCTGCCTGTAAATTGGGACCAATATGTAAAATATTATTGAGCGAAAGACAAGTGTGGGCTTTAGCGCTCGCGTCTAACACAATACGCGGCATCGGTTTGTCATGTCGAACTACTGCGAGATGTGGTATGTAATAACCATCCATAGACAAATTAGAGTCATCAACGAGACCAAGACAACCGTTATCCAAACAATCCCGAATAACCTTATTGTAATTTTCGCGTACGGTTGGTGATTGACGAAGTTTACGCTCGAGCGACAAAAACCGGGGGTGAGCGACGCCGCGCGAGTTCCCTAGTTCAGAGGGATCCTTGCAAAACGGCAGCGCAGTATAACGACCTACGTCATCGCGAGTCACAGTAGATGTGAAAATATTCTCGCACTCGGTTTCTTCTGGAGACAATAGGCGCTTCACAGGAACTTCCTCAAGTTCCCAAAAATTTTGCACTAAATCATTTAGTGCTAGCGCAGAAAAGGATGCGGTTGTAGGCACAACAACTTTACGTGGGTAATCACCCATAAGTACATACCCAAACGCGGTTGACAGTACACAAGGGGCACTGGGGCCACACTCGACTCTATTTCCTAAGTAAATATACGGGAAGAGCTGTGCACCTAATACTATATCAATGTTTCCTGGAATGTTCCAGCTTAAGTCAGCAAGCGGTAAATCGCGAAGATTTAACTCGCGATCACACTTAATTAATTGCGAGGGCAATTGATCCGTAAGGCTATTCATAACTAACGCATGTATAGTATACTTATGATCTGCATAAATACGAGATTCAATGTCCAAATACACATAGCCTATTATCGTGTGCGAAGTGGAGCCAACACCTTTGACAACAGAATTACTCATTGGTATTATTGGTAAATTTAATAAACGACAACAGGACAATGTTATTAAGTTATTCTGTGAGCCATTATCAATTAGACATCTGACTACAGATTTATTTCCAGTGCTACCTTTAGGGCGAGCATACACCTGAGCGGTTGCCAAGAGAATATCACCCTTATGGCTAGAGGCATACGAATGCACAGTGCTTGAAGCGAGCGATGACTCAGGAGTGGGACCGTCAAGGTCGCACTGGGGCGGCGGGGATGCGGCAACAGTCGTCGCATGCGAGTGCGAATTATTAATATTATTATCAAAATGCAATAATTTATGATGTTTTTTCTGACAGAAACAAACTGACGTACTTTTACATCGCGGGAGATTATGTAATGTGCTTAGACAATTCACGCAACCACGCTTAGATTTAATAAACTCATATCTAGCCTTTGCATTTTGCATATTTTTAAACTGAGCGCAGTTATACAGGTGTCGGTGGTCGCGGCCGCCACATAAACAACAAGGCGCGTTGCCTGCGGCGGGCGCATTCGACTTATTATTAATCGGCTCACTGACAACAAACGACTTAGAGTTACGCTGTACACGCCTGTCATTAGACTGTGGTGTCCCAGCAGTGGACGACTTCGCATATGACGAAGACCGCGGGTTTGACCGTTCAATCATCTTAGCATAATCTTGTACAAAGTCGATCAGCTGTTGCGTTGTAGGTATATCGACACCTCGAACAGAAAGTTCGAAGGCTTGGATGGTTAGCGTGTCCATTTTCCTCAAGGCACATTGTAGAAACACGAAGTCCGTTAAATCATTTATACCTAACTCTTTAAGCGCGGCGATAGATGAGGAATATATACCTATAAATGAATCAAGTGAGTTCACACTAGGTGAACAATTCTTTAAGTCTAATATATTATTAAGATAATATGAACCTAATGAGCGTTTATCTTGGTATTTCTTGACCAAGGCGTCCCACACTATACTGTAGGTCTCACTTGACGGAACAATACCGGCAGTGAACTTTAATGCGTCTTTGGTTAATTTTGAGAATAGGTATTGCACACGTTGCGAATCAGACAATTGTGTGTTCGAATGAATATTGGCCTTAAAGGACTGATAAAATGTATTCCAGTTTTCAGGGCGTCCGTCAAAACTCGGAATAACAAGCATTTCCAATTTCACTACAGACGCGCTTGAATTACTCGGCCCGTGTGATGCGACCTCCTTGACCTTGAGCGTAGATAATTTATTTCTAATGCGTTTTATTCTCGAATACAATTCATCAAATGAGTCAAGGCAAGAATAGTCGGATTCCACAGGGGGTTCCAATGATAAATTTAAGCTATTTATTTGATCTACAATCGACTCGAACTTATCGCGAACGACATCGATGTTCTCGGTCTCAGACAGAAAATCTTCATTCGCTCGCGTAGTTATGTCAAAACAAACAACTGATTTCGACGATTTATACCAACGATTAATGCGTGCAAACAATAATTCCTTTTTTTGATTCAACAGAATAAGCTTCGTCTCGAGATCTGACGACATGTTTGCAAATTAACGATAGGTAGGACCTACCTATTGAAATATAACAAGAAGATTATCTGTAAGGTACCTACTATAATATAATAGTAATTCAACACAAACAGTTTAGATATACCTACTTTTTATTGAAAATTGTACTACGGCTTATTATATAATAGCGCAAGTAGCACGGCGGAGCGTATAATAATAGTAATGTAACTATGTACTTACGTACCTAGATAGGTACCTACCTACAAAGTTACGCGTATGCGAATAGAATGATGATTATTTACCAATTAATACGTAAATCACCAACTATTATAAATATCTACCAATTATTACGTAGATTTAGCGTTTTAAATGCAGAATTTACCAAATAATTTACGTAAATCTGTTAGCGAAAGAAAGTAATGAAACTAAGATGGCGGAAAGAATTCACCAAAATTACGTGAATCTTTTAATTAAATGAATAGGAAAGAAATATTATTCACCAATAATTACGTGAATATGTTATTTACTGGCCTATCCGACTCGTAAGGACCATAAATTTTGGTGGTAGGACGTGTATATAGTCCTACCGAGTGGTGAGTTTGCACACAGAGCGTAAAGAACCTAATATGACCTGGCGTTTGGTTGTAAGAAAGGAAATACTCATGTAATCGCTTCTATGAATGAAAACGTAAGAAAATCGGCACTGACCTGTGTTCCACCTCGTGAGGATTCAGCTGCAGACAGGCGTGGTTCCTGGCACGTGCTGGTGGGTAGGTAATTTTCGACCGGTCGGTTATTTTCTTGAGTGAGTCGTTTTCTTCCGATCCACTTCACTTATACTGACTTGAGAATGTGGCCAAAGGAACTTATAGAATTACACAGAAAGAAACGAGGAGTTGAATAACTCAAACTTCCGTTTTGGTGCGGCGGCGCGTGAGTCAAAAGACACCTTTCGGCGCTGGGGCGTTTTAGTGACTGATTCTAAATGAGCGGGTTGAACGTAATGAAGCTTGAGAGTCCCGCTCATAGAAACTTCGTTCTCAAAATATAGTTCGAACAGATCCATTCACAGCGCCATTCATTGGCCTCCTCCAACACTAAGTGGTCAACAAATGAGCGCCAACATTCAAACATTATTCGATACATAGAAGCGGTTTCTTAAATTACAAATTGAAACACAATTAAATTATGTGGGAAATAATTAAGAAAATACATAAGCGCTCCACCAGAGTGTTCAGTGTGAGTGCAATTGAGTGCAAAAAATTTTTTTTTTTCTTCAAATCCATTCAAATAACCAATATTGAAATTTGCGCCATCTAGTTTGAATTACATGAACTATCTACTTAATTGATGGACAACTTTTGCAATTGATAGACCATTGAAACAATTAGTTTGTGTTAGCAACGACATCTAGTATGAGATAAAGGAAAACTTAGATCTTGAAAGCGATCATAATATTAACAATTGATAAACAAGTTGCGGTGGCTGAGTGAGGAACGCATCGACTGCAAAGACGAAGGTCTTGGTTCGATCCCGGGTTATTGCGAAATCGCTTTTTGATAATAATTTGTATTTGACAACATGGATGATGACTACATTACATTGCGTAGTAGAAGACTAATTAGAAAAAATTTGGACTTTGATGACAGCGAGCTTGAACTTAACATATCGTACCATAGTCAACCCAATAGCCCTCTCTGTAGTGAGGAACTCATTGAATTGAAGGATAAGTTAAAAAGTCTAAAATTAGAACTACAATCAGCGTATACAGAGGTGGAGAACCTGAATATCGAGAACACTGAATTAAAATCAAAAATAAATGACTACCAGAAAAAAATAAAACTTTATAAGTCAGTTGGTTTGAATGAATCATCACTTCATCTGGGTACAGGTACGCCTTTAAGGTTTTATTCGCCACAGTATCGTCGACGTCTAATGTGCACTAATATGAAAATAGTATCACCCAGAACGTCATCGAGGGAACTTGTATGGAGTGCAATGAAGCGTCAAAGTCAAGGAGGTTCTTGCCAACCTGTTTCGATAACTCGTAGTGAAGATTCTTCGGCCACGAAACAGCTTGAAATACTAAATCAACGGCCAGAATTAGGACTTAGTGGTTGCACGGACATGGCGACAGTGGTAGACTGTCAGAATGATGCACTTTTACAACATCAATCATCATCACCCATTCAAGGTGGTGTGTGTTCGACTGAGAAGCCGCTTCCAGGATGTGTCACAGTGACTAGAGAGATGTTGATTGGCGACGACAAATGCAATCGAAAACAGTCACAATGTAAGACAAAGTCAAGAGTCACGATCTTTGCAGATGAAAGTGGGTCCCATGTGAGGAAACTTTTACAAGCCCACCTTGGAGTTGATTTCATTGTTACTGCTATTATAAAACCAACGGCACCGATCTCTGAGATAATAAGTTCTAGTGTACCGATATGTAATAATTATACCAAGGCGGATTATGTTATTATTTTGGGTGGAGCGCACGATAGTAACCCGATGGTGTTGCAATCGTTTTTGTATTATACGATTAGTAAATTATGTCACACAAATGTTATAGTCACAGAAGTTAGTAGAAATAAATATTTGAATATGTATAAATTAAATAATCTTCTAAAACATACATGTTATTGTTGTAGTAATGCATGTTTCTTGGAAAATTGTGAATACTTTAACAAATATTACATTAGTCGTATACTCCACAGGGAAATACTGCGCTTAAAATATATGCACAGTTATCTTAACTACAGACATGAGTTGAATGATATTGCAAGTACAAGCCGGGGTGTACTTAAGAACTATCGTAGTACGCATACTCAGACTCAGGTCGAATTAGATACATGTTGTGAATTAATTTTTGCTGATGCTATCACACAGACTGAACATGATGATGTCATTACAGAAAGAGCAGACAATTTTTTTCGTGAATAATAATTGCAGTTCACAGAATGTGCATGATGTTACTACACACACACTTGGTTTCTCTAGTAATATTACAATGAGAATGTTTCATCAGAATGTTTGCGGTATAATCTCGAAAAGGGATGAATTTGAACTGTATATAAAATCATTTGTAAAACCTGATTATATATGTATAACTGAACATTTTCTGGACCGGGTGTCGGCTCCCTTATTTTATCTGAACGGATACAATAATGTAGCGTACAACGTCAGAGTCGGGAAGACTCGAGGCGGTAGTATTATTCTAGGAAAGGCAAATAGAGAATGTAATGTTTGTTCTTATATAAATGATCTATATGTTCGAGATTCTTTCGAGATATGCTGTGTAAAAGATGTTGATAGTGGATTATATATATGTTGTTGTTATCGAACGCCTGAGGATAAAAATTTCGATGTATTTATGCAGCGTCTGGAGAAGGTACTGGAGTATTTTTTCAACAGGAAGGCTTTGATTTGTGGAGATTTTAATGTAGATTTACTTAAGGAACATGAACAGCGCACTGAATTTTTGAGATTGTTACGATGTTTTGACTTTAAGGTTCTTGTGCAAAAGGTTACTTTCATCCGAAATAGTAGAAAATCCTGTATTGATAATTTCTTAACCAATTTGAACGATCAGAGTATAAATGAAACAAGTGTCGATCACAACGGTTTATCGGACGGGCATGCCGGTATTATGTGTGAGTTATCGCTACCAAACTTAACAGAAGGAAGCTCCATGCGGAATGCAACAATTAGGGTAGAAAAAAGAGTCTATAATAAAAGGAATCATGAAACATTTGAAAATAAAATATTGAACGCTGACTGGTCATCAATGGCGATAAACACTTTTCTTTATAAATTTAATAATATATTTAAACGTAGTTTCAAGAAGAAATTCAGTAAAATAAATAATGGTGGGAAACGCACTTGCATAACATGGGTAACAAAGGGCATAAGAGTTTCTAGCAAAATGAAACGATTTCTCTGCACGCATAACGGAAATAATTGTGTTAGTGATAGTGTGTTAACATAAAGAAGAAACTATGTTAGAATATTTAGAAGGGTTATCAAGGCGGCAAAAAGAAATGCTGTAGCTAGGCAATTGGAAAACGCTAAAAACGTATGAAAAGAAATCTGGCAAGTTGTTAATCGCCACAGAAACAAAACCAGTGAAAAAGCATTTAGGAACTTTTGTATTACATATAACAAGGAAAAGGTTGAGGAGCCCAGGGACGTTGCACGTATATTTGCTGAACAATTTAATTATGAACATATTTCAAATGACAGACAAAATAATGAGTCAAATACTTTTCTCCAAGAAAGCGGTCACGGGATCATTAAGGACATGGTCTTTTCTTCTATTACACCGGAGGAAGTTGGAAAGTTAGTGCGAGGTATGGTTAACAAAACTTCAAGTGGCTATGACGAAATACCAATTACGGTAATGAAACATCATATAAAGATATTAGCTTTCCCATTGTCATGTTTTTACAATAAGTGTTGCGAAGCCGGTATTTTTCCTGAACAGTTGAAATTAGCCAAAGTGGTTCCTATTTACAAAAAGGGCGATGCGATGGATCCAAGGAATTACAGACCGATTTCTGTCCTCCCAGCACTATCAAAAATTTTTGAAAAGTTAATAAAGACTCGTCTTGTCTACCATCTAAATACAAATAAAATTATAAACATGCAACAGTTCGGGTATCAGAGGGATGTGGGCACTTCAGATGCCATAAATAGTTTAATTAATGAAGTAATAGTGAGAATTAATGAAAAACAAAAGGTTGCTGCAGTATTTCTGGATCTAAGTTCCGCATTTGATACCGTTGACCACGCGCTACTGCTTAGAAAACTAGAATATTACGGCGTGAGAGGCAAGGCTCTGCAACTATTGGAATCATATTTGAGCAATAGGACGATGTACGTGGAAATCAAGTCTGTTGATGGAGGTGGCTGTCAAGGGATATATAGATCCAAGGTTCATAACGTGATGACTGGTGTCCCTCAAGGATCGATCCTTGGGCCAGTACTTTTTCTTATCTTTATGAACGACATGATTAATTATATGGAGCGGTCAAATGCGGATGCTCGATTGGTGGTTTTTGCAGACGACACAAATGCAGTAGTAAGTGCCAGTAGTATGGAATTGTTGAGTAGTAAAATTAATGCATTGCTTACTGCTTTTCTGAATTGGTTTACAGCTAATGGCTTAATAATAAACAATAAAAAAACAAACATCATGGTATTTAAAACCACATCGCGTAATAACGACGCTATTAATGTTATGTTAAACGGCGATAGGATAGAATCTGTGGATACTGTTAAATTTCTGGGTGTTCACATTGATTCATTACTCAATTGGAAAGATGAGCTGGATGCCATTGATGGATCGCTTTCATCGGCTTGCTTTGCTTTAAGAAGTTTGAGAGACGAAGTCAGTGTTGATCACCTAAAGATGGTATATTTTGCATTGGTTGAGTCCAGGCTAAGGTACAGCATTCAGCTTTGGGGTAATAGCTTCAAATACAACTGCAACAAGGCTTTTATATTACAAAAAAGGGCTATAAGAACAATAGTCCGTATTCCACAGTGGGAATCTTGTAGGGAGCATTTTAAAAACCTGTCCATACTAACCGTACCGTGCCTCTACATATTGATGGTCTTAAGCGATCTTGCGAAACACATAAGAGACTATGAAACGGAAGATGAGCGAGTAACTCGCGAAAGCACTCGAAGGAACCATTTCAAAGCTACCTTAAATCCCAAAATTAACGTTGTGATACATAGTGCAAAATATCAAGCAATAAAACTTTTCAATAGTCTGCCTAGCGACATAAAGCTTGATATTTACAAAACTAATTCTTTCAAAAAAAAGTTAAAGTCCTTGCTGTTGGAGAAGTGCTATTATACAGTTGAAGAATTTATGGATGATGGATGACTGAAATGTGTATAGTATAATGGTTTTGTACCTAAATTTCCTGTTCTGTTTAGTTTTGACATTGTTATATAGTATTTTTTATTTTTTATTGGTTGCATGTATAATTTAATAAATTATGTGTAATTGACATTTCAACATAAACTATGTTTGTTCAGAAATAAATTGAATTGAATTGAATTGAATAGTGCCTGGGACTAAGAGCGTTTATCGCACAGATAAATGTTGAGTTCCGTAAGCCAAAGCCTCTTACTGAATGCCATAGTACTATATTCCTACGTTGTAGGTAAAGAAATATTATGCCAAACCGTCAGTGAATGGGGTAGGATTATAAAGGCACTTAGAATTAAGCCTGCTTTATGTAGGGCTTCACGTATGTACAGTCAGCATCAGAAAAATGTTGACGAGTAGAGTACTCAAAATAATCTTAAAACCAAAATTTCAATATTATATTGATAATTAGAGTACTCAAAAAGTTGTAAGCATGCAGAGTGGTCAAACTATCTTAACAATCGGTCTTCCAGAAACATGTAAGTAAGCAGAGTGTTTATATTCACTTCAATTCAATCACGCTACTCAATGGTATCTAATCAAACAAAGTGTTCAAAATATCTGGACAATGTCATTTAATCGCATTTTGCATCCCTTTTTGACTTATGTAGACATCCTTTACACATGCATGATGATGGGATGATGTGAGATAGGTGTATAAGTTAGAACAGGATAGAAAATTTGTCAAATTAATGACAATTTCTTTTGTATTTTTTATAGTTGCCAGTTGCTTAAGCCATAAACTATCCACTTGAATTGGTGAGAATAGAGTATGAATACTTACGTAAAAAATAAAGGGTCCTGCAACGCAAGATACACCTATGTACTCAAAAATCCACTTCTCGTACATTAAGACTATATCGACATGACATAGACCCAAAATGTCTACTCTTTGAAAATTGGTACAGTTAGATACGAAACCATTGTACAAACATATTATAATTAGTGTTTTTTTTATAATAGATTATAGTTTATAATAGAAGTTTTTTTTAATACGTCATAAACCGTAATTCTCGCCTTCTTTCTCTTTTTTTTTTCTATCTGAAATACCTAGTTATTAAAGTTAAACCTATTTTATTTTTACTTTTTACCCGAATAGAGACCTTAAGGCTGAAAAGATTTAGATGAAAGTGGTCACAAATAAAGGTATTTATGAGAGCATGAAATATAAATCGATACTACACCGTGAATTTTTGGCGTTGTATCTAATGGATTTTGTTCTTTTTTTAAATTAAATAAAGTTTAAAATACAAAAATACATAAAAAACACCAAAACCCATTTGTAATTCAAAAATCCAATGATAATCAATGGATTCCGCCTGCTATCAAATTCATTTCGGTCTTTTCAGGAGCAGTCGTGTTTTTTATCTTTAATAATTATTCAATCGACAGAAAAATGTAGAAATACGAAACCCTATTCCATACTATGATTTATAGTAATACTAGCTGTGCCTGCGACTTAGTCCGCGTGGACTTATATCTACTTATGTAGGTTTCAAGTAATTTACACATCATACGAGTATTTATTTCTTACGTATTCATACTCTTTTTTCAACAATGTAAGGGCATAGTTTATGGTTTAAGTAACTGGCAACTATAAAAAATACAAAAGAAATTGTCATTAATTTGACAAATTTTCTATCCTGTTCTAACTTATACACCTATCTCACATCATCCCATCATCATGTGTAAAGGATTGCTACATAAGTAAAAAAGGGATGCAAAATGCGATTAAATGACATTGTCCAGATATTTTGAACACTTTGTTTGACTAGATACCATTGAGTAGCGTGATTGTGTATATGAATATAAACACTCTGCTTACTTACATGTTTCTGGAAGACCGATTGTTAAGATAGTTCGACCACTCTGGATGCTTACAGCTTTTTGAGTACTCTAATTATCAATATAATATTGAAATTTTGGTTTTAAGAATATTTTGAGTACTCTACTCGTCAACATTTTTCTGATGCTGACTGTACGTACATGGGTAACCTTTTAACATCAATAAAGCGAACTATTTATATGGTGATATTGATGGTAGCATACATAGCCCATCCTTTCACTAACAAGTGTATCAAAGGTCTCACTGCTTCCCTAAAAGAAGTTATCTTCACCAATGCAGATGGGAGCTCGCTAATCACACCTCTTATGTCATACGACTTCGACTTTTCAGGCGAGGTGAAGTCAAATTGACGTGTCCAATATATAAATAAACAGACTTTCACTTTCATTATAAAATCTATATAATCGACGCATTAGCATTCATACGAAAAGATTATTTCAATCGAACCACCATCCATAACCAACCTTTAACGTGGCAATGCAGCCAACCTTCTGGGTACGTTACCGGTCGGCGACGATGCGGAGGAATTCCACGATGCATTATATATGTAAATATTTTAATTATTTCTATATTTTCATTACTTTATTTTTTCTAAATTAATCCAATGTTGGTAAATAATATTATATAATAGTAATAATAAATAATAATAATGGCAACCTTTAATGAATCTAAGCACCTTGCAATCAATTTCTTAGTACCTATCGACAAAGTAATGCACAAGTTCATGACGAACAGTAATGTCAATTGGACCGATGAGCGAATCTCTTATTCAAATCGCTGCATTAGTAAATAAAATGCTTCGAAAATATGGAACGTATTTCAAAGTAAAGGTAAGTAATTATTATAGGGACCTACTTAACTCTGAAACCGGGAAGGCCTATCAATTAACCGGCTCATTGACGTGAAAAAATGCCACGCCCTTGAATGGTAGCCCCTAACAATTTCCTTCTTCCAAATTTTTCAGGAACATTTATTTTTGCAATTTCATTAATTTAATGGGTACGTTTAGTTTTACGTTCGTTGCTTGAGTTATAAAAACAAGATGAATGTTATACATATAGAAAAATGTAGTTTTATTAGGGAGGACTACTAAGGATGAAAATAAGCTCGCAGTGATAAGTAGATACCGTGGGCTATGAACGCTTGCCACAACACTGGTGACAATCATTATAATTTTTACTTTCAGTGGAGAATGGGGCAAGAAAAGGGAACAAAATAAGAAAAGAAACAAGTGAGAAATGTCACTAATGGCATAATGGTACGAGGAGGATAGAGGATGATATTTTTCAGAATGATCCGTTCTATATTTTGGTAGGGCTTCGTAATTTTAGTTATTCAATTCTAAAATAAATACAATATCTATCCACTTAATCTATTTGTTTTTTTAATGCTTACTTAAGTTGAGACTTTCGAAAACTGTATGGGGTTCTAACGAATTTTTTTGTTTGGCTTATTTTTTGTAATGTATGTAAACATTGGTTTTACCAAAATTATACTTCTCAAAGTTTCAATAGGGCTGTAAAATATGACTAAGTCTAACAACTATTACTGGAAAATAACGAGTAAACGTAGGCGAAAGTCGAAACAAACTTAGATCGTTTGCGGGGAAGATAGTGAGACAGATGGTGCCAACCAAGATAGTTTTCGAGAAAGCTCGTCTTCTTAATGCGTCAAGAAAGTCTCAAGTAATTTCAGAGTCACTCTGACGCACTCCTCATTTCTGTGGGCTTGGGAGCCATATAGCCAAAAGTTTGGATATTAGTAGTTAAACTCTACTTCACTTCGCAGCTGTGGTATTGCAGTTAAAATTTGAACAGAGACATACAATTACTTTCATTTATTATATTAAACACGTCAATGTGGCTTCAATTCATTTATCATAATGATAAAAAATAGCAACATTAGGAAGTCACCTTATATCAGTTTTTTATCGTCAAGGTATTGATATAACAACACACCCATAACTAATATCCTACTATTCATAGACACAAATAGAGCGGCTTCAGCACAAGATAACGATTTCTTCTTTTCCCAAACGGTTGGTTTCGTTAGTTTTCATTTCAGTACACCCCTTCTATTTAATTCAACATTCCATACAACATTTATACACCTAGGTACTGTTGGACTTACTTCGTTACATAGAAGAACATAACGATAGAAATGGAAATCTAAAGCGGTGTACGGATAACAAAAATTGGTGTAAAGCGACAGATAAAACACAAAAGAAACAGCGACATTATACACGCAAATCGGGTACACAAGGTGTATAAAATTTTGCGACATCGTTACCAGCCCTTATTTGTCTTGCTTTTGACATTTTTTCGGGGCGGATAATGGCCCATTTGCTCACACCCTGTGTAAAAAGTTTAAGTTTACGTACAGCCGTTTTGAAAGTGCTCCGTGTTAGGATTGTTCATTTTGCGGATACATATTTTTTTTGTTATGTTTTGGTATGTATACATACGGAAAGAAAATTTAGAGAGTAAAATATTCAACAGGTAAACGAAACGGAGGCTTAAATATAACCAACACTTTTACCAACTTGGAAACACTTGAAAATTTGTAGCTAGCCTATTTGCTTTTGAAGGAAGTTAGTATATAGAGTTGTGTTATATACTTAATAATTTACTGCCACTTGCAGATACAAAGAATCAAAAAATACCATCAAAATAATTGTGTCTCAAAGAGTTGATTACCTAGATATTCCTGACATCTTTAAGACATTATTTTTTGGTGTGAATACAACCTGAGTACCTACCTATTACATAGATGGTGTAATAAAACTGGTAGAATCAACTTAGTGACCTGGCTATGTGACCCGACAGCTAAATGTTTTTTAAATAATAAATAATATTTTACATTTTCAATTGCCTTGCTGGTACAGACTATTTACTTTTTCTTCAATAAAAAAAAATCTACCACACAAACCATAACCTACTAAATTTCAACGCTAGTAAGCTCTCATATGTTTTTAAATAAACATAGCAATAGGATCATTCCTAGGTAGGTAAGAATAAAATATCTAACACTCAATCGTGCGAACATTACACTTGACATAGGTACGACCATTGATAATACAATATGTTACATGGGTACGACAGGAGCGAGTGTTATGCGAGACAGTTAACTAAGCCATGCCTACATTTACGTAAAAGTAAACATTGCTCCATATTCAGATCTTATGAAGTCCTGAAAACCTTCAATAAATATCAATACTCCCATCAGCCTGGGTTTGAGAACAAATACGTAAACGCGATAACGCTGCAAAAGTTTTGTATGAATAGGTAAGTTAATGTTGTTCTTTAACCTGTCAATGTGTACACGTCATGGGATGTATATTGTACGAGCCAACCGCACAATCAGCAATTACTTAATGTAGGCGCGCCTAAAGCGCATACTCATTACTCATCAGAATCATCATGTAGGTCAAGAGAGTACATCTTAAGCGTACGTACATCACCTCAAATCAGTTCTCGTTTGCAACCAATTCACAGTCGACGCGTTCTCATTATCATATAGCCTTAAGTATCAATTAGTTTAAGTATCAGTTACATTATAAGTATCAAACCTATCAACTGTTATCATTACTCCGAAGTCCCGTACATCGTTTTGGTCCTTCGAGCCGGATGTGTCAGTTCACATTTTTACGCCGTTTTGAAATGACGCTTGCGGTAATGTATAGAGTTTGTGTGCAATCTAGGTATTGAAGTACTTCATTGTCGTTTATTTGAATTTCGAATAGCCAATACCTTCGATAAATAACACACTAGGTCATATTTCCCGTCAGAGTGTGATGATTTATATGGTGGGAAATCCCGTTCACAAGACTTTCGGTCGAGGTTGCGTGATAGCCCTCGGGCCTCACGGCTATCTACTAAATAAGAAGTCCGAGAATTCTCCTGGGTGCAAATGTACCAACAAGTTTCGCATGATATAATAATGAAATACTGTAAATAATACCGATAGTGTTACACAAAGCCTTCTTAGCCGAATTCACCTTACGGGAATAATAATTTCTTTGCCTTTGCAGGGGGAATGAGCAACTGAGCTGCAGAGCTACAGCATTCCCCCTGTAAAGGAAAGGTTCAAACCATACCTGAGTAATTCATTTCTCATTCAGTTAGCATAATAAATGCTATAAAACTTCATCGAAAAAAATATTTGCCAACATAATTTTGTCCTTACTGCGTAATTTTTAAGTAATTTGCGTTAAGCACTTTTTTTAACTTTCGGAACTCGCCCCTTACCGAACTCACAACGATAGAAATTCACAAATAAATACCTATATTTTTCAATTCTATCAGCAGTAACTAAGACGGCCCGTATATGTTGTTATCAATATTTTCATTAATGTAATGTTTTGGAAGAGGTTTTATTGAATACTGGTGTTATTCTCCCTTCTTTTACTTAAAAACTAGACAGATATTACGTTGCCAATTATTCTAGAACACTATGAACGCTACCTTAGACATAACATTAAAATGAAAACTCATAAATGCTGTTTTATTAAAAAAGTTTCACAAGATAATTATGTTAACGTCGAGTCGTAACAAGTACTGTAACATAATTTAATATAAACTAAGCGCTTCATCTTCTTTATTATGTTTCATCCCAAGTTCACACGGAAATATGCATATAAAATCCTGTTATCTATTTTTTTTTATTTCAATGTTTTCTAGACCTAGGTATACTTAGCTAGTCCTAACTAGCTTGTATTGTGGGAATTAACTCTCACATCTGTATTCCCCGAAGGGGTAGGCAGAGGTGCTAGCACCCACATTTCGCCAGTTTATGTTTTAGGTCCTAATGTAATAGGTGGCGAGCCTATTGCCATTAACCGGGCACTTATATATAGGAATTATATAATGTGGGAATTAAAATGTAGATAAACATGCCTGTTTTGTACTTAAACATGTTTTGTGTTTTATTTTGTAAATACTTATGTATATTACCATGTTATATACATAGAAACATCAAACCAATCAAAACACTAGCTGATAACTTGCACGCAAGTGCAATAAATAAATTGACAGAGATTGTATTTAATAATTTAACAATGTATGAACATTGCAATGTGAACATTCACGTATTCCTAAGTTAATTTAAAAATTCCAGCATTTTATGCCTATTTATGCCAATGCGATAAGAATATTGTATCAACATAATACAAAAACAATTTCTGCTACATTTCATAGTTTAATTTAATAAAATTAAATAATAAATCATTAACTTTATGAGAATATTGTCAACACATAATACAAGGCATGCCAGTTACAGTACGTAACTAAATATAATAATATCATCAACTAAACATGTAGGTACCATTACTTTCAAACAACCTCAACTGAGATGATGAGAAAAATAATTACTTCTTTTGTCCGATACAATATACTACAAGTAACAGGATTAGTAGGTATTTTATTTTCGATACCACTAAATAATGATACGAAAGCCTCGAGGTTGACCGTATTTATCTTGGGTTGGGACTGTTGGGAGACACCCCGACACGTTGAGTAGCATTGGATATTTATTAGATCATGAATTAGTAAAGTTGTGAAGCAAGAAAGTCATCTGGCTGAAAGGATAGTTTTTTCAAGGTCAATGTCCGGTTTTTTTACTGAGTTACCCTCTCCTGTGATACATTGCGGTGCTTATCCCTTCAAACTACTGCAATTTCTGAGATCCAATTCAAAGATTGAAATATAGATAGCATTTTTGTACACATAGTAGTATAGGAATCTATTGTTAGGTATTGTTTTACAAACTCATCAGAATGTGTTCATTTGAATGATTTTTATAGCATTTATAATGCTAACTTTAAAATTAGCACTTAAAGACAAATTTAAAGAGAAGGGAAATTTGATTTTGTGATTTTGTGATTCAGGTGTGGCCCAATAGCTTAGTTAGAAGAGCATTCTCCCGGTAAGGGAAAGGTCGTGGGTTCAAGTCCCACTTGAGCATATCATTCTCCAGATATATTCGAATTTTAAAATGTATTCACCTTAATATTTTGTCTAAGATTAATATAGTGTTTTACGGTAAAAGAGTAACTACCGATCACAATATCACTACAAAATAGAGTTGAGCAGGTATACTGGTGTTTAGATGTGGTTGGCTTCGCCCTCAAAGATCTTACCCTATACACTGTTTGTTCACACCAAACTTAAGTCAAACATGCTCCCCAAGAAGTTTATAGGTACCTACTTACTCAATATAGAAAGCACACAGCTCACGAAACTATGCTCTACCGTACACCGGCCTCGAAACTATATGGAGTCGTCACCGGTAATCAATATAATTGGCTCACGAATATCAATATAAACCTCTAAAGTGCGGTCCATATACAGCAAGCAATAGTAACGAATTATTACATTAAAATTTACTCAAAAATAGTTTAAAAAATTTAAAAAAACGCTTTTAGCACGTACTAAAAATTATAGCCTGTCCGCCATCTTGGACGTGCGCCATATTAGATTTAAGTCACGTGACTATTTTTTTCGTATTTCTGACAGCTTTTTTTTTCCCGTGCGGAAATCCCCTCGGATACCCTCCCTTCCGGAGCCGGAAGGGGGGTTATGTCGGACTCGAACCGACTAAAACCGCACGCCGACTGTGGGTCGTGGTGCTAGGCCGGAGGTGAGGTTGTCATCAACATATCCCTCGCACCCCGGCTAACCCAGGGCCATCCCTTACGGTCTGGCCCTCCTCAGGAGGGGGGACAACGGTGTCCCCAACTCGCCCCCGGAATGGGGAGGCGCGCTTTTCAGCGCGCCGCCGCCGTATCGTATTTCTGACAGCAAACCCTTTCATTTGCTACCCATATCATGGGGGTGGATTTAATACAGCCAGTCCGCCATCTTGGGGAGGCCGCCATATTGGATTTGCAATGACGTTTCTTAGCTAGTCATGTCATATATTGTCATCAAAACTCAGAGCGTGTGCAAAATTTCATCCTAATCGAAGACCGAGAAGTGGGTCAAATTAAGATTCCAAGATTTTCTTAAATACATAGTTACAAGTGAAGCTAAGAAAAGCGTGTTAAAAATAAATAATTTAAAAAAAAAATTACCGACTTCAAAACCAAATAGAATAAATGTTTAAAATAACAGAATTTAGAGATTTTGGATCTGTTAGAAGTCGGTGCCAATTTTGCTTGCTGTGCCTGACCTGCTATAATGCCATCAATTTAGGTATAATGACTTGTTGAGGTAGGGGTGGCCTATTATACTTAGCTATATCTTTTACCTGTTTGACTTGGTACTGACTTTTGTATTGAAATGATCGAAATTTCATTTCAATGCATCATGGTAGGTAATTCAGGTACTGCAAACCACCAGCAAACAAAGTTGGCACCGACATCTAACAGATCGAAAATCTCTAAATTCTGTTATTTTAACATTTTTTCTATTTGGTTTTGAAGTCGGTTCAATTTTTTTTAAATTATTTATTTTTCCCTTTTTAGTGGGCCAATGTTTGCGTTTGAAGTCCAAGTTTAATCCAGTCCAGCATGTCATTGACCACAGTTTTCGTCTTTTGGGACCATAATACTCCCAATAAGTTAAGGGAACTGGAACTTTTATGTGAAAGATGGCGAGTTGAACAGGTTGGTGATTTCGCAGATGGGGCTGCAATTGAAATTTTACCAACGATCAAACGTAAAGTTATATGTATACTATGTCGATGTTGAATGACAACAACTGTAAGATGATAGCTCAACTATTTTACTGAGGATCTCGTCAACGGGCCACGGGGCAATAGGAATTGTTTGTAAGTTTAGGTGGTCTGCACTGCGTCGCGATCGGTCAGAATCCAGCCTGATGCAGTTTTTATTAAATTTTACGATAATACTATTGGCATTAGATTGAAAGATAGTAACAGCTTAGTGGCAATTGCAACAAAGGGCTACGGGGATGTGGAAAGTAGAATGCTGCCGTTAATCTAGAGCTGGGCTGTAACGGTTCATAAGCTTCAGGGCACCACATTAAATAAAGCGGTAATTGACTTAGGAAAGACAATTTTTGTTAAAGGTCAAGTGTATGCTGCTTTAAGTCGAGTAAAGACTTTATACGGTATTGCACTTTGCGATCTAGAACCAAGCAAATTACTTACCAAACCACATGAAGAAAAGGCATTAGGGGAAATGGAAAGATTAAAACGACTAATGTAAGAACCTTTTACTTTTTTTAAGACGGTTAAAAATATGTGTAGTCGTAGTAAGACCCATCATGGGGGAATGGCTAGAGAGTGCAGAATGGCAGATTATCACCAGGCACGGGTGCTTCAGGCGGTATCTGCGTCTGATCGATAAGGAGCCAACGTCCGAGTGCCATAACTGCCACGCGAGCGAGGACATGGGGTTGCACACGCTCAACTAGTGTCCGGCGTGGGCTGGACCGAGGCGGGAGATGGTGGCAGCCCTGGGAGTGAGAGTTCTCACGCGGCGTGAGCGAGAGAGACTCGCAGATCGCGCCGCCTAGCACCTCGGGCGCCGGAGGGCACAGACTTACCTCCGTCCCCCATGAGCGCGGGCCTGGGGGTGACGGGTGGAGCCGCCTGTTATCCCAGCAGAAGCGCGCCTCCCCATGCCGGGGGCAAGTCAGGGACACCGTTGTCCCCTCTCCCGTGGAGGGTCAGACCATAAGGGATGGCTCTGGACCAGCCTGGGTGCAAGGAATATGTTGAAGACAACCTCACCTCCGGCCTAGCACTATGACCCTCAGTCGGCATACGATTTTAGTCGGTTCGAGTCCGATATAACCTTCCCCTTTCGGCTCCGGCGGGGGAGATATCCCAGGGGATTTCCGCACGATAATAAAAACCAAGCCGCTTGTAACGATACCTCATATGTCCAGTTCTAATCAGTAGTTGAGGTGCTATGAGGGAACAAATGAACCTACATACATACATACATACATACATACCTAGCCTGTCAAAAATCATAACCCTCCTTTTGGCTTCGCCGTAGTCGGGTAAAAATATTATGGATACAGACGAATTGAGAACCTCCTCCTTTTTTGAAGTCTGTTAAAAATCACAAACATACTGAAAGTTATTACAACATATCAGTTTCATTAGGTTTCCCATAAACATGTTATCAATAATTTGGCAGAATATTAATTGTTTGTACCTACTGTTTTTCAATAGAGCCTTTACAATTTCTTAGCAAAATAATAAAACGAAATCCATTGAAAATGGAGCCTGTTACCTTCGGCCAAATAAAAAATGGCTGCAACTCGTCTTCGAAATAACGGCATAGCATATAAAGCACCCTAATAATATTGGATGTAGGTATTCTGTCTAGATTTACAATAACATTTCCAATATTTCGTCTTCAATAATGTCGTTTCTGTTCGCCATGTCCCTTGGTAACAGATTGAATATGACAGCTCTGTTGAAACAAGTGAACTAATCTTATTTCCATTACCTTTTCTTCGTGGAAAACGAAGTCATGTTCTTTAAAACAAAAATATTAGTTTTTAGCCTGACATAAAACTAAATTCACTAATTAATAGAAGGATGTAGAAAGGCCAGTAAAAGTGCATTTTGTCAAAAAATAACGTAAAGCATAAAATTCTATACCTAAAATGAAAATTATTCGCAATTTATACGATGTAGCAGTTGCGGCTAGTTCTGAAAATAGATCTTCTCAAGATCTATATTCAGTATAATCACATTTTAGGGTTTATAAAGAAATTGGATTTCTTCTTTAAATGACCCTCTTTCCGAGACTTTGCCTTTAGCTTACCATCAAGCGAGGTGAAGTCAAATTGACATGTCCTTCATAAAAAAATACTATTATAAATAGTTCGTATTTGAAAACAAAAATCAAGGAGTGAGCCAAAGTCCTATAAACTTCAACTATGTTTGAACTTTTTGAAGCACTAAATTTAAAAATCATAAAAGAATTCCAAGTAATAGTTAAACTGAAGTTGATTATGATCAAATTGTCAATCTTCTTGAAACTTCTTGATCACTTAGAATAACAAGTAAACTTTAATGAGAATTTCTGAGTGTGTATTGTATCTAAATTTGGATTATTAATAATAAAAAAACAGCTACAAGAGAGCATCAAGTTATTACCAAAACAGCGTTCATCAAAATGGTATATTCCGACTAAATACCGAAACAGCTGTCCAAAAGCGGTATAAAGTACTCCTAACGAGCGTTATATCCTTGAATTATTATTATTAAAATAAAAATGAGCCAGACACTGAACGAAATTAAAGCGAATAAATAAACCCAAAAAGACGTTATGGCAGGAAACATAATCTTTGGTTGATTAATGGAGTACCTACCCCTTCTTCCGAAAAACGAAAAAAAAGTTCTTAAAAACTCAAATTAACATACTAATGGAATTTGTTAGCTCATCCATTTCTTAAAATGATCCAGAAAGCGTTCACATATCCAGACAGAAAAAAGAACCAGTTCTATTGTAATGCCTCTAAAAAGTTCTAATGCTCGATAATTGTTTTTTCAAACTACGTATAATGTAACCCAACAATAATAATAAAATACGTGCTATGCTACCATAGCATAATATTATGGACGCATGGATTGCTATCCTGTAAACATAAAGGTGCCTTAGAAGGTGTCTTTCAAAATTCTTTTAGGTTAATATTTAGTTTAATTTTTGTTTTTTATTGCTAACAATACTTACAATCTTACATTATATCAATAAAAGTTACCATTATACTTTCTTACCCTTTATCAGTTACGTAAGGTAAGATCACGAATTATAAGAATAATTTTCTTGACGCGACAACAATTTAAGATGTATTTATTTATATAAAATATGATAATTCTATTTTGACTTCACAAAAAATAAATATATAGAGAGTTCTCAGTAGGTCGTAATAATTAACAGCAAGCATCTGGCGTTGTCTACTTATTTCTCTGATTACAAACAACACAACATTAATTATGTTTTTGCTTCCGAAGATGCTGAAGTAATTTACGTGCCCTTGTTTTTCGGCAAAATAAATGTTTGCAATAAGTCTGCGGTGAGCGCTACTGCTTATAATTGTTTGTATAGGCAGGAAAATATTATCAAGAACAATTTATGATTCTGAAGAGTCTTGTTTCCAGAATACAAGGACTTTGTACAGTTAATTGATAGGTTGTTTACTTTTGTTTCTGACTGAAGTAATATAGTTACTTAATACGTAACTAAAAGTAACATCAAGCTAGCTTGTTATTTGCTAAGGTTTTATTTTACCGTGAACATTTAGGCCCAGATTGTAATTAACTAAAACAAAATAAACAACATCGTTCACTCAACGCAATATATAGGTTCTTTGGTTGCTGAGTGAACAGAGTCATTCCCATGACTATAATACGTCCTGTCTACGAAGATAAGATATATTACATTAGAAGTAACGCTTAAAACTCGCCAGATATTATTCAGGATAATAAGCTTATTACGTAGAACCGAAAACATTGTTATTAACATTGAATACGAGTATTACATCTCTGTGACATAGCGGTACCTAAAGCATTCGACTGCTAAATCAGCGAGTTTCCTTGCCACTCAGCGCAAATATCTATATAGTTATATAAATAATGTATATTTGCATTGGTCTGGGTGTTTCTATACATAATTATGTAGACAAAAAGTGTATCTAAGATTTGAATTTGATTTTGAATGTTTATTTGCGAATAAACATTCAAAATCTTAGATATAACTTTTTTTTAACCCAGTCTAGTGTACCTTGGCAGTGCGAGTTAAAAAGCTCAAAAAGTCGTGTCGGTATCGTCTCGCTATACGTAAATATGACCGATATCTGCAACTCGCACCAAATTGAAATGCCAATCATTGTCCCCAAGGACCCTGCAATCACATTAAACTTAATGGGAATCCAGTTTAATTCTGGAATGGTTGAATTAATTGAGATTGAGCTGATTCGTAATCAATTAGTAATATAGTTTTTGCATTAAAAATCACTCTTATGTGAAATTATCATTTATAACTGTCCTGACAGAGTCTAATAGAAAATGTAATAGCATAACAATATTTCACAGTGATCACACCACTTTATTTTAAGAAGGTTGCGAATGCTATTATATGTTACGCGAATGTTACATAGGTATTAAAATGCAAATATTTTAAACGGATTCTATCTGAAATTACTTATTTAATATTTATTATTTAGACAGATTCCGAAATTACAAAGCTAGCTTCATCGGCAAAAACCATTTACCCATAGATACTAATATTATCAATGCAAAAGTAACTCTGTCTATCTGTCTGTTACACTTTCACGCCTAAACCACTGAACCAAATTAGATGAAATTTGGAATAGGGTAAAGTAGACCATGAGAAAGAACATACACACATCAAAAAAAGTTTGCGATCAATGGCATAAGCTCCTAGAATTCTTTAAATTTAACTTTATCAAGAAAAAATCTATGTTGTATGCTTTCTTTAAATAGGAATACCATGTTTGAAATTAAAATATAAAACTATTTTTTATTATATTGAATAACACACTTGTACTTTTCCACTGACTTTATTTCTAGACCTGACCGGTTTGGCCTTACGGCATTCTCAAAAGTTCACATTGATGTTTTAAAAATTATAATTCGGAAACACTACAATATTTGCATTTTTTCATGTGTGGGTAGTCTAGAAATAAAGTCAGTGGAAAAGTACAAGTGTGTTATTCAATATGTGTAGCAGATTCCACCAAGCGCCATCAATCTACAGTATAAACAGTCTATTTTTTATTATTTATTTTAAAAAATTGAGCCATTAATTATAATGCAATTGTGATAGAAATTTCATAGAAAGAAAAAGACTGTTTAATTAAACTTAAACTACAATTTATTATTAAAAGGTGTAAATTCAATATAAAAAACTCCTCCCCTGACTCGAACACATGCGGAGATCCTCCTGGGCATGCTGAGGATCATGTTATCCAGCATTTCCTGGGGTAACCTATCCCATTCTTCAATAGCGGCTTCCCTGAGCTCTGGAACTGTCTGGGGATGTGGCTCACGCTTCCATACAGCTCCTTTAAGAGCATCCCACGCGTGCTCTATTGGGTTTAAGTCGGGCGAGCCGGTAGCAGTTCTTTGTCTTTCACGGTCGCCTGGTCTTCTCCAGACACGGACACGTCGGTTATCTGGATGAGTGGAGATTCGGGATTCGTCAACGAAGAGACAGTTTTGTCAAATGTTTTCTTCCTCACCTTCTTCATTTTGCCGAAGTCTAGCCCACTGCAATCTTCGTTGTTGACGTTGCCGGGAATTGAGCGATGACCTCCGTGCTCGTAATCCAGCCTGGTGCAAGCAATTGCGAACGTTATGCGTGCTAACTTCAAGCCCAGAGGCGGCCCTGACTTCTACTTTTATTTTAGTGGCGTTGATTGTGGGATCACGGGCTGCCAGCAATCTAATATAGCGCTTTTGGGCAGCTGTCAAAACAGTTGGGCGACCGCTGCGGGGTCGGTCAGTTAAATTCTCCATTCCGTGGTACCTCTGCAACGTAGCCACGACACAGGATTGGGATATAGCAAGTCTGCGTGCTATTACTCTCGTGGTGTATCCTTCTTCCCTCTAAGTTACTATTTTAGCTCGTAAAACCTCTGATAATCCTCTTGGCATTTTTTCAATCACTACTTTCCGCGAAAAATATCTTGAATCCATACTAATATTATAAATGCGAAAGTAACTCTGTCTGTCTGTCTGTCTGTCTGTCTGTCTGTCTGTCTGTCTGTATGTTACGCTTTCACGCCTAAACCACTGAACCGATTTTGATAAAATTTGGTATAGGGGTAGATTAGACCTTGAGAAAGGACATAGGCTATGTTTGGTTGCGATAACCGACATCCACGCGGGCGGAGCCGCGGGCAAAAGCTAGTCGGTTATATCCATACTAATATTATAAATGCGAAAGTAACTCTGTCTGTCTGTCTGTCTGTCTGTCTGTCTGTCTGTCTGTCTGTATGTTACGCTTTCACGCCTAAACCACTGAACCGATTTTGATAAAATTTGGTATAGGGGTAGATTAGACCTTGAGAAAGGACATAGGCTATGTTTGGTTGCGATAACCGACATCCACGCGGGCGGAGCCGCGGGCAAAAGCTAGTCGGTTATAATTCACTAAACCAGATTTCTGAATGAGCGTAAGCTAGGACTGAAAGCCTTTTTGTAAGAAAAAACAATTGAACGGTGTCATTGTTTTGTGTTCTTATTCTTTATTTTTAAATAAAGAATCTAAAAAGAAGAAAAAATCATAATATAATCTACAGTAACAAAAAAGATTTCAGTTTTTCAAAGTGATCGCAAACTTTTTTTGATGTGTGTACCTAGGCTATGTTTGGTCGCGATAACCGACACCAACGCGGGCGGAACCGCGGGCAACAGCTGGTATTATATATTTATGGCTGACTTTCTAAAATTAAACCAGCTTCCGTATGTTTTCCTGGGTGCATTTTGAGCTTGGCATACCTACCGTTTGTTGGCTTTTAATTACTTTAAGAACTTTTAATAAGCTGCATCGCTAACTTTAAGCACTTTGTTTTCCAAATTCTAATAACTTTCCCAATTATTTCAATCAATGGTGACGTATAATCTTTCATTCAATCACACCAAGCCCTCCGATTTATTCTAAATGGAGCATTCAGCTGATTGAATCAAATCACCATTGGAGGCTGAAGGATTTCGTTATATTTTAATCTTGGCTCGAACAATAGGTTCAAAAGTAACCAATGAATGGGATTGAAGAGATAAATCGTAATTAAATTAAATCTTTTGTTCCTAAACTTATTGTGCGAAATAATATTTTTTTTCATTATCTATCGGTATTCATAAAGTACAAATATGTTTGAAGACACTTTGTACTTATCCACTATATTTTATTTTGAGAATGCTGTGAGGTGATATTGGTCAGGTGAAAAATAAAACATAGTGGAAAAGTAAAAAGTGTCTTACTCAATATATGTGTAGCAAATTCCACCAAGTGCCATCAATCAACAGTATAAATAGAACAAATATGTTTATTTATCTTTCCATTTTATTTTATTAATAATACACTTATAGGCTACTTGAGCTACTTGAGCTTATGTGCGATACATTAGGATTCCCATAAATTCATGAATAAAATTTAGCCAAGGGTTATGGAGAGATAAAATGATTATTATTATTTATGAAGTGATAATTTCTGCCAACAGTAGTTGAATATTTATGGTAGAACATTGTTTGACATGTGTTTACGCATTATATGTATCGGTTTAGGGACCGATACATATAATGCGTAATTACCATACTAAGACTAAGACTAAGATATTCTTACCATACTAATCATGAAAAAAAGTCACCTCCATGAATAATGAAGTACTGGAGATAGAGAAATTCAAGTCTCAGATAGTATTAGAAATATGTCTCTGCATCTATTTGAATACTATGTCTACCTTACACTTCCATGCAACTAACTCGTAACTCTGACTGGGTCATAGATAAGGAAAGGGGTTGTCGGGGCCACGAGGAAAACAACCTCTCTAAAAATAACCTTCCATCGGTCGGCCAGTTTGTGTTGTGCAAGTTATGTGCTCAAAGATAGTGAATTCAATCTGAAATTGAATTGTTGGTCACACACTCGATCAACGCATGCAAAAGAGCAGTAGATAACCTGATTATAGGTAGGTCAGCGTTAAAACCATGTACGATTTAATGCTATTTTCACTCATGTAAGTACCTGCTATGTGTTCAATAGTTCATATAATTGACAAGGTCATTATTTTAACGAAAGGTAATAATCGTGTTTATCGATACGCGCGCGCGAGCGGTTAACGGTTAGTTGGTCTTGTATTAGAAAACATTTTTTTAAACAGGTAACTAGTTGATTTACAAAAGAAATTATACTTTATAAGGTTTAGAGACATAAAGACATGACATGATGGAACAACAAAGGAAAAGAATCAAAATGCGTAATAAATAATTAACAAAATGGCCCATGCGCGTAATGACCAATCTCTAATTCGCAATCTTTTAATATGGACTAGTATAGGGACCGTATATCCTATAGTGGTCCTTTAAAGTATAGAAAACATCGCAAATTGTTGTACCTAGAATATAACAAAACTGCTATGTCGGTGGTCGATTTAGATAAAACCAGCTAAAACCACATGGTGAGATATACACACGCAGCAGTAATATTTTTTACTTTCTACAATAATCCCAAATTCTATTGCGAGTGATGAAACTAAATGGACGTTATCTTAGTCTTATACTTACGTAGGTAAGTGAATGTTACATTCTGATAAAATTTAAGTACTTACTTAAAGAACAGGGAATTACTCCCCTATTAATAATACTCAAAGATCCTATAAAAACTATTTCTCAAAGCATCAAAACTCAGAAGACAACCGGTCCTGAAATTTAACGTAAAATTCGAAACGTATTACCAAGAAGGCTGTTATTATAATATAACTTTATAGCAACTTGTTAACAAGATCATTACAGGGCCTAACGTAAATCACACCGCGTTTACAAAGCGATGCGATAAAACGAAACGTTTTCTTGAGACTAAACGACAAACATACTTTAGTGTTATAGCGTTTTAAATGATAACACTTTGATTTGTGTCCCTAAAACTTAGGAAAGATTTATATCGGCATGTTTTATGCCGCTCTTGTGCTTACCTTTTTGTTTGTTTAACAACATAAAATAATAATCTACTGTAGACAATGCTTTATCACCGTACCTTGTGAACATCGTGCATCGGCACCACGATTCCCATGAGAATTATTATTAATGTCTTGTAGAAATTAATTTGAAACTTATCGCAACGTCCTCCTTCCATTTACGTTCCCGTGGTCTCTACCTTAGAACTCCTATCTATCTTCGACATAAATGTGGCTCTGCTCAGGCCATTTCCTCTTCAGCTTGCTTATTTTGCAAGGTGTGTGGGTAAAACTATAGTTCTATGCCAGATGACCTTTTTACCTATTACGCAGCAATTACTTATAAAATATGACAATCGTAATCGATTCAAACATTCAATTTTATAATGACTATTGCACATTTACTCATCATCCACATAAAGACGTTAGTCCTGATTGCATCCGAGGCCACGGTGCCCTCGGAGCTCAGGGTCCGCCGACTATTGCACATTTACTATTTTAGAATAATCAATATTAATTTTTTGGCATAATCTCAGTCATATAATATTTGCTTTCATAACACGAGCAATCATAAACGAACCAATTACTTTAAGCGCCTTATTGTCACCTGGTTACCTCCGCTCGAGATGACCACAAAGCATCCTAATCCTTTAATCGTAATCCCCTCAATTCCAGTTCTAAAGGGTTAAACTGAACCAATTTGGAATAATTTATTCTGCGCTAACTTCAATATTTTCATATTTTCGCCTATAAATGTGGTCCGTGCCAATTTTATAGCTCATAAATTCCGATGATAACTCCTTTGTTTGTGGGTACGTTCCCGGCTTAACGAGTGGCCATCGACAATTTGTATAACAAAGCTCTCAAGGAAATTGGCTCAAATTTATTATTGGATGCTCAAGATTGAACCAGTGGGGAGGATTTTATCAATTTCCCTTATTCAATTTGCGAGGACTCATAGATATTAGGTGAAACCACAGAAGTTTAATATTTACTCATTATTTTCCGAAATTCTAGGAAACGTAAGATACGTAACAGTAGATTCCACCGATGAAAGCTATGCCAGTATACATTACAATTTTGAAGACGACAAATAAATGCCAAAGTTTAGATGAAGGGGTGACTGAGTTCGAAATATGGACATAGGTATATGGTGGAATTAATCCATAAATTAAATGACAATGAATAGGGTTTCAGACGAGCGTTGCTTGAAATTTCTTTGAAGTATAAGTAAGAACCTAAGTTGAAGCTAGACCAAACTGAAGTGGTAATGGGCTTATCACATCTGAAGCCGACTGTCAGTCATTGGAGCGAACGCGTCCTAGAAACAGAAAACTACCGGCAAACAGAAGTCAGGACGTTCTGAATCAAATCATATCTTAACGATCGATACTGTCATAAAAAATATTTCATACTCTTTAATTTTTGAAGCATTCGCTAAAACTAGTTTTTTTATTTAATTACCTGAAAGTATAATCAGTACTTATTGGTGATGTCTAACAGCTTAGTACCTACATGGAGAGTTTTTTTCAACGGTCATACTAACCCTGTCCCGTATTTGATGAATTGAATGACTAAATAATGGGAGCGCCTTATTTCGTAGAAAGAAATTTCATAGAATTTCATTTTACAGAAAATGTTTCATATAATATTTGGTTCTTATATTTTTATTTCGAATATTATTGTTTCAAAGACAATTTACCACAATGAATCACTTTTCACAGAAACACAATTTAATGAATTTTTTTTCACATATTTTTGTTTAACATACTTATCAAACTGTAGAATTATTATTTAAGGAATCTTAAAAACAACCACAAACCACCATCTATTTCAAACAGTAAAATTTAAATACATTTTTTCCCGATTGCTTGTAGTAATTTAATTAGATAATACCCCGACTCGGATAGGTTAGGTTAGAAGGCAAGCAGCCTTCGTGGTTATTTTTTTTTAAACCACCCAGAAAATATCTTTGCGCAAATAAGATTTATATGAAATAACCAATATAAAAAAGAAGAATATTTTATTTGTTATTCTATGAAATGATTATTCTAACATTAAAATTTATGTGAAACAAAAGTCAATGATTTAAAAATCTTTAAAGTAAGTATTATGTATATTGATTATTCTATGAAACGAAATTATGCGAAACATTTTCTGTAAAACGAAATTATATGAAACTTTTGTCTATAAAACAACGCACACCCCTAAATAATTATATTATATTAAAAATAAAACACAAAGACTATGTAAGTGAACATGTACCTACTTTAGTCCAAATCTATTCTTACATAAAATTCATTGCAAAAGTACAGTTTGCCGCACTTGAAATATTAACCGTCAGCGAAGCTACCATTGTACCAACAAGTACCAAGAACTGATATTTCAAAATTATATCATAGAATTTCTTAGGTACTTACTTATTTTCAATATAAATAATGTCGGAAGTTTTAACTTTTAGCCCAAACAAACTAAAATTTAGGAAAAACTTATGAATATTATAAAAGCAGTAGCTAAGTATCTATTACATACTTCTTATTCTTTTGCACTAGAACTGACCAACATTTCTTTTGTTGGTACAATGATCTAAAAGGTGAATTTCAGGCGGGTGCTGATCATTCGGTACTACTCTAGGCTGGGTTAGATGGCTATCACTTCCGTAAAATAAACGAAATTAATCATCAGCCTACACCGTCGGCTCCAAGGTGAAAGCATCCAATATAACCAGGATTAGCTCAAAGATGCTAATGATGAATTTTTAGACAATGTCAAATTCTATATAAAATTACTTCATGATTCGTCTGTGAACTACCTTTTACTTGTACATTTGCCTATTTAGCTATACTCGTGTTCAGTGTCTGTTAGAAGACGTTAAGAATGCCAAAATAATAAGACAAGGTATTTTTCATTAAAGTTAATTTGTTTTGTATCAAGAACAGGGACAAATTCCAATAGTGAAGAAACCATTTATATCAAAACAATATATATCAATAGTAGAAACACAACGATATATTTGTAGGAACAATTCTGATATTCATTCATTTTATATTAAGTTGTATTTTTACCCACGACGGAACGGAGACGGTAAATGCGTTTAGGCTGAGAGGACTTTTGTGTGTTTGTTTGTTGAAATCTATGTTGCCATTTTCTCCAAAACTTCCAATTCAATTTTGATGCAGTTTTCAATTATTGGTTTGGGTTTGATTGGTGCATGTTCTTAGATAGGTGTTACGGTGACAACCCACTAGGGGGCGCTGCAGTAAACATTTTTGAATAACTTTTTATACGTCGTGGGTTTTTTTTGAAATTTTTAATTTTATTACTTGTACAATGAGTTTTCGATAGCGTTTGTTTCGGCTGCATTAAGATCTATAGTACTACTAGCTTTTGCCCGTGGCTCCGCCCGCGTGGATGTCGTTATCGCAATCAAACATAGCCTATGTCCTTTCTCATGGTCCAATCTACACCTATGCCAAATTTCATCAAAATCGTTTCAGTGGTTTAGGCGTGAAAGCGTAACATACAGACAGACAGACAGACAGAATTACTTTCGCATTTATAATATTAGTTGGATTATTTATTCTGTGATTAAATGTTGGTTGGCGTTGATCACAGAGACCTGGCTTCCGCGTCTTTTCACCTAATGTCAGCGTTTGCATTGGCTGTTATGGATACGATTGCCATCTAAGCCCAACTCATAAAGGAAAGCCCATAATATATCAGGCTGCGTCTTAATAACAGTTATTTCTCACAATCATTATTTTATACTTATTAAAGGCAAATCCTTTTTCACAGAGGATTCTACTATATTTCTTGTTGTCATCGACCCCAGTACTTCACTATACTGTACCTACTGATGGTTTCATATTTTAGTAAATGATATAATATTGACTGAACGATTTATCGGGTTATCGTTACACATGTTTGCTTACAAAATGACTACTCAGTTGTGTAAACGAACTCTTGTCGAAAAAAGAGGCAGAAGCTATCGATACGTACACACTGTTTTATTATTAGGTATATAGTTTCAGCAGTACTTGTTTGATATTCAATTAAAGACTTTTATATAGTTTTTATATAGGTATATAGATATATGTCTTGAATCAATATCTGGGCAACTAAACTAAAGTTATCTGATAAATAATTTAATTGAATTAAAACAAATAAAAACAAGCTTGGTGGTTTATCTCAGAATATAGGTCCTTATTAAACAACAGTTTATACTTACTGTAAATTGTAACTAATTGTATATTATGCATACCTATACCAATGTATATAGTTGTCATGCATGATCACTTGGTACTTGATAAGCACAAGTATGTATATACGCTTGAAAATGAAAGGAAAATATACCACGAATTTCCAAGTTTGACTAGATTTATATCATTTTTCCCTTATCTTATACCCACGTCATGTCACCTTAAACGCTCACGTCTGTCACAGTCCAAATAATAAGACGTAAAATAAATTATATGAAGATATGAGTTCATGTGTTACACAATATGGAGGTATTTTCAAAACCACTTGGAATCGAGAGGCAAACAACGTGTACGTATTATTAGATTAAATGGTCGTAATTTAATTTTACAATGCTCTCCCAACCACTGTGGAAGAACCAATTTAATTAACCTTCTTATGAATTATTCGCTTCAGCTACGTTTGAGTTCGCAAATCCAGAGTTTTAATTATATAAAAGTTCTGAAACAGATTTTCCTGGAAATAATACGAGAGTTTATTGTTCAACCGATGAGGATAGGATAGAAGAAGGAATTGTATGTATGAGTTATTCGACCTTCAAAAGTAATCAATTCAATGAAAGCGGTTATACAATACACAGGCTTGTAATATTAAGCGAAATTAATGTTTTTTTTTTGACTAAACGAATAACTTCACAAGAAGTATAAATCACCGTAAACTCAGCTAACATGGAATATTTTTATATCCTACCTTCCAGAACAAGGGACGAATACAGAACAGATGAGTCTGATACAAATACCATTTTAAAAGTTACACAGCAACAGGATTTTGCACAGCGTTTTCTAGACTTTCAGTGATAAAATATTGGGGTCGTATTAGCATGTAACTGATTTTATTATTCTTAGATTTTGCTTTAAAAGATCCCGTACTGTCTCCAATGCTATTTCTACTGCAAATCAACATACTTAATGTTGTGTGTTGACAATAGACTATAGAAGAAGATAAGCATTAAAAAAAATACAAAAAATACTGAACCAGGTAAAATACATGAAAATATTTTACCACATTAGACTGTCCTAAAATATTTAGCAAACAATAAAATATTGTACAGACCTAAGTAAATAATAAAATATCCTTGGTAACATTTCCAGAAATTATTAATGAAATCGCCGAGAGTCAATAGAATTTCCTTTCTTTTGGTTATTCAGACAGAACCCTTCTCATAATATAAATAAGTAGCACCCTTGTTACAAGTTTAGTGTGGTAATGACATGATGCGTAAATAAATGTCCATCAGAATTCAAAAGGATTTTTGTTTTGCTAGCATTACTAATATTATGGTAAATCGGTTATATTTGAGTAAATTGTAGGAATTTAGACAATGATTTTATTAATAGGTTTACATAGTTCAGGTATCCTATTCCGAAACAATGATGCGTTGATACTGTTGATTAAATTTTATTTCTCTCTCTGCTTCTGCAAATATATTCGTATCTATAGGTAATGGTGGCATTTCATATGGCTATTTGTATTTGCTGCCGGGTATTTGTAGTATTTGGCTAAATAATTGACGTATACGCAAACCTGCAAATAGGACCATCCAGCCATGCACAAATAACAAACAACACAAACATTAGACAGCAGAAACCTCCTGGTCCTTTCGGTCCTTCTAGTATAGACCATATTTGTTAAATAGGCTTTGCCAAATATACTGTCCACACATGGTAATGTTTTGCCAAAATGTCAAAAACGCAAATACAAATAGCCAATACCATACCATAACCATACAATAACCATAAGACTTTTTATAGTTTCAATTAAGGATCTCAAAACATAAAGAAGCACATTCAACATCAGAGACATGTGACGGATTTTATTCCAAAACGTTGTTAGTCAGTGACAGAGCGTATGTGCGGAATGCTGATGTGAAACATTTGCATTGCAGATACATAGGAACAGCGCTATCTAGTCTACCCTCCACACTCGACAGGATTTAGCACTCTGAGATTATAGTACCAAATTAGCATGAAACCTAAACAAGCTTGCCCGTAACCGTAAAATGGCTCAAAATAATTTGCATAATTGACTATACGATGAAATCGGCCTACTATTAACGTGGAATATTTTCATTAACCTCTCTACTGTTTGTAATGGACGCAAAATAGAATAGAATTTGGAGAATTGTAAACTATTTCTGTGATGCGGATAAATGAGAAAGTACCTAAATGTAGAAAATAGATTTTACAGTATCTATAGAGAAGCACACTATAGAAATATCAAGTTGCCTTGGTTTGTACTACCTAGTTACTTATATAAATAGATACTACTTTTAAAACTAGAATGTTGTGTCATTCATTCGTCTTTTCTATAGAAAAAAGTAGCAGGAGTAGAAGAGCATAAAAATCACATAACAGTTAGACAGAAAACTATCCTGAAATTATTTCAGAAAAGACGTGGAGGATGATAGTAGGAGAGCATAAAAAGGAAAGATGGAAACAGAGAAGGCAATATTTGCATGGGTTACAAGACCGAATCAGAAACCAACAACACCTTGGCAACACCGTGGGCATCAATTATGTCTAGATTAATAAATGAATTTGGCAGTATTCAAATTAATAACAAAATAAACAAAAATGAATAAAAAGAACTAGTAAACACTTTAGTTGGCACAGGCCCTGGATTCTGAAAATGCTCATATGACGTAACGTAAGAACATGCCCCCGCAAGGTGGGAACTCTCTCAGATGTTAACTAATACCTCGACGTGCACCTTCTACCCGACTAAGCTGATTATTTGCTTCGACAAAAAGCTTTGTTTACTGTTCCTTTTGGTTACCTTTCCATGTTGCGGTTATTTTAAGTAGGTAAGTATTTCTAAGAAGATCACTAGCAGCAGGCGTTTCAGTTTTATGTTTTCAAATAAATAGTCTAGTTTAGTTTCGATGTTAGTTTCGACCTCAATTAGTAAAACTTTTTCAATGTCTATGTAGTCTTTTTGCGTCGAGTTCAAGTGCTCATATTGGGATTATTCTAGAACTTCTACTAATGCTATCCAGTGGTGATCATATTATAGTCCTTACAATCAACTCTTTATAATTATATACTAATCTAAGTCGATCGGTCACAAGTATCTCAGCTCTCGATTATAATTTTACTCGATTGTCTTCCATTATTGTCTCGATTTTTTCAATAATACCCTATAAAGAAGCTTCGACAGACTGACGGTCATGACGATGCTGCACTTGTAATATTTACTTAGCCATTCATTACCGCATTCTAGATTCCATAACAAAAGCTATAAAATGTCGAAGTTGTCTGCGACCTCTAGGGTATTAAATTGCAGCCATTCAACCGTTTTATATAGGTAATAAACATCAAACTTAGGTATTTAAAATAATTAAAATGTATGATATGTCTATTTTACTCAACAAGAAAATTAAACACAATGTTATCCAGCGCAAAGTCACGTGTTAATTGTAAATATATTGCATTACACCACAAACAACCGTGTAGAATGTAAATTCGTTACGAAATATTTACTTTATGTCCATAAACAACATAAGAAAAGAAATTCCAATTCCTAATATCATATATTATTAAAACAAGAATGAGGCTGCAGAATAAAATGTTTCCTTTTGAGAGAATAACACGCAATATACGAGTACGCACCTAATCATTTGCCCACCACGATGTGGCTGTAATTCAGTATTGCACGCATCCAGCTCAAGATGGCCTCACAAAGCCTATATATATCTACAGAATTGGAATGTTACTTGTAGCTCAATACATACTGGATATACGTACCCCTGTTTCGGAAACTATAAGTATGTTACAACCGCTTTTTATTGCGGAATCGTAAAGTAAACCAGCTGGTCCACAAATTGCCACCGCTGAAAAAATGGGAGTATTGAATTCCTACTAGACACAGTATTTTTATTTTACCGTAATATGTACCCAGTGCGTATATTCGACTTAATAGATAATAGTAAGATAACATGGTATTTGTGGTGTATCGTTTGCTGCCTGTGTCGGTAACTATACCGACATCTAGCTTTTTAACATATATTTATGAAAAAGTTCAGTTCTATATCTACTCATATTAGTATGATAGGCAAATACACATACAAAGACATAGTTCGTGGCCTGACACGCACTCAGTCGGCTTTAAGACAGTTACAATATGCGTCGAGCTACAAGATAGATAAAGATACTTGGTGCTTTCAATAGTTGCGTTATTTTTGTTCTTTTACTCGTAGGTACCTACTCCACTAAAAACATCCAAAGGTATTGCAGATCACAAGTAGCGATAAGAAAGTCAAAACCCTGAAATGAATGGTATAATCGTGGAACTTCATAGGATCAACGCGATCCTGAAATACCTACTGCATAATTAACTGCTCACAATAAGACCCAAGTACGGCATTTGAAAAACTTCCAGGCTGAAAAACTGTTAGCCACTTGAAAAGCAAAAGTTTTCAGCAATGGCAAACTTGCTAACTTCTCCAAATATTGAGCATTATTCTTGAGCATAACAAGTTAAGTTGGGGCAGGTATCCCGCAAGAACTTGGATATAAGAGCAATTTTGTAAATCGCTTCAACGAATACGCATGGCTCGTAACTTAGTGAAAAGTTCTCGCAAACGGTGCTTTAATGCCCATTTGTCGAGAAAATGATCGGAAATGTTCGTGAACAGAACGAGAGTATCCGATGAATAGGCTTAATGCAAGTCCATGTGAAAGAAATACCATTACGTTTACGTGATCGATAGTAACAAGATAGGCCCGAAGGTCAATAAAGAGGGATCTGAACGTTTATATTGCAAGGAAAAGCACCATTTGAATGAAAATACATTACATGGCCATTTTACCCGACTGTAAGCAGTAAAATCATGTCAATGCTATTTTTATTAGGGTACTTTCTGTCGTTTGAAAGTGGTAATGTCCGGGCCAGAGTATAACCTGGACAATACACTCCTGAACGGCACTTATCCCATTTCACGCTTAATGAATTCCATTGTTTTTATAGAAGGCTTCGACATTGGATCCATATGGGATCCAATGTCGAGTTTCAAATTAAAATTATTATATATATTTAGGTATTCGCAAGTGATAACTCTGATATCGCATGCGTTTATAGGCCACAGTCAATAAACTCATAGTAAAAACAGGTAGGGCCGTACTGGCACTTATAAATTCTGCTTGCTTTTAGATTAGCAAATTAGGTCACAATTCAGTAGGACATTCGCAAATAATGTTATGCGATTATGAACAATGCATGACTCGTGTCGTTCAACGCGTTACACTGTTGATATCGCAACTATCGCGATAGTTATTGAGATAACAATACATGTGTACTACCTTTTTTTAAGACTTAGTTTTTTCATACCATGCATGCTAAAAGTTAATGCATGGGTACTTGTTGCTTTTCCTTAAAACGTCCCTCAATATCCTAATAATAGTTTATCCATTTTCTAATAACTCTTGTGTATTTCTTGGTGACTAATTTTATATTTGAGTGAAAATCTAATTGTGTAAATACTTTCGTAATAATACCTAATATACCTAATAGATACGATTAGATTATCCAATCATAAAATCATATTTTACTGTAATCTAAAACCAGTATGTACTAAAATGTACTAAATTCTAAAACGTAGATATTATTTTCGATTAGACCATTAGCGATATACGAACACGTTACTACTGTTTTTTTTTAACTCTAATTTCATATTGTGAGCTCTACGCATTATAAACCTACATAATACTTACACCTATTAGATCCACAAAGAAGTGTGCAAAAGTGAATTATTATGATGACTTCTATGAAGTTGTGATTGAGTATTCAACTGCAGCTGTCGCAGGTCAATTTTCAATCAGCGTAGGTACAATCAGCATCAGAAAGATATTGACGTACAAAGTACTCAAAATGATCTTAATTTCGTTTTTTGACCCCCTTCCAGTTGACTGGTAGTTCTGATATTTGGTACACACCTTTAATTTGGACAATAATAACATTTAAATCAATAAAACAGTTCGATTTGCTCTTAATACGAGAGTTTTAAGATAATTTTGAGACTCCGTCGTCAAGATATTTATGGTGCTGACTGTACTTACTTATTCGTAATTACGAATATTTGCCATTCGTGAGTACGAATAAGTACCTACGCTCAATATTATTGGCCTGGGTTCTATGTACAAATAATATTATATAATTATGCTACCGGCAATGTGTATAATGTAGGTATTTTATGTAATGCCTAGGTATTGTATAGAATGCCTGCTGATCCACAGGCAATGTGTAAAATAAATAGATTTTCATCTACATTTATCAATGCATCGGCATAATTTCAAGATAACTTTGTGGAACTTCTCTTTCTGGAAGGTCACAAAAAATTAATTCCCGCATTAGCCTTGTTACCTAATTTATCCAAGTCAAATAGAGCGTAGTGAACACAGCGCACCCCGACCGAGAGATATAGGTTATAAGTGGTTTTATTTTATTTTATAACCACTAAATATGTTTTTAGATAACACTTTTCATACATTGCCAAGTACGCACTCGGTATTGTATAGAATGCCCAGGCAAAGTATAAAATAAATTATATTTCATACATTGCCTGCAAGTTTTAAACATTCTATACATTACCCAGGCATTATATAGAATACAAGATTATACACATTGCCAGTAACATATAACAGAATAAATAACAGTACTACATAAGTAATAACACTGCTTACAGCTTGATTAAACAAACCATACAAAAATGTTTCAAAAATTACTACTTATGTAAAGCATCAATGATACTATTTGCATAGATGTATCATAAAAATAAAATACTTTACAACGAAACTGTATTAGCATATTGCGGAAACTGGCACACAGAAATTAAATCAGAATGTAAATCCCAGTAATAACATTTAACGACGGTATGCGCTTGCCTTGCCTATCCAGACAGTCCCTCTTTTGTATTTTAACTTAAACGTGATACGTCCAAAATCCGCTATTATAAAAATATCCCTGGGGTTAAAAGGATAATTAAATTGTAAAAACATTTTCTATGTTATACTCATTGTCTCGGCCTGTTGTATTTCAGCAACCTTTGCTTTTATTTTATACGCTGGAAACATTTTCTGCGAGAGCTTTGTAATTTACAAATCTGATATTAAATTTGAAAAATTGTCAAAACAATATAACCTCAACTTTCAGTTAAAATATAAATACATAAAGTAATAAATGAGACAATACTTAAAAATATTTATAAAAAAGGTAAATTGTTAAAATATACTTTTGCTCTTACAGGAACGACCCTCAACTTCAAGAGTATGCTTGCAAAAGAGTCTCAATTTTCATTGACTAGTTTACAATACAGCTATAAACCTTAGAAACCGGTATATTGTCATATTTAAATTTTGGTGTAACTACAACCACCCGGAAATAGGCTTTCCTAATTGCCATCTGTTACGAAGTCACTATTAGCACAAATTTACATATTACTAGATACGCAATCAGAGTCTAGTGTAATGCTAAAATTTTATCACTAAAACCAGTATCAGTAATTAGATTAAACTGTATAGTTCGGACAAGTGTTCTACATATCATTGATTGATTGATGTACTTC
This sequence comes from Eilema sororculum, assembly GCA_914829495.1. Lineage (NCBI taxonomy): Eukaryota > Metazoa > Arthropoda > Insecta > Lepidoptera > Erebidae > Eilema > Eilema sororculum. Next base: position 12,608,223 of record OU618541.1, read on the forward strand.
ATCGAATATTTTAAATCATTGTAAAAGTGATTAGTTATGGACTAATCTGGTTGAGAAAACACACGTTGCCTTTAGTCGCATAATTCTCTGACAGCACCACACCTCATTAGTTCCAATAATGCCTTAATCCACTTTTAATCTTAAGCTCTTTTTAAGCCTGTTATGAGGCAACGAGAACCTATTTCTTAAAATCATTAGGTCCCGTGCCAGTTTCAGATATTTAATGAAACGAGATGTTGCTTCTTCATAATCTAATAGACACGCCGGCCTGTCACTTTTATCGGTGGAAAGAGAAATTTAATCATTCTCCAACGTTATATTGCAACTACCATTTATTCTCCTCCAATTGGTATGCTTGATATAGTTGTAATATTTGGCTGTTATTGACAAGAGATATTTAGGGGGTGTTTGGGTTTTAAGTGCAAACAGAAAAATCCAGTAAAACACAGTAAGTTATAACAGTATCATATTTATAGTAACACAAAATACTCCATGAAACTTAACGTACAACATTGCCTTATAGAAAATTCACAAAAACCTCGATCCTAACTCCACCGACAGTTGAGCGAATTTTTACACCTTCTGCAATACAAGTAATAAAAACAAACTTGTATCATAATTCAAAGAGACCAGTCTCTCCCTGAATAACAATGCGATGAAATTTATTACTCAATGAACAGCGGATTTATATTCTTCACAGAAGATTCCCGGAGGGAACTTTCAAAACTCTCTGAAATGATTTGCGGACCTGGCTAAATGGTATGCTACAGGAATACCCTTTTGCAAAGACAAATAAAAAACTTTTTGTTTACAGTATACAATGAGTATTTAAAATGACACTTAGCCTGAATCTCGATTTATCTGCGGACAGATTGTACAGGCCATTTGTCGAACTATCAATCTGTCATCAGACAAATCGTGATTCAGACTGAATGTCATTCTAGAATACGGGCCTTAGACTATGTGTGTAAAATTCGTAACAAAACTTATTTTTAAAACAAGCCAAAGTTAGCTAACATCGGGATCGGGATAACTATTTTTTTATACATATTTTTATTATAATGTAGTATAATGATGTTGCCCTAATACTTATATTATGTTCTCAGCATTGTATACTCAAATCTAGGGGAAGCAGCGAGGCAACCTCGCCACAAGTATTTCTTAACTTATTAGGATTTGTCTCAATATTATGGAAGTTATAACAATGTATGACTTGAAAAATGAAAACATTTTTTATTTTGTTTTGTTTTTAGATTTTTTGATTTGATGTCAAACATTTAAGAAGTTTAATGTTTGATTCATGTTGATTCATTCTTTTTGTTTGCAAATTGACTGACTTCACATAACAACTTAGGATCTAGAAACCATTTCAGACCGTTTTCATCATAAACCTTCTTACTTTTTTCATTGTAATTTAAAGCTTCACACACTCGACACCAATGATAGGATTTTGTACCAAAATATCCATGCTCATTAACTGCTGCAAAGTCGTTTCTCCAACTATGTAAGCTCTTCAAAAATTCTTCATTTTGACTTACAAAGGCAATTTCTGAAGCTATTGTTTTCATTTTCGTTGCGTTTCCTACACTGTCTATGGGGATATATAAGTAAGAAGATGGTGGTAACAGGCTTATGCAATCAGACGTGGAAACGCCCATTATTATTGGTATGGCCCCTTTTGAAAAGGCATGGTGCCATATTTTTTCCGTCAGATATTCACGACAGTAGGAATTTTCTAATACTAAATAGAATAAATATTCTGATATTGGCTCGCAATCTGACCTAAAGTGTCCTGGGCAGCTGAAAAAAAACAATTAGTATTTTAATTTATAGACAAAACGATATTCTATATATCTATATGGTTTTCATCCCGTTGCGTTTGGTAAAATTTGCAAGATACACGATGGTTATGTTTTGATGGCATTGACTTAGAAGTTTTAATTTAACTGTTTTTTACACTTACTTTACACTAATGGATATAACTACCTCTGTGCCATATCCTGTAAAAAGGTTTTGGAGTTTTGATAGTTGTTCACTTCATTTCCGTTAAATATTACCTCGTAATTTTATCTGAAGTCACAAGACTTTGACGAACGTCGCTCTAACGCAGGCTTACCTCTCAGGATCAAAAGTAAGGTGGTAATCACTCCCATGAAAGTCGCATAAACCAAAGAAAGATGAGTAGAAGTAAATAGACTCTAAGGTGATATGAGGATGCGTTGCTCCTAACGTTGAAATGATCATGGTTGAATGGGGATCGAAGTAAAACAGTGGTGACACTTACCGTTTTTTATGTGTTTCGTTATTAGCACACCGTCCATATACGTCAACGGGAATATATTCCTGCAATTCTTTTATGAAATCCATTCTGTACTTAACTCCACAGTTCGAGATAAGTATCGTAACCAGGACATCACGTCTTTTTTTCTTCCAATTTGGTATAAGACTAGTGATATCACCCCGATTATCAATGTTTCTTAAAACTGGTTCATCTAGGGCCACTGTGCGCCCATATGGCACTGGTATATCAGCATCGCTCCTGTAATGTAGATTATCATGGGAAGATTAAAAATATCAGACGAAATAATTCGTGTAGTTTTGAAATTTGGTACAGTTATTCTATAAGGCACCCAGATATAAATATAAATTTATAAATTTTAAAAAAAATTGACGTACGTATAGATCTTGCTATTTACTTTAAGAATGGCGGACTTCCATACAAACTTTCATCCCTTATTTTACCACATTACCAGTAAAATTTCCATATTTTTTTTTAGATTTATAATTTGAGTATTTGGGCAATATTTTCAAGTGGAACCCCTTTTATATCAGTAGAAAATGAAACTTAGCAACGCGTCAGGAGCAATAGAATCTAAATTTGTAATTGGTTCCAAGTTTCCATCGACTCCTCGCTTCCAACCCCATATTTAAGGAGGCGGAGAAGTGTCTTAGGAATCAACTGATTCCTAAGTCACTTCTGTACTCGAGAGAATACTCTATAAGCATGATATTACGACCTTATGGTAAGAGGGACGGAAGAAAGATCACGTTTAGACTTGGTGAAAGTAATGGCAGTAAATCTATATTTGTGGGTGCTAGGTATACTTGAAGAATATTATCTTTTCTCCAAAAAAACAATGAAATTAGCATCGATTTCAATGTGGTCAAGCAGAGTTGATTTTATCGCAAATTGTAAGCTTTATTTCATTTGACTTTGTATATTTTAAAGTACTGATCCTTTTTTTTTTTTTTTTTTATCGTGCGAAAAATCCCCACGGATACCACCCCCACGGAGCCGGTGGAGGCGGTTATGTCGGACTCGAACCGACTAAAACGCACGCCGTCTTGGGTCCTTGGCTGCCGGAGGTGAGATTGCCAAAAGCATATCTCTCGCACCCCGGCAGACCCAGGACCATCTCTTTCGAGATGGCCCCCTTCGAGTTGTGGGGACCAAAATGTCCCCATCTAGCCCCGGTTACGGGGAGGCGCACTTTGCGCCGCCGCCGCGGCCTGCTTCTGCTAGGGTGACAGGCGGCTCCACCGGTCACCCCCAGGCCAGCGCTCATGGAGGACGGAGGTCGTTCTGCGACCTCCGACGTCCGGTTCGCCTTCGCTCTGCACGGGCTTCCCGGGCCCGGAGTCTGGTCCGGACCCGACCGGCCGCCTCCTTCTCGAGCATTACTTGCTCGCAGAAGGAGGCGGCCGCACCCCAAGCGTTTGCGCATCGTACCATCGCTGTGAGCAATGTGACGAGTGTGAGGACTCCCACCCCTAGAGCCGCCACTAGGACCCGCCTCGGCGTGTCCCATGCCGGGCACTCGGTCAGCGTGTGCAGCTCTGTGTCCTCGCTCGCATCACAGTGATGGCACTCGGACGTTGGCTCCTTCCGGATCCGACACAGGTAACTCCCGAAACACCCGTGTCCGGTAATCACCTGCGTCAGCCGGTACGAGAGGCTGCCGTGTGGCCTCTCTAGCCACTCCTCCATGATGGGTCTTACCGCCGCTATTACGGCGTGCCCTGCGCTTGGTCGCCCAAGTCGTAGCTCCCATTCCGCTACCATGTCCCTGTGGAGCTGGGACCTCACGGCCCGAATTTCTTCGGGCTCGGGTTCCCGTCCCTGCTCCCGCGCCTCCTTACGATACCGATATAGCATCGAAAGGGCTCTCGCATCCAGGTTCCACGGTAGGGATCCGGCAAGGAGACTCGCCGCTTCGAAGGATATCGTGCGGTACCCCCTAATGGCCCTGCTGGCCATTGCACGCTGCGGTCCACGCAGCAGACGCGCATTGTGGACCGTCAGGGTGTCCGCCCATATTGGGCACCCATATAGGGCCATAGACCGCACGACTCCCGCGTAGAGTCTCCTGCAGGAGTCATCCGGCCCCCTCATGTTGGGCAGCAGCCGCCCCAAAGCGGCAGCTGTGTCCTTCAATTTGGGGGCCAGTCTTCGGAGATGCTCCCCGAAGTTCCACCGGCCATCGAGTACGAGCCCCAGATATTTCATCTGGGCCTTGACGCCGATGGAAATGTCTCCCACTATGAGGCTGGAATCCTCCGGTGGCACGCGCCGAGGCCCATGAAAGAACATGGCCTCGGTTTTATGCAGAGCCACCTCGAGACCCAGCCGCCGAATCCGTTCCACGACTTGGGCAACCGCGGTCGTGGCCTTCAGGGTCGCTTCGCGGTATGTAGCCCCGCACGCCGTCACCAGCGTGTCATCCGCATAACACGTGACGGCGGCACCGTCCACGAGCTCCCCGCGAAGCACCCAGTCGTAACCGATGTTCCACAGTAGCGGTCCCAGGACCGATCCCTGCGGAACACCGCACGACATCTCTCGCCGACCGAGCCCGGTCGCACTTGGGTAGAAAGTACTGATCCTATAGTAATAATGTCTGCACGTAATTTATAGGAAATTTAATGTAGATAATTAACCTAGAAGTAGCTAAAAAACAATAGGCCTTAACCTATGAAATTGCCGCTATGCAGTACTAGCCATTTCAAATTAAAATAATTTTTGATTGGCTTAGAATTCTAATTTCAAATTCATTTAATTTTAAAAACATGAAATTCTTTTTCCAAACGTATTCATTTGTTTATTGATTAGTGTTACACTTTCATCGCATTTCAATCTTTTTCGTCATCACAAATGAAGGAACTTTGAACCGCATTGTTACCTGCTATGAAAAATGGATTCTGTTTGATAACCGCAAGCGCTCAGCAAGTTGGTTGATATGGATCCTGGTGCAGCACCTAAACAATGCCCTAAACGAAAACTTACCCCTAAAAAAGTGATGGTCGCTCTTTGGTGGTCTAGCGCCGATGTGATTCATCACAGCTTCTTACCAAACGGGGTGAACATTATTGCAGATGTGTACTGTGAAGAACTGAACATAATGATGGAGAAACTGGCACATTCCAATCAGCATTGGTCAATCGCTCGTCTCCGCTGCTCCTGCACGACAACACGTGACCTCATATTGCATACGGTCTCCACGTTGCAAGAACTAGGGTTGGAAGCTTCTCCTCCTACAGACTTCTAGAATTTGGATAACTTTTTGGCGGGAAAAACATTCAATATCCGAGAGGCAGTACAAAATACCTTTGAAGATTTTGTTGCCTCCCGTCCAGCTGATTTGTTAAAGAAGGGCATCAATAAACTGCGACTGCGTTGGCAAAGATGCATTGATTGCATGGGTGATTACTTCGAATAATACAAATAAAAAATACTTGAAAAAATTCGTTTAATTTCTTTCATATAAAACGGCAATTTCATAGGTAAAGACCTATGTAATAATATATTATTAATAGTTTTCAACATACAAGCAAAAAGCTGAAAAGGGGAACCTTTCCCCCTCTCCCCCTCCGCCAGCTTTAAACATGCTAAATGTTTAGTCATCTAATGTATATAACTGTTCAATAAATTGTACAGTTACGCACTTTGTAGTTATATCTCTTCAAAACTATAAATAACCACGACAATTTGATGATGATGATCACAGCTATTATTTAATTTTAGGAAAAAACGTGCATTACTGTGCTTTGAAAATGTTTCTTAAGCAATTATAACTTTTTCAATCAGTCACATATGGATGAAAATACGTAACCGCAACTTTAACTTTTTTTCTATAAAGGACACGTTAATTTGACTTCACCTCGCCTGATCGTAAGCTAAAGGTAAAGTCTCGGAAAGAGGATCACCATCGTAAACATGTATTGTACAGTGTTAACAGTGGTGGCACTCAGCTTGACGGCCCCATCAGATGCCTTTTCACGCCCCGCTTATTGAACATGTCAACACTTTCTAGACACTTGATATATAAAACGACGTTATTTTTTAACAGCAAAGAGCCTAGTAAATCGTGGGTTAATATTTGATGAGTGTTTTCAGGGGTTTATGAAAGAAAACCTCAGCTTTATATAACCCAACTGACGGTAGGAAGCGCCTGCTTAAGTAGGTATATATTTTCAGTAATACAGCAAAGTAGATATATTTAACCTGCTCTACATAGCTTCCAAGAGGCTTTCTTAAAGAATAAAAATAATATCTTACGCAATTGTAAACCAATATTAATGATTTATGTATTTATACCTCGAGGGCACATAAATTTGAAAAAGTGTTCTCCTTAACGTGAATAAAATGTTTGGGTAATGAAATTTCGAATTCTTTCTGGTGCTGTTCAAGTCCGTTTTGTTTTTTTATGGTTATGGATACATACAGAATTATTCAAAACAACAACTTTTAAGTTTATATTATTTAACTTTTGGGAAAGTAACAGTCGCCGTAAGTAAAAAATAAAATAAAAATAAAACCCCTAGAGGAAAACTTGCACTAGGGCCTAGTAGGTATGTAAGCAGTGGTGTATCGGCTAGCAAATATACTTAGTTTGAGCTCCAAAAATACAGTATAAATCAACGCAGCATCTAAAATAACTACCGTAATGGATAAACTTATGTTATTTTTAAACTATTGCGGTGTTTACTCATAGTTTTTTATAATAATTTGGGACTTCACGCGATAAAACTTAGATGGAACGTGGTAATGAAAAGTCTAGTCGTCACCACGGGTGCTGTAACGCACCCGAAACGTCACGCATCGTCAAAAGTTTTATCGAGTGAAGTCCCGAACTATTATAAAAAAACTATGAATATACTTAGTTACATACCTGAAAGTCATTGACCAATTGAAAACGTTTTCTAAGTCTTTCAGTGCCCATTTTTTACGTGATAACGAAAACGTATTTATAGGCGATTCATCGTTCAGAAATATCCATCTTTGATGTTGGTTTCTCTCTTTCACTTGAGGTATAAGGCCATGTTGCAAATGAACGACTACTGCGTCAGCTGTATCCAACTTGTCATCATCTCCGGTAAAAATACAATTATCCACACTACAGTGTTCAAGCGGATTGTTGCTGCTAACAAAATAAACACTCGATTAAAAGATACAAATTATTTAATTTCCATTTTTAATTTACTTGCGTTAGGGTTACATTGGGGGGTTTGTTTTGAATACGGCGTGCTTCCCAGACTCAAAAGGGCCATCTTAAATTGCCCAGGAACAGTCGTGGTGCGAGGAAAATGCCTTATGGGGTAATAACCTAACACCCTGGCTATTGTGTCCCGAGATGGCATGCGGTTTCGTTGGTCTGACTCCTGTATAACTACCATCGATGGTTGAGGGGTTGTCTTTACTTTTTAGTACCAATAATGGTATGAAGATTTAATAATTGGATGCTATCCCAAAGTTAAAATAAATTATCTAACCGAGCTTATTACATTAAGAATGGTAAAAGAGCGGTAAACATTGCATCGGTATGTATTTTATAGTTTTTATTTATTTTAATCATTCACCCAACCTATAATAGTAATTGATTTGTCTGTTAAATTTTATGACGTCATTAAATCTTTTTTCATACAAGTTACCTTACAACCTACCGTTTTGAAGTTTGGTAAAAAGTAACTAAGTAAGTAGAATACCCAATTACGAAATGAACAGTGAAGTTCTCCAAACAATCAAATGGAGTTAATTGATTTCATATCTGCGTCGATGCGATATAATTCAAAAACGTCAATATAAAAATAAATATTAAGCTTAGTTTAGCAAATGGACCACCACACCGGTTCGAAACGCGGCCCAGACCCTGAGGAGATTCCGACAAGAAACTCGCGTGCCTTTTTTTTAGTCTATTTATAATCATTCACGTAGTCTAATACTTATAGTCTAGCTACAGTGATTTACATTACGAATTAAAATGGTTTATGTACCGAACACTGTGGAACGCCCATCGAAACCACGAATCCTACTGAACGTGTATCGTTAACATCGACCCTCTGAATTCTGTTGTACAAAAATGAAGTCAGAAGCTCGAGAGCCTTGTTCCTTATTCTGTAAAGTTCTAATTTCCTGATTAATGTGTCATGGTGAACGCAATCGAAGGCCTTGGATAGATCACAGAAGACACCTAATGCATCATTCGTATCCTCCCAGGCTTCGAAATACAATTTAATAATTCTACACCAGCATCAGTAACCGAACGTCCCTTAGTAAACCCAAACTGATTATCATGAAACAATACGTTTTCACCGAAATGAGTCATCAACTGTCCTAGAACTAGTTTCTCTAATACTTTACTCAAACGGGTCGGAAATTCGAAGGATCTGTAGCGCTGCCGACCTTGAAATGGTATGACTTTGCTATGTATCATTTAGGAGGGCCAGACCGTAAGGAGGAGGGCCAGACCGTAAGGGATGGCCCTGGGTCAGCTGGGGTGCGAGGGATATGTCTTTGACAACCTCACCTCCGGCCTAGCACCAAGACCCATAGTCGGCGTGCGGTTTTAGTCGGTTCGAGTCCGACATAACCTCCCCTTCCGGCTCCGGCAGGGGGGGTATCCGAGGGGATTTCCGCACGAAAAAAAAAAAAAAAGCTATGTATCATTTAAATCAGGAAATATACCACTGTTGACAGTCATTAAACACAGTTGCTAGATGGGGAGCAATGACATCAATGACACCTGCCACAGTTTTGATGTCTTTTTCAATTGATTTAAACGCTTTGATGATGTCCTTGCTATTAACAACCGTGAATATGAACGTGTCCTCATGCCTGTCTATTAATTCTATAAGCAATGACTCAGCGGAAGTGGAATACGACTGAAGAGTTTTGGTTGTAATTAAAAGTATATTTGCGAAAAAATGTTCAAACTCTGTCGCAACTGCCAAATCCTCCGTGACATGGTGACCTTCTATTTTTAAATGGAAATCTCTGACAACTGATGAAGATTTCCCACATTCAGAATTTATTGTGTTCCAAGTAGTCTTAATTTTAATAACAGAATTTGATATTTTCTTTTTAAGAAGTTTATCTTCGCAAAGGAACAGGCATACCGTTCCGTGGTCACAATGCTACAAGATAATATTTAATCAAGTGCTAATTGGTATACATAACATCTAACAATTCTTTATAGTTAAGCAATGATTTATAATAATGACACGATTAAACATTTAATGTGACACGATGATATCGCGATAATACATTTGAACTAAGGCTGGATTCGACACTGTAAATCCATTTCATAAACTAAATTTAATCCTTGGCTTGCATGAAAGGATTTATGACAGTGGTGGAAGCTCTTGAAGTATTTAAGCATAGACTCAAATGGTGGGCTGTTGTCTCTGCCTACCCTGGAGGGAAATAGGCGTGAGCGTATGTAAGTAAATTTAATTACATTTAATTTCTGATTTCTAATCAGAAGTTGAGTGTGATTATCATAAGACCCAGGTTGCTTTTAAACATTTTCCAACATCATAGTTAGCAAACTTTATCTTTTTAACTGTCTTCAAAAAGGAGGAGCCCATTTATTGTTTTAATATAAAATAAGTCGCAATTCTTGTTGCTCGATTTCTCCGACATTCGTGAATCGATTTTGAAAATTCTCTACCACCACCATACCTGTAGGTATGTCTACAGGTATTTAAGGAAAGGTCTTATTATATCCCGAAATATATAAAGGACGTACTTACTCTGAAGATCCGAAGTTGTAAATATGTCTATTTCGCAACCAATCCCAGTGTTTCCATATTAAAACAACAAATGTTCTGTTCAGTGGCGCGATGTCGAGAGTATCCTCGTTTTTAAATAGCATTGCTCCCAAGTTCGAAGTCATCCAGTCCTGGAAAATAAAAAGTTCTAAGTTAACTTACATTACAAAAACGAATTGTAACTATACTATCTATTTGATAGGTACACTATCATCAAAATCTCATCTCAGCAGCAATCCCAGTTGCAGCTTTTAGGTACTTTATAATCTGGAATCTGTTCTCCTTCTCATTTATTCATTTCTCCTTCTTATAAATTCTCATCGATTGAAGAGCGGCCGACAGCGGCCAGAAATTGTTACTAGAAATGATAAAAAGGAGGTACCAAATCGGTTGTAATAATTTGCCTCAAAAGTCGCTGCCAATAGCTGCTTCGCTTTTTTTCAATGGGATGAATGAATGGAATCTTCGCTATTGGAGGAATTATCCCCGGATGAAATTTTATCGAAATTTTATGAAAGATCAACAAATAATACAATATCATTTTTAAAATTAGTGTTGATTTATTGAGGATCAGACTTCAATACTTCGATGCCTTTTGACAACCGGACTACTGCAATTGAAGTCAATCGAAGTCGCAGAAGTCCGGCTGTAGCAACCGGACTACAGAGAATAAAGGTACGAAGCATGGACCTAATGAATTTTGAATAAGTATTATCTTTATTTTTACCTTGTTGACAATAGTGTATTTTGGATACGTGTATCATTTACATACATAGAAATGTTTTACTGAAATCTTTATTTTTTAATTAATATTTTCCCCAATGGCCTAGCCGCATTTATCACGATAACCTGAAGCGTCGAACCTGTATCAAATCAGTAGCAAAACAATACCCGTCAAAGTAATATTTAATTCGTAATTTAATATGAATATTTTTACAGCATTAAGTATGCTAACTATACAAATCGAATACATAGGGAAAAAGAATCTTCTCGGGCGGGACTCGAACCCGCAGTTGCGCCCGCGGCTACCGAGACACGCCCGATATGATTCAAATTTCCCATCTTATACGTCTTTAAGGCGACGTGGCGTCATCGGTTTTCTTACGCCTTAAAGACGTATAAGATGGGAAATTTGAATCATATCGGGCGTGTCTCGGTAGCCAAATTGGTCAGGCATTCCCCCTGTAAGGGAAAGACTGCGGGTTCGAGTCCCGCCCGAGAAGATTCTTTTTCCCTATGTATTCGATGAATATTTCATATTACAGTGTATTATATATTTGAATGAATTTTTATGGCATTTACTATGCTTTTTTTTTTTTTTTTTTGACCGTTGGGGAAATCCTTCATGGATGTTATGCCGGACTCCTACCGACTAAAACCCCCACGGTATCGCCCAGCAGCCTATAGTTGGGAGCCCCGGGTAAGCCCTCGGAAGGATGTCCCAGGGCTCCCAACAGACCTACCGCTTTAATGCGGCCTCGTCTAGGGGGTGGTTCGGGTGCTATCCCGCGTCTATGGGGGGGTTTTCGGGTATCATCCCGCTTCATAGGAGGGGGGAGGCGTGCGTGAGTCCGTCACGTCACGCTGCCGTCATGGGCCTGCTTCTGTAGGGACGATGAGCAGCCAACTCACCGTCCTCAGGCCCCCGGTCATGGAGGCCGATGGTCTTCGGCGAAGACACGTCGGCGGCGCCCAAGCCGCCGACTGCGGAACTCGGGTGGGAGAGTTCTCTCCCGCTCCCGCCCCGCCGCCTCCTTCACGAGTATGACCTGCTCGCAGAAAGAGGCGGCGCAGTCCCACTTACTCCCGCTGGAGACCATGGCTTCCACCATGGTCTCGAGCGAGAGAGTGTCCACGCCCAAACCCACCACGAGGACCTGGCGCTGTTGCGCCCACGCCGTGCACTCCACCAGCGTGTGGAGCGCTGTGTCATCGCTGCGGGCCCCGCAGTGCTGACAACCGGCCGTGGTTTCCCGGTGTCTTCGCCACAGATACCTACCGAAGCTACCGTGCCCGGTAAGCATCTGTGACAACCGGTAGGAGAGAGCACCATGTCTCCTCTCCAGCCACTCGTCCATGACCGGTCTGACGGCCGCGATTGTGGCGAATCCCCCCTTTGGTTGCTCAAGTCGCACCTTCCATGTCTCCACGGTTTCCTGGTGGAGCTGGGACCGCTGGGCCTCGATTTCTCGAGACGCAGGCCATTGGCCCCGCTCCAGCGCCTCCTTGCGCCATTTAAATAGAGACGCAAGGGCTCTCGCTTCCAGGTCCCATGGAGGGGTCCCGGCTAAGACACATGCCGCCTCACCTGAGATCGTGCGGTATCCCCTTATCACCCTGACGGCCATCGCCCTCTGTGGGCTCAGCAATCTAGCCACATTACTGGCCGTCAGGGTCTCCGCCCATACGGGGGCCCCGTATAGGGCCATACTTCGCACGATCCCCAGGTACAGTCTCCTGCAGGGAGCGTTGGGTCCCCTGATGTTGGGCATCAGCCGTGCGAGTGCAGCTGACACCCCCCTCAGTTTTGGGACCAAACTTCAGAAGTGATGTCCGAAGTTCCACCGGCCATCGAGTACGAGCCCCAGATACTTCATCGAGGGCTCGATGCCGATGCTGACGCCCCCTACCTGTAGGCTGGATCCCGCAGGTGGCCCCATCCGAGGTCTGTGGAAGCACAGAGCCTCGGACTTGTGAAGGGCGACCTCGAGACCCAGCCGCCGTATCCGACCCACGACTTGAGCAACCCCTGCCGTGGCCTTTAGTGCTGCGTCTCGGTGCGTTGCTCCCCGCGCCGTAACGAGGGTGTCGTCGGCGTAACACGTTACGTTCACCCCCCTGAGCAACGGACCACGCAGCACCCAATCGTAACCGATGTTCCACAGGAGTGGCCCTAATACCGATCCCTGCGGAACACCGCACGACACATCCCGCCGACCCGGCCCTAGCCAACTCGGGTAGGTAATGGCCCTCTCGGAGAGATAGGCCCCGACAATTCGACGGAGGTAGGGAGGCCTCCATGGTAGATAAGCGCCTCCCTAACGCAGCTCCAGGGCAAGGTGTTGAAGGCGTTGGCGATGTCAAGAGACACCGCCACTATCACCTCACCCTGTGAGACTGCTTCCTCCGTCAGGCCTCTAATGCGCATGATCGCATCCACCGTGGAGCGCCCCTGACGGAAGCCAAACTGGCTATCCGCCAGATCAGGCCCCACGCGTGTGAGATGCCTGACGAGGCGTTGTGCAATAATGCGCTCAAAGAGCTTGCACACCTCGTCAAGCAACACGATCGGCCGGTACCCTGATGGAGAATTTGCCGGCCGCCCCGCCTTTCGGATCAAGACCAGTTTTCCTGTCTTCCAGACCTTGGGAAACTGGCCTTTTTCGAGGCATGCGCTAAAGAGCCCTATAAGTCGAGGCCCAAGCTCCTCAAGAGCCAGGACCCACGCTCGGCCTGGAATGCCGTCGGGTCCAGGGGCGGTGTTTCTGCGGGATTTAAGCCGCAGTACAGCCGCCCCTAGCTCACCCTCCGTGACTACGGGCACGTTGTTCTCACTGCCTTCCGCGCTGGGCGCCTGAGACGGAGCCATGCGCGGAGGAATGTGTTCCTCCGCTCTTGATGGAAACAAGGAGTCCAGGACCACCTCCAGCTGCTCCGGCTGGAGACTCTGGGTCAGTGGGGGCGCCTTAGCGCGTAATTTGCCCCTTACCATAAGGTACGGGCGCCCCCACGGGTTGCGCTCCAGAGTCTCTATCAGCTCCTCGCGGCCCAACTTTTTGGACCGCTTGATGGCCGTATGGAGGGCCCTCTTGGCCTCCTTGTACCCACCATAGAGCTCCGTCTCTCGGGCTACCGCATCGTCTGGGCGGCGACGCCTCCGGCGGAACCTGGTGTACCGGCGGCGCGCAGTGACGCACTCCGCGCGCAACTGCGCGATTTCCGGCGTCCACCAGTACACCTGCCTCCTCGCCGGTCTGGCACTGGCCCTGGGCATCGCCGCATCACAGATATGCGTCATGGCTCTCCCGAACCACTCCACCTCGGCATCAATATCGGCGGGCCTGTCCGCTACCGGGATCCAGGTCTGCACGATGGCCGCCTCCAGGAGAGCCTCCGGATCCAGGCGATGGAGTGCCCAACGCGGTTCCGGGGGATTCGCAATAGCTGGTGGCAGATTAGGTGGAGGGGAGACGTTGAACCGAATATATCGGTGATCTGACGACGTCTCCTCCTCCTCCACCACACGCCATTCTTGGACACGGCGGGCGAGCTCAGGGGTCGCAAACGAAACGTCTATGACCGAGCTGAGCCCCCGCCGCGTCCAGGTTGCGACATTCCCCCGATTCAGGATGACTAGGCCACGTGTAGTGACCCAGTCCTGAAGTATCCTCCCCCTGTCTCTGGTTTCCCGGGAGCCCCAAGCCTGCGACCAGGCATTGAAATCTCCCAGGATCAGGACAGGGCGAGGCCGGCATGCAGCGAGAACTACGTCCAGCTCAGGGAGCCATAGCTCAAACTGATGCTGGTCGAGGCTCGGCGAGATGTAAACGGCCACGACAGCCATACCCTCATATTCCGCCGCGACGCAGCCCGGGCCTCTAGCGATAAGCGCTAGGCGCGAGTCATCCGCGGCGGTCCCCCCAAAGACAGTCGCCAGGCCGTTCAGATCAACTGGGCTTCCCGGGTGAACCCAGTACGGCTCGGCGACAACCACCACGTTAATGGACCACTGCCTGATGCTCTGGTACAGAAGGTCCTGAGCACCAGCGCAGTGGTTCAGATTCACCTGCAGGATGCGGACATGGGTATCCATTAATGGACGTCCATTTCCGCACCCTGCCGCGAGAGTGCACCCTCACCTCCCCGTGCGGACGGACGGGGCTTTGGTCTTGAGGCAGTGCAGGCCTTACTGCCCACCCAGTGGTCGGCCTCCTTGCCCTCCGCCACGCATTTAAAACAGCGTGGCGGAGCGTCACAGGCAAGGGCCACGTGACCGGGCTGACTACAGCGGAAGCACCGGTCTCCCACGTTGACTTCCGCCGTACACTGCACTCCCACATGCCCCACGACCAGGCACCTAAAGCACCTGGCTTCGCGTGGCTGCAGGAGATGCACCTGTGCCCTCAGGAAGCCCCCGATAAGGAGGCTCCGTCCGTCCGCCACTTTTTGGGCCGCCGCGACGGGGCAGCTCACGACTGCCGATCCGTGACCGAACGGGCCAAAGCGGATTTCGCCTGACCTCACCTGGTCACGAGGGCAGCCGCTCGCCTCCACGACGGCGGAGATTATTTCCTCCGTCGTAGTCGCGTCATCTAGACCCGAAATGCGCAGACCCGCGCACTTGTTGGGTCTGGTGACGCGGATGTCACCCGTGTCCAGCGACTCCCTTAGCTTTGCCGCTAGGGCATCTGCTTTGGGGCCGCTGGTGGCGCCATAGACCTGGAGGAGGCGTGCTCCGGTGCGCGTCACCTTGGACCGGAGAGCTCCCTCTATATCGAGGGCTTTAAGGTCCACTGAGGCTCTCGCCTGCCTCAGGACCTCTGCGTACCCCAAGCCTCTCGCCCTGCCCTCCGTAGTCACCGTAATGACGACGGCAGAAGAACGGGGAGCGCGGAGCCTCATTGGCGCCTTCACCGCGGCGGCCTTCGCGGCTTTTGCCGCCTTCTTGGCGGCCTTCGCCGCCTTTTTGGTGGCCTTAGCCGCCTTCTTCTTCGCTCCCACCACCTCCCAGACCCTCTCTCTGGAGGGGTTCTGGGATGCAGCAGGAGCACTGGGTGTACTTGGGGAGGCGGGGTTGCCACTTCCCCCAGGTGCCGTCTTCTTGGGGGTGGAGGGGGGGGTGAAGGCCCTCGGCTTGGAAGGAGCCCCAAAGGGTGCAGCGGTCACGGGTGCCGCCAGCGGCGGGCGGTATGCCCGATCCTCGAGGACCCCAAGGCGTCGCTCGATGGCATCCAGCAGCTGGACCACCGTTGGTGTCACCTTAGGTGGAGCACGGGGAACGGGGGTTTTCACACCCCGAGCCTCCCCGGTCCCCTGGACCAGCTGCTTCAGCTGGCTGATCTCCTCCCGCATCAGCTGTTGCTGCTTGCGGGAGTCAGCAAGCTCTGTCTCCTCTTCGTTGGAGACGCTCCTTTCCAGGAGCTCCTCCAGCGCTTTGGCGGCGCCCGTGATGGCTTCCGCCACGACTCTCTTCTTTCCCGCAATATTTTTCTGGCCTTTTACGGCGCCAGAAATGCGGGAAAGAGCCGCCAGGATGTTTTGCGCCGCCGGCACCTCCGTGACCTTCCCGCTTGGCAGCGGGGACACAATCACCGGCGGTTCTGCTACCCCCCCTTTCGCTCTGTAGAGGTCGGCTTTCCGACCTCTACCCGCGGTGGTAGCCACAATCAACCTCTTCCTGGGAAGGTCTTCCTCACTATTCGGTGATTCAGACCCAGGCCGACGGGGTCCGCTCGACCTGGGTCTCTTCCTACCTACGTCGGCATGGATGCCGAGACCGAGGGTATCCTCGGGCCCGCCACCCACGCCGACAGCCAACTCCATCTGCGAGTCAGCACGGGTCGACCGTCTTCCGCGTCACTTTTCTGGGTGGTTTTGAGGCACACCGTTGGGCCTGTGGGACTGTGGTGACCCCTCCCATATACCACCCGGGGTGAACCCGGGCGGGGGTCGCCATGGCTGGTCGCCGAATGGGTGTCCATTTGACCACCAGTCACAGCAAGGGATTCCCCGGACGGCGTCCGGGTACCCTCATGGGTAGATTTATCCTTGATTGTTTCCATAGTCATTTCTTTTCGATTTATGTCCGTCGACGTTGAGGTAAAAGTAGGGAGGTTAGGAGTGTATGTGAGGATGGGAAGGGTGGGAAGGTGGGAGTGAGTGACGCCCTAGGCACTGAGGTCCCCCCAGCGATGCATCCCATTGCCGGGCGTCAGAGCGTGGGGTTCGGGGTGATTTTTTATAGAGGTTTTCTTCCTCGCAACTCCTAAGAGCCACCATGCCCGTCTGTTGCCAGACGGGGGTACGGCTCGGCCGATCGATGGTCCCTATGGGACCGTGTACTTCACCACTGATCGCTCAGTGGCAAAGTACTCGTCGCCCTGAGAGTTCTCCGCTAAGTACGCTCTGCTTAGCAGAGCGCATGCGGAGAACTCGAAACCGGCCATAAAGGCCCCCCCTCCTTGGTGGACTATTTGCCATGGGCGACGACGTACGCCTCGCGCGAAGCCCACGTCGTCGCCCACGTTACCGGGGTGCACCACGCGGAGGTTGTCCTACCCAGCACCCCGGCATTTACTATGCTAAATTTTAAATTTGAAATACATCGGGAAAAAGAAGAACTCAAGTGAGATTTGAAGACCCCCTTATAGGGGAAATGCTCGTCCAACGGAGCTATTGAGTCACACCTGAATCACTTCAAATTTCCCTTCTCTTTATATCCGTCTTTAGGGCGACGATGGAGCCATCTACCAACTTTTTAAGAACAGTTGGAACCAATGTACGATTTTTCAACCATTTTTAAACCTTGATTTTTGATGACTCCGTCCAAATATTTGAATGAAAATTTTTTTTTGTTTTAACTTTTTACAAACAGTAAATCAAACAAAAAAAATCATGACATTACACTAAAATCATTAGTCTGCCTATTAATAATTGTGATAATGCATGAAACATCGCGCGCATAATGGCGGTAGGCATACCTTTTTTTACGTGCTGATACCGGAACCGGTGGGGGAGATTATGTAGGACTCGCACCGACTAATACGGTGAAACTAGTATCTGTATACGGTTCTACTATAATCTATGCTCTAAGGTTTTATCGCGATAAACTTACTTCGGGCAATATATAGCCAGCCACGAAGCTTCCCCGTAGCAATAAGACGAAGTTTTGTCAACATTTTTTTGTTGATTGAACCGAAAAGGAATTTAAAATGAATTTGCTATATTATCTACCTGAAAACTATAAGCATGCCTTACTATATTCATTAATTAATTTCTGCGATTAAAAACAGCAGTAGTCTTTCTTATCAAACGATAAAGTAAGCTAATCGAAATTAGACGCGCCTAACGATAACAGTAGTATACAGCCTTCGGATACACATCATTGCTCTTGCTAACGAGAAATTTTCAACTAGTTGATCAACGAACCAGCCCCTGGGATCGTTTCGTCCAACTATTTTAATTCTACCAATCCTTTACGAGTTACAAGCTTGTAAAATATCGTAATATTTAAAGTAATAATAGATTGTGAGTGGCAACTATGACAACCGCGGCTACGCTCGCGTGGATGTCGGTTAGCCTATGTCCTTTCTCAAGGTCTAATCTATCTCTGTGCCAAATTTCATCCAAATCGGTTCAGTGGTAAAGGCGTGATAGCGTAACAGACAGAGTTACTTTAGTTATAATATTAAGGGCACGCCGTAATAGCGGCGGTACGAACCATCATGGGGGACTGGCTAGAGAGGCCACACGGTATCCTCTCATACCGGCTGACGCAGGTGATCACCGGGCACGGGTGTTTCGGGAAATACCTGCATCAGATCCAGAAAGAGCCAACGTCCTAGTGCCGTCAATGTGATGCGAGCGAGGACACGGAGCTGCACACGCTGACCGAGTGCCCGGCGTTTTAGTCGGTTAGAGTCCGACATAACCAACTCCACCGGCTCCGGGGAGGTGGTATCCGTGGGGCTTTCTCGGACGATAAAAAAAGCTGTTATAATATTAATATTATTACTGTTTATGAACTGATTGTTTATTTTCCCGATTTCTTAAATATCAATAGAATTTAACTCCCGGTCCACGGTGGCTAGCACGGGCTGGCCAACTAGCCATGCATTTTGGGAGTCTCGGATCCGGGGAGTCGCTCACAATCGATACTACCCCTGTAGCAACGACACAATCCAGAGGGAGATCAGAGTGAAGAAAGCCTTTAAATAGTGGCAAGCTTCCAAATCTCCAAAAGATCGCTATGAGTACAAAGAGCCTGAACGCAGCACTTGTAACCGCTATACATTGGAAGGCAATGGTGTGAGTACCCCTCGTAAATCTTTACAACCGTGTTCTCCTCACCGCACCGGTGAAATCTCAACAACTGCATACGCGACCGGTGTTTGCGCGACTCTAAGTGACAACCTCCACTACTCCTTTAAAATTAACTGCTGGCACATTAGCCCTACGCTTACTATTTTAAAGAAATTTGAATTTTTGTACTAGTGGATTAAATATATTCACTAGTACAAGTTACATAATATTATGTAGTCCGCCCGACTACTGTAGGGTTAACCTCCATACATTCGATAATGTCTCTAATATCATATTTGATAAATGTTGCTATGTTTATTAGTTACTTCGTTGATAATATATTGAAAAACCTGTTAAGTATGTACAGTCGCCATCGGTATCACATTAAATATTAGTTACTGACTGCTTTAGTTCTAAAACTTTACAATAATAAATAAAAATTGAAAAATGAAAAATTTGCTGTCTGAGGATTACAAAAATAATAAAGATTTATCTATTTCAATTCAGTCAAGAGAACAGAACCCTATCTGTAACCTGCCCGTTTACTGAGATTCAATAGTCGATTATTGTTACTCGTAAACCCTTTTTATTTCGACTGACATTCTTCTTTGTGTTGGCATGTTACGCATTAATTAACCGCCCATTAAAATAACTTTATAAACGAAAATCGGGTGTTTTCTGGTCATATTATATTTAATAAGGATCATACATACTAAAAAAAAAGATAGACAGATAGATAGATAGATAAATCTTTATTGTACACCAGTAATACAGTAAATGTATGGACAATGCATGATATTATGTACAAATGGCGGCCTTATCGCTAAGAGCGATCTCTTACCTTTATAAATAAGTAAATTGAGGTTATTGTATATAAGCACTTCAAGAGTGCGTGCCTCTTCTTTATGTTATTTAGGTAGCAGGCAAGTATATGGTCTGCCTAATGCGAAGCGGTTTCCACAGCCTATGAACACGTGCAACACCTGACAGGTCACGCTCGTGTTGATGACCCTATAAAAACCTTCAATGCCCTTCTTGAAGAACCCCATATTGTATTAAAGTTATCTCACCATCCGATAGTAGAAGTACTTGGTAATCATTTCCGAGTGCATCTGAAGACCTATTAATGCTATTGCCCTTTCTTCTTGACCCTTATTAGATTCATTTTCAAGTTTTTGTATAAAATGCGTTAATAGTTTGTGAATAATTGTACCCAAGAAGATAATAATGACAAATCTTGATATACGTTTCCTGAATATGGAGAGAGTTCTCAAGCTGTACATGCTGCTTATCAAGTACAATTTTACATTTTACTCGTAATTATGGTAGGTACTTAAGATAACTTAGTTTTGCGCTATAGAAAAGTCAATCATCATAAAAGAAGTTAATTGTATTTATTCAGAGTACTAACGACTAAAAGTGTGCACCTACCTGTTATCTACTATGTAGGTACTTAATATTGACGACTTGGCACATTTTCTTTTACACCCAGGTCATGGCGAAAGAGATGGTCCTGGGTCTGCCGGGGTGCGAGAGATATGCTTTCGGCAATCTCACCTCCGGCAACCAAGGACCCAAGACGGCGTGCGTTTTGGTCGGTTCGAGTCCGACATAACCACCTCGACGGGCTCCGTGGGGGTCGTATCCATGGGGATTTTTCGCAAGATAAAAAAAAAGAAACCCAGGTCGTGGAAAACACTAAATTGATAGGAGGACAAAAACTTTGATTTTGATTCTTTCATTTTGTTACATTCAAAATAACTAGGTAACAAAATATTTAATGTTAAAGATTTTGCAGCCGTTTTACTCACTTATTTACGATCACTCCTGAAATATTATGATTATTACTCCAATCATCGTTTTCTAATTAACTATTTAATAAACAGTAATACTCATGGTTATGCGTTCTCCATAACTACTCTCGGAGGCCGGCCGGATTAGTATCTGTGAGGATTTTCGATAAAAAAAAGTATATTTACGTTGGAGTAACGGGGCCCGCGGTAAGAAGACGGCATGATGGCGACAAAGAATTGCGTTGTTGTGTCATCGTGCATCCTGATAATTGAACCCCGAGAGCGTGCAGTCTTCGTCGGTTCGAGTCGGACATAACCAATCGCTAGCCAGGGAGAGGGAGGGGTATATCCCCTAAAGGTAGGTAGACACTCATGCGGCCCACCTGATGGAAAGTGGTTACCGTGGCCCATGGATATTTGCAACACCAGGGGAATCACACTGAAGCTGCCGACCCTGAAATTATAATGCCCCTGAAGAACCCCATATTGCAGTCGCTTGGAGCTGATTCTACAGCTTGAGCGTGCCGGGGATGAAGTTCCTTTCATACCACACAGTGCGCACCGTCTCTAGTCATAATTTGTGAAGATGGATCCCCGCCTATGGCGGGTGGTGCGATTATAATAAGTCAATCAATTGTTCTGATCATAAGCCATTGGATAGACACACACAGCGAGGTCCGTCCTGAAGCTGATAGGTTCCACACCGCCTGTGGGTATGAGATTGTCACCTATCCTCAGCTCCCCTCTTTTTACCAATTCAAATGGGTCAAGCCAGTATGCAGGTGCTCGAGTAAAAAAGTGACAGCAGTACATGGGTAGAGCCGAACCGGCTCCTTATAAAGAAGGAGTATTTGCCCGGTCGTATTATGTATTTCAGATTCAATGATAGCAAAAACCACTGTATGACCAATGAAACAGACATTTATTATTTCAACAATGAAAGGTAAACTATTACAATTATTAGCGTTTTCGTTTCCTGTATGACTCGTTTGACTCGTTTGCCGCTTGGCTTCAATTAGATAAACGCCGTAGCAATTTCGAACAGTTCTATTATTTTCCACTATCTTGTAGATCTATATTAAAGCATATAGGTTCGAATATGAACGTAGCCACTAGAAATAACTATCCTAACTTTATCATCTTCGCGTCAGTCCCGGTCATTTCCGAGGATCTCACCTCCTAATTTAAGGATCGCTATTTGTTCTAAGTTAAAAACAATAACATGTCCGGCAGTGGACAGCGATAGGCTAATTGATTGATTAGGTAATCTAATTTCATATAAATATTCGAAATGGCCATGCAAATTTGAACAGTCCAGAAGACTTAGGTATATTGGATTTTTTCATTGAATTTTTATGTGATAGGACATTGGTCCTACACAGTGGTAAAGATCATATACGGTTAATACAATTTGATTAGGTACATAAAATAAATAATCAGCATATTATGTAACATACAATAATAAAAGTGGGAATTAAGCCGTGGGTCTGTTGGGAGCCCTGGGACATCCTTCCGAGGGCTTACCCGGGGCTCCCAACTATAGGCTGCTAGGCGATACCGTGGGGGTTTTAGTCGGTAGGAGTCCGGCATAACATCCATGAAGGATTTCCCCCACGGTCAAAAAAAAAAAAAAACGGGAATTAACGCGATCATGCTATAGGTACATACGTACCTTTGATTTGCCTGATGTTTCGATCAGGTTACACCGGCTGTGGTCACAGGCTGACGTCAGGCAAATCAAAGGTACGTATGTACCTATACCATGATCGCTTTAATTTTCGTTATTGTTATTGTATATCATGGAACGCGAGAGTTTAAAAAATATTATGGAACGGTGCTACAATATGATCTTCAAAAGTAAAAGAAGTTATGTATTTAAAGACGTGCTTGCTATCATAATATTATCACATTTCACGTCCTTTCCCATCGATTGGAACATAGACTTTTACACATGCTTACAATAGAACAAGTAAGTAAATTTCAAGCATGGCTAATGATCAGAATATTTTAGTTGTTCTACTACAAAGTATCAAGTTCATCGGATTTCCCTATCTAGCCTTAATTAACAATCCTGGCTCTTACTTAGCATACTTTTATCAAGCCACGTATATAGTAGGTTCTTAAATAATTGTATTAAGTATACAGTAACACCAAAAACACAGTCTCACCTGACGATCATTGAAGAATTTGGCGATTACTGTCATATGTGTCCTACGTGCTGCATCAAGTCTCATTTCCCTTACTGAGTCTTTCATCACATCGTCGTAATTGCGGGTTATTTCAAATAATGTATAAATAGATAAACCCATTAGAATAAGTAAAGCGATTTGTGTAGAACGTTTTTTTATCAAACTTGTAATCGTGATACGCGCAAACATGATGTGTTACAGTTTAAGTTTTTTGTCGTAAATTGATGCTTATCATTCCTACCTAGGTATATTTATATTAATGTTATCCGGAAATAACTAATCCATATTAAACACATAATTCACTTTTTTTCATTGTACAATAACGCATAGGTACTATTTTTGTTATTTTTTGGTATCACATTTTTATCACTTTTTTTAATAGCACACAATTATTTGCCGTAAAAACTTCATGACAGATCTAGGGGTTTTCACAGGTTATAAACATACAGAATACCCTGAACCGACAGAACGAAATATGTTCGAACCGTACACGCATGTAAACATTATTTATTGAGTCGAATAATAAGTCGCAGGCGTACTTAATGTGTACAGTACCGACGCTACGTGCGACGTATGAAACGGTGAATACAAAATACCATTCGCTGATAATAACCCGCATTGTTACCAAAATATAAACTTGTTATAGTTAGTTAGATATATATCAGAACATCCGAACTACAGTATTGATACCATCGAAATAATCATCAGATTTCTGAGGATATGTTGTTGGTGTACTTACCTTATTCATTTACTTATTCATTTATCAGATTTTTTTTAAATAAGTAGATGTTAATCATTTATTAATCAGTATAATAACAGGCTTTAAAAGGATTTCAGAAATAACATTTTAACATTTATTTTCATAATTATAATCTATTACTTTAGATTTTTATTTTAGATACAATGATCACGACCAATGTAAGTTAAATACAGTTAAAGGTGACCCACAATTGTACCTTGCGGGACACCTTTAAATATTGTCCTAATTAAGTAGGTCAAGTCTAAACAATATAATCAAAGTCTAATCATGTAACCTATCACTTACACGCTCACGCTCACGCTGGCTGCATTGTCCCGCTGGATAGCGATAGCCTTTTTTTTTATTTCGTGCGGAAATGCTCCCCTGCCGAAGCCGGAAGGGGAGGTTATATCGGACTTGAACCGACTAAAACCGTACGCCAACTATGGGTCGTGGTGCTAGGCCAGAGTTGAGGGTGTCATCGACATATCTCGACCCAGCCGCCGGCCGGATCTGATCCACGACTTGAGCAACAGCAATCGTGGCCCTCTGGGTCGCCTCGCGGTGTGTAGCGCCACTCACCGTCACCAGCGTGTCGGGATAGCGATAGCCATCGCAATAAACTTTTGCCTCAGACGCAAACCGGAATGGGAATACCTATTTTGTCCCTCAATGTACACCTCAACTTGAAAACCAATTCTTGACGATGTTACCATACACACCTCCAGAAAATCGCGTAGATTTAAATAGACAGGTTCTCTTATCCAGAACAACATGGGATGGACTACGGTGTCATCCACATCCGGTACAAACAATACCTACCGTTATTTTTTTAAACTATCGCGGTGTATACTCGTAGTTTATAATAATTCGGAACTTCACGTGATAAATTTTGGAAAATTAACTTTTGCCGATGTTTCAGGTGCGTTACAGCACCCGTGGTCATGACTTCACTGGCCTGCGAGCGTCGCGCGATGTGCGGGAAACATTTTTTGTGCGCCTACCCTCCAATACTTTCACATTAAATGTGAGGCTGGCGACACACCACACTCACTATGTCAGTTTTAGACGGCATCGGCACTGTGTTCTTACGTTTCACTATTTTGATCACTGGATTCCAGGACCCGGTTAGTTTGAATCCATCTTCCCTATTTAAATTTTTATATTCTTTGATTTCAATAGCTTCACGCACAATCCGTGAATAGTAGTTGCGATCAGTGGAGAGGACTTTGGGATTTCACAAGTCACTCAATATGGGCACAGAATAAATAAAATGATATGGATATCAAATCAAAAAGTGTACATCAATTTAAAAAGTGTAAAATAAATATTAGGTATCGGGGGTTTTAATTTTTTTTTCTTTGTTTATTTATTTAACATTCATGCACACACAAAGCAATTACAGAACATACAATGGATGTTGAAAAGTTGGTACATTGGTAAATTTGGTTGGTAAATTTATTTATTACCTGTCTAACTTAATTAAAATTTTCTTTACCAAACACTGGACGCCCATTATTGAATTTTGATTGTGAAATGTCAGAAATCATTTTCAGCTCACCAAATTAAATCCATTTATTTAACTGAACGCGATGCCATATAGAATTGTTTTCCATTTATAGTGCCCATTTACATTTTAAATTACGTTATGTTAATATTGATCTATATACCTAGGTACTTATTTAAGCTATGCCGTTAGTTTGTCGCCGGCAGATCCACAACTGATGCCATACACTCGGTCAGAACACTGATGGAAAAGTATAGAGACAATAAAACAGACCTGCACATAATATTCATCGACCTAGAAAAAGCTTTCGAACGAGTACCGAGAGAGCTAATTTGGAACGCTTTAAGGGCCCAGAGCATCCCCGAGCGTTACATAATGAGTGTCAAAGATATGTACCATCAAGTATCAACCAAAGTGCGAAGTCCGGCTGAAGCGGGTGATGAGTTTGATATGAAGGTTGGTGTGCACCAAGGCCCCGCTTTCAGCCCTCTAGTATTTAATATTGTAATGAACCATCTTACAATCTGCAACGAGAGCCGCAATGGGACATCTTATATGCGGACGATGTCGTTATCGTCAGTGAAGATGTGAACTTGCAGCAGTTTTGGAAAAGTGGAGGGAAGCTCTGGAATCATCAGTAACATCGGTGAAAAAGAACAATAACATCGGTGGCATACCTATATCTAACTGATACCACATAGTTATGGCACAGAATAGATAACATGGACAACATCTAGATAGCGCCTTGTGAATATTGTTCGACATTAAATTGGTAATTGGCATTACATTAATTACTGAATATTATCGTAATTCGTTACTTTTATGATTATCTATATAATCTGATTAGGTAATATGTATTTCGGGTTCGTAGAAATTGGTAATAAGATTAATAACCAATGTTAACTGTGGATATGCGTTTACACTGACACGCAGCTAGGCGAAGTGGAGAAAAGCGGACTGTAAATTATGCAAATCACAGTGGACGGAATCTTCCATCAGTAACAGTGGAGAGTTACCTATACACTATATAAGAAATAAAATATTATTTTATTTGAAAGTAAACTCCACTCCGTCTACATCGGAGTGGACTTTACTTTAAAATAAAATAATGCCATGTGCTTGTCCTGCCACCTAAGTGGTAAAATTTTAGTTTTAATTACATAACTTTCAGGTTTCCTGTGGCTGCAAATTTTAGGTAAAAATGTATTCTTGCAAGATTAACATACATTTTGTGGTTTGCAGTAGACACTTTCATTACAGCTTCAATGTTATAGGTACGTCGTATACTACAGAAAAGCCAAATTATAACTAAGGAATTTGTGTCTGTAAGTTTATGTAGGGATTTCGTTTCTGTCACAAAGTATGAAGTATACAAAATATTCATTAACCTTATTATTAAATATTTATTGTTAATAATATATTCCGTCAGAATAATTTCTAATTACAGGTTAAAATTAGTGATACCTCTCCACAACCTTCAGAATTCCAGCCAAAACCACAGACGCCGGCAAAAAATAATTTGATGAGAAAATAAGTAAAATAAAAAAAAAACACAAAGTTTAACCAAACCCAGAGATAAACTGGAGAAGCATACCCCAGGATACGAGTTCACCTCGGACCCCAGGGGCTGCTTTTCCAGGCTTCGATGCAACTGAGATTGAGATTGACGCTAAGATGAAGAATAAAAATTCCAAATCTCTAAGAAAAGCATCCGATATTATGGACGAACCTCCTCCTTTTTGAAGTCCGTGAAATGTTACCAAATACATAATATTGCCAATTTTGTTATATCGATATTGTATAGTCATTGTCACTTGACTGCCACTGTGTTCAGATTAATTATTTGACATAATGCCCACAGCTACGTTCTATCATCGCACCGGCTCGCTATAGACAGGGAATTCATCCCCACACATTGCATCCGAATACGGTGCGCACCGTGCGGTATGAAAGGAACTTCATCCCACGTACGCTCAAGCTGTGGAATGAACTCCCTGCCTTGGTTTTCCCAAGCGACTACAATATGAGGTTCTTCAAGAGGGGCATTAGAAGGTCTCTTTAGGGTAGGCAGCGCGAGTGTAACGCCCCTGGTGTTGCATACGCCCATAGGCCGCGGTAACCACTTTTCATCAGGTGGGCCGTGTGCTTGTTTGCCACCTAAGTGGTATAAAAAAAAATCTTTTATCTCATTCGGCCACGTCAAGGCGTCCAAGATTCAATAGATTTTTACTTTTTTGGTAGATTTTGAGGTACTGGCAACAAAATTTTGTATGTAAAAATTATTTGATACATTTTAGTAGAATTCGCGCTTTTCAGTTATTCTAGTACTTTTTTGGCACATCGGATACATGCGCTGTGTTCCCCCTTACATTTAAACTAAAATTACTTAATTTTCATTCTTTTTATTACCGTCTTCGTGCCTCATGAGCAAACCGTGATAGACTTCGACGTTAATTCGTAATCGAATACATAGGGAAAAATGAATTTTCTCGGATGAGATTAGGGGGAAAAGAAAGGTTAATCCGTTACCAACTCAAAATGTTAACTTACTTAATTATCGATTTACAGATTAACGAATTATTGCCCAGCTATTCTTTCTTTTACTGTATTATCCATACTAATAAGTTAAAAAAAGATAAAGTCTAATATTAAAAATGCGAAAGGAACTGTCTGTCTGTCTGTCTGTATGTTACGCTTACACGCCTAAAATACTGAACAGATTTTGATGAAATTTGGTATAGGGGTAGATTAGACCTTGAGAAAGGACATAGGCTATGTTTGGTCGCGATAACCGACATCCACGTGGGCGGAGCCGCGGGCAAAAGCTAGTTAACAATAAAGTACAATTTGACGCTTTCTATCTCTAGTAATCTCTCTATCCCTCTGCGCTCTCTCTCTCTCACACACTCTCCCTCTTTCATTCATTCTCTCTCTCTCTCCCATAAATAACTACACTATAATTCACAACTACGATAATTTCCTTTGGCCCTACCGGTAGTGCTATGGGGAAAGAACTTTACCCTCGACACTACCAGTAGTGTCATTAAGTAGTGCCACGGAGCAGTCACCAAACTTTTATGGTGGATAAATTTTGGAGTCAAGTCAGCCCAATCGTGATACGAATATCATACCAAATGTAACTTTCGCGGCGTTTACTCATAGTTTATAATGTTGTATAAGGAAAGATGGATTCAAATTATCCGGGACCTGGAATCCAGTGATCAAAATAGTGAAACCCAAAAACACAGTGCCGATGCCGTCTAAAACTGACATAGTGAGTGTGGTGTGTCGCCTACCCTCCATTACATTCAATATGAAAGTAATGGAGGGTAGGCACACAAAAAATGTTTCCTGCACACCGCGCGACCCTCGCAGGCCAGTCAAGTCGTGACCACAGGTGCTGCAACGCACCCGAAACGTGAAGCCGAATGTATCGCGTGAAGTCCCGAACATTATAAACTATGATCATATCAAATTATGGCAATAGGTATGTCCCGATTTGTGAAGCTAATGACGATATAATACTACCTTTGTCAAACGTCAAAGTAGAAAGAATATTTTCCTATTTTTTTATTAATCGATTATTTAAAAAACTTTCTTTGTTAATTGTATTATTTTATCGTTTAATCAAGAAAACATTCATGTTTTTTTGTTGTAACACGACAGCAAAAAAGTAAAATAGATTTTTAGTAGCTATTTCTCGTTCTCTCATAATAGGATTCAGTAAATTTTAACCTGCACAAACAGTACATTCGTGAAATCAAGTCTGGTCACACTAAGTATCTATTTCTCTAAATTATTGAAAAGTTACCTGACCATAAATTATTATATATACTTACTAGAGTTCCTGACCTGACCATTGACACAGATAACCATTGATCAATCCAATATTATTATTGTATTATATTACCTATTATATTTATACAATATTATGTATTTGTAGTCTTTGGACGGGACTTTATTTATACTTTACCGTATTTTGTGCTAAACTGCTATAGCAGTTGAATAATGTTCAAATCAAACGATTAGGTTTTGCAGAACAATCCTTTTTTTGTGCTAAACAGCTATAGCAGTTGAATAATGTTCAAATCAAACGATTAGGTTTTGCAGAATTATCGAAGTCAACTTAAAATTTGTTAATTATAATTATTTTTTGTAATGTGGGTAGGTTGAGATTTGGTCTCCCGTGTTTTAATTTATTTTATTTTATATCTTATGTTAGCGACCGTATTGTATTAGCACAAGTACAAACCTTAGTGGTTTTTTTTGTGCTGTATAAAGTCAAATAATTATGTAATGTTCTCTTTTGATAATAAATAAATAAAAAAAAAAAATATGATAATACTACATACTTAAGAATATTTCATCATACTTATAACAAGTACCTACAACATGTATATTAGTACCCATAATATTGGACAAATAAACATTCAAAACCTGGCAACATCGAATAACATTTATTTCGTAGGTTATGATAATTATTATTTGCTGTTTTAGACAATTTTATCAATAGAATTATATGCATTATGTACTTCACATGAAATAATACACTGTGGCATGTGTATGAAAGGGCCTTTAACTTTAAAAACGTATTTACTTACGAGTGAAAAGATACGCCTGGTAATTTGCTTTCACTATCGCTTTTACAATTGAAAACACTGCATCGTCCCATGTTTCCTTCAGTTGTGTTTACTAATGTTGAATAACTGTTACAAAACCAAATTCCGAATATTTTAGCACGTCTAAGAACAATTATTGCATTATAAATACACGAATAAAAGTAAACCGAAAATCTGTCAAGTTTGTTTACTTTCGTACATCCCAAAGGTTTTTCTTTATGGTTTGTTTCGCGAACTAGTTTGCTGGCCGTAGTAAAAACCGACACGGCAGAGGAGACAGAAAATCTATTCACTCTGTCTCATTTCTTCACACGACATTGGCGTAAGTTTGACTTTTTCTTGTGTGAATGCGATCAATTCGTCTATGTTCTTCTCTGTCTACGGCTAGGACCTTAGAGTATCAAGAGCTGCCATACCTACGAAAAAAAACTGCCTACCTAAACTTGGATTTTATGAATGAACCGAACGCAATATGGCGCCCTAGTCTACTTATCGATATAACAAGTGCACAGACTAAAAATTTATACATTTGAAAGAAAAATTACATAATTAAGTGGTTAGCAGTGGATGCCGATTATTTGTGTTCTCAGGTTGCAGTGTGCTTAGGGCTTTCTGTCAGACTTTGCTTGTGATAACTAGACGTAAAATCTACAAAGATTCTTTAGTCTTTGAGACTTTAAGAATGATATATATGTATATATATATATATTATGCTTCGATGACCGTCATTCATTTGTTTTTTTTCTTCTGTTTTTTTCTGTTTGCGTCACTCATTTTACAAAATGGAAAACTTAAAATATCGCATTATTTACGAATACGAGTTCCGCCGAGGCACTAGTGCTGCGGAAACGACTCAAAGGGTGAATGATGTTTATGGCGGTCATGTTGCAAAAGAAAACACAGTTCGTTTTTGGTTCCAACCTTTTCGTTCTGGAAATTTCGACCTGCAGAACAAGCCCCGTGGACGGCCTGAGACCCAAGTTGATAATGAAGTATTGAAGGCTATTGTGGAAGCGGATCCATCGCAAACCACGTCCGAGTTAGCTACAGGCTGCGGTGTTAGTGATAAAACTGTTTTAATTCACTTGAAGCAAATTGGAAAGATTAAAAAGCTTGAAAGGTGGGTACCTCATGAATTGACTGAAGCAAACCGGCAAACGCGCGTCGACTGCTGCGTTACATTACTGAACCGGCACAATAATGAAGGTATTTTAAACCGAATCATTACCTTGATGAAAAATGGATTCTTTACGATAATCGGAAGCGCTCAGCGCAATGGTTGGATCCTGGCCAGCCAGCCAAATCCTGCCCCAAGCAAAAATTAACCCCAAAAAAGTTACTTGTGAGCGTTTGGTGGACTAGTGCCGGTATTGTTCATTACAGTTTTCTCAAATCTGGCCAGACTATTACGGCTGATGTCTATTGTCAGCAATTGCAAACAATGATGGAAAAGCTAGCGGCTGAACAACCTAGGCTGGTCAATCGCTCCACGCCACTGCTGCTTCACGACAACGCTATACCACACACCGCACAACAGACGG
The DNA here is from genome assembly GCA_914829495.1 of Eilema sororculum. NCBI lineage: Eukaryota > Metazoa > Arthropoda > Insecta > Lepidoptera > Erebidae > Eilema > Eilema sororculum. The sequence goes on from OU618541.1 coordinate 12,639,679, forward strand.
CTACCAAATTAGAAGAGCTTCAATTGGAATGTCTAAGACATCCTTCGTACTCCCCGGACCTTGCTTCAACAGATTACTATTTTTTTCGAAATTTGGACAATTTCTTGCAAGGGAAAAAATTCAACTCTGATGGGGCAGTCCAAATCGCCTTCACAGATTTTAGTGATTCCCGTCCGACTGGTTTTTTTAGTAAAGGGATCAATGAACTACCTATGAGATGGCAAAAGTGCATAGAAAACAATGGTTCATACTTTGATTAATTAAATATATTATATTTAAAAATATTCGACTTTTTGTTCCTCCCATACAAAACGCAAATTTCATATGTAAGGACCTAATATTATAAACGTGAAAGTTTGCAAGTATTGATGCATGGGTGGATGTTTCACGTAAAAAGTACTGCTGTGCAATTCACTAAGCGAGCACAACGATGCGAGTCGCAACGTTGTGCTCGATAGAGATTGTCATTGGTCGATCTCCAGTGACGTGATACAATCCGACCAATGACAATCTCTATCGAGCACAACGTTGCGACTCGCATCGTTGTGCTCGCTTAGTGAATAGCAGTGCTGAATGGATTTTAATGAAATTTGGTATGGATAACCGGTGGAGTCACAAAAAATATTATTTAAAAAACGTGATTACAAATGAGACAGCCCTGACTCCTTAGTACCGAGTGACATGTATGGCTGTACCGAATAACACCCCGTCCCCCACCACACCCCTCTTCCCGCACGATTTCTCTATCAAGACGGCTTCGTTGACAAACTGTATGTAGTATGAATCGTTAGACTGTGGTATAGTACTTTAAGTACTCTAAAGCTAGCCTACCGTTGTAGAAGGTGATATTCCAAATACACATTTTCTTGTTCAACTATTTATATCATATTGATGTTTATTTATTTCTTAAATTTATCGATTAAAGAAAGACTGAACTGAACTGAACCGTAAACATTAACTATAAACTCTACCCATAGACATAGTAAATATAAAGACGTGAAGCTACTACGAAATTCATTCATAAAATCATATGAGGAAAACGCCAATTCTCCATCTTGCTTTCCAACGTAGTGGGGATGTAGTAGCACCTGATTGGTCAAATAAAATTGCTAGTGATGCCGTGATAGAATTTTAATTATCGATATTTTCCCAAATATTTAAAGAACGAAGACCACTTTCCATACAGTGAATGACTTTTGAAATGCCGTTGACTTTATATTATTCTATCGCATAATGGTACTGGTATTACTGATGAATAGATACTAAAACATTTTTTACATCTATAAAACTACAAAATCAATATTATATAACTAGTTGAACAAGAAATTACTTCCATTTTAAAATTAAAAGTATGATTTTCCGAATGAATATTGTGATGATAATTCCGAAACCCTCGCGTGACCTTTGTATTTACCATAGGACTGAAATGGCGGATTACATAACTTTTCATTCGGGTACCTACTAGGCAAGTCGAGCACTTCTACTTTGAAGTAAATATCTTTTATAACAAAGGTAGTACAAATGTGTATGTATATATATATATATATATATATATATATATATAAATCGCGAAGGACTTCTTGCGTCTTTACAAACTACCACCCTGCGGCGTCCACTGAATGTAGTGAGATTTTTAATGTTTTCAATGCGTATGTAAGATGTTTTCATCAGTATCATATCAGTAGTCGACGTCAAATTTAATTTAAACATTAAATGGTGATATTCAAATTAAATATTTCTAGCTGAATTTGTGCGTCCGTTCACTCTTAAATTTTTCTTGCACACTGAATACCTGCGTATACCTACTAAACACTGCATGCACATTCCCGCCTCCATCCGAATGTATGTTTAAATCAATTCCGTATAATGCTCTGCATATATCATAATGATTATAATAACTAACTGACATCCATCTACTATTGAATACAGATTGGTTCCGAATACTGCTTTTGAATAATTGTATCCAGCTTATCAGCCAAGAGGCTTCCACCTATATAAGGGTTTATAATGAATGACTCCAGGCATAGATAATAAATATAATTAATAGTTAGCATACAAAAGTGACAATACCTATGTACCTATAGCGTAGGTATTTTCACTTTGGTGGTCAACAAAATCTTAAAAAGCAATATAATCATTTTTGACGAGTTTTTGTTTTATGAAGGCTCTGTCTACGTCGGTTGAGTTACCCCACAGTAATATGCCATAATTTAAGATTGAGCCAACATGACCGTGGTACGCCATAAGAGCTGTTTTTTCGCAAGTTTTATTTCTAAGCTGGCGTAGAACAAACACGAATCTATTTACTCTTTTGCATACTGCATCTACATGCAGCTTCCAGTTACAGTGTTCATCTAATAAGAGACCCAGGAAGCGAATATGACTGTCCCTGCTTATTGCAACACCATTCAACGCTAGCTCGAAGTTTTGTAGGTTCTGCTTATGCGTAGAGCAGATCGCAGCTGCCGGTGAGGGTCTGGCCACCCAGATGGCAAAACAGGCGAGGAGGAAGGCTGAGGCAAAACGGCGGGAGGCCGAGTCCCGACGGCAACTCCAAAAAGTTACGGCGGAGCTGGAGGCCCTCAAGAGAAGGGACCGAGTTGCCGGGAGTGGCGACTCGGTCAATGCGGAAGGCGCAGCCGGAGCGGCCAGTGCAAACAGCGCAACCGGTGAAGCCGCCAACTCGACCAGCAGAGCCAGAGTCGTGGGTCGCGCTCAGGGCAAGGATAAGGGGAAGGGCAAGGGGAAGAAGTCCCCAGCCCTGGCCTCAGCCCCGCCCTCGGTCCGGGCTTTACTCCTGACCCCGGCCCGGCTCTGGGTAAATCCCCGAGCCCCCCGTAAGGGGGCTGGGAGGTAGCTGGAGCCGCCAGACAGAGACGGAACGCCGCCAAAAAGGCAGCCAAAATGGCCGGAAGGGCCAAGGCTGCCGCGATGGCAACAGCGCCGAGGAAGCTTCGCGCCCCACGATTGACGGCCGTCGTCATTACGTTGACGGCGGAGGCGTCGGAGAGCCCCAGCGCGGCAGCCCCAAAGGTTACCGATGGGCGGGGCCTGCTTATTGGCGGCTTCCAGATGGTGCAGGTACGGCTCCTGCAGGCCCGACCAGCACGGTGCTTCCGGTGCCTGTCGGTGAGCCACGTGGAGGTGCAGTGCACGGCGGAGGCCAGTTTCCGAAGGTAACGGTCGGTGACCGTTGCTTCCGCTGTAGCCAACCCGGTCATAAGGCCGGTAGTTGCAAAGCTCCGTTGCACTGCTTCAGGTGTGCAGCAGAGGGCAAGCCGGCTAACCATAGGGCTGGTGCCAAGGCCTGCACCGCGGGGAGGGTGAAGCCGGTTGGCAGTTCCATAATGGATCCTCAGCTCCGCGTCCTGATGACGAATGCGAACCACTGTGTTGATGCTCAGGCACTTTTGCTCCAGAGCATGGCACAGTGAGGCATTAATGTCGCCGCTGTCGCCAAGCCGTACACTCACCGGTTTCTCGGGCCTGCCTGGGAAACCGACCTGGACGAATCGGTGGCACTGGTGCACAACGCCGCTGCCGGCAGCCCCCCCCCCCCCCCACCCTTGTTGTACCCAAATGCGACCGGGCTCGGTCGGCGAGAGATGTCGTGCGGGGATCGGTCCTGGGACCGCTACTATGGAACATCGGTTACTACTGGGTGCTTCGCGGTGAGCTCGCGGACGGTGCCGCCGTCACGTGTTATGCGGATGACACGCCGCTGGTGACGGCGTGCGGGGCTACATACCGCGAAGCGACCCTGAAGGCCACAACCGCGGTTGCCCAAGTCGTGGAGCGGTTCCGGCGGCTGGGTCTGGAGGTGGCTCCGTATAAAACCGAGGCCATGTACTTTCATGGGCCTCGGCGCGTACCACCGGAGGATTCCAGCCTCATAGTGAGAGACATTTCCATCGGCATCAAGCCCCAGATTAACTATCTGGTGCTCGTGCTCGACGGCCGGTGGATCTTGGGGGAGCATCGCCGAAGACTGGCCCCCAAATAGAAGGACACAGCTGCCGCTTGCTGCTGCCCAACATGAGGGGGCCGGATGACTCCTGCAGGAGACTCTACGCAGCAGTCCTGCGGTCCATTGCCCTATATGGGTGCCCGATATGGGCGGAGACCCTGACGATCCACAATGCGCGTCTGCTGCGTGGGCCGCAGCATGCAATGGCCAGCAGGGACATTAGGGGGTACCGCACGATATCCTTGGAGGCGGCGAATCTCCTTGCCAGATCTCTACCGTGGAACTTGGATGCGAGAGCCCTTTCGGTACCGAAAGGAAGCGCGGGAGCCGAGCCGGGAACCCGAGCCTGAAGAAATTCGGGTCGTGAGGTCCCAGCTCCACCCTGAGTGGGAGCTACGACTTGGGTGACCAAGTGCAGGGCACGCCGTAATAGCAGCGGTAAGACTCATCATGGAGGAATAGCTAGAGATGCCACACGGCAGCCTCTCGTACCGGCTGACGCAGGTGATTACCGGACACGGGTGTTTCGGGAGCTACCTGTGTCGGATGCGCAAGGAGCCAACGTGCGAGTGCCATCACTGTGATGCGAGCGAGGACGCAGAGCTGCACAAGCTGACCGAGTGCCCGGCGTGGGACACGGCGGCCCAGGCAGGTCCTAGTGGCGGCTCTGGGGGTGGGAGTCCTCACACTCGCCACATTGCTCACAGCGATGGTACGATGCGCAAACGCTTGGGGTGCGGCCGGTCGGGTCCGGACTATACTAGGGGCACGGGAAGCCCGCGAAGAGCCGGTCGTCGCGGAACGACCTCCGTCCTCCATGAGCGCTGGCCTAGGGGCGAACGGCGGAGTCTCCTGTCACCCTAGCAGAAGCAGCGCCAAGTGCGCCTCCCCGTACCCGGGGCTAGATGGGGACACCGAGGTCCCCACAACCCGAAGGGTCTGCCGGGGTGCGAGAGATATGCTTTCGGCAATCTCACCTCCGGCAACCAAGGACCCAAGACGGCGTGCGTTTTAGTCGGTTCGAGTCCGACATAACCGCCTCCACCGGCTCCGTGAGGGTGGTATCCGTGGAGATTTAGCGCACTATAAAAAAAAAATATAAACCGGTAAGCTCGGAGGCACAGGCTGGTGTGAACAGATAAGCTTACATCACGGCCGGCACATGTCTGTTGGTTTACAAACTTCGGTACGCGAGCGCGCTGAAGCCCGCCGCTACGCGCCCCGCGCCATGCGTCCCTCGTGAACCCCGAAGAGGCCCCTCAGACACCGTACCTAGTGCACGTTTAAGGATGTTTAAGAGACGCAAGATTGTTGTCACGAAAACATGATAAAAACTTTACAAATACGATATTCAATGGACACGATAAGATCGGTGAACTGAACTCAAAGTATACGTGGTAAATTATACGCTGAACACTAGTGTCCTCCAAATTTCAGTCGGACGATGGCGGAACTATATTATACGCTAAAAGGCATTGTAGTGATGGAATTACGTCCATGCCAATTTTTCGCCATTGCATTCTAAGGATCATAAGGGACCCTTGGGCTAAAAATGAGGGTCGGTCAATCTTGCGTCCGTATTCCGGACGCACAAAGTCAGTCGGACGCAGCATCATCGGTAAATAACGCCATGTAGGACGCAACATGTCCTTCAAGATGTATATATATATATATATATATATATATATATATATATCATATCTATATATACGCGAATCTATTTACTCTCTTGCATACTGCATCTACATGCAGCTTCCAGTTACAGTGTTCATCTAATATGAGACCCAGGAGTATGACTGTCCCTGCTTATTGCAACACCATTCAACGCTAGCTCGAAGTTTTGTAGGTTCTGCTTATGCGTAGAGCAGATCGCAGCTGCCGGTGAGGGTCTGGCCACCCAGATGGCAAAACAGGCGAGGAGGGAGGCTGAGGCACAGCGGCGGGAGGCCGAGTCCCGACGCCAACTCCAAAAAGTTACGGCGGAGCTGGAGGCCCTCAAGAGAAGGGACCGAGTTGCCGGGAGTGGCGACTCGGTCAATGCGGAAGGCGCAGCCGGAGCGGTCGGCGCACCCTGCTCTGGCGGGGCGGCCGGTGCAGCCGGAGCGGCCAGCGTAAACAGCGCAACCGGTGAAGCCGCCAACTCGACCAGCAGAGCCAGAGTCGTGGGTCGCGCTCAGGGCAAGGATAAGGGGAAGGGCAAGGGGCAGAAGTCCCCAGCCCTGGCCTCAGCCCCACCCCTGGCTCGGGCTTTACTCCTGACCCCGGCCCGGCTCTGGGTGAATCCCCGAGCCCCCCGTAAGGGGGCTGGGAGGTAGCTGGAGCCGCCAAGCAGAGACGGAACGCCGCCAAAAAGGCAGCCAAAATGGCCAGAAGGGCCAAGGCTGCCGCGATGGCAACAGCGCCGAGGAAGCTCCGCGCCCCACGATTGACGGCCGTCGTCATTACGTTGACGGCGGAGGCGTCGGAGAGCCCCATCGCGGCAGCCCCAAAGGTTGCCGATGGGCGGGGCCTGCTTATTGGCGGCTTCCAGATGGTGCAGGTACGGCTCCTGCAGGCCCGACCAGCACGGTGCTTCCGGTGCCTGTCGGTGAGCCACGTGGGGGTGCAGTGCACGGCGGTGGCCAGTTTCCGAAGGTAACGGTCGGTGACCGTTGCTTCCGCTGTAGCCAACCCGGTCATAAGGCCGGTAGTTGCGAAGCTCCGTTGCACTGCTTCAGGTGTGCAGCAGAGGGCAAGCTGGCCGACCATAGGGCTGGTGCCAAGGCCTGCACCGCGGGGAGGCCGAAGCCGGTTGGCAGTTCCATAATGGATCCTCAGCTCCGCGTCGAATGCGAACCACTGTGTTGATGCTTAGGCACTTTTGCTCCAGAGCATGGCACAGTGAGGCATTAATGTCACCGCTGTCGCCAAGCCGTACACTCACCGGTTTATCGGGCCTGCCTGGGAAATCGACCTGGGGGCCTACCACAACCGTTTACAAAACAATCTTATTGCAGGAGAGTTTTGTGTCAAGCTTGAAGTAATCTTGCTTATATTCGTACCACAACCGTACATTGTGCATGTCATGTATTCTTGCTTAGTGCTTTTGTGACGTCAAATTAATTTTAGTTCATTCAATTCGTACCATGACGAGATTTTAGAGCAATATTATATTTAACATTATTGTTTTTATGTCAAAATTAGCCGTTTTAAAAAAGTTGCTAGGTAGCAACTTTTTTATTATTGTTTTGCAAAATACTGCTCAAAAAATCATTTTCGTGACCCAAAAAGCAAGTAAACCGTATTTATATACATTAACTTAAACAAGAAATGGTCAAGCTGACTATTATAACGGTTTAAAAGTACTTTTTATTGTGTTCCACGGATACCACCCTGTTTGGCCAACGCGGCTGTTATATCTAACACAAACCGACTAAAACCGCACGTGGTTTCAATTAGGTGGATCAATAAGGCATTTTCGTCACCCACGCTCAGTCTTCTACGGTTTTTAGCTAGCATGGTGCCAAGTGAGAAGACTCGCATCCCGAGAAACGCCTATAATTGCAAGTATAAATTGTATAGAAGAATGCATGGAAATTGCTTAGATATTAAGCAAACAAATACAATTCTAAAAATTACAAGTGTTTTACTTCAAAGTAAAATCTTCTTTTTAAAAATCCTTTTTGAATAAAAAAAACTCTATGGTCTTCTAAAAAAGAAATCACTGACATTAGGCGTAGGGCTTGACTCCAGGGAAGATTTCAGTATCCGGTGATTTTTCTCTAGGTTTAATAAATCTTCGGAAAGCCTCCGGACATTCTTCGATTACGCGGAAGTTATATTTAGTCATATTCGTAAACTTTTTAAGTACCTACCCAATTGAGACATTGTATTACTATTATTATCACAATCCTCTTATTAAAACATTATGAAAACGTCCAATTTGTACACTAATGAAATCAACTTATTACCGACTTTGTGTCCGGAATACGGCAATACGTGGACCGACCGAATGCAATGATTGATGAAATGTGGGTGTTAATGTTAATTCGCCTTTGTCTAACACTCCGGTGATATAGGCGTGATTATATGTATATATTACCTACTTCTTAATAAATGCACGAACATCTATACATATACTTCGATAAAATCGTATCGCTATGGAAACTAATTATATAATCAAAAATATATAGTAAAATAGTGTTCATGAAAAAAGGCGAATATTTAACTTTATATAAAATCGCCGGAGTTTTTGAGAAAGATAACCGGTTGTTCGCAAAAATCTCCAGAGGTGCTCCGGTTTTTTTGTCTCCGGAGCACAGCCCTAATGCGAATGAATTATTGCAAGGAATACATAACTCTTTCTAAATAGTTCATTCATTTCCGTCAATAAGCAGGAATAAAATAAAACATTATTGTACGCTCATGGTACGAATTTGAGTAAGGTTATTTTTGTGCCTGCAACGAAGGAAAAGAGAGATCGCTATACGTTCTGTCACACTGTATAGCGCCATCTCTTTCTCACACACAATGGAGCAACATTCACGTAATTTGTAAAACGTTTTTGATATAAATACTCTTTTATGTAACTAGCAGAATATTGAAAGAAAAAAAAAGAAAACTCTCTGTCATCTGACATTAAAATAATTTTATTATGACATTTTGTTTTACACCTACACCGCAAATAATATGTAAAGCCATTAATAATTTTTTAGTTTAAATTGCCTGGGCATTTATGATCAAATCATGCAAATATTACCTATTTATATTTTATATGTACTATTTAAAGTGGTAGCAGAGCGGGGTTGTAACTTGTAAGCTGGGAGTCCGAAGCAAAGAGCATCTACTATGTCAACTGCATAAGCTGAATGAAGAATATAATTATTATTATGTCGCTATCCGAAGCTGTGAAAGAGCTCTCGATCTAAGGCTACTGTTGAAAGACATGACAGCAGTGTTTGATGAATGTGAATGATTTTCAGTGATAACCAAGTGGCATTGAAGCTATGTAAAAATGCTATCCTAAGTAGCAAATTAAAACACATCGACCTGAGAAAGCACTTCTTTATTATACAACGTGGAATAATTAGTGTGTGATACAAAGAAACTTCAAATACTAGGGCCTCAACATCTAAACCTAAGTAAACGCTTAATCATTGTAAGGAGGAGTGTTGTTTTGAATGACAAGCATGCAAACTTAAGAAGAAAATACAATACATTCATATTCAATGTCTTCTCTGACATAACAATCGTGAATTTGGTATTGTAGGTCCCTAATTATGTAAAATTTTATTTTCTACCGCAAATATAAAGCCGTAATAATTTTATATGTTTTTTATTATCTGGGCATTCATGATCACATCATACAATTATAACAGGTGCAAGGGGTGCGAGGCTCCGGGACCTAGGGGCAAGTTTTATATTTAGAATTAGGACATCGATAGCACCGACTCGAGTGCGATACGTATGATGGTGCACGGGGTGACACCCGAATTAGGATTACTGCTTTTGAACTTGACGACATTCAAGGCTCTCGAGTCCCAAGGTTAGATAGAGCTTTTTAGGGCATTCCACAATGGGACAGATTTTCATTACCCTACCTATTTATTTTGGTTATACCTATTCAGTAGGTAGGTATTCTTAGGACAAGGTTTGTGTGAAAGATTTGTATCTAAAAGTTGCGCAAATGCGCAAAGTGTGCAACCCGAAGGGGGTCATCTCGAAAGAGATGGTCCTGGGTCTGCCGCGGTGCGAGAGATTATACTTTTGGCAATCTCACCTCCAGCAACCAAGGACCCAAGACGGCCGGTTCGAGTCCGACATAACCGCCTCCACCGGCTCCGTGGGGGTGGTATGCTTGATACTCGTAGCTTGATAGATATTTACACTGAGCGGTAATCACCTCATCGACATCATTACAATTGACTCTTGCTCCGGATCGTTCTTGGTGCTGAGGCTGGCCATCGCAATCCAGCTTGAAAACGCGGCAATTGTGATGATAGAAGCAAGCGTACAAAGATGGTTATTCGATTAATATATACACCATATTATTTATTTAGTATGTATTACATGGAATAATTTATAAAAGCAATTATATTTGTAAAATAGTTATCGTAACTGGATCTGGATGCGGCCTTTCGAGCAACCGTTGAACTCTTGAATAGCCATCATGCATGTTATTATTTGTGCGTCGTTTTTCACTCAGCTAATCCTATGGCTCTGCGTATAAAATGGTAATGCTATGTTAAGAACATGATATATTTACGAAACTAATAGTGGTTAATCACACATTACAATACATAAGCATGTACTTAATTCAATATCAATTATGGGCTTACCTTAGTCTTTACAGAGAACTCTGTAGATTTTTTAGGGCTCTATTCATCACTCAGTGGGAGTCTCTTTCGCTTAATGAACCAATTTCATATAATGGGAAGGGAAGGGGAAGAATTTTTATCGCGACTGCATTCGACGACGATTTCGTGAATAAGCAATATTAGCATAGCTTTTAGAAGCTGATAAACTCCTCGAATATTGTTTCTTCAATAGTTTTTTGTAACTATTGACTTTATAAAGGATGTCATATTTGACGCTGAACGAACAAAAAGAACGAAAACTATGGGTGACGTCCCAAAACTGCTAATTTAAACAACATTATTGTAATATTGCTTTAAGAGGTCGTGGTACCAAAACGCGAAGTAAGATTGAAATAATACTGCTTTAAGAGGTTGTGGTTGGCCCCCTGGACGAATCGGTGGCACTGGTGCACAACGCTGCTGCCGGCAGCCCCCCCCCCCCCCCCTTGTTGTACCCAAATGCGACCGGGCTCGGTCGGCGAGAGATGTCGTGCGGGGATCGGTCCTGGGACCGCTACTGTGGAACATCGGTTATCGTGGATATATATATTATTATATATATTCGCCGTCACGTGTTATGCGGATGACACACTGGTGTCGGCGCGCGGGGCTACATACCGCGAAGCGACCCTGAAGGACACGACCGCGGTTGCCCAAGTCGTGGAGCGGATCCGGCGGCTGGGTCTGGAGGTGGCTCCGTATAAAACCGAGGCCATGTTCTTTCATGGGCCTCGGCGCGTGCCACCGGAGGATTCCATCCTCATAGTGAGAGACATTTCCATCGGCATCAAGCCCCAGTTGAACTATCTGGGGCTCGTGCTCGACGGCCGGTGGATCTTCGGGGAGCATCGCCGAAGACTGGCCCCCAAATTGAAGGACATAGCTGCCGCTTGCTGCTGCCCAACATAAGGGGGCCGGATGACTTTTGCAGGAGACTCTACGCAGGAGTCCTGCGGTCCATTGCCCTATATGGGTGCCCGATATGGGCGGAGACCCTGACGATCCACAATGCGCGTCTGCTGCGTGGGCCGCAGCGTGCAATGGCCAGCAGGGACATTAGGGGGTACCGCACGATATCCTTGGAGGCGGCGAATCTCCTTGCCGGATCTCTACCGTGGAACTTGGATGCGAGAGCCCTTTCGGTACCGAAAGGAGGTGCGGGAGCCGAGCCGGGAACCCGAGCCTGAAGAAATTCGGGTCGTGAGATCCCAGCTCCACCGTGAGTGGGAGCTACGACTTGGGTGACCAAGCGCAGGGCACGCCGTAATAGCAGCGGTAAGACTCATCATGGAGGAATAGCTAGGCCACACGGCAGCCTCTCGTACCGGCTGACGCAGGTGATTACCGGACACGGGTGTTTCGGGAGCTACCTGTGTCGGATGCGGAAGGAGCCAACGTGCGAGTGCCATCACTGTGATGCGAGCGAGGACGCTGACCGAGTGCCCGGCGTGGGACACGGCGGCCCAGGCAGGTCCCAGTGGCGGCTCTGGGGGTGGGAGTCCTCACACTCGCCACATTGCTCACAGCGATGGTACGATGCGCAAACGCTTGGGGTGCGGCCGCCTCCTTCTACGAGCAATTAATACTCGAGAAGGTGGCGGCCGGTCGGGTCCGGACTAGACTACGGGCCCGGGAAGCCCACGAAGAGCGAAGGCGAACCGGTCGTCGCGGAATGACCTCCGTCCTCCATGAGCACTGACCTAGGGGTGAACGGCGGAGTCTCCTGTCACCCTAGCAGAAGCAGGCCGCGGCGATGCCGCCAAGTGCGCCTCCCCGTACCCGGGGCTAGATGGGGACACCGAGGTCCCCACAACCCGAAGGGTCTGCCGGGGTGCGAGAGATATGCTTTCGGCAATCTCACCTCCGGCAACCAAGGACCCAAGACGGCGTGCGTTTTAGTCGGTTCGAGTCCGACATAACCGCCTCCACCGGCTCCGTGGGGGTGGTATCCGTGGAGATTTAGCGCAGTATAAAAAAAATGTATAAACCGGTAAGCTCAGAGGCACAGGCTGGTGTGAACAGATAAGCTTACATCACGGCCGGCACATGTCTGTTGGTTTACAAACTTCGGTACGCGAGCGCGCTGAAGCACGCCGCTCCGCGCCCCGCGCCATGCGTCGTGAACCCCGAAGAGGCCCCTCAGACATACGGTGTACGCCTAGTGCCCGTTTAAGGATGTTTAAGAGACGCAAGATTGTTGTCACGAAAACATGATAAAAACTTTACAAATACGATATTCAATGGACACGATAAGATCGGTGAACTGAACTCAAAGTATACGTGGTAAATTATACGCTGAACACTAGTGGCCTCCAAATTTCAGTCGGACGATGGCGGAACTACATTATACGCTAAAAGGCATTGTAGTGATGGAATTACGTCCATGCCAATTTTTCGCCATTGCATTCTAAGGATCATAAGGGACCATTGGGCTAAAAATGTCCGTATTCCGGACGCACAAAGTCAGTCGGACGCAGCATCATCGGTAAATAACGCCATGTAGGACGCAAAATGTCCTTCAAGATGTATATATATATATATATATATATATATATATATATATATATATATATATATATCGTTACTCAAAGACTGTAAAGAATCTTTGTAGAGTTTATGTCCTTCTGGGCGAATTATTCGAAACTTCGGCTATCACAAGGAAAGTCTGACAGAAAGCCCTTTTTTTTTTAACCGTGGGGGAAAATCCTTCATGGATGTTATGCCGGACTCCTACCGACTAAAAACCCCCACGGTAACGCCCAGAAGCCTATGGGTGGAAGCCCCGGGTAAGCCCTCGGAAGGATGTCCCAGGACTACGGCTACAAAGGGGGGGGGGGGGGGGGTGCGTGAATCCCTCATGTCACGCTACCGTCATGGGCCTGCTTCTGTAAAGACGGTGAGCAGCCAACTCACCGTCCTCAGGCCCCCGGTTATGGAGGCCGATGGTCTTCGGCGAAGACACGTCGGCGGTGCCCAAGCCGCCGACTGCGGAACTCGGGTGGGAGAGTTTCCTCCCGCTCTCGCCCCGCCGCCTCTTTCACGAGCATGACCTGCTCACAGAAAGAGGCGGCGCAGTCCCACTTACTCCCGCTGGAGACCATAGCTCGCACCATGGTCTCAAGCGAGAGGGTGCCCACGTCCAAACCCACCATGAGGACCTGGCGCTGTTGCGCCCACGCCGTGCACTCCACCAGCGTGTGGAGCGCTGTGTCATCGCTGCGGTCCTCAGTGCTGACACTCGGCCGTGGTTTCCCGGTGTCTTCGCCACAGATACCTACCGAAGCTACCATGCCCGGTAAGTATCTGTGACAACCGGTAGGAGAGAGCACCGTGTCTCCTCTCCAGCCACTCGTCCATGACCGGTCTGACGGCCGCAATTGTGGCGAATCCCCCCTTTGGTTGCTCAAGTCGCACCTTCCATGTCTCCACGGTTTCCTGGTAGAGCTGGGACTGCTGGGCCTCGATTTCTCGAGACGCAGGCCATTGGCCCCGCTCCAGCGCCTCCTTGCGCCATATAAATAGGGACGCAAGGGCTCTCGCTTCCAGGTCCCATGGAGGGATCCCGGCTAGGAGACATGCCGCCTCACCTGAGATCGTGCGGTATCCCCTTATCACCCTGACGGCCATCGCCCTCTGTGGGCTCAGCAATCTAGCCACATTACTGGCCGTCAGGTTCTCAGCCCATACGGGGGCCCCGTATAGGGCCATACTTCGCACGATCCCCAGGTACAGTCTCCTGCAGGGGGCGTTGGGTCCCCTGATATTGGGCATCAGCCGCGCGAGTGCAGCTGACGCCCCCCTCAGTTTTGGGACCAAACTTCGGAAGTGATGTCCGAAGTTCCACCGGCCATCGAGCACGAGTCCCAGATACTTCATCGAGGGCTCGATGCCGATGCTAACGCCCCCTACCTGTAGGCTGGATCCCGCAGGTGGCCCCATCCGAGGTCCGTGGAAGCACAGAGCCTCGGACTTGTGAAGGGCGACCTCGAGACCCAGCCGCCGTATCCGACCCACGACTTGAGCAACCCCTGCCGTGGCCTTTAGTGCTGCATCTCGGTGCGTTGCTCCCCGCGCCGTGACGAGGGTGTCATCGGCGTAACACGTTACGGTGACCCCTCTGAGCAACGGACCACGCAGCACCCAATCGTAGCCGATGTTCCACAGGAGTGGCCCTAATACCGATCCCTGTGGAACACCGCACGACACATCCCGCCGAGACCCGGCCCTAGCCAACTCGGGTAAGTAATGGCCCTCTCGGAGAGATAGGCCCCGACAATTCGACGGAGGTAGGGAGGCACTCCATGGTAGATAAGCGCCTCCCTAATGCAACTCCAGGGCAGGGTGTTGAAGGCGTTGGCGATGTCAAGAGACACCGCCACCACCACCTCACCCTGTGAGACTGCTTCTTCCGTCAGGCCTCTAATGCGCATGATCGCGTCTACGGTGCAGCGCCCCTGACGGAAGCCAAACTGGCTATCCGACAGATCAGGCCCCACGCGTATGAGTGACAGAAAGCCCTAAGCACACTGCAACCTGAGAATACAAATAATCGGCATCCACTTAAGCTAACCACTTAATTTTTTCTTTCAAATTTATAAATTTTTAGTCTGTGCCCTTTTTATAATCGACAGTTTACTGGATTCCTTACTAGGCCGCCATACTGCTTTCCATTCATTCATAAAATCCAAGTTTATGTAGGCAGTTTTTTTTTCGTAGGTATGGCAGCTCTTGATACTCTAAGGTTTTAACTTAACTCAAACTTAATCTTATTTAACTTACATATCTTCTAATCTGTGATTTAACTCAAATACAAAATACGAGTAAACAACATTCGCTCATTCTTACTATTAATCTCTCTAGTATATACACTGACGGACTCATAAACTGCATCAAAGTAATAGACGACTTTGAAATAAATATTTTAACCAAGTATGCATACTTTCTATACAGATTTAAATTGAAACCTCTAGATTGGTTCGTGAACTTTAAAACAGCGTAGGGTCATATCTTTAAGTTTAAGTTTATGTACTGGAAAGGACCTTAAGACTTTTTTTGAAGAAAAAACAGAAATTTAAGAAAAATTGGTTTAATTAAAAAATTGGTTTTAACAATAGACACAAACTTTATGCAAGGGTTTATTTGTGTTTTAATAAGGTGTATTACCCCCACGTGCCCTTACTACGGATTCTAATCGGTTCCGCATAGATTTTATAAGGGTTTTTAAAAGATCTTGCGGAATATTGTCCCATTCTTCTGAAAGTGCTGTTCTTAGTGCTGCCACTGTCGTGGGCGAAGGGTTTCTCGCATATGCAGCTCTTTTTAAATTGTCCCAAACATGCTCGATGGGATTAAGATCCGGGCTGCGTGCTGGCCAATTCATTGTACGTATCCCAACCTCTTCGCAATAATGTTGAACTTGTGCAGCTGCATGCGGCCGGGCATTATCCTGCATTAAAGTAAAATTTTCGCCTATGAATCCCATGTAAGGCACCACGTGATCTTCTAATATCTCTGTTATGTAGCGATGTGCTGTCAAACCCCCTCTATTACCGTTTTGACGGACCATGTCTATGAACACAAGTTCTGTTCGCCCGTTATCGATATGCCACCCCAGACCATACATGAACCGCCTCCAAAAGGAACACGCTCCTCAATGCAACTTTGAGCATATCGCTCCCCACGTCGACGATAGACTCTTCTGCGACCATCTGCACCATATAAACATGTCCTACACTCGTCCGTGAACAATACAGAGGCCCACTGCTCTTCTGTCCAATTCAGGTGATGACGCGCAAATCTTAAGCGAGCTTGTCTGTGAGCTGTAGACAACTTTGGACCATTTGCTGGTCTAAAAGGGGTGATATCCGCTTCCTTTAACCTTCTTCTTATTGTTCGTGCACACACGTTTACTCCACGCACTTCATTAAGCTCGGTTTTGATGTTAACTGACGTGAGGAAACGATTTCGCAGGGAAGTTATAACAATAAATCGGTCATCACGACCTGTGGTTGCTCGAGTTCTGCCTGTACCACGTCTCCTCCTGTAAGAACCTGTCTCTACAAACCTTCTGTATATTCTAGAAACCGTAGACTGGTTTAAATTTAAATTTCTACCAATCGTTCGTTGATCCAAGCCCTCCCGCACCAATGCTACAATTTGTGCCGCTTGTTCGGACGAAGTATCCATATTATGGTTCAAAAACTCTCGATGTGTTAAAAAACTAACCCAACAATTATGCTGGTAACAATAATTCAATTGACAAAACAAAAAAAATCAATGAGAATCAATTTAAAACTTTGCTATAAATAACACGCAAATCTGATACTACAAGTAAATTTTCTTTTCCCGGCTATATTCATTTGTTTTACTGCAGTTCTATTTTTAAATTTAATTTTTTTTTTAAGATTAAGAGCCAGTCTTTCCATATTTATATAATTTAATCTAAAAAGTTTGCATACTTATTATAAAAAATCCTTTTAGAGTAAACCTGAACTTTGATGCAGTTTATGAGTCCGTCAGTGTATAATAATCTATGTATTAATCTATGATGTGTTCTGTGCAGTGCAGTAGTGTAGTTTCGGGAATCTTGAACTGATCAACATTACACGTTTATATTGTATTCGCTTTGAACATTACGACATTACGACCAGCTCAGATCATGCAGAGATGTGTCGTTCTTCGGACGATTCTGACGACGGTACATACCAGCGAGCTTATGTTATATATTATAATGAACCCTTACCCGATGCTTAGAATGTAATGGCAAAAGAAGAAGCCAGGCGAGAAAAATGGCTCGCCTAAAACAAATAAAAACTGTGGTCAAAAGTGACAAAATAATGGTAAATTTCTATGATTTTGTTTTTTTTCTCGTTAACCATTGAACTTGAACTCCGCAAGTTGAATCTTTGCGTGGAGGCCTCAATATTAGCTTTGTATAAAAAAAATATGGACTCGAAACTCGAGTGCGAGCAATCTAAAGTTAAGCCGAAAATTGTAGTGTAATGTGTTTAACTAAACCTATATTAAATTAGAAGTACCTAATAGTGTTTTTGCCAGAAATTTACAGGAAAAATAATCCTTACTTTGTCTCTTGTAAGCTATCTTAAAGTATTTCAATTGATAGTTAGTTCTGCTTCATGTTCTGTTTTGTGCAATTGCCTTACACTTTTTATTGCTTTCAGAACACCGACTTGTAAATCAATTATAACATGGCACAAATAGCACCCCATAAACAAAATGTGAGGAATGGGGTGGAAAATAAAGCAGATGTGCCTAAAAATGATATAGTAAATTTACCTACAGCAGGAATATTTTAAAAACTTGGGAGATTATGACTGGGTCAAGTAAGTATTCATTAATTTTATAATAAGCTAAGTTTGGTTAGTCTAGCTGCACTGACATTGTTTTTACTCCGTATAAACCCTTGCCATGGCAAATTGATAGCTTATGCTGATGACACTGCTCTTGTTTTCACAGAAAAAACTTGGAGTGATACCTATGATTTGGCACAGCAAGGTCACTCATTGGCTCAGAAATAATGTGTTAACATTAAATGCCGATAAAACGAAATAAATTGCTTAGTCCATCTGAGGATCGCTACAAAACTGATCAAATACTGACCGCGCTTAATTGTGCTCCTTCTCTTGGGACTAGTGCGACATGCAGCTGAAAACCCTTATAGCGAACCCAAAGCATCCAATATTCAGGTATTATAATTGGTATACATTGTAGTTTTAATTTGCACGTCAGTTAATGGTTAAAAGGATATGCAAGCTCATTTATCCATTTTGGACACTGAGAAGTGTGGTCATACTGTCAACTCTCAAACAAATATACTACGCTCTGTGCCAGTCAATAATTAATTGCTGCATAGTTTCTTGGGGGGATACCCTTAACGGAACACTCAAACAACTGAAGGTTGCGCAGAGAACTGTATTAAAAGTGTACTTTTAGAGGCTCCCAGCAACTGGGATCGCCATCGACTTGGACCGCGGTTCTAGTTGCCAGATTCATTTCAATTTAATATTTTTCTTCCATCTACTGGGACCACCTTTAAATATTTAAAAAGTATTATTCAAGCTGTATTAAGAATCTGATAATAGGGTTACTTACTTACTTCCAGCGGGGGACGCCATTGACCGGACAAGTGATCTGCCCTCTGTATGTGAGCCATTTCACTCAAATCCCCTTTTCCCCCTCTAGGGAGGCCAAGGGCCTGTTTAATCGACAGTGTCCTGTTATCACTTCTATAACCAGCCTCATGTTTCTCCTGGAGAGTTTCAACAGTTGACTAGATTTCTTTGTGTCCATGCTTTTTATGAAGGTCTTCGACTGTTTCGTGACAGGCGAGGACTTCCATCTTCGATTTGTTTCTGCGACTATGCTGTGACCTATCACTCGTTTTGTGATTTTGTGGGCTATCGACAGTCTTGGCTCAGGGCCCACTTGTTTCACGTCGGCTCCTTTCCTGGCCAGTTCGTCCGCGATTTCATTGCACGTGTTTCCCTCGTGTCTAGGTACCCCGTCGAGCTTCCTGAACACTGCCGCCTGGCTATCGCTATAAAGGGTTACTTTTCCTTTGTCTTTAAGGCGGCCCACCATTTCCGCGCATTCCATTATGGCGTAAATTTCTGATTGGAAGACACTTGCATATTTGCCTAGAGATATTGTTCTGTTCATTACTGTTCCATTTTCACGTTTAATGTGTATTCCGGAACCAGTTAGTGGATTCCTTTCTGAAGCTATCCGTGTAGCAGATGGTACCTTCTGCATCCATCTTCCAGTTCTCCTTCTGTCCAATGTGTACTCTGTGTTTCTTGTCAAAGGTCCTTTCTTTACTGATGAGATTGTTGTTCGATAGGATCATTAATAGTCTTTCTTCGTAGCCTTGGCTGATCTTGGCATGGCCTTCATCATGTTGCTTGTCCACTTGTGACCTGTGCTTCTCAATTTGAACCATTGTTCTATTGCTTTCCTTTTTATCGTCTATCGGATTCAGGCCCTCATCGCGCCGGTGGTCATTAGTATTGCCAGTCTTTGAGCTTTGTTCAGTTCCTTTTTGTTTTTCCCTTTATGGGCTGTGTGCCACCACACCAGGGAACCGTGGTGTATTCTTGGCAGGATAATTGCCTCGTATATCCACAGCACTATGGCTGGTTTCATTCCCCTGCTTCTGCCTATTGCTCTTTTGCATTACATCATGTCCATATTTGCTGACAGACAATCGCTTTTGTATAAATAATATCATCGTGACTTTTTCAATTGCAGCAAAATCATGTCGTGTTTAAGTTGACGAAAACGCACGAGTTTATCACGATTGGCAGTCTTACATAGAGAGATCCGGTTCTTAGCATTCCATGGATTCACCGTGCGGTCGCCGGGTCCATGGCGTGGTACAGAGAGGAACACTGACGGCGCCTGGGACTTGCGACCCAGGTGCAGGTTTAGGGTGGCCACCTTGTGATGCATCAGCGCTCACCTCCACCGTCAGTCGTGTTCCCCCCTCTACCTATCCAAATTTGGTAAGATCCTATCAACGCCGTTTTAGATATTCGTTTGAGTAAAGAGCTTACTGAAGCACTTGGCAATCCGAGGTCTTTAAATAAGTTATACAGGGATTTAGCTGGAATTCCCCTTGCTCCTACTTCTACGGCGTAGAGTTTAACCACATAGCCATTTTTGGTTAACTCGTTGGTCAAGTCAAAGTATTTGTTTATTTTTATAGCGTGGTCTTTAGGTATGTTAGTTTCCCACGGTACTGTGAGTTCTACTAGTACTGCACGCTTTTGCTGTTTTTTGCGCTTTTGTCTGGATGACGAGGCACAAACATCCTCCGGTATTTTATAGTGTTTCTCATACGAATCTGCGAGTAATGTCCAATCAGCGGCTGCTATCAAAATTGAGTACGGCTTTTGATTTGTCTTTTTTGAGCAGCCTTCTTTTACAAACGCGACGTCATTTCTTTGGTTTGTGGTTAAACCCTTTTTCGCTCTAGCTACCGCCAAACTTACCGCCTCACGTACGATTTCTAATACCTTATCATGTCGGCGCGAGTAATGACCCCAGTCTAATAGCGTCCTACAACCCACCAGTAGGTGCCTAGCAGTACCAATTGCTTCACCACATGAGTTACATGTTTTATCTGTGGCTTTTCCCCATCGGGGAGGGTCAACTGGAATGCGTTAAGATAGAATTTAAGGAGAGCCGGTGACCAGTCGTATATTAAGGTACGCCATTTTAAGGCTATGGGAACACAAAATTCACTTTGTAGGTATTATTTTCATCTACTTGAAGAAAAGATTTTGTTATGTCTTTGTCTTACTGCCTCCTAGTATTACCCAAACCTACCCTACCAGTCTGCGAGCCTATCATGAATTTTTTATGGAATTGGAGGCGCGACTCGAGCTCTGAAGGACTTTGGTCATTTGGAAGAGCTTGCACGATTTCGTCTTTTGATTTCGCTAGGACGTGCATTTTGGTTACTCTTAGATGTTTATAGAGTTCCGATGGTTTTTCGAACGTCATTCCAAAGTTATTTGAGGCTCTATATAATGTCGATGGGTCTGCCGACTGAGCTAGCCCTAGCCACGACTTCAATGTCTTCGTAACATTAGCATCTAGTTTTTTGAGGAGGCTCTGGCTTATATCATAAACAAGAAACGGCCAGTTAAGACGCGAGGTTAAATAGTTGTCGTAAATCCATGCTTTTTAACATTACTTAGTGGCTGTTGATCTACCTTTTTTATATCGATAATGAAGTTATTAATTACTTCTTCTAAAGCTGGAGTGCAACCTCTGTTATCTATTTTTCTTCCGAGAAATTTAAAAGGCACGGTTCCGGATATAGTCGAAACGTTTTCCCCGCCTATACTAAGCCCTGGATCACATGAGGTATATCTGGTACCCCGCCTACCCAGACATAGACAGTAGCATTTGCTAGGTTTTGTTTTCAATCCATCTGTCCATGTACAGAATTCATCCACTTTACGCAACAGGTCTTGGCACTGCTTTGGGCTGCGAGTAAGTATTGCGAGATCATCTGCAAATGCGAGGATGGATTCCGTGTATTTACCGTTTAGTTTAAACCGAAAATGGCGAATATTCCGGAAATCTTGCTGAGGTATATCTTTTTATAATTATTATTAGTTCTTTGACAGGTAGACTGAATGTGAATGTATTAGGATAATAATGTAGGATAATAATGATGAGCGCTGTGTAGAACATCCTAGAATATTTATTAATTACCTACTTGAGCTAACCTCCTAAAATTTCCAATGTTTTTAGGCAGAAGAAGTTTTCTATGTGAAACTGACGGTGGCTCCATCACCAGCCCTGGGTGTTAAAGCGCGAGTACTGAGCTCAGTGGACACGGCTAGTACAGTGGCGTCTATTGGGGCTATTGGGGTGATCGGCGTGGCTGCCTTCACGCCTGTAGCACCGGTCGTGATGGTTGGTGCAGTGGCCGCAACCGTGGCTACTGGCTACTGGAGTATATGGCCTTGTAAGATCGTCTCTGCATCTACATGATAGAAGAGTGCACGAGCAGGTAAACTTTTTGAATTTATTCATTCATTTTCATTCATTCATTTATTCGCATAATACAGTGCTAATCAGATGGTGAAAAATAGGTATAAGAAATACTAATACATTATACTATCACCAGATATGGTATGTTAATAGTAATTATTTGGGACAAGCATATATAATACAAATGAATAAAAAATTAAATTAAAAATTTAAAAACCCCCTTCACAAAAACGCCTCCAAAAAGTTGAAAATAAATTTTAATTCAACAGTTGCCATGTCGGGGGACCTTACGATATAAAGGAGTACCTAACCAGTTAAGGTCCCCCGACATGGCAACCGTTGAATTAAAACTTATTTTCAACTTTTTGGAGGTGTTTTTGTGAAGGGGGTTTTTTAAATTTTTATTTTATACTCTTTAAATTGATCTACTAGTTCACACACACACACACACACACACACACACACACACACACACACACAAACACACAAACACACAAACACACAAACACACAAACACACAAACACACAAACACACACACACAAACACACACACACAAACACACACACACACACACACACACACACACAGACAGACACGTCAAACTTATAACACCCCGTCGTTTTTGCGTCGGGGGTTAAAAATCACAGAAATCGAAAAAGAGTATACTCAAAGTAATAAAATTATATGTGAAATTCATCGTCAATAGATGAAATCAAATTAAATAAAGAAAATTTTATTTCCACTAGAATATGGAATCTATCGAATACTATCGAAAACCGCCGCTGCTGGAACTAACAGACCAAGAAATTATGAACATGAGAGTAAAAAATTATGGCTACTTGCTAATAATTAACTGACTAAAAATTTCTTCATGTTCTTCTAGACGGGGCAAGCTATAACCGTATCGGTAGAAGTACTACTACTACTATCGGTAGCCAATGTGGAGTCTGGCGGCGCGGGCGTCGTCAACAGCCTTTTGCATATCATATTCTAGGTAAGTTTGTAGAAAACCGACTTAAAGTGTCGATTATCTCTGTATTTATAAAGCGCCGCGAGCCACATAAATAATGCCTTTTTTTTTTATATAGGACACGTCAATTTGACTTCACCTCGCCTGATGTTAAGCTAAAGGCGAAGTCTCGGAAAGAGGGTCACCATCGGAAACATGTACCATGTTAACAGTGGTGGCACTCAGCTTGACGGCCTCATTAGATGCCTTTTCAAGCCCCGCTTAAAGGACCCGGGACTGTAGGAAGAGGGAAACACGTGAGCTGGCAGGGAGTTCCAGGTCTTAATGGTGCGACATAGGAATGAGTCACTGAAACGCTTGGTTCTAGCAGGTATACTCTGCACCGTAAATGAATGGCATCTTAGCCCTGCACGTGTCGTCCTGTGTAGGAAAGGAGAGGGTGGGACTAATTGGAAGAGCTCGTCAGAACATTCACCATGGTAGAGACGGTAGAAAACTGCCAAAGACGCAACATCTCTACGCATCTGCAAAGGCCTGACGCAGTTTTTCAAAAACACAGTGGAATATACAAGTGACATTAATGGTACTACTGGGACATAAATACCCATTCCCACTAGTATCATTAATGGCACTACTGGGACAGAATATTTCCAGCAGTACCACTAAGGTACTAGTGGGACAAAAGTTCCCAGTAGTACCATTAATGCTATTAATCAATGGTGCTACTGGGAAAGAGAGGGACCAGTCCCTTAAAAAATGAAAGCTCTGACCTACTGAGCTACATGGGCATTCAAACTTCTATACAACGCCCCAAGACCTAAGTATGATTTGCGATTGACATGGTCAATTACATTCATAGTAAAACACTCGCCGGGATATTTACATGTTTCTTATATTTTTCCGAGGATCCGATATTTCGGCGCTGTTTCAAGCGCCATGATCACTGTTGCACTGCAGCAGTGCAAATAAGAAACATGGTAAATATCCCGGCGAGTGTTTTACTATGAAGATCTAAGTATTATAACCTAACCACCATTTTATTAAAAGGAGTTACACTATTTAGGAGTTCAGTTCACTGTGTTACTACTGGACACGGGTAACGAAGGCTACCTACATTATTTATGTAGAGAAGAATTTTGTGTAAGAAAATATTGTACCTTTCAGTACCACAAGCATGGAGAACGCCCCACAAAACTGGAGTTATTCCAGTTCACTGCAGCAACATTGTTCTTCTGCCACTCTGTAGTATCTAGCAGGACTGCTCAGAACATTATCGAGGATGCTCAGGCTAAGAGCATAACGAGTATCGCACCACACTCAGAAGCAATAGACACAGGTTGGTCATATTTAATAATAAGCAATATAAATAATTAAAACTTTCTATCGTTTAACTGTTGCCGGTGGCTGCGCTCGAGTGGATGTCGGTTATCGCAACCAAACATAGTTTATGTCCTTTCTCAAGGTATAATCTGCTACTACAAATTTCATCAAAATCGATTCCGTGGTTTAGGCGTGAAAGCGTAACAGACAGACCTTTCGTAGTTATAATATTAGTTCCGGATTAGTATGAATAGTATTATTTTTATTGAAATGAATTTGTTTTATTTTAATGTTGCGTAATTTAATGTTATATTATATTCAGAAAAAAATACGACGAAATAAGCGCTGAATCAAGAAGGGTCCAAGGCGTTGTTCAAGGCAACACCGAAGTCATTAGAGGCATAATAATAATAATAATAAAGAACTCTTTATTATTCACCAATTCAATATACAACAAATAGATTTTGTTTAGGTACAGGTTATGTGGTAGACAATTGGCGGCCTTATCGCACTGAGGCAATCTCTTACAGGCAACCATAGGATGGAGAAGGATACATATGAAGAGATTTGGGGCAGTTGGTGTACATAGATATTAAATATTATAGTGTAGATGATTAGATAAATGTGATGAGTACCTAGAGAAAGATATATTACATAATAAAACATAATAAAAAAAACCGAAATATTATTAGTATGTATGTATGTATACATACTAATAATATTTCGGTAGAATTTGTTTATAATGAACAGTAAATAGTAGACTTAAATATTATTATTCACATACTATGGGACTCAGTAGATATATAGTTTGGTAAGACAGAGAGGAAGGGTAAAATAAGTATAATGTTAAAATGAACACTATTCCTCCTGCAAATAGTGAGCCGTAACTAATTTTTTGAAAACTGGCAGTGATTGTGCACGTCTTATAGTGATAGGTAAGGCATTCCACAATCGGACCGCTTGAACGGTGAAAGATTTATCCATGAACATTGTGGAGTGTCTAGGCATTTTCAGTTTCAAATTCACTGACGATCTCAAGGTCCTTGAGTGAGTGTCGCAGAGAAAGTTGAAGCGTTCTTTTAAGTATATTGGAGTGAGAGGATGAAACAGAATGTTATAAAGAAGGGAAAGAATATGAACATTTCGGCGAAGGCGTATAGGTAACCACTTGAGTTTTGCACGATATTCGGAGATGTGGTCATATTTGCGAAGCCCAAATATGAACCGTATACTGAGGTTCTGGAGTCTCTCAAGTTTATTTAGTTGGTCTTCGGTGAGATTTGTATAGCATACAGAACATCGCTGATAAAGATCAGTTCTTTGCAGACGCACTCAGAATAAACAAAGATATAAATCAGCATAAGCTAATTACGATGACATCTGACGGCAAAGTGAACATTAACGCACAACACAAGTTTAATCCTTCGGAGTTGTACAGTCTTGGGAAGGAAGGGCGAGCACAGTTGTTCGGTTCGCTTGGCCAAGCTGACGTCACTGCTAGAAATATGCCAATGAGAATTCAACCATCAGCAACTGCAGTAACAACTCTCTCAGACGCTGACGAAGAAGATAACACCGCACTTGTTCGCATTAATCCGGGTGAGGTATTAAGAATAGGCTCTTTACTCGTGCGAATAAGTGCCTCTGGAGCTCAAAGTGTTAAAAGTAAAGTCTCAAAATGTTCTTAAAACTCTCGTATTAGAACAAATCAAACTGTTTTATTGATTTATTTGGTATTATTGTCCGAACTAAAGTTGTGTACCAAATATCAGAACAATCGGTCAACTGGAAGGGTCAAAAAATGAAATTAAGATCATTTTGAGTACTCTGTTCGTCAAGATTTTGCTGAAGTTCACTATACTACCTACTGGCCCTTACTGGCCGTAGAGAACCTAACCGAACCGTTCGTAACGTTCGCGTAATGTATCACCACACCCTCCAAATATGTGCCCAATATATCTATCGTTTGGGGTGTTGAAAATAAAAATTAAACTATTCTTAACGCTTCCAATCCCTTCTTCATTTCACCAAATCACCTCTTTCAGTCCTCAAAACCAAATACTGAATATTTACCTATATGATCTTGAATGCCACGTTAAATGAGGATGTTTTTATTTACGCATAATACTCATTTGCCATAACTTTTTAATCATAATTGTATAATGATAATTATATAATATAAAAGATCTTGATATAAGACGGGCGAATCTTCCATTATTGACAAAATCGCCTGCCTCCGTAATTTTTTCTCGGATCTCAGCTACTAGGTGTATTCAAAATCAATCGAAAATGTAGCTAAGCTCCGAGAGAGAATTACGGAGGCAGTCGATTTTGTCAATAATGGAAGATTGGCCCGTCTTATATCAAGATCTTTTTTAAGGAGATGTCTTGCTTGTATTGCAACTGAAGGAAAACAGTTTGAACATCTTTTGTAAATAAATGTTACCATTGAAACGGAACTGTTTTTTTTTTAATTTTATACTACTAGGATCCTTATTTGCTTCTGTGACTCATAAGCGTATCTATCTTTCTCTCTTACCCTTTATGGAATGACTCGTTCAAACGAGAATTTGAAATTTGAGGGCTTATTTAACGCTTTGAGTTCACTAGAAAGACGTTTAGTAAAGTCAAACAAATTATTCAAAACCGATTTTCCTTTAAAAATTTTTTTTTATACCCGATCTAAGAATAATGTAATAAGTGTTATACCTTTTTAGAATCCTTATTAAATACGCTGACTTTTAAAGTTACTTGCCAGACTTGCGTGGTATAATTTTTTTTAGGACCGTCAGTTAAAGTAGGGCGAAAAACTGATTTTCAAAACTTGGTTCTGCAAAACATGACATTTTCTTTCAAGCTGGAGTAGTTAGCTCAGATTTTAAGGTTACAAATTACAGAAGCACTATTCAGGATGGAATAAGTAAAAAAAATGGCAAAAAGTAAAGATTTGTAGCAACAGGAAAGTTAAAACTGTTACAGGGTGGTACATTTTCCCGATTTTTTTTTCTGCAATAATTTCAAAAATAGAAGACATTTTTTTTATCTTTTTCTGATAACAGTTATGACCTTACCTATCATGCGACTTCGGCTTGACGTCGACTTTTGGGACGCCCTGTATAATATATTTAATATTAGCTAACACTAATACACATAAAATGAACAACAATATATTTAAGAAATATATACGAGACCTAATCACAGATATGGACTATGAGCAAGTGGAAACCATGATTGCAGATCCGCTTACCTATACCCAAAACTACATACAATTCCGATGACACGCATGCGCGTACACACACACACACACACACACACACACACACACACACACACACACACACACACACACACACACACTCACATACAAACACAAATCTGAAATTAGAAGATTTAGTTAACATTCTTTATTTGCTGTTTTTTTCTATTCTAGTTACTGTTCATTGTTTGTCACTGTTTCATTGAAACTACAT
Organism: Eilema sororculum; assembly: GCA_914829495.1. Taxonomy (NCBI): domain Eukaryota; kingdom Metazoa; phylum Arthropoda; class Insecta; order Lepidoptera; family Erebidae; genus Eilema; species Eilema sororculum. The sequence goes on from OU618541.1 coordinate 12,667,268, forward strand.
TTTGTTACATGTAATTTGGGAAGGAATTGTCTCCTGAGATACAGGTTAACAACTTAGTTCAGGAGATAACGACTCTGTGAACTCTGTAATCTATGGTTTTAATGAACAAATAAAAAAAAATAATAATTATTATTATAGCGGCGGAAATCAAGCGCATTGTATCTGACATCTCGGAAATTTGGCGTCGTAAAGAAAAAAATATATCCATAATAATATCCATAATAATAATTTGCATAATCACTACTATTGTAATAAAGTATGAAAATTACTTATGATATTGAATAACACACTTGTACTTTTCCACTGAGTTTAATTTATTTCATTTCTAGACCTGACCGATTTCGCCTTACGGCATTCTCAAAGGTTCACATTGATGTTTCAAGAATTGTACTACCCACACATGAAAATCTGAAAAACACATGAAAAAATGCAAATATTGTAGTGTTTCGGAAATTACAATTCTTGAAACATCAATGTGAACCTTTGAGAATGCCGTAAGGTGAAACCGGTCATGTCTAGAAATGAAATAAATTAAACTCAGTGGAAAAGTACAAGTGTGTTATTCAATATGTGTAGCAGATTCCACCAAGCGCCATCAATCTCCAGTATAAACAATTACTTATGACTTTGATTATCACCTACATAAATCAAATAAATACAATAGGTACGGCAGATGGTGTCTGCAGATGTGTTAACTATGAATAAGGCCCTCCAGTCCAGAATGTCAAATTCCCAAAATAGGTAATAAATAAAAAAAATATATGGCATGAAGTGTTTTAATGTTATTATTCCTATCAACAGACGCCAATGCAGTCTAGAGTAACTGTTATTCTATTACATAGCTGTACTTAGTATATTTATTATTGATAGATACAATAGAAAATATTTGTTACTTTGATGGTTTCACAGAATGTCACCTGAGCCATTACCAAGGGGTATAAGAATCGTGAATGGCTCGTTCCCGATGGTATCACTTAATGTTAGTGAGAGTTTCGTATGCACGTTCTGGTCTGGCAACCTTAAATTCCTTGTAAATGCTACATGCGATTTATTACGAATGTAGCGAAGTTTTCACACGATTATTTTTTGCACATTATTTAATAAAATATACCTAATAAAACCTTTATTGTACATCGTTATACACAGTGAAAACAAATCAACATCGGTATAAATAAATGAATAATAATATCGGTAAAACAAATTAATATAAAAAATCACATTTTCTCTAAATTATTTTGGTATACCGAATATAGAATTCCTTGCGCATCACTAACATTCGATCGTGGGGATTCTTCACGACACCCCTGGTGGTGTCATTGGGAATAAATAATTTTATGAAGTGGACATCTCATTTCTTCTCTGTGACACCACTAGGTAAGTGAACGAAAATGTTCGATTAGATTATAGTTACAGAAACTCGGAATCAGTGACATTATATGACTTTACCAATCTAAAAATAATAAATTATTAACATGACTTGTAGATATTTCATAAAAAATCATATAGTATGTTTGATAGTTGAGGATGTTTTGTACCTTTAAGTACTTGGTTTTTTTTTATGTTGAAGAAACTGTACTACTTCTGAATGTCGAAACATTTAATACCCTGTCAAGTTTCATATTAAACATTCATTTTAAATAATATGTAGGTAGGTAATTTTTATTTATATTTCAAGTGGTCATTATGGACCTCAATATTTTTCACTGTGAGCCCTTGGATGCTACTTATATACTAATTAAAAAGATAAGCATCCCAAGGTTCTTTTAACAAAGGTCAATAGCAATTTTATAGAGAGTGTTGGCACGCACTAAACTTTCAATTTAATTTCCATAGAAAATTTACAGTACTTAATACCTACATGGTATTACAATACTAAAAGATTAATGGGTTACATTTTCATCAAGAATTTTGATTTGGTAATATGTAAAACTAAAAAGAAATAATAGATATAAGTAGTTTATTCTGACAGTGTTCTCATTACATTTTCTTTTTCTCCTTCTTCCTGTAAAGGCGGTGGGTTGTACTCGAAGAATTTGGCTATAAAGTACCTGTGATACAAAAATGTGGCTATGTAGAGATTACCACCAACCTTTGTAACCAAGCCAATCTAAACTGCTGACTGGCAGACGATACTTTGGTGCGAAGTTTCCTCTTGGAGTTAGTGGCAATAGCTCGCATAGATTATAAGCGAACGAAGCAAATAGCCTATAAGCGAACCCAAAAGGGGGGGGGGGGGGGTAGGAGTACCTACCTAAGTATACACCGGGCCTTGGTTGCCAGGAACAATTCAAAGATGCAATGGCGATGTATGCCTGTACTAACCCGAGACGCAAGATAAGTACATATAGCTACCAGACTAAAACTTCGACGGTGACAAGTAGTGCGGCGGCCGCTGTTTGCGCGGCTACCCGGCCCGGGTCGGAGGCGCCACGCAAAGCCGCAGCAAGCATTGCATCGCTTGTATCTGAAGCTGCTTCCAACGCTGCCACCAACAAAGCTGGTGCTGCCAGCCAACGAGCGCCTCTACGCCACCACGCTCGCTATAACAAGACGATATCGTTGCTTAGTTTTCAAGCCAGATTTTCAATTGGGAACGAAAAAGTTACATTTAATGACGTTAGTCTCGCAGAGTTATCAGGCCCTGCAAGCTTGCAAAAGAAATTAGTGAAATGAAAAACACCACAGGTTCCACAGGTCCCATTATGTGTTTTACTGTAGTTTTTCTTTAGTAGAATCGATCAGCTGCTTCCAGGTCAATTTTTGTCGAAGATTATCGTCCTCGCTCCTAATACGACAAGTCCACGGTTTAGACTGCCCAGGCCTACAAACGCGGAGTGATGACGAGACCGTATCATCGTTTCTACTTAGTTGCCTTTAATCTGGATTTTTGATGTTACGCGTGTAAATTTGCATGGCAATTTCGTCTGCCCTTTGTCTGTCAGGTATCCTTTCCACAGTAGTACCTGCCTGCTTGACTATACTTGACTTGATGACGTATGATTAACTATGTTTTCAGAACACAATGCCCTACAGACTCGGAATTATCTCTACACTGAGTGACGAATTCTCCTAATAGTAGTCCTGCTCCCGCACACACTGTTGAAAGCCACAGCATGCCAGTTCAGTTTTGAATCAGCAAAGCACCTAGTTATCCTTAGGTAGTAGCTTTTTACTTCAGCCTAAAATAAAACAAAAGGTACCTTAGACATAACAGCAACTAGTAACAGTAGGGATGTCGCAGCAGTAACGAAAACGCTCAGTTTGCCATATCCCATTACTAGGCGAATCGTGGGTTTTGTGATTCTGCAACCAATTGAGTGATACAATTAAGTAATGGTAGATAACAAAATCCAAAGTCTACCTACTGAACATAGATACGCTTGTGAATCCCGATGGGGTAGGCAGAGGTGCATTAACACCCACGTTTCAAGGTTTCGATCCCATGGAATAGGAAGCGAGCCTATTGCCGTCTAGTAGGTACTTTGTCTTGGGCTTTATGTGTCCTGTCGGATGGAGAGCAACCCTATCCCTTAGTCGCCTTTTACGAAACCCAAGGAAGAGCTGGGGTGGTCCTATTCTACTCCAACGGGAACCATCACGGCAAAATTACCTACCTACTCTGCACTAATAACAGGGAACTGAAAGGTAAATTACCGCCGAGCGAAGCAAACGTTGTTGAGCTTCTGCGCGACGTCATCATCGTCCAACTCTAGTTCGACTGGCTGCGACGCACACGCACACGCCGACATCGACACTCCAAGCAGAGCGACTAACAGCGCCCGCAACTTTATCTGGAACCCTTCGGAGTTCTCTTCGTCGACATTTGATAGCTATGAGTATTATTTTTATTAAATGCATGATATGCAGATATTCATCATATTACCTACTGGAAAGATTTTATTATGTAGGTAAGTAAGTACCTACTCACATTCATAGATTTATGGGGCAACACCGGAGATTTTTTATATATATATATATATATATTAAACGTTTTTTACAAGTCGGCACACCTGCTGAATGACGGACACTCTTTGAGCTCGAAGGGTAATAGGTACCTACGGTAGTCAGTTCTACTAACGTTAAAACAAACTAATCCGTACCTAAGAAACGATACCTAGTACCTAGGTACCGAATAGGGGAGTGGATCTCGAACACCAAAGAGCACAAGCTTTGGATACAGCTGGAATTGGTGGTGATCAAGATGGTAATGAAGTTGACTTCTACTGTTAAAGTCCTAGTCGCCTCTGTGGCGTGGCGGTAGTGCACGCGACTGCCACGCAGGAGGCGCGGGTTATATTCCCGCTCAGTGTAAATATTTGTATGCATGAATATGGCTATTTGCATTGGTCTGGGTGTTCCTATGTATAATATGTATGTATTCGTCGAACTCGACGGAAGAGAAATGGTGAAAAAAATTATATTACAATGGGTACCTATTTAAAGTGCGTTCATTGGACCCCAATGCTCTCACTGAGGTCGCTACATTAGTGGTGTATCAATGACTATATGAAGGGGTGGAGGAAGAAGCACTGATTGAGACATAACAGAACAGGACACGAAAAATCTAGACGCAAAGTGCACAGCACTGCATAAGATTTCATGACAGATAGTGAACGGAACCAATTGAGCCTTGACTTGGGACTGGCCACTACAAGCTGAAGCAAGTCCTGGATAGGTAGGTAATATTGTATTATGAAGCTAATTTTTAGTTTATGACTACCTACTCTTAAAGTTAGGTACAATTGCTGGCATACTCACAACAATTGTTCTGTTATGCTTGAGCCGCATTTGATTCAGTAAATATGTTTTGCTTTCAGGTTTCATTCTGCTTATATTAAAATTTAACCACTAAGAACCTTCATGTTACACGGTTCGGTGGTGGAAAAGACATAAATACTCGTTTCATGAGAACACACGATTTTGTACATAAAATGATTTGATTGTTACATAATGCACCGCATGAGGAGATAATGAAATGTGGATGTCAATGTAAAACGCACATTGTATTTCATTACCTACTACTTGTGTCAGTGTCAACGTGATAGTTCAAAATCATTGCTAACCAGGTATTTTCGTATTAGAGGCTGTCATAAAAATTTCACGTTGTGAGCCTCCGTGGCGTAGCGTTAGTGAACACGCGACCTCCATGGTCGATCCCCGCTCAGTGCAAATATTTGTACCTATATTCGCATTGGTCTGGCCGTGTCTCGGAGAGCACGTTAAGCCGTTGGTATCGGTGGCCATACCGTCATCTATGGCAGTAGTTACGGGTAGTTGGAACCCTCAAAAGTCCAACAACTGGTTTAACTGCAATGCTTCGATATCACCTTTGGGTTAGTCCGATGGCAGTCGTTTTACGGAAAATATCAAAGTTCAGCCAAATCCGCTGTTAGACTGGTAAAGCGAACCTCAGACTCCAAGCTGAATAAGCTTCGGATGTGACTGCGATTAACGCAAAGATGAAGAAGAAAATAGAAACTAAATTTCTTTCAAAGTGCTGATAGCCTTTATAGAGTAAGATCCCAGAGCGATCTGAGTCTGACATAACTTATTTTCACAGAGATGAAACCTTAGGTTCTAGGTACTAGAAGGGGTTCCACGCAGTTATGAGTAACTTGTTATGGTTGATTTAGACCGAACTAAGATAGAGATAGGGGTATAAAAACATGATTTTTTAATATTTTAGTGTAAATGAAACCTTTGTTTTCGAAGAAAGAATAGTACCTAACGAATGTTTTGTGCAGTTCCCACAGTTAACAGTAAAAGAATTTGACGGATAGGTAGCGTATAGAATGAGCATTCGCTAGTCTGGTGTAAATCAGCCTTAACAGAACATCGAGCACTCACCGTCTTTAAATTTTATGACTGAACAATGAACAGAGCCATGCATAGAGCATGAGTCGGTGCAAATTGAATGTCCTTTCGCGAAAATGCTTGCCAGAATGCTCGATAGAAAGTTCGCAAAACGCTGTCGTTTATTTAAGTACCTACCTAAAATGTAGTAATATTCGCAAGAATGCACAGTACAAATGAATGCTCAAGTTTAAGTAGGTATCAGCACTTTAAACATCTATCTCTCAGCACAAGAATACTCTTAGTAGGTACTGAGCACGTAAGACAGAATTTTCCTTCTCAATAGTACTGAGGCTCTCGGATATCTAATTAAGTACCTACAGTACCCGGCTTTGGCATAATTGCCACGTTCGGGAAGAGGTATCTGGTTTAGAGCTTGCTTCGGTGTTATAGAGCATTCTCTCAGATACACAGTTACAACTGTTAGGTACAAGTTAGGAAGTTCACTAATACTTACATAATTACAAAGGTACTTAATACCTTCATCATTCGAAATACATGAGGAAAGAGAAAAACTCAAGTGGGACTTGAACCCACGACCTTTCCCTTACAGGGGGAATGCTCTTCCAAGTGAGCTATTAGGTCACACCTGAATCGCTTCAAATTTCCCTTCTCTTTATATCCGTATAGGTGTGACTCAATAACTCAGTTGAAAGAGCATTAGGTACCCCTGTAAGGGAAAGGTCGTGGGTTCAACTCCCACTTGAGTTCTTCTTTTTCCCCATGTATTACGAATTTAAAAGTTAGCATTAAATGCTTTAAAAATTTCATTCAAACCTTCATAATTCTTAGGGGGTCATTCATCAACTCGCGGGCAATAAACTTGCGGGAAACCGCGGGTTGGCATTTTTGAATTTTATTTTATTTTGCTGTCGTCAACTCGCGTGAATATTAAAGTACAGTCAGAAAAATGGATCGAAACCAAAAATTTAATATAAAACCAACTTTTATACTCGCGCATTTATACACCAGCATTGGTTAAAGTAACTGTTTACTTTTTTTATATTCATTTATCTTAGATTTCGATATAGAGGTGCAAAATGAGGTGAGGGGGAGACGGCCAATGATGCATGAAACATGCTATTTGTTATGGTTATGACAACGATGTCATATGAATGAAACGTCGTAGGAATAACGTCTTTTTCTTGTGGTGATTAAATTTTATTGTAGGATAAGACAAAGTACATTTTCAGCTAATGAAAAATAAGCTTAAATATTGATAAGAACAAAATAGGAAAAAACTAGGGGTAAAAAGTAATAGTGCAGTTAATTTTTTATACATTTAAGATTTCGTCTAGTAAAAATGTGGTTTTTTTTTGTGTTTTTATGTATTGTGGAGATAAGTTTATATTTTTATATCACAGTGGCAGACAAGCGCAGGGCCTTTTTTATCGTGTTAAAAATCCCCACAGAGCCGGTGGAGGCGGTTATGTCGGACTCAAACCGACCAAAACGCACGCCGTCTTGGGTCCTTGGTTGCCGGAGGTGAAATTGCCGAAAGCATATCTCTCGCACCCCGGCAGACCCAAGACCATGTCATTCGAGGACACTAAGGTCCCCACAACCCGAAGAAGAACCCTTCGGGTTGTGGGGACCTTAGTGTCCCCATCTAGCCCCGGGTACGGGGAGGCGCACTTTGCGCCGCTGCCGCGGCCTGCTTCTGCTAGGATGACAGGCGGCTCCACCGGTCACCCCCAGGCCAGCGCTCATGGAGGACGGAAATCGTTATGCGACCTCCGACGTATTTCGCCTTCGTCCGGACCCGACCGACCGGCTCCTTTTCGAGCATTACTTGCTCGCAGAAGGAGGCGGCCGCATCCCAAGCGTTCGTACCATCGCTGTGAGCAATGTGGCGAGTGTGAGGACTCCCACCCCCAGAGCTGCCACTACGACCCGCCTCGGCGTGTCCCACGCCGGGCACTCGGTCAGCATGTGCAGCTCTGTATCCTCGCTCGCATCACTGTGATGGCACTCGGACGTTGGCTCCTTCCGGATCCAACACAGATAACTCCGTTAATCACCTGCGTCAGCCGGTACGAGAAGCTGCCGTGTGGCCTCTCTAGCCATTCCTCTATGATGGGTCTTATCGCCGATATTACGGCATGCCCTGCGCTTGGTCGCCCAAGTCGCAGCTCCTTCTCAGCTACCATATCCCAGTGGAGCTGGGACCTCATGGCCTGAATTTCTTCAGGCTCGGGTTCCTGTCCCTGCTCCCGCGCCTCCTTTCGATACCGATGTAGTATCGAAAGGGCTCTCGCATCCAGGTTCCACGGTAGGGATCCGGCAAGGAGACTCGCCGCCTCCAAGGATATCGTGCGGTCCTCCTAATAGCCCTGCTGGCCATTGCACGCTGCGGCCCACCCAGCAGACGCGCATTGTAGACTGTCAGGGTCTCTGCCCATATCGGGCACCCATATAGGGCCACGGACCGCACGACTTCCACATAGAATCTCCTGTAGGAGTCATCCGGCCCCCTCATATTGGGCAGCAGCCGCCCCAAAGCGGCAGCTGTGTTCTTCAATTTGGGGGCCAGTCGTCGAAAATGTCCCTCCCCGAAGTTCCACCGGCGGTCGAGCTGCTGTTGGTGATGACTGTATAAGCCGAAACATGATTTTGCCTATCCTTGTACAAATTCTCCCCATAATATGCCATTTTTTAAATCACTCACTCAATAAAAGCGTATTCCCTGGCGCCTGGAAACAGGCTCAAATTATTCCATTACCTAAAAAATCCAATCCTTCATCTCCCTCCGAATATCGCCCTATTTCCATATTACCTTTTCTGTCAAAGGTCCTAGAAAAACTCGTACACAATCAGCTAGGCAGATACCTTACCCAAAACAGCCTTCTAAATCCGTATCAGTCAGGCTTTCGACCTGGACACAGCACAGTTAGCGCACTAATAAAAGAAACCGACGATATCAGGTTTGGTATGGAGAATGGAAATCTTACAGTACTATCACTTCTTGATTTCAGTAACGCGTTCAATACTGTGAATTTCCATATCCTGCTTGGCATTTTACGCTCTATTAACATATCTCCAACAGTAATTGATTGGTTTCATAGGTACCTGTTCGGGCGCCGACAGCGTATACGTGTTGAAGATTCCTTCTCTGCATGGTGTAGTACAACTGCCGGTGTGCCGCAGGGTGGCGTGCTATCTCCTTTACTTTTGTCAATTTTTATAAATTCCATCTCAAAGTTATTACGTTCTTCCTATCACCTTTACGCAGATGATCTTCAAATCTACACGCAAGCCTCTTTGCAAGAATTACCGACAGCTATCAGTACCATAAATGCCGATCTGACGCAAGTATGTGAGTGGAGTAAACAGTATGGGCTCGAAGTGAACCCCTCTAAGTCTCAGGCTATTATTGTGGGCAGCTCCGGGATGATGAATCGTATAGATTGGTCGCAACTACCAGATATTGTATTTAACGGTGTTGCAATTCAATTAAGTGGTGAGGTCAAAAAATTAGGTATATGGATAGACAGGACACTATCCTGGGATCCTCAAATACGAGAAGTCAGCCGCAAATTGTGTGCGTATGCGGGTTCCATGCGTAGACTGCGAAACTTTCTACCAACAGCCACTAAAATTGCACTTGCAGAATCACTTCTTCTTCCACAACTTGACTATGCTGATGCAAGCTATCCTGATCTCACCGAGGAGCAACTTGATAAGCTTGAGCGCCTTCAAAATTTCTGTATTAGATTTATATTTGGTCTTCGCAAATATGATCACGTATCACAATTCCGCAACCTGCTCAAGTGGCTCCCAATTCGACTTAGACGGAATGCTCATATTCTTTCCATACTTTACAGTATTCTCTTCAATCCCCGTATTCCTATTTACATAAAAGAACGTTTTGTGTTCCTCAATGACACACATTCGAGATCCTTGAGGTCGTCAGTAACATTACAACTGTCCACGCCCTCTCATTCCACAACATTTTATGACAAGTCGTTTACTGTCCAGGCTGTAAGGTTGTGGAATGCGCTGCCTGTATCCATCAGACGTGCAAAATCCCTGGCCATTTTCAAAAAAATGGTAAAAGAACACTATCTGGGTTCTTAGTTACTTATCATGTGATTTTGAGTGGGTTTGTGCTCGCTGTATATATAAGTAGATATTTATCTTGTTTAACGAATATATGTAAGCGTGTATCTAATGTAGGTATGTGTGTTTATGTAAATATGATAGACATTCAATGTATGTACTTAGGTTTATTTGGTGGAGTATTTAATAATGTATATTGTGTATGTATGTATGTATATATAAGAGTGTGTGTGTGTGTGTGTGTGTGCGTGAGTGTATGTGAGTGTGTGTGTGTGTGTGTGTGTGTGTGTGTGTGTGTGTGTGTGTAATATGTGAGTATATATATATATATATATATATATATATATATATATATATATATATATATATATATATATATATATATATATATATATATATATATATATATATATATATATATATATATATATATAAATCGCGAAGGACTTCTTGCGTCTTTACAAACTACCACCCTGCGGCGTCCACTGAATGTAGTGAGATTTTTAATGTTTTCAATGCGTATGTAAGATGTTTTCATCAGTATCATATCAGTAGTCGACGTCAAATTTAATTTAAACATTAAATGGTGATATTCAAATTAAATATTTCTAGCTGAATTTGTGCGTCCGTTCACTCTTAAATTTTTCTTGCACACTGAATACCTGCGTATACCTACTAAACACTGCATGCACATTCCCGCCTCCATCCGAATGTATGTTTAAATCAATTCCGTATAATGCTCAGCATTTATCATAATGATTATAATAACTAAATGACATCCATCTACTATTGAATACAGATTGGTTCCGAATACTGTTTTTGAATAATTGTATCCAGCTTATCAGCCAAGAGGCTTCCACCTATATAAGGGTTTATAATGACTCCAGGTATAGATAATAAATATAATTAATAGTTAGCATACAAAAGTGACAATACCTATGTATAGCGTAGGTATTTTCACTTTGGTGGTCAACAAAATCTTAAAAAGCAATATAATCATTTTTGACGAGTTTTTGTTTTATGAAGGCTCTGTCTACGTCGGTTGAGTTACCCCACAGTAATATGCCATAATTTAAGATTGAGCCAACATGACCGTGGTACGCCATAAGAGCTGTTTTTTCGCAAGTTGTATTTCTAAGCTGGCGTAGAGCAAACACGAATCTATTTACTCTCTTGCATACTGCATCTACATGCAGCTTCCAGTTACAGTGTTCATCTAATATGAGACCCAGGAAGCGAATATGACTGTCCCTGCTTATTGCAACACCATTCAACGCTAGCTCGAAGTTTTGTAGGTTCTGCTTATGCGTAGAGCAGATCGCAGCTGCCGGTGAGGGTCTGGCCACCCAGATGGCAAAACAGGCGAGGAGGGAGGCTGAGGCACAGCGGCGGGAGGCCGAGTCACGACGCCAACTCCAAAAAGTTACGGCGGAGCTGGAGGCCCTCAAGAGAAGGGACCGAGTTGCCGGGAGTGGCGACTCGGTCAATGCGGAAGGCGCAGCCGGAGCGGTCGGCGCACCCTGCACTGGCGGGGCGGCCGGTGCAGCCGGAGCGGCCAGCGCAAACAGCGCAACCGGTGAAGCCGCCAACTCGACCAGCAGAGCCAGAGTCGTGGGTCGCGCTCAGGGCAAGGATAAGGGGAAGGGCAAGGGGAAGAAGTCCCCAGCCCTGGCCTCAGCCCCGCCCCCGGCCCGGGCTTTACTCCTGACCCCGGCCCGGCTCTGGGTGAATCCCCGAGCCCCCCGTAAGCGGGCTGGGAGGTAGCTGGAGCCGCCAAGCAGAGACGGAACGCCGCCAAAATGGCCAGAAGTGCCAAGGCTGCCGCGATGGCAACAGCGCCGAGGAAGCTCCGCGCCCCACGATTGACGGCCGTCGTCATTACGTTGACGGCGGAGGCGTCGGAGAGCCCCATCGCGGCAGCCCCAAAGGTTGCCGATGGGCGGGGCCTGCTTATTGGCGGCTTCCAGATGGTGCAGGTACGGCTCCTGCAGGCCCGACCAGCACGGTGCTTCCGATGCCTGTCGGTGAGCCACGTGGGGGTGCAGTGCACGGCGGAGGCCAGTTTCCGAAGGTAACCGTTGCTTCCGCTGTAGCCAACCCAGTCATAAGGCCAGTAGTTGCGAAGCTCCGTTGCACTGCTTCAGGTGTGCAGCAGAGGGCAAGCCGGCCGACCATAGGGCTGGTGCCAAGGCCTGCACCGCGGGGAGGCCGAAGCCGGTTGGCAGTTCCATAATGGATCCTCAGCTCCGCGTCCTGCAGACGAATGCGAACCACTGTGTTGATGCTCAGGCACTTTTGCTCCAGAGCATGGCACAGTGAGGCATTAATGTCGCCGCTGTCGCCAAGCCGTACACTCACCGGTTTATCGGGCCTGCCTGGGAAACCGACCTGGACGAATCGGTGGCACTGGTGCACAACGCCGCTGCCGGCAGCCCTTGTACCCAAATGCGACCGGGCTCGGTCGGCGAGAGATGTCGTGCGGGGATCGGTCCTGGGACCGCTACTGTGGAACATCGGTTACTACTGGGTGCTTCGCGGTGAGCTCGCGGACGGTGCCGCCGTCACGTGTTATGCGGATGACACGCTGGTGACGGCGTGCGGGGCTACATACCGCGAAGCGACCCTGAAGGCCACGACCGCGGTTGCCCAAGTCGTGGAGCGGATCCGGCGGCTGGGTCTGGAGGTGGCTCCGTATAAAACCGAGGCCATGTTCTATCATGGGCCTCGGCGCGTGCCACCGGAGGATTCCAGCCTCATAGTGAGAGACATTTCCATCGGCATCAAGCCCCAGATGAACTATCTGGGGCTCGTGCTCGACGGCCGGTGGATCTTCGGGGAGCATCGCCGAAGACTGGCCCCCAAATTGAATGACATAGCTGCCGCTTGCTGCTGCCCAACATAAGGGGGCCGGATGACTTTTGCAGGAGACTCTACGCAGGAGTCCTGCGGTCCATTGCCCTATATGGGTGCCCGACATGGGCGGAGACCCTGACGATCCACAATGCGCGTCTGCTGCGTGGGCCGCAGCGTGCAATGGCCAGCAGGGACATTAGGGGGTACCGCACGATATCCTTGGAGGCGGCGAATCTCCTTGCCGGATCTCTACCGTGGAACTTGGATGCGAGAGCCCTTTCGGTACCGAAAGGAGGCGCGGGAGCCGAGCCGGGAACCCTAGCCTGAAGAAATTCGGGTCGTGAGGTCCCAGCTCCACCCTGAGTGGGAGCTACGACTTGGGTGACCAAGCGCAGGGCACGCCGTAATAGCAGCGGTAAGACTCATCATGGAGGAATAGCTAGAGATGCCACACGGCAGCCTCTCGTACCGGCTGACGCAGGTGATTACCGGACACGGGTGTTTCGGGAGCTACCTGTGTCGGATGCGGAAGGAGCCAACGTGCGAGTGCCATCACTGTGATGCGAGCGAGGACGCAGAGCTGCACACGCTGACCGAGTGCCCGGCGTGGGACACGGCGGCCCAGGCAGGTCCTAGTGGTGGCTCTGGGGGTGGGAGTCCTCACACTCGCCACATTGCTCACAGCGATGGTACGATGCGCAAACGCTTGAGGTGCGGCCGCCTCCTTCTGCGAGCAATTAATGCTCGAGAAGGAGGCGGCCGGTCGGGTCCGGACTAGACTACGGGCCCAGGAAGCCCACGAAGAGCGAAGGCGAACCGGTCGTCGCGGAACGACCTCCGTCCTCCATGAGCGCTGGCCTAGGGGTGAACGGCGGAGTCTCCTGTCACCCTAGCAGAAGCAGGCCGCGGCGGTGCCGCCAAGTGCGCCTCCCCGTACCCGGGGCTAGATGGGGACACCGAGGTCCCCACAACCCGAAGGGTCTGCCGAGGTGCGAGAGATATGCTTTCGGCAATCTCACCTCCGGCAACCAAGGACCCAAGACGGCGTGCGTTTTAGTCGGTTCGAGTCCGACATAACCGCCTCCACCGGCTCCGTGGGGGTGGTATCCGTGGAGATTTAGCGCACTATAAAAAAAATTTATAAACCGGTAAGCTCAGAGGCACAGGCTGGTGTGAACAGATAAGCTTACATCACGGCCGGCACATGTCTGTTGGTTTACAAACTTTGGTACGCGAGCGCGCTGAAGCCCGCCGCTCCGCGCCCCGCGCCATGCGTCCCTCGTGAACCCCGAAGAGGCCCCTCAGACACCGTACCTAGTGCCCGTTTAAGGATGTTTAAGAGACGCAAGATTGTTGTCACGAAAACATGATAAAAACTTTACAAATAAGATATTCAATGGACACGATAAGATCGGTGAACTGAACTCAAAGTATACGTGGTAAATTATACGCTGAACACTAGTGTCCTCCAAATTTCCGTCGGACGATGGCGGAACTACATTATACGCTAAAAGGCATTGTAGTGATGGAATTACGTCCATGCCAATTTTTCGCCATTGCATTCTAAGGATCATAAGGGAGCATTGGGCTAAAAATGAGGGTCGGTCAATCTTGCGTCCGTATTCCGGACGCACAAAGTCAGTCGGACGCAGGATCATCGGTAAATAACGCCATGTAGGACGCAACATGTCCTTCAAGATGTATATATATATATATATATATATATATATATATATATATATATATATGTGTTTATGACTACAGTAATAACTACCCATAGTTATTACTGTTAATATTTAAAACATGTCCATCCAAAGGTTGCCTGTAAGAGATCGCTCTTAGCGATAAGGCCGCCATTTGTACATAATGTCATGTATGTCCATACATTTACTGTATTACTGGTGTACAATAAAGATTTATCTATCTATCTATCTATCTATCAGGCATTCCCCCTGTAAGGGAAAGACTGCGGGTTTGAGTCTTGCCCGAGAAGATTATTTTTCCTTATGTATTCGATTTGTATAGTTAGCATACTTAATGCTGTAAAAATTCCTGGGAAATTTGAATCATATCGGGCGTGTCTCGGTAGCCGAATTGGTCAGGCATTCCCCCTGTAAGGGAAAGACTGCGGGTTCGAGTCCCACCCGAGAAGATTCTTTTTCCCTATGTATTCGATTTGTATTTGACTTAGTCGATTTTGAGAGGACTTTTATTGTTATTAATTGAAAGGTAATTCTCGTAACAAGAATCTAATCAAAATCTAATCCCGATCTAATCTCCCAAATGTATACAATGGTATTCTCGTTACACACTTTTCAAGATCGAACGTTGACTGTAATGTTATTATATTGAACTAACATTTGAAAATGAGCAAATCGATCAAAAAATGGTACCTACTCTGCTAAACTTTGTAACTGATCTATTAATTATTCTAATCGATTACATAATAATTAAAGATGGATTTTTCT